>CM046667.1:106504516-107832016 GCA_025594165.1 Tamias sibiricus
CATGGAGACTTCCCAGGTAGTGCATGTTAGGGTTGAGCCTTTTGGCTGTTGCTTCTTGGAGGATCCTTCTTTTGGGGCCACCCAATTCATGCATAAGCCAGAGTCTGCCCACCGTATTACATAGTGAGTGAATCTTTCATTGTTTAGTGGGGTCCTATTTGCTTTAGCATCTTAGCCTTTTGGTAGTCCCATTGGGCGTGTAAACAATGTTCCTTCCTGCTTTTCTTTTCCCTTTGCTCTCTGTCACTTTCATACTTGGATGGGGAAGAATCATGTTCTACACCAAGGGCATTCTTCCTTTTTATACTTGACCATTAGTTAATTATTCCACAACCTATATCATAATTTTGTATTGTAAATTACGTGTGTCCTTGTGATTTTAAGGATTTTTTTCTTGTTGTTTTATCTTGAAAGGGTACCTCAAGATATTACACTTCTTTGAAATTCCTTTGTACATCATAAAAGAGTGAAGGCTAGGTGTGTGGTGAATACCCTTGATTTCAGGTACTTTGGAGGCTTAGGCAGGAGGATTGAAACTTCATGGGTAACCTGAGTAACTTAGTGAGACCTTGTCTCCAAATTTAATATTTTCAAAAATGCTGGGTTGTAGCTCAGTGATAAAGTACCCTGGGACCTATTCCCATCAAATAAGTAAGGAAGTAAACAAATAAATAAATAAGATAGTGAGTGAGAGAGCTATCGTGATAAGGCATGGAGATATTGGTTTCATCTGATAGGCATGTGCAGGCATCCTTTAGCATAAGCTCACTGTTCATTTTCAACATTGTCCTCCCCTTTTCACTTGTTTGATGAAGGGTCACCCTATAGGGAGCTTGGAGAAAATAGCAATAAGGAGAAAAAGAGGAACAAGCAGAGTGGGGAGAGGTGCTATACTCAACACCAGCAATTCAAAGACTGGAACAACCTGCTTCTCCTCCCTTGTCTGTCACCCTGAGTCTGCAAATGTCTACTCTGTGGTAGATATTCTTATGGGGACCCAGGCCCAATTCTTTGACATTCTCTCTTGCACTACAGTATGCTGATCTCACGTTCTTGGGAGTGATCTCAATAAACTTAGGTAGACACACATTGCCTAGATTATCATCCATGTAATTCCAAATTTGGATCCCTCCATTTGGATCTCACTAAAGGGCCCTTTCTAGTACATGTATCGGAATGTACAGAATAGCATTCCATTGTCCCATGCCTGGAATCCACATACTTTAACAGTCTATCCTTCTACAGGGGAACTGAACCTCTTATGTTTTCATATGATGAAATAGACTCATTTTGCAAAGTGAAGGAAGAGATCTAAGAGCACTCATCCATAACATCAGCATCTAGAGATGACCTGGGATCACAGTGGATTCCTTTCTCTCCCTGTACTGTTTACCCTGGAAAAGACATTGTATGATCTACCTAATTATTAGGGAAACTTTGAGTTTGTTGTGGGCATATTTTGGGGCTTTGTGACATGTCTTAATCATTCCAAATAGCATATTTCTATTTTCATTTATTTATTTAGGTGCTGGGCATCACACTCAGGACCTTGTGCATGCTAAACACATGCTCTTCCACTGAACTGAAAATCCAGAACTGTCTTTTTTATTATTTTATTAGGACATAATATTTGTATGTGTTTATGGGATTTAGTAAAATAATTCAACATGTATGTAATGTATAATGATCAAATCAGGTTCTGGACCCTTCTTGATTCTAAGTTCACTGTACAAGCTTTGGCCTGAGACCTAGAGAGCTGGAGTAAATGGAAACCAAGAGCTGTTCTTGCTTATTGCCTGTTCTTGCTCCTGGGACTCTGGGGGAATGTGGTCAAGAACAGAGATTTTACTAAAGGCAATGGGCCAGGTGGTGGCTGGAATTGAAAGTTGGAACCTGGAATGCTGAGAAAAGGCCTCTGCTGGAATCCAGTAACCTAGGGAGATGTCCCTTGTGCTTGTGAATGGGCATGAGACAACATGTCCAAAGTCCTATTACTAGACTCCTTGGCAGAGTTTTCTGCTAGTCCAACTCACAAGGGAGCCCCTTCAAACGAGTCGTGATCAAATAAGGTTCTGACCCCTGTTCTGCCTGGGACCCTGACTTTTGCCACCATCCTATTGCTTCCCAGGAAGCTACCTCAGGGAAGTAAGTCTGAGATTACTGAAGAAGATCCTCCTGATGGCAATATTGCACCACAAATTACAACATGCCCTCCATGTCCTCCCCTATATCTTTTTCCTGTAACATTTTTACTAAAAAATAAATAACTAAATAAAGCCAACCAGGGTTCATCTTGGCTAAAAACTAAATTATGGTATTTACCAGATCTCCCATCTGGCCTTCCATGCTGCACTGGGCCTCTTCCCTAAGGATGGCAGTGTTAGGTTTCCTCCACCACTGGATCACAAATGTCTCTGCTAATTAAGTTAAGAATGTACCTAAACATATCCAACCACATTTCTTTCTTTAGCATGGAGGTTGATTCAGACCATAGGAAAGGCCTTGGTTCTGGACACAGAGCTGGAATCAAACTTACCTACCACCTGTTAAGGATCCTTCTCACTTGGGCATTTTCACAAGTTGATCCAAGTCTAGCTAGACCATAATGTCACTTACTTATATGGAGCCACCAGGTTTTCCTCCTGTTCTAAGGACTCCTAACATGGAACAATCACTGAGAGTAGCTTTCTCAGATGCCTACGTTTAAGCTAAGGCTTCATTCTTGTTGTCTTCTTACTTGATGTGTCCCCTATTCATTTCTGCTGCACTACAATGGTCTACTCCTTCACAGGGCTGCCCTTGAATGCTTAACTAGGCCTTGCTTGGCTCCATGAAGAAAGAAGAGAAGCAATGGCTCAAAAATAAGCAGGAAAACTCAGAGACTCATCCCATATTAAGCTATGAGTCAATGTCCCCGTGAAAGTAACAAATACTACCCGTGACACTGGACCACAGGATACCCACAAGCCAGCCAAGACAATTGAGGAACAGTGAACATAATATTCAGACTTAAAAATCAAGACAATCTGAGGTAGCAATTCATAAGACATAAACCTATTCCTTTTAGAGTTACCATACAGATTTATATTCCCCATGGAGAACTTGAGAAGAAAAAACACCATGTCACCTAGCTACAGAGTAAACCCTATTTCTCAGACTAGGTTTTCTTTTGGATTTCATTGGCACAGTTTTCATCTGCAAAGAGCAGAGGGAAAGGCATGAAAAACAAGGGTGACTGGCATTTCTAGAGCAACACTGCCATCAAGTGGAAGCTTTTAGCATGTGGCTTCCAATTCCTCTCCATGTGTTCAGTGGGGAAAGCCTCTAATATAAAGAAAGGTAGCTGCCTGGCAAGGTGGCGCACACCTGTAATCCCAGCACTTGGGAGGCTGAGGCAGGAGGATCATGAGTTCAAAGCCAGCCTTAGCAATGGTGAGGCACTTAGCAACTCAGTGAGACCCTGTCTCTAAATAAAATACAAAAAAAAAAAAAGGGCTGGGGATGTGACCCAGTGGTCGAGTGCCCCTGAGTTCAATCCCTGGTACCACATACACACACACACACACAAAAGAAAGGTAGATTGGGGGCATTCAGGGAATTTGGGACAGGCCCTTGCTTCTATGACTTCTTGATCCCTGGGCTTATAGCAGGAGCAAAGTTAGCCAGTGTGGGCCCTGCCCTGAGAGTCCAACATCCAGACAAGTAAAGGAAAAGCACGGTTGGCCACCCTGTCAGGGGTAGCCTCTTGTGGAGATGATAAAGACTTCCTGATTATTGAGCACTAGTTTGAGACAAAAAAAAATAAGGCAGGTACGTTACAGTTCAAGTTTTGTCTGCTTGTTCTTACTCCCTTCAAAGAAAGTCTGGGTCAGACTCCAAGGGATGCCATTCTGCACCTCTGCCACAGGATCAGGAGAAAGGTCTCTCTACCAAGTCACTCTAAGAATGCACCTAAACATATTCAAGCACAGCTTTATCTGTACCACTGGAGGTTGGACAAGATCATAGTATCAACTTTAAGAAAAGCTGAGTCTCAAAGAATGATCCCAAGTAGCTAACTGGGCCTAATGTTCAAAATGGAGCCTGGTAGCCATTTGTAGACTGTGGAGTCACATAGTACTTTGTATTTCTAGAAGGACCACAAGCTAAACTTTGTGGCCTTTGCCTGGCCATGTTCCCATTCCACCTGCAAAGATAAATAGCCTCTGGACTTGACCAATGAACTACAACTGCATTTATAGTAATATGTAAATGTTAACCAATCAGGAATGGGTTTGGTTACTTATTTATTTACATAAAACAAACCAATCAGAATTGAACACAATATCATCCTTCATGTGCATAAGCCAACTAGAGCATGTACCTGGTTATTATATAAGTGGAACTTCATCTATGTAAGCTAGCCACTTTGCTTTTTTATCTGAGGCTGCCTCTCCCCATTTACAAACTGTTTTCTGTTTAAAAAAATAAAAACAAAATGTCTCTTTTTTATTTTTTATCTTAAGCATTTTCCCTAGTGAGTTTTTGTTGATAGTAACTTGATGCTGGGTACAAAGTTAGAACCAAGCTCACCCACTGTCCACCAAGGAACCTTCTGACTTGGGCATTCTCAGGAGTCATGGAAAGGCCTGTTTGACTATGAGGTCTCAGGCAGTCAGAAAAAAAGGGCAGAGTCCCAGAGATATCAGGAATGGGGTAAAAGCAAGGGAGAAACTGCCATTCCTAGACAATGGGGCCTGAGTACATGGCTCCTCTCCCATTGCTTTCTCCTGGTTTTCAAATACTATTGATACCACACTTTAACACCAGTCAGAAGAGGAGCCAGGGGGCACACTAGAGTCATGAGACCTTGCATCTGACCCAGGTTCAATCACTCATCTTCCATCAGAAGGCCTATAGTAGAAAACACGTAAGATGTATTATGCTTCTGAGGACTCTAGTGTTTTAAAATGGAATGATACATCAAAACATTACACTTCTGCATGGTAGCACACGCCTGTAATCCCAGTGGCTCCGGAGGCTGAGACAGGAGAATTATGAGTTCAAAGCCAGCCTCAGCAATGGCGAGGCACTAAGCAACTCAGTGAGACCCTGTCTCTAAATAAAATACAAAAAGGGCGGGGGGCTGGGGATGTGGCCAAGTGGTCGAACGCCCCTGAGTTCAATCCCCAGTACCAAAACAAAACAAAACAAACAAAAACAAACCAAACAACAACAACAACACAAAATAGGGCTGGGGATGTGGTTCAGTGGCCGAGTGCCCCAGAGTTCAGTCCCCAGTAACCTCCCCCCCCAAAAAATTACACTTGTCTAGGTTCCCTGGTACATCAAGGGATAGATTAAGGGCCATGGAAGACATTGGCCTTAGTCTGTACAAGTGAGTAGATATCCCCCTTTTCAGCAAAGCACCCTCTTAATAATCTAGCAAGAGCAAGCTCCCCATCCTGATTGATCTCGTGGAGGGCCATAGTGCTGAAAGCTATATCAAAAGAGATCACAAGGGCTGGGATTGTGGCTCAGCGGTGGAGCGCTCGCCTGGCACATGCGGGCCCGGGTTCGATCCTCAGCACCACGTAAACATAAATGCATTGCATTGTGTACAACTGGAGCAAATAAATGGATATTAAAAAGAGAGAGAGAGATCACAATGTGATAGATGGAACAGGCATCTATGGGAAGTGAGCTGCAGTCAATGCCAGGAAGGCAAAGGCCCCAAAGATCTGGCTCTCCTCCTGGGATGCCTGTTCATTTCTAGAGCATGTGGGGCCCAGTCATCTCTTTCCCAGGTGGGGAGCTCAAATGTTCTGTCAGTAGTACATGGCCCCACTGGACCCAGGCACAAACCCTTTCCTCTCCCCACTACACTGTAGAACACTGGTCTTAAGTTCTAGGGACTTATTCCAATCCCCTTAGGTGGACACATATTCCTGGATAATCATCCATGTGTCTCCTACTTTGGGTCTCACCATAAGGACCTCACTCAAGGGCCTTTTTTAAATTAATCATGGCTGAAAATTCTGGAAGACAATACTATTGCCCCTATGCCAGAAATCTACCTACCCTTGCAGTGTCTCCTTACCAAGGAATACTGACATACCACAATGATTACAGTTTTCATAGGATAAAATAGACACTTTTTGAAAGCAGAAGGAAGAGAACAAAGATAACTCACCCATAATACCAACACCCAGAGATGATCCAGGATCACAGTGGCCTCCTTCCTCTCTGTGCACTATTCACTCTGCAATGAGACACCAGAATGTCCTTCACTTTATTTGAGACCACTAAAGTGAGATAAAAAGATGGCTTGGTACATCCATCCGACCAGCCTAGAGAGTGCTTTCAGGCTACCATGTTGGTTTGGGGGTCAATTGTGATTTGTAATGCACTTTGGGAGGCTGAGGCAGGAAAGTTCAAAGCCAGCCTCAGCAATGGAGTGGCACTTAGCAAACCCTGTCTCTAAAATGACCCAGTGGTCGAGTGCCCCTGAGTTCAATCCCCAGTACCACAAAAAAAAAAAAAAAAAAGAAGAAAAAAAAAAAAAAGAAATCAAATCTACTCAACTTTGGGAATTTTGTATGGATGCAACTTGGGTTTGTTTTTTTAAAAAGATGAAGCACAGGGCTGGTATTGTGGCTCAGTGGTAGAGCGCTCGCCTAGCACGCGCGCGGCCCGGGTTCGATCCTCAGCACCACGTACAAATAAACACGTTGTGTACAACTAAAGTAAATAAATATTAAAAAAAAAAAAAGATGAAGCACAAATAAAATAGTACTTTGTAAAGCCAGATGGTACACTGTCCTAAGATCTCATTGTTTTTTTTTAAATATTTATTTGTTTTAGTTGTACACAATGCCTTTATTCTTACATGGTGCTGAGGATCGAACCTGGGCCGCACACTTGCTAGGCGAGCACTCTACTGCTGAGCCACAACCCCAGCCCCTAAGATCTCATTTCTGTTGGGAACCAAAGCCATCCCTTTAGGTATATCCTCAGAGAGCTTCCTTCCTCATTTCTGTATTTGTATGATTGTAGTTGACTAGCTAGCAGAATACCATCACAAGCCTGTTTCCTCCACCACCCTAAAATGGAGAACCAGTTCTTTGACCAACAACTCATCTGGCTCATGCATGGATGAAGGAAACAAGGTATCTCCACTCTGGGTGCACAGAGATCTGCTGTACTAACTTTCTATGTAAGGGTGAATATGCAAGGATTGGCTATGTCTCATTCTACCAGGCCACTCATTTCTAGTTGGACAAAGACACTATGCTCATTGCACACACACCTAGTTCCTGTTGGAACTAGGACTTTGTACACAACCTCACAACTAGTTCTATTTCTAAAAAACAAAAAGAGGAGAGAAGGTTGTGTGTGACTCCGCACACCTGTAATTCCAGCAACTGAAGAGGTTGAGGTAGGAGGATCACAAGTTCAAAGCCAGCCTCAGCAAGCTAGTGAGACCCTGTCTGAAAATTTAAAAAATTAGAGAGATCGAGAGAGAGAGAGAGGAGAAAAAGAGAAACTTAGTGTCCAGAGAATTGGAACCCCATAAATACACAATGTTCCCAACCCAAGAAAAGACCTGGGCACCTGGAGCAGTTGTTGGAGGGGAAATGGAAAGGATCAGTAGGATGCTTACACTGCACGGATATGTAACAGCCAGGAGACAAATATTTTATGAAAACAGTGAAATATAACTGCTGAAGACCAGCTTCAGCAAAGATGTTAAGTTCGGCCCGATTGATGCTGGAGGGAACGTCGACGAGATGAAATAATCCACACATGAGCCAGGTTTTATAGAAATCCTTCTACTGTTCTGATTTTACTTTTCTCAGCATGGTTTTTTATACATCCCAACAAGCACAGTAATTCACATTTTTTCTTTAGGAGGTAACATAAAGGAATTTCAGTAAAGAAGATTACAATAAAGGATTTCCAGGAATTAACTATACAATAAAAATTTCCAGTAATTGACTATAGGGGGTTACATTAGGTTTCCAGTAATTAATTCCTGAAATTCCTTATTGAGTTAATAAACTATAATAATATAAATAATATATAATAATAATAATAATAATAGCTAATAAACTATAATAAAGAATTTCCAGTAATTAACTATAAAAGGTTACAATAAGGAATTTCAGGAATCAGCTATAATAAAGAATTTCCAGTAATTAACTATAAAAGGTTACAATAAGGAATTTCAGGAATTACCTAGGGAAAATCAAATATTATCCTAAGTACATACTACTGATTAATCTTATCTATAGGCAGGGGAAAGTATTCTAAAAATCTTAAAGCTAATGTTAAAAATTCTTCAACTCTAGGTATGCCTGCTCATAAAGTTATATTGCCCTAGTATCTTCTTTAAACTTCAACTGGGCTCATCCTACCGGCTTAGCTAGTTTCTGGCTTTAGATTCCACAGGGCCATTGAACTGGTTCTATTATTGATAATTAAATGTATTAGAACCTGGTGGTCATACAATAGAAATACATCAAGAGTACAGACAAAAGCACACAAAGTTAATTCTTGGTGGTCGCATAAAGTGGCATCTCATCAGCAAAGAGGAGCCAAGCTCAGACCCCCAGGCATTTGGAGGGAGCTTGGGCTCAAACTCATTTGCATAACCAAGGAAGAACCCAGATTTCTGGATTAACAGGTGGACACCTGGCTTGATTCTTGGTTTGGAAGACCTAGGCCCACACAGCCCTGAATTAACAGGTTGGGGGTCAGCTCAATTCCAGGTTGGGGAGATCTCAGACTCACAGCCCCGAATCAACGGGTTGGGGGTCGAGCTCAAATCCCTGGATGAGAAATACCGCATATAACATTGTATTTGTGAGCTTTGTGGGATCAAAGAGAAGGGCAAAAGTAGACATATCTCTATATTTGCTTAAGGAAAATTATATCTGGTTCTCACAGTATGCAGGAAGGCTGGAAGACAAAGAGACAATATGAGAGCAGTCACACTACAATGTTATGGGTTATCACTTTTATTGGGAGGAATCTCTATCCATAGTGGCATCCCTAAGGTAGTTGTAGGAGAAAAGAAAGGAGAATATGCACATATATACATACACATATACATAAAAAGATAAGTACGTGTGTATACATTTGTGTATGCATTCACGTATGAAGGACCAAATACTGGGGTGCTTAAGTGGAGAACACAACAGGTTTCACATAGAGCTTCCTAGAATGGGTTGTAAAACCAAAAGTGCTCACCCAGTTTTGGGCCTATGTGGAGCCACTGGCCTTCTTTCTGACCCATGGACCCCCAACAAGGGGCAATCAATGGAAAGAGACCCCTTGAGACCCCTGGACATCAGCCACTATATCATCCTCCCTTTCTTCCCATCTGATGTGTCCTCTGGCAATTCCTGCTGCCCCCATAATGGTCTACTCCCTCCCAGGCCTGTTCCTGAGCCCTTAAACTGGATAAAGCCACATGGTGGGCTCAGATCTCTGCTCTCTGCTCAGCTCTTCAAAAACTGAAGAGAAGCCAGGCACACAAGCCTGTAATCCCACTTACTCAGAAGGCTGAGACAAAAGGATCACAAGTTCAAAGCCAGTCTGGGCAACTTAATGAGAATCTGTCTCAACTAAAATAAGAGTTGGAGGTAGCTCAGTAATACACTACTTATACAGCATGCATGAGGCCCTGGGTTCAATTCTTAGTACCACGAAAACGAAAAAAAAACAAACAAAACTAGAAGAGAGGCTTTGAGAGAAAAATGAAGGGAAAATTCAGGTTTTTTAAAAAAATATTTATTTATTCACTTTAGTTGTACACAATGCCTTTGTTTTTATGTGGTGCTGAGGATCGAACCCAGTCTGCGCACATGCTAAGCGAGCACTACCACTGAACTACAACCCAGCCAGAAAAGTCAAGTTTTCATCCTACCTCAAGCAACCACTGGACCCAAGATGACCCTACCAGACCTTTGAAATAACTGCCATTGTATCCAGCAAAATGGGTACAATTGTACCCAGTAAAATGGTTCTTAACATATTTGGATTTAAAACCCCAAGGAAGAGCCAGGTGCAGTGGCACACGCCTGTAATCCCAGTGGCTCGAGAGGCTGAGACAGGAGGATCTTGAGTTCAAAGCCAGCCTCAGCATCGTAGAGGTGCTAAGCAACTTAGTAAGACCATATCTCTAAATAAAATACAAAATAGGGCTGGGGATGTTGCTCAGTGGTTGAGTGCCCCTAGGCTCAATCCCGGTACAAAAAACAAACAAACAAACAAACAAACAAAACAAACAAACAAACAAAAAAAACAACTCCAAGGAGGCCCTGTAATCCCAGAGGCTCAGGATTTAAAACCCCAAGGAAGAGCCAGGTGCAGTGGCACACGCCTGTAATCCTAGTGGCTCGAGAGGCTGAGACAGGAGGATCTCGAGTTCAAAGCCAGCCTCAGCAACCTCGCGGCACCAAGCAACTCAGTGAGACCCTGTCTCTAAATAAAATACAAAATAGGGCTGGGGATGTGGCTCAGTGGTGGAGTGTCCCTGAGTTCAATCCCTGGTACCCCCCCCCCAAAAAAAGAAACCCCAAGGAGATGATGTAGTAATGTATACATAGATATACTTATTCCTTCAGATATTTCCTCACAGACATTTTTACTTCCTTCAGAGCATCTGAGAGGAAAGGACACTACCTCTTCTTGTTCCCCAACAATTTAAGAGGCAATTCTAGGGCTTGGATGGCTTTTGGGCCTGCCTTTTATCCATTTTTTTTATCTGCAAAGGGTGGAGGGAGGAATAGCAGAAGGCGAGGGTTGTTGGCATTTTTGGAGCAATAGTGCCATCAAGTGGAAACTTTATGAGCACAGTTTCCAGAACTTTGTTCCCTGAAGAAAGGTTTTCTGATATGAGGAAGGGTGGGTTTGAGGCATGCAACTCACTGAGTAACTACAGAGTCAGCATGAAAGCCATGAAGCCAGACTGACCCACCGAGGAGTTCTCAGCAGCTGGGCTTGCCATGCTCGGGAGGATGTGTGGGATAGGCCTAGGTGGCTGCCATGTTTGGCAATGAGGAGACAAGGCTACTACAGGGCATCTGGCTCCTTGATTCTTGTCCTTGGTACAGAATAGAAGTCAGCCAGCAGGGCTGTGCTCTGGAGTATCAGGACCTTGGGAAACCTGGGACTCAATTTTGCATCTAATGAAACCAGGTCTAACCAAATAAAGGGGAAGCAAGAATGACCACCTCATCAGGGGCATCCTCTTAACAAAAAGATGGAGATTATTGAGTACTAGACTGAAGAAAAAAAAAAAAAAAAAAACAACAACCAAGAGTAGAGCAGGTGTATTACAATTCAAGTTTCCTCTGCTTTAATCTAATTCAGGTCAAAGACAATCTGGGTCACACATCTTAAGCCACACCATTCCACACATCTTTTCAAACAGGGCAGGGGGTGGCAACAATACCCACTAGGAACACATAATTCCAAAAGCACATCATTTTCTGGAATCTGGGGACCCAAGTCTGTTTTGTGCATGTGGTTATGGCCACAAAGTGTGTGACCCAGTTCCTCTCCTTAGGGAAGACACCTGGTTCACATACTCAGGGTGGGGGCAAGGGGCAGAGTTTATGGTCTTTGAGTATGGCCATCCCCCAGTGCAGCTCTAGACCAAAGAATGCACATAGAGACCACCATTCTCACAAGTTTGGGCTGGGACCTATAGGTTTACACTCTGCCCTGGGGCTTGTCAAATAAGGTTGGTTTGTCTCAGAAGGCTCCACACATTAAGATCTTGGCAACATTCTGAAAAGACAAGAGTATGAAATGAAGAGGTGACAGAGAGCACTTTTCAGCCTGTCTGAGAGGATAAAAGGAGTAGAGGACTCGGCCTTTAGACTTGCCTTGGGCTAGCACCAACCAGGACTGCACCAGAGGTTCTCCAGAAATGGAAATCAGGGGTCCATAAGGAAGGGCTGTGTGCCCAGGAGTATAAATCTTGTTCCTACCCTTGGCAGATATGCCAGAATTATGGTAGATCTTGGGGAGATGGGTTAGGGAGATGGAGAGGAAAAGGGCTGGATGAATAGGGGATGAACAGGAAAGTACTACATACATAAGAAGGTAAGTAAGTGTGTGTATATACACATATGCATGTATTCACCTGTGAGAGAATGAGTGAGTGCTTGAGAATACAACCACTGTTCTAAATAGAGCTGCAAAAGCAAAGGCCCTTGTCAAGGTTACCTGCTTATCTGAGGCCACTGGGCCCTCCTCTTGACCCAAGGACCCCCAACATGGGGCAATTAATGGATAGTGAACTCCTGAGATCCCTTAGAGGTGAGCCAGCACATCAATCTCTCTGTCTTCTCACCTGATTTTCCCCCAGTAGGTCTTGCTTCTCCCTACTCCTTTTAAGTACTGCCACTCTTTAGTCCTTGAGTAGGATGAGGCCACTGGTTAGGAATTGGTTAGATGAGGACAGAAGAAAAACAACAGCACAACAATAAAAGGGAAAATCCAGGGACTCATCCCACCTTCAAGCATTAAGTTTATTTCTCCCATGAAAGCACTAGGACTTTATACACAATCACCTGATCCATATAATATCCACAGGTGAGCCCAGAAACCTGCAATGCTGTGAACAAGGCATTTGGACTGACATAAGATGATGATGTAGCAATGGTCATCCAGGGTACATCTATTCCTTTTGGTGTTTTTCCTTAGATATCCACATTCCCTATGGAAAGCCTGAAAGGGACACCACTTTGCCAGCATCTCAACTTAGTATTCCCAAATTTAGTGCCTGGATGGCTTTTTGGCCTGCCTTCAAATTATTTTTGTTCACAAAGGATGGAGGGAGGGGCCTCAGGGCAAGGATAGTTGGCATTTCTGGAGTAACAGTACCATCAAATGGAAGGGTTTTAAGCATGGCTTCTAGCCTCTCTGTGTATTAAGTGTGGAAAGCCTCTGATATGAGGAAAGGTAGGTTTCTAGCACTCACATGTGGCAGGTCCAAAGTGCTGTGGTCCAGCTATACCCCAGCCTTAACTCAGGACAAAGGAGCAAATTGAGACCACCAACTCATGGCCTTAAGCTGGGGACTTATGAGAAATCATGTATCCAGACCCTGCTGTCTGGGGCTTGGCAAAGAAGCCTGCTTAGATCCAAAAGGCTCTGCCCATTTAAGACAGTTTGGCAGCACTTCAGAACCTTCAGAAATGTGAAATGAAGAGGGACAAGGGACAGTTTTGTGCATACATCTGTGAGACAGACAGACAGACACACAAAACAACAAAAACAAGAAAAGGAGTAGAGGGTCCTAGACCATGAGACTTTCTACCTTAGACCTAGACAAACACTAAACAGGGCACATACCCCAAGTAGGAGAGAGATGGGAAAAGGCAGTACATAACCCAGAGGCTCTCCAGAAGTGGGGTGTAGGGAGAGTCAGTGTTGGCAAGGGAGGGCTATATGCCTGGAAGTATGCACCTCATTCCTGGCCTTGGCAGGCAGGCATGATATCTGGGGCATCTAAAGGACACGAGGAGGAAGAATGTTATTCTGGGTGTGAACACAGAAATAGCTACTGAAGGCTATGGAGTCAGTGGGAGCTTCCAAACCCAACAGTAGTGAGCTTTACGCAGGATACTTGGATGTCTTCTTGATTACCAGATCCAGAGATATTCATAAGCTTGAAAACTTGAGAGCAATGGCATTCTTCCTTATTGCCCTGAGGATCCCAGGACACAGGGGAAAAAAGCCAAGGAAGTAGAAGTCCACAATTAGAGAAGAAACGAACCAGTAAAAATCATTGAGAGGGGTGGAATCTGGAACACTGAAGACAGGAACCTGCCAGAAGCTATAAGTACTAGAAGACAAGAGCTCACACAGGGCCCAGGTTCACACTGAACAGGCTTCATGCTGCCACTGAGCACCCGAAAGGCTCACTGCCTCTGGTGCCTGAAGGAGCCCTAATTAGGAAGGGCTGTTGCAGCTAGCTGGAAGCCATAAGTTCCACCTGATATGTATGTGACGCACCTGTAGGCACCCGCAAAGCTGAAGGTATATAACCGGGTGAAAGCGGTCCGAGTTAGGAGAACGGAGAAATTCATTCAGTCAGTCATGCAGTCGCTCGGTCGGTCAGAAGAAGAGTTCGGGTCGGAGAAAAGAATCAGAGCGGCCAGAACGTAGGCAGAGTGGTTACAGAAGAGAAACCAGATAGAAGAAGTAATGCCTGGTCAGAGTTAGGCCGAGGCTCCCAAGGAAGACAGAAGACAGAAGAAAGAAGAAGGAAGAAAGAAGAGAGAAGAAAGAAGCTCTAATCTTTCTCTAAGCTAAGCTCTATCTTTCTTCTAAGACTCTAAGCTAAGACTCTAAGCTAAGAAGCTCTTCTTTCTTCCTCTCTAAGACTCTAAGCTAAGAAGACAAGAAGAAAAGCTCACTTTAATCTTTCTCTCTAAAAATCTTTCTTTCCCTCTCTAAGCTCTAAGAAAGTAGAAGTAAAAGTAGTAAAAGCTTTACTCTGCCTCCGAGAGTTTTCCTCCCGGGTTACGGTACCAGGCAGCTTACAGGTGCCCACCTGAGCTCTCACAGGGGCTTGCCAGGGGCACACGTGGGTGAACGGTACCACTGCCCTCCCTGACACGGGCTGAGATGGCCCGCCCACCCGCCACGCCCCAAGCCCTTCCATCTTCATTGGGCTAGGGGTGGGAGCTACTACAGGACATCTACCTGCCCCTGAAGGGACCCATTCTTGAAAAGGACTCCACTCCTGCCCTCTCACACTCAACCACTCCAAAAGTCCATCCAGGAACCCGAGTAGGGGTGGAACCGGACTCCCGAACACCTCCTCACTTAGAACACCGCCGCCGTTGCCGTCACCACCACCAGGACCCCAGGCGCCTTTCCTCACCTATTCCCCGGGATGGAGGGAGACACCTCCATGCCGTCCCCCAACCCCATCAACACAGACACCTGAACCCAAGGATCTGTGGGGGGGGAGGATGTGGGGTGGCGGTGGCTGGGGATTGGGGGGGTGCGTATGTGGTCACGGTTGATGGTTGGGCGGTAGTATGGGTAGGGGGGATGAGCAGAAGACCCTAGCTCCTGGCTGGGCCCTGGGACCAAACACTCCCCCTTTCTAAGCCAGAAAGGGGTAAGGGGAGACCTGCCTTGACCCCCAGGCCCGCCCCACTGGGATCACTGGGACCCCTCGGGAGGGGAACTCCTTCACACACCTGGCTGCCACAGGACTCCTGAGCCTTGTCCCTGCCCCCCTCCCCCACATTGTCTGAGGGCTGCTTGTCCCTGGTGCTTGTGCAGCCCCTAAGCCCTCTAGAAGCCACTGATCACCTTCTCCCTGGCTTCGGCCATGCCTCTAGAGCCTGCGAGCCCTTTCAGGAATATCTTTCCTATACCTATCTGGAGCCATACTCCCCTTGTTAGCAGGTGGAGCACCCACCCCTCCCACCAGTGCCAAGGTGGCACTCACTGTATTGGTGGATGGCAAAGGAGTTCCTCTTGATGGTAGTATTGCTCCACAAATGCCAACGGCACTTCCCAGAGGTCCTCTTCCTCCACCTTTTGCTGAACAGAAAAAGGCAACTGGTATCCAACATGGACTCCAACATAGATACACACATGGACTCCAATAAGGCTGCCCAGGGGAAGCCAGATTCCCCTTTCTTCCACCCCTCCCACATCCAGGTCTCCAGGGCTCTGGTCTGCAAGGCAGGACAGCTGGAGGATCCTGTCTTCTTGGCCTCTGGGACAAGAAGTTAATGGTCAGCCCCACCCCCCATGACACCCCAGTCAGTCCACCTGACCGCCTGCCTCCACCTCCATGGCTTCGCTTCCTGGCCTGGCACTTGTTGCTTGATGGAGTACTGGGGAAAGGCTGGTCTCAGGGCACCTAGTTGCAGCCAAGACCACCATCTGCCCTCTGGGGAAGCATTGTGACAGGGACACTCACTGGGCACACTTAGGGGCCTCTTACCCCCTGGGCTCAAGGATGGGCACACCCACCCACAGGAGCCATTGTGTAATGAATCTGTGGTGCCTGGGCCTATTTCTTTTCCCAGGGCACACCCACCACCTAACCGGCCAAGTGTAGATCACTTGGGATGGGACCCAGGTGCCACTCTAGACATACTCTGTCTCCTGTACTGGATCTAGTTTCAGTGGGTCCCTCTGCAACTCACACCAGAAGGCCTGCAAGGATGAATGCATAAAGATATGCATGTTTGAGAGATCTCTTCTTTGGACTCTAGAAGTAGAGTGGACAGCCAAGGCAGAAGAAGACCTAGGGTCTTCTTCCCATGAACACTACCTGCACCTGCATCTGCACCAGCACCAGGACCAGCACCCTCCCCAATGGCAAAATCAAGTGGACTTCTTTTTTTGGGGTGTACCAGGGATTGAATTCAGGGGCACTTGACCACTGAGCCACATCCCCATACCTATGTTGTATTTTATTTAGAGACAGGGTCTCACTGAGCTGCTTAGGTGCCTCGCTTTTGCTGAGGCTGGCATTTTTTTTTTTTTTTTTTTGGTACCGGGGATTGAACTCAGGCACTTAACCACTGAGCCACATCCCCAGCCCTTTTTTGTATTTTATTTAGAGACAGGGTCTCACTAAGTTGCTAAGTGCCTAGCCATTGCTGAGGCTGGCTTTGAACTCACAATCCTCCTGCCTCAGCCTCCCGAGCTGCTGGGATTATAGGCGTGCACCACCACATCCAGTTCAAGTGGACTTGGCTGCTATGATGAATGGTAGGACAAAATGGAATGCAAACAATCATGTTAGAGTAGCTTAGACAACCAACTTCTTATGCCTGGACTCCAGTATGCTGGGAGTACTGCCAAAACACACTTAAGGAACAGGATCCAGCAGCACACAAGAGCTTCGTGGAGGAAGTATATCATCAAGACAAGCAACACAATAAATACCAGCTGCTGACTGCCTGACCTCTTCCTGCCCTTGGACCCCCAACTAGGTCTCCTTGCCATTCCAAAAAACACGTGTATCTGTCCCACCAGAGCCCTGTTTGTCCTTCTCTCTCTGATTCTCTCTCTCCCTCCCTCTTTCCCTACCCTGTTCTCCTCAATATCTATCTCCATTCTACTTGTCTCTTTTCCCACCCTGAACCTCTCCACATCTGTGTCACTGGGTTTATTCCTTCCCTGGGACTACCTCAGAACTTCTTACCCCTAAATAGGACACAGGCTATGCATGGAAGTTTCAAAGGAGTTTAAAATAGACTGGGAAGGGTAGCTGTGGCCTGTTTTCAGGAGGAGGTGGAAGGCACAAAGCGAGGGCACAAAGCAAGCCGGTGTATAGGAAGTAAAAAAAACTCACCTGACCAAGGGGGGGAGGGGGCTAAACTGTGAGGAGTGTGGGCCCCAGAACCATGTCTACAGGGTAGTTCTTTAACCGGGAAAGTTATGAATTGGATAAGAGCTTCCGGCTAACCAGATTCACTGAACTGAA
Organism: Tamias sibiricus; assembly: GCA_025594165.1. Classification (NCBI taxonomy): domain Eukaryota; kingdom Metazoa; phylum Chordata; class Mammalia; order Rodentia; family Sciuridae; genus Tamias; species Tamias sibiricus. The sequence continues at coordinate 106,521,981 of CM046667.1, forward strand.
GGGCACAGGCAAAGTGCCCCAAGATGTGCTACAGAAATTGCTGGAATCTTTACAAGAGGACCACTTCCAAGAAGACTAACAGTTTCTGGGAGCTGTCAAGCCAAAGCTTGGCATCACAATGGATACTTGCATCATTCCTTTGAGGTGTGGTGGTCTTTCCTTGGTTCAAAGCACAGATTGTATTTACCACATCGTAGATGACCCTTACATGATTAGCAGGATAACGTGCCAATGTCCTCAGTGACCTCTGCAATGGGGGTCACAGAATGTGACAATATGCTGATGCTTCTTGGAATCAGTAACAAAATGACTGACAGGAAAAGGGATAAAGTGATGCCCCTAATCATACAGGGTTTTAAAGATGTGGCCAAGGCAAAGGAACTCAACAGAGACTTCACAGAAGAAGATATACAGTCAATGAAAAAGTATATGAAAAAATGTTCAACATCTCTAGCAATTAGAGAAATACAAATTAAAACTATGCTGAGATTCCATTTCACTCCAGTCAGAATGGCAATTATCAAGAATACAAACAATAATAAGTGTTAGCAAAGATGTTGGGGAAAAGGTACACTCAAACATTGCTAGTAGGACTGCAAATTGGTGTAACCAATCTGGAAATCAGCATGGAGATTCCTTAGTAAACTTGGAATGGAAGCACCATTTGACCCAGCTATCCCACTCCTTGGTCTATACCAAAAGGACTTAAAAACAGCATACTATAGTAACACAGCCACATCAGTGTTTATAGCAGCTCAATTCACAATAGCTAAACTGTGGAACCAACTTAGATGCCCTTTAACGGATGAATGGATAAAGAAAATGTGGTATATATACACAATGGAATATTATTCAGCCTTAAAGAAGAATGAAATTATGGCATTTGCAAGTAAATGAATGGAGTTGGAGAATATCATGCTGAGCAAAGTAAGCCAATCCCAAAAAACCAAAGGTCAGATGTTTTCTCTGATAGCAGATGCTGATCCATAATGGGGGGGGGGTCAGCTAGGGAAGAATGAAAGAAGTTTGGATTGTGCAGAGGGGAGTGAATGGAGGGGGTGCGGGGGTGGGAAAGATGGTGAAATAAGACAGACATTATTACCCTATGTACGTGTATGATTGATTACATGAATGGTGTGACTCTACATTGTATACAGCCAGAGAAATGAGAAGTTGTATTCCATTTGTGTATAATGAATTGAAATGCATTCTGCTGTCATGTATAATTAATTAGAACAACAACAACAATAACACAAAGAGGTTAGCACTGAAAAAAAAAAAAGATGCTCTCAAGGAGGAGGACTCCAGATCGGGGTCGCAGCTCGCCCTCACTGGCCTCCTCTTCTGTCCCCATGCCTTGGAGAAGCCTAAGCTGATCCAAAAGGTCAAAATGACCAAAGAATTCCAGTGCTAGGAGCATATAGTCATCAGTATGAATGCGGGGACTGGGAGAGCAACCTGCTCTCGGGCCTACAAGAAAGTGATTAGGGGCAGCAGTCCCCACAAGTTGCAGCTGATTAGGGACTGATCACTCTGGATTTTTTTTTTTTTTTAAATCAGGGATTCCTGCCCCACCCATGCTGAGGATGGAAAGTAAGGTATCCCGAGCGCATGCTAAGCAAAAGCTCTCTTCCACTCAGCTCCATCCCCACCTCTGGATCAAATTTCTTTTTCCTACTCCAAGAGCTGTGTTAATTCAATCTTCACCACTCCTAACGTTTGAATATCCTAGATATTTAACCAATTTTTATTTATTTATTTGGGGGGAGATGTAAAATGAAAATGTGGATAAAAATGTGAAAGCTCAAGCCGGGCATGGTGGCACACGCCTGTAATCCCAGTACTTGGGAGGCTGAGGCAGGAGGATAGCGAGTTCAAAGCCAGCCTCAGCAATGGCGAGGCACTTAGCAACTCAGTGAGACCCTGTCTCTAATAAAATACAAAAAAGGGCTGGGGATGTGGCCCAGTGGTCCAGTGCCCCTGAGTTCAATCCCTGGTACAAAAAAAAAAAAAAAAAAAAAAAAAAAAAAAAAATGTGAAAGCTCTTGTGGTTCAATGCACACGTGCAAATGGAGCTCTGTTTCTTTTTAGGTCATTCATTAAAGGAAACATTCCCGATTTATTCATACGTTCCTAGGCGCTAACGCCTCGGTTCTTCGGACCGCGGATCGCGGTTTAACCACTCCGCTGGAACCGATCTAGCTCACTGTGGGTGGGGAAAACCACGGTGGGGCGAAATGATCTGGGATCTGAGATCTGCGCCGGCAGCATCTCCTTCCACTCACTCCCCACCCGCCAGCCACAAGAAAAAGTTTACAGGCCCACAGACGGGGAAGGCCAGAGGAATTCTCCTTGGAGCCTCTCTCTAGGCTTGCCAGAGCAGGAAAATTAGGCAGCGGTAAAAACTAGGCGCCCCCAAACGCAAGACCTGGGCGGGTCCACGTGGCCCTGCCTAGGCCACTGGTCTTCTGATGCGCGGGAGACGACCTCACCGTGGCCCGCAGCTACCATGTGCAAGGTCTCACCAGCACAGGTAGCTAAAAGTGGAATTGAGTGTTTATATATTCATAATGCACATAACATAATATGGTCAATATCATTTTGCAGTTTTTCCGCTTTTCCACCCTTCCGCCCTCACCCTGAAACGACTCCCTTCCTCTACTCCACTGTAAAGAATGGCAAGTCCCCATCCGAGAAAGTCCGCTGGGATCCCTGGAGTCCTCCCTTATCAAGGAAAGGAAAGGAAAAAACGGTGCAAAAGCCTTACCGGGATGAGGCCTCGTATCAGCAGGAAAGGCCTGACAGCTCAGATCTCCGCTCTGGGTCCAGTTGGACCCCACTGCGTCCTTTGTGGTAAACGATGCCCGAGTCACCCCAGAGTAGGCCACCCTCCATTCCCACATCAACAATGTTTCAGTTTCCGGAGGGCCAGGGGGCTGTAGGCAAGCTGGAAGGAGAGGCATTGGAAATCCGGGTTTTGGATGTCGGCCCCGCCTAGGGGCGGAGTGGAACGTCCTAGGGTAGTTCCAGATGCCTGAAGGGAAGGGAGAGGGGGGCTTGGGAAAGTCAGGTGGGAACTATCTCTTAGTTGCTATTTGCTCAGGAGAACCTATTTGTCTCCTCTGAGTAAGATGCTTGTTGGAAAGAGGGCAAAAGGTGACTGAAGGCTGGGGTTGTGAGGTACTGGGTTCCATCCCCACCATCACCTTAAAAACAAAAATAAACTACATAAATCAACAAAATAAAGGAATAAAGGTATTGTGTCCATGTGCAACTAAAAACATTAAAAAAAAAATGACCACAGTAACAACAAAACCGAAGATTTACCATTCAACATCCACAAAAATATTTGGAGGAAAAAAAGTTGAAATAAGTACCTTTTCAGTGGGATTGGTGCACACCTGTAATCCCAGCGACTCGGTAGGCTGAGGCAGAAGGATCTCAAGTTTGAGTACAGCCTCAGCAACTTAGTGAGACCCTGTCTCAATAAGGGGGGCTAAGGGGGTGCTGGGGATGTAGCTCAGTGGTAGAGCACTCAGTGGTAGGGTTCAATCTCTAGTACCACGAAACAGTACCCTTTCAAATGATGTTCTTAGTTTATGATTTGTATGCCTAAGGTCATTAAAGCTCTAATTGGTCCCTCCCTGTCTGAGAAGCTAGTTCCCAAGATCAGGTGCTCCCAGCGCTGTCACCTCCTGCTCTTTACCAGGACCAGCATCTTTTTTGAGGCCTTCCAGGGGCTGCTGCAGGTGGCATGCACACCACCTGACCAGTTTGTCTACCTTCCTTTATTTTGAAAAAGGAATACCTCCTCTTCCACTTATTAGTGTATTTAAGAAAACAGAAGATAGCCTACTATGATCCCCACACTGAGAAGAGGATTGTTGAACTGGGGCTTGTATCCTCCCAGCACTTTGATCTCTAAGAGGAGTAGGTGTGGTGGAGGAAGGGAGAAAAATGCAAATAAAGATTTTATTTTTTAAGCCATAATGTACAGAGCTCTCTAGGCCCTGTGTAGCCTAGGGCTATTTGGTTATGAAACAGTTAACCTCCAAGATATTTTTTTTAAAAAAAATATTTATTTATTTGCTTTAGTTGTACACAATGCGTTTATTTGTATGTGGTGCTGAGGATCGAACCTGGGTTGCACACGTGCTAGGCGAGCACTCTGCCCCTGAGCCACAATCCCAGCCCAACCTCCAAGATATTTTTGCTGATCTTTTTTATTTCCATGAACAAAGTAGTCCTTGATTTTTACTATTTTTTTTCTTTGAAATAGATTTTATTAATCCCCATTTTGCAGATGAGGAGAGATCTCAGAGATCTCTTCTAAAACAGCAGCCAGGAGTGTGGTTCCAATTTTGTGAGATAACCTTTTTCACAAAATCAAGAGAAATGTGACCATCGAGGGTACAGGATTGTCCTGTTCATCAGTTTATTACCTCTGCTTAGTGCAGTATATGGCATCTGTTGAATTTGTGCATAATAATGACTCAATTTATTATTTTTTAAAATTTTATTTTTAGGTGTACTGGGAATTGAATCCAGGCCTCAGTGCAGGCTAGGCAAGTGCTCTAACACTGAGCTATATCCCCAGCCAGTTTCTTCCCTCCCTCCCTCCCTTTCCTTTTAAATTTCAAGACAGGTGGTCTCTAAGTTACCCAGACTGGTCTGGAAATTGTGGTCCCCCTGCCTCAGTCTCTTGAGTAGCTAGGATTACAGGTCATTGCCACCCCGCAAGGCTCCCCAATTTTTATTTCTTTTATTTTTTTAAAGAAAAAAGTAATTTCCACAAATACAGATACCTTACAAGAGAAAATGGAAGTCACTCCTGCTCATGTCCTGTGTAACCATTTTTAAAGAAACCTATGGCCTCTGTATCAACCTCCAGGGCAGCACAACTGGGCATTGACTGCCTGTAACTCCTCCTTACTTCCTGCCTCCAAGCCTGCCTGCGCCCCCAATTCTCTAGCTGATCACCATCTGAAACCCATACCCCAAGACCACCTACTAGCTGCTGCTTGGAGCCTTAGGCTCAGCTTTAATTTGTAGTCCTTTTTTCTTACCCATTCCCTTGCTGTTTGGGCAAAGGTTGGTGGAAATTATCAGAGCAAGAGAAAGAGGAAAATGAAGGCCTTGAGGTTATTACACTTGCCAGGTAACTTTTTACATTTCAGATCAATACCAGAAATCTCAAAATTCCAGCTGTCTTCTCCTGGTGATGGGTGGGTTGAGGAAGAGGTTAAAACCCAAACTTGTAGGAGGTAGGAAGGGAAAAGAGCTTCAAACTCCTCCCACAGGGGATTATACCTTAAAGACCTGGGCTGTGAATCTCAGGGCCCCATTTTCTGGAATTTCTCCCTGTTTCCCCCACCCCCCTTCACATTAGGAAATAATAGCCATTCCCCCCACAAAAAGAACCAAGTCAAAGCCATTTTTCTGTCTCCATTCCCTGGACTGACACAGATTCATTTAACTACTCATTGTGTTAGAAAATAGATTCACAGAGGTTAAATGACTTTGCCAAGGTGAATCATGGTGAATTCACATGTGCAGTGCTCCTAGGATGCCAATCTTTTGCTTTTTCCATGCAAGAAAAAGTACTCATCATCACTAGTCATTAGAGAAACACAAATCAAAACCATGAATGGACCATTTCACAGCTACTAGGATAGCTAGAATAAAATAGAATAGAAAACAAGTGTGGTGAGATTATGGAGAAATTTTGGAATTCTCATACACTGCTGTGGGAAATAAAAAATGATGTAGGTACTGCAGAAAGAAGTTTGGTGCTTCCATTAAATGTTAATGAGTTACCACATGATCCTAATCCTAGCTATACAGCCAAGAAAATTGAAAGTGGATATTAAAACAAAAACTTGAATATTTATGGTAGCATTATTCATAAGGCCAAAAAACAGAAACTACACAAATTCTCATCAACAGATGAGTGTTTAAATAAAATGTGCTATATTCATGCCATGAATTATTATTTTGGACTAAGGATGTAGCTCAGTAGTAGAGCACTTGCCTGGTGTGAGAGTGGTCCTGAATTTGATTCCCAGTACCACACACACAAATCACCATGAATAATTATTTAGCCTTAACAGGTATAGATTCATGACACAACATGGATTAACCATGAAAATATTATAATATGTTAAAGATAATAGACATGCAAAAGAATGCACTTTGCATGATGGTATTCACATGAAATATCCAGAGTAGGCAAACCTATACACAAAATAGTGGTTTAGTAGTTGCCAGAGGCCAGGAGAGGAAGGAATGAGGAATGACTGATAATAGATATAGTCTTTCTTTTGGAAGTGATAAAAAATGTTCTAAAATTGGTCGTGGTAATAGATGCACAATTTTGTGAATTTTCTAAAAAAACAATGACATGTCTACACTTTACAAGGGTAAACTATATGGTATGTAAATTGTATATCAATAATAAAGGTAAGGTAATTAGCACATAGATTTGTTAAAATTTAGGCAAAAGATTGGTGGGAAATTTCACAATGTGGGTAAATCAATATGAGAATATTGTGGCTCATGTATTAGTATTTATAGCAAAAGTGTACAAAATACATGTTGTGAGTGTAACATGTGGAACTGGAGTACAAAGCATCTACTATGATTATTCTTGCCCAAAATTGCACCTCAATTTAACCAAATCCATAGATTGAACTGCAAGATCTTCTATTCATGAAGGAACATGTTTTGCACAAGGATGTAAAACATTCTATAGTGAAATGTAAGAAAGTGAATATCTACAGGACAAATAATAAGCCAGTCTCTCATCATAGGAATGGCAAATAAGGAGGCCGTTATGTATTAAAAGAGGAATGGGAGATATTTGAATCAATACTATTTATAATACTTCTTTGGGTCCTAATAAGGGCAAATAAAATTTTAGAGGTATATTTATTTTTAAGAGGTATATTTATTTCAAACAGGGAAATTGGACACTTGTGTTTTCATGACCATTAGAGAATAATTGTAATTTTTGTCTGATGCAGTGAGGGTATTTTGTTTATTTTTTCTAAAGTCCATATGTATGTTATAATAGACACTATGGATTGCGTAGTTTTTTAGATTTCATGCATGAAGGCATATGATACCTGAAATATATGTTGAAATACACCAGTAAAAAATAGCAAATGAAACATAATTGGTTGAATATTTATTACTGTTGAAGCTTGGTAGGTACATGGAATTTTCCATATGTTGTTTTATTGGCTTTTTTAAAGTATCTATGATAAAGAGTAAACAAGAACAGTTGAGAGTAATAATCTGAATGCATTAGTGAGAAATATGAATGAAAATAACAAAACTGAAAGAGTTGATTATTAGTGGAGTATGATGGAACTCACCTGTAATTTCAGCTACTGATGAGGCTGAGGCAGGAAGATCGAAAAAAGTTCAAGGCCAACCTGGGCAATATAGCAAAGACCCTCTCTCAAAAATAAAAAAATAGGGCTGGGGGTGTTGATTGGGTGTGTCTCCACGTAGGACTAGAGTCAGATAATTCTTCTCAAGAATTGTAAAATTACTCAACAACTCTTGAGGGGTATGGTATTCATTTTTAATGATAACTCATACCAGAGTGTAAATACGTGGAAGGAAATTCTGAAAGAAGCACACTGTAGAGTTAACAGGGTCATTTCTGGGAATGATAGGAACATTAAGGTTTTTGGCCAAATGTGATTTTCATTAATTCCTTCAACAAACATTTACTGAGCACCTACTATGTGTGAGATATCTTCTTCATGCTGGAAGTACAGCCATAAAAGAGACAAAACAGTCACTACTCAAATTGGCTTCACGTTCTTGTAAGGGAGACTAAGAAAATAGAGTCAATAAGATAGATACCACAACCAATAAGATATCAGCATCGCTGGGCATGGTGGCACACGCCTGTAATCCCAGCAGTTGGGAGGCTGAGGCAGGAGGATCGTGAGTTGAAAGCCAGCCTCAGCAATGGCGAGGCACTTAGCAACTCAGTGAGACCCTGCCTCTAAATAAAATACAAAAAAGGGCTGGGGATGTGGCTCAGTGGTTGAGTGCCCCCTGAGTTCAATCCCTGGCACACTATATATATATATATATATATATATATATATATATATCTATATCAACATCATGATGGTTATACATGTGCTATGTAGCAAACTAAGCAGGGGAAGTGGATCCTGTGGTGAAAGTGTGAAATTTATACCTTCAAGTAAATTGTACATTGAAGGCCCGACTGAGAAGTCTACACTAGAGGAATGACCTGAGGGAGGTAAGAGAGTTGGAGATCTGAGAATGAAAGTTGCAATGACAGGCACTGCCTGTGCTTCCTACTGATTTTCCCCTTTAAATTTATTGTTGATAAATAGCAATATCCTCCTGTTTCAATACAAGAGGTGGTGTTTTGTTGTCATTGTTTGGCAGTAGAGATTGGCTGGGATAAGGTCAGAATTTCCATGAAAGTTCACACAATGGGGACATGGTTTAAGATCCTGGACACTTTTAACAAATTGAGGCTATAGCCACACCTAGTAAGTGTGTATGTTTCTATAAAATGAATCTTTTTGGAATGCATGTATAAGCAGATCCTTCCATTAGCCTCTCACTTATGTGGCTTACTCCAGTGTTGTAAGCTGTTGCTGCTGTGGTGTGTGTGTATGTGTGTATGTGTGTGGTGCTAAGGGTGAAACCTAGGGCCTCATGAATGTTAGGGAAGTGTTCTACCACTGAGCTACTCCTCCAGCCCATCATTTACAGCTGCTCTAGTAACAGTACTGTACAAAACCCAAACTTGTTTGATACCTGGTGCCAGGATGGTAACTATTATTGGGATCAATAAGCTAGGAGTGGGATGGCATATCTATATCTGTAGATGTAGGGCCAACAGGCTATTTATTTCATCGGCTTCAGGGACAGAAGCAGAAAAGGCTGGTCAGTGTCTTTGACCATAAACCTGAAGGCAAGGAGAATACAGCATGAAGTCACTAAGTGGTCACAATGGATTACATCACAATGGGCTCCTTGCTATAAAATCCAGACCACTCTTGGGCTGAGGTTATTTCTCCTGAGGGTCTGTAGTGGCAAGCAGGGTTCTGGGTGGTGGTGGTGGTGGTTAAACAGTTAAAAAAGACTGGGTTTTTTGAAAAATGCTGAATTCATACTTTGGAAAATTGGTTTATATCTTTGGATTAGGTATTCAATAATACTTGTTTTCTTTTTCAGGTCACAATATTGTAAGTACACCACAGTGTGATTTACAGCTAGTGCCACCCCACAAAGGTTTGGACTCATTTCAAGCACATAGGAAAATTGGACGCTGATTTCACAGCATCCAATAGGTATGTAATACAATTCTCAGTTGTATTTTTGATTGTTGTACCACTTCTGTACAATAGACTCCTCTTTAAATGTAGTTTTGTTAGTATTGGTATAGGCAGTGTGTCCATGTATACTCTACAGCTATTACTGTTAATTATTATGATGATTGTGAGAATCCTCTCTGTGTGGCGGGAAAGATCAACTTAACTTGGTAAGTTCCAACACCCCTGAACAAGCTTAAGCTCAAAGCCATTATTTAATCTAGAGATGAATGCCTTGATTTTTAGAAGACTTTCTGAAGTGTCTTAATCCAGTTTGTGCTGGTCCCATGGAGTGTTGGTAGGGATAGTGTGTCTGTTAGGCTTCAATCAGTACCTTAGCTTTGTTCTTAGTGCTCAACAAAGAGTAAAGAAAGACAGGGTTATTTCAGTACCTTAAGACCCTTAAAGGTTATCACAGAAGCCTGATATGAAGCCTTAGAGCTAGGAAAGAATTTGAGGTGATCTTGTGTGTCCCCTGAATTACTAATGAAAAGTCCTCTACCTATCCTACATTGAAATCTCTGAAGGCTGCTCTGAGACTTCCCTTGTGAAATGTACTCTCCCTTCTAGGTAAATAGTTTACTTACACCTAACTGAAATAGCTATTGTGAAGGGATCAAGTGTACTCATTTGTCATGTCTTTAAAGGGAGAAACCTAGAGTTGTCCAATTTCAGTCACATATTCTCTTCTCCATAGTACACACAGAACAAGCTTGAAGTAATATTTAAAAGTGAGTAGCTTATTTATGATATATCATTCTTTTGTGATTTTTTGAACATTTATTTGTTATTTTTATGTGGTGCTGAGGATCGAACCCTGGCCGAACACGTGCTAGGCGAACGCTCTACCGCTGAGCCACAACCCCAGCCCTCTTTTGTGATTTTTAATAGCAATATACACTTATTGTAGATGATTTTTTAAAAACTTTTTTTAGTTGTAGGTGGACACAATACCTTTATTTTATTTATGTGGTGCTGAGGATCGAACCCAGCATTCCACACATACAAGACGAGCACTCTACCACTGAGCCATAGCCCCAGCCCCATTGTAGATGATTTTTGAAAGCTTAGTCAAGTTTGGTGAAGGAGTCATAAGGAACTATCTTCAAATCTTTATATTGGTTTATACTCTCTTATGGATCACAAGGTTGGCACACACTCTCTTGGTGACTTGGGTTAGCTGGTTTAAGGTTCAGCCATCACTGGCCTTTTGTACTGTGTGCCATGTCCTTATGATTCTGTTCTGTGAATCAAAACCATTAGTGTAAGGAGAGGTAAAGGCCAGGTGAGAGAGAGTGGTCAGCATCATAAAACCATTATGACCTCATCAACTTGTCATCTCTGATGTTGAGCCAATCATTTTACTTCTCTTAGTTTCAGTTTCCTCAACTAACAGGAAAATCAAATAAGTGTTTCTTAAAATATTATGACCAAGGGGCTGGGATTGTGGCTCAGTGGAAGAGCACTCACCTAGCACGTGTGAGGCCCGGGTTCAATTCTCAGCACCATGTAAAAATAAAGGCATTGTGTACAACTAAAACAAATAAATATTTTTTAAAAATATTATGACCAAGAAGCTGATGAATGGTGTGGAAATTTTATTTTTATGAAAGCATATGTTGACCTACACACAAAAATTGAAGAATTTCAAAGAAACCATTCTTGGTTTTTAATATCCAGACTTAAGTAGCATAGCATTTCTTCCAGTTTCACTCATCTGTGATACCAGTGTCATCCATTGTTCAAGTCATATCAGTTCCCTGCCTGAAACTCTCCAATGTTTTTCTTAGAATTTAAAATAATGACACACCACAGCCAACAATCGACAAGATCTGGTTATACTTTGCCATCATCACTCACTGTTTTCTTCTCTAGCTACTTTGCCCTAGCCACAAAGATATATATATATAATATATATATATATATATATTTATTTTGTACCAGGGATTAAACCCAGGGGCACTTAACCACTGAGCAACATCTTCAGACTTTTTTATTTTATTTTCAGATAGGACCTTGCTAAGTTGCTGAAGTTGATCTCAAACTTGAAATCCTCCTGCCTCAGCCAGTATAGGGGTGTATACCTGTAATCCCAGCAACTCCGGAGGCTGAAGCAGGAGAATCATGAGTTTGAGGCCAATTTCAGTGACTTAGCAAGGCCCCTGTTTTAAAACAAAAAGATAAAAAGTTTGGGGATATAGCTAGTGTTAGATCAGCACCTCTGGATTCAATCCCCAGTACTGAATAAAAATTATAGCCTGAAGAATGGTAAATATATATATATATATATTTCAATTTTCAATAGAGTCTTATGTGAACTAGTAGACGTTGAAGGAAGTACCAAACAAAAAGGAGTACAATTTTCAAAAGGTAAGGCTATATTAGTATTAGATGTATTTGGCTTTCAAATAATTTAATCTTATCACATATCCTTTCCTTTCTTTTTAGAAGACATTTTTTAATTTTTTTTTTGGTATCAAGGATTGAACCCAGGGGTACTTAATCACTTAGACACATCTACCACCCTTTTTTTTGTTTTTGTTTTTGTTTTTTTGGTACCGGGGGATTGAACTCGGCGGCACTCGACCACTGGGTCACATCCCCAGCCCTTTTTTGTATTTTATTAGAGACAGGGTCTCACTGAGTTGCTAAGTGCCTCGCCATTGCTGAGGCTGGCTTTGAACTCGTGATCCTCCTGCCTCAGCCTCCCAAAGTGCTGGGATTACAGGCGTGCACCACCACGCCCGGCTTCTACCACCCTTTTTATTTTTTTGTTTTGAGACAGGGTCCCACTAAGTTGCTGAGGCTGGCTTTGAACTTGTGATCTTCATGCCTCAGCTTCCCAAGTTGCTGGGATGACATGTGTGCACCACCACACCTGGCAGTAGTTCTAAGTTCTGATCTCAGTATCAGATAACATGTGTAGTAGTAAAGCCAGACAAGCTTGCATTGGAGGACCTCCATCTTTTCAGTGAACTAGCACACAAGGTCATTCACTGACCATGAAGGCCCTGAGGTGGGTTTAAAATTTATAGTAAGAGAGTACAGAAGATTTGGATCAGCTAATATGGAACATTTCCCAGGGACTTCAGTATTAATGAATAAAACAAGAGTATTTCAAATTTGAGTGCAGATACTTATTAACCAGTTTGCTTACCCACTCTTTTCTTCAGACTTGGATATGAAAGACTTATAATTTCTTTTTTTTTGTGTGTGTGGTACCGGGGATTGAACTCAGGGGCACTTGACCACTGGGCCACATCCCCAGCCCTTTTTTTTGTATTTTATGAGAGACAGGGTCTCACTGAGTTGCTAAGTGCCTCGCCATTGCTGAGGCTGGCTTTGAACTCGTGATCCTCCTGCCTCAGCCTCCCAAAGTGCTGGGATTATAGGCGTGCGCCACCGCGCCTGGCTGTGAAAGACTTATAATTTCTAAAGGTCAGATATATATTGAAATTAATCAACAGTGAAAGCACTTTGGGGGACATCAAATCATTTTATTGAGGGGTTTGGGGGTAGAGAGGATGGGGCTGAAGAGGACAAGGAGATCTGATGGCCTCGGCAGGGCCAAATCTTCCCTGCCTCATCAATGCTGAAAAGCTGGAAGCATTTTTTGTTGTTCCACATACTCAAAAGACAATTCGAGACAAGGAGATTTATCACTTTTAGAAACAGAAGGAACATCTTTGGGATTTGTGTATAGCCTTCTAGAATCACAAGGTAACATTGACAACCAAGGGCAAGGAAAATGATAATATCTCTAACTGAACTTAAACAGTGTTCACTCTAAGTGTTCAGGTTTGTTTTGCACCTGTTTAGAGACTTGGCTGAGGGCAGGAGCTGTGGCTGGACACAGCAGAAGAATGTTTATCATGAGATGGTCTCTAGCATAGCTCAGCATTTTACCCTCTTCTATAGTTAAGATAAACACATTCATCTACCTATTCTTTATTGTTTTTCTCCCCAGGAGTGAGAATAGGCATATTTCTTTATTACTACTGCTAAAATACTAGCAGTAACCCCACCCCTACAGAGGTGCTTAATAACATGAAAATAATCATGGCTATAGTCCTGGGAATTCATGAAATGAAAAACATTCCATTTATTTCTTCTATAATTTTATTTAAAGTTTTATGGAAACTACATTATTTAAAATTTTTTATAGTTACATATGGACAGAATGCCTTTATTTTATTTGTTTATTTTTTATGTGGTGCTAAGGATCAAACCAAGTGCCTCACATGTGCTAGGCAAGTGCTCTGCCACTGAGCTATAGCCCCAGCCCCTGGAAACTACATTAACTGTGGCATTTATGGTGATGATTATTGCAGATAAATGAAGAATCTGAAGCCTAAATATAAAAACAAGAAGCTATGCCAAAAAAGAAAGAAAAATAGAAGAACTTGGAACAGAATTCCAGTAACACCAAATTCAGGTAATCTGACATGATGTAAAGGAATACATGACCAGAACCAGGCTTTCTGGTAATTTTACCTTGAACTTTAAATAACTCTACAAATTTTATTTTCCAAGGCAAATCATTTCCATGTAGAGAAAAAACTCAAGCATTAGTTTCTTAAACTGCCCTAGATGTGGGGCTGGGATTGTGGCTCAGAGGGTAGAGCGCTCGCCTAGCACATGCGTGGCCTGGGTTCGATCCTCAGCACCACGTACAAATAAACGCATTGTGTACAACTAAAGTAAATTAAAAAAAAAACTGCACTAGATGTTTTGTGACAGAATATATTACACAAGTAAGGTTGTTTTCAATAGAAAGATATTGTGATTATTTGAAAAGTTGGGCCTGCTCTTGTAACTGTCAGGCTTATTCAGAGAAACAGAACCAATAGATGTGTGTGTGTGTGTGTTGTTTTATAATTTAAATGTTAGTGTTCCATAATTTAAATAACATGATGTAAAGTAAATAATAGTTAAATACTATGATATAGTCAGTGCATCTTAAGTTACCTGATGAGGGAATACACACACACACACACACACACACACGTATGAGATAAAGTTAAGGTCAAATGCTAAGATCTGCAATGTGACTCAGGAAGCTAGAGGCCTAGGAAAGCCTGGATGCTTTAGTTCTAGACCAGCTTTAATATGCCTGAGAACCAGGAAAGCCAATAGTGTAGTTCCCATCTGAAGGTCTGATGGCCTAGACCCAGGATGAACCAATGTTTCAGTTTAAGGCCAGAGGCTAGAGAAAAGCTGATGCCTCAGTTTGAAGGCAGTCAGGCAGGACTTTCTCTTACTAGGGGAAAATCTGTTTTTATTTTGTTGTTGTTCTAGTCAGACCTTCAACTGATTGGATGAGGCCCACCCCACATTAGGGAGAACAATCTGCTTTACTCAGTATACTAATTTTTAAATGCTGATATCATCCCAAAACACTCAGAATAATGTATGACCACATATCCTGGCATTTCATAGCCAAGTCAAATTCACATAAAATTAAGCATCCCAAGTCCACCCCTTATTAACTTGGGTACCTATAAACATATCTTTAATACTTAATTTCCAAATAAAGATAATAACAAGGTCATAATTCTATCTAAAATTGTATAAATATGAACAAATATTTATCTGTATGAACAAAAACTATGAAATTCTTTCACAAAAAAGGAGGTGAAGGGCTGGGACTGTGGCTCAGCAGTAGAGCACTTACTTAGCATGTGCATGGCCCGGGTTTGATCTTTAGCACCACGTAAAAATAAACGCATTGTGTACAACTAAAGCAAAATAAATAAATATTTAAAAAAGGAAGTAAAGTCTTTCAGTCATATTTATTCTTTTCCTTGACATTCCATAATTTTTGAATACCATGATTTAACACGAACAATACTTAAATACTATGATACACAGAGTAAGTATGTCTTAAATTATCTAATAAAGAAATGAGGGACAAAAACAAAGGTATTTGAGATACATACACACACACTTAAAACAAATGCCTGGGAACCCCACAGCTCAGTCAAATTGACACATAAAATTAATCATCACAACAGTATTTCCTTTCATGAAGAAAATCTTCACTCATCTAAATGATCCTCAAAGCTTTTGTAGACCTCTGTAATCGTGACTACCATTAGGTCAAACCTGTAAACTTTACATTTCCACCTATATTCTGTTTGACTAAAGTTCCCATGCATACTTAAAAATTTCACTAGGTGGCCTGCACTTCAGAACTGCTTAAGTATTCTTAGAACAGCTTATATATAGGGAATATATAGAAAATGGGAATATATAGAAAATGAAGATTCATCTTAAAACATTGTGTATATAAGGCCCAGGCCATATAGAACATATCTTTGTGCATGTTTATCAAAAAGTTTAATTTCTCAGAGCCAGGTGCGGTGGCACACATGTGTAATCCCAGCAACTTGGGAAGCTGAGGCAGGAGGACCATGAGTAAAACCAGCCTCAGCAATTGGTGAGGCCCTAAGCAACTTAGCAAGACACTGTCTCAAAATAAAATATGAAAAGGGCTGGAGATGTGGCTCAGTGGTTAAGTGTCCTTGGGTTCAATCTCTGATACCCACCCCCTCAAAAAAAGTCTAATTTTTCAATCAATTTATTGTGGTACAAGGGATTATACTCAGAACCTTGCACATACTAGGCAAGCACTCTATCAGTGAGCTACATCCCCAGCCTTGTAATTTTCCATTATTTTAGAGTAGTGTTTAATGAGGCCTTTGAGGATACCAACTGTCCTTGCATTAAAATTTTAGCAGAAGTAGTTATTGTGCAGAACTTGAGATGCTTATCAATATAATTCTTTTACATTTACTAGTATTTTATTTAAATATTGATAAATTAATAAAAAGCATATACCCCACCCCCCAAAAAAAGCATATAACCTCAAAAATGATCACAAGAATTCACAGTTATGTATTCTGTGCTGCATATATTATTGAAACAATTCAAACATTCAGACATGTTTCTTATTCCTTATATTATAGGAATATGGCTCCGAAGATTCATCATTGTTTCCAGGATTTCTTACATTGTATCTACAGGCAGATGGGAAGCAGAAGAGTTTGTTTTTGTCCAGTTCGTTTACCTGGAATAAATGGGAAGCCAGCCTTACCACTACTACCTTTGTTCAGGGACATGCTTATCTAACAACACCTTTGTTGAGGGACCTCATGATCCAGAATAATTGCTTGTTCTAACTTATGAAATGAAGCTGAAATAAATGTATAAACCCTGAACTCAATGTATATATATTTTTGAACAGTTTGGGGCATTTTTCATCATTGGTGATCTTTGATGTGTGGATAACTGCAGTTGTGTACAGGTTAATGTTAGAGGCTATGACTGCTGACACTTGATTTTCTTTGTCAGCTCATTGTCTTATATTCTTTTCTCAGTATAGCATATCAATAGGTGAAAACTCCATGGAGAATATGAAATTCATATAGAAGGCAAACAGGAATCCATAATGTTGTATAAGGACAATTATATCATTTTCCTAGAGCTGCCCTAAGAAATTACCACAAAGTATTACCACAAATCTAATTGGATTTTGATATGGTGCATAAAAGTGCCTTTCCCCCTGTATATTATTTTGCTTAATTATCATCAATGTTTTAAAAAATATTTTTTTTTTTTTTTTTTTTTTTTTGGTACCGGGGATTGAACGCAGGGGCACTCGACCACTGGGCCTCATCCCCAGCCCTTTTTTTTTTGTATTTTATTAGAGACAGGGTCTCACTGAGTTGCTAAGTGCCTCGCCATTGCTGAGGCTGGCTTTGAACTCGCGATCCTCCTGCCTCAGCCTCCCAAAGTGCTGGGATTACAGGCGTGCGCCACCGCGCCCGGCTTTTTAAAAAATATTTAAAGGTCAACATAGTCCTCATTAACTATGAACTAACTTTCTAATAAAAAAATCACCCAGCCCACCATATGGGAAATGATTCATCCATGTATATTTACTATAAAGGAAAGTAGAACTGAAGGAGCCCTAATTAGGAAGGGCTGTTGCAGCTAGCTGGAAGCCATAAGTTCCACCTGATATGTATGTGACGCACCTGTAGGCACCCGCAAAGCTGAAGGTATATAACCGGGTGAAAGCGGTCCGAGTTAGGAGAACGGAGAATTCAGTCAGTCCAGGCAGTCACTCGGTCGGTCAGAAGAATCAGAGCGGCCAGAACGTAGGCAGAGTGGTTACAGAAGAGAAACCAGATAGAAGAAGTAATGACTGGTCAGAGTTAGGCCGAGGCTCCTGAGGAAGACAGAAGACAGAAGAAAGAAGAAGGAAGAAAGAAGAGAGAAGAAAGAAGCTCTAATCTTTCTCTAAGCTAAGCTACAAGAAGAAAAGCTCACTTTAATCTTTCTCTCTAAAAATCTTTCTTTCCCTCTCTAAGCTCTAAGAAAGTAGAAGTAAAAGTAGTAAAAGCTTTACTCTGCCTCCGAGATTTTTTCCCGGGTTTCGGTACCAGGCAGCTTACAAATGGTGGTCTGTCCGGGGCTCGGCAGGCAGAGAAGAAAAGCTAAGAAATAAGAACAATGAAGCTAAGTAGAAGTAAGATAGTGAGGAGAGCAACGAAAAAGCATAGCCTCAGACTCAGTTGAGACCAGCAAAAAGAGTAGAAACAAGAGAGCAGAGCCTCTGACTCAGTTGAAGCCAGTTAAGAATTAAGCCGAAGCAGAGTAGCTGGCCAAAAGCCGAAGCAGAGTAGCCAGCGAAAAGCCGAAGTGAGCCGGCCAAAAGCCATAAAAAATAAATAAAAACCATGGAAAGAAAAAGCCATTGAGCTTTGAAGGAGCCCTAATTAGGAAGGGCTGTTGCAGCTAGCTGGAAGCCATAAGTTCCACCTGATATGTATGTGACGCACCTGTAGGCACCCGCAAAGCTGAAGGTATATAACCGGGTGAAAGCGGTCCGAGTTAGGAGAACGGAGAATTCAGTCAGCCGGGCAGTCACTCGGTCGGTCAGAAGAATCAGAGCGGCCAGAACGTAGGCAGAGTGGTTACAGAAGAGAAACCAGATAGAAGAAGTAATGACTGGTCAGAGTTAGGCCGAGGCTCCTGAGGAAGACAGAAGACAGAAGAAAGAAGAAGGAAGAAAGAAGAGAGAAGAAAGAAGCTCTAATCTTTCTCTAAGCTAAGCTACAAGAAGAAAAGCTCACTTTAATCTTTCTCTCTAAAAATCTTTCTTTCCCTCTCTAAGCTCTAAGAAAGTAGAAGTAAAAGTAGTAAAAGCTTTACTCTGCCTCCGAGATTTTTTCCCGGGTTTCGGTACCAGGCAGCTTACAAATGGTGGTCTGTCCGGGGCTCGGCAGGCAGAGAAGAAAAGCTAAGAAATAAGAACAATGAAGCTAAGTAGAAGTAAGATAGTGAGGAGAGCAACGAAAAAGCATAGCCTCAGACTCAGTTGAGACCAGCAAAAAGAGTAGAAACAAGAGAGCAGAGCCTCTGACTCAGTTGAAGCCAGTTAAGAATTAAGCCGAAGCAGAGTAGCTGGCCAAAAGCCGAAGCAGAGTAGCCAGCGAAAAGCCGAAGTGAGCCGGCCAAAAGCCATAAAAAATAAAGAAGCCAGAAAAGCCATACAGAGAAAAAGCCTTGAGCTTTAGCAAAAAGCCATAAAGAAAAAAGCCATGAGCTTAAAAGAAAATAGAGAATTAAATAGCATGGTAAAAAACCATGCAGAGAAAAAGCCATTGAGCTTTGGCAAGAAAGCCATAAAGAAAAAAGCCATAAAAATAAAGAAGAGACAAGAAAAAAAAAAAAAAAAAAGTCAAAGCCGCTTATGCAATTGTGCTTGACTAAGTGCGTTAGCTGCTCCTCAGCAGTAGGCTTCCTTAAAGCCGCAGCACCTTCTCAAAAAGGGCTCAAATATCCACCCTTTTAAAAACAAAAGGTGAAAAGCTAGGTAGGGACAAGAAAATAAAAGAAAAAAAATAGAGAAAATAGAATTAAAGCACCTTTTTAAACTAAAGGGAAGGAATATGAAGGAGCCCTAATTAGGAAGGGCTGTTGCAGCTAGCTGGAAGCCATGGGTTCCACCTGATATGTATGTGACGCACCTGTAGGCACCCGCAAAGCTGAAGGTATATAACCGGGTGAAAGCGGTCCGAGTTAGGAGAACGGAGAATTCAGTCAGCCGGGCAGTCACTCGGTCGGTCAGAAGAATCAGAGCGGCCAGAACGTAGGCAGAGCGGTTACAGAAGAGAAACCAGATAGAAGAAGTAATGACTGGTCAGAGTTAGGCCGAGGCTCCTGAGGAAGACGGAAGACAGAAGAAAGAAGAAGGAAGAAAGAAGAGAGAAGAAAGAAGCTCTAATCTTTCTCTAAGCTAAGCTACAAGAAGAAAAGCTCGCTTTAATCTTTCTCTCTAAAAATCTTTCTTTCCCTCTCTAAGCTCTAAGAAAGTAGAAGTAAAAGTAGTAAAAGCTTTACTCTGCCTCCGAGATTTTTTTCCCGGGTTTCGGTACCAGGCAGCTTACATAGAACAACAATTTCATTTTTAAAATTAATTTGTTCTAATTTGTTATATATGACAGCAGAATGCATTTCAGTTCATAGTACACAAATGGAGCACAATTTTTCATTTCTTTGGTTGTACATAGAGTCACACCATTCATGTCTTCATACATGTAGTTAGGGTAATGATGTCCATCTCATTCCACCATCTTTCCTACCCCCACACCCCCTCCCTTCCCCTCCTCACCTTTGCCCTATCCAAAGTTCCTCCATTCCTCCCATGCTCCCCCAACCCCCATTATGGATCAGCATCTACATATCAGAGAAAACATTCGACCTTTGTTTTTTTGGGATTGACTTACTTCACTTAGCATGATATCCTTCAACTCCATCCATTTACCTGCAAATGCCATGATTTTATTGTCTTAATGCTGAGTGATATTCCATTTTTGTGTGTGTGTGTGTGTGTGTGTGTGTGTGTGTGTGTGTATCTCACAGTTTCTTTATCCATTCATCCATTGAAGGGCATTTATGTTGGTTCCACAATTTAGCTATTGTGAATTGTGCTCCATGGATGGAGTTGGACAATTTCATTTTTTGGTTTAATTTATCATTTAAGTATTTATACCTGGCAACAGGAAGATCTCATGAATGAATATCATATATGTTGAATGTTCAGTTTAGGTAGGCTTTGTTGTATAATTTGTAATAACAACACATTCTATTTCCTTGCCATTGTGCTTCATTGATTTTCATCCTCTGGACAGCCTTTCTGGGATCTGTCCTAATTAAGCACAGTTCTTGGGACACTCTCTTTCCTTTGAACTCATGTACACATTTCTGCCCTCCTGCTTACACACCACTCAACAAATTTGTCTTAGCTGCATTTCATGCTGTTCTTTACTAAGATAATGAATATTTGTATATTTTTTTCCTGAAGGAGAAACATAGTGGGTTTTTCGCTTTTAAATTCCTTGATATTATAAAATCACAAATATATCTTGTCAGAGTTGATGTTGTGAGGCAGTGTCCCCCTTCTCCACATGGGTGTCATCTAGTAGAAAAAGGCGGTAAGCTTGGCAAAGTAGTGTTTCCTCACCCTCTCAACTAGAGAATAAAGGACGGATTTTGGAAGGCAAATATAGTGAATTGTTATAATTTTATGCTGCTTCATCATCCACTTGGAATATGTTTCTTTTTTATAACAGAAACAGGGCTTCATCATCCTTGATAACAGTTTTCAATACCATGTTTCCTCCCAGTTTCTAGTGTGGTTGATATGGATATTTGCCTCATAAACTGCATCCTGGTGGCCAACTTCCTATAGGACAGCTAGATTATAACTTCCTTGACTCATCCCTCTGATACTCTACTCCATATAGACTGTTCATATATGCCATAGTGACCACTACTCAATTATAGCATGACACCCACAGAATTTGTGCTTCATTCTTTTAAATACACTAATTAGAACACTAACCAGGAAACCTGCTTGGGTCATGCCCAATAAAATACTAGCCTATGGGTTGGCCCCTCTCTCTCCGACCCCCTCCCCTCACACCCTAGTTGAGAATACATGTCAGTTTATAATAAACATGAAGGTGGGGTCATTTGTTGACTAGAGCCTTCAGTGCGGAGACTGAAGTATGAAGTGCATTGGTTTTGGGGTCCTGTACTTTATTAGGGACATTCTTTCAAAGAGAAAGCAGAAACTTTCCATTAACCTCTGTCATGTATGATGGTTATCAGGGCTATTTGCATACTCTCTGAAATCCCATTTTTGTTCATGGAGGTTTCCGGGTAGTCAAGGAGTCTGGGGGAGGGGTACCCACCTCCAGTACCCAACATCTATGTTTGCCAAGACTGGCTTGAATTCAAGTGATCCTCCTGCCTTAGCCTCCCCAGTAGCTGGGATTACAGGTATATGCCACCACACCTGGATATCTTTTTTTTTAAACGACAATCTATGGACTGGCTTGTATTTGTTGGTAACTATTTTTTCCTCCTCTTTTTGGATATTTACCTGATGACCTCTTGGTGGTATCAAGTGACCCTTCTTGTAAGTGGGGGCCTCTGACTTCTTCCTGTCTGACAGTAAGCAGCCACCCTCTTACAGTGTCCCAATTGACCTCATCTGTTTTGGATCATCCCCTACTAGTTCATTGGTGGTAGGATCATCTGGCAAGGCCCCAAACCCTACCAAACATGAGACTAGGGCATTAACGTGTTGATGAGCTGTTGCTTTAAACAGAGTTCAGGGACCCTAGATAGATATTTACATTTCTTTGACACTGCCAACTTCCCAAGGGGTCTTGGGAGAGGAGGGGAAGGAGATATTTTAGTTCTTAGTTGGAGTCACCAAGTTCTTTGGCACCAAGGAAAGGGGTTAGACCCTCAATAACATATAGGGTGGAGGAATGAAGATGGTAGAAGCAGGAGGAGGTCAAAACATAGAGACAGCAGGCCTTCATCATATTTCCCTCTAAGTGGCAGCATTGATTTTTGCTTATAAGCTCATTCACCTTGTTAGGGTTAGGATGTATATGGTTTGATATGACCCATTCACTTAGTGGTCGCAAGGGAAAGTTGTCTTCTTCCCTTGCTACAGAAATTAATGTCAGCAAAACCATTAGCTCTTAGCATCACATGGGGTAGAAGCAATAATCTTATAATCTGATCCACCCTCCTTGACTCCTCTTGGCCCAATCGGTGGAGGACTCTCTCTTCTTGAAGTAGGCCTGTTTATGGTGTTGCTGTTGCCATTATCAGAATAAGTTCTCCTGAACATAGCAAAGGAACCCAGCCTTTCTATGGTCTAACAAGGATACTTGACCCCAATGATGCTCCTGATTGACTGGACTACAATAAATACCCTAGAAAGGAAAGTGGCTGCCTAGGAGGTGAGCAAACATAGAGCATTTCTAATGTTTTTGTTAACCATTGGAAAGGTTAAATCACCAGGGGGACACAAGGAGACAGATGGAGAATAGAAATTAATTAATGGTTGAAATACAAAATTTCCTCAAAATTTGTGTTCAATGGGAAGACCAAAAGGGACGCAACTGGTTGGTTCAGAATGACTGCTTACCCCTGCTGAGATGCACCAACTGACAGGAATTTCTACAGATTCTAAAATCCACAATCTGTTAACAGCCATACCGGACTCAGTGCAAATTTTCTGTGCCTAGGACTCCCAGAGTTATCCTCCAAGGGAGGCTCATTATGCACTTGCAATGTGGATAGAGATGGAGGATAGAAAGTCAGCCCAGGGTTGACTACAATGACACCCCTTCCCTTTGTTGAAGGGAGCCTGAAGCACAGCTTCTGCTTATTTGGATTTTTATGATCTGGCATGACAGAGACCACCACTCCATAGCTGTTAATTCTGCCAAGACCCTCTGTAAATGTACCACCAGGAAGGAGGCCCAACTTTTATTACACGAAATTACAATAGTTCAGTGGGTCTATATATTTTACAAACAACCCAGTCCCAATGAACCCCTCAACTCTTTCCAACTCAGAAGAGGATATACTAAGCCATGAATTGCAAGAAAACTTTCAAAAGGGAGCACCACCAAATTCCCAGCTGCTGTCCAACATTTCATTGAGAGTTCATATATGACGCCAACTGCTTTAGACCATATCGATGTCATTGCTCACCATGAATGGGACCAGCACCCTGATGCCCAGCTCTTGTTTACAGAGGCACCCTAACTGGATAGTCTGCTCCACCCAAGATTCTCCATAAGTCAACTCTAGTAGGCTCTGTGCCAGGCCATAAAAATCCAAATAAACATAGGCTGTGTTTCAGCCTCTTCAGTGAGAGGGAGGGATCTCTTTCAGCTCAACATTGGAGTGAGTTTCTATCCCCTGTCTTTTTGTTGTTGTTTTTAAAAGAGAAGTGTTTTGCTATGCTGCCCAGGCAGGCCTTGAAATCCTAGGCTCAAGTGTTCCTCTGCCCCAGCCTCCTGAGTAGCTGAGAGTACTGGTATATGCCACTGGGCCCAGTTCTATCTGCCATATTTATTCACTTTGTGAGAGATAACTTTGGGGTCCTGGCCTCAGAAACTTGGCACTGAATCCAGTAGGTTCTTTCAATAGATTATGGATTGCAGGTCTTTAGAAATTCCAGTCAGAGGGCTGGGGATGTAGCTCAGTGGTAAAACCCTTGCCTGGCAAGTGTGAGGCCCTGGGTTCAATCACCAATGTCACAAAAACCAAACCAAACCAAAACAAAACA
Organism: Tamias sibiricus; assembly: GCA_025594165.1. Taxonomy (NCBI): domain Eukaryota; kingdom Metazoa; phylum Chordata; class Mammalia; order Rodentia; family Sciuridae; genus Tamias; species Tamias sibiricus. The sequence goes on from CM046667.1 coordinate 106,546,029, forward strand.
ATAACAAAGAAATTCCTATGAGTTGGCTCTTCTTAGAAGGGCTGAATGGTGGGCTGGGGCTGTAGCTTAGGGGTAGAGCACTTGCCTTGCAAGTGTGAGGTCCTAGGTTCAATCCTCAGCATCATATAAAAAATTAAAACAAATATATTGTGTCCATCAACAACAACAACAACAACAAACAAAACAAACAAAAAACCAAACAAAAAAGGAAGTGGTGAATGATAGCCACATCTAAACCATTTTTTAAAAACGGGAGTGGGCCCAATCCAGAAACTCTGCTGCCCCTGTTACACAGAAAGGAACACCCTACTACATCTGCTTCAAGGACACCCCCTATTGCCAACTATGTTGGATGGGGGCACCTAATGCTTTAATATCTGGCAAACCAGAAAGCCCCAGGGGTTGAGGGCCTTGTTCAGAAACCTAAGCACCCCCACCCCCAGAAGGATAACTTCTCAAACATGAATACCACTGTGAAATGAGCTTCTACATTTAACCCCGAGTAAAGATAGGAAGACATTCTTTCATTTCTGTCTTTTGAAGCCTAAAGTGATCTTGTAGTAGCATGGAAATTCAACAGGAATATATATGGAAGGGTAGAGTGTCAAAGAATGGGTTCTTCTGGAATAAAAAAAAGGATATCCTTGTTTTTCAGTTTTATCAAAGGCAAGATTATGAGAATCTCAAGATTGATAAAAAACTGTGATAATCTAGGCAAATGCCTCCCTCTAGTGGGCATGTTTGATAAAGCAAAACATATCTGGTGTAAAAAGATTAAAGAGCAAAGTCTTATAGCTGACCCCTATAAGGAATGTCCTAGAATGGGTAATTTATAAACAACAGAGATTGCTCACAGTTCTAGAGGGTGGAAAGTCCAAACTCAAGTTGCTGTCTGACTTGGTGCTTGGTGAAGGCTTGTTTCCTGCTTTGAAGAAGACATGTTGTTGCTGGATCTTCACATAGTAGAAAGGGCACAAGAGGGACATCAAGCCTCTTTTCTAAGCTTATTAATCCCATTCATGAGGACAGAATCCTCCTAACCTAATCAACTCCCAAAGGCCATGAACCCTTAACACTGTAACATTGGGGATTTAGTTTATTTTGGGGGCACAAAACATTCGAACCATAGCATTGTTTCTTAAATAAATTGTAATCATTGTAGGGAAAGTTTTTTTTTTGTGCTTCATTGGAAAATCATGCATTATTTAGAGCACAATTTGGTATCTTATTCTGATTATTTGGATTCTATTAGGGTTCTCAAGAGAAACAGAGCCTATATATATGAATTTATTTTTTGTACTGAGGATTGAACCCAGGGGCACTTAACCATTGAGCCACATCTCCAGACCTTTTTATTTTTTATTTTGAGTCAGCCTAAGTGGCTTAGGGCCTTGCTAAGTTGCTGATGCTGGCCTCAAACTTGTAATCTTTCTGCTTCAGTCTCCAAATTGCTGAGATTCCAGGTATGTGTCATCATGTCTGGCTCTATATTGTTATTTTTTTTTTTCATTTTTGTGTTGCTGGGGATTGAACCCAGGGCCTTGAGCATGTGAGGCAAGCACTCTACCAACTGAGCTATATTTCCAGCCATCTATATTAGTTTTTAAATAAGAAATTGGCTTACATAATATTTGCTTATCTGGTGGAGTGTTGTCACTTGGCCTCTGCCACCCTGGGATCCATTGACTACCTTTATCAACTTAGTGATTGTAGTTCTCCTTGTAAGATCTGGACTACAGAGAAGAATGCTGATAGAGCCCTACAAGTCTGCTGGGGCTCCCCTAATAAATTTATTTCTCACAGGCGCTGTGTAATGTATGTCTTCTGGGTCCTGGGAGACTGGGTGAAGACTCCTCAAATGACAAATCCATTTTCCCCAAGACTTCAACCAATATTCCTAAGCCTTCAAATTCTTTCCTCTGCATTAAACCAAGGCAAGGTTGGCATTTTTAGCTTGTTTACTGTGGATAATCTCTTAATCCTTGTTTCAGCTAACCAATCAACCAAACTGTTAAAACACTTTTTAATTGGGAGGCTGAGTCAGGAGGATCGCGAGTTCAAAGCCAGCCTCAGCAATGGCAAGGCACTTAGCAACTCAGTGAGACCCTGTCTCTAATAAAATACAAAAAAGGGCTGGGGATGTGGCCCAGTGGTTGAGCGTCCCTGAGTTCAATCCCCAGTACCAAAAAAAAAAAAAAAAAAAAAAAAAAAAAAAAAAAAAAAAACTTTTTAATTCTTCAAGATACAGCATTAAAAGAAGATTCTATGCTTAGTGAGACCAAATAAATTAAGACTGGTCAAATTTCATGTTCTTTTCCCACTATTCTACATACTTAGTATCCATTCCTACACATGTTCCTCAGGTTTTGGTCTCGATAAATCAGAAAACACAAGTAGTTATTTTTTATAATATAGTATACCTCATTACAGGTTAATATTATATATGTATATGTATGTATGCATACACACATATATGACTCACAAAACCCAAAAGTGGAAAAAAAAAATAACCCACAACCTGATTAAAAAATGGGGTTGGGACTCAGTGTTAGAGTGCTCACCTAGCATGTGTGAGGCACTGGATTTGAGCCTCAGCACCAATAAAAATAAATAATTAAATTAAAGGTATTATATCCATCTACAACAAAAAAAAATAAAAATAAAAAAATGGGCAAGAGATCTGAATAAACATTTTCCCAAAGAAGACATAAAAATGGTCAAATTTGTAAAATGCTCAACATCACTGATCATCAAGGAAATGCAAATCAAAACCACAATGACATAACCCCTTCCATCTGTCAGGATATGAAAATGGCTATTATCCAAAAGATAATAAACAACCACAACAATGTTTATAGCAGCACAATTCACAATAGTTAAATTGTGGATCCAATCTAGATGCCCTTCAGTAGATGAATAGATAAAGAAAATGTGATATATATACACAATGGAATATTATTCAGCATTAAAAGAGAATAAAATCATGGCATTTGCAGGCAAATGGATGGAGCTGGAGAATATAATGCTAAGTGAAGTAAGACAATCCCAAAAAACCAAATGCTGAATGATTTCTCTGATTTAAGGATGTTGATTCATTATATGCTGTGGGGAGGGTGGGATGGGAGGATTAGATGAACTCTAGATAGGGCAAAGGTAAAAAGGGGAGGGAGGGGAAAGGAGGGTGCATGGGAGTAGGAAAGCAGTGGAATGTGATGGTCATCATTACCCTAAGTACATGTATGAAGACATAAATGATGTGACTCTACTTTGTGTACAAACATAGATATGAAAAATTGTGCTCTATATGTGTAATATGAATTGTAATGCATTCTGTTATCATATATGACAAATTAAAATAAATAAAGTAATTAATTAATTAAGAAAAAGAAAACTAAAGGAAGTCTTCCTGCTGAAGGGACACTAGGTATTCACTCAAATGTACATGAAGAAATACAGGTCATCAGTAAAGGTAACTGCATACATAAAAACAAAAAGTGTAAATACATGGATTATCTCTTTTTCTCCTATCTGATTTAAAAGAGAACTTTTTAAAAGCAAAATATAATTATAAATCTGTGTTGATAGGCATACAATGATAAACATTTAATGTTTGTTTTAATAACAGCATAAAGGAAATGTCTTTGACAAAATGATGCTATGTGCATGTATAAATACACCACAGTTAATTTTACGTTTATGTATATCTATAAAGCCCCAATTAATAAGAAAGAAAGAAAGAAATAGAAGGAAGACTAATAGAGGGAGGAGGATATGGAGAGGTGGAGGGGAGGTAAGAGGAGGCACCTGGTGCTAAAATGAAGTAAATTAAATTGCATGTATGTTTATATATGTCAGAATGAACCCAATTATTATGTATAACTATAGTGCACTAATAAAAGCATTAAAATAAAATGAAACAAAAAACAACAGCATATCATATTCTGAGAAGTGTCTGTTCAGTTCTTTGGCCCACACCAACAAAACAGTTAACCCAATCAATAAATGGGCCAAGGAACTGAACAAGAACTTCTCAGAAGAGAATATATGGGTTAACAAATACATGAAAAAATGTTCATCATCTTTATCAGTTAGAGAAATGCAAATCAAATCTACTCTAACATTTCATCTCACTCCAGTCAGAATGGCAGCTATTAAGAATACAAACAAGAATAAGTGCTGGTGAGGATATAGGGAAAAAAGTATACTCATACATTGTTGGTGGGACTGCAAATTGGTGCAGCCCACATGGAAAGCAGTATGGAGATTCCTTGGAAAACTGGGAATGGAACCACCATTTGACCCAGCTAGCCCACTCCTTGGACTATACCCAAAGGACTTAAAAACTGCATACTACAGGGACATAGCCACATCAATGTTTATAGCAGCTCAATTCACAATAGCTAAACTGTGGAACCAAACTAGATGCCCATCAGTTGATGAATGGATAAAGAAAATTGGTAGGGGCTGGGGTTGTGGCTCAGTGGTAGTGTGCTTGCCTTGCACGTATGAACCACTGGGTTCAATCCTGAACACCACATAAAAATAAATAAATAAAAATAAAGGTATTGTGTCCATCTAGAGCTAAAAAATTATTAAAAAAAGAAAATTGGTATATATACACAATGGAATACTATTCGGCATTAAAAGAGAATAAAATCATGGCATTTGCAGGTAATTGGATGGCGTTGGAGAATATAATGCTAAGTGAAGTAAGACAATCCCCCCCAAAAAATGCCAAATGTTTTCTCTGATTTAAGGATGTTGATTCATTATATGCTGTGGGGAGGGTGGGACTGGAAGATTAGATGAACTCTAGATAGGGCATAAAGGAAAAGGGGAGGGAGGAGAAGGGAGAGAGCATGGGGATAGGTAAGATGTGGAATGTGATGGTCATCATTACCCTAAGTACATGTATGAAGATACGAATGATGTGACTCTACTTTGTGTACAACCAGAGATATGAAAAATGTGCTCTATATGTGTAATATGAATAGTAATGCATTCTGCTGTCATATATAACAAATTAAAATTAAAAAATATAAACGTTCTCACAAAGCAAAGCCTAGTACCAGATATTTCTACTAATAAATTCTCCTGAACACTAAAAAATACTAATATCATTTTGATATAATTTCTTCAAGAAAACAAAGTGAATACTTCCCAACTCATTTTATGTAGCAAGTATTACCCTGATATTCAAATGAGATTAAATAATTATAATAAAAGTCAACTACAGACTGATATCTTTTTTTTTTTTTTTTTTTTTGTACCGGGGATTGAACTCAGGGGCACTCGACCACTGGGCCACATCCCCAGTCCTTTTTTGTATTTTATTAGAGACAGGGTCTCACTGAGTTGCTAAGTGCCTCGCCATTGCTGAGGCTGGCTTTGAACTCGCGATCCTCCTGCCTCAGCCTCCCAAGTGCTGGGATTACAGGCGTGCGCCACCGCGCCCGGCTCAGACTGATATCTTTTTACAAATATAGGTAAAATATTTTCAAGAAGTATGAATAATCTGAGTCCAGCAAAACTATAATAAAATCACAGTTACACAGTTAATGGAGAAAGCTGAAGGTTTTCACTTTAGGGTCAAGATAAAAGAAGTAGATCTATTCTGGTCTCTTCAACTTTATACTAAAGGTTTTTGCCAGGATAACTAGGGAAGAATAAAAAATAAAAGATGCCCATATTAGAAAGGTAGGAGTATACCCATCTTTATTCATCAGTTCCTTGAACTTTTATATAGCAAAACTGAAGTAGTCCACCAAAATACAAGTTCAGCAAGGTTGCAGGACAGGAGGTTGATAAATCAATTGTACTTATATACAGAACCAATGAACAATCCAAAATAGAATTAAAAAATAATTCCATTTATGATAGTATCAATCCACTAATTTTAAAATAGATTGTCCATTTTCTTTTGAAATTGCTTTCTGGGATACTTCTTCATTTTTAACCATTGTACTGACATTTTCTCTTTTCTTCTTTCTTTCTTTCACAGTACTGGGGGCTGAACCCAATGGGGCTCTACTATTGAAATATACCCTCAGACCTTTTTATTTTGAGACAGTGTTTTGCTAAGTTGCTAGGGTTCTTGTTAAGTTGCTGAGGCTGGGCTTGAACTTGTGATTCTCCTGCTGCACCCATGCCCAGCTTGTATTGACATTTTCATTTCCATTGTTGTGTTTCTGAAAACATTCTAAAAGCCTCTGTTTTGGTTATCAATTTGTCCTTGTTTCACAGAAACAAATACATTCTCTCATCTCTCTAACAAGATGAATGTATTAATTTGAGGTTTTCTTTTACCCACATAGCACCAAATGGCATGCATTTCCTATAAATGTTTTCTTTCTTTCTTTTTTCTTTTCTTTACTGTTTTGGTCTGTCATTGATTTAAAAAAAATATTATTATTATTATTTGGTACCAGGGATTGACTCAGGGGTACTTGACCACTGGGCCACATCCCCAGCCCCCTTTTTTTTTAAAAATATTTATTTATTTACTTTAGTTGTACACAATGCAATGCATTTTTGTTTACGTGGTGCTGAGGATTGAACCCGGGCCGCGCACGTGCGAGGCGAGCGCTCTGCCGCTGAGCCACAATCCCAGCCCTAAAAACAATTAACTTTGATCTTTGGTAATTTGCTCATAAATAAGTGCAAATAAAGTTTCTTTAGTTTAATCCTAGTGCAAGGAATCTATTAGTTTATTTATAATAGATAAAATTTACTGGAGATTGAACCCAGGGGTGCTTAACCACTGAGCCACATTCCCATCCCTTTTTATATTTTATTTTGAGACAGGGTCTTGCTAATTTGCTTAGGGCCTTGCTAAATTGCTGAAGCTGGCTTTGAATTGTAATCCTCCTGCCTCAACCTCCCAAGTCACTGGGATTACAAGTGTATACCACCATGCCTGGCTATTATATTTTTTGTGAGTCAAATTGCTGTGATAATTTTCCAAATTATTAATTAAAAATTATTAGTCTTTTATTAGCTTTTTGGCAAATGAATACTGAAATCACCTTTGCAAGAAGGATTTGCAAAGGTGATTTCAGTATTCATTTTTTAAGAGGATTTTTCATTTAATTCTTCAGTTTTCAGTAATGTACCTCTGACCTCAAGTATGCCGGGGGAAACACCTCTCTTCTCCCACTTTACAACTTTTGTTTTACCTTCTCCTGTGGGTAAGCTTCCAGTCTTTTGCTTTCATTTGAGAGGGTAAATGGCCTGAATGATTATGTTTGGTAGGGGAACGGTTGATCTTATTCATATATATATATATATATATATATATATATATATATATATATTTTTTTTTTTTTTTTTTTGTACCGGGATTGAACTCAGGGGCACTCGACAACTGGGCCACATCCCCAGCCCTTTTTTGTATTTTATTAGAGACAGGGTCTCACTGAGTTGCTAAGTGCCTCGCCATTGCTGAGGCTGGCTTTGAACTCACAATCCTCCTGCCTTAGCCTCCCAAGTGCTGGGATTACAGGTGTGCGCCACCGTGCCTGGCCAGATATATTTTTGTTAAATCCTTTTGTCTTTAGCTTTAGCTTATCGCCATTTCCAGAAGTACCAGGAAACAGAAATTTCTGAGCATGTGGTAAGGGTTTCAAACATGACTGTTGGGGGTTGGGGTTGTGGCTCAGCGATATCGTGCTCGCCTAGCATGCGTGAGGCACTGGGTTCAATCCTCAGCATCACATAAAAATAAAATAAAGATATTGTGTCCACCTGTAACTAAAAAATAAATGTTTTTTTTTTTTTTTTTTTTTTTAAAATACCACTGCTGGGATAGGACTCACCTTTCTTAGGTCTGCTAAGCCTGTCACATTGTTTTGCTATTACATTTCCAAGTGTCATTAATACTGTATTCCCACGAGTTATACCTAGTTATATTAAAGGAATAGTTAATGGATGATTTTCTTTACGCATCTGTTTCTTTTGCGGATATGTAAAAAGTTTGAGCTTTAGAACCATTGCTGTACAACAATCCAGATTATGAGAGTCCCTTTTTGACCTGTTTTTCTTTTTTTTTTTCATAGAGAACTCATTCTTTTTTTTAGTTTATTATTTTTTATTCTAATAGTTTTTTAAAATAATTTTTAATGTGTACAACTCATAGTGCATGAATTTAGCATCTTTTTACATACAACTGTTTGTATACAAAGTATATTCGTACAATTCATTGACCTGTTTTTCATTGTATGAATACATCACAATTTAGATCAATAATTTCATATTTTTTGAAATACAGGTTACTGATTTTTTAAAAAATATTTATTTATTTGCTTTAGTTGTACATATGCCTTTATTTTTACGTGGTGCTGAGGATCGAACCTGGGATGTGCTAGGCGAGCGCTCTACCGCTGAGCCACAATCCCAGGCCCTGATTTTTTAATATAAGCAATGATATAAATTTCATAATACATCTACTTACTCATGGAAGATATTGATAACATTTAAAAAATATTTTGTTCTAGTTGGACACAATACCTTTATTTTATTTTTATGTGGTGCTGAGGAGCAAACCCAGTGCCCTGCATGTGCTAGGTGAGCACTCTACCCTAAGCCACAACCCCAGCCCCTTGATAACATTTTTAATTGCTGAATCAAAGGGTATGATCATTAGTATTTTAACATGGCCAATTTTCCATCATAATGGCTTTAAAAATGTATACGTTCATGAACAGAATATGATGGTGCCTATTTCTACATACACTCAGAGTGAGAATGTTATTGACTTAAACATTTTTCTAATGAAATGAGGAGAAAATGACAGTTTATTGTAATTTTGTCTTTTCTGTGGTCATGAGTGATATGGGAGATCTATTCATTTAATTATAATTTAATTTATTATTTTATAAACTTTATGCTTTTTTTTCCTAATTGCTTCTTTTCCTTAAAAGTTTATAGGCATTCATTATGGAAATTAATCTTTTAATTTATATAATTTTTTTCTATTAATTTGATATGTGACATTTTGCCTTGTGATATTTATTTTATTTTTTTAAATATTAATGTATTTGTTTTTAGTTGTACAGAATGCCTTTATTTTTACGTGGTGCTGAGGATTGAACCCAGGCTGCGCATGTGCTAAGCAAGCGCTCTACCGCTGAGCTACAACCCCAGCCCAGATATTTTTAATTTATGTTTTTTATTAGTGCATTATAGTTTTACATAATTTGGGGTTCATTTTAACATCTTCATGAATGCATATAGGAAATATTACTACCTTTCCTCCCCTCCTTCTTCCCCTCAATCCCCTACTTCTATAGGTCTTCATTCTATTTATTTATTTTTAAATTGGTGTACTATATTTATACATAAAAATAGAGTACACTGTGATATATTCATACATGCAGATGGCATAATTTGGTCAATTTCATTCTACAGTCCCTCCCCTTTCCTATCCCTCTACCCACCCCCTTGATCCCTTCCACTGTTCTCTTTTATATTTTATACTCTATTTCTCTCTAGATTCTGCATAGGAGAGAAAGCATTTGATTCTTGACTTTCTGAGTCTGGTTTATTTCACTTAGCATGATATATACTCCAGTTCCATCCATCCATTTACCTGCAAATGGTGCAATTTTATTCTTTATGGTTGAGTAGAACTCCACTGTGCATATATACCTCTTTCTTTCTTTTTTTTTTTTTTTTTTTTTTTTTGGTACCAGGGATTGAACTCAGGGGCACTCAACCACTGGGCCACATCCCCAGCCCTTTTTTTTTGTATTTTATTTAGAGACAGGGTCTCACTGACTTGCTCAGTGCCTCGCCATTGCTGAGGCTGGCTTTGAACTCACGATCCTCCTGCCTCAGCCTCCCAAGTGCTGGGATTACAGGCGTGTGCCACCACTTCTGGCTTACCACATTTTCTTTTTCAAAAAAATCTAATATATGTTTATTGTCTTTTTTACATGCCACATTATAAATCATAAAACTGAGGTGATTGCTTTTATAAGAAGCATATGACATTGTTGAAAATAATCTGATTTCCTCAACTGAAACATGAATAAATACAAGATAATGACCATCTGAGAAAATAGAGAAAATAAGAGCAAACACTTTGTTTTCATTTACAAAAACTATACAGAATATGAAAAAATAAGCAAAGAAATTAACTAACAGACTTCAATCTCTTACAAAACATGCTGAAAGCCCGGCTTATTTTAAGAACGAAAAAAGCTATTTCATCTCCCTCAACCAATTTCCAAATACTCATGGTTTTATTACTTCTGTTTTTGATGTTCTATTTGTGGAGCTGTGATGAAAGCTATTTCACATCTCTAAGAAGTGATAGTGCAGAAATAACAGAATCTCTGCACCCTGGATAATTTAAAATGGAAATCCAAGTTATGCCACATTTTCTTTATCAATTCACCTATCTGCTATAAACATAGATGTGGTTGTGTCCCTATATAGTATGCTGACTTTTAGATCTTTTGGATATATACCAAGGAGTAGGATTGCCGAGTCATATAGTGGTTCCATGCCTAGTCTTTTTAAAAATTATTTTTTGCATCGAGATTGAACCCAGGGGCACTTAATCATTGAGCCACATTCCCATTTAAAAAATTGTTTTTACTTTGAGGCAGGTGCAGTAGTGCATGCTTGTAATCCCAGCAGCTCAGGAAGCTGAGGCAGGAGGATCAAGAGTTCAAAGCCAGCCATAGCAACTTACCAAGGCCCTAAGCAATTTAGTAAGACCCTCTCTCTAAATATAAAAAGGACTTGGGATGTGGCTCAGTGGTTAAGCACTCTGGGTTCAATCTCAGATACCAAAAAAAAAAAAAAAATCATTTTGATAAAGGGTCTCTCGAACTTGCTTAGGGCCTCATTAAATTTCTGAGGCTGACCTTGAACTTGCAATCCTCCTGCTTCAGCCTTCCAAGTTGCTGGGATTACAGGCATGCACCACCATGCTCTATTCTTTCCTGGTTTTTTGAAGAAAGTCCATACTGCTTTCCAAGTGGTTGTATGAATTTGCAGCAATGTATGCATGTACCTTTCCCCTCACATCCTCACCAGCCTTCATTATTATTTGTATTCTAGAGAAAACCATTCTGACTGATGTGAGATGGAATCTCAATGTAGTTTTGATTTTAATTTTCTTGATTGCTAAAGGCGTTGATAATTTTTTCCACATATTTGTTGGCTATTTGCATTTTTTTCTTTTGATAAATGTGTTTAGTTTATTTGGCCATTTATTGATTGGGTTATTTGGTTTTTCCTATGGTGTTAAGTTTTTTGAGTTCTTTATATATTCTGGATGCTAATCCCTTGTCAGAAGAGTAGCTAGTAAAGATTTTCTCCCATTCTCCCATTCTGTGTAGGCTCCCTCTTCACACTCCTGTTTCCTTTGCTGTGCAGAGCTTTTTAATTTGTAGCCATCTTATATAGTGATTCCTGATTTCATTTATTGAGCTTTAGTAGTCTCATTAAGGAGGTTGGTGTTTATGCCAACATATTGGAGTGTTGAGCCTGTTTTCTTTTAGCAGTTATTTCTAGGTCTAATTCCTAAGGTCTTTGAGCCAATTTGGGTTGATTTTTTTTTTTTTTTTTTTTTTTTTTTTTTGGTACCGGGGATTGAACTCAGGGGCCCTCGACCACTGGGCCACATCCCCAGCCCTTTTTTGTATTTTATTAGAGACAGGGTCTCACTGAGTTACTAAGAGCCTCGCCATTGCTGAGGCTGGCTTTGAACTCGCGATCCTCCTGCCTCGCCTCCCAAGTGCTGGGATTACAGGTGTGTGCCACCGCACCCGGCTTGGGTTCATTTTTATGCAAGGTGAAAGATAAGGATCTAGCCACATTCTTCTACATATGAATATCCAGCACCATTTGTTAAAAAATGTTATCTTTTCTCCAATGTACATTTTAGGTACCTTTGTCAAGGATCATATGAATGTATCAATGTGGATTTATCTCTGTCTTCTATTACATTGGTTTTCATGACAATACCATGATGTATTTGACATGTGATATTTTAAATGTGATCAAACCTTCCACTTTTTTCTCATAATGTCTTCTAGGTTTTAAATGTTATCTTTAAAAATTTCCCCACACCAAGCTTATTAAAAATATGCAATGCCTTCTATTATTTTATCTATACATAATTCTAACTAAAAATAAACTTTTAAGGCTTTGCAAGAAATAAGCAGCACGATAAAGCACAGTAATTTTAGAAATATTTAATAAAGAGGTTATTAACAACCCTGAGAGCATGGTATAGAGAAATGACAGAACATCATGCCTTATTTCAGGGCCAATAACATTGCAGAGAGGTGGCGATCACTTCCAGGCCTAAAGCAATGAGGAGGGAAAGCTGTGTGTGTAGGTCAACCTCAGTGACACTGTGACATGGTCAAAGTACACAAATTAGTCTGTGGCAACCTGCAGGAAAGGTGTCAGGGCAAGACAATAACTAAATAGGGATAAATCCTCTATAAAATCATACTTTTCCTTCCTTTAATCTTCCACCAGAAATCAGAGACCAAGGAAGCCCATTGAATTTATTCATACAAATGAGCCTCTCAAGCAAGGTATATAGTTGGTGTTCTCTCTCTCTCTCTCTCTCTCTCTCTCTGTGTGTGTGTGTGTGTGTGTGTGTGGGTGTGTTAGGGGGGTTATTACAAGGAATTTCCTTACCCAATCAATTGTCAGGCTGGCTAGAACGTCCAAAGTCTACAGGGCATGCAGTCAGGAAGGGAAGATCACAAGAGGGTAGAATCCCTCAAACAGGAGCTGAAGAAATTGAAGGAAGGTCCAGGGCAAAGGCAGAGCAGTTGCAGACTCAACCACTACTTCATGCCAACAGTCAGCAAATCAGCCACAACAGTGTGAAGATCCCTGAATGTAGTAAAAATGTTTCAAGTTGTCCTTTCTTTCTTTCTGCTGCTTTGTGTTTCTATTCTCAGGAAGGGCATAGCCTTCCTTTTAAAGGACTTCCTAATCTCTGATTAGGCCAGGCCCTAACAAAATCTTTTGATTTATTCACTCAACAGAAACTGATAGAGACTTTAATTACAACTGCAAAATACCTTCACAGCAGTACCTAGTTTAGTCTTTGATTTAATAATTCAGATAAGGTGTGTTTTCTCTTAAAACAGCTACTGCGTCCTTCTCCTCAGTTGTAATGAGGGAATTCCCCTTGGCAACTCACAGCAGAAATTCTGGGGACTATGGTGCAACCTACCCAAATTTACCTGTTACATAAACTATTTTGTGGGGCACAGAGCAGGATGTTAGAAGGGTGAAGTCATCTGTAGGGGCAAACAGAATATAAGCAGCATGAAACACATGCTTATCTTTTTTTTTTCTCCCAGTGCTGACCCCAGGGCCTCATATGCTAGGCAAGTGTTCCAGCATTTAGCTATATCCCCATTCCCTTATCTTCTCAATTGACAAAATGTGTATGTATTTGTGGTCTACAAAATGATGTTTTGAAATATGTGCATATTGTGGAATGGCTCAAAGTTAGGTATTGACTGGAGGATGTCATATGTAATTACATTTGTATTCCCAGTTAAAAGATGGTCCTTAAATATAGAAACATAACCAAAGACTTAAAATTAGCATACTACCGTGATGCAGCCACATCAATATTTATAGCAGCTCAATTCGCAATAGCTAAACTATGGACCAACCTAGGTGCCCTTCAACAAATGAATGGATGAAGAAAATGTGGTACATATACACAATGGAATATCATTCAGTCTTAAAGAAGAATGGAATTACAGCATTTGCAGGTAAAGGGAAGGAGCTGGAGAATATCATGCTAAGCAAAATAAGCCAAACCCCCCAAAACAAAGGCCGAATGTTTTCTCTGATAAGTGGATGCTGATCCATAATGGGGACGGGGTAGGGAAGAATGAAGGAACTCTGGATTGTGCAGAGGGGAGTGAGAGGAGGGGAGAAGGGATGGGGATGGGGATGGTGAGGATGGTGGAATGAGATGGACATTATTACCCTATATAATGTATGATTACAGTACCTGTGTGATTCTGCACCATGTACAGCCAGAGGAAGGGGAAGTTGTGCTCCATTTGTGTACAGTGTGTCAAAATGCCTTCTACTGTCATGTATAATTATTTAGAACAAAATTTTAAAAAGATAGAAGCATCTATTTACTTGCATCTATTTATTTATTGGCAGGGTCCTTCTTCACATGATATAACCCATTGCTTTTGTTAAGTACTTATTTAATACTTTAATGCAGGAAGTTAGGAGTGGCAAAAAGGGAAAGGCAGGCATAAGGACACACATATGTTGAGGGGATGTGTTATGCACTTCTTTCTTTTGGGGATAAAGAAAAAAACCCTTTATAATCTATATTTTCTTCATAAACAAAAAGGAAACAAAAAGCGAATGGTTTTAACCTGGCATGTATGTGCATCTTCTCTTTTCCTACATATCGTTTACAAATTTACCACAGTCCACTGGCCAAATATCTAAAAGAAAAAAAGATATCAGGAAGGAAAAAAAAATGTTAACAAAAGAGCAGCTCAGGAGGCTGGGGCAGAAGGATTGTGAGTTCAAAGCCATCCTCAACAAATCAGGCTGTAAGTGACTCATTGAGACCCTGTCTCTAAATAAAATACAAAATAGGGCTGAGGATATGACTCAGTGTTCAACTGCCCCCGAGTTCAATCCCCAGTACTCCCCCTACCCCCCAAAAAATGAAAGTTCAAGAAGTTGGCTTTGGAGGAGGCGAGGTGGCCCTCTTCAGTAAAAGCAGACCGTATGCAGGAAAGCTCTGCCAGTCTTCTCCTCAAAAAACTGCAGTAGGTCATCCATCTCGTTCTCCATGTCATCCAAGTGCTGGATACACTGGCAGAGCTCACAGATAAGGAGTGCTCCCAGGGTGGCGTCTCCGTGGTTGTCCTGGATGTCCACATTGATCACATGCACTGCCTGGCACGTTTCCTGTTCTCTGGAAATCAGATCCTCCAGCACCTGGTCGTAGACTCTCTCTTCACATGTAAGGATCAAATCAAACCTATCTTCACACTCCTGGAACCTTTCTGGCCGGGGCTTGATTCTTCTATTTCTGTCCAAACATATATAAAATGCCATTCAGTGTGTAGAGTTGTTTATCCTTCTTCAGAAGATCCTGGTACATCTCATCATATGTGGTTCTGAAATCATAAACATTTTGCATGCCAGGTGCTGCTCCTGGAAGCCTCACGTGAGCTCCTGTTCCAAAGGACCGGACATTGAATCCTCGTTTGCTGAGGAGCCTGTGCGCTTCCATGCTCCGGTTCTGGTTATTGGAGCACACCACTGCCACCCGCAGATGCGACCAAGGCATGGCCACCGCCATCCTGTACTTCCACCTAGCTGTGCTGCTTCCACCAAAGCAAAATGACAAGCAGCTAATCCCAGTCAGTGATGCGAAACAGCTTTATCTGCAACTTAGACACAGGAAGGCCAAGCAGCCCACTGGTCCCTGGTGCCACAGGGGAGGCCCCTGTGTTGTAGTCATTTTTTTTGCTGTTGAAATTAGTCCAATAATAAAAATTTTAGAGGAGGAAATGTTTGAGGGCTCACGGTTTCAGAGGTCCTGGTCCACAGAT
The DNA here is from genome assembly GCA_025594165.1 of Tamias sibiricus. Taxonomy (NCBI): domain Eukaryota; kingdom Metazoa; phylum Chordata; class Mammalia; order Rodentia; family Sciuridae; genus Tamias; species Tamias sibiricus. The sequence goes on from CM046667.1 coordinate 106,561,619, forward strand.
GGCTGGCTCTATTCCTCTGGGTTTCAGGTGAGGAAGATCATCATGGTGGAAGAGTGTGGGAGAGGGAAGCAGCTCATGTTGTTACCAGAAGCTGAGAGTGGAGTCTCCAAGTGCCAGATACAAATGTATACACCAAAGCCACGCCCCAATTCCCGCCCCCTCTAGCCACACTCCACCTGCCTCCAGTTACCAATTAATCCCAGACAAATTAATTCAACGACTAGTTTAAGGCTATAACCCAATCTTTTCTCTTTCAAACCTTCTTGTATCATCTCACACGGGAGCTTTTGGGGACCACCTCACATCCAAACCATAACACCCTGCCTCTCTGAAGAGCAATCTTCCCAAAGGTCTGGCCACACTTCAACAGGGCCAACTGCTCTCACCTGAGGCCCATATGTTATACACAGCTGCTGCTGGCCTTTGGGTTCAGAGCCTGGTTAAGAGTTTGGGGGGTTTTTGAAGGTAAAGATGGAGGATTCGCCTGAGGCAGCATTTCCCTTAGCTCAGCTACCCAGAACTCAAACAGCAGGAATATCACATGTCTCCCAGAGGCTCAGCGTAAAAAAATCCAGAGAGAGGAGGGGCCGTCTGTCCTGGCTAAGCCTCAGACTGCCGGACTCATTAATTTTTTTTTAAATCTCCCCACCAGGGTTTATGAATCCTTCACTATCCAGGAGCAATCTTGGACTATAGTGTGGCAGAGCCTGAAGAATCTGGAAACCCAGATCCATAAGTTTGCAGCTAGTCTGCATCGGCCTGTCTGAGCCTCACAGTTCTGTGACAAGTCAGAAACTGGGAGCATTCATTCACCCAGGGGAACACAGGTTAGAGAGGCTGGAGAGAGCCTGGCTCTTCTCAGCTCTGTGAGTCCTGAGGCTGGCACAGACTGAAGGGCTGGCTACAGTGGGTCAGAAAGTTGGAAGAGGGTGGGAGGGCATTTTGTTCTCAGCTCACCCAGTCAGTGGGTCCTGTACCCACCGGGTTCCCAGAACCCATTTGGGCTGGCACTGGCCAGGTCCCAGCACCAGCCAGGCCCTGACTCCCTCCTGAGTCTGGCATCCACCCGTCCCCTGAACCTACCCTGTCTGGCAGTGGAGCCAGAATCTGATAGGCAGTCGGTATAGATAGGTAAATCAAGTCAGGTCGGATCAAGAAAGCCAATTTTGAGTGAGTCCAGGGAAGTTGGACCTGTTGGGAGACTGTCCCCTGAGGGATTGGAATGTTAATTCCTTCAGAGCCCTTCCTCCACCCTTATCAAGAACCTGCCCCTGCCCCAACCCTTTGCCAAGGTAACCTGTCCCAGGAACTGCCCCTCCCTACAGGGAGCTACACAGTTGTTAATTCATGTGTCCTGGGCTGCTCCATCCTGCCCTTCCCCCTTCAGCCCATCTGCTTCTCACCTTTTGGCCAGGCCACTGGGCCTGGTCATGTAGGCAGGAAGGAGAGAGATAAGGGGAAGAGAGCAGGAGAACAAAGGAAGCCCTGGGACATATAAAAAAAGGCAGACCTGCCTTGCTTTTTGGGATATCAGGAGACTGGCAATGGCCCCCTTCTCCCTCCTGGGAGAAGTCTATGTGACCCCTTTTAAATAAACCCTGCTTTATATGCTTGCCTCAGCATGCTTCTCTAATGTTCAAACTTCAACATTTGGGGGAGCAGAACTCTTCACCGGTAAACGGTGGTATCAGCATCAGTCCAGAACACAATAGGGCCCCCTGGCTCCCCAGTCCCCAGTCTCCCAACCCTTCCCTATCCCCCAACCAGCCCATTGCACAGAGGTTTGTGACCAACCCATGGGTCTCAGTGCCTGGCCCTGGTCCCTCTGACACAGAACAGCTGAGCCCCAGATGTGGCAGGGCTCCACATGTCTCAGCTGCCAGACCCTCCAGATCCAACACACAGCTCAGCTCTGCAATGGGTGTGCAGGTCCAGGTGTCCAGGCCTCAGGATGGGCTGGGAGAGAAGCACCTGCCCAGGAAACCAAAAGGGCCGGGGTGAGAGAGATTGACTTTGGAGACTAAATCAGAGACCAGGAATCATGGGTCCACAGGCAACATAAGGGGCCAAGAATAGACTCCTACACCACATGAATGGAACCCAAAGGAGAATCCTGGGGTGGAGTCTTCCAGTGTGGACTGGCAATTACTGGGCCCTAGAGGTGCATGGCTTAGAATCTCCAGACCAGTTGGCACTCAGCAAAGAGACCAGAGCATGGCTAGAAAACCCACCCATCCTGTGGATAGAGCAAGCATCATACACTAGACAACCCCACCTACCTGCTGAGAAGGGAAGATGAGAAACAGTTAAAAATGTTTTATTTATTTATTTATTCTAATTATGTATATATGACAGCAGAATGAGTTTTGATTCATTATACACAATTGCAGCACAACTTTTTATTTCTCTGATTATACATAATGTAGCACCACACCATATGTGCAGTCATACATGTACTTAGGGTAATGATGTTCATCTCATTCCACCATCATTCCTGCCCCCATCCCCCTTCTCCTCCTCTCCTCTGATTGTTTCTTTTGCTGAGAAGAAGCTTTTCAGTTTGAATCCATCTCATTTATTGATTCTTGATTTTATTTCTTGCACTACAGGCGTCTTATTAAGGAAGTCATGGCCTAATCTGACATGATGAAGATTTGGGCCTACTTTTTCTTCTATTAGGCGCAGGGTCTCTGGTCTAATTCCTAGGTCCTTTATCCTCTTTGAGTTTTTTTTTTTTTTTTTTTTTTTTTTTTTTTTGCATGGTTAGAGATAGGGGATTAATTTCATTTTGCTGCATATGGATTTCCAGTTTTCCCAGCACCATTTGTTGAAGAGGCTGTCTTTTCTCCAATGTATGTTGTTGGCACCTTTATCTAGTATGAGATAACTATTTTTATGTGGGTTTGTCTCTGTGTCCTCTATTCTGTACCATAGGTCTACAAGTCTATTTTGGTGCCAATACCATGCTGTTTTTGTTACTATTGCTCTCATATATTTTATATTTTTAGATACAAAGATGTTTTTGCAAATGAAACTGAAAATGTGAAAATTTTATTTGTGAAAATGCATTGAATAAATTAAAAACTGCTCATAGGACAAAAATCTTAACATTCTTAAAAATAATTTTCTACTCAGAAAGGTAACTGTTAAGTAAACACTTATTTTTATTTATTAGTACATATTAATTATAAAAATTAATAGTTTTCATTATGTGATTTCCATGCATGAATATAGATTGTATCAACCCTTCCCTCCTAACTCTCCTCCCCTAATCCTCTTCCCTAATGGTTCCCCTTCTACTTTCTTGTCTCTCCAACATTTTTTTTAGATTCTACATATGAGAGAAAAATTGCAATATTTTTCTTTCTGAATCTGGCTTATCTCAATTAACATGATGATCTCCAATTTCATTCATTTTCCTGCAAATGACATGATTTCGTTCTTCTTTATGGTTGAATAACAGTCCATTGGGTATTTATACCACATTTTCTTTATTCATTGATTGATGGGCATCTGGGCTGATTCCATAACTTGGGTATTTTGAATAGTGCTGCAATTAACATGGGTATGCAGGTATCTCTTATGTATGCTGACTGAAATAATAACTTTAATGGATAAAATTGTTTCTATATTTTTTTTTCTCCAAGGCTGGGGATCAACCTGGGGCCTCACACATGTTAGGAAGCACTCTACCACTTATAAAACTTTTAAAATAAAATGAATGTTGTCACGTGGCCACATAGAATAAATGCATGGAAATATGTTGATTGAAATGAAGGGCTGGGGTTGTAGCTCAGTGGTAGAGTGCTTGCCTCATACATGTGAGGCACTGGGTTCAATCCTCAGCACCACATAAAAGTAAATAAATAAAAATAAAAGTGTTGTGTCCATCTACAACTAAAAATATTAAAAAAAAAGAAATGCAAAGTTATGACCTTATGTGTTAGAGAATGAATAATTGTATGTGAGATAGACTTTTTAAAGATAGTAATTCTGTTTTGTATCCTCACACTTTAAAAGGGAGTTAACCTTCCCACCCCACTGTCTTTTATTGTGTGGCTGTAATGGGGGATAGTGTAATCCATTCTTTTGATAACCAAAGACAATTCTAAAAGTTTATAATTTTAACATATTTTCCATTCAAGGACACTTAAGCATTAAATATATTAATTCAGATTAGAATTAAGATGTAACAAAATGTGTATTTTGACGCAAGTTAATTTTAAGTTAATGTGCTAACTAAAGTAAAGCAATTTGTGTTTTATTGTAAATGTGATTTGTCTTTGTGATGATAGCAGTTATAAAAAAATTGGGATAGAGTTTAAATGCACATTAAACAATCCAAAAATTCAGATGTTTGAATCAAAGCTAAAGTTAATGTTATAGTTACTTTTGTTTATAAATTTCCAGTTACCATTACTTAAGTTGATATTACTATTAAGGCAAATATACTTTCACAACTGGAATGTGTTAAAATCTAAATAACTGGTATTATATTACTTTTTGAAAAATATTGTGAAATTCATGGATCTATTGAATTATTCTGATACTGTTCTCCAGTAAACAAGGGTCCCTTCTGGAGTAGTTGATTTTTCATGTTGCAAAAGGAAATGTTCAAGCTGAGCCTGGATGATTTCTTTAATACAGAACACAAGAGCCAGTTTAAAGGAGCTACTAACTCCAACAGTGATAATATGATTACTAAAGATAGTAATCATATAATAACTAAAGATAGTTATTATATTTAATTAAAACCAGAAAACTATCAAAAGCCAAGGGTCTATGATGATACTCATAGAGAAAAATTACTATTTCTTCCTTTTGCACGTGACTAGTTCCGTATTCAGGTGATTTTATGCGAAGATGTCAGACCAATATCAAAGTATGATGAGATATTCTATATGCAGATGTGAGAGACCTTACCTGTATATCTTCAGGTGCTGCAATCTGAAGATTAAAGCCAGTTGAAAAATGACGCCAGGGGTTGGGGATTTAGCTCAGTAGCAGAGCGCTTGCCTAGCATGCGCAAGGCCCTGAGTTTGGTCCTCAGCCCTGGAAAGAAAAAAGAAAAAAGAAAAAAAAAAAAAGGGGCTGGGGTTGTGGCTAAGCGGTAGAGTGCTTGCCTAGCACGGGCGCAGCCCGGGTTCAATCCTCAGCACCACGTAAACATAAATGCATTCATTGCATTGTGTACAACTAAAGCAAATAAATAAATATTTAAAAAAAAAAAAAGAAAGAAAGAAAGAAAAAAGATGCCAATTATATGTTACTACCAAAGGCCATACCCAGTCTTACTCACTATGTACGTTGCAATAAAGCACCAGGGCCGGGCGCGGTGGCGCAAGCCTGTAATCCCAGCACTTGGGAGGCTGAGGCAGGAGGATGGTGAGTTCAAAGCCAGCCTCAGCAATGGCGAGGCACTTAGCAACTCAGTGAGACCCTGTCTCTAATAAAATACAAAAAAGGTCTAGGGATGTGGTCCAGTGGTCGAGTGCCCCTGAGTTCAATCCCCAGTACCAAAAAAAAAAAAAAAAAAAAAAGCACCAGTTTTCTGATCCTGGGTTGTCATATCACACTGCATTGTACTGCATAATAACACCTCCTCAGGAATAGATTTGTGAGCATTTCTGACAGGCCTACAATTTGCACTGACCCAAATAGAACCTCCTTATTGTTAAAATGACTCAACTCCAACTTCAGCTTCAGACTCCTCATGAGTTAAACCAGTAGTTTAAAAGGATAATGTAGTAGTAATTGCTCTTCTATCAGGAAAAATTTCTACCAAATGCCATGTCTATACCAATATATCTCATAGTTCTAAGGAAATGTTCCCATGAAATGGTAACTTTCACTTGGTATGGCATGCCTGTCATTTGAAAAAAAATTAAGTAAAAAACCACCTTAATTGTAATAAATAGAGGGTTAATTACATTTTCTGAGTGGGGAAAGAATGGGTTTGTATCAACTACAAATAAGTAATACCACAGCCAACCCCTTATACAAAGTTATAAGAACAAATGTGACATCATACAGATTCCTCTTCTGGTAGAGATCAGTGATATGGGTCAGTGGTAGAGTGCTTGCTTAGCATGCACAAGGCCCTGGGTTCTATTCCCAGTACCACACATACAAACACAAAGGAAAAGAAAGAGAAAAAATTTCCTCAGTAAAAAAGGAGTATGTCCTGGGTGTGGTGGCACATGCCTGCAATCTCAGCTGCTTGGGAGGCTGAGGCAGGAGGATCACAAATTTGAGGCCAGCCTCAACAACTCAATGAGGCCCTCAGCAATAATTCAAAACTTATCCATATCTTATCATATAATCAGTCATACTAATATATGTTTTCATATTTTACTGGATAATATTGGTATATTTAGTCTAGGGCAGTATATTTAAAAACGAAGAAAAATTGTTAAAGACATCAAAATTATACTAAAAACAATTGTCTCTGTTATATGATTTTAACTTTATTTATTTATTTATTTATGGTACCAGGGATTGAACTCAGGGGCACTTGACCACTGGGCCACATCCCCAGCCCTTTTTTTTTTTGTATTTTATTTAGAGACAGGGTCTCACTGAGTTGCTAAGTGCCTCGCCATTGCTGAGGCTGGCTTTGAACTTGCAATCCTCCTGCCTCAGCCTCCCAAAGTGCTGGGATTACAGGTGTGTGCCACCGCGCCCGGCTCTAACTTTATTTATTTTTAATATATATTATATATTTTTAGTTGTTGATAGACCTTTATTTTATTTATTTATTTTTATGTGGTGCTGAGAATCAAACCCAGTGTCTCACACATGCCAGGCAAGTGCGCTACCACTGAGCCCCAGCCCCAGCCCAAGTAATTTTATTTTTAAAGGGCATATGAAAACACAAAATTTATACATATTACTGGTGTAACATGATATTTCCATAAATGTGTACATTGTTTAATGTTTGAGTCACAGTAGGTATATCTGTTCCCTCAAACATTTGTCAAATCTTTATGGTGACAACTTTTAAAATCCTTTCTTCCAGCTTTTTGAAATGTACAGCACATTATTGTTATCTATAGTCATCCTATTGTACAATAGCACACCAGAACCTCTTACACCTATCTTTGGAAAATGGTGATTAAAAGTTACTAACTTGGGTGCTGGGACTGTAGCTCAGTTGGTAGAGTGCTTGCCTAGCACGAGTGAGACACTGGATTTGATCCTTAGCACCACATAAAAATAAAATAAAGGTATAAAAAAAGTTGGGACTGGGGTTGTGGCTCAGTGGTAGAGCGCTTGCCTAGCATGGTGAGGCACTGGGTTCGATCCTCAGCATCACATATAAAATAAATAAATAAACAAAAATAAAGGTATTATGTCCATCTACAACTAAAAAAAGAAATTCTTAAAAAACGTGACTAACTTACCATTAAATGAACAAAAAACATCCTAAAATACACTTAAAAATATAATTGTTTCCCCAAAGCCATTGAATTATGTATACATAAAAAACATCAATTTAGGAATAGTTTCATTCCACAGTGATTAAAATTAAAACATAAGTCACAAATTCTTTTAAGCCTTAAATTATTTATCATTCTAAGTGGAATGGCTACATTTGGTAGTCTGAAGAACACAACGGAAGAACTTTTAAGCCAAGTGGGATAAAGCACTTCCTTTGGTCTTGAATGTATGCATTATCAGTTTCTTATAAATATCACTATAGTTTATATTATATGTTTGGTTTTTAATGGTTGAAAGAGCCTGTAATATGAAACTTTGAACTATAAAAGCTGTAGCCTGTAACCTTATTGTTTACGTTGATTTCAGGGACTATATTTTCAATTCTTATTATAGAATGTGTTTGTGTTACTAACATTAAAAATGATAGAATATTAAATTTGTCATATTAAATTAAATTTGCTAACCAAACCCATTATAAACCCATTTCTATTATCTCGTTCACCTTATTATAATCTGCCTTACCAAAACATAGGGCATATAAATTCTCTTACTGTAAGAAAAATGTCTAGGGGGCTAGGGTTGTGGCTGAGCCGTAGAGTGCTGGCCTAGCACGTGCGCGGCCCGGGTTCGATCCTCAGCACCACATAAACATAAAAACACATTGTGTACTACTATTATTACTCCCTATTCATCGTCACAGATTGAATATTTATGCTTCAATGATAATGACTGGGCTATAGCTAGATGCTCTACCTCTGCAAATTTTGATAATCACCTTCCTAAGTCTCCTATATTATCTTTTTGTATTAATCATCCTATTATATTTCCACAGGTAATAAAAAATCAACCTATTCCTAAGGCATTTAATGTATTTACAGATGGGTCCTCAAATGGTACTGCTGCAGTAGTCACTACAAAAGAAAATATGACTTACATAACTGCACACAAATCAGCTCAACTAGTGGAATTGGAAGCTGTGGTAAGAGCTCTGGAAAATTTTAGAGACCAGCCCATAAACATTTTTTCAGATAGCCACTATATTGTACAAGCCGTCCCAAAATTAGAGTTAGCAGGACCAATAGCACCTCATACTCCAGCCTTTAAATTGTTTTATCAGATACAAAAACTTTTGTGGGCAAGAAAAGAACCTCTATTCGTAGGCCATATTAGAGCACATACTAATTTGCCTGGCCCCCTCCATGAAGGTAATCAAAAGGCAGATGAACTTACAAAAACAATATTTATACTTTCAGCACTACAACAAGCTACTTTATTTCATTCCCAGTTTCACGTCAACAGCACCACCTTGCAACGTAGGTTTAAAATCACAAAGGAGCAAGCCAGAACAATTGTAAAAGATTGTAAATCTTGTATAACACATTTGCCCAATCCTCATTTTGGTGTTAACCCTAGAGGATTAATGCCCAATCATTTGTGGCAGATGGATGTTACTCATGAGCCAAGCTTTGGAAAATTGCAATTTATTCATGTAACCATAGATACATGCTCAGGCATGATTTTTGCTTCCTTACATTCCGGAGAAAAAGTTAAAGATGTCACATCTCATTGTTTACAAGCTTTTGCTGCATTGGGCATCCCCAAAATGCTTAAAACAGATAATGGTCCCGCTTATATGTCCTCATCTTTCAAACAGTTTTGCGCAAAATTCAACATATCCCATAAAACAGGCATCCCATACAATCCTCAGGGTCAAGGCATTATTGAAAGAGCAAACCGCACACTAAAAGTTATGTTGTTAAAACAGAAAGAAGGAAACTGGAAAAATCCTAAGGACAGATTGGCAGTTGCCCTGTTTACTTTAAATTTTTTAACTTTAGACTCTGATGGTTATTCTGCTGGAGACAGACATTGGAACCCACATCAACAACATAAACCTTTGGTTTACTGGAAGGATGTTCTTTCAGGTACATGGAAGGGTCCGGATCCAGTATTAATTTGGGGGAGAGGATCTGTTTGTGTCTTTCCAAAGCATGAATCCTCTCCAATATGGATACCATCTAGATTAATAAAGCAGGTACCACATCAAAAGGATCAAGATGAAGTTGTTGAGGAATCAAGATTAATAAAAAAGGTACAAAATCAAGAGGACCATGATGAAGATATGGAATGATTCCCTTAAAAGAGTCCTTCAAAATATGTCACAACTTAAGTGTCATTCCTCCCAGCTGGGATGAAGAGATCTCTCTTTAGTGTGCACACAATTATATATATATATATTTTTTACTTTTTATATATGTGTTTATTTGTGTATTTGTCTAAATTTCATGTTAATGTGACGTCACAAATATATGTTTGTATGTGTGTCTGTCCAGTGTGACATCAAAAATAACAAAGCGCTTGTGAATATATATATATGGATCCAAATAACTCTAATTCATTTAAGTTTAAGAGTATTCAAAATGGGTAAATAATTTAATAAGTGAAGGTACCTTCAATTTTGTTTTATAGGTGTCCCAGGGACTTCTCTTTAGCAAAAAATATGACTAGGGCTATATAACCTGATATTTTGGTGTTTTGACATGAGGTTGCTTATTTGTTATTAACTTCATTTGTTTAATAAATGATTAATTTCAATTATTTCAACAGGTAAAGGACTGCTGTGTATGCAGAAACTCGAGAGTTCCAGCTAACAAATTATTTCTCCAAAGTGCTTTTAGTTTTTCTTTAATCTATCTTTAATGCAGTAATTACCCTCAGTCTTTCTTTGTTTTGTTCTAAATATGATATTTTGCCAGCTTATGTTTGTGGGAGCTCAGGCTGCAATGTGTGTGAGCAGAAATCAACTTATTTTTCCAATCTAATAATTCTATTATTTAGTTTGACAACTCGCCTCTTGACTCAGTGCTGGAATAGCACTGCCTTTCCTTTAACAATTGATGCTTCAGTCTCTAGATAGCGGGCCCTGAAGATTTGCCGGTGGCATCGTCTAGACATAAAAAAGACGGCTGCTTCTACAGCTGCAGGGATCGCGGTCGCTGCAAGCATCCCTGCTGCTCAAATGTCAAACAACCTCACCAGCAGTGTGGCCTCTGCTCTGCATGCATGGGGCCTCCTAGATCTACGTGTTATAACAAGTGGACATTTTGATCTTTCATTGTTTGGGACTTCATGGGACAGTACCTTGCGGGTATTTGTTTAGAGAACTCACTGTGTTACTTGATAGAACTTAGGGCAGCTGATTTGTTTAAAGAATTTGATATGCTATGCAATTTGACTTGTCACCAAAAGGCTTGTCGCCTTAAAGCCGCAGCATCTCCTCCCAATTGGACGGCTGTTAGTCATCTTACACAGTCGATCCTAAAGGGCTCCATTGGATGGCTGGTTAGCCAATGACGGGTAAGATCCCCAGAGGGGGACAACCTAAGACAGGCACAGTCGCACGGGACAGTCTCATGTGGCCGACATATCAACCTAAGACAGGAGTCAAGGGCACAGCCTTGATTATCCAATGACGGGTAAGAATGTTGGTTGCACATAGACGTCCTAGAGCATCCCCTCTTTTAAAACAAAAGGGGGAAATGCAGGAGCCCTGTTTGGGGAGATAGCTAAGATTGCGGTTGACTATGGGCCATAGACATTTTTGGGCATTGTCGCCTTCCGTAGTCTCACGGGACTTGGCCCAGGATCTCGAGAGATTTGAGCAATGACTCAGCAGATTGACATTTTTGGGCATTGTCGCCTTCCGTAGTCTCACGGGACTTGGCCCAAGATCTCGAGAGATTTGAGGAGTGACTCGGCAGATCGAGCAAGCACCATTCCTGCTCAGGCGCATGGGATGAGACCAGAGAGAGAAAGGACAGGGTTATTGCTATTGTATAGATACATTGTAGTTTCTTGTAAGAGTACGTGGCTTGGTTTCTTGTGAGAGTGAAAGGACAGGGTTATCGCTATTGTATAGATACATTGTAGTTTCTTGTAAGAGTACGTGGTTGGTTTCTTGTGAGAGTGTGTATGTAGTGTTAGAAATTACAAGAGACAGAGACAGAAAGATTAAAGAATTTTTTCGTCTCCATCCTGTCTCCGGACTCCTTCCCGCGGCGCTGCCGTTCCAGGCTGCAATCCCTTTCCGGCGGCTAACAGTGTACAACTAAAGCAAATAAATAAATATTAAAAAAAAAAGAAAAATGTCTACACATGAAATTTGAGGTATTTTTATTCTGGGGGGTTGTCTAAGTAAGATAAACACTGCTTATGGCAAATGTTTTTCTTTTTTTGTTAGAGTTTTATAGTTATACATAGTAGTTGAGTTCATCCCAACAAACTCATACATACATGGAATTTGATTTCAGTTCATGATACCCCTCATTCTCTCCCCTTTTTCCCTCCTGTCCTCCCTCTCTTCACCCGTTCTCCTTGCTCTACTAGACTTTCTTTCACTCATCCATTAATTTGTATTTGAGTGGTTCCTTATGCTATTCTATGCTTCCCTCCCCCTTTCCTTTATTTTACACCCACTTCTGCATATGAGAGAAAACATTCAACCTTGGAGTTTCTGAGTTTGGCTAATTTCACTTAGAATGATATTCTCCATTTCCATCCACTTACTGGCAAATGCTATAATTTCATTCTTTTTTAATATCTCTATTTATTTATTTATTTCTATGTGGTGCAGAGGATTGAACCCAGTGCCTCACATGTGCGAGGCAGGCACCCCACCACTAAGCTACAACCCCAGCCCAATTTCATTCTTTTTAATGGCTCCATTTGTGTGTGTGTGTTTGTGTGTGTGTGTACACATATACATATATATGCCACAATTTCTTTCTTTTTTTTCTTTTTGGTACCAGGGATTGAACTCAGGGGCACTCAACCACTGAGCCACATCTCCAGCCCTTTTTTGTATTTTATTTAGAGACAGGGTCTCACTGAGTTGCTAAGTGCCTCGCCATTGCTGAGGCTGGCTTTGAACTCACCATCCTCCTGCCTCAGCCTCCCAAGTGCTGGGATTACAGGTGTGTGCCACCACGCCTGGCTCACAATTTCTTAATCCATTTATCTGTTGATGGGCATCTGGGGTGATTCCATAATTGGATTATGGACATTGAGGTGGTTGTGTCAATGCAGAATGCTGATTTTAGATCTTTTGGAAATACCAAGGAGTCAGGTGGCTGGGTCATATGGTGGTTCCATCCCTAGTTTTTTGAGGAATCTCTCATACTGCTTTCCAGAGTGGTTGTTCTAATCTGCTGTTCCCTCAACAATGTATGATTGTAACTTTCCTCCCACAACCTTGCCAGCATTTATTGTTGTTTGTATTCTTGATCATTGCCACTCTGACTAGAGCGAGATGAAATCTTAGTGTCATTTTAATTTGCATTTCTGTATATTAATCTTTTATTGGAGGAATAGCTGGCCAAGATTTTCTCCCATTCTGTAGGCGCTCTCTTCATGCTCTTCTTTCCTTTTCTGTGCAGAGCTTTTTAGTTTGATGGCATCCCATATACTGATTCTTGATTTTATTTCTTGTGCTTTGGGCGTCTTGTTAAGGAAGTCAGTGCCAGTACCCTTTATGATGTACTTATGATGTACTGTTGACTCTATGTTTTCTTTTAGCAGTTGTAAAATTTCTGGTCTAATTCCCAAGTCTTTATCCATTTAGATTTGAGTTTTGTGGAGGGTGAGAGGGGTCTAGTTTAATTTTTCTACATATAGCTATCCAGCTTTCCCAGCATAATTTGTTAAAAAGGCTGTCTTTTCTCCAAGATATATTTTTGGTGCCTTGTCAAATATCAGATAGCTATAGGTATAAAATGGAAAAAATTTTTCCATATAACTCAGAGGTCAACAGCAAAATAAATAAATACTTCAAAAGTTGAACATTAGTCTTGGATATTCCTAGACCTGCCACTGGGAAGTATTTGTTGGTTCCTTCTACACTTTAAGTTTTGACCTACTAATCTTACATTGTGGGGCCCACATTTTGGCTTCCTTAGAGACCCTGTCTCTAATAAAATACAAAAAAGGGCTGGGGATGTGGCTCAGTGGTCGAGTGCCCCTGAGTTCAATCCCTGGTACCAAAAAAAAAAAAAAAAAAAAAAAAAAAAAAAAAGATATACAAATAGCCAACAAGTAGATTAACCAATGCTCAAATTTTTGGAAGATTTAAATATGTATATTGACATTTCAAAACTTAGGCCAGGTGTTTGATCTCACCTGGAAAGATATTATGTTATTACTTAGCCAAACTTTAGCCTCCAATAAGGAGGCCTCCCTAAAGTAAGAAGCAACAATTGGGGGGTGGACCTACATCTTGCCCATGCCCCAGCATCACAAACTAGAAACAAATTTAATTATTCATCTGGAGTACAGGCTGTTCCCAGGAATGATCCTGACTGGGACCCAAATAATGAACAAGATGCTTGGAAAATTAGTCATTTCCAAATGTTGATCCTTGAAGTCCTCAAGAGAATCAAGCAAAATCCCATTAAGTATTCTAAGGTTTCAGAAATTAGGGCCCCCAGGAAAGCCCTGCTATTTTCATGGAGAAACTCAGGGAGGCAATGAGAAAACTCACCATCTTAAAACCTGAATCCATAAAGGGCCACCTACTTGTAAAAGATAAATTTACTAAAAATTTCACTCCCCCACTGAGTTGTGATTGGGACAGGATGATGTTTTCTCATACATTCCTGATAGTCCCAGAATGCCCTACCCATTTATTGAGAAGGGGCTTACTTTCAAAACTTCAAACTTCGGTTACAATGAATTTGGGACCACAAGGACCACTATGCCTACCTTTAATAGAATGTGATATAAACCCTGAAGTGTGGGCCATTGAAGGCAAAATTGGATGAGCAAAAAGTGCAGTCCCAATCAAAATAGCCTTAAAAAATCCATCCATCTTTTCACATCAGAGACAATACCACCTATGCCCAGAGGCAAAAGAGGGATTATTAAAGATCATTCAGAACCTCAAACAGCAAAAACTTTTAGTGCCCTGCAATAGTCCATGCAACACCCCTATTTTAGGAATTCAAAAACCAAATGGGGAATGGTGCCTAGTCCAGGACCTCAGAATAATTAATGAAGCAGTTGTTCCTCTCCACCCTATAGTTCCTAACCCGTATACTGTGTTATCTGAAATTCCAGCAGCTGCTGCTTGGTTTACTGTGTTAGGTTTAAAAGATGCCTTTCTGTATACCCCTAGACTCCCGATTGCAATATCTGTTTGCCCTTGAGGAACCAGAGAGCTGATCTCAATTGACCTGGACAGTATTGCCCCAGGGATTTAGAAATAGCCCTCACCTGTTGGCCAAACCCTAGCTAAGGACTTAAAAGAATTCAGAGATAAAACATCTGTGATCGTCCTCCAATTCAAGATATTAAATGGGGCCTTACTTTGAGCACCTGTCCTCAGTTTATCTATAGAACAAGTTTAACCTGTTTGTCCCTGAGAGTGGAGGAACAGCTCTGGGAGTGGTCACACAGAAGAATGGACCTGCTCAACAGCAAATAGCTTATCTCAGTAATAAAGGCTAAGGTATGACAATTTTCATCCAAACCCTGATTACCAGCCTTTAAAAAGAAAAAAAAAAAAGGTTAAATTCCGAAGATTCTGCTCAAAAAAGCAGTTTCCTCACCCTTCCAGACCTCAGCCAGGACTTGCATTGAAATGCAAATGGGGAAGCAAGCAAGCTTAGGCCCCAGAGGAAGAAGGAAAAAAAAGTAAAAATGTCTTTTTACTTGAACTTACATTACCGGCCGATCATTTTTCTAAAGACTCTTGCTTTTTTTCTTAGATTCAGTATGTATTTTTTTTTTTTTTAGCTCATGATTTTGATCCTATGCACCTAGGTTAATGTTGTTTTGGTCAGTTCTATTTTTTATTCAACTATGGAGTTTTTAAACATCTGTAACATTGCAATGGCGCGCAAAGAGCTACAAGGCCTCTGCTGTTGTGTTCTATGTTTGTATGTCTATATGTACATGATATAAAGATTGGCAAATAGAAAATGAGTGCTCATTAAAAAGAATTCTTATAAATGGATCCAAATACATTTAATTCATGTGACTTAAAAGGTTCAATTTAAATTGGGTAAACAAATGAAAACAAAGGTGCCTTTAAATTAAACTTAAATCACAAGTCTCTCTAGGTGGTCAAAGAACTAATAAAATGTTGATGCCTTAATATCCCTTGGTTCTAGGACTTCTCTTCAACAAGGAAGAAATGGGTAATAGTGTTCAATATACTTTTCTGATATTTTAATAAAATAAGTAAAGTAGACTTGACATGGGATTACTCATTTGTGAGTAACTTTGTTTGTTAAACATCTGATTAATTTACAAGGTTAAAATGCTGTTAAATATGCCATCAAGTAACTCCTTGAATTCCATTGGGTAAAATTATTGATTATTTTCATAAATTGGTAAATTAAAAAAAGAGGTTTTAAAGTTGCTTTGTCATCACTAAAAAAGGTTGAAGTTCCAACAGGTATAATTCTATATACTTGAACATTGTGTTCTCATAAAATGGTTACCAGATGTGTGTGATTCTATATACAAAGGTTTATAAAAGATTTCTCTATATACAAAGGCTCAAAAGTTTCAACTGTTCCAATTAAGAGTACTGTAAATAACAAAATATTTTTATTAAGATGAAATAATTTGTCTAAATTCAAATTATTATAAGGATTGTTTCAAAATGTGAACAGAAAAAGGGGTTAATACATGAGAAAAAGAAATTAGAAGGTTATAGATACGGAAACCATATTTAATAAAAGGAAAAGAAAATGTTTCAAGATAAGAAAGTCTTTATGTGATGAAGTAAATAAGAGGGTTTATGTAAGTGATGTAAAAGGCCTTTGTAAGTTGGTTAAATAAGTACATAAAACAATCAGGAAAAGACATGTAAGGCTTTTTTTCCCTAAGGTCAAATGTTAACATACTGATATAAACCAAGGTTTAATCTATGTGATAAGAGGACAAGGATTTCTTAAAACATTAATTTACCCATAACATTGTGTCTATTAGTTTTGGTTTTTTTGAGCAAGTAATCTGAAAGGAATAAAGAATTATACAGCTGTGGTTAAACAACAAATATTATTTTGGAATATTGTAATGTTATTTCTTTAGGAGCTAAACTTGATTAATGTAAAAACATCAATGTAATTATGGTGGAGTAATACTCTTCTTTGTGTATTAAATGTGTTCATATCTTTCAGGTATACAAGCCTTAAGGTAGAAGCTTTAAAAGAGCATCATATCAAGTTGGTGTTCTCCAAACTAGAGTTGTATGGTAATTTTAGGCTTATAAAGATAAAACATTAGAGATTTATTTATATAATTTAAAATGTGTTCTACAACTAGACCTGTTGTCAATAAGATATAATAAGATATATGTTACTTTTTACACTGGGGTACAATTTAAATGTATTTTTTAAGTTCATGAGAGCCTGATCTATATAAAGGTTAATACTGTAAAATACAAAAGCATTTTGCTACTTTTCCACAAAAGGTTAAAAGCTCTTAGCCTTTCTTTAATTTTTAAATGTAATATATTGTGTTAGCTAATGTTCATGTGAACTTGAGCAACAATGTATGTAAACTCTGTAAAATTCTATTTAAGAAGCAAAGATCAGCTTCAGAACTAGAACGCTTGACTTAAGGTTTATAAAGAGCCCCATCTTACCTGAATTTTATTTTGTATTTTCCTTATAAACTGTCTAAAGTTTGCCTGTTAATGTTTTGCAGAGGTATTGCTTCAAGAATACAACCTGGGTTAATTTAAGCCATCACCTACAGAACAGATAGGGAGCACAGACCCCAATTAATAAAAAGGGTAGGGCTGGGGTTGTGGCTCAGCGGTAGAGTGCTCGTCTAGTACGCGTGTGGCCCGGGTTCGATCTCCAGCACCACGTACAAATAAATGCATTGTGTACAACTAAAGCAAATAAATAAATATTTTTTTAAAAAAGGGTAAATGACTGTAAGGTTATAAGCATTAAAGTAAAGCCCAGTGATCTTAATTTAAGACTGGTGAGACTAATTTGCTAGATGTTTAAGATCAAGACTTTAAAGCTAAATCAAAAGGGCCAAGAAAACCAATATTTGGCTCTTGCCCTCAGAGTCAGTCTGAATCCAGGGAACAGGGAACTTCTCTAAAGAGCTTGGCAACTCTGGGCCACATAACCTCCCGACCAGGGAGATTATGAGACCTCTGGAGAAGAGAAAGCCAATCAGTGCACTTGCTATGAAAAGGAGGGTCCTTGGAGAAGGGAGACATCACTGATGCTTCCAAGGGAAGCCACATGGTCAAGCAAGACCTGGATCCATCCTCGAGGAAGGCACTAGCAGAAAGGAAGAGCTGCTCTCAAGTTCCCCCAAGAGTGACTCCCACTGGAAATCAGCTGACTCTTAGCAATAGATAAAAGCAAAAGTCAGTTTGGCCTACTTCATCTTAAACACCTAGAAAAATCAGTTAAAACCAAAACACAACCATTCCTGGGCATTTAAGAAATAATAGTTAAATATAACTTAAAATATACACTTGTATTAGCCCCAAGAATAAGTAAGACTGTTAATAATAATCTATAACTAAAATTATAGATTGTATCAACATAATGGAGAAAAGAAGAGGCCAAATTAACTTGAGAACATGCTGAACTTCTTGTTTTATTTGGCTGTACTGGAGATCAAACCCAGGAGCATTCTAGCTCTGACCTACATCCTCAGCCATTTTTATTTTGTTTTGAGTCAGGGTCTGGGTAAGTTGCTTAGTCTGGTTTTGAACTTGCAATCCTCCTGCCTTAGCCTCCTAAGTCACTGGGACTTACAGGTGTGTGACACCATCTCCAACTGAACCTTTTGTTTTATGAAGGATAAATTATAAGCTTTTATTTTTTAATTTTTTTTTCAACATTACTGTTTTAATAATATGAAATACAAGTACAAAACATTATACAAGTATACTTTTTACTACATGGGGATGGAATAATTTATTTGTGTTTTTGCCAGGATCAGTATCATCTAGTACTTTTCACTGTACCAATGGCTTTCCCCAGGAATTTTTTTTTATTATTCATATGCAGTTCTATTATCATGAATAAAAAGTTCACAACTCTTTTAACATTGAAAATATTCCTGTTTAAGATGCTTTGGAGAACTGTTATGAAATACAAAATCACCTTAGCTCAGAGTTTTGAAATGGGTAGTATTATTTCACATTAGCCAACATTTCCCTAATATTAGCATTGCAAAGACACTGTACACTTACTTGGGGTTTTAAGTAGTGTCTCAACTATGCAGGAAGTCAAATTACCATTTTCTGAAAAGTCCACAATATCTTGATACTTATTGTGTAAGCAATAACTCATAAGCCCCACTTAGAGAAGACAATGGCAACAAAGAACCATAAAAGTCCTACAAGTATTAAAGAAAAACAAGTTTACATATACTGAAACTATCTTTGCTATTTCTAAAGTGGTTCAACCACATCAAGTGCAGGTAAGATCAGTCAATAAAGAAAAAGTAAACTACACTAGTTCCCAACATTCAGCCTCCATAGCATACCTCACAATTTTCGGCCAATTTCAGTAAAAGGTGGTTGAATGAGACGGATATCATTTTCCTAAATGCATGATTGAAGACCTGAATTGTATGAATATACTTTGTATACAAACAGTTGTATGTGAGTTGTACACATTAAAAATTATTAAAAAAAAAAAAAACAAAAAACGACTCTGCCTGCTTCCAAAAAAAAAAAAAAAAAAAAAAAAAAAAAAGAGTTGTCTTGTGACAGACAAAATTATGAAAGCAGTATTAATTTTGCTGGGAAATGTGAAAAGAAAATACTGTTAATTTCATAAAATATTTGTAACTTATTTAATTTTAATAAATAAATAAATTGGTGTTTGTTTTTAAAGTTTTGATCAGTTGCTGTTAAAAAAGCATTCAAAATTATGTTAATCTTTAAGGATAAATGCTGGAGTATTTAAAATAACATGTTTGTAAAACTGAACCACATTTTTAATTTTCAGCATTACGCTTTGTTCTTGGTAGAATCGTCTTTGTTTCTTCTCTTTCCATCCCAATTATAAACCCTGGCCATATTGACTACTGTAGTAGTAAATTGATCTCGAAGTAAGTCAAGGTCTTCCTCAAGAGAATCAAGATTCTTTGTGGCAGTTGATAAATTCTTTTCCAACAATGCCTGAGTTTCATCAATATCATATTCAAGCATTACATTAGCCCCCAACCACAGACAAACTTTATCAGAAGGAGGAACCAAAGCTTTGCAGTACAGGTTATCTGCCAATAAGAATCTGGTCTCTAGTGAACTGGTGGAGTCTTTTTTCTTCTGCATGTATTTTAGAATTTCCAGAGTCTGCTTAATTTCAGGAATCTGACATTTAAGCCTCTTTTTCTTTTGAGTAAGGTTGAGTTCCATAAACTTATACTTTTAGTATTGTTCATCCAGCTTCTTTAGTACTGTATCTGCAATCTCATTCCCAGGCTGTTTCATGAAGGAGTCTACATCTTCCACAAATATAGCCTAAGGAATCCCCAGGTGGAGCCGCTGCCCATTCCCTGCAGCCACTTCGACACCACAACCGTCCTTAGAGGCCGCCATCTTGACAAAGCAAGTCCTCAAATTATAAGCTTTTATATCCTTAAACAATTAAAATGTAAATGTGAGGGGCTGGGGTTGTGGCTTAGCAGTAGAGCATGTGCCTAGCACGTGCAAGGCCCTGGGTTCAATCCTCAGCACCACATAAAAATAAATAATAAGTAAAATAAAGGTATTGTGTCCAACTACAACTAAAAAATAAATACTTAAAAAATGTAAATGTGGGGCTGGGGTTGTGGCTCAGCGGTGGAGCACTCGCCTAGCACGTGCTCGGCCTGGGTTCGATCCTTAGCACCACGTAAACATAAATGCATTGCATTGTGTACAACTAAAGCAAATAAATAAATATTTTTAAAAAACGTAAATACAAGAATAATTCTAAAGGGAAAGCACCATAGAACATTAAAAAATTATAATTTAAAACAATTAGAGGAAAGTAGTGTCTAGTAGAGAACACTCAATAAATATAGGAGAAACAAAAGTCTGTATCATTTAGTTCCAGGCATTTCATAAAAGCTCAACTATCAATATAAGTTAATTAAACTTAGTTCAGCTTCAAGTAAATCAGGTTTTTTTTTTCTTATTTTAGATACTAGTTTATCAAACATGGAGTTGTCCAGCCTTTCATGGTTAGCAATAAAACAATTAGCACATATTTAATGGTATCTACATTATAACATCCATAATTTGTATTCGGATGCTGTTCCAAGTAGTGGTATGGTATGATCACAGAGAAACAAAAACAGATATGCTGTGTGTGTGTGTGTAGCCATTAAGGATAAATATGAACATTTAAAAAATATTTATTTTTTAGTTGTAGGTGGACACAACACCTTTATTTTATTTTTATGTGGTGCTGAGGATAGAACCCAGTGCCTCATGCATGCTAGGCAAGTGCTCTACCTCTGAGCCATAACCCCTCAATATGAACATTTTTACACTGCTAAAAAACAGGGAGAAAAAAAAAACCCCAACAACAACAACAACAACAACAACAACAACAACAAACAAACAAAAAACTTGATAGTGTGGCAGCTACCCTTCTTTTGGACACCAGAGGGAGATCATGATTCACTTTTACTCACTTGAAAATAAGTGCAATTTTTAAAAGAAGTGGACTTGTTTTTTCCATCTTTTCTACTCTAAGCCAATATTTTCTTTCCAGGGAATTACTGTTCTTCTGCTTGGTCCAACGGCCTTGGAAGTCTAGGTATGGGTGAGAGCATTAATCGCTGTCTGAGGAAATAACAAAAGTTAACAAAGTTAACATTCCTTCACATGTTGATTAGTCACCAGAGATGCCAAATGACCAGGTTGTAGCTGAAGTCCTGCTACATTTGTAGCATGTAAGTGCAATCTGGCTACCTGAGCTACACAGGCTCCTTCTCATCAGCGCCCCCACCCCTGCCACTGCCAGCCCCCACTGCTGAAACTGGATTAGCCTGGATTTAGTGAGGCAGCCAGTGGTGAAGGAAAATTTGGTTTCCACAGTTACTGCCTAAAAAGTGCTGTTTTAGTTCAACATCTGTTTGAGTTTAGTCATCTTCTAAACACCGCAACAGGAAAGCCAAGTCTAATTCTTGTGAAACAAGAACTTTACAATGTAAAATAATTTTGTCTCTATTAGAAGATAATTTTGATCACCTAAATGTAGCCATGTCTAGAAAATACAGAGCATAGAAAGGTGAAAAAGAAATATTCATAACCTTCAAATTAAGAATATAAATTAGAATTCAGTTTGGGGCTATTACTTTGTACACAAAAACTGATCTGAGACTTGGGATGCAGGGAATCTTTAATTTTTTTTTATTGTGATCAGACATCTTTGTACAAAAAAGGTCTATAGTTAGGTGATGCTAGAATCTGTGATATAGGGCAGATGCTGGAAGAGAGACACAGCTTTGGGAGATAAGAAATCCAACTGGGAAGGCAGAAAACAGAAGTTTGCCTTGTTTCTAACATCAGACAGAGGGTGCAAAAGGGTAGACTTGAAAGGGAGTGGGCACAGCACTGGCTGGTAGAGAGGTGAGCAGGCAACTCTTGTTAAGTACCTTGACTATTTTCTCCGTGTCTCAAGACTTAATGTATTATCTTAAAATATTGTTGAGAAGCATCATAATTTCTTCTGTTAATGTTTTAGCTAAAGCTTCTAGGAGTGTGGAATTCAGAGTAATCAGTGAGAAATGAAAAAGTATAGACAAGGCAGGCTGTTTACATCAGAAACTTAGGTTCAGCAATATATGTCCCAAAGGGTGGAAAGAGAAAAACAAGGAGGCTTGCAGCAGCTGCTAATAACTGGGATGCAGAGTTAGAGTTAGAATTAGTAGTTAAGATGAACTGTCACTGATTTATTGATGAAGTAATCTAGACTTTGTTAATATCCTCACAGCCTAGAGGAGAGGTTGTTGGTTAGTTGTTGTAGTGAAGACCAAGGAAGATGGGAGGTAGGAAAATCACACATCCTGGTGATATGCCTCTTTTTCTGCCTACTGTAAACAGTATAGTAGAAGGCTGCCCTTCTCAAATCTGGATACACATTAGAATCACCTCTGGTGCTTTTAAAATATTATCATTCTGGAAAACTCTTTGGCAGTATATATTAAAGTTGAACATATGCATATACTGCAGTTTTGCTCCCAAGTGTTCAGCAGTATTTCTTCCACTTTTTTTTAATACTTACCACATCCTGGTGCCTTATACTTCCTATGCTCACCTCCTCCATGAAATTGTAATAGTCCAGATGTACTGTATATTTATTTATGCTATTATAGCCTTTTGTATTGTGGTCTTTTGAAGGGCTACGAATCATTGCAACATCTAAGATTATTTTGCATCCCCAAGAACCCATTTTCATCTCCCTGTGTGTGATGTTGAACTCCATGATAATGCATGATTCATAGCTGGGAAATCAGGGCATCTGTCCATCAAAATACACATATGAGGGTGTTCTTAGCAGCTTATTTCACATTTGGCTCAGACTGAAAGCCCCCCAAATGTGCATCAACTGGAAAATGGTTAAACATAATTGGTTTATCCATACAATTAAATACTATGTGGATTCTGGGCATGATGGCGCACGCCTGTAATCCCAGTAGCTTGGAAGCCTGAGGCAGGAGGATCATGAGTTCAAAGCCAGCCTCAGCAAAAGTGAGGCACTAAGCAACTCAGTGAGACCTGTCTCTAAATAAAATACAAAACAGGCCTGGGGATGTGGCTCAGTGGCCGAGTGCCCCTGAATTCAATCCCCTGTAGCCACCCCCCCAAAAAAAAAAACTATGCAGAAAAAAAGAAAAAGGAATGGAGCACTGATTCATACATTTGTACATTTGTTTTGTTATTTTTTTCTGTATGTTATAAAATATACATTTATGCCTATCTCTTTCACCCCTCTGCCTGTAACTAGATTGTTGAATCACAATCTCTGTGAGTGGTAATTTTCAAAAGCTCCCTAGATGACTTCAATGTGCACATTTAAATGTGAATGACATTGCTATATTGGAAGGAACATGGGTTTTAGAATCTACAAGTAATGGGTTCAAATCATGTCTCTGCCATCTACTAGTTTTTGTGTCTCTGAGACAGTTTTCTCACATGTAAAATGATGATGAGAACACTATGTATTTCATAGGGCTAGTGGGAAGATTAAATGACTTGTCAAAGTTGTTTTTGACCTCTTTCCTCCTTTCCACCACTGTGACCAATAGGAAGAGTTTAACTATTGCTAACATCATGGCTCCCAGGAAACTTGCCCTAAGTTAGAACTGTTCTCATACATATGATTGCCTAAATTATTAAATTTGGGTGTTGTGCTACAGCCTCTCCCCTAATCGATATTGTATATGGAATATCTTCATTAATGATTCACTTTGTGGGTCAGTGTTATTCCTTCTCTCTTTCACGCTTCCACCTTTACTCATTCTCATTGCCATCCTGTTTCTTAACCTTCATGGGACATGAAAAAAGCTAGAGAGGACCAATATCAAGCATTTAACAATATGTAGATCAGATCCATAGTAGATTTCCTTCTCTTTCTCTTTTTTTGATAATATTTCAAAACTGTCTTTATTCTTTCTGTAAAAGAAATTTTATGATCTTCTTTCTAGTATATAAGGTCATGTATGAGTTTCTTACAGAGTTTGATAGCTTTATTGAGGTAGTAATGTTTTCTTTTTTAATTAGAGCTTTATAATCATATATAGCAGTTGGGTTCATCCTGACAAAATCATATATGCATGGAATTAGATTTCAGTTTATGATCCTCCTGCCCCCATTTTCTCTCCTGGAACTGCTGGAAGTCTATTTCTAACCCTCCTAATTTTCTGAAAGTTCTCATAGCTTCCTTTGCCCTCCACAGAGTGACATACCATCATCTTCCCTTTAGATGCTCTCCACAGACTCCTAGCACATACTTTTATTTCTAAGAACATTTGGCATTATCTTAGTTTATATTTAATATTTTTTTTGGTAAAACATTACCTTTGTGATATGATATGTTGGAACATATTTTAATATTAGTTCTACTTCTGAGGATTGGGCTTCCCTCCTTTCTTCCTTCTTTCCTCCCTCTTTCTTTCTTTGTTTATTTTTCTCAGTTTTTAATGTTCTTAGAATTGAATCTTACATTTTACACATAATTTTGTAGGTTCAAATCATGTTTTTTTTTTTAAATTAAATTTTTTTTAGTTGATCATGGACACATTACCTTTGTTTTACTAATTTATTTATTTATTAAAAAATATTTATTTATTTATTAGTTGTACACAATGCCTTTATTTATTTTTACATGGTGCTGAGGATCGAACCTGGGCCGCGCACTTGCTAGGCGAGTGTTTCACCGCTGAGCCACAACCCCAGCCCCTAATTTATTTATTTTATGTGGTGCTGAGGATCTAACCCAGTGCCTCACGTGTGCAAGGCAAATGCTTTACCACTGAGCCACAACCCCAGCCCCACAAATCATGTTGTTTATGTGTTGTTGTAGTTCATTCATTTTCAGTCTTCCATAGTATTTTGTTGTTTGATGATATTATAATTCATTTATCAATTGTATTGTTGAGTGATATTTGGGTGGTTTCCTGTTTGGGGAGTTGAACAGAAGTCCAAGTTGGGTGTTAGAAATGGTAGTTTTCTGAGTGAATGAGTATGTGTATGTGGCGGGGTGTATAAAAGAAATAAATGTAATATAAGGCAACAGTGAAAAGGAGGAAGGGGAACTATGACAAAGGTAGAGGCATTTGTTTTGTTGACTATATGGTGATTGACCTCATGTGGCAGCTAAGATTCAATAGGTAAGTGGGCTGGAATATTCCAGAGGAAGTAAAGTTTACTGAAACAATTGACATTGCCTATGTAGTATTCTATGATCTCTTTTCATGTGTCACATAGAAAGGAATAGGGGAGGTTGAATCTGGGAAATAATTTGAACCCAGTGTCTGGAGATAGGGCTTTTCTCTGAGCATGAATGTTCATTCTTCATCACTATTCTGGTCTGCTGCAATACCTTCCAACTTCTCTGTCCATGTGTGGTGAAGGGTGAGGAGTCTGGTTTTGAACTTGGAACTTCAATTCTCCTCTCCATGCCCTTTAGTCTGGGCTTCTGTTCAAGATTCCTTTCAGGCCTTGTCTCTATTCAAGGTGGACAAACACAGCCATATTTGAAATCTTTGAGTTAAATTGGGGATTGGGAGTAGACATGTCTATCAGGTAAGTAGTCTCAGTCATATATTTTTCTCAAAAATATCCAGAAGCTAAAATAGGAAAGGTAGCAATGTTTGAATTGAAAAAAAATATGAAATCATTGTTTGGGAAAATATATTAGGGATAAACTTAGAGGACTGATATTCAATATGAATAAATTTGTGATTTTTATGAAAAATTATTATGATAGCTATGATTAACTACAAGTCCTTACAGTGAAAAAGATAAAAGAGGAAAGAATATGAATGGAACAGGATGGAATGGAACAAAAATGATGGAACAGGAAATCCCAATGGTCAATCAATGCAAAGATGCTAAACTAATTATCTAGGAAATTCAAAATCATGAATTTTGAATCCTACAGTTTAGAAAATATTAAAATTGAGTTGAAGAGAGAGATGTGGTTTCATACATTGCTGGTACAAATATGTTTTAAAGCTCCTTCATAAAATAATTTGATAAAAATACAGTTTGACTCATTAAACTTACTTCTGGTAATGCATCAAACAGAAAACCTTTGGTAAGTAATAGTAGTTAAAGCATGCCAATTTTCATAGTTTGTAATGATAAAATATTGGAAATATTTTAAATTGCTTCCACAGAATTATTAAATAAACTTATGGCACATTAATATATATAGGATAAAAGGCAGTCATTAAAAAATAATCTAGGGCTAGGGTTGTGGCTCAGTGGTAGAGTGCTTGCCTAGCACGTGCACGGCCTGGATTCGATCCTCAGCACCATGTAAAAATAAAAATGTATTGTGTTCAACTAATGCAAAAAAATAAATATTTTTTAAAAATCTAGATTTACAGCAGTTGACTTTGTGATATTTCTGGGAAGAAGTCCTGATTTTACCAAAAGACAGAATAGAATACAACATGATACCATCTTTATAAAACATTTTGTACACATATACACAAACGTGTATGAGTATGTGTATGTTTGTATGTATGTTCATTAGCCCATGATAATGTGAATATGGGGAAATTTATGTAAAAGTGAGTATTAGGTCATTAACTTTTTTCTTTTTTTTTGGTGATAGTGGTTAGAAATGGAGGACAGGTGATATAATTTTATCAATGTCACCTCTGGAATAACAAAAGAGAAAAAGAAAACTGTCCAAAATGAAAATTCCACTTATAATATAGCTTTATTTGAATAAAAATGTTATCTATATGTGGATATATATATGTATATATATATATTTTAAATGATTGGCATATAACAATGATAGTCTTCCAAGTGAAATTTCTTTTTTTTCTATTTCTTTCTTTTGTGGTGCTGGGAATTGAATCCTTCCAGCAGTTTTTTTATTTCCTTCCATAATTTTATTTACCCTTAGATTTTACAATGACAATGTATCATACACAGAATCTGGAAACAACAGCTGTTTTAATTGGTACAATATTAAAGCACCAGACCTGTAGAGACCTGGATTTGAAATCCGATTTTTGACAAGATAGAACCACACTTTTTTAAAAAATATTTTTTAGTTGTAGATGGACACAGCACCTTTATGTTATTTACTTATTTATTTATTTTTAATTTTTTTAGTTGTAATTGGATACAATAACTTTATTTTATTTATTTATTTTTATGTGGTGCTGAGGATCGAACCCAGCGCCTCACACTAGGTGAGCACTCTACCGCTGAGCCACAACCCCAGCTCCTATTTATTTACTTATATGTCGTACTGAGGATTGAACCCACTTCCTCACATGTGCTTGGCAAGTGCTCTACCACTGAGCTATAACTCCAGCCCAAGAAACATACTGTTTTAACTTTATATTTCCTTAGTAAGACTAAATATTTTGGGAAGTTTTAAAACAGAGATATAACAGGCATAAGTTTTCTGTTTTTGTTTCATCTTTCTGTAAAGACAAACAGTTATTGTAAAAATTCTTCTAGATAAAACATTTGTCACCATCAAATGGGGTTTCTGTCCATTCCCAAATAGATAATATAATCTTAAACTTGAAATTATCCTAAAGATCATGTAGTCCAATTTCCTATGTAATATTTGAAATCTCATTACAATATTCTTTTCTTTAAATTTATTATTTTAGAACTGATATAGAAAACATAAAATTGTGCATAATTATGAGATACATGTTATGTTTCAATATTATTGCTAAGTAGTTAATGGGTTTCTTCTGACATGCCTTTAGCAATAGGCAGTTCATTACCTCAAAAGTCTGGCCCATGTAATTTTTTTCCTGACGTTGATGGCCATAAGTTACTTGATAGTTTTGGGGGCTTTCTAGGTCTGTGGTTCTATGATTATGATGGCTTTGTTAGATTGGGGCAGCACTACTTAAAACATGGCCTGTGTGCCTTCTGCATCTGGATCATCTGGAAATGCCTGTGACAGATGCAGATTCCTAAACCTCCACACAGATCTGTGAGACTACCAGTCCTTAGTGCCCTGCTTCACATTTCTATAGAATGTAGATGGTGACATCATCTATCTCTCAGATTGGTCTTAATGTTCAATTGTTTAATTTGACTTTGTTGTGCATGGAAGGGGGGCTGTGGGGGAACAGAGTAGGATATGCTCCAGACAGAGTCCTAAGATAACCATGCCCTTTCCTTATTCAAGGAGTATTATATCCTGCCTTGATATGGCTCCATCCCAACTTTTCTTTGCTCTGGCACTACCCTTCTCAGAATGATTCCAGCTTCTTTCCTGGGATATTTGGAAGGCAACATGCACTCTCAGCACCTCTCTGGAAGTTTTTGTTTTAATAATTGACTAGAAAGAATGAAAATAGAAGTCTTTTTTAAAAAAATATTTATTTATTTGCTTTAGTTGTACACATGCGTTTTATTTACGTGGTGCTGAGGATCGAACCCAGGCCGCACATGGGCTAGGCGAGTGCTCTACCGCTGAGCCACAACCCCAGCCCAAGAGAGGTCTTTTTTGATGGCTGCTTTGTGCAGTATTTCAAGTCCTCATGTTCAGCACCACAAAATAAACCCAGAGTTAAATTAAATGCCTTTTGCCTTGGGTCCATTCAAAGGTATTGTTATGGTTTGGATTTGAAGTGTCCCCCCAAGGCTAGGCTAGCGCTTTCTCTCTCTCTCTCTCTCTCTCTCTCTCTCTCTCTCTCTCTCTCCCTCTCTCCTCATCATGTGAGCTGGTTCCCTCTGCCACACTCTCCCACCATGATGTTCAGCCTTGCCTTGAGCCCCAAGGAATGGAGCCGGCCTTCTATGGACTGAGGCATCTGAAACTGTGAGCCCTTAAATAACTTTCCTCCTCTATAATTGTTCTGGTTGGGTCCTTTAGTCACAGCAGGGAAAAAGCTGACTAAAATAGGTGTGTTGCTCCAGACTGATTTGGTATAGTATGGCTGAGTCTTGGGAGCCAACATTGAAAAGGAGTTACTAAATAATTCATTGATTGACAAGGGGAGTGTTTTATTTTTCAGTAATTCTTGATAAAACCCCAGAATTTATAAAATATTTCTCATTTAACTGAAGTTGGTCGTGTACACTCAGGAAAAAGCTTCCCATGACTCTGTCCTAATTTCAAACATGCCAGGTGAAGGCAATAATAAAGAATCTGTCTATAGTATCAGATAGAATGGAAGCCATGGCCGCGTGGACATCCTCCTTTTCATTGCAATTTGCCAGTCAGGCAGGAAGATGCTGATGAAATCCTGAACAAGACCTAGTGGCTGATGTCAAATAACTCGGAAAAATCCTTATCCTATGCTTTCCTTTTGTTGACACAGTCCAGCCAATGTACAGACATGGTTCCAGGAACTGGAGTTTTGAAAAGCATATACCTCTGCCTAGGCAAACTAGGAGTGGCAGATGAGTTTGGAGGCTACTTCAGTTATTTATGCTTGAAGAGAAGTGATTTTTACAGGTTGACAAAACACAAAATGGGGGATTTCTGAACTAATTTGTCAGTTCAGATTTAAATTTATCACATCAATCAAATTGTTAAAAAGGAAACTAATTCTGGCAATTTAGTTAGTATTAAGATTTAAACTCTTGGGCGGGGGTTGTGGCTCAGCGGCAGAGCGCTCGTCTCGCATGTGCACGGCCCGGGTTCGATCCTCAGCACCACGTAAACATAAATGCATTGCATTGTGTACAACTAAAGTAAATAAATAAATATTTTTTTCAAAAAAAGATTTAAACTCTCTAGCTTGATCAAACCACAGAAAATTTCCTTAGCAAGCTTGGTGATTTTTGTCATGGCCTAAATTTAACACAAAAAGCATTGAACTTTAATGGGCTGTATGTTTTGGTTTGAATGACTTAGATCTAAATATTTTCAGGAACATTTGAGAGAATACTTACAGATAGTAGTAAAGAAAAATTTCCCTATGGCTTTAATGTAATTAATTGGCTTTGGGAGGACACAGTTGATATTTGAGAATTTCAAAGACTTGGGGGATGTATGCTGTCTGGGTAGAAATTAAATAAAAAGTTTTGGGGGCTGGGGTTGTGGCTCAGCGGTAGAGCACTCACCTCGCACGTGCGCAGCCCGGGTTCGATCCTCAGCACCACGTAAAAATAAACACATTGTGTACAACTAAAGCAAATAAATATTAAAAAAGTTATAAAAATAAAAAGTTTTGGAAGAAGAGAGATGAAAATACAAAATGGAGGATTTTATGAACACTAGAGTAATTAACTTGATTTGTGTAAAAAGATCACTTAAAACATCAATACAAAGACATGTCAACAGTGATTATTTGCTCAGATGCAATTCTGGAAATCATGAGGGCATTACATAATCCAGTATAAAGGAACATCAACACAATGTGGTCTAAGCAAATATTGTGTAGGGGAGTGAGATGGATAAATCTATTGACTTTAAGACATAATGGTTAAAGCATTCATGTGATTTATTAAAAAAATAGTAGATATTACTATTTTGGCAGCAGGATGTCAAACTCTTTAAACAGAGAGCAATGCCTTCTGAATATCACCTGTGTTACAGTTAGGAGCATGTGAGTAAGGATAGGAAGGCAGGCTACATGCAAGTTAGTGCAGAAATAAAAGCGGGAACATTTCCAAGGGTTGAATCACTAGACTGCAGTTTTTTTGGGTCAGTGTGTGACATGTAGTTTGGGCCTGTGAAGCTAATCTGTGTTACAAGGGATATCTCAGAAGAATGGGCCAGGTCCTCTGTATTATTGGTCTTACTGGTTGCATAATAGACGTAAACTTACCTCATTGCACATACACCACATTTTTGTCCGGTGTGTGTGGGGGTCTATAACATAATAGGGCAGGGAACATCAGCCTAGGAATAAGCAGGAAAGGAGCAGAGTCTACATACTGACCCATTCATTGAAAAGAAAAAGTGAGGTCTGAATCAGGCTATTCTCTGGCAAGAAGGTATTGATTTGGTGGTGGGGTATGGTGGGAGTATGTAGTGAAGGGAGCAGAAGCACAACTATTAAAATTTGTTCCAGTCACAAAAGGAGGCTTTGAGTAGGTTAGAAGCAGTTCTGATCCGTAAAGCCCATGATTTAACAATCATTTTGTTCTTCTGGGAAACTTTTCTCACCTTGTTTGGGGAGCCCAATTGGCTCATTCTACTACAGTAGTAGTTGTGAACAGCAGGAAGTATGAGCAAGATGAGGTAAGGCCAAAGAAGTCATGGTAGAAGACAAAGTCCCAGAGGCATTCTTTGTAAGACTGTAGAAGTTTGGCAAACGAAAGAGAAATCTTCATGTAACATAATGTTGTCTAGTTATCCTAACAGGACCCACTGCTTCTAGTCAGGCAGCACTTTAATTATGTGAAAAGTACAGTTTAACTTACTCAGGATAAAGTAACACAAAGCTGACCAGAGTTATGAATTCTTATACATACTCAATTACCTGCCACAGATATATAAATGAAGCAAAAACCTTGAACTAAAATATGTTTGAGGTAAATATGAAAAGAACTTTTAGCACCTTGAAGTTTTAGTCTCTTCTATCTCTTAATTTGTTTTTCATTTATATGTTTCTTCATTGTCATATATATCAAATATTAATCTAACATCTACTATGCATTAAATGATATACTAGGCGTTAGGATACAAAAATAAAAATCAAGCCCTGCCTTTGAAACATTTTGCCTGATAGAAGAATCACACAAATAAATTGATTTTCATAAGCATTATGGTTTAGATATGAAATATTTCCCCAACCTCCTATGTCAATTCAGGAATATTCAGAGGTAAAATGATTAGATTATGAGAGCTGTAAGTAACCTAATCAGTCCATCCTAGTTTGAATGGACTAACTAGGTGGTAACTGTAGGCAAATGGGGCATGGCTGGAGGAGGTGGGTCACTGAGAGCATGCCTGTGTGACCCTTTCCCCTTGCACTGTCTGTTTCCTGGCCACCATGTCCTTTGCCATGATCTGCTTTACCTTGGGCCCAGAGCAATGGAATTGGACCACTAAGGACTAAATCTGAAACTATGAGTCAAAACAAAACTTTTCCTCCTCTAAGTTGTTCTTGTTGGGTATTTTTTATCACAACGGCAAAAAGTTGACTAACACAATAAGTCAGTGCGATAGGCATCATGACAAAAATATACATATAATACTGGGAACACAGATAAAGAAAGTCCCGAAAAGCTTCCTGGAGGAGCTAATGAAATTTTAAGCCTTGAAAGAAAGTTTAAGAGCCAAGTAGACAAAGGAAAAAAAAAAGATTAGGAATGTGGACTAATTCCAGGCAGAAGCAGAAGGATCAGCATGAATGGTGGTATGGAATGCAACAGTGAACCACATTCAAAAAAGTGCAAGCATATGTGGCTAATGCATACAGGGCACAGGGGAGAAAGGCAGGAAATGAGGTTGGTAAGGACCTGTGAGCTAATTTATTTTTAACCTTTATTCTGAAATCTAAGGGTAGCCATTGAAGGGAAGTGATATGATCAGATCTGCACATCAGAAATTTCAAGTGGGAATTCTGCGAATTGCCTGGGATCAAACTCTAATATGGTCTCACAGAGTGATCTTGTTTCTTTTGTTGACAAGGTTGTATTTCACTGTTTCTCCTTTGCATTTCTTATATTTAAGATTTGGGATTATAGGACTTGGGTGAGGAAGAGGGTGATGTACCTCAGAATAATTAAAAATTTTCTGGCTTGAGAGGCTGGGTAGATATTGATATCATTAATGGAGGGGGAAATCAGAATTGGGAGGTGGAGTTCCAGTTAAGATATGTTGAATTCAATTTGCTTTTAGATGATTAAAATAGGTATATTCCAGTACACCCTTGGATATGGAGGTTTTGTGCTGGAGAGAAAAGCCTCTTTTGGGGACCAAAGCTTATAAGCAATAGTTGATTTTTAAAAATATTTATTTATTTGTTTTAGTTGTACACAATGTCTTTGTTTTTACATGGTGTTGAGGATCAAACCCAGGCTGTGCATGTACTAGGCGAGCGCGCTCTACCGCTGAGCCACAACCCCAGCCCTGGCTGATGTTTTATGTAAGTTCATAGGATCACAGGGACAGTATATAATACGAAGAGAACATAGAGTTGAAATTGAAGTCCTTAACGACAACATCTAATTGATGAGTGAAAGCAATGCTTTCAAAAGTGGCTTAAAAGACATGGCCATAAAGATAGGAACAAGGCCATGGGTTCTTAAGGAAGAGAGTGGAGGCAGAGGAAACACTTAACACTGGGAAAATGCTGCAACCATCAAAAAAGACAAGGGGAAATAATTCTTACTGAATTCTGTAATGTGGAGGTCACTGGTAACCTTATAAAGTTTCAGTGAAGAGGTGATGAGTCACAAATCAGTAGATGGAGGAATAAATGAAAGGCAAGACTGTAGAAAAAATAGGGACTGTAGACTGCTTTTCAAGATATGTGGCAGTGAGAGTGGAAATAAATAGGATTATAGCCAGAAGGGTCGTTGAGGATGAGGGAAGATTATTTTTAGATGGGAAAGATTAGAGCATGTTTATACGTTGAGGGAAAAGAATAAGTAGGCACAGAGAAATATTGGAGATGTGAGAGAGGGAATAGTTATGTGATGGAACAGTCAGGACTGAGGAATAGAAGGAAGGGCTAATGTCAAGAGGGTGGACATTCAGGTGGAAAGAATTAATCTGGACTGGAGGGTGGACATTCGTCACACCGAGACAGTAGATGAGAATGCATGGAAACTTATATAAGTTTGTAGGTGGTGAAAAAGCAAGCTAGGAATCTCCTTCATCTGATGGCCTTGATTTTCTCAGAGTAGGATGCAAAGTTGCCTCTGAAAATAAGGCTAGAGGAGGTACACTATATAGTTTGAGGAGAATGGCAATTCTTTGAAATAGTGGTTAGGGAATAGGAGATGGTGATATTTAGGAATTTAAGGCTCAGCAAGATTAGAATTGAGGATTTGTAGTGTGGTCTTAACTAGCATCATTCATCACCCTGGAAAAACTGAGTGGTTGGATTGATCCAGGGATGAGATTTGGTGAGCACTTATGAAAGAATTCCAAGGGAAAAAATGGAAATTATTTCGAGAGAGGCAGTGACATGATGGGCCATGGGAACAAAGTAGACTCAGAAAGAAGTTGATAGATTTAAAAAATATGGAAAGGATAAAGGGACTAAGCATCCTGTTGAGAAGTAAAGGTAGATTTGTTAGAAATAAAGCAGAGATGGCTATACTAAGGTGACAATACAAACAACAAACAACAAAACCATAAAACTAGGGTAGCAGAATTTAAAACTTTTAAGGTAGAAAATTTCTGTTGCTGTAGAGTAGGTTGCCAGAGTGGAGGTTGTTGAAAGTAAGTAAGTCTAGCAACTGTAAGGCCCAGGAGTTAAAGGAGTTAATGACAGAAATCATGTGGAAGAGGAAACAGTGAACCTCAAAGTCCTTATTAACATGGAGGAGCTTGATTAGGTAATAGTAATACAGAGGAATAAAGCAGGGGTTCACAAATGTCATTCCTCCAGAGGCCTACAGGTGAGTGAAAGAAAGTAAATTGAAGAGAGGACAGCCCATCTAAAGGAGTCAGCTGCCACTGAGCTCCAGGTGACAATTGCCATTTAGAAAGATAGGTCTAAATTGCTAGATATGTCCATTTTTCCCCCAGTACTGGGGATGGAATCCAGGGGTGCTTTACCACTGTGCTACATTCCCAGTCCTTCTTATTTTTATTTTGAGCAAAATCTCACTAAGTTGCTGCAGCTGGTCTTGAACTTGTGATCCTTCTGCCTCAGCCTTCTGAGTACCTGGGATTACAGGCACGCGCCACTACACCAGGCAAAATTTTCCATTTTTAGGAGAAATGGCAAATCCTTTTTAAAAAATGTAAAATGTCCTATTTTCAAATATTGGCAAGTAATTTTTAAAAACACCATGAAGGCCAAACCAAGCATATCTTCAGTGTGAACCCAGCCTATGAGCTGCCAATTTGCAACCTCTAGGATAGAAAGCATTATGTCCAGATGTCCTGAGATGCAAAGCAAGACAGACCTTTAAACAATAGTGAATATCTTCACTCTTTCCTCCCTAGGCTATGGCAGATATTGCTACAGTAATTTGATTAGGTACACAGGACTTCAGGAAGAAACTACCGATCAGTTGCATTTGGCACAGGAGATGAAACCCAATTTACCATAACATTTCTGTCACTTTCAAGAAAGTTTCTCAGTCTTTGAACTTTCTTTGGTCTTTGTAAAAAGAGCAAGCATGCTGTAATGTTCCAATTCAGTTTTACCCTCGGAGGATTTTCAGGTGGGCTTTCTTGTTGAATGTGTGCTTTGTATGTTTTCAGAAACCTCTTCACACCAGCAACTGTGTTTAAAAAATTTCCAGTAATGTGCTCAGAGGTTCTGAGTGGTAACTAGTGTAACGTTGAAGGTGAACAAACGAAACCTTTCATCTGTTCCCCAGGTATGCCTGGCTTCTGGCAACTTTGCCATTAATAGTTGAGAGCCTGTTTGCTGCCTGGAACACCAAAGAGTTCTTAAACAGCTCTGTCTTTTAAAAAGAGTAGGAGATGATTGGGAGGCTTCTAGACAGGAGGCATGAATCGAAAATGTCATGCATGTTTAGCTATATGGTTTATTAACTAATTTGCTGAAGCGTGTCCTCGATTTCTGTTAAATCTTTTTAAGTTTAGGCATTCTTGCTATTGAGTGATTTTTCTTTTGGGTATTTAAATACCCAAATAACTCACTCATATTCAAATACCTCCTTTAGCATATTTCTAATTTCCTTTATAAGCAAAACATACTCTTTGCTGGAACTGTTTTCAGCTTCTCACCTCCACACTGTTCACTTAGCCAGCTGTTTCCATTGCCTTTGCTGTAAGTACCCGGGCCAGTTTCACGTGGCAGAAGGGGAGGGAGAACAGCTGAAGCTGGAACAGCAAGCTGCTTTAGCTGCCAAAGTCCACTTGATTCTGACACAATGCAACTAACTGCATTCTCCATTTGTAATTTGTTCCTATTCTGCTTTTGGATTTCAGCCTCTGCCCCTCTCAGCTCACCCTCCAGTTTCTGCCCATACCTCTCAGGTTCCTGTAGTAAACTACTTACTTGACCCTGCATAGCTTCCAATTTGCCTGTTTTGCCATGACTCACTGTTTCTCCTGATCATGCTCACACTTGTTCCTAAGAGGCCACAGGCTCGTGACCTGCTCTCCACCCATTAATGTAAGGCTCTGGGTCCTGTTGTCTGTCTCTGGCTGCCTGCCTGACACATAATGTGTTAACAGCCTGGTGTGCCACGGATCTGCTGATTTTCTGTGACACCTGAAACAATAAAGGCTGAAAAATCCATTACTTCTTTGTTTAACCATACTTCTCCCCAGCTTTCCTTGCTAGGTATTAAATGGCCAAAAATCACAAGCTAATCTTACCATGTACCTACCTGTTCTTTAGTTAAATACTACAGTCAGTGAAAGTTACAATATAGTAACACTAGCCTAGACTTACTGGGCAAACTTGTTTATGATGGTTCCTAGATGAGGAGCCATCTTCCAGGATTCAGCAGATGTTTATGTGTGTGTTGTCATAGGTGATATTTTGCATCTAGCCTTCTCTCTCATCAGGGCTTTATAGTCCTTGGTGATGAGAAAATAGACCTTTTTTAAAA
The DNA here is from genome assembly GCA_025594165.1 of Tamias sibiricus. Classification (NCBI taxonomy): domain Eukaryota; kingdom Metazoa; phylum Chordata; class Mammalia; order Rodentia; family Sciuridae; genus Tamias; species Tamias sibiricus. The sequence goes on from CM046667.1 coordinate 106,598,427, forward strand.
AAAAATTTTTTAAGATGTTGATGGATCTTTATTTTATTCATTTATTTATATGTGGTGCTGAGAATTGAACCCAGTGCCTCACACATGCTAGGCAAGTGCTCTACCACTGAGCCACAACCCCAGCCCAAGATGATAGACCTTTAAAGAATGATGGCTCTTAACAAATTAAATAAATATGCTTCTTCATTTTAATCTGCCAAATTTTTATTTTCTGAGATGATACATATTGTTATTGCTTATTTGTTGATGAATTAAAATATGTCCATCCTCATTAGATTATCTTAATTAGTTAGCTTTTTGTCTTATTTGAGGTTGAACTAATTTTCATTTGGTTTAAATGTCAACACCATACCAAATATTATGGTTGTCTTAAAATGTCAAAATAATTTACCATTTCTGTTTTTATTATACAATTGGGAAATTAATTTGGTACTAATAATGATAATAATATAATAATGGCTAAAATGATTAAGTTTTTGCTATATGCTAGACACTGTTCTAAGGACTTTATTTGCAGTATCTAATCTTTCTAATTGTCATTTAGTATAGGTTCTAATGTTACCCACATTTTACAGTTGGGGAAACTGAAACAACAACAAAAAAAGGTTTGATAATTTACTCAAGATTGCAAAGCTAGGGGCTGGGGTTGTGGCTCAGAGGTAGCGAGCTCCCCTAGCACATGCGCAGCCCAGGTTCGATCCTCAGCACCATGTAAAAATAAAGGCATCATGTACAACTAAAAAAAAAAAAAATTAAAAAAAAAAGATTGCAAAGCTAAATTAACACCAGGGCTGAATTTGCACTGGTATTTTAGTAGGAATGTTCTTACTAAAATAATAATTCATGCAAATTGATTATGCAGTAGAGGGTATTGCATCAGAGATTTAAATTAAGATCTGAAGTAAAAATACCTAGGATCATAATCAGTTTTTATCATTTATTATCCGTGTGATTTTTAGAAATTTAATTTTTCTGTCTGAGCCACAGTTTCCTTATTTATATAACTAGCACTAGCATTTAGTTCATTTGGGGGTTGTAAAAAATGAGATAATACATATAAATTGCTTGCAGTAGTGCTTACATATCATAAGTGCTCAAATAAGATATAACTTATAGATAACTTAAAAATTTTATGTCATAGCCCAATTTTTCCTTTGTTTTCATTCATCTGTCTATACATGTACTCATTCATTCTTTTTTTTTTTTTTTTTTTTTTTTGCAAGTTTTTTTTTTTTTTTTTTTATTTAGCATTTTTTTACATACAATTGCTTGTATACAGAGTATATTCGTACAATTCAGGTCTTCAATCATGCATTTAGGCAAATGATATCCATCTCATTCAAACACCTTTTCTTTTCTTTTTCCTTTTTCCCTCTCCCTCCCCCCTTGCTCCCTCCCTTACTCTCCCTTCCCTTTGACCATTCTAGTGTTCTTCTAGTCCTCGTATGTACCCTCCCATCCAACAATACTATGAACTAGCCTCCTTATATAAGAGAGAACATTTGGTACTTGGATTTTTGAGACTGACTAACTTCACTTAGCATTATGTCTTCCAACTTCATCCATTTCTCATTCATTCTTGTATTCACTGATTTATTTGCAAATCCATGTTGAGTACTCTGAACAAGGAAGTGCTATCATTGTCAAATGGTGGCTTCGTTACCATCTAGATAATACAGGAATGAGATGACACTCTCACGAGATGGCAGAGGTTCTTGTTTTTTCCTTTGTTCTTTTTAGATATACATGGCAGTAGAGTGTATTTTGACATATCATACATACATGGAGTATAAATTCCCATTCTTGTGGTTGTATATGATGTGGAGTTATACTGGTTGTATATTCATAGCAAAATTATGTCTGATTCATTCTACTGTCTTTCCTATTTCAGTTCCCCCTCCCTTCCTCTCATACCCCTTTGTCTAATACAATGAACTTCTGTTCTCCCCTCCTCCCCTTATTGTCTGTTAGCATCAGCATATCAGAGAGAATAGTTGGAGTAGAGTTTCTTATGAACACTTTGTTTCTATATATTAGTGAAGGGCCTTGGCCATGGAATCAAGCTTATGGAGTAGGCTGACTTGGTAAACATGTAAGCTATGGCACCAGACTGATTTTCTGGTCACACATGCAATTTTGGGAACCTTCTGCCTTCATGTATAAAAATGCTTCACCAAGATTTCAGGAATTCTGGTCCAAAGATGACTAAATGTTGTGTCTTCTGGTAGGTATTATTTGGGCTAGTAGCAGATTTCTGATATCAAATGGAGGGTATGGATTTTTCAGGACAAAATTGTGAGCCTCTGACCAGAAAGTCTGAGAACTAAGGGGAAATAAACATAATTTGCAATAGCTTCAGTCATTTAACATACTAGCAAATAGAGCTCTGTTGAGATGTTTTCATGGGACAAGTTTCCACTGATACTGTTGGCACTGACATACATGCCTTGTTGGATCAATTCAGGTGTGCTGGATTGGAGCTTGCTACACAAAGTTGCCAGATATCCCTAAGGCTATTATCATCTCAATTTGAAGAAACTCTGTTAGAATATTATCTAAGTATGTTTGGGTAGCAATTGCAGAATACCACTGACTTGGTGGCTTAAACAACAAACATTTATTTCTCACAATTTGGGGTGGTGGTGGGAAGTTTAAGAGCAGGGTACTGCAAATATGGTGTTTAGTGAGGGCTGCTTCCTGGTTCATAGATAATACTTTCTAGTTGTATCCTCCGATGGCAGAAGGGATGAGGGAACTCTCTGAGGTCTGTTTTACAAGGGAACTAATCCCACTAATGAGGGATCCTGCCTGATGACCTAATAAACTTCCAAAGGCCTCCACCTCTTAATACCATCACATTGGGGGTTAGAATGTCAACATATGAATTTGGAGGGGCATTCAGTCTATAGAAGATATATAATACAATTACATTTTGCTAAACCTTGCTTTGCACCAGTAGAAGGCTATATTGGTGAAGAGTCACCCCACATTTATTGTTATGCATACTGCCCCCTTTGCTTGCTCTTTCCCCAGCTTTTTCTTGACCAACCCCTACTCATCTTTCAAAGCTCAGTACAAACACTTTCCCCCAGAGAAGTCATTGCTGATGCCCCAATCTAAATTATGTCCCTCATTACTATTTCTTATAATAATATTGTTCCTTTTCTTTATAGAACTCATTTGATTATGTGACTCATTAGATTTTAAGTTCTTTTCCTTTTTTTTTGGGGGGGGGTGCTGGGGATTGAACCTTGTGCATGTGAGGCAAGCACTCTACCAACTTAGCTATATCCCAGCCCTAGATTTTAGGTTCTAAGATAGATCTCATTATCAATGTTTTGTACATCATTGCCCGTCCAGTGCCTTGCCTTCAGTTGATATTGGTTGATTACTGGTTGAGTGATGTGCTCTTATATACTAAAGGGAAATTAATAAGTGCCATAAAATGTTGATGTTATGAGAGAAGTCTGTAGAGGGTATCAAGGGCAAGAGTGGTTCCTTCTATCTATGGAAATCAGAAATGGTTTATCTGGTGAGGTAATGCTTGAGTTGATTCTAGAAAAATTTAACATTAATTCCTAAGTAGATGTCATAAAACTTATGTATTTGGTTATTTAATGGCTGTCTTAATCAGATAGAACAACCCATTTAACTGTAAGTGCCATGAGGAGAAGGATCATATTTGTTTTGTTCACTTCTTATACTTGAGACTTAGTGCACAGTTGGTGGTATATAAGTGTTTACTGAATTAGATTATCAATGTTTTTTTTCTCTAAGTCTCTAAAGAAAAAAAAAAACTCAATAAGATTTTCTTGTCTCTCCTATCTGTCTATCCTCACCCCTACTTCATCTCCTCCTTAAAGCTTTGTTTGATATAGGGTGGAGAAGGCAAGGTGGGTATTTAGTCTTTGAGTGGCTGTGAATTTCTTCTGAGAGTAGCACCACCTTCAGTTTTGCTCTGTCCACATGCCAATAGTCATGTGCCTGATAGCTGGAGTTCAGTAGTGCCAGAAATTCAAGGACTGTGGTACTCAAAAATACATGGGAGTTATCTTTAAACTTTAGAATTTGTCACCTGGAGAGATTGTTTAAAATGATGATTTCTGGGTTCCATTTCTAGGGAGGTATGAAGCTATGTCTTGGAATTTCTGTTTTCAGAACTTTCCAAAGCATTCTGGTATAGGTGGTTCATGGGTTATGCTCTCAGAATCTCTGGGCTAGATTCAATTACTACTGCTGCTGCTATTAAAACTGATATTTATTAATTAGCTAACAATTGCTGATAGATCACATATGAGCTGAGCAATTTGCTAAACTATTTGCATCATCTAGTTATTTTATTTACATTAAAGAGGAGAAATTTGATGTCTAGAGGAATTAAGTAACATGCTAAAACTCACAGCAAATAACTGGTAAAATTTGGTCTTTAGCATAGGTCTGTTATACACCAAATCTCTTTTTTTTAACCACAATGTTATATTGCACCTGAGTCAATTATTCTTATGAGTTTATTACAGAGAGTGTGTGGTATTCTTTAGGTCAGGAGCCCAGTGATAGGAATGATCAAAAGCCACTATGAATTTATATATTTATGGCTATAGATCTTGCCTCCTTGCAGATAATCATGAACCTAGGAGGTTGATTTAAGCTGGAGAGGAGTCCTTCCTTCCTTCCTTCCTTCCTTCCTTTCTTTCTTTTATAGGTAAATTAACTATGGTGGAGTTAAGATCAAACAGCTGTAAATGGCAGTTCTGAAATTCAAACATGGATTTTTAATTTCAAAATCAGATTCAGATATGATGTGATGAAACAGAAAGAAATTTCAATGCAGGTGAAAAAGATATTCAACCTCACAATTTATCAAATAAATGAAAATTAAAACCATAATGATATGACCTGCTATGGTTTGAATGTCCCCTTCAAAACTCGTGTTTAAATTTACCCTTGTAACAGTACTAGCAGGTGGGACATTTAAGAAGTGACATGAGAGCTCCACCCTCTTATGTGGGATTAATGCTGGTATAAAAGGGTGAGTTTGGCTTTTTCTTGGCTCTTATGTCTTTCTGCCATGAAGAATAGTGTCCCTCCCCTTCAGAGGACAAAAAAATTCAAGGTGTGATCTTGGAAGCGGAAATTGGTTCATTATCAAATGCCAAAGTTACTAGTGACTTGATATTCAACATCTTAGCTTCTAAAACTATCCAAAATAATCTTTTATCCTTTAAAAATCACCCAGTAACAGGTATCCTGTTATAGCAACATAAAATGGATTAAGATATAACCCTTCATGATTATTAGAACAGCAAAAATTAAAATTTGACCAAACCAAATGTCCAGGATATGGACCAATTGCAACACTCATATACTACTGGTTGAAACCACTTTGTAAAACAGTTTGGTGTTTTATTATAAAATTTATCTATCAAATAACATAGTAACTCTACTTGTATTTACCCAAGAGAAATGAAAATATATGTCAACACAAAGATTTGTATAAAAATGTTGATAGCATTTTTTTCATAGTATCTTCAAACAGAAAACAGCCCAATTTTCCTTCAACAGTTATTTGGATAAAAAGTGGTATATCCAGCTGGGCATGGTTGCACACACTTGTAATCCCAGTGGTTTAGGAGGCTGAGGCAGGAGGATTATGAGTTCAAAGCCAGCCTCAGTCAAAGTGAGGTGCTAAACAACTCATTCAGACCTTGTCTCTAAATAAAATACAAAATAGGGCTGGGGATGTGGTTCAGTGGTCGTATGCCCCTGAGTTCAATCCCTGGTACCCCCCCCCCCCCCCAAAAAAAAAAAAAACCATGGTATATCCATATAATGGAATATCCTTCATCAACGTGAAAGAACGAATTATAAATACAGACAACTATACAATGTATTAAAACATCATGTTAAGTGTTTAAAAAAGTACATACTGTGTGATTTCATTTATCTGAAGTTCTAGAATAAGAAAAACTATATTTACAGAAATAAGATTATTGCTTGCTTGTGTGGGTGAAATTGATTGCAAAGGGACATGAGCATGAAATAATTTTCTTTGGTTATGGAAATACTTTATATCTTGATTGGGATGATGATTACACAGATTTCTATACTTGTCAAAATTCATTAGTCTGTACATTTGAAATCTGTGTTTTATTTTCTGTAAAGTGTACCTCAGTAAGGTCAGTTAAAATATTCTAATGCGGGATAGTACATGCAATAGTAGGACCTAGGGACATGGTAATACAACATAGAGGGGCCCATTACTAGGCTTGTGGGTGGGAGAAAGAATGTGTGTGAGAGAGAGGGTGGGGGGAAGAAAGAGGGAGGGGTATTCTGGGAAAATGATTTCTTGACTGACATTAAATAAAGCAATAATAATTAATCCATTGAAGATCTAGGGAAAGGGCATTTATGGTAGAGAAAATACCTTGTTTAAATTTGGAGCCATGAGAGAAATATCATATTTGGGGAATTTTAAGTAGCTTGATTTTGTAGGGACATGAGATGCCAATGCAGTAGAGGCCAGGATGAAACTGAAGAGAAAGACAAGAACTAGATGGCTGTATCAAAATGGACATTTTATGTCCTGCAAAAAAGTTATTGGAGTCATTAAAGTATTAGAGATGAATCTCTTTGGAAAAAGTAGATATAAGAAGTATGAGGACCAAGGGCTAATTTGTATCCTTAATAATATAATACTGCATGCAATGGTAAGGGTAAGCCAAATATTAAAGTTTATCTCTTTTTTAGGTAAAAAAATTCTATCATTTCAAATCTTAGTATTTGATGAAACACAATGAAACTAACAGTGGAAGTAGAAAGGTCAAGGTAAAAGAAATAAAGTAATCCCTGACGGGACTTTCAATAATTATAATGCAGAATCTAAGAATTCAGATTAAAGTTGTAATTATTATAAGCACATTGACTTAAGTAACATCTGCATTTGTACAAAGCAACATCTGTGTTACCCCTAAAATGTGTTTATAATTCTGTTGGATGGAAATATGGAGCCCTCTGACAGAGAAGCATCCAGTTGGCTTGAGAGAAAAATAAATGACCGTGGGAGGAACATACTCAGGATGACCCTCTTCTCTTTAGAAAGGGGACTAAGGACTGCAAAAAAGACCTTCTGGCTTGCCAAAATAAAATTCCAGGCGAAGGTTTGCTTACAAGATGGGACAATTCAACCTTGTCAGTGCCTGATTTTTATTTGTTTGACCTTGAGTGAAAAAAGCCTTAAAAAAACAAATAATTTTAAACCTCTGAGAAAGGCAGACAATTGTATTTATTCTTTTGGATTGAATTTTGGTTCAAAAAGATAGGATAACCATTAAAACAAGTAACACATCTTCTGACTTTAATATATGTATCATTTTGTAGATTTATGAATATAATGGCTTATATTTTAGAGATGTGAACTTAAAAAAAATTTTATTATTCTAATTTGTTATACACGTTTGCAGAGTACATTTCATTTCATATTACATATAAAGAGCACAATTTTTCGAGTTGCTGGTTTAATATAAAGTATTTTTACAATTGTGTCTTCATACATGTATTTAGGGTAATCATGGATAACTCAGTCTGCCATTATTCCTATCCCCTTGCCCCCTCCCCTCTCTCCCCACTCTTTGTTCTATTTAAAGCTCTTTCATTCCTCTCATTCCCTCTCTCTTGCCTTTATAAGTTAGTATCTTCATATCAAAGAGATCATTGATCACAGTCAGGTCAACTTGATTTTCAAGATTATATATTTTGTCCTCATTGTCTGAAGTCCTATCTTCCAAGTGGTCCAATCTGTTGGTGATGCTTTCTATTGAATTTTTTAAGTGGCTTACTGTTTTTTTCATTTCAAGGATTTCTGTTTGTTTTTTCTCAAACTCTATCTCTTTTTTGAAGTAATCTTTTGCTACCTGGATTTGTTATCTTATTTCTTTGTTGGTGTGATCGATTGTTGCCTGTATTTGATCCCTTATCTCTTTGTTGGAGAGATCAATTTTTGCCTGTATCTGTTCACTTAAGTCATTTTTTAAAAATCCCTTATCATTTTAATTATGTATATCTGGAACTCCTTCTCTGACATTTCACCTACTGTGCTATCTATGGTTTCTATTGTTGTAGTATCTTGGTTTGTTTGGGGGCATTTTCCTCCCTTGTTTCCTCATGATGTCTATGTATTTTCCTCTCTTGCAAGGTAAGCCTGAGGTATTACAACTTCTGCCCTTTTGTCTTATAAAGTCCCTCCAGGTTACCCAGAACCTCACTTTTTAGGGAAATATCAATATTAGATCTTTCAATGTACCCAATGTGTTTCCATATATCAGTTAGTTTCTATTTTTATATTTACAGTTTTGTTGCTATAAACAGAAATGATGAGATCAGTTATCTTATTCCATATAGTCTCTCTGTTTGCGTGGTGGTTTACGGTATCTAATGATAGAAGGGGGGACTTAGAGGTTGGCTTAAACGTTTATGAAGTAAGATGTGAGAAAATAGAGGTATTAGATTATTTGACTAGTGAGAGTATAATCATTAGAATTTGGCTGTTAGTAGCAGAAGCAAGAGATAGACAACCCCAAGTAAGATTCCCTGTTAGTTCACAACGTCATAACTGGTAGCACCTTTTGGTGCATTCTGGTCTCTAGGGACTTTAGTGATGTCTTACCTGGACCTTTTTGTTGTTCCTTGGTAGTAGCGTAGCTAACTCAGTTTTGAGGCAGTGGTAGCCTCAGGCCTATAATTATATTGGTGTTGGGTTGAGTAGCTACGGGATCCCAGTTCGGTGTGTCTCTCTGGGCAGATGCGGGTTGCCTCTCCTATTTGCGGGCGTGGAGCGGGCCTCACTCTCCAGATCCCCTCCTGGCCGCAGTGTGGTAGAGCAGGCAGTCTGGCTTTCTTCTCCCCAACTCTCCTCCTCCTGGCTCTCCTACCAGTCTAGTTGTTTCGGTGGGGGGTTGGGCAGGTGGGCAGCAGGGCCCTTCCACAGGGTGGAGCCTGCAGTTCCCAGTCCTGGTGATGGCATGGGCCGGTGGTCAGGCAGGCTGGTGGCTGGGCCGCTCCTTCCTGAAAGTGTCTACCACTTGTTCTGGTGGCAGCTGGGCAGGTCTCAGTTCCCCAGAGAATGGACAGGTCCCTTCCTGTGCTAGGGTCCTGTCTGCAGTGGGGAGCAGCTATTCCCAGCCACAGAGGCGAGCTGGTGGCTGGGTCGCTCCTTCCTGCGGGTGCCTACCTCTTGTTCTGGTTGCAGCTGGGTAGGTTACAGTTCCCCAGGGAATGGGAGATGTGAACTTTTTATATTACTATGTAGTTTTTCTGTTCTATTTTACTAGTTTATTTTAAATCTAAATCCTATTTAATGTGTAGTTTTCTTAAAAAACTTTGGATTTCTGTGTTTTTAGGTGGAGATGGACACAATACCTTTATTTTATTTATTTTTATGTGGTGCTGAGGATCTAACTCAGTTCCTTATACATGCTAGGCAAGTGCTCTACCACTGAGCTACAATCCCAACCTCTTAATGTGTAGTTTTTGATGGAGTTGGTCACATTTGCCTTGAAATTCTTTCTTGCCATTGTGACACAATGTTCTCTTACCTGTCGTCCTATGTTTTAGGATATTATTCTTAGTCTCTTTTTCAACAGTTCCAAGATTTCTACAGTTCCACTGGGTGTACATTAACTTTATCATCTCCTAGAGTTAGCTAATTATTCCTACCACTTAAGTATGAATATTTGCAAAATTCTGTTTGAAAACTGATCAAAGGTAATAATATACTGGCCTAATGATGTCTCTAACAGCTCTCATCCTCTTGATACTTTCAACATAGCTGTGTTAGCTCCACAATGAGTTTTATTTTTATTGTTATTCATCATTGTTTCAAATGCAAATATCTAGCTTTCTTCTTACTGTCCTTTTTTTGCCCTACCCAGTTATTTCTATTGCGGTCATCTCTGATTTGATAAAGAGGCCCTAAATGCTGATTAGGACATGCTCTTACATGTTGAATTGTTGAGTCAAAGGGTAGGAATATTTTAAAGGCTGCTTGTTGTTATTATTCTAGGTGAACTTGGCTTTTAGAATTAACTACCATTTTGAACATTAAGTAGTTTCTAAATTACTATTATAAATAATGCTATAATTAGGGAAATGCAAATCACAACTACACTAAGATTTCATCTTGCTTCAGTAAGAATGGCAATGATTAAGAATATAAACAATAATAAATGCTGATGAAGAAGTGGGGAAAAAGATACAGTTGTACATTGTTGGTGGGGCTATAGACTACTAGTATAGCCACTCTGGAAAGCAGTATGGAAATTCCTTAAAAAGATGGAACTATCCTATGATCCAGATATACCACTTCTTGGTATTTTTCCAAGAGGACTAAAATTATCATCCTATAGAGATATAGCCACCTCAATTTTTATAGCAGTACAATTCACAATAGCTAAATTATGGAATCAACTCAGGTGCTCACTAATAAATGAATGGGTTAAGAAATTGTGGCATATATGCAAAATGGAGTTCTACTCAGCCATAAATAAGAATGGAAATCATGCTAAGTGAAATAAACCAAATTCAGAAATTCCAAGTTTGAGTGTTTTCTCTCATATTTAGAAGCTGGAGTAAAATAAAGGCAAGGAGGAGGAAAGAATAGGATATCATAAAGATATAGGGAAGATCAGTAGTGCATAAGAAGGACACCAAGATACAGTGTGGAGGGATGGAAAAGAAGAGGTAATGAGGAACGAATTCTTTAAAAATCATGTTATATGCATATATGAATATACCACAGGGAATTTCAACTTTATGTGTAAGTAAAAAGAATCAATCAAATATGAATAAATAGATGAGAGAAAGGAAGTCTAACAGAGTGTAGGAAAGAGAATGGGAGCTGGGAGGGAAGATGGGAGGGAAAAGGGTGACATAAAAGGGAAGGGATTGTGAACTGAAATTGAATTCCATGCATGTATGAATTTGTTGGGATGAATCCAACTGGTATGTGTTATCATAAAACCCTAATAAAAATAAATAGTGCTGCAATAAATATCTAGGTTTATAAATATTTGTACACATTTATGACATTTTTAGGGTAATAAAATTTTTATCAATTGTGTGACTTTTTGATTGATATAATTAGGAGTATTGCATTGAGTTTTCATTCCCCCAGCAAGGTATTAAAGCATTTGGGTCTCTCTCATCCTTGCAAACATTACATATTGTGCTCAAAATTAGGTCCACCATGTAAGCAAAAATATTAGGCCCATAGTAGCATCTCCCTGCTGCTGCATGCAGGGCCAGAACTGGGGAAGGGCTTCCTCCATTCACAGGAAGAGTGCGAACTGCCCAGCTGGGACCAGAGCAAGAGGTAGGCACCCGCCCGCCAGAAGGAGAGACCCAGCTGCCAGTTTGCCTGGCTGCCAGGGCCCAGAGTAGCATCTCCCTGCTGCTGTATGCAGGGCCCAGCTTGAGGATAAGCCCCTTCCACTATTCCACTGTGCCATTCTGCAACTGACCAAAGGTGCAGCCTTGACTCCACAAACAGGATTGCTGACTAGACATGATCCGGGTCAATTGGCTTAAACTGGAAGGGAAAAAAGAAGGGCTTCCAAGGTTCATTTTGTTTGAGACTTGTTCTTGGGTTCAACGTTTTTGTTTTTGTTTGCTTGTTTGTTTTTTTTTTGTTGTTTCTTGGGTTTTTTTGTTTTTGCTTTGTTTTTGTTTTGATTGACAGTGTGTTTGTGTGCTTCTGCTCCTCTTTTCTTTCTTTTCTTCCTTCTTACTTTTATATTTTTTCTTCTTCCTTCATCTTCCCTATTTACACCCTGCCATTGCATTCTCAACAGAGGCAAAAACAAGTTATACGCAGAAATTGGGATTTCTAGAATGGGTACAATTGAAATATATAGCAAAGTGGTGTTATATATAGTTTATTCTCTATTTTCTAGACTCACTCTCTCTCTCCTCTCTCTTACACTAATTTCTACTCCTTGGTCATTTTTTTCTCTTCTTTTTTTCTTTTCCATCTTTCTTTATTTCTTCTCTCAACCACTGCATAAGTTAGGTTTATATATAAATCGGTCTTTCCACCTAATCATTCACTCCATTCTCTTTCCTCTCTCCTCTGCTGATACTAAACCACTTCCATAGAACTCTCTTTTCATACTTTCTAAGAAAGAACAAGTCAATACACTCACTTCCTTCTTCCTAAACATATCACCTCTGTGTGCATTACTTGAAACTATAAAACCCCATCAGAAGCGTACAGAGTAAATTGGAAACAATATCTGGGTTAACTAAATCTGTACACTGTGATCAAACTGGGATTCTCTGAATAGAAAGTGTTTGATTTTAAAGTGTAAAGGAAATATAAGGGGATCAGATAGCATTGTACTACAGGAGCAACGTAAGGTTTTAAGGTAAAATCAAAATAGACAAGGTCCCACAGTGCAGGAAGAATAGACGCACAAGCAATATGAAGAAACAAGGGAAGAAAGTGACACAAACAAATCAATATACCTCCTCAGTAGATTCCATGGCATGAACAGTTGCTGAAATGCCAGAGATGGAATTTAGAAATTACATATTCCAAATGTTAGTGGAACTTAAGAATGAACTAAAAAATGAGATGAGGGAGCAAATATAGGAGGTGAAAGATCATTTTGACAAAGAACTCCATAAACAAATACAGGAAGTATAAGATTACTTCAATAGGGAGATAGAGGCTCTAAAGAGAAACCAAACAGAAATTCCAGAAATGAAAGAAGCAATAAACCAAAATAAAAGCTCAATCGAAAGTATCACCAACAGAGTAGATCACTTGGAAGAAAGAACCTCAGACAATGAAGACAAAATATATATCCTAGAGAAAAATCTAGATTACACAGCAAAAATGGTAAGAAACCAAGAACAGAACATTCAAGAATTATGGGACAACATAAAAAGACCAAACATAAGAGTGATTGGGGTAAAGGAGGGGGCAGAGTTTCAAGCCAAAGGAATGAGTAATTTATTTAATGAAATAATTACAGAAAATTTTCCAAACTTGAGGAATGAATGGGAAACCCAAGTTCAAGAGGCCTACCGAACACCAAACATACAAAATCACAACAGATTCACACCAAGACACATTATAATGAAAATGCCTAATATACTGAGCAAGGAGAGAATATTAAAAGCCACAAGAGAAAGGAAGCAGATTACATATAGGGGTAAACCAATCAGACTATGTTCAGATTTTTCTACCCAGACCTTAAAAACAAAAAGATCCTGGAATAGCATATTTCAAGCTCTGAAGGAAAAGGGATGTCAACCAAGAATCTTATATCCAGCAAAATTGAGCTTTAGATTCGAAGATGAAATAAAAACCTTCCACAACAAGCAAAAGTTAAAAGATTTCACATCTCAAAAGCCAGCACTTCTGAACATCCAGGGCAAAATTTTTCATGAAGAAGAAGAGAAAAATAACAATGAAAATCAACAAAGGGAGATATTAAACTAAGGGAAATAACAACCAGAAGAGAAACCAAATCAAGCTAAAGATCATAATACAAATAAAAATGGATGGGAATAAAAATCACATCTCAATAATAACCCTGAATGTTAATGGCTTAAACTCGCCATTCAAAAGACACAGATTATCTGAATGGATTAAAAGAAATGACCCAACAATTTGCTGTCTCCAAGAAACACACCTCATAGAAAAAGACATCAATAGACTGAAGGTGAAAGGCTGGGAAAAGTCTTATCACTCACATGGCCTGTGGAAGCAAGCAGGGGTTTCCATTCTCATTTCAAATAAGGTAGACTTCAAGCCAAAGGTAATCAAAAGGGACAAAGATGGGTATTTCTTACTACTTAAGGGAACCATTCATCAACAGGATATAACAATCATAAATCTGTATGCTCCAAATAATGGAGCACCTACATTCATCAAACAAACTCTTCTCAAGTTCAAGAGTAAAATTGACCACAACACAGTTATTCTAGGGGATTTCAACACACCTGTCTCACCAATGGATAGATCATCCAAACAAAAGGTAAACAAAAAAAACTTAGGCCTCCTTAAAACAATTAATATCTTAGACCTAACGGACATATATAGAATATTTTATCCCTCAGTAAATGAATACACTTTTTTTCTCAGCAGCACATGGCTCCTTCTCCAAAATAGAGCATATATTATGTCACAAGGCAACTCTCAGCAAATATAAAAAAAATAGAGATACTACTCTGCATGCTATCAGACCATAAAGGGATGAAATTGGAAATCAACGACAAAACAAGGAATAAGAAAAACTACTCCAACAACTGGAAGCTAAACAATAAGCTACTGAATGAACAAGGGGTTGAAGAAGATATCAAAGAGGAGATTAAAAAATTCCTAGAGGTAAATGAGAACACAGATACATCGTATAGAAATCTCTGGGACACTATGAAGGCAGTAGTTAGAGGAAAATTCATTGCACTGAGTTCATTCCTTAAAAGGAAAAAAAAAAAAAAACAACAAATAAATGACTTAACATCACACCTCAAAGCACTAGAAAAAGAAGAACAGATCAACACCAAGAGCAGCAGAAGACAGGACATAATTAAAATCAGAGCAGAAATTAATGAAATTGAGACTAAGGAAACCATTCAAAGAATTGACAAAACTAAAAGTTGGTTCTTTGAAAAAATAAACAAAATTGACAGACCCTTAGCGATGCTAACAAAAAGAAGAAGAGAAAAAACTCAAATTACTAACATTTGTGATGAAAAAGGGAATATCACAACAAACACCTCAGATATATAGAAGATAATTAGAAATTACTTTGAAAACTTGTACTCTAATAAAATAGAAAATATTGAAAACATTGACAGATTTCTAGAATTGTATGATTTGCCTAAACTGGAACTGGAGGCTATACACAACTTAAACAGATCGATTACAAGCGAAGAAATAGAAGATGTCATCAAAAAGCTACCAACAAGGAAAAGTCCAGGACCTGATGGGTTTACAGCAGAGTTCTACAAGACTTTCAAAGAAGAACTAATACCAATGCTCTTCAAACTATTTCAAGAAATAGAAAAAGAGGGAGCTCTTCCAGACTCTTTCTCTGAGGCCAATATTACATTAATTCCAAAGCCAGGCAAAGACGCATCCAAAAAAGAAAACTTCAGACCAATATCTTTAATGAACATAGATGCAAAAATCCTCAACAAAATTCTGGCAAATCGGATACAAAAACATATCAAAAAGATAGTGCACCATGATCAAGTGGGGTTTATTCCAGGGATGCAAGGCTGGTTCAACATTCGGAAATCAATAAACATAATACATCACATCAATAGACTTAAAGATAAAAATCATATGATTATCTCAATAGATGTAGAAAAAGCATTTGACAAAATACAGCACCCCTTTATGTTCAAAACACTGGAAAAACTAGGAATATCAGGGACATATCTCAACATTATAAAAGCTATTTATGCAAGGCCCAGAGCTAACATTATCTTAAATGGAGAAAAATTGAAAGCATTCCCTCTAAAAACTGGAAAAAGACAGGGATGCCCCATCTCACCACTGCTATTTAACATAGTACTGGAAACTCTGGCAAGAGCAATTAGACAGATCAAAGAAATTAAAGGGATCCAGATAGGAAAAGAAGAGCTCAAATTAGCACTATTTGCTGATGACATGATAATCTACCTAGAAGACCCAAAAAACTCTACCAGAAAACTTTTACAACTAGTAAATGAATTTGGCAAAGTAGCAGGATACAAAATCAATACCCATAAGTCAAAGGCATTTTTGTACATCAGTGACAAAGCCTCTGAAAGGGAAATGATGAAAACTACGCCATTTACAATAGCATCAAAAAAAATAAAATACCTGGGAATCAACTTAACGAAAGAGGTGAAAGAGCTCTATAAGGAAAATTATAGAACACTAAAGAAAGAAATCATAGAAGAACTCAGCAGATGGAAAGACCTACCTTGCTCTTGGATAGGTAGAATCAATATTGTCAAAATGTCCATACTATCAAAAACATTATACGGATTTAATGCAATTCCAATCAAAATCCCAATGTCATTCTTCAAAGAAATAGAAAAAGCAGTCATGAAATTCATCTGGAGAAATAAGAGACCCAGAATAGCCAAAGCAATCCTGAGCAAGAAAAGTGAAGCAGGGGGCATCACCATACCGGACTTTAAATTATACTATAGAGCAATAGTAACAAAAACAGCATGGTATTGGCACCAAAACAGACTGGTGGACCAATGGTACAGAATTGAGAACACAGAGACTAATACATATAATTTCAGCAATCTTATATTAGACAAAGGTGCCAAAAATGTACAGTGGAGAAAGGATAGCCTCTTCAACAAATTGTGCTGGGAAAACTGGAAATCCATATGCAACAAAATGAAATTAAACCCTTGTCTCTCACCATGCACAAAATTCAATTCAAAGTGGATCAAGGACCTAGGAATTAGACCAGAGACAATACGCCTAATAGAAGAAAAAGTAAGCTCCAATTTCCAACATGTCGGATTAGGCCCCAAGTTCCTTAATAAGAATCCTGTAGCACAAGAACTATTACCAAGAATTAATGAATGGGATAGATTTAAACTGAAAAGCTTCTTCTCAGCAAAAGAAACAATCAGTGAGGTTAATAGAGAGCCAACTAATTGGGAACAAATATTTAATACATGCACATCAGATAGAGCACTAATTTCTAGAATGTATATAGAACTAAAAAAACTTAACACCAAAAAAGCAAATAACCCAATCAATAAATGGGCTAAGGAATTGAAAAGACACTTCTCAGAAGAAGATACACGATTAATCAACAAATACATGAAAAAATGCTCAACATCACTGGCAATTAGAGAAATGCAAATCAAAACTACTCTAAGATTTCATTTCACTCCAGTCAGAATGGCAGCTATCAAGAACACAAACAACAATAAATGTTGGAGAGGATGTGGGGAAAAAGGCACACTCATACATTGCTGGTGGGACTGCAAAATGGTGCAACCGCTATGGAAAGCAGTATGGAGATTTCTTGGGAAAATGGGAATGGAACCACCCTATGACCCAGCCATCCCACTCCTGGGTCTATTCCCAAAAGACTTAAAAGCAGCATATTACAGTGACACAGCCACTTCAATGTTTATAGCAGCACAATTCACAATAGCTAGGTTATGGAACCAACCTAGATGCCCCTCAGTAGATGAGTGGATAAAGAAAATATGGTATATATATAAAATGGAATTTTACTCAGCAATAAGAGAGAATAAAATAATGGCATTTGCAGGTAAATGGATGAAGTTGGAGAATATAATGCTAAGTGAAATTAGTCAATCTCAAAAATCCAAGTACCGAATGTTTTCTCTGATATAAGGAGGCTGGTTCACAGAGTTGTTGGAAGGGGGTACATAGGATCAGAGGAACACTAGAATGGTCAACGGAAAGGGAGGGGAGGGAGGGAGTAAGGGGGTGTTGGAAAAAAAAATTGGTGGTTGAATGAGATGGATATCATTATCCTAAATGCATGATTGAAGATCTGAATGGTACTTATATACTTTGTATACAAGCAGTTGTATGTAAAAAGATAC
The DNA here is from genome assembly GCA_025594165.1 of Tamias sibiricus. Taxonomy (NCBI): domain Eukaryota; kingdom Metazoa; phylum Chordata; class Mammalia; order Rodentia; family Sciuridae; genus Tamias; species Tamias sibiricus. The sequence continues at coordinate 106,616,028 of CM046667.1, forward strand.
TATACTTGTGCATGATGAATAAGTAAATAAAAAAAAAAAAGAATCCTGTAGCACAAGAACTATTACCAAGAATTAATGAATGGGATAGATTTAAACTAAAAAGCTTCTTCTCGGCAAAAGAAACAATCAGTGAGGTGAATAGAGAGCCAACTAATTGGGAACAAATATTTAATACATGCACATCAGATAGAGCACTAATTTCTAGAATATATAAAGAACTAAAAAAACTTAATGCCAAAAAAGCAAATAACCCAATCAATAAATGGTCTAAGGAATTGAAAAGACACTTCTCAGAAGAAGATACACATTTAATCAACAAATACATGAAAAAATGCTCAACATCGCTGGCAATTAGAGAAATGCAAATCAAAACTACTCTAAGATTTCATTTCACTCCAGTCAGAATGGCAGCTATCAAGAACACAAACAACAATAAATGTTGGAGAGGATGTGGGGAAAAAGGCATACTCATACATTGCTGGTGGGACTGCAAAATGGTGCAACCGCTATGGAAAGCAGTATGGAGATTTCTTGGGAAAATGGGAATGGAACCACCCTATGACCCAGCCATCCCACTCCTGGGTCTATTCCCAAAAGACTTAAAAACAGCATATTACAGTGACACAGCCACTTCAATGTTTATAGCAGCACAATTAAGAATAGGTAGGTTGTGGAACCAACCAAATGTCCCTCAGTACGTGAGTGGATAAAGAAAATGTGGTATATATACAAAATGGAATTTTACTCAGCAATAAGAGAGAATAAAATAATGGCATTTGCAGGTAAATGGATGAAGTTGGAGAATATAATGCAAAGTGAAATTAGTCAATCTCAAAAATCCAAATACCGAATGTTTTCTCTGATATAAGGAGGCTAGTTCATAGTGTTGTTGGAAGGGGGTACATAGGATCAGAGGAACACTAGAATGGTCAACTGAAAGGGAGGAGAAGGGAGGGAGCAAGGGGGGAGGGGGAAGGAAAAAAAATTGGTGGTTGAATGAGATGGATATCATTATTCTAAATGCATGATTGAAGATCTGAATGGTACTTATATACTTTGTATACAAGCAGCTGTTTGTAAAAAGATACTATACTTGTGCATTATGAATAAGTAAATAAATAATTAAAAAAATTAGTATCTGAATTCAGTTGTGAACAAAATTTAAAAAGTATGTATGGACCAATGTATTACTTTTTTTAACATTAAAAATTAATTTTTAATTACACAAGTCATGCAAAATTCAAACATTAAGCGTAAGGGTGTTTTTGTAAGTCTCTTTGGCATTATCCCAAAGTATGATGCCATTCTCCCTTCCTAGAATATCAATTTGGTGAATATTCTTCCAAATATTTGTATGTATTTCCAAAGAATATCTTCAGTATTATGTGTTTATGTCCATTCACATAAATGGTATCATTAATATATAAAATTAGAGAAATCATTCTTTATCTATCAATTCTCTCTGGTATGTCTACTTTTTTACAATTTGGAAAATATACTTTTCTTCCTTATTGAGGTATAGTTGGCAATTAAAATCATATATTTCAGGTGTACAACATAATGATTTTGATATATGTATACATTATGAAAGATAATTAACACATCAAACTAATTAACACATCATCACCCCACATTTTTACCCCTTTAAGCAAACCCAAGTATACTATAAAGTATTACTAAGTATAGTTCTCATTCTATATACTAGATTCCCAGAATTTGTACATCATGTAGCTGAAAATTTGTACCCTTTGACCAACATCTCTCCATTTTTCTTACCCTGCCTCCCTCAGCCCCTGGAAACCATCTTCCTACTCTCTGCTTCTCTGAGTTCAAATATTTTAGATTCTACATGTAAATGAAATCATGCTGTATTTGTCTTTCTGTGTCTGACTTATTTCACTTTTCATAATATTCTCTAGGCTCATCCATGTTGCAAATGTCAGGATTTTATTTTTTTTGGCCAAATAATATTCCACTGTGTGAATGTATCACATATCTTTATCCATTCACCCCTTGATAAACAGATTGTTTCCATGTCTTTGCTATTGTGAATAATAATGTAACAAACATGGGAATGGAGATATATTTTTGAGATCCTGATTTCATTTCCTTTGGATATTTGACACAGGAGTGGGATTGTTGGATCGTATGGTAGTTCTATTTTCAATATTTGGAGGAAATTTCATAGTATTTTTCATTTTTCCATAGTGGTTGTACCAATTTACATTCTAATTAACAGTGTACAAGGGTTCCCTTTTAATCACACACTCACCAACACTGTCTTTTGTCTTTTTTTAAATTCAAAGTTGTATTTATAATAGTAGTATGCATTATAATTCATAATAAACATATAGAGCATCTTTTTACAAAACACTGTTTGTATACAATGTATATTTGTACCATTCAAATATTCATGTCTTTTTGATTGTAGTAAAAAACAGTTGTGGAGAGATGTCTCATTATGGTTTTGATTTCCATTTCCTTGATGATTAATGATATTGAGTATTTTTCTTGTACCTGTTAGCCACCCGTATATATTCTCTTAAAAATTCTATTCAGGTACTTACCCATTTTGTTGAACTACTTTTTTTAAAAAAACTATTGAGTTGTATGAGTTCTTAATATATTTTGGATACAAAACCCTTAATATTTTATACCATTTTATATATTGTAACATTATTTTATCGATTGGTGTGCAGAAGCTTTCTAGTTTGATGTAGTTGCAATTGTTTATTTTTATTTTTGTTTTGCTTTTGGGATCATATCTGAATAATCATTGCTAAATCAATATCAAGGAGCTTTTTCCTATGCTTTATTCAAGAAGCTTTACAATTTCAGACCTGATCTTACATTTAATCTTTAGCCAGTATGTAGTTAAATTTTTGTGTGTACTGTAAGTTTATTGGTACAATTTCATTCTCTTGTGTGTGGATATCCGGTTTTCTGACACTGTTTATTGAAGGCTGTTCTTTCCCTTTTGTGTATTTTTGGTGCTCTTGTTGAAACTTAATTAGATGTGTATACCTGGGTTTATTTTTGGATTTTCTCTTCTGTCTCATTGGATTATGGGTCTATGTTTATGCCAGTAGCATACTGTTTAGATCACTATAGATTTGTAATATAATTTGAAACCAGGAGGTAAATTTTGCTTTATTTGTCAATATTACTTTGGCTATTTGGGTCATTTTAGAAGTCATAAACAAATTCAGTGAAGTCACAACATATAAAATCAAAGTATAAAAATCAGTTGTGTTTACATATGATCACAACAAACAATCTGAAAAAGAAATTAAGAAAACAATCTCATTTATAACAACATTAAATATAATAAAATACTTAGGAATAGATTTAAACAAACAGGTGAAATACCTATATTTTAAAAACTCACTCAGTTTTAGAGCATCATTGATAAAAGAAATTTGAAGACACAAATAAATGGAAAGATATCCCTTATTCATAGATTGTAAGAATTAAGATTGTGAAAATGTCTATGTTACCCAATGTGGTCTATAGATTCAGTGCAGTCCCTATCAAAATTCCAATGGCATTTTAAAGGAAGAACAATTTTAAAATTTCTCTCTCTCTCTCTCTCTCTCTCTCTCACACACACACACACACTCATATTTAAATTCACATAGATACTTTATTCATCTTAAGCCCTATATGCTGTAGTTTATTTTGTCTGGCAGTATGGAAATGTTGTGGTTTATTTAAGAAGGTCATAATACATATGCCATACTTAGTCATTTCCCCTACTGTTATCACTTTCGTTGTTTCCAACATTTTGGTTTTATAAACAAATTCTCTGGTAACCATATTTATACATGTCTTTATGTGCGTATGTGGCTTTAATTACTAACTACATGCTAATGACCAATAATTTGTTTATATTTTTCTAGCTACCCAGTCCATGTCAAAATTGAAGATAGTAGAATAAAATAAAAAGGAAGCAATTCTGATTAATATACTTAACATATTACATTACAATTAGCATGCTATTCAGTGAATAATAATAGAGTAACTTGCAATTGTCATGTGGTATAACATAGTTAATATGCTACATAGGCTAAATCTCATCATTAAATCAGTGAGACATTTTCAAAATCAGATGATACAGTAAAAACTTCTACATATTCTCAAAAGCATACAATATGCATTCACTATGCAACATATTATATTACCCACACCTTCCTTTTGACTTCCATTGCCCAACAAATTAGAAATGAAAACCACTCATTTATATATAAAACCCTCTAAAGAAAAATCATAATTACAATTACAGATTACATTGACTAGAATATATCAATATGAGAACTCATAACAAAATTTAAAGGTAAAATAAAATCAAAACTCATAAATCCATAATCATAAATGATTTCATAAAGAGAAGAAAGAAAGTAAATGAATAAAGCACTCAATTCTTGAATTTAGAAAAACAATAAATGCACAGAATGTAAGAGAAACTACCTTAAGAGGATAAACTTATAAATTATAAATTAGGAAACAGAAGTATTGTGAAATTGATTTAAAAAAATCCAGAAGCCCTTTCTTTGGAAACACAGGCACGTGTTCTCAAACAGATAATGATTATGTAGATTCAATCAAGGAAAAAAGAAAGAACTGCCAAGATTTTGAATTAACACTGGGATATAAATGTAGGTAAGTATGAGATTTTTAAAAGAGATTAAAAAATTTAAAAATATTGATGAAAATAAAAACCTTTTGTAAGAAAGAGAAACGATCAATGATGTCTTAATAACACTGGAAATACTGGAAAACATTAACAAAGAAATACCACATTTAAGATACTGAAAGGCAGTCAAGTTTTTGATGTTCAAAAACAAACAAACAAACAAACAAACAAACAAACAAAAAAACCAGATAATATTGCTTTCTCCTATGCCCCCAAACCCTAAACTTCCAGGGGACAAACAACTCTCAGGATAAATGAATGATTTAAGGGTTAAGTGTGATTTCAAAACTTCTTAATTTATGCTTACAAAGTTAGTGTAACTCTGTTAGCTAAATCTGACAAAAATAGCACAACAAAGAAATAACATACCAATCTTATTTATGAATGGATATGGAAAAATCCCAAAAGACTTCCCAGAAAATAAATGCTTTCCAGCGTTATTTTAAGAGCATAGTATTTGGTGACTGAAGAGGTTGTATTTATGAAAGCCACTGGTGTTTCAGAGTTAGAAAACATTAATAACATTCTTTACATTTATATTACATGTATTAATATAAAACATTGATGAAACAAATTGAAGTAGACATGAATAAATGGAAAGATATCCTATGTTTATATATTGGAAGAGTCAATATTGTTAAAATGTCCATATAAACAAAGTGATTGACACATTCAGTGCAGTCCCCATATAAATCCCAATGGAATTTTTCATGGAAGAAGAAAAAAATCTTAAATTTTTTAAATGAAATCACCAAGGACAAAAACAAACAAAATAATACCAAAGGGAAAAAAAGTGAGAGGAGCCACATTGCCTGATTTCAAAATACACTACTAAGCTATAGTAATTAAAACAGCATGGTACTGGTATAAAAACAGGCATATAATCAATGGAACAAAATCAATAACCCAGAAACAAATCCATGTGTTTGTGATCAATAGATTTTTGACAAAGATATTGGGTCACTGTGGGCACAGTTTATTATATATTTTATATATTATGTATTTTGTCCCTGGCTCCTTGTGTTTTCTCTCTCTGTGCTTCATGGGCACCATGAAGTTGGGAGCTTTCCTCCATTGCCTTGGGCCTAAAGTAATGGAGTTAATGACCATGGACTGAACCTCTGAAACTGTGTGTTCAGAATAAACTTTTCCTCCTCTAAGCTGTTCTTGTCAAGTATTTTGGTTACAGTGATTAAAAGCTGATTAACATACCTCTGAATGTGACCTGATGTTTTCCTGTTAAGGCTTTTAAAATTCTACCCTCGTTCTATATGTTAGTCATTTTAATTATTGGTGTCATGGAGAGGTTCCTTTTATGATCTTGTCTTTTCGTGGTTCTGAATATTTCCTGTATTTGGATTTCCATCTCATTATCAAGGTTTGAAAAATTTTCTTGTATTATTTCACTGCAAAGGTTATTGATGCCCTTAGGTCATATCTTGGAACCCTCTTTGATTCCAGTGATTTTTAGGTTTGGTCTCTTAGTGTCCCAGAGTTATTACATATTCTGATCATGGGTTCTTATTTTCTTATCTTTATTGCTGAGGGAGTGTTCAAGTTCATATATCTTGTCTTCAATTCCTGAAAATCTGTCTTCTACATTTTCTAATCTTTGGTTTCAACTGAACTTTTTATTTAAGTCTTTCATTTCATTATGAAGGACAGCTTTCCTGGATATAGCAATTTTGGTTGTCAGGTATTTACTTTTAGATCTTGAAACACATTATTTCCGGGCTGGGATTGTGGCTCATCGGTAGAGCGCTTGCCTAGCATGTGCGTGGCCCGGGTTCGATCCTCAGCACCATGTAAAAACAAACGCATTGTGTACAACTAAAGCAAATAAATAAATATTAAAAAAAAGAAACACATTATTTCCAAGCTTTCCTGGATTTTAGAGTTTCAGTTGAGAAACTTTTTATTTCCTTTTCGGAATATCTATTGAAGTTTCACTTCCTCTATTTTATCTTTGTTCATTCTTTAGATCTTCTTTTAGTTTGTTGGTCATTATAACAATTGACTTTTTGAATTCTCTGTCCAGTATTTCATCTACTTTGATATTGGTGGATTTGGTTGGAATTTATACCCTTTTGGAGATGTCTTGTTTCCTTGCTTTCTCATGTTTCCTATATTTCTGTATTGAGATTCTCTCATCTTCTGGAATGGGTATCTCCCCCACTGTTGTCTGGGGGACTGTTTCATGGCTGTTTTCACTCAATTATGTGTCCTGAGCCAGGCGTATATCTTTGTGTCAAAGAACCAACTGAGAGTGTTCACAGTGCTTTGATCAATCCCTTAGACCACTTTTAGGAGAAATGATGACCATGTACCACGTAAATACTTGAGAGCAATCCACATACTCATAAGTCATAAAAATTATTAAAATATTTTCTACAACTTCAATAGTTCAGAAGTGGGAAAAGGTGGTAATATCTTAAAATAAGTTATAAGAGTAGTCTTAAAGAAAGTAAAATTGATATTTTACTATGTAGAAAATGAATACAAAATAGAATGAAGAGGGAAAAATGAAAAATAAAAGAGAAAATAATGGGGGGGAGGGAAGAGAGGTAGAAGAAGTAAAAGCAAGTAAAGGAAAAAAACAGATGGTATGAGTATAGAAAAGATAAAGAAGAAAAGAAAGAATGTATAAATCCATTTAACACATTACCTCAAAGAAGAAAACAACAACAATCATATAAAATCAAGGAAACAACCAATATAAAAATTTTGTTATATTTGGCAGCTTTCCTTACCAAAACTACATACTCATAAATAAAGCTTACTTTGCACATCTCTCTCCTATTTACTGTTTCTTTTCTGATTTCTTTTTATTTTTCTTTTAATCCACATTATGGAAAGAAATTTTGACTCATTTTGTTCCATTGTCCCAGAAATGAAATACTTATAAAATTTAAATTGAGCAATAAATGTACCATTTATGGTAACTTTAAAATAATTATTGATTTATAGGTCTGTTCTTTTGAAAAAAGTAATAGGTGAATCATTAGAACATTTGATTTTTTAAAAATTTATTGTGAAAATGGCATAAACCTGATGCAAGTTACTTCTACTAAATATTCAACTAAACAAAATATTACATACAAACATATATGTAATGTAAGAAATTAATTCATAAAATTGTTTCTAGAACTAGGTCATCACTTTATTTTGAGATATGCATTGTATTTTAAATTATCAATGTTGAATAATAGCTGTCCTCTAAATGGGATACTGGGACATATATATACTTCATAGTAATGTGTAGTGTAATGTACTTCTGACAAACTCTAAGTTGTTGCTAATTGTGTTGTATTGTGAGAAAAGTGCTGGAGAGGGATCTGACAATAATCTTTTGCTTGTGAGTAAGGAAGTTCTGCAAATGCTTGAAGTGCTACAGAATCCACTATCACAATGTATTTTTTTTGTCAATCTATTCACTGATTATGACTTGCTGGTACACCTTTGAAATATTGAATTCCAAGAGACAGGTACCACGTGGGAAAATAGATTATACGAGTGTCCTCTGAAACTGACAATATTGATGAAAAAGAAAGAGGGCCATATGATTATAAATTCAATATATATAATGAAATTCTCATTACAAAATGGCTAGATCATAAATGTGTCATGTTGGAATGATCTATGATATGGTGGAACCACTTGGCAAAGTTTAATAATGGAAAAAAGAAATGAAGAATAGAACCAATGTGCCTTGAACAAAGGTCATGGGTATCTATAACAATTTCAGTGGTGGTGTGGCTATACACAGTTAGTTGTTTTCCAAATATTCCATTTTCATTAACAGTAAAAAGATTATACTGACATTTGTTCAAATAATGATATGTGTATCATAAATTCATGATTTTTTTTCACAAATTTGTGAATAAGAAAGATCTCATAAATTCTTTGGATTTCAAAAGAGACATCTGCTTAGCATAACTGAAACAGTACATTAGAAAAATATAGAATGATCATGTCCAATTAGTTCAGTACAACATTTTGGCAGAATTACCACAACCCCAAAAACAGGGATGGGGAGAGAATGTAGATAGAAGAGGAAGTAGCAAGGAGTGAAAAAAGGGAGGGAGAGTATAACCAAAAGAATGAAGAACAGTAGTGTGGATACTTCCAATTAACACATTATAACATTAAAGTAAAAATGCATAAGATTGGATTAAGGAATGCAATATCAAGTAGCATAGGTGAAATCTATCAAAACAATAAGGTTATGCCAGTGAAATAAGAAAGACACTAAGGAGTCAAAGATTACCCCTAGCTGATGTATCTGAGGTGCAGGATATTCTTAGTCTTCCTAGTTTAGATTAAGCCAGATATTGGGAGGTGTAATAGATATGCACGACTTGACTGTATAACTTCTGAGTGTCTCTTGGTGTGGAGGCAGCAACCACACAGGCTCCCTCAGTTGTATATTTATTTCTCCACCTGTTTATATCAGTCTTCTGCTCCCAACACTTCCCCAACATTCATGTTCTTGTGTCTCCACAGTGGCCTCCACCCACCCACCTTTGGCATGAGCCTGTGCAGCTCCAATGATTCCATGACATTCCCATGCCAAGAGCTTAGGAGGATTTGATGGAACCTTTGAAATGGTTTCAGCACTGTTGCTTGCTCTTTCCCTAGCTGGGTGAGTAGCTTTTGTTCTGCGTAAAATGCCTTGTACCAGGGATTAACCGCATGTATCTCCACCAGCCCTTCGCAGGGGCATTTGCATTAGATCTTAAAACCCCACTTGCTTGTTGAATCTCTGCAGCTGAGGCAGAACCCCTTCTTCTCTCTGGGTGAAGGTATTGGGAGGCTCTGAAAGACCCATAATGACTCACAGGTGTGTGTGCATCTACAACATCCCCATCCCATCAATTGTAATTATTTCACCCCCACTTCTCCTGAGCAGTCAAAATGGCTATGAGAGTCTCTCAACAAATCCTACTGTTTGAGATCTGAACAGTCTAAACTGTGCCAGACCGCAGCTAGTGTGTGTGGGCTAACATAACTCTAAGCCACCAATTTCAAGGGTTCTGCCATCAGCCTTTCACAGTCTAGCGCTCCCAGCAGGTTCCTGCCACACATTCAGTTCTGATCCCGTATGATTTTTGGCTCAGGCACCCACTGATCAAGTGGAGAAAAATGTGGCTTTTGGATCTTGGGGATGTTAAAAATAGGTATATAAAAAAGAGAGCAGACAGAAAAGTGTGCAGAAATTTCTGATCATCCATGCAGACAGCCTAGGTGTCCAGTGGGAAGTGCAGGTCTGCTCTTAAGTCACACACACACCTGTTCATTTTGCTGAATTTAATTTTCCTTTCTGCTCAAATGGCCTATCTGCCCAAATTTGGAGTGTGTAATGCTTAAAATCTTTATGATTACCTTTTTCAAGTATTCTATTGGGGAGTTTCCCTTTCCCCACCAAGAAACCATGTGCCTGGTATCAGTGTAGTCTTTGACTCTTTCCCCCCCTAACTCTTATATACAATTTTTGCAAATGTTAGGATGACTGTATCTATCTTAAAATTAATCTGATAATATGGTACAATAAATTGGTTTATTTTTGGATGTTGAACTCACACTTTGCATTAGTAGGATAACTCCTATTATTTGTTAAAACAAGCACAGAATGACATGTAAAGTGTGATTTCATCTACATAATTTTTAAGAAACAGAAAAAAGTTTAGGTTTTCTAAGGTACTCATATTATTATTTAAAATTACATTTACAAGATGACTTGAAGAGTTCCTACTAATTTACAACCATATTTATCTCATGGATGTAGGGTAAAGGCTTGCAATAAAAGGCAGAAAGTCAGATTTTTTTTAGCTTTAATACTCTAATTTTTATTGGACAGTTGTGTTCTTATATTATTTGTATGATATTTACAAATGTTATTTGTATAAAGAAAAAATGTTGGATGAAAGCAGGCCAAAATATTAATAATAATTCTGGGTAGTAGAAATTTGCATGACTAATGTTTTTACAGTTTTAGAAAACAAAACTCTCTTTCATTCCTGTCTCCTTCCAATTCTTCTTAAAACATATAAATAAATAAGCAAAATCTTTTACTGGTTCCTTAATTCTTCAAAGATAGACTATAGATTTTTCAGCATGCCATCCAGGCCTCTTTACGATGTAGTCTCTGAGTATGCTCCCAAATTCATTGAAACACACTTTTCACCTTAGCCTAAATATTATCTTTCAGTTAGACTCTTAGAATTATCTTCCATATATTTCTCCTGTTTCCTATCTCATTCCCCTCTTGTTTTCTGTCCACTTCCCTTCAAACTTTATTTTAACAAAGAGATCTACTCAGTTCATTTCACTTCTTGTGAACTTCTTTTGTGCCTTTGGCATCTTCTAAAATTTTGCATATATGTACATATGAATTTTTAGATTCTCTTTAATCACTCTGTAGCTGGTCAAGGAACCATCAAAGTTCAGTTAAATTTTAAAATGCATAAGATTCCATACAAGGCTCTTCACGTAGTGCTCCCCACTGTAATCTCCAGAGTTTTCTTACATCTCCACATTCTTAGTTTCAGCTATATTAAACTTCTCACTGTCCCAAATATGGCATGTTCTGTCATTTCTCATTGCCTTTACATATATAACTTTTTTCTTCTGCTTCATCCCTGTAAAAAACCAGCTATAATTTTTAAATTTTATATGAGGTCTTTCTTTGCTTCTCTAGTGTGACTCGATCATTCTGAACTCTGAGATCCTATGGAATTTTTGCAAACTGCTTATATTCAGTACCATTATTAATCTGTTTTTATGTCTGTCTTCCATTTCTAGTCTTGTGAATTCCTCAGAGGCAGATTTTTTTAAGTGAACGTCTCCTCTTCAATAAACTGCCTTTATTTAAAAAATTTTATTAATTTTTTGGTACTAGAGATTGGACCCATAGGAGCTTTACCACTGAGCCATATCCCTAGTTCCTTTTAATTTTTTATTTTAAGACAGAATCTTGCTAAGTTGCTTAGGATCTTGCTAAATTGCCCAGGCTGGCTTTGAACTTGCGATCCTCCTGCCTCAGCCTCCTGAGTTGCTATGATTACAGGTATGTACCACTGCACTGGGCTCCAAGGCAGATTTTTTTAAAAAAACTAGTTTGATATCTCCACTGTCCAGCATTGTGTGGAATGGCATAGGTTACCACTAATGATGGTATAATAAAGAATGCATGTGAAATTCTGTGATGTTCACTTATTTTCAATAGGGAGGAGAATGCTAGAATCATTATTGGAGCTTCAAAAAATTATTGCTACTGACTTAGAATCCCTGAGCATGTATATTCTAAAAATTTAGCATGGTTAGTTGTGATATACATGCCACTTAAGAACCATGTATACAAATTACACCCAGAGAAAGTAGAATAGGACATATTCAGAGAAACCTGAGGATTTAAACCTTTATTAGGGAATATTAATACCAACTATTAGAGAAACAAGTATAAATTCCTGTGGTATATGACCAGTGACTTCCATCCTGGTCAATATGCAATAATCCCCTAATTTTATGGTCATTTAATTAACAATGAAACAGTGTAATTGAACTATCAATCTGTGTATTTTCAAAAGTTTTTCTGGTGCATACACTCAGTTAATAATTTCTGTTGAATGGACAAGCCACTTTCAGTGATCCCTGATGGTAAAATTAAGGCTCATTCCATATCTGTGCCATCCGAAGGCCTCCTTTTCTCTGGATTTACAGTGGGTCTGTACTAAGTGACAACCTTAGGACTTGCAGTCTGGTGCCTAAGAGGTATGACTTACGAGGTCTTTTACAGTATATTTATCTGTGCTCCAAAAAATTTCATTTCTTTGAAGTAAGCATTGCTCCTTTTCCATCCTTGATGAAATGATATGAGAGTCAATCATTAAAATTTTTGAGTAAATATATCAGATATATTCCTTCAGCTGGTAGATATTGGATTCTTAGAGGACAAGTCTCAAGGCACTGTCTGGAGAGATGGAAATGCTGTAAATAAAGTCACCCTTCCGTAGGACATCTATATTTGTAGGAAAAAAGAGAATTTTCTCAAAGTCTGAGATTTTTCTTTCCTCTTAGGATCTCTCTCTAATCACTGCAGCCACCACCATGCAGCAATGGAATCCTACTCCCTCTTTAATTATCTGATTCTACTTGTTTTGGCAGAACAAAACACAACTTTATTTAAGCCCCAGAATAACAAAAGATAAATAAAAATGGAGTGCCATAAAGCCAGAAAACCTGAGTGTAAAGGAACAGCGTGATCTATTGAAAGAATAATGGCATCACTGTGAAAAATTGGAACCTATAAATTGATCTGTCTGGGTTTTAGTCCCAGCTCTTACATTTATTAGCATTGTAATTTGGGGCAGTGTATTTATTTTTTTTCTGTGTCTTCATTTTCATGACATGAGGGTAACAATGATACTTAATTCCTTCTTGCTTATCTCCAGAACTTTCTTCACTTATCAAACAGCCTCATGAACACTACTTAGCTGGAAATAAAATAAAAATTCAGATGAGGAGAGAATTAGTTGTTTCCTTTACCCATCTAGGGTCCACATCCACATTTTGTTGCACTGTTGACATTAGGAGTAGTTTTTCCCTTTACAAAACCAAGTCTATTTACCCTAAGGGATGATTTTACCCCTTATAGGCCAGAAGAGGATAACCATATACCAAAAGAACACCACAACCCCAGCATTTGTAATTCTAAACACCATCCTCAATTCTGCCAAAGCCAGGCAGAATCATTCTTAGTGATAACATGTTCTGTATGATGAACAATGGACAGTGCCAAACATCCTTGGCTTTTAAGTAACTAATTATTTGATACCACATGGGACCATAACAATCAGTTCTAAGTTACACCAATATTTTAATTTCTCTGCCTAATGTTGCAGAGTATTGCTTTGATTTACATGTTGGGAGATTTTCCAATATGTACCTTTGAAATAAACTGTTTCTTACATAGTGTTTAGAATAGAGAAGAACTCTATACTCCAGGGCTAACGAGAGCTTGTCTCAGTGGGAGTGAGAATACATTTATGACATTGGTTAATTCTTTGACCTTTAACTTTTACTGACCAAGGTTACCCTGGGATGCCAGGATGGAATGGACCTAAGTTACCCAAAGATAACTCTCCTCCTGAGGCTGAATTTTTCCTACTGATATCAATTTTAATGAATTCTGACGTGAATGTTTTGATGTTAACCCCAAATTAAGTCTCCATCTGAGAAATTAATAGTATTCTTGTTAACTGTATGCAGCAGATGAGTATGATGCTCAGGGAAGTGACAGACTGTTCTGTGAGTATATGAAATCTCTAAGGAAATAACACCAGTGTTTTATTTCAGCCAACTATTTCTATTTTCTCAGAATATTTAATGCTGCTAGGAAATAGTTAAAAGTAAACATTTTGCAAAACCATATAAGAAGGAAGATATTGCCTATAAATTACTTTCTTGGGTGGCTTTGTGTGCTTCAAATGATTTGAGAATAGTTCTATTTTGAATTTTTTGAGAAACCTCAGTACTATTTTCCAAGATGGTTATACTAATTTACATTTCCACCAACAGTGTGCAAGTCTTCTCTTCTCCATATCCTCACCAGCACTTATTATCTTTAGTCTTTTTGATAATAAGAATTCTTACTGGGGTGAGGTGACATCTCCTTGTGTTTTTGATTTTCATTTCCCTGATATTAGGACAAATACTGTATTTTTCCACTAATATGTGATATCTAAATTAGTAAAATTCATCCAAGCAGACAGTGTACTGATGATTATCAGGTGTTGGGGGAGGGGAAAAGTGGAGTTCAATTAATATAAAATTTCAGTCATGAAAGATGAAAGAATTCTAGAGATCTGTTGTATAACATTATCCTTATTATCAATAGTGTACTGTACACACTTAAAATTTGTTAAGGGAGTAGATTTGAATTTTTGTCTTTTACTGCAATAACAAAAAATTCACTCTATTGATTGCATGGTTTCTGACAAGAATCATAGGAATTTTACATGTTTAATCTTATAGTTAAATATTTAATCCATTTTTAGTTGATTTTTGTGTATTGTAAAGAACCAATTTCATTATTTTACATGTGGGTTTTCCCAACACTATTTCATGTACTTATTGGCCATTTGAATATTTTCTTTAGAGAAATATCTGAGTTCCTTTCCCATTTTTTTTGTACCAGGGATTAAACTCAGAGGCACTTGACCACTAGGTCACATCCCCAGCCCTTTTTTTTTGTATTTTATTTAGAGACAGGGTCTCACTGAGTTGCTAAATGCCTCGTCATTGCTGAGGCTAGCTTTGAACTCATGATCCTCCTGCCTCAGCCTCCCAAGTGCTGGGATTACAGGCGTGCGCCACGGCGCCAGGCTCCTTCCCCATTATTTTTGAGTCATTTGTCTTTTTTGTTTTCGAGTTGTAATTTTTTAAATAGACTCTGCATAGTAAACCATTAGCAGATATGTGATTTGCAACATTTTCCTATTTTCTATTGTCTTTTAACTCTATAATGTTCCTTGATGCACAAAAGTTTTAAATTTTGATGAAGTCCAACTTATCCATTTTCCCCTTTTTGCTCATGTTTTGGTGTCATATCTAAGAATTTGTTGCCAAATCTGAGTCATGAAATTTTACCTTTATATTCTTTTAATGCTTAAATTTTTAGCTTTACATTTCATCATTTTGCATATGGATATCCAATTGTGCCAGCACTATTTATTGAAAAGACTTCTTTCTTTACTGAGCAGACACGACACCCTTGTCAAAAAACAATTGGCCATAGTTGTATGCGTTTATTTCTGCACCCTTTATTCTCTTCCATTTGTCTACATATCTATTTTAATGCCTGTATCACATGGTTTTGATACTGTAGCTTTGTAGTAATCTTTGAATTCAAGACTCTTTTTTCTTTTTCAAGTTTTTAAAAAATTTATTTATTTGCTTTAGTTGTACACAATGCAATGTATTTATGTTTACGTGGTGCTGAGGATCGAACCCGGGTTGCGCACGTGTTAGGCGAGCACTCTACCGCTGAGCCACAACCCCAGCCCCTCAAGTTTGTTTTGCTTTTGGAATCACATATGAATTTCAGGGTCACCTTTTACATTTCTACAGAAAAGGCTATTAGAATTTTGGTAGGGATTATGTTGAACCCATAGTTATTGCCCTGCTGTGCCTAGGTTAGAGCTTCTGTCCAAAGAATGTGGGCTCCTTGGAGTATTAATCACCCCAGATTCAGTCTTTTCAACTTAAAGTTGGAACATATGAGAAATTCTGGTGGCTTATTCCTCCTGGAATGGTATTATAAGCCCTTGAATGGGTGCTCTGGGGAAAGGGAGCCAGTTTTAAAATGAAATTCTTTGAATTTCTCTATTGACATATCTGATAGTTTCTTCCCCCCAGCAGCCACCAGAAGCCTGGGTGAAGGAGCACCAGCAGTGCAGTCACTGACATATGTCCCTTTTAGGTGACTGTCATAGGTAGGATTGCAGGCAGGGTTTCAATGACAACCACAATATGAAAGTTTACGAGTTTTAGCACTTAGAGACTCTGAGGGCTACATAGCATTCATGGAGGCCACACCCATGGAGGTTAGGAAATGTAGGTAGGAAGAGAGAGGAAGGAACCCATGGGCCAAAGCCTTTATTAGTTCCAGGGTATTATCCAAAAGGTTTCCCATGGGGAATTTTAAGTGGTGGGTTTAAAGCAAGCAGGCATGAGTTCTGTGAGGTCATGCAGTGATGGAGAGGGAGTCACTGCAGCATATTTGCACTGTTTATGCAGAGTGTAAGGGTCAGCAGGGACAGTCAAGTAGGTTTATCTAGCTGTTACATAGGGACTTGGTCACTAGGAGGGAGTTGATTAGGCAGATATCTGGATCTGGATTGGTCACATAAAGGAACTGTGAGGAGATAAAGAATTGGAAACTGTGAAGGGTGATTAAACTCTGCTTCTGGAATGGAAAAATATGATTTGTATTAAAAATGGAAGTCCAGGAAACAAAAAAAACTGTTAGCATTCATTACAGAGCCCTATCATCCCTCCAGTGTGAAGTTTCAGCCATGAATATCTGGGGAGAGGGAGGAAGGGATCGAGATGTAGCTCAAGTGCCATATACTCTCACTGTTCTTATGGAGATATTGTAGACTTTCCTTAATAAGTGGCTTTTTATTTGATATATACCCTTAGAACAATTTCCAGAGACTTTAAATCATTATTTTCTAAAAATTTTATTTTGTTTGTTATATATTTTGCTTCAAACTAGAATTCTGGAAGAACAAGTGTCTCCTCATCATACATTTAATGTTTTGATTCTTTATTAGTTGATCCCGTTTGTTTCCTGACATTGGTAATTTTAATTCTCTTTTTTTTCTTGATTAACCTTCGTAGGATATATTGATTAAGAAATCTTTTCAAGATTGAATAGTTTTGAGGTTTTAATATTCTTATAGTTTGAGCAGGTTGATTGATTTTCTCTATTGCATATACTTTTTCTATTATATTCTTCTTTGGTCTTTATTATTTTTTCTCTTCTGTTGTCTGTTTTGGTTGATCTTTCTTTCCTTTTTTTTTGGGGGGACCGGGGATTGAATTTAGGGGCACTCGACCACTGGGCCACATCCCCAGCCCTTTTTTGTATTTTATTAGAGACAGGGTCTCACTGAATTGCTAAGTGCCTCGCCATTGTTGAGGCTGGCTTTGAACTTGCGATCCTCCTGCCTCAGTTTCCCAAGTGCTGGGATTACAGGCATGCGCCACTGTGGCTACCTTGTAATATTTTAAAACTGAGTGTAACTTTTAATCATATTTTCTTCAGTATATTGATGAATGTTGTTTTCAGTTCAGATTCTGTCATTCAACATTTTAGCTATACCTTCTAAATTGTATGCCTTCATCCAAGTTGTCAATAAAAATAGTATGGCTGATTACTTATTTGTAATCCTGTCTCAGAAATTTTGATGCATCTTGCAATGAGAAAACATCCAATAGTACAATGGTAATATATAAACATGGAATCTTAGCCGGGCGTGGTGGCGCATGCCTGTAATCCCAGCACTTGGGAGGCTGAGGCAGGAGGATTGCGAGTTCAAAGCCAGCCTCAGCAATGGCGAGGCACTTTGCAACTCAGTGAGACCCTGTCTCTAATAAAATACAAAAAAGGGCTGGGGATGTGGCCCAGTGGTCGAGGACCCCTGAGTTCAATTCCCGGTACCAAAAACAAAACAAAACAAAACAAAACAAAAAAAAAAGAACATGGAATCTTTAAATACTAAAGTGAAGATAATTGTGCAAAATAACATAGGCCAAAAAGTCACCTTTAAAATAATGTAGGCCAAATAGTAAACTTGCATCTGATTTTGCATAATAGAAGGCTAAAATTTAGAATATCTAGAAGAATGGAACTTGATTCAATCTTTTATAAACATTACTTTTCTTGGGTGTTTTAAAACCAGAAACTATACAGTACTCAGAGACTCTATCAAATAGTAAGGGCTTGCAGTACTAATATTTTACTTTTTTGAATGACAATAAATATGCTTTAGCAACCAGATAACTTGGTTGTATTATAATGTTAGCAAAGGGGAATTAATTTTCTCAGTAGACGTTATTTTCTGTACATTTAACTTTCAAAAAATTAACATTATTTAGGGGAACATTTGTACGTTGGAGGCTGACATAAATTTTGATAAATTTTGTTAAATCTGTGCTTTTTAATTTGGGTGTTAATAATATAATAATAGCATAATGGAGCCAGACTGCTTGGATGCAAGTCCCAGTTCTGTCACTTATGAACTGATGGCATTGGGAAATGAGGTTCACATTTTTCTGTCACAAGTTTTCTCACTTATAGATGTGTTGATGGTGATGATGATAAAATGTATTCCACATCAAAGGGCTATTGTAAGGATTACATAAATTGATTTATCAGAAAAATAGTTTCTCAACTTCAGCTACCTACTGCAGTCACCTGGTAAATTTAAGAACTACTCATGGTTGGACTGACACCACCCACATGTATTCTGACACTTGGTCCTCTGGGGTTTTTATAGCTTCCCCAGATGATTCTGATTTGTAGTCAAATTTAAAAAATCCTGATCTAAATTAATTATAAGAGAACCTGGAAAATATTAAGCAATTGGTAGGTTGTAGGTATTATCTATCATAAGACTCAAATGGTCAGGTGATAGTTTTCTTAATTTTAAAAAAATAATATTGGAAGATCATCTGTGAATGACAATTACCTTTAAAATATTCTTGGTAACATAACTTCCTTTCCTCAATAGCATAATAAATTTAAGATTTTGTTTTGCTTTGTTTACACAATTTATTCCCACTCTAGTTTTCTTTTTTTTGTTTAACCCTGGCAGGCAGAGGCAAGTTGTAATCCAATACTGACCTGATGGTTACAGATAAGTGTGCAATTTGTTCCAGATTTATTCCATAAAATGCCTTTTAAAAGTATTAAAGTCAAACGTTTTTTTTTTTCTTGTCTCATTCTGATTTATACGGCAAGCCCTGGATGACTGATTTATGGGGAAATCAACCTCCTCAGTTGGAGGGAGTCCATGTGCAAGGTCTTGATAACCTCCCACCCACCACAATATTGAAGTCATCTGATTACTATCTTATTAGTTACAAAGAATTCACAGAGATTAAAGGATTTTGAAATTGTAGTCAGATATTTAAAAACAGCATGGGCCTTAAGAGAAGATTAAAAACACTAAATTATATTTATCTTATTAAAAAGATAAATTATGACATAGAAAGAAAAGGTTCTTGCTATATGAGTCCATGATGTTCCTCTTGTAGTTGACTAAATTTAGTGTCTGACCCTCTGCTAACATTTTTAAAATCTTATATGTAGAAAGCAACATGCATGAACACTTTGAAAATGTGGTCATTTATTTTATAAAATATAGATCTCTTCCAAATATCTGATAATAAAACTCAGAAGAAGAACTTAGACATTAGAAGTTTTATGTTTCACCTCAGTTTAGTCACATTTTTAGGAAAATCCTAACCAGTAGAAAATGTGAAAAAGACCTCTATCTACCTGTCTAGAAGGCGCAACTCTGCATTTTATGAGGCTCAATGGAAACTAGCTTCAGGTTGAATAAGAAGGCTTAAAATTGGCAAAACTTACTCATGTGGAAGTATACTATGCTCATACAATTCTTTGTATTACAAATGTCTGAAAATTAAAAAAATCTAAATTACTTGCAAAGAGGTAGGAATAACTTGAGATTCAACCAAGTGAAGAGAGTTACCCTAAATAAGTGATTCTCAGTCATGGATGTCTGCCATAGATGCCTGAAGCCCTTCTGTCATGCTAAGTCAATATCTGGGGGTAGGTAAAAATAAGTATATGCTTTTAAATCCTAAATATTTTCTACAAACTATAGTTGGAAAGATTGGAATTCAACATTGTCCAGGGATAAACTTTCAGCAGGAGACAAAATCTTTACCCCAACTTCAGTAAGTGAGGAGTCCTGTAGCCAAGTGACCTCACTCCAATGTGAAATTAATCCATTAATCTACACTCTTCCATCATAAGAGTGAACACTTAGTGAAAACTCCTAATCATATTATTTAACTATTTTTTTGCCATTCCATTTGTAAAGATATCTAGAATTTTCCCAAATGCTTTGGGAAAACCCAGATAAATTGTATTTGTTAATGCAGGTTTAGTAACCTGTTTTTTAAAAGGAAGTGATGATATCTGAAGTTTACTTTTAAGTCATTCATAAAAAGACAAATGTTATTTATGTATATATGTAATATATATATACATGTATTATGCATATACAGGTATTATGACATATATAAAATGAATGTATAGAAAAAGAGGTGGCAAATGAGGCAAAATGTTAATATTTGGAGGATAGAGGTGAATTATTCTTTCAACTTTTCTGTAACTTTGTAATTCTCAAAATAAAAATGTTGAGATAAAAAGAATTGAGGAAAATCTGGTAGGATTAAGTACTGTTGCCTGTATTCCAGTTCTTCATGAACATTACTTTTGTTTTTAAGGTCTTTGAGAATCAATCTGTTATAATTGTTCTGAGATCCGGTTTTGAAAATTGAGGCAACATTTACCTGTATTCAAATTCATATTTTCTGTCCTTTATTTATTGAGTACTAGTCTTTGCTAGGTCCCATAATAGCTATACAGTAATAAATAAATCAGACTTAATCCCTATTCTATGATCTAGTGATCTGTAAATTTTCATTCTTTTTTAAAAAATATTTATTTATTTTCTCTAGTTGTACACAATGCGTTCATTTTACGTGGTGCTGAGGATCGAACCCGGGCCGCGCACATGCTAGGCGAGCACTCTACCGCTGAGCCACAATCCCAGCCCCAAATTTTCATTCTTGATTTCTCTGAAAATGGTGCCATTTCCATGTTCCAAGTAAACTCTGCATTCTTCTACTCCAATTCTGCAATGGCATGACTGTGGATAATGACATAGGATATTCTTCTACCTCATTCCTACAGGTTCAAATCTTAACCATGTCAACGTCCAGATTAGAAAAAAAAATTCACTATAACTCCCCTTGAAATCTCATAGTAGGAATTGATTTCTCCCTATTCTGCCACAAATTTGCAATTTTAACTTATATTTATAAAATTGTTTTATAGTAGTTTTGAAGATGTTTTAACCAGATTATGAGCCCTAGAGGGAAGGGACTTTTATTCATTGCCAGACAGATTCTGTTGCTGTTCCTGGAACATATATACTTGTTTAATTGAATTGAAAGAGTTCCAGAATAATCCTGTGTTTATACCCATAAGATTTTTGTCACATGGAATTCTTTTTTAAAATATTCTTTTAGTTGTTTACGGACCTTTATTTTATTCATTTATTTATATGCAGTGTTGAGAATTGAACCCAGTGCCTCACACATGTGAGGCAAGCACTCTACCATTGAGCCCCAGCCCCAGCCCCACATGGAATTTTTTTGAGCTCATACATGTTACATTTCTAACTTGAAATGCCTAAGGATTCTCTAACTACTCACCTATGTTAGAATTCTCTGTAAACCACATTTATCCTACCCTTTCAAGTTGAAGGCCACTCTCCTTCATAGAAAAAGAAGAAGGAAAACAGGAGTTGAGTAATTTTGCTTACTTTCTGTCATCTGGAACTATTATATCATTTGACTCAAGCAACCACCCTGCCCATTTTTGTTCATTTTGCCCCAAGTGTAGTTTGAAAAAAAAAAATCAGTTTTGCTCTTCAACATATTTTTGAACCTCAGCTCACATAGATTTAGCTTTGTTGATAACTGTGCATGTTTATGCCTTTCTTTTTGTTTTTGTCCTTAGCCATGTGATTTTCTTTTTTTCTTTTGCACAGTTTTTTCAAAGATAGGCAGTCAGCAATGTGATTTCATCATCTCTCCCTCTACTACTTTTTCTAATAGACACAAACACATTTATAAAGACAAAGACATAGTAGTTAGGAGCAAGTTCTTTGGGTAAAGCACATCTGGGTTCAAACTCTGATTTTGTCTATCACTGATGTTCCTTCATCTGTGACACTGAGATAAGAAAATTTACTTACTAAGGTAATAATGAGGATTACAAACTATAATGAATGTAAAGTGCTTAACATAGTGCCTGGAACATAATAAATATATATTATTGGAAATAATGACAAAATTTGAGACATGTTTTTTGAGAATACTGGAAATCTTGCAAAAGTAAGTAATGATGTATCAAAGAACTGTTGTCAAATCTATCAAAATTGCTCTATTTTAAACCCTCGGCTTTGATAACCTGAAGAAACACATAAAATGTAGATCATACATACTTCACAGGACTTTTTTTGTAAAAATTACAAGAAATAGTTCATATACAGTACTTCACTCAGTACTTGGCTCATTGCAAGCTCTCAGTAAATATTAGCTATCATTACTGTTATTAATGAAGAGACATACATGAGAAAGATCACTGCTATTGAGGCTTTTGGGATTCTGATGCTAAAGCCTTAAAACAATAATTTATATGATATTAATCTGTAATTGTAGCTTCTCTTCTACAATTAACTCCCCTCAGTTATGTAATTACAGAACGTTTCATTCCTCTTTAAATATTGTCTTAGTAAATAGTCTTCTGATTCACATGAAACATCTTTGTGATTAGTTCCTTTTTACAATCTTTCATAGTCCTGAAGATTCACACTGAGGGATGCAAGTAGATAAAGTTAAGTACTTAGGTAGTACATTAATATCAGAAGGGAGAGACCCTTTAAAAATCTACTCTGTGCAAAACTTGGTTCTAGGTGCTTTACCTAATTACACTCTGCAGCTCTAGGTATTTTTTTTCAGTGGATTAAGTAACTAAGGTTCAGAGAGCTTAGGTAACTTTTCCAAAATTTCATAGTGAGTGAGTGAGTCTGGATTTGAATATCCTTCTCTCTCCATGCCAGAAGTCTTACAACTCTACTAGTGTGCCTACCCAAATGTCTAGCTATTTACTTTGTTGCACTTATTTGTTCTCTGAAATTATTCAGGATTCAAGCTTCCATACAGGTGTCTATTTCAGGATAACATTAAGTAGACTTCATTGAATGTGGTCCCAGATGCATCTGCCTTATCTGCATTAGAGTGAAGTTACAATGTGGGGTGGGCACAATATGTTGCCATAATGGTGCAAATGTAAGTGGTGAATAAATGACCATATACCTGATGTATGTTCAAATCATTAGAAATAAACAGTAACTGATAAATATTACATTTTATTTGAGTCCCAGTACTAAATGTCATACTTCACAGGTGACACTCATTCAAAAAGATGGTTGTGAAAACAGGACCAGTACCTAAAAAGGTACTTATTTCATGGTTATTATTTTGTTCAGTTCTTTGGATTTTGACAATAATTAGAAATAGAGTAAAAATCAGTACCATTAAAAAATTTTTTTTAGTTGTAGATGGACACAATACCTTTATTTCATTTTTATGTGGTGCTGGGATTGAACCCAGTGCACTCTACCACTGAGCTACAACCCCAGCCCCAAATCAGTACTATTTTGATCTCCCAGAGATAACTTCTGTTTTTCTTACTGTAGTTTTTAATGTTCCCATGTTGAGGATGTGGAGCCTTATCCTAGATGATCATAAATATCCCATCTGTTCATCCTCAATAACTGGGGCATATGCTATTTGCATGGCATCCCTTCAACCAATAACAACATTCAAGAGTTTTTTGTCTTTTCTTCCCATTTCTGCTGCAGGAGGTAAATAGAAGATAACACAAAGCCACCAAAACTGCCAGTTGCATTCCAAAAGGCAATTATTAAGATATAAACAAGCAATTTCCCTAGATCTCTGTTTCTTTTGTCCACATTTGATTACTATATCCTTCAAAGCTGACTGTGGTAGCTAGGGGATCCTGCTTTGCTTTGAAACTCACACTGTTTATTTTAGAAAGGAAAAGAAATATATGTCATGTGTGGAATTCTTAAGAATCTGAGGTATTGTAAATTGTAGTTAAAAGACTATGGCAATTCCAACCTAGACCTCTGGTCGGGTAGTTACTCTCCTTGCTTGATCTTCCCATCATAAATACATCTCTTGAGGCTTACAAGCATTTGGAACATTGCATTCTGCAATGAGATTAATAATAATTATATTAATATTATTGATGCTTCACTATGAAGCAAACGGAAAAGCACCTCAGCATAGCTGAAAGGATGGCATTACTCTATTTTAAATGATCATTCAGGAATTATCTCTGTATAGAAGAATGGGATGAATAAGAAATAATGAAAAAAACTAAGCCTCCTGATGAACCTTCAGAAATGATGTGCTTTCTCAAGCAAAGGTTTTAATCGGATTTGTGTCTAAGAGGACTTAGAAAGAGGTATAAGTGAAAGCAGAACTTTTCTTAGTGAGCAACAGGAAAAGGCCATTTATATGTCACACATGGCAATGTAAGAATGTGGGTCATGTTTTTAATTCCTGTAATATCTTGAAATGGGAACCAAATCAGAAGCCTTTGGAACAATCTGGTACATGAAATAAAAAAAGCCTCTTGAAGAAAATTGAAGGCATTCTCAATAAGATAAATTGTGTGGAGGCATGAACCTCTAGGGGGCATAACATATCTACTGGGATTTATTCATTACCTTCTCGAAATTCTAATTTCCCACAAGTGATGCATGTGTTGATCCATGAAATCAGATCACATGTGTACATACTACTATTACAGTAAGGTATTGCTAGCTATGCAAATATGTCATATTTTAAAGTATTTTGGTATAGAAAAATGGTGGGAATTGACAGTGTAAAAAAGTGAAAGATCCAAAATAAGAGGAAGACAGAAGTTCATAAATTGGTAATCATTCAACAAATACTTAGTACTTGACTTGGCATAGCTTTGCACAATTAACAAGGGAAATAAATTTAGGAAAGCAATCAGGGGGCACTGAAATATAGAGTTGATTTATTGCCAAATTTAGATGGAATGGATCTAAAGACAAAAGATAATTAGTGATTTGGAATAGTAGCTGGACAGTTGGTTTCTGTTTAGAACCTATTGAAGAGATGTGAACTGAAGTTAAATCCAAGTTTTTAAAATAGTGCATTTCCTGTATCTTACACACACTAGAACAATCAAAAATCTTAAAACTCTTGGTTAAGATTTATTAACTTTATTTTGAAAGATTCAAAACTTTGAATTTTTTTTCAGGACAGAGAGAAATGTTTGACTACCTGACTTTTGTGAATATCATTCATATAACAAATTAGTGAGAATTTGATGAAAACTGTGGTATTTCTCCTGAGAAAAGTATACATTATCTATGCAAATTTTAATTTTTACAAATAATTCCAGGAATTTCAAAGGTCACTTTCAGTCCATCTGTAGCACTTGTAAGTGTACCTGAACTTTTATTTTAAAAATCAAGAACATATCTTGAATGTTTACCATAAAGAAGTGACAATTTAAAAAAATTATTTTTTTTAGTTATACGTGGCAGTAGAATGTATTTTGACATATCATACATACATGGAGTATAATTGCCCATTCTTGTGGTTGTACATCATGTGGAGTTTCACTGGTTATGTATTCAATATATGAACATACACAAATTATGTCTGATTCATTCTACCATCTTTCCTATTCCTATACCCTCTCCTTTCCCTTATTCCCCTTTATCTAAAGTACTTCTCTTGTTCCCTACTCCCCCTCCCCTTATTGTGTGTTAGCATCTTCATATCAGAGAGAACATTTGGCCTTTGGTTTTTGGGGATTGGCTTATTTCACTTAGCATAATATTCTTCAGTTCCATTCATTTACCAGCAAATACCATAATTTCATTCTTCTTTATGGCTGAGTAATATTCCATTGTGTATATGTACCACATTTTCTTTAATCCATTCATCCATTGAAGGGCACATAGGTTGGTTCCATAGCTTAGCTTTTGTGAAATGAGCTGCTATAAATATTGATGTGGCCGTGTCATTATAGTATGCTGATTTTAAGTCCTTTGGGTATATACCAAAGAGTAGGATGACTGGGTCAAATGGTGGTTCCATTCCAAGTTTTCTGAGGAACCTCCATACTGCTGTCTAGAGTGGTTGTACCAATTTACAGTCCCACCAGCAATGTATGAGTGTACCTTTCCCCGCACATCCTTGTCAAAAGAAATGACAAAGTTTTGAGGATATATATATATATATATATATATATATATATACACACATACACACACATATATATATATATATATACATATATATACACACACAGACTCTGATTTCAAACATTGTATAACATACATACAAATGAATTGAAACATCACATGGTACCCCATAAATATGTATAATTTATATGTTTTTATGTATAAGTTAAAATAAATGTATATTAAAAAACATTACAAAAGGGAGAAGATCGAATTTATCAGAGGGTGTTCCACATCTCATAGGTGCAGATATCAGTTCTGGGACTTGGAGAATCTGCTCACTTGGGAACTCCTATGTAGAGAGAGAGCCCTTTTAATCTTAGCAGCAGGGTATAACTTGCTGATTTCCAAGAAGCCTTAAGCTCAGAAGGGCAGAATAACTTTGATTCATGAGACATGTCTTCTAAGACAAACCACTTTCTCCACTATGTGTCAGTGTCACCATGACAGATTTATCTTCTTGAAATTTAAAGGTGTCACTCATTTACATAGAATCTGTTGCTCTGTTGAAAGGTGGTACTGTATGATACATCTAAAATAAAAAATTCTGAGGTCAATTAGAATAAAAAAATTCTGAGGTCAAATAACTTTAGAAATTATTCATTTTGTTTTCTTCTATGAGATCCATGTAACATGTTATTAAATTTAGGCTTTGAGAATTCCTGCTCTTGTCCCAGCATTTTTCACGTATGTTTGCCCATAGAACTTCTTTTTTATGGAATGTTTATGAACAACTACTTGAACCAGTATTAGTTGAAACTCACTTTGGGAAATCTTCACCCATGGGTTAAAATACAAAATAGGGTGGAGCATGAGGCTATGTGACTTTTGGTCCTCACCTATTATTATACTCTTTTAATTTTTTTAAACACTTACTGTTCCATTATCTGCACCCTTGCTCCAACAACCTTTCTTTTCTATTTGTGTATGTCCTAGATCATTGTCATTATTTTCAAAAGAACTGCATATGTTTGCATAACTATTTCTTTTGCTTGGAAATCCTTTCCATAATTCCTTCCTTTGGAAAATGCACTTATCATGAAGACCCAATTTAAAATACAATCTTTTTTTGAAGCCTTTACTGAGTTGTACAAGGCAGAGTTAGCTCCCTTTACTCATATCTTTATTTTAGTGTTCATCACATTACCACCAGGAAATGATCTGTTTAAGTGTTTGTTATCTTTATTACATTGAAAGTTTCTTGGAATCAGGGACTCAGGCTCTTTATTTCAGAACATTGCACAATGTTGGGCACTTAGCAGGCATTCAACAAATATTTGTTAAAATGATGAATGAGAAGCAGACCATTGAATGAGTGGAGTAGTAATACATTGCTCAAGGGCTCAGATTAGACCATTTCATCTAAACATCTCATCATACAACAACAAAACAGAGACCCAAATAGGATTAGTAACTACCTCAATGTTATAGTTAGTGGCGAAGCTGGGACTGAAACTCATATTAGGTACTCTTTCCACTATACCATAAGGACTAGATTTGATGGGGGAAGATAAAAAGAATAGTGGTAGCAGCAGATATGGAAAATTTGGCTTTCTCTAAGTCATGATGGTTAGAGTTATATAAAAACCAAGAAATATGTTGGGAGAACTCAGAGCTTCCTGCTTTAACCAAATATAACCTCATGACTTGGCCAAGAGTCTGTCTATATCTGTTTGAGCAAGATATATTGCAATATCAAGTCCATGATATTGCATGTCCTATATATATATATATATATATATATATATATATATATATATATATATATATCAGAGGAATCAATAAGAATCTTTAAATGTTAACGAACAAATATGGTTGCACTAGTGATAGTGTATAAAATATAGCACAGGAAATGCTAAAGGTGCTTGGAGACAATACAACAGGTTCCTAAAATTAGGGATGGAAGGTAAGGAGAAAAAATAATGAAGCACCGAGGATGTCAATATAAATGAGAAGAAAAAATGAGGACTACTCAGTGGAGTTTACATTTACTTATTCTAGAGGAGAAATAGAAGGAGACAGATAGGAAAAAACTGATTTTTCTGAAACTGACATTTTAAAAAATGACAAATATTTCTTGAATATTATGTATTGAGTCTTGTTTTAGACATACAAAAATTTTGTAATGTATGCTTTATTTTAAAGCTCAGTGAGAGTATGTAAGTACAAATCTAATTTCAAATGTTGATGTTTGACTTTTTCCATGGCATTATGCATAAAGGAACTGAAAATGAAAATAAATATTCTGGATATCTTATGGATTTGCATATTGTTACTACTAATAAAAACTATTTGAGAACATTTATTAAGTGCTTACTACAACCTAAGCCTTTTCCTAAGAAATAAGACTAAAGGAAGAAAGTTATTTATTTTCTGTTTGTTATTTCTGGTTTTCACCAGCAGAATGCATATTGTCATCAATGTCATGATTCATTAGGGAATCCATTGAGATTTTCCTAAGCAAAAGGTAAGTGGAGACTTTACCCATTGAAAGAGGGATCCTAGAAATCACAAATGCATCCTTTTAACTTTATGTGGTATAAAGGTAAAAAATGAATGTTTCAATATAGGAGATATCACTAAATGATGTGAATGAAATTCCCTAGGAGAAAAAAAAATCATTTATAAAACAAGAAGTCCTGAAAAATAATAGTAGAAAACTTACATATAAAGATATATTTCGGGGTCTGGGGTTGTGGCTCAGGGGTAGAGCGCTCGCCTAGCAAGTGCGCGACCCGGGTTCGATCCTCAGCACCATGTAAAAACGCATTGTGTACAACTAAAAGTAAATAAATAAATATTTAAAAAAAGATATATTTCAAGAAGAGATTAATTGAATGCAAAGTAAATGATTAGTTGAAATTATACTAAAAGTTATAAGATTTAAACCATTTCCTTGTGATAAAAGTGAGGTAAAGAGGGGGAAATTTGACTGGCTTAATCTCTAATTGTACAGTTTCCCAAAACTTTTATATTGTATGTATGAATAAGCTGGGGAAATGTATTTATGTACAAAAGTAGGAAAAATTACAAAGGGTCTTTGGAGTTATAGAGGAGGAAACAATGGCGTAAGAATAAAATTACTTAGATATCATGCAAAGACCTTATGGATTAATGGAATTGTGGGAACGTACAGAAGCTTCAGGAGACAACTGAAAATTTACCTTGAAGATAAAGAGATAATAGAGAAATGAATAAAATAAAATAATAGAACAAACTTATACTCCCAGTTATGGCATAGACACTGATATCACATTTTTTCTTCCACTGTAAATACAAAATATATGTATTACTCATTTTCATGCATTGGGAAATATGGATTGCAGGACTGTAAACCTTGAAAGAAAGTACACAAACAAGGTGGATTCTACAACTGCCTTACTTTTCTGCCTGGAGCAACTTTCTGCCCTCCCTGAGGGTCGGGGAGGGGGGGGCATCAAGTAGAACAGGACATCTAAATGAGTTGAAGAGGCCAAGATTGGAGTTTGGGGATGCTATTGTGATTTTAATTTGTAAGAGAGAGTAGCAGAGAAGGAGTCTTTGAGTGAACTTGTAATTAGAATATGTAAAGATTCCTCAAGCAGAATTATAAGAAAATATGCAACAAAAATTTTAAAATAGCCAACCATTTGAATAGACACATCATCAAAGAAGACATACAGATGATAAGCACATAGAAAGATGTTAAAGATCATTATTCCTGGAGAAATGCAAATTATAAACAAAAGGGATCACTGCACTCCTATTAGAATGGCTGACCATATCAAGTAGTGAAGGTATAGAGGAATTGGAATGCTCAAATACTGCCTGTGGAGAATATAAAATGGCATAACCACTTCAGAAAGTAGTTTGGGGGCTGGGGTTGTGGCTTAGTGGTAAAGTGCTCACCTAGCACATGCACGGCCTGGGTTCGAACCTCAGCACCACATAAAAATAAAGGCATTGTGTACAACTAAAAACAAATAAATAAATATTTAAAAAAAAAGTAGTTTGGCAGTTTCTTTAAAAGTTATTCATATAGCTACCATATGACCCAGCCATTCCAATCCAAGAGAAACAAAAATATATTTAGAGCCGGGAGCGGTGGCGCACACCTGTAATCCCCGCACTTTGGGAGGCTGAGGCAGGAAGATCGCGAGTTCAAAGCCAGCCTCAGCAATGGCGAGGCACTTAGCAACTCAGTGAGACCCTGTCTAATAAAATACAAAAAAAAAAAAAAGGGCTGGGGATGTGGCCCAGTGGTCTAGTGCCGCTGAGTTCAATCCCCGGTAACCACCCCCCCAAAAAAAATATATATATATACACATATATATTTAGATGCAAAAATGTGTATACAGATGGACATAACAGCATAATTCATAGCTACAACTTGGAAAACCCCAACTGTCCATGAACAGGGAATGGATATGCAGCTTGTGGTATATTTATACAATGGAATACTAATTGCCCATAAAAGAATGCACTACCAATATTTGCAATCATATAGATAAACATAAATACTTATGCTGAGTAAAAGATGCCAGACAAAATACTACATATTATATTCTATTTGTATGAAATTGTAGAAAGTGCAAACTAAAATATAGTATTAGAAAGTAGATCAGTGGTAGCTTGGGGATAAAGGGAACCAGGGAAAGGCAAGAGAGTGGGATCATAGAAGCAGATATAGAAACATTTGCAAAAAAATTGGTACATTAACTCTTGATTATGATGATAGTTTCACAAAGATATATTCATATAAAAACGTATTAATTT
The DNA here is from genome assembly GCA_025594165.1 of Tamias sibiricus. Lineage (NCBI taxonomy): Eukaryota > Metazoa > Chordata > Mammalia > Rodentia > Sciuridae > Tamias > Tamias sibiricus. The sequence continues at coordinate 106,647,180 of CM046667.1, forward strand.
GTACACTTTATATATGTGCACTTTACTATATGTTGAAAAGTCCACTCAGCAATAAGAGAGAATAAAATAATGGCATTGCAGGTAAATGGATGAAGTTGGAGAATATAATGCTAAGTGAAATTAGTCAATCTCAAAAATCCAAATACCAAATGTTTTTGCTGATATAAGGAGGTTAGTTCACAGTGTGATTGGATGGGGGTACATAGGATTAGAGGAACACTAGAATGGTCAAAGGAGAGGGAGCAGGCGGGGAGAAGGGGGGAAAAATGGTGGTTGAATGAGATGGATATCACTATCCTAAATGCATGATTAAAGATCTGAGTGGTACTTATATACTTTGTATACAAGCAGTTGTATGTAAAAAGATGATATACTTGCGCATTATGAATAAATAAATAAATAACAAAAAAAAGGATTGCATTTAAGTTTTAGAAGATGTTTTTTATTATGGCAGAATGAGTTATCCATGATTACCCTAAATACATGTATGAAGACACAATTGTTGTAAAAATATATTAAACCAGCAACTCGAAAAAATGTGCTCTTTATATGTAATATGAAATGAAATGTACTCTGCAAACATGTATAACAAATTAGAATAATAAAAAATTAAAAAAAAAGTAATAAAAAAATAAGATGAGAAAAATCAAAAGTATTATTAGGAAATGAAATTTCAAAACCATATAATCATGAATAAGCTGCAAGAATTCTTGCAGAATATTGTCAAGTAGAATCTAGTTATACATAAAGATAATTCATCATAGTGTAATGGAATTTATGCCCAGAATTCTAGATTAGTTTTTCATTGAAAAAATAGCTAATTTAATTCTGAAATAATTAATGGGCCAAAGAAAAACTCACAAAGGATATTTAAAAATATCTTTAAAAGAATGAAAAACACAATATACCAAAACTCATGGAATGGACTGAAATGAGTGCTCAGAGGAATATGTATAAATGTTAATATTAAAAAGAAGAATAATTTCAAATTGGCAACCTAACTTTACACCATAAGAAAATAGAAAAAGGAGAATAAACTAAATGCATAGTTAGCATAAGGAAGAAAATAAAAGTTTAAAGCATGGATAAATACAATATTAATCAGAAAAAAAAACCTGATAAAATAAACAAAACGAAGAGTTGGTTCTTTGGCAAGATCAATGAAATTGGCAAACTTTAGCTAGCCTGACAGAGAACAAGAGAGAAGACTCAAATGACTTAAACCAGAAATGAAAGTGAGAATGTCATCAATTTTCTGGAAATAAAAAGGATTGTAAGAGTATTATGAAAAATGTATGAGAACAAATTGGATAACATGATGAAATGGACAAATTCCTAGAAACATGTAATTTATCGAGACTGAATCATGAAGAATAGAAAATATGAATAGAAGTATAAATAGAAACGATATGAATCAGGAATTAAAAAGAAAGAAAAGTCCCAGAACAGTGTTCCTCTCGTTAATGCATTCTACTAAATATTTGGTTAATTAATATGAATTATTTTCAAATTCTTCAAAAAATTGAACAGGAGGAACATCTTCCTAACTCATCTTGAGCCCAGCATTATCCTGATATCAAAGCCAGACAGATTGTACAAGAAAACTTCAAACTGATATTCTTTATGAACAGTGATGCAAAATTCTTCAACAAAATACTAGCAAATGATGCTATATGCATATATGAATATATCATTATGTATTATATAAATATAATGTACCAAATAAAAAATAAATAACTAGAAGAAAGACCAGTAAAGTAGAAAAGGGGTTCAGAGAGAGGAATAAGGGGAGGAAAAGAGGAAGTACTAGAGACTGAGTGGAGCAAATTATATTCCATGCATGTTATAAGCTTATGTCAAAATGAACCCCACTATTATGTATAAGTATAGTGCACTAATAAGAATATAAAAAATGCTAGCAACTGAATTTAACAACACATTTAAAGCATTATATATGAAGACTAATTTATTTTCTGGATTTATTCCTGGAATGCAAGGAGTGTTAAACATATAAAAATCAATTAATGAAGGAAAAAATCCACATGATCATCTCAATTAATGCAGAAAAACATGACAAAATTCAACACCCTTTCATAATTTGAAAAACTCAACAAATATATACATGTATTGACTATCATGTGGAACCCCACAAATATGTACAATTTTTATGTTTCCATGTATCTTTTAAAATAAATTTAATCAAAAATTCCTAAAAACTTTAAATAAATGGAAACTACCTCAACATAATAAAGTCCATGTTAAAAAAAAAAGCAGTTGACATTATACTCAAAGGTTTTCATCTGAAATCAGGAACAAGGCATGGACACCTGTTTCCATAATTTAATTTTTTTTTATTTTTTCACATGCCCAGACTTTTTTTTTTTTAAATTTTATTTAGAGACAGGGTCTCACTGAGTTGCTAAGTGCCTCGCTATTGCTGAGGCTGGCTTTGAACTTGCGATCCTCCTGCCTCAGCCTCCCAAAGTGCTGGGATTACAGGCGTGTGCCACCACGCCCGGCTGTTTCCATAATTTAAATTCAACATTATATCAGATGTTCAAGTCAGAAAAAGATAAAGAAATAAAAGCATGCTGGGTGCAGTGGTGCACTCCTGTAATCCCAATGGCTCGGGAGGCAGAGGCAGGAGGATTGTGAGTTCAAAGCCAGCCTCAACAAAAGTGAGGCGCTAAGCAACTCAGTGTGATCCTGTCTCTCAATAAAATACAAAATAGGGCTGGGGAGGTGGTGTGGTCAAGTGCCCCTGAGTTCAATTCCCAGTACTAGAGGAAAAAAAAAAAGGCATTGAAATTGGAAGGAAAAATTAAAATGCCCGGGGCTGGGGTTGTGGCTCAGCGGAAAGAGCGCTCACCTAGCATGTGTGCGGCCTGGGTTTGATCCTCAGCACCACGTACAAATAAAGGCATTGTACACAACTAAAAACAAACAAATAAATAAATATTTAAAAAAATTAAAATGCCCTCTGTTTACAAGTGACAAGATCTTATAGGGTAGTAAGTACATACTAATGGTAAATAAGGACATGAAAACATCCTTATATAATTAAGCATGAGAGAAATAGAAACTGAAATCACAATGTGATAACACTATTGCTTACTAGCATGGCTATTATTAAAATTCTGAAAATACCAACTGTCATAGATGTGGAACAAGTGTCACTATGAATATTGTTGTGTGAAGGTAAAATTTTACTACCCAAACTGCTTGTTATTTTATTGTTTATAAATTTAAGTATGTACTTTTACCCTGTAGGTCAATAATTCTACTTCTAATTATTTACCCAGGGAGAAATGAAGACATATGTAGTGAAAAAAAAACCTTTGGACATGAATGCTCATAATAGCTAGCAACTGGAAGAAACACAAATGTCTTTCAATAGGTGAACAATTAAATAATATAATTCTACAAAGGAAGAAAAAGTAATGAACCACTTTCAGATGCAACAATATGCATGATTCCCCAAAACATGCTGAATGAAGACCCCAGAGACAAAAAAGAGTAAATTCCAAAGTAAATTACGAAGTTCTGAATTAGTCATATCTTATCTCTAGTGACAGAAAGCAGATAAATGATTGCTTGGAGCTTGCAATGGGGAATTGTGGTGAACTGATTGCTAAAGGGCAGGAGGAGACTTTTAAGGTGATAGAAATGTTCTATATCTTAATGGGGGTAAATTAGCATTATAGTTGGGTTTAATAATTTACAAAATATTGTTATACATTGTATAACATTTAAAGAGCTACTTTGAAGTAGAAAGTAGTGAAAATAAGGTAGCACTTATCCTTAGAGTGAAACTATATTCATAAAGGTTTCCAAAACCATCTTATTGATAAATTTGTAACTTGATGTTATAGGGTATATACCTTTGTCAGAAATCACCAAAGTAGATACTTAAAATTGTGCTTTTTATTTAATGTAAACTATATCTCAAAAGAGTAGATTAAAAAAAGAAAAGTGAAATTTGCATGTGTTGGAATAGTTGTCTTTGTAATAGAGGAAATAGATTCTTCAGTATGTGGGTCTATTGTGTTTTTGTTACTGAGCTACATGTTAACTAATTCAAAGTTAAATAAGTTTTTGGAAGTTGTTTTTAAAGATAAGGTCTAAATAAATGCACAATAAGTGTTTCTTAAATTAATGACTTCTAAGAGATGGAGTGTCATTTGAGGAAACAGATGAAATCTCTGGTATGGAAAGTATAGAGTAAAAAGTTTAGGCATTACTTCTTCCTAGAAGGTTAGAGAAAGAAGTATACCTAGAAGAAAAAAAAAAAACAGAAACATCAATAGAGACACTACAATAATAGAACAGTATTAATCTATACTAATAGAAAAATATTGAATATCAAGAATTTCAAGAGATTTTTCAGAGAAGACTAGAAAAGTGGTTGTTCAGGAGCTGTGGAGGAATCATTAAGGTTCATCAATAAGATGGCTTTGGAAACCTTTATTTAAAATCTTTTTTTGGTCCATGAGGCTTAAACCCAGGAGCACTATACCACTGACCTATATCCCCAGCTTTTCTTGGTCAAGAACCCAAGGGTGCTTTACCACTAAGAACATCCATAGTTCTTTATTTTTTTAAAATTTGAGACAGCATCTTGCTAAGTTGCTGAGGGTCTTGGTAAATTGCTGAGGCTGGTCTCAAACTTATGATCCTAGTTACTGGGATTACAGGGGTGTCCCACTGCGCCCAGCTTGGAAACATTAAGATTCTAGTATAATTCTAAGAATTAGAGTGACTTCATTTTCACTACTTGCTACTTTAAAGTAACTCTTCAAATGTTTATTCAATTTATAACAACATTTCCTATAATTATTAAATCTCTGTATTCTCATATACTAATAATTCTACAATTGTAATCTCTAATAGAGGTTGATTACTCAGGGTCCCATGATTTAAAACTTTCTAGTTATAGATTATACAGTTTACACGGAGTAGTAGATATGGCTGATGTTAACTAGCCCCCTGTGAACTAGAATGGAACCCCTAACTAACTCTTCAGCATTCTTTTTATAAAGCAATGACAGACCCAGACCCAGAGAGAGAGAGAGAGGGAGAGAGAAGTGGAGTTGTCAGATATTTTCTGCATCACATTCAGTTTAAAATCTGTCATTGTCTTTATGCTTATTTAAAAAAATAAGCGTTTGCTGTATTCACTTTATTTTTAGAAGTTGTTCAAAGATTCTTTGAAGTAGGCAAGATTTTAGAGGAGGGTTATGTTCTACTCTGGACAAAGCTTGGACTTTCAAAGCTCACTATTTACATCTTCCCGGTTTTCCAAAACAGAGGTTTACAATTCCAAATAAAATTATAGAGTCTGGTTCTGTAAATACCTCTTTTGCGCAACAGAAGTTAATGCTGGAGGGAAGGCAGATGTTCTCTCATACACAATTTTTAAGTTTTAATCTTTATTGTAGGCATTAGATATAGTTTCTATTTGTGCATATGATAGGCTTAGTCATTAGGATAAATGCCATGTCTATTCTTAAGTTTCTTCATAAATGTTTATGTTCTGATCGATGAGTTTTTACATTGCTTAAGGCCAACAATCATAATTTTGATTGCAAATAAAATAAGCTTTCATTTTTCTCAGATGGAAGAAGTGGTATAATGGACAGTTTTGGATTTCTCTGTTAGTGTTGGTCTTGGCCATGGAAGAGTCAGAAAGTGTTAGACTTCAGATTGTAGCTAAGTAGCAGAGATATGTAAAATAGTCCCTAGATGAGTAGATTGTAAAAACACACACACACACACACACACACACACACACACACACGTACACTGAATGAATGGAATCTTGAAACTAGCTAAGATAGGAATGGGAATGAAAGTATTGTTGAAGTGATTTAAAAAAAGTTTTTTTAGTTGTCAATGGACCTTTATTTTATTTATTGATACACGGTGCTGAGAATCAAACCCAATGCCTCACACATGCTAGGCAAGCACTCTACTGAGCCACAACCCCAGCCCTAAAGTGATATTTTTATTTACACATAATTCAATGGCTCTGGGGAAACATTTTAAAATTTATTTTAGGATTTTTTTGTTTGTTTAATGGTAAGTTAGTAACTTTTTTTTTTTTTTTTTTTTTTGTGGTACCGGGGATTGAACTCAGGGGCACTCGACCACTGGATCACATCCCCAGACCTCTTTTGTATTTTATTAGAGACAGGCTCTCACTGAGTTGCTAAGTGCCTCACCATTGCTGAGACTGGCTTTGAACTCACGATCCTCCTGCCTCAGCCTCCCAAAGTGCTGGGATTACAGGCGTGCGCCACCGTGCCCGGCTCAAGTTAGTAACTTTTAATCACCATTTTCTAAAGATAGGTGTATGAGGTACTGGTGTGCTATTGCATAGTAGGATGACTTAGATAAAAATAATGTGTTGCACATTTAAAAAAGCTAGAAGAAAGGATTTTGAAAGTTGTCACCATAAAGAGTTGACAAATATTTAAGGAAACAGAAATACCTATGGGACTCAAACATTACATGAGGTACCCATTTATTGAAATATGTTACTCCATTAATATGTATAAACTTTTTTCCAAATGCCAGTTTAAAATAAAGTTAATTAAAATCAAGTAACAGATATTATCATTTTTATTGTAATTTTAATGCCTTTAACAAAATTTTTCTTAGTTTTTAAATATATTGCACCAGACTAAATACATCACTAGTCCAGTAAAATATGTAAACTTATATATTAGTATGACTGATAATATATAAATAAGTTGTGAATTATTGCTGAGGACCTCACTAAATTGCTGAGGCTGGCCTCTAATTTGTGATCCTTTTGCTTCAGACTCCCAAGTTGCTGAGATTGCAGGTATATATCACCATACCCGGCACATACTCCTTCTTTACTGAGGAATTTTTTTTTCTCTTTTCCTTTGTGTGTGTAGGTGTGGTTCTGGGAATAGAACCCAGCCCCCCATGCATGCTAGGCAAGCACTCTACCACTGACCTATATCCCTGATCTCTCCAGAAGAGGAATACTAAGATCATTATGGTTTCACATTTATTTTTGTAACTTTGTATAAGGGATTGGCTGTAGTATTACTTATTTGTAGTTGTTACAAACCCATTATTTCAATGAATAAATTGGATGATGTCCAACTGAAAAGCTTCTTCACAGCAAGGGAAACAATCAAGAACATGAAGAGAAAGCCTATAGAATGGGAAAACATCTTTGCCATCTACTCCTCAGATAGAGCATTAATTTCAATGATATACAAAAACTCAAAAAATTTAACACCAAAAACCCAAAGAACCCAATCAATATATGGGCAAAGGAACTGAACAGGCACTTCACAGAAGAAGAAATATGAATGGTCAAAAATATATGAAAAAATGTTCACTATCTCTAGCAATTAGAGAAATGCACATTAAAAGTACACCGAGATTTCATCTCAGAATGACAATTATCAATAATACGAGTAACAATAAATGTTGGCGAAGATGTGGGGAAAAAGGTTCACTCATACATTGCTGGTGGGACTGCAAATTGGTGCAACCACTCTGGAAGCAGTTTGGAGATTCATTAGAAAACTTGGAATGGCACCACCATTTGACCCAGGTATCCCACTCCTTGGTCTATACTCAAAGGACTTAAAATCAGCATACTTCAGTGACTCAGCCACATCAATGTTTATAGCAGCTCAATTCACAATAGCTAAACAATGGAACCAATCTAGGTGCCCTTCAACAGATGAATGGATAAAGAAAATGTGGTACATGTACACAATGGAATATTACTCAGCCTTAAAGAAGAATGACATTTTGGGATTTGCTGGTAAATGGATGGAACTGGAGACTCTCATGCTAAATGAAATAAATCAGATCCAAAATGCCAAAGGCCGAATGTTTCCTCTGATATGTGGAAGCTAATCCAAAAAGGGGTGGGGGGGAGAGAGAGAGGTGGAGAGAGATGGGCAGAGTGGGAGAGAAAGGGGGGAATTCCATTAACATAGAAAGATCAGTGGGGTAGACAAAGGGGATTGAGGGGGAGAGAGGAGGCACAGGGTAAGGGAAGAACAGTGGAAAAATCTGACTTAATTTTCCCCTGTACATATATGAATATACCACAGTGAATCTCACCATCTAGTACATCCACAAGACACTAATTTAAAAACACTATAGGTACATAGCTAAAAGATCAGGACAGTGGAGTGAAGAGAACTGGGCAAGGGAGGAGGGGAGGGAAAAGTCAGTATTGGGGACTGAATTAGAACAAAATATCTTCCAGGTTTTTATAGTTATGTCATAATAAATCCTAATGTTATGTATAACTATAAACAGCCAATAAAAATTGAAAAAAAGAATGAGGTGTTATTAACCTCATTAATGAGGAAATTGAAGCATAGAGGGGTTAGACATCTTTATCCAGGATGACACAACCAATAAGTGATAGATATGGAATTTGAGCCTCATCTTTATTCCTAAAGCCATTTTCTTGCCTCCAATAATAGACAGAATTTGTAAATTTTGATGATATCAAACTATTTTTTCTTTGTCCTATTTTATATTATTTTCTGGGTGTAGGTGGTCCTGGGTCAGCTGGTGGGACTGCAAATTGGTGCACTGCAAATTGATCCACTCTAATGAAAGCCAAAGGTCTCCAGGTATACTTTGACCCAGATGAGGCAGGGATAGAAATTTTGGGATTACCTCATAGTAAAGCTCTATTTTCTTGTATTAGGCATGTGTTGATACATTTCTATTGGCAGACAGTTATAGTGTTTCACACTGTTAATACAAATATCTTAGATTTCCCTTCATATTTTGTTGAATAATTCAAAGGTTGAAGTGTTTATCGAAATGAGGTATTCTTTTTCAGTGTTCTAAAAAATTACTGGTATATTAGTTTATCAAACTAGTGCCCAAACTGCCCCAAAAATCTTGGAACTAAAAGAAATGCCAAAAGATAAAATGTGGCTCAAGTTAGTCAGGCAATCCAGCCTTAAGGCATATTAGTTGTTAATGGGTGTTGAATACTGTTCCTATTTGACGTGTAAAGCTATTAACAGTGAAATGATTCTTATTATTTGGGAATGTCCAAAGTAGACAGGATCTAACAGGTTTCCCAGTGAATTTATGTCATTTTATGGATGAGGAAACTGAAGCCCAGAGAAAGAGAATAATATGGGTAAGCTCGCACCTATTGTTGAATTAAGCTATGGGATTTTTCTTTGTGAGTATAATAGTAGAAGTTTAGATTAAAATCATGTCAAAGAAATTACAATTCTAGCTATGAAATCTGAGAGTGTTCCCTTTCTGATTCCCCTAAGGTGAGGACAGGGCTAGAGCAATGGAGAATGTGTGTGTGTGCATGTGTGGGCATGCACACATATGCCTATGCACATGTGTGCTCATGTGTACACATGGACAGTGTTGGAAATTGCAAAAGAATAACTGCTACTCGCTTCTATAAAGAAATGGCATGGACTTGAGCATTTGACTTAGATTTAAAATGATTTTCTGCCAAGAAAGACTCTTTATAAATTTTTGGCCACTGGCAAATGCAAGATAGGATCATTCTTGTTTCAGAGCCACCAACAATGTGTAGCAATCATAGTTCCTAACCTACTTCAGGGGTTAGGAGGCTGGAATATTTTCACATGGACACATCCTGGATTTGCCTAGAAGAAAATGCATGTGTCCAAATACTTTCCACATCTGGATCCCACACTGTGAGACTTGGCAGTCTGCTTTAAAAACGTTGCAGCATTGTTAGATAACCTGCCAGGATATGTTGAAATGATACATAGTTTGGAATATTTCACATATGGGTAAGTATATAAATCCTTAAATGCTGTTTTTCTTGTCCTTAATCTGGCAGAGAAATGTGTATATTCTAAACATACAATCAGAAGTTGTAGTAACATAGTTTGTATTTAGCATATTTATTCACCTTTGTTTTAATTTTATTTTCTGGGAAAGTGCCATTTAAAAGGTACATTGTTTAATGTAATGGCCAAGCCGCCTGGAAAATCTTGTATCCAGAGATTGTAATATATTTTCAGTATGTACAACTTTTTGCATAATTGCAATTACATTGTCCATTGTGAATTGCTCTGATTTAGTGGTAATGAAGGCTTGGAGAACTATGTGGAGAAGGATTCTGAAGTTTCATCTGGGCTTTCAGTGGTAAAGAGTGCTGTGACTGATTAGTGATATCTGGCATTAATGAGAAAGGAGAGCAGTGAAAATGTCATGTTAGAAACATGATTGAGAAATTTATTTCTTCTTTTTTTTTGGTGGGGGGAGGGAATTGGTTATATATTATTCACGGCAGACCATAAAAATGATACAGAAAAACATACAATGAAAAATTATTTTCTTTTGCATTTTCCTTCCTCTATCCCCAGTTGCCACTCTTCAGAGGTAACTATCTTTCATGTTTCAGAGTTTACATTTTCGTTGATTCTTTTAATTATATATAACATAGGATTAATTCCAATATAATTATCAAAGCATGGATATAATTTTCTCTCATATAACCCTCAGTACTTCCCCTTTTCTTTCCTTCCTCCATCCTCCTGTTCCCTTTCCTCTATAGAGGAAACTATTGTTGCAAATTTCTTTCAGAGGTACTGTATGCTTATAAAGGTATTTCCACACAAAAATCTATTTTTTACACTAATGTAGCATAATCCATGTATTTTCAGCACCATATATGTATATAACATATATGTGTGTGTGTATATATATATATATATATATACATATATATATATATAATATTTTTAGTTGTAGATGGATGCAATACCTTTATTTTATTTATTTTTATGTGGTACTGAGGATCCAACCCAGTGCCTCACACATGCTAGGCAAGTGCTCTAGCACTGAGCCACAACCCCAGCCCTCAGCACCATTTTTGTTTTTTTTTTGGCACCGGGGATTGAACTCAGGGGCACTTTTTTTTTTTTTTTGTATTTTATTAGAGACAGGATCTCACTGAGTTGCTAAGTGCCTTGCCATTGCTGAGGCTGGTTTTGGACTTGCAATCCTCCTGCCTCAGCTTCCCAAATGCTGGGATTACAGGCGTGCGCCACCGCACCCGGCAGCACCACATATTTTTAAAATAAAAGTTTATTGTGTTTTGCCAAAATTTAAAAATTAATATGATATGCCCAAACCATTGAATTGTAAATTTCAAATGAGCGAATTGTATGGTATGTGTCTTATTGATACAGTTGGATTAATATCTAACATATTTATTAGTGTTTTCTATTATTTGTCCTTGTTCTTTGTTCCTATTTTTGTCTTCCACTCTTTCTGCCTTTGTGGTTTCAATTCATCATTTTATATGCTTGCGTTTTCCCACCTTTCTTAGCATATCAGTTAAACGTTAAGAAATTGTTTCAGTGACTTCCCTAGAGTTTGCAATATACATTTACAATTAATCCAAGTCCACTTTTTAAAAAGTGCTATGCCACTTTTGAGTAGTTCAAGTACCTTGTAGTAATAAAACATTCCTAATTCCCCACCTGTCCCTTGTATAGTTTTCTTTAATTTCACTTATGTCAATATATATAAATAACCAAATAAATTGTTCCTATTATTTTGTACAAATGGTTATCTGTTAAATTAAGAATAATAGGGGCTGGGATTGTGGCTCAGCAGCAGAGCGCTCGCCTCGCACGTGTGTGGCCCGGGTTTGATCCTCAGCACCACGTAAACATAAATGCATTGCATTGTGTACAACTAAAGTATATAAATAAATATTAAAAAAAAAGAATAATAAAAAAAGACCGGGCACAGTGGTGCATGCCTGAAATCCCACTGGCTTGGGAGGCTTAGGAAGGAGAATTATGAGTGCAAGGCACTGTTTTAAGATAAAATACAAAAAAGGGTTGGGGATTTGGCTCAGTGGTTCAGCACTCCTGGGTTCAATCCCCAGTACCAAAAACAAACAAATGAAAAAAAATAAGAAAAAAAAGTTTTTATTTTACCTTAATTTGTTCCTTTTTTAATGCTCTTTGTTTCTGTAGTTTATCATTTTCCCTCTGTTAGGTAGATTTTTTTTTAAACATTTCTTGAAAGGCCTTCTGGCAGCAAATTTTCTTAATTTTCACTTGCTTGAGATAGTCTTTATTTTATTTTATTTTTTAAGAATACAAGTTTTTTTAAAATACTTATTTATTTACTTTAGTTGTACACAATGCAATGCATTTATGTTTACATGGTGCTGAGGATCGAACCCGGGCCGCGCACGCGTGAGGCGAGCGCTCTGCCGCTGAGCCACAACCCCAGCCCGAGATCGTCTTTATTTTGAGAGATAATTTTGCAGGGTATAGAACTCTACACTAGTGTTTTTTTTTTTTTTTCCTCTTGACACTAAAGTACTTTACTCCATTCTCATCTTGCCTGTGTGGTTTCTGAGAAGTCGGATATAATTATTTCTTTAATTTTCTATAGGTAAGATGCATTTTGCTCTGGCTTTCAAGACTTTTTTTTTTTTATCTTCAATTTTCTGAAGTTTAAATATGGTATATGCCTATTGGTAGTGTTTTTCTTGGAAGGAGGTACTTATCCTGCTTGATGTTCTCTGAACTTCCTAGGTCTGTGGTTTAGGTGTCTGACATTAATTTGGAGGAAGTTCTCAGTCATTATTGCTTCATATGTTTCTTCTCTCCTTTTTTCCTTCTTCTCCTTTTTGTATTCTATTCTGTTTTTTAAATATTTTTTTGGTCATTACTTTTCAGTTTTGGGAGGTTCTGTTATCATATTTTCAAAATCAGATTCTTTCCTTAGTTGTTTTGTCTATCAATGAACCCATAATAAAAGGCGTTTGTTATTTTCATTATTTCTTTTAAAGTATTCCTTTTGATTCTTTCTCAGAATTTCTTTCTCTATGTTTTCTCTAAGCTTACATTGTCTATCTTTTTTTAATGTGTGTGTGTGGTGTTGGGAATCAAACCCAGGGATGACCTGGTGCATTCTAGGCAATTACTCTACCACTGAGCTATACCAGCAGACCTACCCATCTGTTCTTATGTGCCGTCTTCTTTACCCATCAGAGCCCTTAGCACATGATTCATTTTTGTTCCAATTCTTGGTCTGATCACTATAACATCATTGCTATATCTGAGTCTGGTTCTGATATTTTCTCTGTCTCTTCAAACTACATATTTTTTTTTTTGCCTGTTAATTTTTTGTTGACAGGTAGACTTGAAACTAGTTATAGAACTTTAATATATGGTGATAAGGTGCGGTGGGGAGGGGATGGGTTCTTTAGTCCTTTAACTAGGTCTCAGTCTTATTGACACTTTCTTTAGCTTTCTTGTCATCATCTATATTTTCAAATATACAAAGGCAAATCTTCTTGAATGCCTAGACTGTTGGTCATATACAATAGACACATCACAATGGAGTCATATTTAGAGAACACTTCTCTCAGATCTCTTTCTATGGTATACAAGTTCAATCCAAACACTCTAAGACAACATATGGGGTCAGGATTTGCCTGAGTGCCAACATGACATGTTTGAGTAGACATGGGAGAATGACCATTGGCTGTGCCATCTGCAATGATTTAGACTGTAAAACCTGCTACCAGAACGTGTATGGGAGTGGAAGTAGTACCATGACTTGACCTTGCATAATGCCTCTGAGAGTTTCTTCTGGACCTATACCTAGATTTAGATCTGGACTCATTTTGATCTGGAATGCCTGGAATCTTCTTTGGAGGGAGCCCGTGCAGGGGTGTGCCTTGCAGATTTCCCTGATCAGTGAGCACTTGTACTTCTAGAAGCAGAACTGTATTCTTGGCCTAATTCTTTATGATTTCAGGTTATTTCTTCTCTTTACTTAATTTTTATTTCTTCATTCTTTTGTTTCAAATTCTGACTTCTTTTCATCTTACCCACTTTACATAAATTGATTAATATTCTACAACTGGGACTTCTGGTCTGATAATTAGCATGCATTTTTCTTTTTTCAAATTTCAGCTTCATTTGTTCTTGAGCTTCAGATACTCATTTATAAATCTTGTTAAATGACCACATTCTCCTTCTTCAACATTAACCCACTTTCCATAATTCTGCTAGCCACTGTTACTCATGACTCTCTCATTTTAGTTTTGACTTGTTATTCTCCAATAATGAGTGAATTTGTCCATTTTTTAAAACTTAATTAACACTTTTTTCATTTCCTTTCAATTTCCTGTTTATATCTTTCACCCATATTTCTCTTGGTTTCTTATTACTGACTTTTAGGAGCTTCTTATATGTAGAGGAACTTAGTTCTTTGTCAATGTGCATTACATATATTTGTTTTCTTAGTCTGTTATTTCTTTTGGTTTTTAATAGTATTTTCTTGCCATGCAGAATTTCAAGAAACACTTAGTTGGTTAAATTTATAAGTCTTTTGATTAATAACTTCTGGGTTTTGTATTATGCTTAGGAAGGTCTTTTATTACTGTTTATATGCTTAAATTTTTGATTCATCTAGAGTTTCTTTCGATATAAAGTTTGAATCAGGGGTTCAGCTTGATTAGTGTTATCTTTTCTTCCTTTCCTTTTCCTTTTCCTTTTTTATTTTTTATTTTTTTACACTGGGGATTCAACCCAGGAGTTCTCTGTCACTGAGCTACACCATCAGCCTTTTAAAAATTTTCATTTTGAGGCAGAGTCTCACTAAGTTGGTGAGGCTGACCTTGAACTTGTGCTCCTTCTACTTCAGCCTCCCAAAATATTTTCAAGTGGCTGCCCAGTAGTTTCTTGGTTATGCTACTTTAACTAAATTCTTAAGCATTTCCCCATTTCCTACATAGTTTTTGAGTAATTGTATCTTATTATATCAGTAATTTAATAGTAATATAATATTGAAAAGCTGTTAGAAGTTTCTAACTTTTGTTATTATATATTAAGCTACAATACTCTTCATCAAGTATATCTTTTGTGTGAAATTATTATTGTGGGATAAGTTATTAAGAATGGAATAATTGAGTTTTGCTAAGTATGATAACATTACTTTCCAAAAGTGTGGCAATTGCTAATCCTGCTATTGCTTAATAAAATCCCATTAGTTTGGGATGTAATTTTGGGACTATTATATTAAACTGAAAAACTACATATTAAATCTTGCTCTAATTGGCAGTTATTTAATTATTATTAGTATGAACTTTTTTTGGTTCATTTACTTTTCACTTCAATATTGGGCTTTGTGGTCAAGCAAATCTTGTTTTAAATTACAAATTTGCTACTTATTATCTATGCTACCTTGGTATTTTAGTTGAATAATGTATATAATAACACCTGTGGTGTAAAGTTGTCTTGATGATTCTGTGTGTGGTATGCAAAATACCTAATTTAGGGACCAAATCAATGAATGACTTCTAATATTTTCATTTAACTTTGCATGAATTGTCTATCATATTCATTGTAAAAAATTCATTGTGCAAAAATACAGTTGGCTAGATGAATAGTAGGAAGGGGTACAGATTTATTAGCCATAAGACCTTGACCACAGCACTTAACTTTTTTCTTTTTTGCTTTTCTTTCATGGAATTGGGAATTGAACCCCGGGATGCTATACCGCTGAGATATATCCTCATATCTTTTCATTTTGTGACATGGTCTTAAATTGTCTGGTTTGGCCTGGAACCTGCTATCCTCTGCCTCAGTCTCCAGATTCATTGGAATTACAAGTGTGTGCCACCATATCCAATCTGAACAATTATTAAACCAAACATAATTTCTGCCAATTCAGGCAGCTGGAAATATAATTTTAACATTAAACAATGAGGGCTGGGGCTGTAGCTCAGTGGCAGATCTCTTGCCTACCATGTATGAAGCACTGGTTCAATCCTCAGCACCACATAAAAATAAATTAATAGAGATAGTATGTGTCCCTCTACAACTAAAAAAAATTTTAAAAAGGGTTGGATATCATAAAGACAGAGGGAAGATCAATGGAGTAGAAGGAGATTGAGGGACAGGAAGGAGAGATGGGAAAGGGGAAGAAATGAAGAATTAATTTGACAAAATTATTCTATGTGTATGTAGAAATATACTACAGGTATTTTCACTTTTATGTATACCTATAAGGCACCAATTAAAAATATATACACGAGTGGAAGATAGACCAGTAGAGTAGAAGAATAGGGGGAGGGAGGAGGGGAGGAAACGCAGGGAATGGAATGGAAATGGAGTAAATTAAATTCCATGCATGTATGAGTAGCAAAATAAACTCAAGTACTAGATATAACTATAATGCACCATTAAAAGCAAAAAAGTCAGGAAGAATGGAATGTAGTTACAAAAGAATATTTCATTAGAAATATGCTAAGCTTAGTGGTCTTTTTCTGAGGGGATTCAGAAAAACTGTAAAGAAATTTAAGAAAGCCTTTTAATGTGATTAGCTTTAAAAAGGCATTACTTGAAAATGTAAATTAGGCCGGGCATGGTGGCGCACACCTGTAATCCTAGCACTTGGGAGGCTGAGGCAGGAGGATCGAGAGTTCAAAGCCAGCCTCAGCAATGGTGAGGCACTTAGCAACTGAGACCCTGTCTCTAATAAAATACAAAAAAGGGCTGGGGATGTGGCCCAGTGGTCGAGTGCAGTGGTCGAGTGCCCCTGAGTTCAATCCCCAGTACCAAAAAAAAAAAAAAAGAAAAAAAAAAAAGAAAGAAAATGTAAATCAGAAGTTAAAATATTTTTAGTTGTAGCTAGACACAATACCTTTATTTATTTATTTTTATGTGGTGCTGAGGATCGAACCCAGTGACTCAGGCATGCTAGGCAAGCGCTCTACCACTGAGACACAATCCCAACCCCCAGAAGTTATTTCTGGTCAATTGTTTTGCAGAATAAATCTACATGTAAACTAAAATAAGTTTCTTTTCACAGATAATCACTGCTTTTTTTTTTTTAAATAAATTACAGCATAAAGGAGATAATGTCAGACAGTTTTAGAAATGACAGAAGTGGGTTTTTTTGGGAGGGAGGGTACCAGGGATTGAACTCAGGGGCATTCCACCACTGAGCCATATCTCCAGCCCTATTTTATATTTTATTTAGAGACAGGGTCTCACTGAGTTGCTTAATGCCTTGCTTTTGCTGAGGCTGGCTTTGAATTCACAATCCTCTTGTCTCAGCCTCTGGAGCCACTGGGATTACAGGTGTGCACAACACCCGGCTGACAATAGTGTGTTTTAAGGAAACCCACAGCCTTTCCTTCCAACCAAACAACAAATTCTGTACTTGTTATGACTATAGGTTTGTTTTCAAATTCTTCTTTTATGAAAAACTTCAAGTCATATTTGAGGTTGACAAGGAGCATAGAGTGTGAACTTTTGTACAATTCTTTCCAACAGGTCTACATAGCTGTAATTTCTTTCATACTCACCCATCTTGTGTGTTGTTGCCTAATCATTTCATAAAGGGGTCAAATTGACATGATTTTCTGTCTACAACTTCCTGATGTTCGGTAGACTAAATCAAAACTCCATAGTAGTAGTATAAAGGCCCTTTTAATAATGCTTCAAAACACGTTTTCCAATCTAATTTTCTTGCCTCTTTCTTCTCTAACTACTACTCCTGACACACACTTGGTTCTTAAATTTAGTGTGCATCAGAATTACATCATAGCTGGGCACAGTGGCACATACCTGTAAGAACTGCAAGTTCAAAGCCAGCCTCAACAACTTAGTGAGGCTGTAAGCAATTTAGTGAGATCCTGTTTCACAATAAAAAATAATTAAAAGGGGCTGGGGATGTGCCTCAGTGACCTAGCTCCCTTGGGTTCAATCCCTGGTACAATAAATAAATAAATAAATAAAATTTACAAAAAGGAATTACGTCAGAAGCTCCATTGCAAATCCTTGAGCCATATCTCAAAGTCCATCAGCAACTTCCAGGAATTGAAGCTTTTAAAAAGCAAGAAGACCTGAATGGTACTTATATAATTTGTATACAAACAGTTGAATGTAAAAAGATGCTATATATGTGCATTATGAATTGTAATACATACTACTATTATAAATAAAAAAAAAAAGAAAAAAAAAGCAAAGGGATTCTAAAACATTTGATGAACAGATCTCCCTTTGAGAAACAGTGGCCCAAGCCATATTTTTGAAATGCTCTCTCATTTCTTCAAAAGTCCATCTCAGTTTGTACCTGTCCACCTCTATATTATTCTGATTAAATTTCCTTCTTCTTTTGTATTACATGATATACCTTGTATCAAACCATCATGATCTTGCTCAAAATTATTTTCCCTCTGAAATCTTTGCTCAAACAGTTAGTGTTCTTTTTATGCTTTGCATGTATGTCTGACATTGATATTTGTATTCATCTTCCTCAATAGAGTTAGATTTTCTTCTAAGGTTTGAGGCCTTGGACATTTTTTTCTCACTCCAGAGCTTGGAACAGTGCCTAACATATAAAAATAGATATCCAAGAAATGTTTTGCAAATAAATGAGTGAGTTGATGGAAATCCTTGGCTTTTACATTCAACATCAGATGAAATAGAAATAGCAGCTTAGAATTATTTGGTTAGATTCTGACTTAGGGTACAGACATTAAGCAATTTTTCTTAGTATGAACAATCAGGAATTTTGGCAAATAAGGTTTAAATTTCTTTGTTAATAGTCAAATGATCAAAATCTAGTTTTAATATTGTACTTCGTATGAAATATTTCAAAATTTGAATAGTGTAAATAAAGCTGTGTGCCACACAGCTGATGAATTTATTTAGCCAAAGAGAACATCAGATTGCATTTCATTACATGACTTTAAATAGATTGAAATGTTAATATATCAAAGCCCAATGATGACAAATGTTTGCTGTAACAGGTGATATTATTTTGAAGCCAGGAACAATGATAACAATGAAAAGAAATGGGAAAAAAAATCTTTAGCTTCACATTAGTTTCAAATATCCTTATTTGGGTTAAATTTTTGAATGGAATATCAAAACCTTAGGTGTAACGGATAATGAGAATCTTCCATCTGGTCCTTTGTTTCAAATTAATAAAAAAGACTTACAATTTAAAGTACAAAATTTAAAAATGAGAGTCATTCATTCACAAATATTTATTGAGTTTCTATTTTGTCAGATTTGGCTCTAAGACCTAAGGATATATCAATGCATCAAAGAGGAAAAATTCTTGTAATAGAGTTACTTTCTTGTATGAAAGGAGTCAGTAAATAAAAAGATTATACACAGATTATACACATACATGTGTTTATGTGTGTATATACTATGTTAGGTGGTAATAAGGGCTGTGATGAAAGACAAAGTAGATTATTGGTGGTATTTTAGTTAGGAAGTGGTGGGAAATCCTCTTTAATAAGAATAGAGATCTAAAAGAAGTGAGGGAATAGGTCATGTGACTATTTGGGGAAAGAGTATTCCACATGGTGGGGATAGCATTTGCGAAGGTGATGAGGGCAGAGTGTTCTTGGGGAATAGGAGGCATACTAAGGATGCCAGTGTGATTGAAGTGAAGTAATCTGGAATAAAGAAATGAAAGATGAGGTCTCAGCAGTGGTGTGGTGTGTGTGTGTGTGGGTTGGTGGAAGGGTGGTGGTAGAAAAGGGTGTCTATAACGTAGGGGCCTTGTACTATGTTAAGAGAGGAGTAGCCACTGGGTGCTTATGAATAATAAATAATATGACATTTTTTATTTATATATTGTCTGGAAAGTCTGTATCTCATTCTAAATTCTTTATTGGACTTTACTAGGCCACGTTTTAGGTAACTGCTTTGTTTAGAAGACAGAAAGCTTGATCAGAATAACAGCTTAGGCAGTATTAGAAAATTATTAATCATAATGATTATGTTTAATAATGATAGTTGTCATTATTATTTTAAAATACCATCATAATAGAACCACAACAGCAGCCATGATAGCAGCAAAGTGCATAAATGTTACCACTTCTTTGATGCCTGCTATGTTCACTCTACATTCACATATTTTCATATGTTCCTCACAATTACCTTTGAAGAGGTACTGTTATTCTTCCTATCTTAAATTTGCATAAACAAAGCACTTGATACCCAGAAAGTATTTTTTTTATGCTGCCAGAACATTTTGAAGAACTACCTTTATCTTGTTTGGGTATAAAGTGATGATATGAAATAATATAGCCCATGACTGGTTTGCATTACTTGTATTTGAGTTGTTTATAATATGATTTAATCAAAATGGCAAATTGATTGTACTATATTATAGGTACGGCACTAAATGCTTTATATGCATCATCTCATGTAATTTTTATAATAATCCAGACAAGAAAACTGGAACTCAGAGATGTGAAGTAACTTATCCAAGTTCATATAGTCTAATAAATGATAGAAGGGAGACCAAACCTAGGTTTATCTGACTCCAAGGCTTGTGGATATATATATATATATATATATATAAATATATATATATATATATACCTAAAGGAAATGTAGTCAGGATATAAAGAAATACTTGAATGCTCAAATCTATTGTGGCACTATCCACAGTAGTTAAGATATGGAATTGGTCTAGGTGCCCATCAACAGATGAATGGATAGTGTGCATGTACGAATATGTAAAAACAAAATTCCATCATTATGTACAGCTATAATGCACCAATAAAAATGTGGAAAGAGAAAAAAGGAGATGAATGAATAAAGAAAGTATGATACATCCACAATGGAGTATTTTTCAGCCATTAAGAAGAATTAAATCAAGGCTGGGCGCAGTGGCGCGTGCCTTTAATCCCAGCACTTGGGAGACTGAGGCAGGAGGATCGTGAGTTCAAAGCCAGCCTCAGCAACGACGAGGCACTTAGCAATTCAGTGAGACCCTGTCTCTAAATAAAATACAAAAAAGGTCTAGGGATGTGGCCCAGTTCAATGCCTGGTACAAAAAAAAAAAAAAAAAAAAAAAAAAAAGAAAAAAAGAAGAAGAAGAAGAAGAAGAATTAAATCATGTCATTTGTGGAAAATGATTGAAACTGAAACTTATCATGTTAAATGAAATTAGCCAGACACAGAACGATAAGTATGTATAAGTATCTCATGTTTTCTTTCATTTGTGAAAATTGTTGAGTTCTTTGAGGTCCTTATATATTCTGGATATTAGTCCCTCGTCAGATGTATAGATTGCAAATATTTTTTCCATTCTATAGGTTGTTTCTTCATTCTGTTGATTAGTTCCTTTGCTGTGCAGAAGCTTTTTAGTTTGATGTAATCCCATTTGTTAATTTTTTGCTTTTGAAATCATATCCAGAAAATCATTGCCTATACCAACGTCTTGAAGTTTCTCCTCTATATTTTCTTATAGTACCTTTAAATCATTAATTTATTTTCAGTTGATTTTTGCAACTGGTGAGAGGTCATTCTTCTACATATGGACATCCAATTTTCCCAGTACCATGTATTGAAAATATTGTCCTTTCTCTAATGTGTGTTCTTTGCTTCTTTATAGAAAAACAGTTGGCTGTAGATAAGTGGGTTTTTTTTTCCAGGTTACCTAGTCTGTTCCATTGGTCTACATGTCTGTTTTTATATTAAGGGCTTGTGTTTTTAATCACTGTGCTGTATGACTAAAAGTGGGTAAAAATAGATTTATGCATTTAATCTTTTATAATGAATTTGGCGCAACATGTTTTAAAACCACTTTATTCATTTTATTATAAATCTATAAGCAGAAAGTCATAAGTGGTTGGAACCCTAAGTCCATTTAGAGTAGCAATATACTCTAAATTCATGTAAACCTGTAGCACAATTGCACTCTTCTTTCTAGGTCAGTCTCTAGGACAACCAGCCAGATTATTACCTTATTCTGTCCACATGATCCATATCTTGTTTATCCAATCTTTTAAACTGTCTGGGCCTTGAGACCAATGATGACCATGGCATGCATATCACTTTGTGTAATATGTGGAAAAATACATTTGCTATTTCAGTCTGTCCCACACAAGTTCCAAAAATGGCAACAAGGACAAAATACAAAGATGGATTGCTAAAAGAAAAAATCAGAAGGGGGAGAGAAAGGGCCACAAGAAGGGGGACGGGGAGAGGAAAAGAGAGGGAGGAGACTCTTCCAGTGACAAAATGGCACAAGTCTCACCATTCTACTGTAGATTCAGAAAGGATCTTCTTTCATTCTTCTCTCCAAGTAGAAAACACTTGCAGAGGATAGGTGAACCTCAATTTTCTTTCTTCCTCATTTATCTCCTTATCTTAATTCTCCTGAGACTTTCTCATACCACAAAGCCAAAAAGGGAGAGAAATTGTTATGAAAAGTTTATTCTCTGAAACAAATTAGAATGTAAGCTCCTAGAGATTAAGGCAATTTTTAATTATCTCTATATTTCCAGTACCTGGTTCAGAATTTGGTGCATAATAGACCTTCAGAATATGATTGCTGAAAGAATCAATTCTTGAATGAAGGTCAGGGTACAAAGATGAGGTGGATAATGTCAATAGCTTCCTACATAGGCACACAGAGGACTAATATAAAATATTGAAACCAGCTTTTCAGTAATGACCATATTTGCTTTAATTAGCTGATGAAGAGGCTAATTCTTTCATCCCTTCACTCTCAATGTGCTTCCTACTCAAAGCTGCACATGCCTTTGAATAAAGGATGCTTCCCAGAGAGAAGAGGACCATTTTCTTCTCTAGTTCCCATATTTGAACCTCAATTAACTGACTGGTCCAAATCTATGTATTATTTTCAGATTTACTTTTTAACAACTGAAGTTATGAACTTGGATCTTCCTTTCTGTCTCTACTGTCCTTCCTGCCTCATGTATGCTGTCTTGAACAGTGGGAAGGCATTATTAAGTTGGCTAACTGGATACTTAATGGAGTCCACATTTCTTGTTGACACTATTATTCACTTCTATTACATAGAAGTGCCTGGAACTTAGAGTATTTGACAAGGGAGGGCTTGGGTTTTAGCTAGCCTAGAGTACTTGCCTAGTGTGTTCTAGGTCCTGGGTTTGATTCCCAGCATATTTTTAAAAAAAAAGATCAATAAGCAAAACAATTTTTTAGAAATACACAATCTTCTCAAAATAATAAATGTGTTTTGAAAGTATAGGTCAAGTTATTGTTATCTTTTTTAGTTATAGGTGGACACAATATCTTTCTTTTAATTTTATTTGGTGCTGAGAATTGAACCCAGTGCTTCATGCATGCTAGGCGAGCACTCTACCTCTGAGCCACAACCCCAGCCCCTAGCTCAAGTTATTTATGTATCTTTCTCTTATGTGTTTTTACAGTTTTAGCTTTCTTTAAGACTATCTCAGCACTCCAAAGGGATTTGTACAATGAGTTAAATTATGTAAACAAATACTTAAACTCCTTCAATTCAAGCTTTCATTTTACTTTATTGACTTCATCTTAGCTATGGCCATTTACTTTTGAACTAAGAGTGAATAAATAAAAATATTCCTTAACAACAGCATTTTACTTGTGAGATTGACTCATGGTATATTATAAGTTACTCTCACTTGTTGAGATAATCTGCCAATCCTTAAAACATTTTTCTTATGGACTTTTACCCAGAGAGACCCAGAGTACTTAGAAGTCCCTCTGGTATTGGAAAAATTAATTTCTCTTGTGCTTAATATTTACTAGGATGGTGTAGTGGAAATAATATCTGGGGTTTGAGATTCAGTGTTATAGTTTACTAGTTGTTCGACATTGAGCAAGTTGTTTAACATCTCTGTTTCAGTGTTCTCATTTCTCCTCATATATGACAGAGATGATAAACATCTTTCAAGATTGTTGCAAAATATTCAAAAAATGTATTGAGTGCCCAGCACAGTGCTTGGTACCCTCTCCTATAAAAACTCACATTTTTCATCATTCATTTTTTTAATTAGAACATTATAGTTATATAGAGTAGTTGGGTTCATTTTGACAAAACCATACATGTATGGAATTTGTTTTATTCTGTTTCAGTACCTATTTACCCATTTCCCCTACCCCCCTTTCTCTACTCGTCTTCCTTTTGCTCATTTATTTATTTAGTTTTGATTGGTGCTTTCTACATGTATATGCATATAGAATTATTTTGTTAAATCAATTCTGTATTTCCTCCCCTTTCCCATCTTGATCCCCTTCTTCTACTCCACTTATTTTCCCTATATCTTTATGATATCCAACCCTCCTTTTCCTCTTATTTTTCTCTAGCTTCCATATATGAGAGAAATATTTTGACCTTTGATTTTTTTGAGTGTGGCTTATTTCACTTAGCATGATGTTCTCCAATTCTGTTCATTTACTGGCAAATGCTATAATTTCCACTTTTCTTTATGGCTGAGTAAAATTCCGTTGTGCATATATATCACATTTTCTTAATCTATCCATGTACTGATAGGCATCTGGATTGGTTCCATAACTTGGCTATTGTGAATTGTGCCACTATAAACAGTGATCTGGCTGTATTACTATAGAATGCTGATTTTAGTTCTTTTGAATAAATACCAAGGAGTGGGATAGCTGGGAAATATGGAGGTTCCATTCTGAATTTTTTGAGGCATCTCCATGCTGCTTTTCAGAGTGTTTGTACTAATTTGCAGTCCCACCAACAATGTGTGAGTGTGCCCTTTCCCCTACACAATCACCTGTATTTATTATTTGTATTCTTGATAATTGCCATCCTGACTGGAGTGAGATGAAATCAGTGTAATTTTTTTTTTTTTTTTTGGTACCAAGGGTTGAACTCAGGAGCATTCAACCACTTAGCCACATCCCCAGACATATTTTTGTATTATATTTAGATACAGGGTCTCACTAAGTTTCTTAGCACCCCGATTTTGCTGAGGCTGGCTTTGAACTCACAATCCTCCTGCGTCAGCTTCCCAAGCTGTTGGGATTACAAGTGTGCACCACTGTGCCCAGCTGAAATCAGTGTAGTTTTGATTTGCATTTCCCTGATTACTAGAGATGTTGAATGTTTTTTTCATGTATTTGTTAGCCATTTGTGTTTCTTCTTTTGAGAAATGTCTGTTTAGTACTTTTGCCCATTTATTTATTGTTTTTTTTTTTTGGTGTTAAGTTTTTTGAGTTCTATATATCTTGGAGATTAATGCTGTATTGATGAGCAGGTGGCAAAGATTTTCTCCCATTCTGTAGGCTCTCTCTTCACACTCTTAATCACTTCCTTTATAATTCACATTTTTATGTATCAGTACCTTCCTAATAACCCTCTGGGCACTCCATGTCTAGGGAAATGAAAGGTGGCCTTCTGTTTACATGAAGTTTGGGGACCTTCTCATGGAGTCAACTCTAGAGGCTATTTACATGACACTTATTTTTTTGCATTAATGCCAAAGAAACTATCTTTCTGGGGGTTTAGTACAAATAATTCAACAGGAATATATAGGGTTAGGAGGGAAGTGTACTTAGGTTAGCAGTCTAAATGTTCATCAAATGAGTGTTTAATTTACTGCAATCTGTGATTCACAGAATCATTCCAGTGAAAACAACTAAATACAACAAAAATAGTAATGCCATGCTGTTCTTAAAGTTCATTAATTGTATTGGTCTGTTTTCTTTTTCTCCACATAATATTCTTTGGAAGTTCTAGGTAACAACTCATTTTTAAAATATAAAACAATGTTTATGTTTACAAGAACTAATAAAAACACAAAACAAAAGGAAAATAGAGAGGCTGGACACAAGGGGGATGAAGAGCAACTGTGAATGGATGTCAAGTTTCTTTTACAGTTGATGAAAATGTTTTGGAATTATGCAGTGTGTGATAATTGCACACTTTTGAATATACTAAAACCCAATGTACTGTACATTTTAAAAGGGTGAATTTCTAAGTTGTTTTGTACCTCAAAAAGCAATTGTATTCAAAGCTTTACAATTCTTTGTTGCTTTTGAATCCTTTTAAGAGCTTAAAGGAGAGGTGGGTGGATGGGGTAAATGACTTTAAACAAAGTCAAGCAACCATTGGCTCTGAATATTTCCTCTGAATTCATCAGTTTTAGAGAGGTTTATTTTTGCCACTTTTCTGCTCTTCTAATTTCTAACTCTGAGAATTTGTCTAATTAATCAAAGCAGAGCCTGAATGACTTCTTGCCTGCCTAGAACAGGGACTTGACTACAGGCTTCATCAGTAATAGTAATGTTGAATCAGTTAATCAATATTTTGAATGTAAGCAAATAATAAAGTTTTTAATTTTAAAAAATCTTTTCCGCCAGTGGAGTTATATAGCATTTGAGATGTATTTGGCAGAAGTAGGGTACTTCTGTGAAATCCTCATCTGAACAGGATGCTCAGAAATGTAGGTGTCTTTGGGGAAAAGAAGAATTGGAACTCTTCCTTCCCCTTCTTAGAACCAGATTCAGCTGGAAGCAACTGGTCTCAGGAATGTACTGACTCAGACATTCATTTATCTGACTACGTGGATTTAACTTTGTTAACTGATTTAATAGCTCTCTCATTCACTCTTTATGTGATGCCTAGACAGACAATTTGATGCAAATAGTCACTCACATTTGTTGTTTCACTGGGTTTTTAGTCCTTTTTTCTATAAAATGGTCATTCTGATCTCTAGTTCTAAATAGCAGACCTTACATTCTTCTCTTTGCTCTCATCCTGACATTCCTGTTCTTATTGTATTGGAAACTAGAGAGGCACAAATGCAATCTGCAAAGACTTACTCATAATGCACAGTTTCTTAACTACCTTTCTTTCAGGGACCCCACAGGGGTTTTGTTCCCTGGAAAAAGTCCAGTGTCAATTAAAGTAAGGCTTACCTATGGATAAGTAAATCAAAAGACGATTGATGTGAAGTATGTATGTATGTGGGTATATGTGTGAATGATGGGTGTGTGTGTGTGTGTGTGTGTGTGTGTGTGTATTGAATTTGTGAGAAGTAGAAATTATATCAGTCTGGATAGGAACTCAGAGAGGTGCCTAGGGTGAGGAAAATTAAAATAACTCAATAAAACAGACTAAGAAGTAAAGGCTATATATATATATTCAATCATTCCATGATCTGTATCTCTAAACTTTACTCCCTATAACCAGAGTATGTTTGAGCAGAATTTGCATTTATCTGTTCCTTGTTCCTTTGAAGCCTCATCTGTGTGTGGGGAGGATATATATTTTTCTTATGAACCTTGTATCCTTTCAGCAGAAGAGAAATCCCCAAGAATATT
The DNA here is from genome assembly GCA_025594165.1 of Tamias sibiricus. NCBI lineage: Eukaryota > Metazoa > Chordata > Mammalia > Rodentia > Sciuridae > Tamias > Tamias sibiricus. The sequence goes on from CM046667.1 coordinate 106,674,320, forward strand.
TTGTTTAAAAAAAACGGTGGTCTTTTAAAATGTAGTTAAGTAATCTCACAAGAAACAATAGGTATTCATTAGAAAAAATAATTTGATGTGATTTACCATTGTTTAATTCTGTTAGCCCAGCTGCACTTGTTCTGAAGAGCTGCATAATTTATTCAAATGACCCAAATCTTTTTTAAGTCAATCTTACAACAACAAAAAATTACCACTGTCCCCAGGAGAATGATTTTGTTTTTGTGTGTGTGTGTTGTACTGCTTCCCATGACTGACATTATTTGAAGCTCAAGTATATTTACATTGTTGGCTTAACTGGGTGTTCTTTGCTGAATCAATAATATGCTGTATTTCTTGCTTTGAATGGTGTGAATATTATCGCTATTCCTTTTAGTCTTCTTTTCTTAATTCCCTGTAGTTCAAAAATTTTTTCTTTGGCTTTACGAAAATTTTTACTCCAAAAATTATGAAGAAACAAAGTAAATGTCTTTTTAATCTTCTGGGAAATGTGTGCCTCTTTAAACTGTATTTAAGTCAGAAGTTACTGTAATGAAGGACAAAAGCTCTAGACAAGGTCCCCTGCTCCTGGGGAGTGTTCAAGGCTAGGTCTCCTGGAGGCGAGCCTGCAGTTTTTTCTCAAAGTTTATAGCTCACCTCCTGACTGTTTCTTTGCAAGGGACATGAAAGGGGGCTAGAAATAGAGCAGGGTGGGAATCTGACCCATTGTGACCACTCAGGAGACTCTGGCCTGGAAAATTCCCTTGTATGTCGCAAAAACAAACATTTGAAACGGGAGGGAGAAACCAGGCTTAAACAAAGAGTGAAACCAGTTCCCATTTGAACTCTCCTGCCGATAAACATATGTGCCCGCTCTTTTGTTTCCCAAACATCAGTTTTTCATCATTTGGACACAGTTTCAACCTGAATCTGTCCAGAGCATAAGAAACAAATATTTTGAGATTTAATAGAATGATGCATATGTACATTAGGTACATTCTGTCATGGTGCAAACTCAGTGTACTGAAATGCTATGATGGTGTTGTATAAGCCTTTGAATCTTACTGTATTTTTCAGACAATGGTAACCTTTTCTTACTGCTTGTTTACTGTAGGATTGACTTTAATATCAATGGAGAAACAAATGTCAATAGCCATGTGCTTTGTCTCTGTCATTTGTAATTTTGTCCTCTGTCACCTATAGTCCTTTCTCCTTCCTTGTTCTTTTGCTGAACGACTTGCTTAGGTCCTTACCTACTAAAGGAAAAGATGCCCTCCTCCCTACCTGTAGCCTGCAACCTGGATAGGTGCACTCCTATTGCTTGTCTGAAAAAAATGATCCATAGTAATAATTGAATCTTTTGTCCATTTAATTGTCCTGGGTTCTATGGTTATCTCTACTAACTATAGAAAGCTATCTGCTTACACATTTCTCCTTCCTGTGGTCTCCATTTTGCTAAAAACATTAAGAAAAATACTCCTCATAATTCAACTCATTTTCCCTTCTTTGGTACTGTTGTAATAGCTTATGAATGGTCAGTAGTGGTTTTCTGAAAATGCTGCATGTTTTCTTCTGACAAGACCAAAGGTGAGATTAAAGGACCAGCTAGTGCTTCTTTCTATAGTACAGAGTTTGTTAAAAGCAGAAACTCTAACATTAGTTAGCTTCATTTGAAATTCATATATCCTCATTTAATAGCTATGTGACCTGAGAAAATTCATTTAAACTCTATGAGCCTTAGTTTCTTGATTTGTAAAGCTGTGGTAGTATAAAGCTTATAATAGCATCTATCATGTGCTAGGTATAATTCTAAGCACTATAAATACATGAACTCATTTAATTTTTGTAACTCTCTGATGTTGGTAATTAATATTATCCCCATTTCTCAGTTAGGAAAACTGAGACATGAAAAGGAAAGTAATTGGCCATGGTAATAGAGTTAGGAAGTGGTAGAGTTGAGCCTGTGAAGCCAGGTAGTTGGATCCTGGAGGCCATGTACTTACCAGTGTGCTATATTGCCTCTATATTAAACTATTGAGCATAAAATGCAGTGTTTGTCACATAGCATTTATTGTCAGCTAGTATTATCACTACCATCACCTCTTCTTGTCTTTCTTCATTTTATCACTCTTGCTTCTACAAGACTGGTTATATAAAGTTGATCACCCCACCACCACAAGGACTAAAAACAGCAACAAGAACAATAGTGATCCAGGCTGGAATAGCTGCCTAGTTGTTTTTTTTTTTAAATATTTATTTATTTGCTTTAGTTGTACACATGCCTTTATTTTTACGTGGTGCTGAGGATCGAACCTGGGCCATGCATGTGCTAGGCAAGCACTCTACCGCTGAGTCACAACCCCAGCCCTGCCTATTTGCTCTTTACCTTCTGTCCTTTGTATTTGAGCCATAAATATGACAGAGTCCAATGAAAGGAGGCACTAAATGTTAATACCTCTTTTCCATCACATGAAAATTATATCCTTCCTATCTCCAATCCTCCAGCAATGATCCAGGAAAAAAATGTTTAAAGCAAGGGAGAAATTTTAGAAGTTGTAGACTTCAAGTGATGTTGCTACCATTCTTTAATAAATGTGTGAAATTTCAAAAAGTACTAAAGTTTGTGAAAGATGTTTGTGAACAAAGACTCTGCTACCAGCATAAATTCTCTGGTCTTTACTCCTTAACTCATTTGAGAATGTCATAATCAGAGAAAAAGAAAGAGAAAATTCTGCAAGTAATTATATTCTTCTTTTAAAGCAAACCACTGACTTCAAAATTCTCTAACACATTTGTGGAAACTTCTTTTTTTGTTTGAGATTTATTTGAATGAGCTGTTATGATTGGAGACAGTGAGAATTTCAGATTAATGTTTTGCAGCCAAAAAAAAAAAAAAAAAACCCTCTGGAAAGCTGGCAAGTGTTCATAAGTCAGCCCTAGAATTATGTAGGTTGAAGGCTCCCCAGTGGACAGACCGAACATATAAGAAGGAAACCAGAGATCTGGTGATTTTACATCCCAGAGTCTAAGAGAACGAATAAGCACAGAATTCAAAGCATTCTTCAGCCTGAATTTTTAAGGTAAGTTTGAACAATTTATATATACTTGACTTGGAAAGTAGAACATACATTAAATGAAAATATTTTTTTATGGACAAACTTTCCCTTTTCCCGGTGTTTTAACACTGTAATTTGCAAAACTCCTAAATTATTTAACTGCTGTTTCTCTTACAGGAGTGCATTTAGGAATCAGAAAAGCTGAGCTGATTTATGATAACTGCTTTAAACTCAAGCGACCAGTAAGTCTTCAGTGGGATTTATTTTTTATTCTTTCATGTTAATTTGTAAAGTCATATAGAGAAATGAGCTTTAGACAAAAATGAGAGTTTGTTATTTACTAGGAGGTACTTTGGTGATTATATTTTTAACTGAGTAGTTTATTTGTATTTACTTTAAAACTATCTAAAGTAATAATCTTTCCCTTAGTGTTTATCTTTAGCTAATTTTCGTTTGTTTCAAAATAATGTTTGTAGTCAAAAAACCCAAAACAACAATGTCTCAAAAACCTGAACACTGATTATGACATTTGAGAACAGTGACTATTTAGTTATAGTCAACTGAAAAGATAGCAATAGAAAAATGATAAGACTATATCATGATTAATCATTGATTTTCAGTTCTTATTTCATTGAGCAAACAAAACTATTTTGACCCTGAAACAAATTTGGCTCTTTGTTTTCTTTTTCTTATCCTAATTAAATTGATTTTTTTCTATTAAACAGACAAAACTGTAATATCTATATCTAAATCTAATTTTCTCTATTAAACACAGAAGGCTTTTAGAAATATGCATATATGCCATAACTTCTTCATAATTATAATTGTGAAAACAATGGAAAAGTAAAACTAAAGAGATTATTTTTAATTAGTAAAAACCCATTACAGTCCCCCTATACCAATGTTCCTTTTGCGTATTGTTTCTGTCATTTTTACACTTACTTATTTTTTCCATAGCTTATGCTACTTTTATTTTCTACAGATATAATGCTTTGTATATAGTTACTTGAATAAAGCATTTCTCTATGAAATAGCAGGGAGCAGTGTGATTTCTAGAAAGTATGCAGACTGAGATAAATGATCAAGTGTTTTAAAGTATTAATTTTTCTTATTAAGGGTTTCTTGTTTGCTACATACAATTTCTATCTCAACTAAACTTTTGAAATATTATTTTCTTTAAAGCTCTAAAAACATGATAGAAAAGAGGTGCAAAAGGTAGGGGTTTTTTTTTTTTTTTTTTTTTTTTTTTTTCCCCAGAATTTTTAGTTCCTGAGGCTGAAATGTTTTACTTTTTGCTACTACTGAGAAAATTGTTCTTTCTTCCTCAAGAGGTAAAATACATTCTTATTTCACAGGCACAGTCCTATTTCATAATGTTTTCTAGAATCACTTGTTTTTGCTTTTTTAAAAAAAATCATACTCAAAATGCTAACGAACTCAAATATACCTTAAGCTTTGTATGTGTCCTGACAGCTTCCTTTTTCTCCCCCACAGAAAGCATACAAATTAGGAGTTGCTGACATTTCAATATGAAGGACAACTTCAGTCTTGCCACCATCAGCAAAAACCTTACCAGCAGTCTGGGACTTGCGAATGTATCTGGCAACAATGAGTCCACCTTTAACTGCTCACATAAACCAGCAGATAAGCATTTAGATGCAATTCCTATTCTCTACTACATTATTTTTGTGATTGGATTTTTTGTTAATACTGTTGTGGTTATACTGTTTTGTTGTCAAAAGGGTCCTAAAAAGGTTTCTAGCATTTACATCTTCAACCTGGCTGTGGCTGACTTACTTCTTTTGGCTACTCTTCCTCTCTGGGCAAGTTATTATTCTTACAGATATGACTGGCTTTTTGGACCTGTGATGTGCAAGGTTTTTGGTTCTTTTCTGACCTTGAATATGTTTGCAAGCATTTTTTTTATTACCTGCATGAGCGTTGATAGGTACCAATCAGTTATCTACCCTTTTCTGTCTCAAAGAAGAAATCCCTGGCAGGCATCTTATATAGTTCCCCTGGTTTGGTGTATGGCCTGTCTGTCCTCATTGCCAACATTTTATTTCCGAGATGTCAGAACCATTGAGTACCTAGGGGTGAATGCTTGTGTTATGGCTTTCCCACCTGAGAATTATGCCCAATGGTCAGCTGGGATTGCCTTAATGAAAAATATCCTTGGTTTTATTATCCCTTTAATATTTATAGCAACATGTTACTTTGGAATCAGAAAACACTTACTGAAGACCAACAGCTATGGGAAGAACAGAATAACCCGTGACCAAGTCCTGAAGATGGCAGCTGCTGTTGTCCTGGCGTTCATCATTTGCTGGCTTCCCTTCCATGTTCTAACCTTCCTGGATGCTCTGGCCTGGATGGGTGTCATTAATAGCTGTGAAGTTATAGCAGTCATTGACCTGGCACTTCCTTTTGCCATCCTACTGGGATTCACCAACAGCTGCGTTAATCCCTTTTTGTATTGTTTTGTTGGAAACCGGTTCCAACAGAAGCTCCGCAGTGTGTTTAGGGTTCCAATTACTTGGCTCCAAGGCAAGAGAGAGAGTGTGTCTTGCCGAAAAAGCAGTTCTCTTAGAGAAATGGACACCTTTGTGTCTTAAAAATGAGAGCTGAATGCATGCAATCAATATGGCTAATTGTCCTGAGGCCCAGCTGAATTATCTTTAAATGGCTTTAGCAATAGAAGTCCCTCCCCCATTACGTATTCTTCTAAAACAGAAAACAAAGTGTAACTAAATTTTATCCTTCAGTGACTTTCAGGAATTGTCCATTTTTTTTCTGGTATATTGGTTCAAGACTGTCATTAGTGAGACATATCCACAACCCAGAAGTAGTTGGGGATTTATCTCAAATTATAATTAATAGTAAATTGTGATTAATGATTTTGGGTTCAGATTTCTCCTTGAAAAATGCTGGCATTTCTTGGTGAGGTTTTATATAAATTTTCATCAAGTTCTTTTCTCTTGAAGTAGGGATAGGTTTACATTGTTGCATTATTTACCAGACAACATTGTTAACAGAGATAAGAAGTAAATTGAGTATACTATTAGAACATACTAACATAATGGATTAGTACTGGATTATTCAGGCACTAGGCATATACTTTCTACTTTCTAAAAATTATAATTCTATTCCTTTTACATTTCACGTGAGCATAGCATTACACTTAATATATATCTACATATCAAGCAGGGCTAGGGACGTAGATTAAATCACACTTCTACATTTTGGCTTATTTTTACAGTTATAGAAAGTAAAATGTATAATAAAACAATTTCAATTAACACATATTTGAGTGTTCACTAAACTCTGAATAAGTACTTTTTAAAAACTTTCTATTCATTTTAACCATTGTTTAAATGCTTATATTTTTCTGATAATTTTTGAAAACTATAAACACTGTGTATTGTTATAAAATGTAAAGGTCACTTTTTACATCTCTGACCTTTTAAATGTGGTGCTTTGATATATAGAATGTTGACTTGATTTTTATTATTGATGCTTTGGTTCTGGGTTGCTTCCCAAAATATGTGGGTGGATTCTTTGACTAGTAATAAACCCTAAACTGGCATAAGAAAAGTTTATAGCAGAATGAAAATTTGATTAGGAGAAGAGACCCAGCAAATGACAAGTTTGGTGTGAGGCAAGGGACCTGACAGGTAGGGCTGTGCAATGTAGCTTTCAGAATACAGATCCTGGTGGGTAATTTTAAACTATATCTGTATTTACTGTTTGCTCCAGAATCTATGGATTCTGTGAACTATTTTAAACTTATCACTGGCTCACAGCTCTCCTTCTCAATACTATTAGAACTCCTAAGTTAGAAGAATACCTGAAACTGAATGAGTTACCTCAACTTTAATTAGATGAGTATATAAATCCTAATTTTACAAGTTCAAGATTTCATTCTGCACCAGCCCCATATTATACAAGGTTACCTCAGACCTTCCTAGATCAATGATTACCTGTGAGGTAGAATTGAAGTTTGGGGGTTTTAACATCTCTGTCAAGTTCCAGGGCTACAGACAGAAGAATACTCTCACACTACTTTTTGGGAAAGCCCCAATTTCATGTAATCATGTTATTTTAAATAAAGCAAATAGCTAAATATATAATCAACTATGGCTTCACATTTTAAATGATTTTGTAATACATATAATTTGAATAAAATCCTTTGTTGGAAGATCATGTGTGCTTATTATTATTTTATATTCACTACTTCCAAGTATAGATTTTTACTTTCTCTTCTATTGGTACTTTCCATTCAATCCTCACTAATACTTCTCAGTTTCAGCCTTCATCATTACTCACCTGGTCTTTTGTCATAGTCCTCTAGTCCCTCTCCTGAGTATTCAGCCATAATTTCCTAGTGACTATGAAAGCAAAACCCACATTTCTGATCATGGTTGGCATGACCTTAGAATATCTTATCCTTTTTCTGAGGTTGATTTTTCTCTGTCATCCCCTCCCTTGCATTCCAGGTTCAAGAACTACAATATGTATTAAAAAAAATGTTTAAGTCTGACGCTCTTTCATGCTGCTCTGCTTTTGTTCACACGACTATGTGTCCCTGAATACTCCTCTAATCATTCCCCCCATCCACAGCCTTTCATCCAATTGATGAACACCAATTTAACTGTCAACATTCAGCTCATGCTGTTTCTTCTACCATAATCATATTATACTATTTATATGACCCTCCCCGCCCCACCCCTCACTCTGGGAGTTCCCTTAATGAACAAAATTTCTTCTCCAGCTCTTGGGGTTTTGAGCCTGGCCTCTGCCTCCATAGGCTAATTTTTTTTGGCACCAGGGATTGAACCCAGGGGCATTTAACTATGGAGCCACATCCCTAGCACACCACCCCCTCTTTATATTTTATTAGAGACAGGGTCTCGCTGAGTTGCTTATGGCCTTGCTAAGTTGCTGAGGCTGGTTTGAACTTGTAATTCTCCTGCCTCAGCCAGGAGTCTAGTCTGGAGTCCTAAGTAGTTAGGAGTGTTTTTTTCTGGGACTCAGAAAAGATGTCAGTTGAAAGGGTGGTACAAGAATATGTCCTGACTGTAGGAATATACCAGAGTAGATATGTCATCTTTCCTCTTTAAAAATGTCAATTTCAAGTAAACTTTTCGGATAGCCTGTGAAATTTATCCTCATTAGGTTACTTTCCAAAGTATTACCTAATTTTCTTTCTTTTCCATGATCTTACCTTTTTTTTTTCATCATATCTAACAAAATGCCTAGGAACCACATAACAACAACAATGACAAAGACAACAATAATAGCTACTATGAGGTGAGCATTATGTGCTCAGTACTATTTTGTATGCATCATCCTATTTTATTCACACAATGACTAAATTATGTTCATTTTACCAATAAGGAAACTGAGGCACAGATGAATCCTGACTGATCTTTAAATTTGGCTCTAACAGATGAATTGGGTAGTTCCAGTAGCAGTATTTAATACTATATATATGAGTCCTAGGCTACCAAGTAGGTATTTCAGAGACAATCTTATATAATCTTTCAACCTTCATCCCTAATATTTAGAGCTCACAGGCAGGTGGTATATTTGCACCTATGAAGAAAAAGAGAGGAAGCCAATGGATGAGGCTTTCTCCCTTGCCCTCCACTGCTCTCTTCTTATGCTCCACGTTCTACAGAACCAAATGAAGTAACCACTACTCCCCACTACCCTCTGTACCCCGTGTGCAAAGCAAATCCAACACTTTAGACATTTCTTTGAGGAATAAATATGTACATATATACTTTAGCTCTTTGAAATGAGATTATATAAGGTTACCAGAGAAGTTTATTTCTTGCAACTTGCAGAAAATAGTTTAACTTTTATCATGGGAAGGGAAATATTATTTTAATTTTCTATAGCTCTAAATCAGATCTACTAAACAGAATCCCTTTTTGCCTGATCTTTTTGATGCCTGCATCAACATGAGAGGACAATTACATTCTATTTTTACTTTTCTATTCCTCCCACTGTGATCAGAGGTTGGGTAACTATCTGGTAGCTTCATGTATCAACAAAACTCCAAACTTGGGGCTGGGCTTGTCAGCAGTATAGTGCTTGCCTAGCACATGGGGGGCCCTGGGTTCCATCCTCAGCACTACATAAAAAGAAATAAAGGTATTGTGTTCAACTACAATTAAAAATAAATATTAAAAAACCCCACAAAACTCCAAACTTGACACATTGAATTCTTATATTCAGTGACAGGAACAAGAAAGGTTCTGGTAATAAAGAAAATTATTTTGTTAATTACTTGATAAACTATATAATAAATGGTAATTTACACAAAATAACAGAAATTCATAAATTTCCATTAAAAATCATCACTTCCCCTGCAAAAGATCAATGACCCAGAGCTGAGTTAACTAACCCACTTGCAGATTTATACCTATAAAGGTTTCACATCCTTGGAAAGAAAATTCTTTGTTTGTGAATGGTTTTTATCTGGGATGAGAGTTTTTTTTTTTTTTTTTTTGGTACCGGGGATTGAACTCAGCGGCCAGCACTCGACCACTGGGTCACATCCCCAGCCCTTTTTCGTATTTTATTAGAGACAGGGTCTCACTGAGTTGCTAAGTACCTCGCCATTGCTGAGGCTGGCTTTGAACTCGCGATCCTCCTGCCTCAGCCTCGAGAGAGTTCTTTTTTAAAATTAATTTTTGTTTTTTACTTATTTTTCTGTACTGGGGAATGAACCCAGAGGTGCATTTCCACTGGGCTATATCCCCAGTCCTTTTTCCTTTTTGAGAAAGGTTCTTGCTAGGTTGCTGAGGGTCTTGCTAAATTGCTGAAGATTACTGAGGCTGGCATGGAATTTGCAATTCTCCTGTCTTAGTCTCCCGAGTGGCTAGGATTATAAGTATGTACCATAGTGTGTGGCTGAGAGAATTCTCTTTAAAATTAAAAATAATTAACATGTATTTCTTACAATAGAGTCAATAGTTATTGTTGAAAAATGTATGTAACTAAATATTTGCTACAATCACCATTTGCAGCATGAGGTAAGATTATTATAGGTATGAACACAGATTATGTATATTTAATTATGTATTAGATTAATCTATGCATTATTTATTTTTCTCTTTATCCACATCCATATGTATTTCCTTTTTATGGATTAGTTATCAAATATGTCCTTCATTACACTGTGGGATTTTTTTTTAATGTCTCAAATATTTTGATCCTAGGCTTCCATTTGGTTTACTTTATAATTTTCTTTCTTTCCTCATTTGGTCCTTGTCTCCTATAGTAAGTACAAAATCCTCAGGGCTTTAAGTAATCCAAGAGATCACACCTGGTTACAATTGTCCAGTGGGGGAAAACACTGGAAAATCTGATAAATCCATTGGCTCATTCTCTGCAGCTGTTCTTGCTACATTGATTAGCAGTTGGTCTACATGACAACAAATGGCTCAGTCTGGTACAGACTCCTTTCCATGTAAATGACAGGAGTGATCACTTCACAAGCTACCTGGTAAGGGTGTAAGGGAAAGAAAAAGGAAGGCTTTTTTTCCCTTCCATTGTTAAACTTACTCTCTTATAACTGATGCATGCCATAGTAGACTTGGATTCACACATTTTTTTTTTTTTTGGAGCAGGTCTATGAAGCCAGGAGCAATCAACAGAAACCCACCAGGAGGAACGTACCATATCAGGAACCAGTCTTCTTTTTCCTTAAATGAATCTCTCCTGTGCAGATGGAGTTACATTTCAAATTTATTCTCAATAAAATTACAACTGAAATATAAATACTTAAAAAAAGGAGTATTCCTGAGTGTGAAAGGGAGTGGTTAGGGGGGCTGATACTGTTTCTTTTCTTTTTTTTAAAATATATATTTATTTGTTTTAGTTGTACACAATGCCTTTATTCTTACGTAGTGCTGAGGATGGAACCTGGGCCAGGCATGTGCTAGGCAAGCGCTCTACCGCTGAGCCACAAACCCAGCCCCTGATACTGTTTCTTGATAACATGAATAGGGGTATTTTATAAGATTCACAGTTAACAACTTTGAAATTCTCAGGAAAGTATTGAATTCTTGGTTCCCTTTCTTTAAAAAGCCTTCTCCATTCCATAGAAACACAAACTTAATATTTCAATGTGTACAGGAAACAGATGGCATAGATCTGTTTGTGTGAAAAAAATTAAAAGCATTAGACCAATGTCAAGCTCCCCAAATTTCAAGTTACAGCCTTTCTTTAAACCAATGGATCCCTACTTACTCTACATTCATTTATGAAAAAGTACCACTTGAGTGATAATTCCCATTACAAAAAAATCTACTCTGATGTTTGTTGATGTTGTAACATCTTGAAATATTTGCAGATAATAAATTTGAGATCGTATCTTTCTATATCCCAGAGAAACACAAAAATCCGTTTCACTGGCTATGCTGTTATCAACTGTCTCTACCCCAAATCATATGTTGAATCCCTAATCCCCAATGCAACTGTATCTGGACATTTGGCTTTTAGGTTGTAATTAAGGATAAAGGAGGTCTTAAGTGTGGCATTCTAATCTGGTAGGATTGGTGGCCTTATAAGAAGAGAAAAATATCCTCTGTGTCTTGTCTCTTTTTTCTCTCTCTCCATGTGCACTGAGGAAAGTCTATGTGAGTAAACAGCAAGAAGGCAGCCATCTGGTGGTGTACAAGCAGGAAGAGAGCCCTCACCAGAAATTAACTTTCTTTTCTTAAATTTTTTTTATTTTTAAAATTTTATTCTTAGTTGTTATATATGACAGCAGAATGCATTACAATTCATATTACATTTATAGAGCACATTTTTACATATCTCTGGTTGTATACAAAGTATATTCACACCATTTGTGTCTTCATACATGCACTTAGGGTAATGATATCCATCTCATTCTACCATCTTTTTTTTTACCCCCTGTCCCCTCCCTTACCCTCCCTCCCTATTGACCTTTATAGTCCTAATCTCTAATCCTTTCTAGTCCTTTCTCTCTAAATCCTCCTATGCTCCCCGTCCCAACCCCACTGTGAATCAGCCTCCTTATATCAGAGAAAACATTTGGCATTTGGAATTTTGGGATTGTCTAACTTCAATTAGCATTATATTCTCCAATTTTATCCATTTACCTGCTAATGCCATTATTTTATTCTTTTTTATTGCTGAGTAACATTCCATTGTGTATATATACCACATTTTCTTTATCCATTCATCTACCGAAGGGCATCTAGGCTGGTTTAACAGTTTAGCTATTGTGAATTGTGCTGATATAAACATTGATGTGGCTGTGTCCCTGTAGTATGCTGTTTTTAAGTCCTTTGGGAATAGACCCAGGAGTGGGATGGCTGGGTCATAAGGTGGTTCCATTCCCAGTTTTCCAAGGAATCTCCATACTGCCTCCCATATTGGCTGCACCATTTTGCAGTCCCACCAGAAATGTATGAGTGTACCTTTCTCCCCACATCCTCTCCAACATTTATTGTTGTTTGTGTTCTGAATAGCTGCCATTCAGACTGAAGTGAAATGAAATCTTAGTTTTGATTTGTGTTTCTCTAATTGCCAGAGATATTGAACATTTTTTCATGTATTTGTTGACTGATTGTATATCTTCTTCTGAGAAGTGTCTGTTCAATTCCTTAGCCCATTTATTGATTGGGTTATTTGTGTTTTTTTTGTGTTAAGATTTTTGAGTTCTTTATATATCCTAGTGATTAGTACTCTATCTCACTGTGAGTGGTAAAAAATTGTTTTCAGTTAGTCGGCTCTCTATTCACCTCAGTGATTGTTTCTTTTGCTGAGAAGAAGATTTTTAGTTTGAATCTATCCCATTTATTGATTCTTGATATTAATTCTTGTGCTACAGGAGTCTTATTAAGGAAGTTGGGGCTGAATTCGACATGATGGAGTTTAGGGCCTACTATTTCTTCTAATAGGCGCAGCATCTCTGGTCTAATTCCTAGGTCCTTGATCCACATTGAGTTGAGTTTTGTGCATGGTGAGAGATAGGGGTTTAATTTCATTTTGTTGCATGTGGATTTCCAGTTTTCCCAGCACCATTTGTTGAAGAGGCTATCTTTTCTCCAATGTACATTTTGGCACCTTTGTCTAATATAAGATAACTGTCACTATGTGGGTTAGTCTCTTTGTTCTCTATTCTTTTTTGTTTGGTACTGGGGATTGAACTCAGGGGCACTCAACAACTGGGCCACATCCACGTCCCTTTTTTGTATTTTATTAGAGACAGGGTCTCACTGAGTTGCTAAGTGCCTCACCATTGCTGAGGCTGGCTTTGAACTCGCAATCCTCCTGCTTCAGCCTCCCAAGTGCTGGGATTACAGGCATGTGCCATCATGCCTGGCTGTGTCCTCAATTTTTAAAAAATTTTTAAAAATGTTTTAAAAAATTTTATTTATAGTAGTATGTATTACAGTTCATACTATACATATAGAGCATCTTTTTACACAAAACAGTTTGTATACAAAGTATATTCGCAGCATTCGAGTCTTCAATCATGCATTTAGAATAATGATATCCATCTTATTCAACCACTTTTTCTTTTTCCCCCCCCTTCCCCCCTTGCTCCCTCCCTTCCCCTTGACCATTATAGTGTTCCTCTAATCCTCCTATGTACCCCGACCCAACAATACTGTGAACCGGCTTCCTTATATCAGAGGAAACATTTTGTATTTGGATTTTTGAGATTGACTGATTTCACTTAGCATTATATTCTCCAACTTCATCAATTTACCTGCAAATGTCATTATTTTATTCTTTTATTGCTGAGTAAAATTCCATTGTGTATATATAGCACATTTTCTTTATCCACTCATCTACTGAGGGACATCTAGGTTGGTTCCACAACCTAGCTATTGTGAATTGTGCTGCTATAAACATTGAAGTAGCTGTGTCACTGTAATATGGTGTTTTTTTTTTTTACAAGTATAGAGCTGATTTATTTATTTTTTAAAATTAACTAAAATTTGATTTTTAAAAAATGTGTGTTTTTTTTTAGTTTTAACTTTTTATTTGTTCTTTTTAATTACACATGACAGTAGAGTATGTTTTGACATATTATATATTCATGGAGTATAACTCCCCATTCTTGTGGTTGTACATGATGTGGAGTTACACTGGTCTTGTATTCATATATGACCATAGGAAATTTAAGTCTAATTCATTCTAGTGTCTTTCTTATTCCCACCCCCCTTACTTCATCCCCCTTTGTCTAATCCAATGAACTTCTATTTCTTCCCTCCCTGTGCCCTTATTGTGTGTTAGCATCGCATATCAGAGAAAACATTCATCCTTTGTTTTTTGGGGATTGGCTGAGTAAAATTCCCTTGTGTAGTAATATGCTGTTTTTAAGTCCTTTGGGAATAGACCCAGGAGTGGGATGGCTGGGTCATAGGGTGGTTCCATTCCCATTTTCCCAAGAAATCTCCATACTGCTTTCCATAATGGTTGTACCATTTTGCAGTCCCACCAGCAATGTATGAGTGTGCCTTTTTCCCCACATCCTCTCCAACATTTATTGTTGTTTGTGTTCTTGATAGCTGCCATTCTGACTGGAGTGAAATGAAATCTTAGAGTAGTTTTTATTTGCATTTCTCTAATTGCCAGCGATGTTGAGCATTTTTTCATGTATTTCTTTTTTTTTTTTTTTTAAACTGGGAGGTCAATAGAATTGGTTTTATTTATTTATTTTTTAATTTTTATTTATAGTAATATGTATTACAGTTCATACTATACATATAGAGCATCTTTTTACATAAAACAGTTTGTATTCAAAGTATATTCACAGCATTCAAGTCTTCAATCGTGCATTTAGAATAATGATATCCATCTTATTCAACCACTTTCCCCCCCCTTCCCCCCTTGCACCCTCCCTTCCCCTCCCTTCCCTTTGACCATTATAGTGTTCCTCTAGTCCTCCTTTGTACCCCGACCCATCAATACTGTGAACCGGCTTCCTTATATCAGAGGAAACATTCAGTATTTGGATTTTTGAGATTGACTGATTTCACTTAGCATTATATTCTCCAACTTCATCCATTTACCTGCGAATGTCATTATTTTATTCTCTTTTATTGCTGAATAAAATTCCATTGTGTATATATGCCACATTTTCTCTATCCATTCATCTACTGAGGGACATCTAGGTTGGTTCCACAACCTAGCTATTGTGAATTGTGCTGCTATAAACATTGAGGTAGCTGTGTCACTGTAATATGCTGTTTTTAAGTCCTTTGGGAATAGACCCAGGAGTGGGATGGCTGGGTCATAGGGTGGTTCCATTCCCATTTTCCCAAGAAATCTCCAAACTGCTTTCCATAATGGTTGTACCATTTTGCAGTCCCACCAGCAATGTATGAGTGTGCCTTTTTCCCCACATCCTCTCCAACATTTATTGTTGTTTGTGTTCTTGATAGCTGCCATTCTGACTGGAGTGAAGTGAAATCTTAGAGTAGTTTTGATTTACATTTCTCTAATTGCCAGCGATGTTGAACATTTTTTCATGTATTTGTTGATTAATCGTGTATTGCCTTGTGACATATATGTGGTCAATTTTGGAGAAGGAGCCATGTGCTGCTGAGAAGAAAGTGTATTCGGTTACTGAGGGATGAAATATTCTATATATGTCCGTTAGGTCTAAGTTATTAATTGTCTTAACAAGGCCTAAATTAGTTTCTTTATTTAGCTTTGGTTTGGATGATCTATCCATTGGTGAGAGAGGTGTGTTGAAGTACCCCAGAATAACTGTGTTGTCGTCTATTTTACTCTTGAACTTGGAAGGGTTTGTTTGATGAATGTAGGTGCTCCATTATTTGGGGCATATAGATTTATAATTGTTATACCTTGTTGATGAATGGTTCCCTTAAGTAGTAAGAAATATCCATCTTTATCCCTTTTGATTAGCTTTGGCTTTAAGTCTACCTTATTTGATATGAGAATGGAAACCCCTGCTTGCTTCCACAGCCCATGTGCATGATAAAACTTTTCCCAGCCTTTCACCTTCAATCGCTTGATGTCTTTTTCTATGTGGTGTGTTTCCTGGAGACAGCAAATTGTTGGGTTGTTTCTTTTAATCCAATCTGACAATCTGTGTCTTTTGAATGGTGAGTTTAGGCCATTAACATTCAGGGTTATTATTGAGATGTGATTCTTATTTCCATCCATTTTTAAATGTATTATAGTATTTAGCTTGATTTTGATTCTCCTCTGGTTGGTAATTCCTTTAGTTTACTATCTCCCTTTGTTGATTTTCATTGTTATTTTTGTCTTCTTCTTCGTGGAAAATTTTGCCCAAGATGTTCAGAAGTGCTGGCTTTCGAGTTGTGAAATCTTTTAACTTTTGTTTCTCATGGAAGGTTTTTATTTCATCTTCAAATCTAAAGCTCAATTTTGCTGGATATGAGATTCTTGGTTGACATCCCTTTTCTTTCAGAGCTTGAAATATGCTATTCCAGGATTTTCTAGCTTCTAAGGTCTGGGTTGAAAAATCTGAGCATAGTCTGATCGGTTTCCCCCTGTATGTAATCTGCTTCCTTTCTCTTGTGGCTTTTAATATTCTCTCCTTGCCTAGTATATTAGGCAATTTCATTATAATGTGCCTTGGTGTGGATCTGTTGTGGTTTTGTACGTTTGGTGTTCGGTAAGCCTCTTGAACTTGGTTTTGCCATTCATTCCTCATGTTTGGAAAATTTTCTGCTATTATTTCATTGAATAAATTACTCATTCCTTTGGTTTGAAACTCTGCACCTTCTTCAACACCAATCACTCTTAAGTTTGGTCTTTTTATGCTGTCCCATAATTCCTGAATGCTCTGTTCTTGTTTTCTTACTACTTTTGCCGTGTCATCTAGATTTTTCTCCAGGATATATATTTTGTCTTCATTATCTGAGGTCCTTTCTTCCAGGTGATCTAATCTGTTGGTGATGCTTTCAATTGAGCCTTTAGTTTGGTTTATTTCTTCTTTCATTTCCAGAATTTCTGTTTGGTTTCTCTTTAGAATCTCTATCTCCCTATTAAAGTAATCTTTTGCTTCCTGTATTTGTTTTTGGAGTTCTTTGTCAAAATGCTCTTTTACCGCCTGTATTTGCTCTCTCATCTCATTTTAGAGTTCATTCTTAATGAACTCATTTGGAATATGTAATTTCTAAATTCCATCTCTGGCATTTCACCAACTGTGCTTGCCATGGAATCTACTGAGGGGGTATGTTGATTGGTTTCAGCCACTTTCTTCCCTTGCTTCTTCATAATGCTTGTGTATCTATTCTTCTAGCACTGTGGGACCTTGCCTATTTCGATTTTACCTTATAGCCTTATGTTTCTCCTGTGGTACAATGTTGTCAGATCCCCTTATAAATACCTTACACTTTAAGATCTAACACTTTCTTTACAGCTAATCCCAGTTCGATCACAATGTACAGATTTAGTTAACTCAGGTATTGTTTCCAATTTACTCTGTATGCTTGTGTTGGGGTTTACAGTTTCAGTATTGGACATAGAGATGATATGTTTAGGAAGAAGGAAGTGAGGTTATTGAGATATTCTTTCTTAGGAAGTATGAAAATAGAATTCTATGGAAGTGGCTTAATATCAGCAGACGGGAGAGGAAAGAGAATGGAGTGAGCGATTTAGAGGGAAGACTGATTTATATAGAAACCAAACTTATGTACCCGTTGAGAGAAGAAAAAAAAAAGATGGAAAAGAAAAAATAAAAAGGAACAATGAGAGATAAAAAAGAAGTAAGAATTAGTGTAAGAGAGAGGAGAGAGATACTGAGTAAAGGAAAATAGAGAGTAAACTATATATAACACCGCTTTGCTGTATATTTCAATTGCCCCAGGTCTAGAAGTCCCAATTTCTGTGTATACCTTGTTTACGCCTCTGATGAGTACACAATGACAGGGTGTAAATAGATAAGATGAGGGCAGAAGAGACTAAGGAGAGAAGGGAAGAAAAGAAAGAGGAACACAAACACACAAATAATCACACTATCAAACAGAACAAAACCAAAAACTAAAAAACAAACAAACAACAACAACAAAAAAACAGAGTCAAACCCAGGAACAAGTCTCAAATAAACAGGACCCTGGGAAGCCCTTCCAGTTTAAGCCAGTTGTCACGGATCACACCCAGACAGTCACAGAGCACCAATTAGTGGCGTCTATTCTGCATCTTTGGCCAGCTGCAGATTGGCACAGACGAATATGGGGGGGGGTGTCAGTACGTGAATAGCACCAAGAAAGGGTTCATCCAAAAGGCACGCATTCCCCACGCCCGCCCCCAGTTATAGCTCTCGTGGTTGCTGCGCTGGCCTCAAGCAGGCCCTTCCCTGCTGGCTTCCTGCGCGCTCTCACCCAGGTGTGTGCTGCTCTCCTGGCCCTTGACCGATCCTTGGATGCTGGCAGCTGTTTTTCTTCTCCATTTCTTTGTCCTGGTCAGCCGCAGCCCTCCTCCAAAATGGTGGTGCCTTCCCCGGTCCCAACAGAAGTACCCCGGACCTGTGTGTCACTCTGTGGCAAGCAGGTCCTGTTCGGCAATTTACATGAAAGAAGTCTGTGAGGCCACTGCTCGCGTCTGGCTTTCTTTTTATTCTGCACTGTTCGAGGCCATGGTCTGTACTTCCCTTATTGCAATGCTACCACGGGAGCTGCACTGCTAATGCTGGTTCGGTTTTGTGGGTCGCTTGCACTGGACTCCGAGCATCGGTGGTCTGGAGTTCGTTGTATTTCACCATTTAGATGTGCGCGGATGTCTCAGCTCCCTCCCAGTTGCGGGAGTATTGCTAGGAATGCATTCAGTCTTCCTGCTAAGCCTCTTTTAGTGACAGTCTCCCAAGAGTGTTTCTCTGCTGTCCGCCATCTTTTCCCTCTGTGTCCTCTATTCTTAACCATTGGTCTACAAGTCTATTTTGGTGCCAATACCATGCTGTTTTTGTTACTATTGCTCTGTAGTATAATTTAAGTTCTGGTATAGTGATGTCACCTGCTTTACTCTTCTTGCTAAGGATTGCTTTAGCTATTCTGAGTCTCTTATTTTTCCAGATGAATTTCATGACTGATTTTTCTATTTCTATGAGGAATGTCATTGGGATTTTCATTGGAATTGCATTAAATCTGTATATTACTTTTGGTAGTATGGTCATTTTGACAATATTGATTCTGCCTATCCAAGAACAAGGTAGATCTTTCAATCTTCTAAGGTCTTCTATAATTTCTTTCTTTGGTATTCTGTAGTTTTCATTATAGAGGTATTTCACATCTTTGGTTAAGTTGATTCCCAAGTATTTTATTTTTCTTGATGCTATTGTAAATGGGGTAGTTTTCCTCATTTCCCTTTCAGAGGATTTGTCACTGATATATATATAAATGCCTTTGATTTATGGGTGTTGATTTTTGTATCCTGCTACTTTGCTGAATTCATTTACTAGTTCTAGAAGTTTTCTGGTGGAATTTTTTGAGTCTTCTAGGTATAGAATCATATCATCAGCAAATAGTGATAATTTGAGTTCTAATTTACCTATAAGTATCCCTTTAATTTCTTTCATCTGTCTTATTGCTCTGGCCAGTGTTTAAAGAACTATGTTAAATAGAAGTGGTGAAAGAGGGCATCCATGTCTTGTTACAGGTTGTAGGGGGAATGCTTTCACTTTTTCTCCATTTAGAATGATGTTGGCCTGGCGCTTAGCATAGATAGCTTTTATGATATTGAGATATGTTCCTGTTATCCCTAGTTTCTCTAGTGTTTTGAAGATGAAGGGGTGCTGTATTTTGTTGAATGCTTTTTCTGCATCTATTGAGATGGTAATATGGTTCTTATCTTTAAGTCTATTGATGTGATAAATTACACTTATTGATTTCCTTATGTTGAAGCAACCTTGCATCCCTGGAATGAACCCCACTTGATCATGGTGTACTATCTTTTTTATGTATTTTTGTATTCAATTTGCCAGATTTTTGTTGAGAATTTTTGCATCTATGTTCATTAAAGATATTGTTCTGAAGTTTTCATTCTTTGATGTGTCTTTGCCTGGTTTTGGAATCAGGTGATACTGGCCTCATAGAATGAGTTTGGAAGAGCTCCCTCTTTTTCTATTTCCTGAAATAAATTGAAGAGTATTGGTATTAGTTCTTCTTTAAAGGTCTTGCAGAATTTGACTGTGTTTCCATCTGGTCCTGGGCTTTTCTTGATTGTTAGGCTTCTGATGGCATCTTCTATTTCATCACTTGAAATTAATCTGCTTAAATTGTGTATATCATCCTGATTCAATTTGGGCAAATCATATGACTCTAGAAATTTTTCGATGCCTTCGATATTTTATATTTTATTTGAGTACAAGTTTTCATAATAATTTCTAATTTTCTTCTGTATTTATGTAGTGTTTTTTGTGATAGTTCCTTTTTCATTGCGTATGTTAGTAATTTGAGTTTTCTCTCTCCTTCTCTTTGTTAGCCTGGCTAAGGGTTTGTCAATTTTATTTTATTTTTTTTGAGGAACCAACTTTTTGTTTTGTCAATGTATTCAATTATTTTATTTTGTTTCAATTTCATTGATTTCAGCTATGGTTTTAATTATTTCCTGTCTTCTATTGCTTTTGGTGTTGGGTTGTTCTTCTTTTTCTAGGGCTTTGAGATGTAATGTTAAGTTATTCATTTATTTGTTGACTTTTTCTTCTTTTAAGGAATGAACTCCATGCACTGAACTTTCCTCTTAGAGTTCTTCATAGTGTCCCAGAGATTTCAATATTTTGTGTCTGTGTTCTTATTCACCTGTAAGAATTTTTAAATCTCCTCTTGATGTCTTCTGCAACCCATTGTTCATTCAGTAGCATGTGGTTTAGTTTCCAGGTGTTGGAGTAGCTTTTATTTCTTATTTTATCATTGATTCCTAATTTCATTCCATTATGGTCTGATAGAATGCAGGGTAGTATCTCTACCTCAGTTTTAAGGGGGAGATCAATATTATAGCATTCAATGTACCGAATGTGTAGCCATATATCAGTTAGCTTCTATTTTTATATTTACAGTTTTGTTACTATAATGAGAAATGATGAAATCAGTTATCTTCTACCATATACTCAATAGGTTTGTGTAATGGTTTACAGTTTCTAATGGTAGAAAGGGGGACTGAGAGGTTGGCTAAGACATTTATGATGTAGGATGTAAGAAAATATAAAAAAAATTTATTTTTTTAGTTGTACATGGTACCTTTATTTTATTTATTTATTTTTATGTGGTGCTTGGGATCAAACCCAGGGCCTCACATGTTTCCTTTATGTCATGAATTGACTGAAGTATGTATATTCTAAACTCCTTTTCTGACATTTCTTCCACTGTGTTGTCAATTGTTTCTATTATTGGAGTGTGTTGGTTTATTTGGGCCACTTTGTTCCTTTGCTTTTTTATGTTGTTTGTGTGTCTGCCCATATAGCAGCGTGGATGTGAGGCAGTACATTTTCTACCTTGCAGACTTGTAGTGTCCCTGAAGGTTTCTAGTACCTCACCTTTGAGGGGGTGACAAATAATAACAGCATCCAGTGCAAACAATATACATCCTTAAACCAAATATCTCCTATAAGCTTTTGCTGTTTTGATGCAATGAACAGAAATGATGTATTCAATGGTTATCTATAATATAAACAGTTTGAAAAATGGTTTATGATTTCAAATGGTGGACAATGAGAGAACAGAAAGGGTGTAGGATGTGATATTTATGAAGAAGGAGGAGAGAATATAGCAGTAAACTATGATAGGAAGAGAAAAAGAGGAATTAATAGAATTTGGCTGCTAGCAGAAGAAAGGAGAGAAAGAGAATTCAGGGAAACAGGTAAGTGAGAGGAAAATATATGTAACATAAAATTTAAAAACTTAAAAGGAAAAGAAAAAAGTAAAAATAAGAGAATACACAACAAAACTGTAATATACTATTCAGACATTCCAGGCCTCAATAAATTGATGCATGAAAAATTCTAGCTTTGAAAAATGGTAGAAATGTGTGTGATAAAAGGATCTCAATGAAATATTGAAAACTTCCATTGGAGTTCGAAAGTTTCTCATCTTCCCTTCTCAGCAGGTAGTAGGTGTTGTCTAGTGTATGATGCTTGCTCTATCCACAGGATGGGTGGGTTTTCTAGCCATGCTCTGGTCTCTTTGCTGAGTGCCAACTGGTCTGGAGATTCTAAGCCATGCACCTCTAGGGCCCAGTAATTGCCAGTCCACACTGGAAGACTCCACCCCAGGATTCTCCTTTGGGTTCCATTCATGTGGTGTAGGAGTCTATTCTTGGCCCCTTATGTTGCCTGTGGACCCATGATTCCTGGTCTCTGATTTAGTCTCCAAAGTCAATCTCTCTCACCCCGGCCCTTTTGGTTTCCTGGGCAGGTGCTTCTCTCCCAGCCCATCCTGAGGCCTGGACACCTGGACCTGCACACCCATTGCAGAGCTGAGCTGTGTGTTGGATCTGGAGGGTCTGGCAGCTGAGACATGTGGAGCCCTGCCACATCTGGGGCTCAGCTGTTCTGTGTCAGAGGGACCAGGGCCAGGCACTGAGACCCATGGGTTGGTCACAAACCTCTGTGCAATGGGCTGGTTGGGGGATAGGGAAGGGTTGGGAGACTGGGGACTGGGGAGCCAGGGGGCCCTATTGTGTTCTGGACTGATGCTGATACCACCGTTTACCGGTGAAGAGTTCTGCTCCCCCCCAAATGTTGAAGTTTGAACATTAGAGAAGCATGCTGAGGCAAGCATATAAAGCAGGGTTTATTTAAAAGGGGTCACATAGACTTCTCCCAGGAGGGAGAAGGGGGCCATTGCCAGTCTCCTGATATCCCAAAAAGCAAGGCAGGTCTGCCTTTTTTTATATGTCCCAGGGCTTCCTTTGTTCTCCTGCTCTCTTCCCCTTATCTCTCTCCTTCCTGCCTACATGACCAGGCCCAGTGGCCTGGCCAAAAGGTGAGAAGCAGATGGGCTGAAGGGGGAAGGGCAGGATGGAGCAGCCCAGGACACATGAATTAACAACTGTGTAGCTCCCTGTAGGGAGGGGCAGTTCCTGGGACAGGTTACCTTGGCAAAGGGTTGGGGCAGGGGCAGGTTCTTGATAAGGGTGGAGGAAGGGCTCTGAAGGAATTAACATTCCAATCCCTCAGGGGACAGTCTCCCAACAGGTCCAACTTCCCTGGACTCACTCAAAATTGGCTTTCTTGATCCGACCTGACTTGATTTACCTATCTATACCGACTGCCTATCAGATTCTGGCTCCACTGCCAGACAGGGTAGGTTCAGGGGACGGGTGGATGCCAGACTCAGGAGGGAGTCAGGGCCTGGCTGGTGCTGGGACCTGGCCAGTGCCAGCCCAAATGGGTTCTGGGAACCCGGTGGGTACAGGACCCACTGACTGGGTGAGCTGAGAACAAAATGCCCTCCCACCCTCTTCCAACTTTCTGACCCACTGTAGCCAGCCCTTCAGTCTGTGCCAGCCTCAGGACTCACAGAGCTGAGAAGAGCCAGGCTCTCTCCAGCCTCTCTAACCTGTGTTCCCCTGGGTGAATGAATGCTCCCAGTTTCTGACTTGTCACAGAACTGTGAGGCTCAGACAGGCCGATGCAGACTAGCTGCAAACTTATGGATCTGGGTTTCCAGATTCTTCAGGCTCTGCCACACTATAGTCCAAGATTGCTCCTGGATAGTGAAGGATTCATAAACCCTGGTGGGGAGATTTAAAAAAAAATTAATGAGTCCGGCAGTCTGAGGCTTAGCCAGGACAGACGGCCCCTCCTCTCTCTGGATTTTTTTACGCTGAGCCTCTGGGAGACATGTGATATTCCTGCTGTTTGAGTTCTGGGTAGCTGAGCTAAGGGAAATGCTGCCTCAGGCGAATCCTCCATCTTTACCTTCAAAAACCCCCCAAACTCTTAACCAGGCTCTGAACCCAAAGGCCAGCAGCAGCTGTGTATAACATATGGGCCTCAGGTGAGAGCAGTTGGCCCTGTTGAAGTGTGGCCAGACCTTTGGGAAGATTGCTCTTCAGAGAGGCAGGGTGTTATGGTTTGGATGTGAGGTGGTCCCCAAAAGCTCCCGTGTGAGATGATACAAGAAGGTTTGAAAGAGAAAAGATTGGGTTATAGCCTTAAACTAGTCGTTGAATTAATTTGTCTGGGATTAATTGGTAACTGGAGGCAGGTGGAGTGTGGCTAGAGGGGGCGGGAATTGGGGCGTGGCTTTGGTGTATACATTTGTATCTGGCACTTGGAGACTCCACTCTCAGCTTCTGGTAACAACATGAGCTGCTTCCCTCTCCCACACTCTTCCACCATGATGATCTTCCTCACCTGAAACCCAGAGGAATAGAGCCAGCCATCTGTGGACCAGGACCTCTGAAACCGTGAGCCCTCAAACATTTCCTCCTCTAAAATTTTTATTATTGGACTAATTTCAACAGCAAAAAAAATGACTACAACACAGGGGCCTCCCCTGTGGCACCAGGGACCAGTGGGCTGCTTGGCCTTCCTGTGTCTAAGTTGCAGATAAAGCTGTTTCGCATCACTGACTGGGATTAGCTGCTTGTCATTTTGCTTTGGTGGAAGCAGCACAGCTAGGTGGAAGTACAGGATGGCGGTGGCCATGCCTTGGTCGCATCTGCGGGTGGCAGTGGTGTGCTCCAATAACCAGAACCGGAGCATGGAAGCGCACAGGCTCCTCAGCAAACGAGGATTCAATGTCCGGTCCTTTGGAACAGGAGCTCACGTGAGGCTTCCAGGAGCAGCACCTGGCATGCAAAATGTTTATGATTTCAGAACCACATATGATGAGATGTACCAGGATCTTCTGAAGAAGGATAAACAACTCTACACACTGAATGGCATTTTATATATGTTGGACAGAAATAGAAGAATCAAGCCCCGGCCAGAAAGGTTCCAGGAGTGTGAAGATAGGTTTGATTTGATCCTTACATGTGAAGAGAGAGTCTACGACCAGGTGCTGGAGGATCTGATTTCCAGAGAACAGGAAACGTGCCAGGCAGTGCATGTGATCAATGTGGACATCCAGGACAACCACGGAGACGCCACCCTGGGAGCACTCCTTATCTGTGAGCTCTGCCAGTGTATCCAGCACTTGGATGACATGGAGAACGAGATGGATGACCTACTGCAGTTTTTTGAGGAGAAGACTGGCAGAGCTTTCCTGCATACGGTCTGCTTTTACTGAAGAGGGCCACCTCGCCTCCTCCAAAGCCAACTTCTTGAACTTTCATTTTTTGGGGGGTAGGGGGAGTACTGGGGATTGAACTCGGGGGCAGTTGAACACTGAGTCATATCCTCAGCCCTATTTTGTATTTTATTTAGAGACAGGGTCTCAATGAGTCACTTACAGCCTGATTTGTTGAGGATGGCTTTGAACTCACAATCCTTCTGCCCCAGCCTCCTGAGCTGCTCTTTTGTTAACATTTTTTTTCCTTCCTGATATCTTTTTTTCTTTTAGATATTTGGCCAGTGGACTGTGGTAAATTTGTAAACGATATGTAGGAAAAGAGAAGATGCACATACATGCCAGGTTAAAACCATTCGCTTTTTGTTTCCTTTTTGTTTATGAAGAAAATATAGATTATAAAGGGGTTTTTTCTTTATCCCCAAAAGAAAGAAGTGCATAACACATCCCCTCAACATATGTGTGTCCTTATGCCTGCCTTTCCCTTTTTGCCACTCCTAACTTCCTGCATTAAAGTATTAAATAAGTACTTAACAAAAGCAATGGGTTATATCATGTGAAGAAGGACCCTGCCAATAATAAATAGATGCAAGTAAATAGATGCTTCTATCTTTTTAAAATTTTGTTCTAAATAATTATACATGACAGTAGAAGGCATTTTGACACACTGTACACAAATGGAGCACAACTTCCCCTTCCTCTGGCTGTACATGGTGCAGAATCACACAGGTACTGTAATCATACATTATATAGGGTAATAATGTCCATCTCATTCCACCATCCTCACCATCCCCATCCCCATCCCTTCTCCCCTCCTCTCACTCCCCTTTGCACAATCCAGAGTTCCTTCATTCTTCCCTACCCCGTCCCCATTATGGATCAGCATCCACTTATCAGAGAAAACATTCGGCCTTTGTTTTGGGGGGTTTGGCTTATTTTGCTTAGCATGATATTCTCCAGCTCCTTCCTTTACCTGCAAATGCTGTAATTCCATTCTTCTTTAAGACTGAATGATATTCCATTGTGTATATGTACCACATTTTCTTCATCCATTCATTTGTTGAAGGGCACCTAGGTTGGTCCCATAGTTTAGCTATTGCGAATTGAGCTGCTATAAATATTGATGTGGCTGCATCACGGTAGTATGCTAATTTTAAGTCTTTGGTTATGTTTCTATATTTAAGGACCATCTTTTAACTGGGAATACAAATGTAATTACATATGACATCCTCCAGTCAATACCTAACTTTGAGCCATTCCACAATATGCACATATTTCAAAACATCATTTTGTAGACCACAAATACATACACATTTTGTCAATTGAGAAGATAAGGGAATGGGGATATAGCTAAATGCTGGAACACTTGCCTAGCATATGAGGCCCTGGGGTCAGCACTGGGAGAAAAAAAAAAAAAAAGATAAGCATGTGTTTCATGCTGCTTATATTCTTGTTTGCCCCTACAGATGACTTCACCCTTCTAACATCCTGCTCTGTGCCCCACAAAATAGTTTATGTAACAGGTAAATTTGGGTAGGTTGCACCATAGTCCCCAGAATTTCTGCTGTGAGTTGCCAAGGGGAATTCCCTCATTACAACTGAGGAGAAGGACGCAGTAGCTGTTTTAAGAGAAAACACACCTTATCTGAATTATTAAATCAAAGACTAAACTAGGTACTGCTGTGAAGGTATTTTGCAGTTGTAATTAAAGTCTCTATCAGTTTCTGTTGAGTGAATAAATCAAAAGACTTTGTTAGGGCCTGGCCTAATCAGAGATTAGGAAGTCCTTTAAAAGGAAGGCTATGCCCTTCCTGAGAATAGAAACACAAAGCAGCAGAAAGAAAGAAAGGACAACTTGAAACATTTTTACTACATTCAGGGATCTTCACACTGTTGTGGCTGATTTGCTGACTGTTGGCATGAAGTAGTGGTTGAGTCTGCAACTGCTCTGCCTTTGCCCTGGACCTTCCTTCAATTTCTTCAGCTCCTGTTTGAGGGATTCTACCCTCTTGTGATCTTCCCTTCCTGACTGCATGCCCTGTAGACTTTGGACGTTCTAGCCAGCCTGACAATTGATTGGGTAAAGAAATTCCTTGTAATAACCCCCCTACACACACACACACACACACACACACACACACAGAGAGAGAGAGAGAGAGAGAGAGAGAGAGAGAGAGAGAACCAACTATATACCTTGCTTGAGAGGCTCATTAGTATGAATAAATTCAATGGGCTTCCTTGGTCTCTGATTTCTGGTGGAAGATTAGAGGAAGGAAAAGTATGATTTTATAGAGGATTTATCCCTATTTAGTTATTGTCTTGCCCTGACACCTTTCCTGCAGGTTTCACAGACTAATTTGTGTACCTTAACCATGTCATAGTGTTGCTGAGGTTGCCCTACACACACAGCTTTCCCTCCTCATTGATTCAGGCCTGGAAGTGATCGTCACCTCTCTGCAATGTTATTGGCCCTGAAATAAGGCACGATGTTCTGTTATTTCTCTATACCATGCTCTCAGGGTTTTAATAGCCTCTTTATTAAATGTTTCTAAAATTATTGTGCTTTATCATGCTGCTTATTTCTTGCAAAAGACTTAAAACTTTATTTAAAGATAAAATAGTAGAAGGCATTGTAGGACAGTATTTTGAGGGGGTTTAAAGGAAATTTTTAATGTATAACAAGTAATTTCAAAACATGAGTACATATGAACAAAGTTAGTAATTTAGGGTTTACTTTTGTAAAAGCATGACAAAATATTAAATGTTTTCATTTTGAACATGATAGTGTAAATATACAACAGGAAACATCCACAGTTAACACTGATATACTACACCCAACTTGGAATCAAATACTGAGCATTTTATGTTTTATAGAAGAAATTTTCAGTTTTGTCAATGCTTATAGCATATACTATTATTCCTACCAAAATGTTCATGAAATTTAAGGTTGATATTAAAAGTAGATATTTCTTTTTTTAATTCGAAGTTGTTGTATATAACAGTAGAATGCATTACAATTCGTAATACACATGTAGAGCACATTTTTACATATCACTGTATACAAACTATATTCATACTATTCATGTGTTCATACATGCACTTAGGGTAATTATATCCATCTCATTCTACCATCATTTTTTCCCTTTATACCCCCTTGCCCCTCCCTTCCCTTCCCTCCTCATTGACCTTTCTAGTGTTCCTCTAATCCTCCTATGCTCCCTGTCCCAACCCTACTGTGAATCATCCTCCTTATATCAGAGAAAACATTTGGCATTTGGATTTTTGAGATTGGCTAACTTCACTTAGCATTATATTCTCCAACTTCATCTTTTTATTTGTGAATGCCATCATTTTATTCTCTTTTATTGCTGAGTAATACTCCATTGTGTATATATACCACATTTTCTTTATACATTCATGTACTGAAGGGCATCTAGGCTGGTTCCACAGTATAGCTATTGTGAATTGTGGTGCTATAAACATTGATGTGGCTGTGTCCCTATAGTGTGCTGTTTTTAATTCCTTTGGGAATAGACCCAGGAGTGGGGATAGCTGGGTCATAAGGTGTCTCCATTCCCAGTTTTCCAAGGAATCTCCATACTGCTTTCTGTATTGGCTGCACCATTTTGCAGTCCCACCAGCAATGTATGAGTGTGTCTTTTTCCCCACATCCTTTCCAACATTTATTGTTGTTTGTGTTCTTAATAGCTGCCATTTTGACGGGAGTGAAATGAAATCTTAGAGTAGTTTTGATTTGTATTTCTCTAATTGCCAGAGATGTTGAACATTTAAAAAATGTATTTATTTTCTTTTTAGTTGTACACAATGCCTTTTTAAATTTTTACGTGGTGCTGACGATCAAACCCGGGCCACACACATGCTAGTTTTTGGCACCTTTATCTAATATAAGATAGCTGTAGTTGTGCATCTGGTCTCTTTGTCCTCTATTCTGTACCATTGGTCTACATGTCTATTTTGGTGCCAATACCATGCTGTTTTTGTTACTATTGCTCTGTAGTATAGTTTAAGGGCTGGTATTGTGATGCCACCTGCTTCACTCTTCTTGCTAAGGATTGCCTTAGCTATTCTGGGTCTCTTATTTCTCCAGATGCACTTCATGACTCCTTTTTCTATTTCTTTGAGGAATGTCATTGGGATTTTGATTGGCATTGCATTAAATCTGTATAGTGCTTTTCGTAGTATGGTCATTTTGACAATATTGATTCTGCCTATCCAAGAACAAGGTAGATCTTTCAATCTTCTGAGGTCTTCCTTAATTTATTTAGTGTTCTGTAATTTTCATTATAGAGGTCTTTCACATCTTTGGTTAAGTTGATTCCCAAGTATTTTTTTTTTTTTTGATGCTATTGTAAATTGGGAAGTTTTCCTCATTTCCCTTTCAGAGGATTTGTCACTGATGTAAATAAATGCCTTTGACTTGTAGGTGTTGATTTTGTATCCTGCTAGTTTGCCAAATTCATTTAATAGTTCTAAAAGCTTTCTCGTGTAGTTTTTTGGATCTCCTAGGTATAGAATCATATCATCAGCAAATAGTGATAATTTGAGTCCTTCTTTTCCCTTTAATTTCTTTCATCTGTCTAATTGCTCTGGCCAGAGTTTCAGATTCTATGTTAAGTAACAGTGGTGAAATTGGGCATCCCTGTCTTGTTCCAGTTTTAGAAGGAATGCTTTCAATTTTTCTCCATTTAAAATGTTAGCCTGGGGCTTCACATAGATAGCTTTTATTATGTTGAGATATGTTCCTGCTATCCCTCGTTTTTCTAGTGTTTTGAACATAAAGGTGTGTTGCATTTTGTTGAATGCTTTTTCTCCATCTATTGAGATGATCATGTGGTTCTTATCTTTAAGTCTATTGACGTGATGTATTACGTTTATTGATTTCCTTAGTTGAACCAACCTTGCATCCCTGGGATAAACCCCACTTGATTGTGGTGCACTGTTTTTGTATTTGATTTGCCCAAATTTTGTTGAGAATTTTTGCATCTATGTTCATTAAAGATATTGGTCTGAAGTTTTCTTTTTTGGATGTGTTTTTACCTGGCTTTGGAATCAGGGTAATATTGGCCTCATAGATTGAGTCTGGAAGAGCTCCCTCTAGTTCTATTTCCTGAAATAAATTGAAGAGTATTGGTATTAGTTCTCCTTTGAAGGTCTTGTAGACTTGGCTGTGTATCCATCTGGTCATGGGCTTTTCTTGGTTGGTAGGTTTTTGATGGCATCTTCTATTTCCTCACTTGAAATTGATCTGTTTAAATTGTGTATTACCTCCCGATCCAGTTTGGGCAATTCACCTGACTCTAGAAATTTGTCAATGCCTTTGATATTTTCTATTAGAGTACAAGTTTTCAAAATAATTTCTAATTTTCTTCTGTATTTCTGAGGTGTCTGTTGTGATATTTACTTTTTCATCATGAATATTAGTAATTTGAGTTTTTTCTCTCCTTCTTTTCGTTAGCGTGGCTAAGGGTCTGTCAATTTCATTTATTTTTTCAAAGAACCAACTTTTTGATTTGTCAATTTTTTCAATTGTTTCTTTAGTCTCAATTTCATTAATTCCAGCTCTGATTTTAATTATTTCCTGTCTTCTACTGCTTTTGGTGTTGGATCGTTCTTCTTTTTCTAGGGCTTTTAGATATAATGTTAAGTCATTCATTTATTTGTTGACTTTTTTCTTCTTTTAAGGAATGAACTCCATACACTGAACTTTCCTCTTAGAACTGCCTTCATAGTGTCCCAGAGATTTTGATATGTTGTGTCTGTGTTCTCATTCACCTCTAAGAATTTTTTAATCTCCTCCTTGATGTCTTTTGCAACCCCTTGTTCATTCAGTAGCATGTTGTTTAGTCTCCAGGTGTTGGAGTAACTTTTTTTATTTTTTATTTTATCATTGATTTCTAATTTCATTCCATTATGATCTGATAGAATGCAGGGTAGTATCTCTACTTTTTTATATTTGCTAAGAGTTGCTTTTTGGCATAATATATAGTCTATTTTAGAGAAGGAGCCATGTGCTGCTGAGAAGACAGTGTATTCGTTCACTGAGGGATGAAATATTCCATATATGTCTGTTAAGTCTAAGTTGTTAATTGTATGAATGAGGTCTAAAGTTTCTTCATTAAGCTTTTGTTTAGATGATCTATCCAGTGTTGAAAGAGGTGTGTTGAATTCTCCCAGAATAATTGTGTTGTGGTCTATTTGCCTCTTGAACTTGAGACACGTTTGTTTGATGAATGTAGGTGCTCCATTATTTGGGGCATATAAAGTTATAATTGTTATGTCTTGTTGATGAATTGTTCCCTTAAGCAGTAAGAAATAACCATCTTTGTCCCTTTTGGTTTACTTTGGCTTGAAGTCTACCTTATTTGATATGAGAATGGAAACCCCTGCTTGCTTCTGCAGCCCATGTGAGTGGTAAGATTTTCCCCAGCCTTTCACCTTCAGTCTGCTGATGTCTTTTTCTATGAGGTGAGTTTCCTGGAGACAGCATATTGTTGAATCTTTTCTTTTAATCCAGTCTGACAGTCTGTGTATTTTGAATGGTGAGTTTAGGCCATTAACATTCAGGGTTATTATGGAGACATGATTTATAGTCCCAGTCATTTTTGTTTACTTTTGGTATTTAATTTGACTTGGTTTCTCCTCTGGTTAGTGTTTCCTTTAGTTTAATATCTCCCTTTGCTGATTTTCATCATTGTTTTTCTTTTCTTCTTCATGGAATATTTTGCCAAGGATGTTCTGTAGTGCAGGCTTTCGAGTTGTGAATTCTTTTAACTTTTGTTTATCTTGAAAGGTTTTTATTTTATCTTCAAATCTAAAGCTTAATTTTCTGGATATAAGATTCTTGGTTGGCATCCATTTTCTTTCAGAGCTTGATATATATTCTTCCAGGATCTTCTAGCTTTTAGGGTCAGGGTTTAAAAATCTGCATATAATTTAATTGGTTTCCCCCTCTATGTAATCTGATTCCTTTCTCTCGTGGCTTTTAATATTCTCTCCTTATTCTGTATGTTAGGCATTTTCATTATAATGTGCCTAGGTGTGGATCTGTTGTGATTTTGTACATTTGGTGTTCGGTAAGCCTCTTGAACTTGGTTTTCCCATTCATTCCTCATGTTTGGAAAATTTTTTGCTATTATTTTGTTGAGTAAATTACTCATTCCTTTGGTTTGGGACTCTATGCCTTCCTCTATCCCAATATCTCTTAAATTTGGTCTTTTTGATCTATCCCATAGTTCTTGAATGTTCTGATCATGATTTCTTACCATTTTCACTGTGTGGTCTACATTTTTTTCAAGATTATATATTTTGTCTTCATTATCTGAGGTCCTGTCTTTGAAGTGGTCTAATCCGTTGGTGGTGCTTTCAATTGAACATTTAATTTGGTTTATTGCTTCTTTCATTTCCAGAATTTATGTTTGGTTTCTTTTTAGAACTTCTATCTCCCTATTGAAATAATCTTTTCCTTCCTGTATTTTTTTATGATGTTCTTTGTCAAAATGATATTTTTTAAAAAAAATATTTATTTATTTACTTTAGTTTTACACAATGCAATGTATTTATGTTTACATGGTGCTGAGGATCGAACCCGGGTCACGCACGTGCGAGGCGAGCGCTCTGCCGCTGAGCCACAACCCCAGCCCCTCAAAATGATATTTTACTACCTGTATTTGATCCCTTATATCATTCTTGAGATCATTGAACATTTGGATTATGTACCTCTTGAACTTTTTCTCTGTCATTTCATCTACTGTGCTTGCCAAGGAATCTACTAAGGAGGTATGTTGATTTGTTTGAGACACTTTCTTCCCTTGTCTTTTCATATTGCTTATGTGACTTCTAGCATTGTGGAACCATGACTTTTTCATTTTTACCTTAAAGCCTTATGATGCTCCTGTAGTACAATGTTATCAGATCCCCATATAAACACTTTACACTCTAAAACTAGACATTTTCTAATCAGATATTCACAATTTGGTCACAATGTACAGAATTAGTGAATTCAGATATTGTCTTCAATATACTCTATAGGTTAGTAAAGGGGTTTATAATTTCTAATATTGGACACAGATGTTATGTGCTTAGGAGGAAGGAGGTGAGAATATTGAGTTATTATTTCTTAGGGAGTGTGAAAGAGAAATCTATGGATGTAGTTTAATATCAGCAGAAGAGACAGGAAATGAATTGTAGCGAACAAGTTAGTGGGAAGACCGATTGTATATATAGCCCAAACTTATATATATGTTAAGAGAAATAAAAATCATCAAAGTACTAGAATTGGTGACAAAGAGAGGAGAAAGAAAGTGAGTAAAAAAGAGAAAAGAAACTACATATAACACAGCTTTGATATATTATTCAGTTGCCCCAGTTCTTAAAATCCTAATTCATGTATAAAACTTGTTTTCACCTATATTGAAAGTGTGAGGGTGGGGCATAAATAGGGAGAGGAAAGAAGAGGGGGGAAAAAAAAGGGGAAACAAGACTAACCAAACAAAACAGTAAAGGATAAATGAAAAAGAAAGAGAAAAACGCACGAGCGCACACACACACACAGAGTCAGAAAAAACAACAAAAAACCCCACAAAGATGAACCCACATATGAATCACAGCCAAGAAATCTTGAGGGGAGATTTCCTTGTTCCATTCACATCCAGTAGGTGCAGATGTCTGATGTTGGTTTTCTGGATTTTCTTGTCACCCTCCAGATGTTGGAGTTAACCATGTTCTCACAGATCCCGCCCTGGCTTCTGCTGAGGAGTTGCGGGTGGAGTTACAGTCTGCATACCTGCTTAGCTGGAGTTTGGTGCTGGAAGCTGGACCCCTGGTGAATGGTGCTGTAAGATGACCTAATATGTAAGCATCTGTATTCCATGTCACAATACAGTTGCAGAGTTATGGGGCTGGTACGCTGGGTTCAGATACAAGCTCCCTGGCTGAGTGTGTGTGGCTTATGTAGATGTAGGTTGTCTTCAGAGCCTGTGTAAATTCCTCGGATGTATGCAGGTTTCCTTGCACAGGTGATTCCCCCTTCTCCTTTCTCTGTCTGTTGCAGCCACTTTCAAAAATGGCAGTGATTGATCCCTCTGGGTGTAATGGAACCAACCAGGACCTTACTGGTGATCTTGTGCATGTGAACCTGCCAGGCAACTTCTGTGGAAAGAAGCTGGGCAGCTGAACTGTCAGCATCTATCTTTCTACACCATTCTGTATTGGTACTGCTGCTGGGGTCCTTGTTTTTCTGTGCCATTCTCTGCTTGCTCTGCTGCTGATATCCCTGTGCTGCTGTTCATCTCCTGTGCGGAATCTGCACGAGACAGCAATTTGGAGACTCAACCCTGCAGTACTTTGATGTCTCAGTGCCCCAGAGAAGCACGATGGCCTTAACTCCCCCGCAGTGCAGGAAGATTGCTAGTAACTCAGCAGTATTCTCCCTACTGTACCTGAGTTTATTGACTGACTGACACTTAATGTCGCCTCTCTGGTCCACCATCTTGCCTCTACTCATAGTTATTTCTTTTCTTGAATATTCTAAAACATGCCAATTTGGATTAACCTTCAAGTTTTAAGGGCATAAAAAACATACAAATAGAGTATATGTTTTAACATAAGATAATTCTGTTTAGAATTATGACAAAAATACCTTTGATTTTCAGACATTAAAAAACTAAGCAAACTTTCGTCTGGCTCATGGATATTGCTGCTGCATTGTCTGGGACCATCCTCATGTGCCACCGTGCTCCCCCAGCTCCTCCCTGCCAACCACTTTAGGGCAATATATTTTTTTTAAATTTTATTTTTATAATTTTTAATATGTACAACTCATAGTGCATATATTTAGTATCTTTTTACATACAACTGTTTGTATACAAAGTATATTCGTACAATTCAGGTCTTCAATCATGCATTAAGGAAAATGATATCCGTCTCATTCAACCACCTTTTTTTTCTTTTCTCCCCCTCCCTCCCCTCTTGCTCCCTCCCTTACCCTCCCTTCCCTTGACCATTCTAGTGTTCCTCTAATCCTCCTATGTACCCACATCCAACAATACTTTGAAATAGCCTCCTTATATCAGAGAAAACATTTGGTACTTGGATTTTTGAGACTGACTAACTTCACTTAGCATTATGTCTTCCAACTTTATCCATTTACCTGCAAATGCCATTAATTTATTTTCTTTTATTGCTGAGTAAAATTCCATTGTGCGTATATACCACATTTTCTTAATCCACTCATTTATTGAGGGACATCTAGGTTGGTTCCACAACCTAGCTATTGTGAATTGTGCAGCTACAAACATTGAGATAGCTGTGTCACTGTAATATGCTGTTTTTAAGTCCTTTGGGAATAGACCCAGGAGTGGGATGGCTGGGTCATAGGGTGGTTCCATTCCCAGTTTTCCAAGAAATCTCCATACTGCTTTCCATAACGGTTGCACCATTTTGCAGTCCCACCAACAATGTATGAGTGTGCCTTTTTCCCCACATCCTCTCCAACATTTATTGTTGCTTGTGTTCTTGATAGCTGCCATTCTGACTGGAGTGAAGTGAAATCTTAGAGTAGTTTTGATTTGCATTTCTCTAATTGCCAGCAATGTTGAACATTTTTTCATGTATTTGTTGATTAATCGTGTATCTTCTTCTGAGAGGTGTATTCTCAATTCCTTAGCCCATTTATTGATTGGGTTATTTGTTTTTTTGGTGTAAAGATTTTTGAGTTCTTTATATATTCTAGAGATTAGTGCTCTATCTGATGTGCATGTATTAAATATTTGTTCCCAATTAGTTGGCTCTCTATTCACCTCACTGATTGTTTCTTTTGCTGAGAAGAAGCTTTTTAGTTTAAATCTATCCCATTCAGTAATTCTTGGTAGTAATTCTTGCACTACAGGATTCTTATTAAGGAACTTGGGGCCTAATCCGACATGTTGGAATTGGAGCTTACTTTTTCTTCTATTAGGTGTATTGACTCTGGTCTAATTCCTAGGTCCTTGATCCACTTTGAATTGAGTTTTGTGCATGGTGAGAGATAAGGGTTTAATTTCAATTTGTTGCACATGGATTTCCAGTTTTCCCAGCACCATTTGTTGAAGAGGCTATCATTTCTCCACTGTACATTTTTGGCAACTTTGTCTAATATAAGATAGCTGAAATTATATGTATTAGTCTCTGTGTCCTCAATTCTGTACCATTGGTCCACCCATCTGTTTTGGTGCCAATACCATGCTGTTTTAGTTACTATTGCTCTATAGTATAATTTAAGGTCCTGTATGGTGATGTCCCCTGCTTCACTTTTCTTGCTCAGGATTGCTTTGGCTATTCTGGGTCTCTTATTTTTCCAGATGAATTTCATGACTGCTATTTCTATTTCTTTGAAGAATGACATTGGGATTTTGATTGGAATTGCATTAAATCTGTATAAAGCTTTTGGTAATATGGACATTTTGACAATATTAATTCTACCTATCCAAGAGCAATGTGAGTTCATCTATAATTTCTTTCTTTAGTGTTCTATAATTTTCGTTATAGAGGTCTTTCACCTCTTTCGTTAGGTTGATTCCCAGGTATTTTTTTTATGCTATTGTAAATAGGGTATTTTTCATCATTTCCCTTTCAGAATCTTTGTCGTTGATGTACACAAATGCCTTTGACTTATGTGTATTGATTTTGTATCCTGCAACTTTGCCAAATTCATTTACTAGTTGTAAAAGTTTTCTGGTAGAGTTTTTTGGGTCTTCTAGGTAGATTATCATGTCATCAGCAAATAGTGCTAATTTGAGCTCTTCTTTTCCTATCTTGATCCCTTTAATTTCTTTTGTCTGTCTAATTGCTCTGGCCAGAGTTTCCAGTACTATGTTAAATAGCAGTGGTGAAAGGGGGCATCCCTGTCTTGTTCCAGTTTTTAGAGGAAATGCTTTCAATTTTTCTCCATTTAAGATTGTGTTAGCTCGGGGCCTTGCATAAATAGCTTTTATAATGTTAAGATATGTTCCTGATATTCCTAGTTTTCCCAGTGTTTTGAACATAAAGGGGTGTTGTATTTTGTCAATGCTTTTTCTGTGTCAATTGAGATGATCATATGATTTTTATCTTTAAGTCTATTGATGTGATGTATTATGTTTATTGATTTCTGAATGTTGAACCAGCCTTGCATCCCTGGGATAAACCCCACTTGATCGTGGTGCACTATCTTGTTGATATGTTTTTGTATCTGATTTGCCAGGATTTTGTTGAGGATTTTTGCATCTATGTTCATTAAAGATATGGGCCTGAAGTTTTCTTTTTTGGATGTGTCTTTGCCTGGCTTTGGAATTAATGTGATATTGGCCTCATAGAAAGAGTCTGGAAGAGCTCCCTCTTTTTCTATTTCTTGAAATAGTTTGAAGAGCATTGGTATTAGTTCTTCTTTGAAAGTCTTATAGAACTCGGCTGTAAACCCATCAGGTCCTGGACTTTTCCTTGTTGGTAACTTTTTGATGACATCTCCTATTTCTTTGCTTGTAATCGGTCTGTTTATGTTGTGTATAGCCTCCATTTCCAGTTTAGGCAAATCATATGACCCAAGAAATCTGTCAATGTTTTCGATATTTTCTGTTTTATTGGAATACAAGTTTTCGAAGTAATTTCTAATTATCTTCTGTATATGTGAGGTGTTTGTTGTGATATTCCCTTTTTCATCATGAATGTTAGTAATTTGAGTTTTTTCTCTTCTTCTTTTTGTTAGCATTGCTAAGGGCCTGTCAATTTTGTTTATTTTTTCAAAGAACCAACTTTTAGTTTTGTCAATTCTTTGAAAGGTTTCCTTAGTCTCAATTTCATTAATTTCTGCTCTGATTTTAATTATTTCCTGTCTTCTACTGCTCTTGGTGTTGGTCTGTTCTTCTTTTTCTAATGCTTTGAGATGTGATGTTAAGTCATTTATTTGTTGGTTTTTTTTCCCCTTAAGGAATGAACTCAGTGCAATGAATTTTCCTCTTACTACTACCTTCATAGTGTCCCAGAGATTTCTATACATTGTATCTGTGTTCTCATTTACCTCTAGGAATTTTTTAATCTCCTCCTTGATGTCTTCTTCAACCCCTTGTTCATTCAGTAGCATGTTGTTTAGCTTCCAGTTGTTGGAGTAGTTTTTCTTAATCCTTGTTTTGTTGTTGATTTCCAATTTCATCCCTTTATGGTCTGATAGAATGCAGGGTAGTATCTCTATTTTTTTATATTTGCTGAGAGTTTCCTTATGACCTAATATATGGTCTATTTTGGAGAAGGAGCCATGTGCTGCTGAGAAAAATGTGTATTCATTTACTGAGGGATGAAATATTCTATATATGTCCATTAGGTCTAAATTGTTAATTGTTTTAAGGAGGCTTAATGTTTCTTTGTTTAGCTTTTGTTTGGATGATCTATCCATTGGTGAGAGAGGTGTGTTGAAGTCCCCTAGAATAACTGTGTTGGGGTCTATTTTACTCTTGAACTTGAGAAGGGTTTGTTTGATGAATGTAGGTGCTCCATTATTTGGGGCATATAGATTTATGATTGTTATATCGTGTTGATGGATGGTTCCCTTAAGTAATAAGAAATATCCATCTGTGTCCCTCTTGATTAGTTTTGGTTTGAAGTCTACCTTATTTGATATGAGAATGGAAAGCCCTGCTTGCTTCCGCCGGCCATGTGAGTGATAAGACTTTTCCCAGCCTTTCACTTTCAGTCTGTTGATGTCTTTTTCTATGAGTGTGTTTCTTGGAGACAGCAAATTGTTGGTTCGTTTCTTTTAATCCATTCTGATAATCTGTGTCTTTTGATTGGCGAGTTTAGGCCATTAACATTCAGGGTTACTATTGAGATGTGATTTTTATTCCCATCCATTTTTATTTGTATTATGGTCTTTAGCTTGATTTGGTTTCTCTTCTGGTTGGTATTTCCCTTAGTTTAATATCTCCCTTTGTTGATTTTCTTTATCATCTCTCTCTTGTTCTTCATGAAAAATGTTGCCCAGGATGTTCAGAAGTGCTGGCTTTCGAGTTGTGAAATCTTTTAACTTTTGCTTGTCGTGGAAGATTTTTCTTTCATCTTCAAATCTAAAGCTCAATTTTGCTGGATATAAGATTCTTGGTTGACATCCCTTTTCTTTCAGAGCTTGAAATATGCTATTCCAAGATCTTCTTGCTTTTAAGGTCTGGGTTGAAAAATCTGAACATAGTCTGATTGGTTTCCCCCTATATGTAATGTGCTTCCTTTCTCTTGTGGCTTTTAGTATTCTCTCCTTGCTCAGTGTATTAGGCATTTTCATTATAATGTGTCTTGGTGTGGATCTATTGAGATTTTGTTTGTTTGGTGTTCGGTATGCCTCTTGAACTTGGTTTTCCCATTCATTCCTCAAGTTTGGAAAATTTTCTGTCATTATTTCGTTAAATAAATTACTCATTCCTTTGGCTTGAAACTCTGCCCCTTCCTCTATGCCAATCACTCTTAAGTTTGGTCTTTTTATGCTGTCCCATAATTCTTGAATGTTATGTTCTTGATTTCTAACAAGTTTTGCTGTATAGTCTAAATTCTTCTCTAGGATATATATTTTGTCTTCATTATCTGAGGTTCTTTCTTCCAAGTGGTCTATTCTGTTGGAGATGCTTTCAATTGAACTTTTATTTTGGTTTATTGTTTCTTTCATTTCTGGAATTTCTGTTTGGTTTCTCTTTAGAGCCTCTATTTCCCTATTGAAGTAATCTTTTACTTCCTGTATTTGTTTTTGGAGTTCTTTGTCAAAATGATCTTTTGCCTCCTGTACTTGCTCCCTCATCTCATTTTTGAGTTCATTCTTAAGTTCCATAAATATTTGGCATATGTAATTTCTAAATTCCATCTCTGGCATTTGACCAACTGTGCTTGCCATGACATCTACTGATGAGGTATCTTGATTTGTTTGTGTTATTTTCTTCCCTTGTTTTTTCATGTTGCTTGTGTGTCTATTCTTCCTGCACTGTGGCACCTTGACTATTTCGATTTTACCTTAAAGCCTTATGTTGTTCCTGTAGTACAATGCTATCAGATCGCCTTATAATTCCTTTACACTTTAAAACCTAACACTTTCTATTCAGAAAATCCAAGTTTGATCACAATGTACAGATTTGGTTAACACAGATATTATTTCCAATTTACTCTGTATGCTTCTGATGGGGTTTTATAGTTTCAATATTGGATACAGAGGTGTTATGTTTAGGAAGAAGCAAGTGTCTTGAATTGTTCTTTCTTGGAAAGTATGAAAAGAGATTTCTATTGAAGTGGTTTAGTGGAAGTGGTTTAGTATCAGTAGATGAGGGAAGAAAGAGAATGGAGTAGACAATTAGGTGGAAAGACCAATTTATATATAAAGTAAGTTGGAAAAGAAAAAGAAATGATAAAAGAGTAGGAATTGGTGTAAGAGAGAGGAGAGAGAGAATCGAGACAATAGAGAGTAAACTATATATAACACCGCTTTGCTACCCAGTTCAATTGCGCCGGTTCTAGAAATCCCAAGTTCTGCGTATAACTTGTTTTTGCCTCGGTTTAGTATGCACTGGCAGGGTGTAAACATGAAAGATGAAGGAGGAAGAAAAGATGCAAGAGTGAGAA
This sequence comes from Tamias sibiricus, assembly GCA_025594165.1. Lineage (NCBI taxonomy): Eukaryota > Metazoa > Chordata > Mammalia > Rodentia > Sciuridae > Tamias > Tamias sibiricus. The sequence continues at coordinate 106,715,205 of CM046667.1, forward strand.
GGAAGAAAAGAAGGAAAGAGAAAAGGAGCGGAAGCAAACAAACACACTGACAATCAATGCAGAAGGAAAAAAAAAAAAAGTAAAACAAAACAAAGCCAAAAAAAAAAAAAAAAAAGAAAAACAAACAAACAAAAAACCTCCCCGAAATCCAACAAAACAAGCAAACCAACAACAACAACAAAAAAGTCAAACCCCAAGTCTCAAACAATACGGGCTCTGGGAAGCCCCCCTCTTTTTTCCTTTCCAGTTCAAGCCAATTGTAATTGGATCACGTATAGACGGTCTGCGATCCTGTTAGTGGAATCAGGGCTGCACCTTAGGCCAGTGGCTGAACGGCTCAGTGGAGGAGTGGCACAGGGGGTTTGTGTGTCAGCAGATGAATGGCACCGGGAAGGGGACCCTCCAGAAGGCACCCCTCCCACGCCCACCCACAGTTGCAGCTTCTTGTGGCTGCTGCGCTGGCCTCAGACACGCCCTCCCCTGCTGGCCACCCGAGCCTCACCCAGGTGTGCCTTGTCTTCAGAGAGCTGGAGGGTCCCTGGATGGCTGCAGCCGTCACTCTCCGTCTCCTCCCCTTTGTCTGTGTCAGCCACTGCACCTTTCAAAGATGGCGGTACTCTCCTCCCAATCAATAGCAGCTCCGCAGACTCCCGTGTCCTCACCGATCGATTTCAAAGCCGTTGGGTGGATGTCTCCTTGCTGAGGTGGTATCGGGAAGCCGCAACTATAACTGTGGCGCAGACAGTGCTGCTTCGGACTGTGGACCGCTCCGATTGTGCCCCTACTTGCTGTTCGCTGGTCTCTCTGGGGCCCTACTCAAACTGGTGTTGTCGACCCGTGGTCTCCCGTGGTCCCCCAGCACCAATTCCGCCGGCTGTTATCGCTGGCTTCATGCTGGTGTGCCCTGAGTGTGGCTGGGGTTGCAGTCGCAGCGCGGTCTCCCCACACTGACTTTGTTTCGCACGGCCTGTGCACCACCCAGGCGGTTTTGCAGAAGCCTCGTGGCTCTAGCCGCTGCAGACAGCTTGTCTCCTTCTCTCCCTGGTAGTGGTAATCAAACCATCCAGGAGATCAGTATTTTTGGCCTATATATATATATATATATATATATATGATGAAAGGCAATTTATCTGCTTTGTTGGATTCTTTCCACGGAGCTGCCCTGAAGTGCAGCTACCTCTAATCTGCCATCTTGGATCTCCGGGCAATATTTTTAACAATCTTGATATGGGGAAATTTTTAAAGATAACATTTGTAAAACATATTTTGTATTGTAATTATCTATACATGACAGTAGAATGCATTTTGACACATCATATAAAAATGGAGTATAACTTCTCATTTGTCTGGTTGTGTATGATGTAAAGTTACGCAAGTTGTGTAATCATATAAGCACATAGGGTAATAATGTCCAATTCATTCTACTATCATTCCTACCCCCATACCCCCTCCCTTCACTCCCCTCTCATAGTCCAAAATACGGCCCCCATTGTGAATTAGCATCCACATATCAGAGAAAACATTTGGCCTTTGGTTTTTTGGGATTGGCATATTTCACTTAGCATGATATTCTCCAGTTCCATCAATTTATAGGCAAATGTCATAATTTAATTCTTCCTTAAGGCTGAATAATATTCCATTGTGTATACATACCACATTTTCTTTATCCATTTATCTGTTGAAGGGCACTCAGATTGGTTCCATAGTTTAGCTATTGTGAGTTGGGCTGCTATAAACATTGATGTGGCTGTGTCCCTGTAGTATGCTGTTTTTAAGTCCTTTGGGAATAGACCCAGGAGTGGGATGGCTGGGTCAAATGGTGGTTCCATTCCCAGTTTTCCAAGGAATCTCCATACTGCTTTCCATAACGGTTGCACCATTTTGCAGTCCCACCAGCAATGTATGAGTGTGCCTTTTTTCCCCACATCCTCTCCAACATTTATTGTTGTTTGTGTTCTTAATAGCTGCCATTCTGACTGGAGTGAAAGGAAATCTTAGAGTAGTTTTGATTTGCATTTCTCTGTATGCATTTTTAAAGAAGCTTTTGAGACAGGGTCTCAGTAACTTGCTTTAGGTCCTCACTAAGTTTGTGAGGCTGGCTTTGAACTTGCAATCCTCCTGCTTCAGCCTCCTGAGTTCCTGGCATTACAGGAATGCACCACCATGCTCTGTTCATTCCTGATTTTTGGAAGAATCTCCATACTGCTTTCCAAGTGATTATATGAATTTGCAGCCCCGCCAGATATGTATGACTGTACCTTCCCCCTACATCCTCATCAGTCTTTATTATTATTTGTGTTCTAGATGAAAACCATTCTAACTGAAGTAAGATGGAATCTCAATGTAGTTTTGATTTAAATTTCCCTGATTGCTAAGAAAGTTGATGATTTTTTTCATATATTTATTGGCTACTTGTATTTTTTCTTTTGAGAAACATCTGTTTAGTTCATTTTTCCATTCATTGATTGGGTATTCATTTTGTGCTTGATTTTTTTTTTGGTGTTAAGTTCTTTATATATTTTGTATGCTAATCCTGTTAGAAGAGTAGCTGGTAAAGATTTTCTCCCATTCTGTGTATGCTCCCTTTTCACACTCTTGTTTCCTTTGCTGTACAGAAGCTTTTTAATTTGTAGCCATCTTATGTAGTAATTCCTGGTTTAATTTATTAAGCTTTAGTAGTCTTATTAAGGAGGTTGGTGTTTATGCCAACATATTGGAGTGTTGAGCCTGTTTCTTTTCAGCAGTTATTTTTGGTCTAATTCCTACGTCTTTGATCCACTTCGAGTTGATTTTTGTGCCGGGTGAGAGATAAGGATCTAGCCTCATTCTTCTACATATGAATATCCAGCACCATTTGTTAAAAAAAGGTTATCTTTTCTCCAGTGTACATTTTAGGTACCTTTGTCAAGGATCATATGAATGTATCAATGTGGATTTGTCTGTCTTCTATTCCATTGGTTTTCATGACAATGCCATGCTGTATTTGCCATGTGATATTTTAAATGTGACCAAACCTTCCATTTTTTTCCTCATAACATCTTCTAGGTTTTAAATGTTATCTTTAAAGAAGTACAATTAATCAACAAATATATCAGAAAATGTTCAACATCTCTAGCAATTAGAGAAATACAAATCGAGACTACACTGAGATTCCATTTCACTCCAGTCCAAATGCCAATTATCAAGAATGCAAGTAACAATGTTGGCAAGGATGTGAAGAAAAGGTACACTAGCACATTGCTGGTGGAACTTCAAATTGGTGCAACCACTCTGGAAAGCAGTATAGAGATTCCTCAGAAAACTTGGAATGGAATCACCATTTGACCCAGCTATGCCCCTCCTTGGTTTATACCCAAAGGACTTAAAATCAGCATACTACAGTGATGTAGCCACATCAATGTTTATAGCAGCTCAATTCACAATATTTAAACTATGGAACCAACCTAGGTGCCCTTCAACAGATGAATGGACAAAGAAACCGTGGTATATATACACAATGGAATATCACTCAGCCTTAAAGAAGAATGAAATTATGGCATTTGCAGGGAAATGGATGGAACTGAAGAATATCACGCTAAGTGAAATAAACAAAAAAATGGAAGGCTGAATATTTTCTCTGATATACAGATGCTTATTCACAGTAAGCGGAGGTTTAAAGAATAGAGGTACTTTGGACTGGATAGAGTGAAATGAATGGAGGGGAGTGGCATAGGGGTTGGAAGAATAGTAGAATGAATTGAATATTATGACCCTATGTGTATATCTGAGTACATAACCAGTGTAATTCTATATCATGTTCAATCAGGAGAAATTATACTCTATTTATATATGATGGGTCAAAATGCTTTCTACTGTCATGTGTAACTATTTAGAATAAATTTAAAAAATTCTATTTTTCTCCAGTATTTTATCCTATTTTAGATAACTGGTTTCTATCTTGTCTCAAGGACTTTTCTGTACTGATAAGCTACAGAAATCTGAATGGTCTTGCCTAAACTACATTCCTGTGATTTAAGCCATATTACCAGGTACCAGACTTCCCTTGGTGATGCCTGCTGGCTTAGATCTTCAAATATTGTGCTCCTAAGCTCTCTGTGGTTGTTTTGTGTACAGCTGTTGGGAAGCTTTCACTCACTGCCATCACTATGTCAGCAGCACAACTATACCATATGGCTGTTATTGCATTTCCTTGGAAACCATGTTTCTTCTGTGTGGCAAGGTCTATTCCCTTTGTTTGAGAATCAATTCCACAGAATCTGCAGTATACAATGTATCCTGCTTTTGCTAATCCTTTAGTTCCTAATTCTGGTGCAGAAAAAAAAAAACAATGCCACACATAGGTGTCATAAAAAAGCTGCATATCCAGACCTTTTAAACTTGTAGGATATAAGAAGACCATTACTTTTTCACTATGAAGAAGTTCATAAGGGAAAAAGATGAAAATATTATGAAGAAGGTACAGAGAAGGAATTGGGCACATTTATAAGTAGAAGAGTTAAGTGGTTAGAAATATTTTTGTCTATTGTAAATTAACAGAAAACAGGGCCAGGCACTATGGTGCAAACTTGTAATCCCAGTTACTTCAGAGACTGAGGAAGGAGGATCACACATTCAAGGCCAGCCTCAGCAACTTAGAAGACACTGTCTCAAAATAAAAATAAAGAGGACTAAAGGGGTATAGATCCATGGTAGAGCACCCCTCTCCAGTACCAAAAGAAAAAAATGAAGTCCTTAGAAAACAATCAGAAATATCTTAGGCAGAAAAAGGAGAATTTGTTACAATGTGTTATCTCATGGAACTCAAGGATATGAATGCAGGTCATCTTAGGAAAGGAACTTTTGGCATTTCTCATGTTTTCTTTCTATTATCTGCTTAATTCTCCAAAGATTGTCTTTCTTGACTTTTGAGATGATGAAACAGGAAAATGATCATATAAAAAGAAGATATAGATTTTTGTTATGCAACTACCTGATTTAAAGCCCTCTAGTGGATTCCCATTGCCCTTAGAATAAAATCTAAAGTCTTTAATATGTTCTACAAAGCCCTATATTATTTGATCCATACCTACCTTTCTGATCTCATTTACTACTACTAGTACTTTATTCTTTTAACTTTGCTTTTCCATTTTCTGTTTGCCTTACTCTTTCTAAAGTTATGCTGTTCATGAATATACCTGTTTATTGTCTAATACCTTATTATGAGAACTAAGACAGTTTACCCTTTTCACTCTTGTAGTCCAGTACCTACGATTATGTGTGGCACATACCAAGGACTTAAGAAACATTTGCTAAATCAGTTTTAAAAGGGCAGTATGATTGAACACTGAGAGTTAGACATCATAATAGTGACCTGGCATTAAGGAGAAAAAAAGGCATATATAATACCGTGTAAGTCATATTTTCTCGCAGTTTTTGGATACTCACTGGTACCATTTAAAGAACTTTACCTGTGTTAACTCATTTAGCCATCTGAAGAACATTATGAAGTGTATGCTTTTATGATTCCCGATTTAAATTTGTGGAAGATGTGGCGTGAAAATATTGACTGGCTTGTTCAAAGTTAAACATCTGGTGAAAGGGAAAGACAGGATTTGAGAGATGGACCTTGGTATTCAGAGTCCACATATAACACGATACATTAACTATCCACCTGCCTTCCTTGGTTGCACAGCAACACAGGTAGCAAAACAAAACTTGATCCTGAAGCAAATCCTCCTTTATACATCTCTAACCAGAGTTACTTTAAAAACACGAATGTGAGTCTTAAAGGGATGGTACAAGTAAGCATATCCAAAAGGAAAATTAAATGATGTGAGAGGTGGGAACCAAGCAGTTCTCAACACAGATAAGTCTTCAAAATGGAAATCACAAACTTTAGGAACGATGAGTGAGCTCATTAGAGAAAATGTGATGGTAGATTTCATTTTACTGTCTGTAATTGGTAGCCTTTTAGAATAAAGAAGTCAGAGCTGACATTTCAAGGACCACAGAAGAGGGTTAAATTCAACCACTGGAACATCTTTTGTTTATATATATGTAAAGCAAAACTGGTGTTATAAAAGAACTACTGTATAACATCAAGTATAAATTTGGAATTACTCCTCCATGCAAACAATCCCAGACAGGAAAAATGAAAAATTCTTAAGGGCAAATGGAAGAGATATAGAACAATACTTTAAGAGGAAATTAAGATGGAAATCTGGACTCTTATTGTGAAATGCTGAATACTTTTTTTTTTTTCAGTGTGTGTTGTTTGCCACAAGATGGCAGCTAACTGTCATTTCAATATGGCAGAGGTAGGTAGGTGGTGTAGTATAGAACTCCTTTCTTTCTTTAATGAAGTACAAGTTGAAATTAAAAATTTGCCTCTAATATAATATTCAAATTTATAAAAAGTATGGTGCATAGGACCGTGCTATCAAATATATAGATTGCCAATATTTTTCCATGTTTCTAGAACTTTAATGTTCTTAGCTCACAACCAATACCATTCTCCTAAGAAAAGTCATGGATAAGGCTTATTAAAGTATAATTAAACAATTAAAGCAAAAGCTATGTAAAGATGTGTCAATATCTTGGATAAGATATGGAAATGCATAATTTGGATGAGGGAAGCAGGCTACATTACAGCTAATTGATCATTCCTGCAATGATGTTCAATCTGGTTGTTGAATCAATGTTTCAGGAAAGTACATCAATCATTAAGAGAACTAAACTATCAGAGGAAATCCATTTTAGAAATGTCAGCCAGGCACAAATCATTTCTTTATAAAGCGCAACATTTTACATTAAGTCCTTTCTCTCCTCTGAATTCCTATTAGAACTATTGACCAAACCACTCACTTTGGGATTTAATCATGTGTGGAGCTATAGTGTATTCTTTATCTTTTTGTGTTTATTTTAAAAATTAGGTTATAAGAATTATATTTTACCTTTTTGCTAAATATGTGGTTCACATAGCACAGTGTTCAGTTACAAAATGATTATAGTAGTATGGATAATATTGCAAACCATTTAAGAGTATGGACTCTGATGCCATACTAAATTGACCTATATCCCTTGTCTGTGTAACTTCATGTAAGTTTTTTTAACCTTTTTGAGTCTTAATTTCCTAAAATATAAAATGATTAACAGTTAATATAAGTAAAATGCTTAAAATGTTGTCAGGTGTGAAGTAAAGTATTTATTAGCCTTTGTTACCAATGATTCATATGTTGGAGGAGCCCCAAATATGAGGGACCTCAGTTGCTTCCTGGGTTGCTTTCTGAACTGGCTTCGGTAGTGACCTAACTTGATGCTGGGGAAACCAGCTGCTGTCTCCTGATAAGCCTTCTTGCTGATAAGCTTCTGGCCACAATCTTGATGAATGATATTTCTTAAGAGGATGAAAATGTTTAGCCATCAGTATCTGAAAGTCCTATAGCCTGCTCTATAGGGGGTGGTTTCTGTTGTCACAGTTCCTGGAAGGGTTTTTTTTTTCATATTGGAATTCATAAAGTTGGTGCACCATGTTTGTTGGTATGGTGAACCCTGTTCTCTATGGTAAGGTATGTTGTCTTGTGAGGTATCCAGTTTTGCTGAAATGTAATTTGACTTTTGTCTCTTGGACTGTGTCTTGTCCCAGATATATGATGGGCAAGAGGAATGGTAGTGGTTTGAAGGAGTTAAGAACATGCCATCTCAAAATATACCATATTGATATCTTGATTATTTCAAGCTGAAATTCCTTCAGCAACTGAAACTTCAGAAAGGGCCATCTGATCTTTGTTTTCCTACATGCAGCAAGCCATAAAGATTCTTTTGGAAGGGATGTTCTTCACATACCAAGGTCAGAAAATAGCCTTGATCATCATACACTGGTAATTGTAGCTGCAATAAATCTGAATAAACAAACTCCAAAGTAATTCTTATCTTCCACTAGCTTCTATATCCCTCCTCATATAACATATATTTTAGTAATATCCCTAGAATTTACTACCCTAGTCTAGATATCAATTTGTTATGTCATTCCTTCACCCAGCTAAAAGTATATAAGCATCATACTTTGGTCATTTCTTCAGACTTTGCTTTCTTTTGATGATCTTCATACAAATATAAAAATAACAAAAAGTTTTATGCTTTTATTTGGGGGGGGGTACCAGGAATTATACTCAGGAGCACTCAGCCACTGAGCCACATCCCAGCCCTATTTTGTATTTTATTTAGAGACGGTCTCATTGAGTTTGCTTATTGCCTCACTTTTGCTGAGGCTGGCTTTGAACTTGCTATCTTCCTGTCTCAGCCTCCCCAGCTTTTGGGATTACAGGTGTGTGCCACCATGCCCGGCTTGCTTTTTTTTTCTTGTTAATCATCTTCTTCCTTAGTTGGATTCCTAGATCTAGTCAAAGAGCTCACATAAGAACTAAGGGATGAGAGGTAGAGAAGATCTCTTCCTTCCCAACTGTGACAATGGAAGGTGATTAATTTTCATTGAAATTTACTATGAAATTTACTATTAAGCTTATGGTAGAAGCTTTCATATGTAGCATTACATGTATTCTACACAATTACTACTGGAGCCCTTGCCTAGATGCCCACCAACATAATCATCCAGGCAAGAGCTCCAGATAAAATAATTGTCATGGCAAAGAGGCCAGTAAAATACTTTCAAAAATGAGACATTAAACAGAAGAGATGGACACATGGTAACAGATACAAAAATCTTGCTCCTGTGTATATATTTGTAGTGGCAGGCCAGGGAGGAATTTATTACAGAACAAACTAATAATATTAACCTCAAAGAGGCATTCCCTGAATTGGAACATTGTTTTAAAGTAATAACAGAATTGATGGCAGCATTGACTAGAACAGGATAGAAGTTCTGATCTTTCTTATTAGATAACATATAAGATATTGCTGTAGCTTAGATCTGAACTATTCCTCAAAGGCCCATGTGTTAGAAGCTTGATCACTACTCTGTTGTGTTATTGAGAGGTGATGAAGCCTTTAAGATGAGGGCCCTAGCAGAAGGATGTTAAGTCACTGAGTTTGTGCCCTTGAAGGGATAATTGGGATCCTGGTCCCCCCCTTCTGTTATTGTTTCCCAGCTGCCATGAGGTGAATAGGCTTCCTCTGCCCCGTGCCCTTTCCAGGATGTACTGTGCCACCGCACAGGCACAAAGCAACTTTATTAGGAAGATAAAAATTATTATATGCTGACTTGAACAACTAGGCTGTACAAAACAGAATCTGAAAATCCCCTTTCTGATATCCTCCAAGACTTGGACCCCATTTGTTTGTACTTTGTTCTTTCCTCCGAACTCTAATTTCAGTCTGGAGTTGATCAGAGATATGACTTATTTTTCCTCAAATCATTCCTGATCTACAGATGAGATGCTGGATCTTTGAGCCAACAAGCAGATTACTAGTAATAAGGCCTGGAGAAATACAAAACTGGGTGAAAAGTCATTTATACCATGTACAGCTCTGATTTCTTATAGAAGAAAGTCCTACATCCTTACCAAATGGAGACAACTTCACAGAAAAACTATTTATTTAAAAGAAAATGTTTTTATTTCTAATACTTTACTATCACTTTTTGGTTTTCAATATTCTCTGGTCTACCCCAGAGCAAGGTCACCAGAGTATAAGCAAGTAAACTTCCACAATACAAAGTCATACTTATCATCAGGTACTATTACTGAACCTACTCACTTATAAAAGAAGTATGAAATAAATACTTATTGATACTTAATGTGTATGCAACACTACACCAGGCACTGAAGTCAATTCAAAGATGGATAATGTAGGTTTTGACATCAAGCAGCTCACATGCATATTGGAGACATGTAGTATATGTTATCACATTAAAATGTATGGTATAGATAGAATGCCCACAGACTGGTCATAGTTTTCAATGACTATATATTAACATACCACATTTGTGACATGCATTACACGTCATTTATTACTAATAATTTTTACATTGCTGAAGGTTGTAAATCATTTACTTAAAACATAATTTTGTTTACATTACTTCCTCTGCCACTTGCAATTATTTAAATTTTTGAGAGAAAAAGGAATGTGTCAGTTATGTAAATCTTGCACCCAGTGGCTCCTAATACAGTTGCAGGTAGACTTTCTGGACCCTATGACCAAATCTGGCTCAGATGTCAAGGGCATGCAAGGTATCTTAAAAGGAGAAATACAGTGTGGGTTAAAAACAGGGATTGAGATGGAATTTTGCCTATATTACTGTGAAAATGTTTTTTCCCCCCAAGGATTATATTTCCGTACTTTAACTTTTCTTTCTTGGTCCTTTCTTGGATCCACGTTTTCAAGGAAAGTGGCCAAAAGCCTCCAATTACTTCCCAGTCACCTGTAGATTTCACTCAGTCTGTTCTGAATATAGCACAGAGTAAAAGACAGCAAGTGAATAGAAGATGCCAGACCCAAACTAGGGCAAGTTGTGTCTTTGCAAAGTTTGGGGTTTGTGTATCTAGTGATTGTTTCCACATAGGCATGGTTTGATATGTGTGTATGTACATGTGTGTCTGTATATATGTGGGGGATATGGGAAGAGAGGGAAAACTTACATCAGAATCACCTGCTCTCATCTCTTAAAAAGTTACAGAAATAGCTGGAAGCACAACTTCAGGAGTACCAGAAAGAGCAAAAATACCTTTTGCAGGGGCAGTGTTTTCATAGGACCAAAAATGATCCTTTTAACTACTTTTTTTTTATGATACACTAAGGTTCAGGGGTATTAAAATTCTTCCCATACACCTTGTAGAACATAGCTGCTCAGAATCTTTCCACCTTCAAGTCAGCAGTAGAACAAATGGTCATTCTTCTGCCACTGCAGTTTTGCTCCTCCTCCTAGCCTTCTCTGTCTTAACTGACCACACCTATAATTCACTTTGCTGATACTGGCAGACACCCAGGCCTGGGGTAATGGCTAAACAATGAAGTCCCTTTGTACTCACAGGGCTTTTTGTTTATGGTATTAGTGAGGCACATTCTTAGATTTGTCCTGCATACAATTAGAGTATCTTTTTGAAACAAGGGACTTATATACCTTTCCCCTTCCTATCTGATTTTAGGAGAGGATAGCTGTACCTTCTCAAGGTCCCCATATATGGCTAACTTCCTGACTACTATCATTGGGATGTTCTTCACTTCAATCTGGTCTTGCAGTGTGGGTCCTATAAAGGCAGAAGTTGTTGTAGGTGATCACAGATGAACTAGTACTTGAATGTAGATGACATCTTTCTTTAATCCTTGAGTGGCGGACTTCCTGGGACTCCTGGCTGGTGCACCATTAACCTTTATGCAATTTCACAAATGTGGTCAAGAAAGTCTTTTTATTTTTATTTTTTGCCTTTACACCTAATATTTTAATGTCAAGCCTTGTTTTGACTTGTTTTTTTTTTCTTCTTATGTTTGAATCACCTATGCATGTCTGAAATTCTGAAGCCATCTCTGTTGTCTTCAGTTTTACCTTGTGGAAATGATTTTAAAATACTTTTTACATATTCAAAGCCTCTAATTAAATATCATCTATGATGTCTATCTCATTCTATCCAAACTACTGCAGCACATTACACATGTACACTTAGTTTAATTTCAATTAATGTTTAGATCTGGTTTCTTCAAGATGGATATAGCTGGGAGGCTGAGGCAGGAGGATCATGAGTTCAAAGCCAGCCTCAGCAATGGTGAGGCACTTACCAACTCAGTGAGACTCTGTCTCTAATAAAATACAAAAAAGGGCTGGGGATGTGACTCATTGGTCGAGTGCCCCTGAATTCAATCCCTGGTACCAAAAAAAAAAAAAAAAAAAAAAAAAGATGGATATAGCAATTTTGTAGTGCACAAGAGAGAGTATCTATCATCAAAAGGGATCAAGTGGGGAGAGATTAAGATGTTGAGTCAATAGAAAGCCTAATGGGTGGAGGATCTCTGCCTGACTTTCTATTCTGTACTCTCAGCCTAAAAATTTCCTTTCTTTTTGGGACATTGACTTGTACTCCTTTGATCCTGATAATGGATTACATAGCAAGAATAAGTAAGTGGCTTTCTATTTCTCTATTTGTACCAAAGTCCATTTTGCCTTAAATATCTGTAGAAATCCTGACAAGATAGAATTGTTTCTAATTACTATGCTAATAATCATCCTGGTAGGTTTTTTTTTTGTTTTGTTTTTTGCTGTTCAATAAATATTTACTAAACATTTCTATGTGGCAAGACATTCATAGAATTCTATTATGACATTTAACCAAAAAGACAAAAAAATTTGTCCTCAAGTAAATCAAATTATCACAGTGAGGAGCAGATAGTAAACAATATAAAATATGCCATGTTCTTTTTAAAAAAAATTTATTATTCTAATTTGTTATACATGTTTGCAGAGTACATTTCATATTACATATGAAGAACACAATTTTTCAAGTTGCCGGTTTTATAAAAAGTATGCTTACAACAATTGCGTCTTCATACATGTGTTTAGGGTAATCATGGATAACTCAGTCTGCCATTCCTGGTAGGTTTTTGTCCTAAGGTTCTGGCACTGCCTCTCTTCACTATGGGACAGAACAGTTCCAATGGGGTCATAGTAAACAGCAAGGACAAATGAATATATGCTCAGGTGATCCTCAGCCAGTGTCAGCTTTTCCAGGATTTAGTCAGAGCCCTTGTTGCCTTTGGACAAGGAAGGTCAACCTGGGGTCACTCAGAAGCTCTGAATAGTGTTACAACAAGATGAATTGGTGAGAGCACTTTGGATTTTGCAGTCAACTTTTTGGAAACTAGGTACTAAAATTGAGTGGGAAGTCTGAGAAGGCTTAGGTCCCAGCATTTGTGAGCCAAGGCAGACATTTATTGCAACAACATTTTGTTGGTTACAGTAGAAGGTTGATGGTGGCAGCATGCTATTTTTCTCTTATAATTGGCAGAGAAAAGCATCAAGGAACAATTAAATGTTATTGAACCAGTTTAGAACATGGTGAACAAGAACTGTACACAAGAGTGGAGAAGAAAGAAGACAATATTTCACTCAATTAATTCTTTGCTGTTAATGTAAGTCTTGATGGACAATATCAGTATAGTGGTATGGAAATGGGTTTTTCTGATTGATGTATGGTATTTAGAGATACAGTGGGACTCTCTGAGGATCAAGTCAATATTTAGTAAAGACAATTATAGAATCAAACATTCCTTTTTAGCAGATCAAAAAAAAATGTGTGCCACTGCCAAGGAGTTGTTAAATAAATACACCTGTACTGTTGGAGAATGAAGCAAATCAGGATGGATTGCCAGCTTCTGGCAAATTATCACATGATACAACTGTCAGGGGAGGAATCATGACCAAATGGGAAGACAGAAGACAGAAATATTGGGCTGTGTCCATATTGAATTGCCAAATAAGCATTAGTATTTTTAAGTAACAAGTTTATTAGGATACATCTTTTTAAAAAAATATTTATTTATTTACTTTAGTTGTACACAACGCAATGCATTTATGTTTATGTGGTGCTGAGGATCGAACCCCCGGCCGCGCACATGTGAGGCGAGTGCTCTGCCGCTGAGCCACAACCCCCGCCCTAGGATACATCTTAATAGAAAAGCGGTTTGCTTTAAAAATTGAGGTACACTTCACTGAATCATGTTTAAAAACTTACTGTTTAATTTATTGTAATTACAACTGCCCTTTTTATTTGGGAGCTATTAAAATAGATATTTTCAAAATATTTCTGTTTGACTTCAAATAGGAAACTATTCCCAGTTGAAGCAAATTCAGAATTTTTCCCACTTCAAATATAAGTAAAAGTAAGAATCCACTTGAATTATGGAGAAGAACGGTTTCACTTTTTGTTTTAAATACATCTTTCATGTCTAAATTTTAATATTGAGAATACACTATATTTGAAGTTTATCTAAATAAATGCATGTAAATATAGCTGTAGATGCAGGGAAAGTGACACTGAGTTAGAACGTATAATGGTTAGCATCACAGGATTTGAAATATGAAAGGTCTTAGTTCACAGTTCGCCTCCACTATTTATAAATTATATGGCATAGTGCAAATTACCTATCCTCATTTATAAGATGAAGATAATATCTATTTTGAAGGATTGCTGAGAGATTGTGATAATGTAGGTGAGAGTGTTTAGCATAGTACCCAACATAGAAAAGTATCCAATTAATGCTACCTATTATTTATATTGATGTTACTTGTACAGCACTCTATACTTTTCAAGTTATTTCAAATGTCATTTTATTAAAATGTGCTAATTATAATGAGAGAGAGAGAAACTAAACTAAATGGAGAATTTCAAGAATTTTGACACTTTCTCCAAGTAGAATCATCATTGACATACATATGTACTACTACCATTCAGATGTCTGTTATTTCTGTTTCCAATTTTGTCCAATGAGTTATTATTGGCTTTTATGTTCAATAGTTAGAAAGTTGCAATATACTATTTTGAAAATGCTCACCACTGAGTTCACCTGTCATTAGAATATAGGGATAATAGACAAACTACCTTTGAAGTGTTTTAATTTCTCTGAAGAAAGTAAAGGTCTATTAGAATCAAGAAGTTTTAGACATCTATGAAAAGAAAGCTCAAATTCACCCTCACTAGTAGATAGTTAGAGGCTTGTTGTGAGAAGGCAGGTATATGGAGCATTTAAAATGGCATCCATAAGCAAGATATATTGACCCAGATCTAAGATGCCATGGAAAAAATAATATGCTCTGAGAATGCTAAACAAAGCAAACTCTAGGAAAGGTAATAGCCATTTCTCTATTCTTGACTTTTCTGAATTTAGTTTTTATACATTTACTTCTGTTTCATTTTCTATTTTCAAAAAGACTTCATTCTAGCATTCCCTTCTTAGAGATTTTACTTGTGGAAAATAACTTGGGTTATACTTGTGGCTCTTTAATATCACCTGGAGGGCTTATTAAAACACAGATTGCTGGCCTTTGCCCCAGAATTTCTGATTCATTAGGGAACTACTAACAAGTTCCCAAGTGATACTGAGATTGCTGGTTCACATCTACATTTGAAGAACCTCTGAATTTAAATAAGGAAGGGTCACAGACTTCTTGTGAGTACAGATGATTAAAGGACAGAATCAATTATTTATTCACGTATAGCATGTGTGCATGTTTCCACCCACATCAGGTTAGTCACAAAAGAGGTTATGGCCTTTTGTTTCTTTGTTTTACTGGATCCACTCAGCCAGACCGACAAACATATCTATAATTCCCTCTGTATTTTAGGGAATTGTTGGAAGAACGACTTTTGCTTTCCTTTCTTCCTAAATCCCTCCATAAACAGTCCAGTGAAGACTCGTAGGGAAGTTAGCAGGTTGAGCTTGAAATATCACAGGAGAACATGCTTAAATATACTCAGGATATATGTTCCTGAATTTCAGAAATCCACATCCAAAGATATGACTCCATAGGATATTGTCAAGGCCCAAATCAACAAAATGAATTATCAGTTAATAACATTGTGAGTTGATAAACAGAGGGGCAGTAGGGTGTGCACCCTAAGGACTTTAAACATGTGGGTTATAAGTTCTGGGTACTATAACACTATCTGTTAGTAGATCATCACTAATAAAACATTAGTTCATTCGAAAATATTACTTAATGTATTTACACATTTTTGTCATCTATTCCTTTCATCTGATAGATACCAAAAGCATAAGTAGTATGATGTAAAAAAGTGCTCCTTAAGATTTTAAAAGCTTGAGGGATCACCAATCTATAACCATTTTCTCAACTAACAGATGAGAAAAATTCTTACAAGTGAGTGAGATTATTGAGGGCCCAAGAGCAAAGATGACTTTTTGAAGCTCTCTTTATTTTGAGCATATACATGTATACATACTTATATACATATTGATCTATATTTTATGTATCTGGTATAAGCTTTGGACTGGAGTAAACATTCAGGGTCAAGGTAGAAAGATAAAAGTATTACAAGAAATGGTACTTGTGTTTAAGGAAGTCACATTTCTAGCTGAGAAGACAAGATTTTTGTATTATATTTTTACTTGTATGATGCAGACTGCAAATGCTGTAGGAGTTCAGATATGGGGAGAGATGATGAGAGATAGCATAGTTAAGGAAAACTTTGAAGAGAAACTGGGTCTTACTTAAATGGTGGGCAGGGTAGAGAAAAGAGGAAAAGAGGTAGTAATATTAGTAGCAGCAGCAGCAATAAGAGCAAAATGTAGGGGAATAAATCAAAGAAATAAAAGTTAATATCCCTATCACTTGCTAAAGATAACTTTTCAGATGCTGGTACACTTATTTTGAAATTTTTTGTTTTTGTATAATATTGATAGGCATATTTTACTTCATGTATAAATTTTAAATGATTTTGAACCACCGTGGACATTGAAATGAAACTATATCAATGAAAAGAATCTATTGATGGTTTTTACTTCTCATGTCTTAACTATATCCAATTGGGTCAAATAGGTCCCTCATATACTAATCCCTTTATGATCTGTTACACACATACTTCTTGCATTATCTGTGTAAAGAAACCCATACCCCAATTTCTTTTTTCTTACTGGGGATGTAATCCAGGGGTGTTTTACCACTGAGCCACATCCCTAACCCCTTTTCTGTTTTATTTAGAGACAGGGTCTCGCTAACTTGCTTAGGGCCTCCCTAAGTTGCTTAGCCTGGCCTTGAAATTGTGATCCTCTGCATCAGCATCCCGAGCCACTAGGATTATAGGCATGTGTCACCATGCCTGCCCAAATCCTTTTTTAAAAAAGCAATAGCATTTATTGAGTCCCTTTAATGTGCCAAAAACTAATGTGGACACCATACATTCATCACGTCTTGAATATTCACAACCATCTTATCCTACTGGATTCTGAATTCCATTAAGACAAGAACCATATCTATTTTGTGCATTGCTGTATATCTATTTCTTAGCAGAATGACTAGCTCCTAGTAAGTGGTTGATAAATATTTTTTGCATGAATGATAATTTCCCTTTTGTCTATGAGGAAATTGAGGCTCAGGGATATTAACTAGCCCACCATCAATCAGTTACTAAGTGGAAGAGGTAGGCTTTCAAATATGATCTGCAATGAGCCAGTGTAGTGTAGTAGTTAAAAGAACAGATTCTAGAGCAAAAAGGCCTGTCACTGTATAACTATGGGACTTTGGAGAAATTGACTTAATTTCTATGTGCTTCAGTTTCTTTATCTATAAAATGAGGCTGATGATATAATGGTTAATTAATGATGATATTATAGTAATTTCCTCATAGGGATGTCATGAGGACTAGATAAATTAGTATATGTAAATACTTATAACAATGCATAGTATATAGAGATTGCAATGTATTTATTAAATAAAAATGACTAAAACCCCATGTTTTTCCTGTACTACTAAACTGACTCACTAATATCGAAATTGATATACCTGCTTTGTTTTCCTGATAATATTCTCTATCCAAATAACTCTCTTGATACACCTTTTCTTTTAGCCTCCCTCTTCTGTCTAGTTAAAAACTTTAATTTCACTTTCCATTCTACTTTCCCTTACCTATAATTTAGTGCTTACATAGGGAAGTACAGATAACAGGAGAATAGTCTGAAGAATTAATGAAGAAAAGCAGAAAAAAGAGGCCATATGGTCTGTACAAGACGGAAAAAGTGTCCCAAGTTCTTGATTTCTGTCCTTCCAATGTTATTTTCTATTCTCAAGTCTCACGTGATACCCCTATATGCTTTCAATAAATGTCCTCATTTGTTTTCTGTTCTTTGCAAGAAAATAGTGACTCCTAAAATACATTCATAATGGTAAGCCAAATATTTCAATAGCTGTTATTTTATATTTAAATAATATTTACCAAGGCAATAACTTTGGAAAGCATCAGACAAATTTCATTATCTAAGAAATACTAATTGGGACTGGGGTTGTAGCTCAGTGGTAGAGTACTTGCGTAGCATTCCCAAGACCCTGGTTTTGATCTCCAGCATGATAAAAAAAAAAAATGGTGTTTAACAAGGGGAGAAAAATGCAGCAACTCACTTTCATTGAACATCTACTATGTATTTGAAACATCTACTATGCATCTGAAACTGCTCAATATACTCTTCCTGTATTATTTTAATTCCTTTTACCTGGATTTCATTTCTCCCCAGTCTGGACTAAGTGATAATTGCTAAGGAGGAACTGAAGAACATGAAATCATTCTATTGCATTCAGGATAAATTTCTTAGTCTCATCCAAGTAATATATGAGGTATTTTTTTAAAATGATGGGATTTGTTGTTACATATTTGTACATGCATACAATGTATCCATTTTTTTATCTTTAAAAATTAAAAAAATAGTTGTAGCTAGATACAATACCTTTATTGTATTTATTTATTTTTATGTGGTGATGAAGATTGAACCCAGTGCCTCACACATGCTAGGGAAACACTCTACCACTGAGCTACAACCTCAGCCCACGTGAGATAATTTGAGGGAAGCCTGGATGCAGTACATGATAGATAATCAATAGTCTAAACAATTTGTTGAATGAATGAATGAATCTTTCAAGAGCATAATGACTTGCTCGTGGGATTTTAAATCATTTATCAGTCCAGTGAACATTTATTTTAATATCTATTGTGTGATAGGCAGTGTTCTGGGTGCTAGAGATCTTGCAATAAACAAATCAGACAATATTTATGGACCTCATGGTGTTTTCATTTAGTAGGATGTAGCTGCCTGACGTACAGCCACAATACCGCTGGAGGAGATTTGGTGGCAGGAATCTATTATTCTTAGTCTTTCTTTCTCTTTATCTCTTCTTCTCTTCTTAGCTAAACTCTTTTCATTTCTTTCTTAGTCTCTGTCTCATTTCTTTCTCTGTCTCATTTCTTTCTTAGTCTCTGTAGCTCTCATTTCTTTCTTAGTAAACTCTTTTCCTTATACTCTGACTCTCATTTCTTCTTCTGACTATGTTCTGGCCGCTCTGACTCTTTTCTTCTTCTCCAACCCGAACTCTTCTTCCGACCGACTGAGCGACTTAACGACTGACTGAATGAATGCCGCTTCTGACCGCTTTCACCCGGTTATATACCTTTAGCTTTGCGGGTGCATCATGTGCATTTACAGGTGCATCATGTGCATATGATTATTATCAGGTGGAACTTATGGCTTCCAGCTAACCACAATAGCCATCTCCCTGATTGGGGCTCCTTCAGTAGGAGGTGACAGACAATAGAAAATATGGAAATATACCAAATAATGACAGTTTCTCAGGAGAACAATAAATCGTAAGGGGATAGAGAATGACATAGGTAGGGATGTTATTTTATAAAGGGTACTCAGGGAAGACTCTCTGAGGAAGAGACATTGAATAGAGATCTTAATGATTTGAAAGGTGTGAATAATGAAGATATCTTGGGGTAAAACATTTCCAGGTAGAGGGTCAAGAAAATACAAAGGCCCTAAGCTCTGCTTAAAGTGCTTGAAAACAACATGAATGTCACTGTGGCTACTGAAGGCTGAACGGTGAATGAAGGAATAAATGATAGGAGACGAAATCAACAGATTTACCAAAGCCAGGTTACATAGGGCCTTGTGAATCATCAGGAGGACACTGGATTTTATTGTGAGCAACACAAACTTTAATATTTGAATGATGGTTTGAATTTATTATTCTAATCTACATGTTTTGATATTTTATAT
This sequence comes from Tamias sibiricus, assembly GCA_025594165.1. NCBI lineage: Eukaryota > Metazoa > Chordata > Mammalia > Rodentia > Sciuridae > Tamias > Tamias sibiricus. Next base: position 106,734,912 of record CM046667.1, read on the forward strand.
AAATAGTTATATATAGAATTAGATTCTAAAAATTTAAATATCACAAATATCTCATTTTTATTCTTCTTCATCAAGGAAAATTCTAGACAAACTTTAGATTTAACTTTTAGTTAGTCCAAGCATTTGTTAAGGGTAAATGAAACAGATGCCATTTTCCCTTGAATGGTTGCAGTCATGTTTCTGGTATTTCTTTAATTTGCTTACTGTCTTTTCTGACACTTGTTTTGTTTTTTCCCACAGTATAGCCAAACTGAAGAGCTTACAGACCTTAATTGGAATTTCTTCTCCTAGGGAATGCCAATTGCTGTGTTGTCTTTTCTCCAGGGATCTGGAAACTTGAACAATAAGAACATGCACAGTAATTCCTCAAATATAGGGAGTGGAGAGTTCTTTAGGGGGAGAAATCTGATAAACCCCTATGTTAGTGAAGAAGTAATTAAAATAGGAATAATTCCACTTTAAAGTTTTCCTATTTTGATGTCTGTTGGTAATGTAGCATTTCTGGAGTTTAAAAATAAACTGACAGAAGGCTGGGGTTAGCTTATTGGTAGAGTGCTTGCCTAGCACGTGTGAGGCACTGGGTTCCATCCTCAGCACCACATAAAAATAAATAAAATAAAGGTATTGTGTCCATCTACAACTAAAAATATTTTTGAAAAACTGATGGAGTGACAAAAAGATAAATTCCATGTGGTTCCATATGCATGAAGCACCTAGAGTAGTTGAATTCATAGAGCTAGAAAGTAGATTGGTAGTTTCCAGGATCTGGAGGGAAAAAAATATGGAAAGTTGTCACTTAATAGGTATAATTTCCCTTTTGCAAAATGAAAAGTTCTGGAGATGGATGGTGGTGGTAGGTGTGCAACAATGTTAATATACTTAATGCTATTGAACTGTGAACTTAAAAATAGTGAAGATGATAAATTTGTGTTATTTGTCTTTTATCTACAATTAAAAATAAGACAAAATGGTGGAATCTAATAATAGCAGTAATGAAAATGAATTGGTAATATAACCATGCTACATAATGACAAAATTAGAGTATGGATAAAATCATGTCCCCATTTTAGAGTTCCATTCAGATAAGTTCAGTAGATATTTATTTAGTTCTTATTGTATATATGAAAGAAGGCTACGTGACATGGATACAGATAGAAATAAGATGATGATATTTTTGTCCATTAAGAACTTGGAGTCTAGTGGGGAGAGAGATTCATGAACAACAATAACAACAACAAGAACAAAATTGAGTGATACTAGTGTTATATTAGAGTGATGATCAGATAACTTTGGAACCCTAGTTCCTAAGACCATGTTACTTGGTCTGGGATTGTAGCTCAGTGGTAGCATGCTTGCCTAGCACATGTGAGGCACTGGGTTCAATCCTCAGTACCACGTAAAAATAAATAAATAAAATAAAGGTATTGTGGCCATCTACAAATTAAAAAAACCAAACATGTTACTTATCCAGGTAAGTTATTTAATCTCTATATATTTCAGGTCTTTCAACTGCAAATGGGAGCTAATCATAGTGTCTAAGTCATTTGGTTGTTGTAGGATAATATGAAATAATTAATATAAAGAATTTTTCCCAATTCTAGGAAAACAATAAGCATTCAAAAAGATGTTAACATTTGTTCATATTAGCAATGCATATAGGGTAGATTTCAGGAACCTGTAGAATCTCTGGGAGTGCCAGGAACCAAACTTAGATGCCAAATAGCCAGGAGCAATGATGCAGCAAGGAGAGATGCACAACCATTACTCAGAATGGTTATAGTGGAAAGACTACTCCTGCTGCCTCCTGCTTTATACTTTGTCTTGCTCATTAGAATTCCTTGGCTTTTTATTAAGGATTGTTCTTATGTTTGGTCTAAATAGGCCCATTTCTCTATACAATGCACGGCAATTATAATCTATTTTATGAACTCCGTTAAATGAGTTGAATCCCAAAATGAAAGTAAATAAAAAAAAGAAAGAGATAAGAGAAAAAGGGAAGATGGTTCTTAGCATCACCTCAAGTCTAAACTTGGATCAACCTATGAACTTTCATGATAGCTCTTACAATTTCTATGTAATTAACTGTGGTATTTCAGATGCTAGAGCTATGTTTAGATTCCTTTTTTGGATCGGACAGCTGATCACTTGGTTTCTAGTCTGAGGATTCAATACCTTATCAGTGGGTAAAATGGGCAAGAGTTGAGATGTCTTTCCTCACAATGTCCACAAATATCCTTTCATCTATGTCCAAGGGGCCTAGTGGATATTTGGCCAATAATACCTATGTTTATATAGTAATGAGACATATATTAAAAATGAATGCTCTTTGGAAAATCTTATACATAGTTTGTGGTTCTGCTATGATTTAAACCATTTTTAGAACTTGTCTTCAGGGATCCATACACAGTTATTATTTCGTGATCTTTGGAGTTTTAAACTGCATTAACATTCTATCAAATTTATCACCATTTGACCCAGTTATGTTTAGTTAAGGGTCGCTCTTAACTCTGAGAAGTGAGCCAAGATATATAAAACAACTTATATATGATGGTTAGTTCCTGCCAGGGAAATTTCTATATCTTCTATTAAATTAAAAATTCATTTCAACCCATCTATACATGCTGATCGTATAGACACTCCTTATATTTCCTTTATTAGATTTGGGGGGTTATCATCATCCTCAACATCCTATCTTAGGTTACAGATTTAAATGTTTCTTTCAAAGAATCACCACCCCCTTTGATGTATATGTTTTATATTTAGGAAATTTAAAAAATGCCATAAAAACTTCTGCTTATCAAATGATACCATTAATAGAGTAAAAAGGTAAGCTACAATGTAGAAGAAGGTATTTGCAATACATTAATCTGACAAAGAACTTTTACCTGGAATACAGAAAGAATTCTTGCAAATCAACTGATAGTCATGCCAACAAAAAAGAAATGCATGAGCAAAAGAGCTGAACATACACTTAACAAAATAATTTGTCCATACAAAGCAATAAACGTATGAGAGAGTGCTCAACATCATTAGTCACTAGAGAAATAAACAGAAGTATAACAAAGTACCACTCTATACTATTATGGTTAAAATTAAGTGGATGAATGATATAAAGTTATAGTGAGAATGTGGAACAATTGAAAATAACATACATTTCTGGTGGAACTATAAATCAGTATAACCACTTGTGAAAAAGTGTTTGGTAGTACTTTTAAAAAAAAAATGTGGCCTTGTGTGGGCATGTGGCGGCAATCCAAGAGACTTCAGAGGCTGAGGCAGGAGGATCCAAATTTGAGGACAGTCTCAGCTAATTAGGGATGCTCTAAGCAACTTAGTAAGACCCTGTCTCAGAATAAGAAAATATAAAAAGGGGTGGGGATGTAGCTTAGTGGTAAAGTGCTCTTGGGTTCAATCCCAAGTACTTGCTCCAAATTTTATTGTGGCAAAATACTCATAAGATACAATTCACTATTGTAACCATTTTTTTTTTGGTACCAGGGATTGAACTCAGGGGCACTCGACCACTGGGCCACATCCCCAGCCCCTTTTTTCATATTTTATTTAGAGACAGGGTCTCACTGAGTTGGTAAGTGCCTCGCCATTGCTGAGGCTGGTGTTGAACTCGCGATCCTCCTGCCTCAGCCTCCCAAATTGCTGGGATTACAGGCATGTGCCACTGCACCTAGCACCATTGTAACCATTTTTAAGGGTATTATTTAGTATTATTAAGTATGCTCACATTATTTTGCAATCATATCCTCCATCTATCTACAGAACTCTTTAATTTTGTAAAACTGAAGCTCTGAACCCATTAAATGCTGACTCCTTTTCCATTCCATTCTCAGTCCTTGGAAACTGCCATTCTACTTTCTATCTCTATGAATCTGACTATTCTGAATATTTCATTAAGTAAGATCTTATAATACTGTTTTTTTTTTTTTGGACTGGCTTATTTCACTTAGTATAATGTCTTTAAGGTTCATCATGTTGTAGCATGTGTCAGAATGTCCTTTCTTTTTATGGCCAAATAATAATCCATCATATGTACATACCACATTTTTAAAATCCATTTATCTGTCAGGGAACACTTAAGTTGCTTCCAACTTCTGGCTTTTGGAAATAATCTTGCTTATAAGCATGTATGTACAAATATCTCTTCAAGACTTTACTTTCTGTTCTTTTGGGTTGCAAGTATTTTTAAAAAACTAAATATAATTTTATGTAATGTAATGATTCAACTTTTGGATAAGGAGTGTTTTTGTTCAGAAGAAAACCTGTATAACAATATGCATAATGGTATTTGTAGTAGTTCTACATTGGAAACACCCTAAACATCCTTCTCTAGTAGAATGCATAGATAAATGGTGGTTCACATAGTGCAACATTACATAGTAATAAACAGAACAAACTGATTATATGTGCAAGAACATGGATTATCATAAACACATAATGCTGAGGAAAAGAAGCCAGATACCCAAGAATACATAATGTATAATTCTATTTATATAAAGTTCAAAAACTGTCATTATGAATCTATGTTGATACTGTTCAGAAGAATGTTTTTTTTGGGGGAAGGGTCATGACTGATGGTGAGCATAAAGGAGATTTCTCAGGTTCTTGATGTGCTCTACTTCTTGATCTGGGGGATGCTTACATGATGTACACATATGTAAAATGTATTTATCTGTGTATTTAAGATTTGTGTACTTTGATGTGGTTTGACATCAATTTTAAAAAGGAAAGCAGTTGCTAAGCAGGAGTTTGGGCATGCTTTGTTGAATGATGACATCACTGAAATAAATACACAAGTTGCTACTTTGAAGAGACAACTTTAATATGGTGATATTTGTTCATATATTTATTAGACACAGGCATACTACTATATAGTCACTCCTGGTAGATTCTGTCCATGTTCTGCAGTCCAACAAACAAAAGCAAGTCTGGTTCTGGTGGTAATATCAGAATATGGTGATTTAGGAGCTTACCTTGGGCTTTACCCTTGTAAAACATGAGTAGTCACTGTTACCTGGTTTAATTCCCAATACTAAAGAACTCAAGAAAAATTTAAAACACTTCCATCCTACTGGTTGTCTTTATTTTCCCAGTAATTAAAAAAAATAAAGCACTGTGTTTCACTCCCTTTAAGGTTGAAATGTGACCATCTGAATTCTATTTTATGCTGCATTTGTGTTTGGTTCTGGTTCAAAATGTTCCTTTAATCATGAAAAGGAGAATTACTTTTGGATGCCAAACATCATATGCTATTCCAGGCCACTTCCAAATTGTGAACATTAATTTTTCTTGTATATCAACCTTTCCTCAGCTGTTTCATTCATTTGGCTTTTTCCCCATAGTTCACTAAGAAAAAAGTTGGCATTAGTTATTGTTTGTGAAGAACTTTCAAGATTCAAATACCAATAAATGTAGAGAAGACTATTAGATGTAATGTTGCAACACATGTTAAAGAGAAAATGTTAAAGATGTTAACATGATACTTGAGATCTGTATGTCTTTCATTTAGTGTTTTAAATTAGTATTTAGACTAAAAACCACTTTTCTTACATGTTGTGCTCTCCAGAAGAAGGGAGGAAAGGTACTTAATAAAAGCTACCTCTCTTCTACTCTAGGTTATAAACATTTTGGGAAATCAAAACCAAAACCAAACCAAACAAAAAATTATAGTCTGGATGCTGATATATCAATTTCATTAGAGTAAGGTCTGTTTTGAGGATTTGGCTTTAGGACCATTATCCAAGTGAGACTGCTAAGCAATCTCCAAAATCAGGCAAGTTCACCCACTCAGAACTGACCTGAGATAGGCTTCCCCTGTATAGGTAAGTATGTGTATAACCAATGGCTTTAAGAAACAGGAGAATTCATGCTGTCTGCAGGCAGCCTTGCTCCCCAGAGGAAAAAGGGCATAACTAAGTTAACAATGTATAGTCATTCTTCCTAAATGTACCAGTCAGCTGTGCCCTTCTATCTCCTCCTGGGCAGCTAGCTAGCATAAATAAAGGATGCAGAGATGTTGGTGGGCCTGCTTCTGGACCTACATGGAGGAATGCTTATCTTGCTCATTGTGCAGCAGGGAAGTCCTAACATAGAACGCAGTGTTTTGGGACAAAGTGCTATCAGAACACTGGAAAGTGCAATTTCCTTGCTCCTTTGACAAGAAGTTATTCCCCTGATGGTGCAGGGTGGGGTTACATGGCAGTTTGTGGACTCTTGGTGTCTTGACTTCTGTAAGATGATATGTTTGTTGTGTATCACCCCTGGCCTATCATGACTGTTGTATGTAAATTGGCACATACCCACTATAAAAGCTATTTTTGCTGCACAATAAAGCAGACACTATTCTCTGAAACCATCTCCGGAGAGGTTTCTCCACGCCCTCAAGCTCCCCATAGTTTATGCTGGAGGGGCAGGGCCCCCAGCACGGAGAGAGATCCCCACTAGACTACTTGAGCTTACTTGCAAAAATGGAAATCAGAAGTGATGAAGTGTTTCTAACTCACATTGCTTTTTCCATTGAATATATTTTCTTCTCTTCCTAATTGCTTAAGAAAAATGTAAATAAAAAATAAGGCATAATAAAATGCTAAATGGGTTGATATTCTTTTATTATCAGCCATGGCACTATACTTGATTTTTATTTATTGATTTATTTTTGATTTTTAGCTACAAAAATGTTTTATTCACGGCACTAGTAAGATGTGCAGGCAAAGGTATCAGAGATATAGATTTTGTTGTCTTTTCCCCCACTTTGGTGGCACTAGGGTTAGAACTTAGGGTCCCGTGCATGCTTAGGCAAGTACCACTCTACCATTGAGCTATATTCCTAGTTCTTGTTTTTGTTTTTGGGTTTTGTTTTGTTTTGTTTGTTTGTTTGGTTGGTTTTTTTTGTTTGTTTTTATTTTTATTTTTTTGGTGTTTTTTGAGTTCTTTATATCTCCTGGGAATTGATGTTGTATCTGAGGTGTGGGTGGCAAAGATTTTCTCCCATTCTGTAGGCTTTCTCTTAATGTTCTTGATTGTTTCCTTTGATGTAAAGATTTTTTAGTTTGATATCATCCCATTTATTGATTCTTATTTTACTTCTTGCACTTTAGAAATCTTGCTGAAGAAGTCAGTTCCTAAGCCAATGTGATGGAGATTTGGGCCTACATATTCTTCTAGTAGGCACAGGGTTTCTGGTCTAATGCCTAGGTCCTCAATCCACTTTTAGTTTTGTGCAGGGTGAGAGATAGGAGTTAAATTTCATTCTGCTACATGTGGATTTCCAATTTTCCCAGCACCATTTATTGAAGAGACTATCTTTTCTCTGATGTATGTTTGTGGTGACTTTGTTTTTTATTTTTATTTTTGTATTTTTGTTTTTGAGACAAGGTCTCATTAAATTTTTCATGCTAGCCTTGAACTTGTGATCCTTCTTCAGCCTCCCAACTAGAGAGATAGTTTGGTAACATTTGCTAAGAAATGACATGTAAAGTCCTGGACATAGATGAGATTCATGAAGGCAAAAATATAGGGGAGGAATTCACAGTTTTCAGTGTGCAACATATGTATGCTCCATGGAAGTTTTTATTGCTTATTGACATTTTATGTATCACTTCTTATCCCCAAACTCATTCCCTAAAAAATGTCCATAGCAGATACTTTGAAATTAGAAAAGTTAGATTTCTGAAAACCTCAAGTTTGAAAAATTGAAAAACTGATGAAAAATAGTTAAAATTAAATCATAAATCACCACCAATTCTGTGAAAGTAATTATAAGCATACAAATTGATCTTATTTATTCAAATAAATCAACACAGATAACACATTGATATAAAAAATTATCAAAGACATTTTACATATAACAAATAACTTACAATAAATGTAGCAAAATTAATTTTTATCTATCATCCCTTTGTCTCTAGGAAAGTTTGTAAACTTTCCCCTGCAATGTCAATAAGCAGATTATAAGTCCATTGCATTTTCTTCTTTTTTTGGCTTTTTAAAATTTTTTTACTACCCTGTTTTAAGCAAACCATCAGGATGGCATTTTGTGATATTCCATGATTAATATCGATTATATGGTGGTTGTGCTTTCTTTTTTTTATACATCTATATATTTTATTCTGATTTGTTATATATGACAGGAGAATGCATTACAATTCATGTTACACATACAGAGCACAATTTTTCATATCTCTGATTGTATACAAAGTATATTTACACCATTCATGTCTTCATACATGTACTTTGGATAATGATGTCCATGTCATGATACTTGATTTTTAATGTATATCTCCAAAACTATAAATTCTGAAATCAAGGACAGCAGAAAAAAGTTAAATTCTATGTTGAAAAACAGATTTTTATCATATTTGTTTTCAATTAGCTTATGAATATAAAATGTGAAATATTTTTAAAAAATATTTTATTAGTCATTGTTGGACCTTTATTTATTTTTATGTGGTGCTGAGAATCAAACCCAGTGGCTCACACATGCTAGGCAAGCGCTCTATCAATGAGCCACAACCTCAGCCCCCGTGAAATATTTTGTAATAAAAACAGATCTCCAAATATCTTTATATTATTTTATTATTCAATGCAAAGTATAATGCTTAGAAAAGTTCAAGAAAAATATTCCATCATCAGCTTATAAAGCACAGCTATTTTTCTCCAAACCTTTTTTTAATCTAAATCTCTGTTCTTTCCCAGAAGACTTAATCACAAAGAGATTTTTCCTTATTATATAACTCTCAGGGCCATATTGCTAGTCTGTTCCTCAAGTACTTTTCTATGCTATTTTCTGATAACATGCTGACAGAAGCAATACAAGCAGACTGTTTTCATATATTTCCTGAATCTTGATCTTGTGTATTATAGTCTGTCAGCTATTCTAAAAGATGAAAGTCCTCATTTTATGATTCTTAGAATGCAAAACAACATGTATTAGATGCTTACCACAAGAAATATGAATATATTTCTCAAAAGATTGTTCATTTCATAGAAAAATAACAAAATAAATTGCTCTCCAAATGTAATTAATTTCTACATGAAAGTAAATGGAAAATAGAGCTTTAACAATTACATCCCCATTATTCAAAGGAAAAAAAGATCACTAATATTCCAAAAGTGCATTCTAGGAAACACACTGTGTTTCAGGGTTTTTTTTCACAGGTTATTTTATTAATAAAAAAATCTTATGAAGGAGGCAGCATTATTCCCACTTGACTGATAAAGAAACTAAGGATTAAAGAAATTAAGTAGCTTATCTAAAGGTTACTACTAAATGGTTGGAACTGGAATTTGAACCTGAGTGTGTCTGGCTTGGAAGCCTATGCTCTTTCTTTACCAGGTTAAAAATGCCATAGATAATGATAACGTATTTCATAAAGCCAAAAGAAAGAATTTTGAATAATTTCACCATAAAGAAATGATAGGTGTTTGAGGAGATAGATATGCTTAACCTAATTTGCACATTAGATAAGGTATACATGTATTGAAACATCACATAGTACCCCATAAATATGTATCATTTTTATGTTTTTATATATCAGTTCTAAAGAAAATGGAATATTGGGGTAAAAACATTTTTTACATAGTCTAGAGGAGAGTTGAAATTCTTGACTTTATCAGTTATAATTCTGGTTTACTATATGTTATATATAATTTTTTTGGCAATTTAGTGAAACAGATGCCACTTCCTAAATACTACTGGCACAGTATTCTATGCTCTAAGAATATTATATCAGAATAAATGAAATTGTGGAAACCACAGAATTTACTCTAATACTCTAAGCAAATGGTTGGTAATGACAAAGTTCTATCATGATTGGACCAAAGTCAGGAGGAGCTTAATACTATGTTACATTTAGGCCTCTTTGCCAAATGTGGTGAACTCCCAATTTCTACCTCGGTGCTTCTAAAAATACTCTAAAATTTCTCAGAAGCATGGTAATACCTTTTCCAGATACCAGGATTTTTAGTAGACCTTTCTGGATTCTCTAGAAGTGTCATCTTTGTTGCTTTCCCTAATTAACTCAAAGTATGGTAGAATTTATGCCCTTAAGGGAAGTCATGACTCACTTGAATTGGCAAAAACACATTAAAGTTTAGCTGTGTTTGTACTTTTGGATCTTCTGGTATCTTATTTTAGAGAAAGGAGAAAAGAAACAGAAAATCTCCCATGACACCTGATAGTTTTAACCACCATAAATTATGCCAGAGAGTTTGTTGCTTTAAATAAACTGAGCAGTTCAATTACCTAGATATTCAGTTAAAAATGTATAGACAAAAGCAAAAAAAAATTCCATTTGTTTGACTAGATTATAAAATTACTGCAAATTTTGTTTCACAACTGAATTTGATAAAAAGCAATTACAGAGTATACCCAGTTTTGAAATGGTTCTGACTCAAAGACTCAGTATATGTGAAAATTATCACACACATTAGGATTCTCACTTGAAAGTAGCAGAAACTAACTCTGGCTTGATTTAAAAAGAATAGAGGTATATAGAATGGTGAGGAAGACTGGAAAACTAAGCTAATAAGTGTGAACCAAAGAGTGCTAATCAGTATGAGAAAATTGTAATAAAAGTCAAAAGGAAAGAATGATTGCTTCTGGATAGAATGAATGTTCTACTTTATAAAAGAAGTGATGTTTGAACCACATCCTGTATCTGCTTAATAATCATTCAGATATGTGGCTTATTTTCTCTGTTAGATTGAAGTTTCCTCAGGATTTTCTATTTTGCCTCACCTAGTGCCATTCTTCACATATATTTTTAAAATATTCAACATGTGTTTGTCAAATACCTACTAGAATCCACCCTGCATATCCATGGGTTCCATATCTGCAGATTCAACCAATTGTAGATTTAAACTATTTGAAAAAAGAATTGTGTTTGCACTGAACATGTGCAGACTTTTTTGACATTTATGTTGTATTAGATAGTATAAGTACTCTAGAGATGATTTAAAGTATACAGAAGGATGTGCAGTGGTTATATGCAAATACTATGTCATTTTATATAAGAAACTTGAGCATCCACAGATTTTGGTGTATGCAGGGGATTCTAGAATTATTTACCAAAGGATACAAAGAGATGGCTCAATGTTCTTGGCACTGTGTATTATATACATGAGAAAAAGAAATGAGCAAATAAAAGGTTTGATCCCTTTTCTTTCTTTTTTTTTTTTTTTATTTTGGTGCTGGGGATTGAACTCAGGAGCACTCAACCACTAGGCCACATCCCCAGCCCTTTTTTTTTGTATTTTATTAGAGACAGAGTCTCACTGAGTTGCTAAGTGCCTCGCCATTGCTGAGGCTGGCTTTGAATTCGCGATCCTCCTGCCTCAGCCTCCCAAGTGCTGGGATTACAGGCGTGCGGATCCCTTTTCTAATGGAACTTTATAGTGGGAATAGACAGTCATGATCACATTAATAAGTGTATGATTGCCAACTGCCAAAAGTGCTGTGAGAAAAGGAAATAGTGAAGCTAGAATCTGACAGGCAGTCACTATAGATAAATAAATTGAGTCAGGTTGGATCAGGAAAGCCAACTTTGAGTGAGTCCCAGGAAGTTGGAGACTGTCCCCTGAGGGATTGGAATGTTAATTCCTTCAGAGCCCTTCCTCCACCCTTACCAAGAACCTGCCCCTGCTCCAACCTGTTGCTAAGGTAACCTGTCCCAGGAACTGCCGCTCCCTACAGGGAGCTATAAAGTTGTTAATTAATGTGCTCTGGGCTGCACCAAACTGCCCTTCTCCCTTTAGCCCATCTGCTTCTCACCTTTTGGCCACCCCACTGAGCATTCAATCACTCCTGGGCCTGATCACCTATGCAGGAAGGAGAGAGAAAAGGGGAAGAGGGCAGGAGAACAAAGGAAGCCTAGGACATATAAAAAGGCAGACCTGCCTCCCTTCTTGGGTTACCAGGATACCAGCTATGGCCCCCTTGACCCTCCTGGGAGAAGTCTATGTTGCCCCTTTTAAATAAACCCTGCTTTATATGCTGCCTTAGCATGCTTCTCTAATGTTCAAACTTCAACATTTGGGGGACCAGAACTTGTCACCAACAACCAGCAGTATCAATAATGCTACAGAAACATACAGCAGAGGTACCTAGCCTTGTCTTTGAGGAGCCTGAGGAAAGCTTCCTCACAGCAGTGAATAGTGAGCAATCTGAATGAATAGTAAGGATCTGACCTAGTGGGAGTGGAAGAAGAGCACCTCAAACACAGAACAGTATCTGCAAAGACCCCTGTATATGGTGGGTGCTGCACATTTACTTTGCCCTCAACTTAAACCTCCTTCTGTCCAGCTGCAGGTTGAGGAGTATCTTTTTCCCTGTCCAAAATTTATTTTTCTTCCTTCACTTTTATTTATGTCCTTTACCTGCCTCCTTTGAACTTCAATCCATCGGTTAATTGTATTTTATTTCTCCTATATCTTCAACTATACTTTCTATTAGATCTTTCTCTTCAGTATATGCTATGCTCAAATCTGTGTGAACAACAAAAACCAAAACAATAAACTTATCTTTGAATTCTATATCCCTCTTCAATACTTCCTGCCGTAGCTCTTTTTGATAGCAAAATTTCTAGAATAACAGTGTTTTCCACACACAATCTCCACTTCGTCAATTTCCACTCACTTTCGAAGCCTACTAAAAATGGCACCCACCAACCACTTCACTAGTAGGATCTCACTAAGGTTACTAATAATCCCATTGTTGTGAAATTCAGTGGACACTTCAAGTCTCATTTGACTTTTGATGGCATTGGACATTCTTCATGATTCTTTCTCTCTTTTTGATGTCATGATACTGCTCTTTATTTATGTCTAACCTTTTTATCAGTCTACTTCAGAGTCTCCTTTATATCTATCTATCTCTATATCTATCTCTTAAATATTGAAATTTCATTTTTGGCCCATGCATTTCTTATCCTATACACTATGGCTGGCTGAGCTCTCCCATCTCACTTCTTAGCTCTTGGGCAAATCCTTTCTCCTTTGTCAAACCTTTGTTAAAACCCTACACAATGTGACTGCTTCTCTAACTCCTTTAGTTATTGCTAGAGTTTACTTTTCCTAAGCTTCATTGCATTCTCTGCATATGAACTTCCATAAAAGTAAGTCTCATTTTTATTATGTTTATCTATTTCCTAACCTGTATCTCCAACTAGATTGGCAGTTCCTTGAAAAACGAGGACAATCTTTTTATACCTAGCTTTTAGCACAGTACGTGGCCGAGAGTAGGTAATCAATAAACATTCATAGGTAAGTGAATAGATGGTTTTAGACAAGCTCTTTTCTCTTTATAGCCATGTGGAGAATGTGGATGGAAAGCTGTGACTATCTGAGGTTGAATAGGTAGTAAGTGGTAAAGTCAAGTATATGCTGTTTCCATGAACCACAATTGGATGCAGTTTTTTAGCCTTTTATATTTTCTGTTAATGAACACATAATACTTCTACATACTTCTATGATACTGGTACACAATGTGTAATGATACCAAGGTAATTAGCATTTTTATAATTTCAAATATTCATCATTTCTTTGTGTTGTGTTGGAAACATTAAAATCCTTCACCATCTGCAATCTATAATAAATTATTGCTAATTATAGAACCCTACTATGCTATGTAATATTAGACCTTTTCCCTCCTATATAACTGTACTTTGTATCCAAACACCAACTTCACTCTATCCTTTTCCCCTACTTTCCCCTGCCTCTGGTAACCATTGTTCTGCTTGCTAAGCTTGTACGAGCAACTCATTTAGCTTCCACTTATGAGTAGGAATATGTGGCATTTCTCTCTGGCTTTCTCTCGCCCCCTCTCCCCCTCTAGACATATTATTGCATTCAAATCTGTCTCTGCTTTGTACCAACACCAAAGCCAGAGGAGAGGCACTTTGTACTTTTTTTTCTGTGTACTTTGGAAAAAGTTCACAAAAAACTATTTCTAACTCATCCCTCCTAAGTTTGTCTTGTCCGTCTTAATGCTACAGTATAGTTACCAGGCATATCTTGTCCTGCCCTAAATTAAGGTGCTATTGAAGGAAGTAAACTGTACTTGTTATTCTGCCACTGCTCCTACCACCCTACACATGCCTGTGCCCACAATTGATTCCCATAACCACATTTTCTTAGTAGAAAACTTCCTTTATTCTCTACCAATTTGAATCCCACTCACCCTTCAAATTCAGACAGCCTGTCTCCTCCTGGAAGCTTTCTCTGAATTTATTAGTCCACACTGAGCACAACCTTCTTTAGGCCCTAGCACAATTCCAGTTCATGGCATAGTTTATATCTTCATATTGTGGGGATACAGGATGTTTATTAGGCATGTCTTCTCAACCAGAGTGTGAGCTTCTGAGGGTAGGGTCTATCTTTTGCCTTCCTACCCTCCACTCATGTCCTCACCAACCCCTTAACTGCTGTCAGTACTGGTGCAGGGCTCAGCACCTAGAAGGAATTCAGGAAATCAAACTCGTGGTTTGATTCCTCTTGCATCATTTAATCTTTTATTTTTATTTGTTACAATTAGTACATCTTTCATTCTTAATGTCAATAGTAGAATGAAGGGAACTTCACAAGGGAAGCTTGTGAAAGCTATATTAAAAGGTGAGGAGCTGAACACAATGGCTTGCATTTATTTCAAAAGTCAAATGAGAACCAATACCCAATAATCCTTTTTAGTTTTAATTCTTGTTTCCAGTTCTGTAACCTGATGTGTGCATACTTCTGGGAAGAAATCTGCTATCAATCATGTTTAATAAACCAAAATAAATAAGTCCCTGGGTATCTGTTCTGTGTTCTTAGGAAAGGATTTCACTCCAGTCATAATGACAGCTATCAAGAACACAAACAACAATAAATGTTGGAGAGGAAGTGGGGAAAAAGGCACACTCATACATTGCTGGTGGGACTGCAAAATGGTACAACCATTATGGAAAGCAGTATGGAGATTTCTTGGGAAAATGAGAATGGAACCACCCTATGACCCAGCCATCTCACTCCTGGGTCTATTCCCAAAGGACTTAAAAACAGCATATTACAGTGACACAGCCACTTCAATGTTTATAGCAGCACAATTCACAATAGTTAGGTTGTGGAACCATCCTAGATGTCCCTCGGTAGATGAGTGGATAAAGAAAATGTGGTATATATACACAATGGAATTTTACTCAGCAATAAAAAAGAATAAAATAATGACATTCGCTGGTAAATGGATGAAGTTGGAGAATATAATGCTAAGTGAAATCGGTCAGTCTCAAAAATCCAAATATCGAATGTTTCCCCTGATATAAGGAGGCTGGTCCACAGTATTGTTGGGTCGGGGTACATAGGAGGATTAGAGGAACAATATAATGGTCAAAGAGAAGGGAGGGGGAGGGAGCAAGGGAGGAAGGGGGGGAAAGAAAAAGTTGTTGAATAAGATGGATATCATTATTCTAAATGCATGATTGAAGACTTGAATGCTAGGAATATACTTTGTATACAAACTGTTTTGTATAAAAAGATGCTCTATATGTGTAGTATGAACTGTAATACATACTACTACTATAAATAAAAATTTAAAAAAAGAATAAAGAAAATGGATATGATTTTCTTTCACATCTACACTAAGGGTTTTGAGACTTTGCTTATCTATTTCCTGAAAACTACTTCCCTACTGCCTTTTTGTCTTTCTGATAAGATAAGAAGACTTTGGACTTGGGATGTGCTTTATGATTTTCTACATGTCCACTGCCAGTACCTTAGTCCATATCACCATCATCTCACACATTATTGCAACACCCTCTTAACTGATTTCCATGGCTCAGTCTTTTACTCTTTACAATTCATTCTCCACACTGCAATCAGAGTGATCCATGCAAAACAGAAATCTGACTATGCCACACCCTTGTTTAAAACTCTTCAATATCTTACTGTGTCTTTGGGATAATGTCTTACTCCTTTACTATGCCTTGGACTACTTTTCACAATTTGCCTCCTGCTCAGCTCTTTAATTCTATATCCTATGTCCTCTAAGATTTAAGCACTCTAAAATACACGTAGATCCATAAGTGTACTCTGTTTTTACAAATCCTCATGTCATGGTGCCTTACCACATGCTGTTTCTTCTACCTACATTATCTTTCTACCTTCTTCTGGCTCATAGTTTGTGAACTTTCCCCCATTCTGGTACGATTAAAGCCAAACCTTTAGCTTCTCAATGAAGCCTTTCCTAACATACCATTGATTATGATTTGTTCCCTCTTTTGCACATAACTGCATTATAGTACTTTCCATATTGTATTATAAGTATGTGTCTATATCTCTACCTCTGCAACCTGTGAGTTCCTTGAATGTAGGAGCTATTGCTGACATTCCACCCACTTTGTTCTCTTAGCACTACACACACAGTACATGATCACAAATGCTATTTAAATATTGTATTTTCTAACTTAAAAGGCTTGGCTGAACTAGCTTAACCTTGTATTTTCAGCCAGTTAAACCAAGTTGTTCAATTATCTTCAGGCTTCTCCTCTGGGTTAGGTGTAATCCTTTCTTGAGAAAAGATGAATTTAAATGCACTGAGTGGAATAATACCCTCAGCAATGCAGAAGACTGAAGGATCTTTTTCTTTGCTCTGTATCTCCTGATTTTTTTTTCTAAAAATATTGTCTCCTTTAGTTCATTGCCTTTCCTTATAAACAGGAGATTCCTGGATTATTGTTGGTCCCTGACTGTACTTAAACTCAAGAACCAGTTTTCTTTGTCATATATATAAATGCATACATACATATGTATAATATCTTAATACTTACAAATATCCTATGATTATTAACATTTTTATTTTACAGATGAGGAAATCATGGCTCAGAGAGGTTAAGTAACTTGTTTAAGGCAGCACAACTGGGAAGTGCTGAAGAGTAGTTTTAAACTTAGGACTATTTGATTCTAAAGCCTGTGGATTTTTATAAAAGTATTCCTCAACTTTAATGAGGAATTGACAAATATAACCTATGTTTTACCCATTATACCACACTATCTTTTAAAATAGATAAGACAGTATGGTACAACTAGATCAGTGGATCAAGTGGGAGGGTGGTGTTCTGCAGATTTGGGAGCTGAAACAAAGAGATACAGGTTCTCAATTATCCTTTTTCTATGATGACTTTTCCCTTGTGAAACACTATAAGAATGCATATAATGTCATACACAATAGTGACCTTCAGGAGTTGTGGTTGCTGCCACTCATTTACTTTCTTTTTGGCAACTCAATCTTTTTAAGCTAAATTTTATCCACAGCTAAATGATGGGGTAGATAAAAATACAACTCTTGGGAAGCATTTATTAAAAATGTAAAAGGCCTGAAATATGGACTGTTTCTCTAAGGAAAGGAAAACATTACACTGGCAAAATACAACCATTTTCTGAAGGAGGTGAGTGGATAAGGGAATGAAACCATGTTCTATATTTCCTATTGTGTCGCCCCTCAAAATATCCAGAATAAATTGTCATTGTGGGTATCCTGTAGAATAAAACAAAGGACACTAGATGTGAAGTCAGAGACCTGAGCTTGTTTCTCATACACCTTACTAATCTACACCTTACTAATATTGCAATTTTGAGCAGGTGACTGAAGTACTCTGAGCTTCAAATTTCTCATTGTTAATTAAATTGAAGATAAAAACAGGATCTTCCTCAATGTGTTCTATATTAGCTTTCCATTACTTGAGATAAATCAGTGTATAAAGAGAAAATATTTATTTTGGCTCATAGTTTTGGAGGTTTCAGCTCATGGTCTGTTGGTTGTGTTGTTTGGGCCTCTGTGGTGAGGTGCAGTACAACATGGTAGGAGTGTGTGGCAAAACTTCAGCTCCTGGCTAGAATGGAAAAGAGAAAAAGGAAAAGATGAGGGTCCAACAATCCTCTTCAAGAATACATACTCAGTGATATAAATCCTCCCAGTACATGCCACCTTTTAAAGTTTCTATCATCTCTCAATAGTGCTAAGCTGTGGATCAAGCTTTTAACACATGGGCCTTTGGAGAATATTCCAGATTCAAACTACAGCAGGTTGTTCTTAAGATTAAATCAATTAGCAATGATTTTTGTACTTCCACTCACATCAGATATTATTACAATCATCCTGTTTCAGTGTAAAGTCACCAATCTAGTCACCCCTCTTTTAATACTGGTCATTCTATGTCTGTCCACAACCAGATTGCATCACAAAACCCTCCACCCACACCACACTCCAGGCTGTAGCTCTAAGACTGTTCTAAGAAAACAATCCTTTCAGCCAATGTAAGCAGCTAGCATTCACAGTGAACTGTGGCAGTGATCTTAATTATAATAGAGAATATCTGGGTGCCTGGAGACCTACATCTAAGCATCCTTACTATTTATTTCTACACAGGTGGAACAATACCAGACAGAGCAGTTGGACTCAGTCTTTCTAAAGTGAAAGGAAAAAAAAATCTATTCTTGGGCAATTAGACCACACAGGAGCTTGAAACTTAATATTAAAATAAAATAAATTTCTTTATGTTCAAACTTGAGAGTGACTGAGAACCCAGTGAAGAATGTGAAAGTACAGCTTTGACAATGGTATGTTTGTACAAATAGGCCACCATATTTCCCATGTTGCAATTGCCCAAAGTTGGTTAACCTTTACTGACTTTCCAGAGTTCAGATTCCACACTTAAAGAGTTAGAGCAGAATGGAAATTAAAGAAATGCAGGAGTAAATTAGAGAGCTGAATAAAAATACATATACATTCTTTTCAAATTTTAAAACTTTATTTTATATTTAGCAGTGCTGAGGATCTAATCTGGGGCCTTGTCCATGCTAGATAAGTACTCTACAACTAAACTATTCTCTAGTCCCAAATTTTCTTAATATTTGACACATACAAATTTATGTGATAAAATGAGATGTTTTGATACATGTATACATTGTGCAATGAATAAATGAGTGTAGTTAGCATATCCATCTCTAGTGATCAGGTTGAGCATTAGGGTTGAGCAGCATAGCTAGAGCTCAACATCTAGGGTTAACTATTGCTACAAGAATAAAACAAGCTAAATAATGTCATTGTGGTCCCATAGCCTTTACTTTGGTGGAACTTCTCCTTTGTATCATCTTTAAAAAAATAGTATCCTTCTTATGATCTATAGCAGAAATAATTAACTATATTTCCATGTGTAAGAAAATTCTTATTTTTTAAATTTTTTAAAATTGTAGATGAACACAATATCTTCATTTTATTTATTTATTTTTATGTGGTGCTGAGGATCGAACCCAGTGCCTCATGCATGTGAGGCAAGTACTCTATCACTAAGCCACAACCCCAGTCCAAGATAATTCTTATTGATGAATATAACAAAAGTTGAAAAATTGGGGCATGTCAGAGGAAAGTCAATAAAAAAGCTAGCCCTAAGTGTAATAATTCTCTCAGGCCAAACTGATTACATAAAGGTTAATAATAAAATGGTATGCTTGTTTACTAACATATTCCAAGAAAACTGTTCCCTCTGCAGATTTCAGAAATGAAAAAAACTCCAGGGCTATGCTAGCAGATGGAGGTGATTTGTTCAGATGTATGACTGGGCTAGAGCCATCAGTAATCCAGCCATAAATTCCAAACCCTTTGCATTTTCTTACTTCAAAATATATTCTCCTCCATTTAAAGACAAAAATTAAATTGGAGTTGCTCTGAAAGATATCATGCTGTGGGTAGAGAAACACATCCCTAGCAACAGTTTGAACATTGGATTACACTAAGTCTGTCTGACTTAAACTCATGAACTCTCATATTGAAATCCAACATAAATCGTTTGGTTTTTCAAGTTCCCTTAAGCTAGGAAAATTAAGACTTCCTGTTTTTCAGGGAGAAAAAGGGCTTAAAACCTTGAGAGGTTAGAAAATGTCTTGAAGCTCTTCATAATTGAGCATAAATGAATCCAAACCATATGGATTGCATTTCCTTTTTTTACTTTGAACACTGAGGGGAAAAACATGTTTGGCAAAATGATTCTTTTTTTTTCAAATCCAAATATGTTACTTTCACCCCTGATTCTCCTTCCCAAGCTGTGCAACATGCCAGGATTGTTCCCAGGGCTCTTCAGTCTTTAAGTCCACATACTTGGAGAGGCCTACCTTCTTGGAGAAGCCATTCCTGGGTGACTAAAAGAGACATTCCAAATGCCTCCCAAACCTGAGTAACATAACTTTCAAGACTCCCTTTCATTCAGTGTTTTGCTTATGTATGCTGTCACTTGTGTTTGCTAAAGGCTTATTGTATTCGTATATAATAGCTCATGTCATTTATTCTACTTTTAACAACCATTTACCAGCTAATGGGTCCAAAGTTTTATGAGATAAATGGTTAGTTTAGTATACTCTTACATTTTGCTCAATGATGCAACTCCATTTGGAAGACTGAAGGTAACCCGGATTAATAATCCTCAAGTAAGACACAATCAAGCAGAGGAATTGGAATTCACTTTGTAGAGGAGGAATTTCCTTGATGATGGGATGAGAAGGGCTCCAATAAACTTCCTCAAAAGTATCAGTTTTAGTTTTGAATTAACGAATCTTTTTGAAAAGACAAACAGCTTCACAAACACACTATAGTAAAACTTTAAATCCACAGTTTGCTTTTTTTCCACTTGTTCCCTAAGTTTTACACACAAAGGGGAATGCAGTTTCAATAGAGATGGTAAGGGAGTGAGAACAATTTGGGTGTTTTCCTTTTTAGGATATATATCACAGGAACTTGGTGTTTGGATGAGTTGTGGTTGGGAGAGGGAGGTGGAGTGCAGGGGTGGGGGAAAGAGGGAGAGACAGGAAGCAAATATTAGGAATTTAGATAGAAAGGGATATAGGGATACTTATTTTAATTAGAATTTAATTTTTGTTTAGGACATAAAGAAAAATACACAGAAAGGAGACTCAAACTCTGAAGAAGCTTGCCTATAATAAATATAATGTTTTCATATTTGCTTTGTTTCCTTATTGAAATGATTAAGCTTAAATTTAGAGGCTAGGGACATAATTACACTTATCATCTGCCACCCATGCCATTCTCACACCCTCACCTCAACACCTAACCAAGTTTTAGCCCAGAAAGGACATCCAATTGTTTGTTGATTGATTTTAAAGCCATTAAAACTTTTACTGAACATAGAGGATGCCCTCAGTACTATGTTAGGCATTGTGGAAGATGTGAAATAAAGGAAGAGAACAAAATAATTGTGTCTATTCTCCTTAGAAAAGCAAAACCTGTACGTGGAAATAACCAATGTCCTGTATGTCAAACACAGAGGATAAATGTAACCAATGCAAGATTTTCATGCAAATCTAAGACCTCATAAAATGGAAATATCTTATTATGACTGAAGGAAGTTTCAAAGAACAAAAGGTATATTATTTTGTATGGAGTAATATAAACCTAGGAAACTTGTTACCTTGAAGTATTGTGGGCCCAAAATATGGATATAGACTTTGTTTTACTTGCTCCATTTCATATTTCTAAGATAATTTCTCCTTTTATTTCTTCCTCTATTAACCTCCTGATAACTTTATGAAGACTCTTCTATAAGAATTTTAGGAAGAAAGGAAGGTGTAGACTGATTAGAAGTCTTAATAAGGGGCTGTGGCTGTGGCTCAGTGGTAGAGTGCTTGCCTCACATTTGTGAGGCATTGGGTTCAATCCTTAGTACCACATAAAAATAAATAAATAAAATAAAGGAAAAAATAAGTTTAAATTTAAAGGAATTAAAATAAGTTTATTTGAAAGCAAGACCTTAAGTAAGAAGAAATTAATTATTTCAGAAATATCCCTAATCTCTAAAGGATGTTAACTACTTGGGGCATATTTCTATATAGCAACTTTAGATAGAAATAATTTTTCAGTCTCAGTGGCTTGTTTCTTTAAATTTCCTTCAGGGTTTCAAGAGAAAATGAACGTCTGAGGAGGAGGTGGGTCTTTGCAAACCATGAAATGAAAATAATGAGATTTGATGAGAACACATTTGAATTTTGGATCCAAAAAGAGGGAGTAAAGCCCTGGTAAAATAAAGATGAGAAAGAGGTGCTTAGGGCCTAGATGTGATACCGAGAAGGGTAATGTTTATGTTATTTTGACTCACATTAAGAGACCACATAGACACTATGCTAAGCACTTTATATGCATCACCTCATTTAGTGAACAAAAGTTTATGAAATAGGTACTATGACAACATCCATTTTACCCAAGGGAAAACTGAATTTCAGGAATCAAAGTGGTGTTGCCAAAATCATCTAGTTAGTATGCGAGAAAATAGGGTACAAACCCAGACCTGTCTAGCCCTATTTATCCATTTTGGCATACTACTTTAAATAGCCTTACCTCTTCTGTGTCCCAATGTATCCTTGAGTATGAGGAGTAAATGACCACATTGCAGGATATCATAACATTACTTTGTGCCTAGGACTATTTTCAAAATCTAGTAAAGCTTATAAACTCTTCTCAGAATAATGTCTTTAAATGCAAAAAATAAAATGTATAAGAACACAAGGAAGTTTAGGGAGATGATGGCTGACTGGAGAGAGGTGGCATTAAGTGTCAGTCGATAAATTGAGGTTCGATAGTGAGAATACTCCTTAGTTGCTAGTGATACTCCTGTTCCCGCAAAGGAGCCAAGGCCATTGTACCCCTCTGGAGCACTGGGACAACAGAATATACCATGGATGAGTCTCCCAATTGCTCACTCGCGCTGGATGGCCACAGGAGACAAACAGCGAACAAGGACACCTGCAGTGGTGCCAGTGGAGAACAGTGCAGAACATTTGTCAGAAAACGTTTGGCTACCCAAGTTGCTTTCATGCAAGTCACCTGGCAAATTCCCAAGCACAGGAACGACGATCAGGTCCTGTGTGGTTCCATTACTCCCAGGTGAATTGATCACTGCCATTTTTGAAAGTGATATACAATCAATCAACAGATACATGAAAAAATGTTCATCATCACTGGCAATTAGAGAAATGCAAATCAAAACTACTCGAAGATTTCATTTCACTCCAGTCAGAATGGCAGCTATTAAGAACACAAACAACAATAAACGTTGGAGAGGATGTTGGGAGAAAGGCACACTCATACATTTCTGGTGGGACTGCAAAATGGTGCAGCCAATATGGAAAGCAGTATGGAGATTCCTTGGAAAACTGGGAATGGAACCACATTATGATCCAGCCATCCCACTCCTGGGTCTATTCCCAAAGGACTTAAAAACAGCATACTACAGGGACACAGACATACCAATGTTTATAGCAGCACAATTCACAATAGCTATACTGTGGAACCAGCCTAGATGCCCTTCGGTAGATGAATGGATAAAGAAAATGTGGTATATATACACAATGGAATATTGCTCAGCAATAAAAGAGAATAAAATCATGGCATTTGCAGGTAAATAAATGAAATTGGAGAATATAATGCTAAGTGAAGTTAGCCAATCCCCAAAATCCAAATGCTAAATGTTTTCTCTGATATAAGGAGGCTGAATCACAGTGGGGTTGGGATGGGGAGCATAGGAGGATTAGAGGAACACTACAAAGGTCAATGGGAGGGCGGGGAAGGGTGGGGGCAAGGGGTAAAAAAAAAAAAAAATGGTAGAATGAGATGTATATCATTACCCTAAGTGCATGTATGAAGACACAAATAGTGTTAATATACTTTGTATACAACCAGAGATATGTAAAAATGTGCTCTATATGTATATTATGAATTGTAATGCATTCTGCTGTCAGCTATAACAATTTCGAATAACAAATGAAAAAAAAAACTAAAGGAGATGAATATATTAACGTATAATTATTAAAATATTAAACATTTGAAGATACCCCAACAAAGTGGATAAAGTAAAGTAGTATGAAATGTCTGTTTTTATGTATTGATTATACAACTGAGGTTTGTTGCCTCAGTTTATAATTGAAGCAATGGCAAGTTTCAGTCAGAGATTAGGGACAATACAAATATTATTTTTCTCATCAATATTTATGATACCTCTAAGGGATCTGAGGATTCCATGTTCATCTCTCCTGATTAAAGCTGTCCAATAGTGGAGTGTATTATTGTGTGTTTTTTTCATCACAGATATAGTTTTAAAAGAAAGAATATTAGGAATGTTTAAATAGTATCCCTATTTTGGATACATATTGGATGAGATCACTTCTCTAGGGTACTAATTCTAATATTCTATACTCAAAACTCTCTAATAGTTTTTATAATATATAGCAGGGATTTAAGCAGCAGAAGACTTTCTTCAAAATAATGTCTTACACAATCCTTTAACACATCAAACCGAAAAAGTGGGATCAGTTTGGTTGAAATGGAGATGAAAGATCCAAAACCTTGCCTACTTAACCTCCCCTCTGACCCATTCTCACTTTCAAACCTGAAGGTAGGAACTCT
Organism: Tamias sibiricus; assembly: GCA_025594165.1. Taxonomy (NCBI): domain Eukaryota; kingdom Metazoa; phylum Chordata; class Mammalia; order Rodentia; family Sciuridae; genus Tamias; species Tamias sibiricus. The sequence goes on from CM046667.1 coordinate 106,759,357, forward strand.
AGGGCTCTGTGAGATGCAGACACAGGATCAAATACAAATTTCCTAGATTTGCAATCATGGCTCTGTAAACTCTTACCTTTCAGATGCTGGTAGACAGTGTACTCATTGTTTCAAAACAACCTACAAACATTCCTGATACTACCTTTGTTCACACTGCTCCCCAGTCTGGAATGCTCTACACACCCTCTTCCTCTTTGCTATTTCCCTAAACTATAGCCTCCTTCAGTTTATTAATAGGTTCCACTTCTTCCATGAAATATTCCCTGATGAGTCACTTTCTGTGATTATCTCTGCACTCTGATACATTTTACTACTTCTCTCTATTTGATACTTTAAGTGATGGTGCTTTGATTTTATTCCTGGGTCCATTCTGTCTCCCCACTGAAAGAGTAGGAAACCAGAGCTTCTAGACTACTGTGTGTCTCTGGGGCCTAGTAAAGTATCCTGTGTACAAAAGATGCTGAATTTTAGTTCTTATCTATGACATTTATTTTCTGTGTTTGTCCAATTTCCCTAAGAACATCGTATGCTTTTTGTAGACAGGGAATTTCTTAGACATTTCATCTGACACAATTTCTCTAGCATCTAGCATGATCTAGAGTTCACAGGAGACTTGAACTTGCCATGGGAGGACTTGGATAGGAAAAAATGTTAGATAAGGGCAATTTAGAAGGGAAGAAAACAGGATTTGCTGTAGAATGGGTACTGCCTGTTGTTTGGGAAAAAGACATGCTAGCAATCAGGTGTGGAGTGGTATCCTTGAGAATAAAGGAGCAGGGTGAGACATAATTAGGAAAGGCAAAGAATAAGATGTCAGCAAAAAGCTAATATGAGTCACAGTGAGAGAGATCAACAGAGATTAACATGAACACTTGCTCTCAGCTAAACAGCACAATACATAGGGCTCTCACCGGCATTCACCAAAGGTGGAAGAGAGTTATATGGTCTAAGCACAGAGTCTACTTTTTAGTCTTTATTCTGGGTTAAGACTCTGGGCTTTTGACTCAGTCCTCAAATTTTAGAGATTTATGAATTCTCATTTTAAAAAAAACATGGTGAGAGGAGGTATCTCTAAGCCACTGACATCCTAATGTCTGTTTTGTACAACATGTTCAGAAATCTAATTTAATAATAAAAAGAACTATTTGTTGTAGACTTACTATTGTTAGACATTGTGATAAGTGATTTAGATGAGGGAGGGAAGTTGCAGTTTTTAGGAAGAGAGTACATAGGATAGGATAAATTTGGATAAAAAGATAAAATGCTTCCAAGAAGTTAAAACGGTGATAATTTATAATAAATAACAATAGTTCACAATGCCAACTGCTTTCCCTGTGACATGTAGTTTCATGTATTTGGCAAATGTTAGCTCACTTAATAGGAATAACAAACCTTTGCACTAAGTATTATTATCCTCATATTAAATATGATAAAATTGAGATTGAGATTTTAATTAATGTGTTTTAGATCATATAACTGGTGTGAATGGCAGAGTGTCAGAATTGGAATTTGAACCTAAGTCAGACTGGCTCCTGCTGATGCTCTTTTCTGTGGTTTACACTGACCCAGTATATTGCTACACCATCAAACACCATTCCTACTTGTTTGGGAAGAAAGAAACAAAAGAACTCATTTAGTGCCTTTGCTAATTGTACATAGAAATAGGGGCCAGGGAATTTGATTATAATACAAAGCCAGAAAATCCCCAAATCTCACTTGAGCCAGCTGTTTCAGTCTCTTTCTCCATCATATTTCAATATTCCTCCCAAGATTCCTGGAGATGCTATAAAGAAATGGCTATTAAGTGGCCAATAGAATTTTAGGTCTTCCTTCTCATTTCATGCAGGTGTTGGGAACAAAGATCTTACAAGGAAGATGGTCATTTACAAGATAGGAAAAATCAGCTGGAATAATTAGAGGGCTATTGACTCTTTATTTGTTTAGGCTGGGGATGTTCCAACTAGGAAGTTTGTGATTTATACTGGGTCAAAGCAGAAGCCAGTCCTCGAGAGGGGAAAGAATTCTGCATTCCACCCCCCAACCCCTCCGAACATAATGTTCAAACAGCAGCCCTATCTTCTCACTAAGCTAGAGGTATCAGCAGGATTCACCTGAAGCTCTAAGGCAGTAAATACATCCTAATTTACCTCAAGAGAAGATATATAGGTAAGGACAACTGTTTTTGCACATCAGAAACCTATTTAAAAGGTATATACCAATTCAGTTGGCCTCAGGGCCATTTATTGAGCATACATTTGGTGAGATGGCTCCTGCCTGATATCCAAGACACTTCATAGCTAAGTCTCTTTATCAGGGCAAGTCACTTTCTTCTGATCTTTTCCTACCTATCTGCACAGTCAGAATATCTTCTTAATGGATCTTGCACAGGCATGTCCTTTTCTAGGACTGTAATACATCTTTACTCCCCGAACCTGCTGTTTTCTTATTTTCCCCCTCTTCTTCCTTAACATACTTTGCTCCTTTCTGACTGACAGATATTCTCCCCACCCATCTAGTACCTTGAGGGCATACTACTTCCTCTTTGGCATCAGGATAGAAGCTGATATTTGTTTATAAATAAAGCCATCACTTTTCAGCTTGAAATGAGCTCATGCTGCTCTAGGGAGGAGGGAGGACTGTATGCATTTCTCAAGCCTGGAAGGCTCTACTTCCTTTTAAAAATCAACTTTATTGAGGTGGAATTTACATAAGAGAAAATGCATCCAGATTAAGTGTAGCGTTCAATTAGCTTTGAAAAATATATACACTAAAGTAACTTCCGTTCCCATTTACATATAAAACATAAAATAATCCCAGAGAAAGCCTTCTTACTCTGTGTTCAGGCAGCTACTAATCTGCCTGATTCAGATCATCACAAAATAGATTATCCTATTCTAGAAGTTCATATACATGAAGTCATTCAGTATTTACTTTAATCTGGAGTCTGTAGATTCATCTATGCTGTTGTGTATATTAGTAATTTGTTCATTTTAAACGTATGCTATTTTAACTTTTGCTCATGTTGATTGCTTTCTAAGCTGCATGTCTTTATACCACAGCTTATCTATTCTATATTGATGGACATATGAGTTGTTTTCAGGTTTTGGTTATTATGATTAAAATCACTATGAATCAAAAAAAATTTTTTTGTGGTTCTCTTAGTCTGTTTCTTTTGCTATACCAGAATACTTGAGAGTGGGTAATTTATAAAAGAAAAGTTTATTTGTCTCATTGGTCTGGAGGCTGGGAAGTCCAAGAGCCCGGTGGCAGTTTCTGGTGAGAGTGTTCATATTGCATCATAATATGGCAGAAAAATGTGAGGGCAAGCAAGCAAATGAGGAAGAGAGAAAATACAAGGGGTGACTTCATTTTATAACTGGATGATGGTAACTAATCCAGTCCCATGAGAGTCGCATTAATCCCTCTTAATCACCTATTCATCTTTTGTTCCCACTTCCTAACACTGCCACAAAGGTAATCAGATTTCAATGTGACTTTTGGAGAGGACAAACCATATTCAAGCCAGAGCAGTGGTCATACACAAAATTCCTTGATACAGAATTCCTGGGGTCATAGGGTAAATATACATTTAACTTCATAAGAAACTGCAAAATTTTTTTCCAAAGAGGTTGTCTCATTGTATGCTCCTATCTACAAGGTATGGATATTTGAATTATTTCACATCTTCACCAACACTTCATAGTGTCACTCTTTGATTTAGTCATTCTGGTGAACATATATTTTATCTTACTTTGGTTTTAATTTGTATTTCTGTGAAGCCTGAAAATGTTGAATGTCATTTCATGTTCTCATTGGTCATCCATTTATCTTCTTTTATAAAATGTTCAAATTATTTTGCACCCTTTTATTATGCTTTCTTTTAATTTTTTAGTTGTTTATAGAGCTTTATTTTATTTATTTATACGAGGTGCTGAAAATCGAACCCAATGCCTCACACATGCCAGGCAATTGTGCTACCGCTGAGCCCCAGCCCCAGCTTTATTATGCTTTTGTTGTCTTGTTAATAATGAGTTGTGAGAGTTCTTTATATATTTTGGACATTAGTAGTTACTCAGGTGTATATATTATAATTTTTTTCTAGGACTTGAATTTTTATTTTCTTGCTAGAAATTTTTATAACTCTTATATTTATGTACATGTGCATCTCATGTTAATTTATGTCTATGGTATGAAATACAGATATGCTTTTTCTCCACTTGGAAATCCAAGAGATCCAGTTCTATTTATTGAAAAGAATATCATTTCCACTTTGAATTTCTTTGGCCCTTTGGTTAAGACTCAGTTGAGCATACATGAGTAGGTCTATTTCTGTATTATATTCTATATCATTGATCATACTTGAATAACTTTTCACTAATGCCATACTCCATTGATTACTATAGTTTTATAGTAAGTCTTGATATGAAGTAGTGTAAGTCTTTCAACTTTACTCTTCTTTATAAAGTTAATATAGCTATTTTAGTTTCTTTGTATTTTCATATTAATGTTAACATTAGCTTATCAGTTTCTACATAGAATTTTACTAAACTTTTGCCTGAAATTACATTGAATCTATAAATCAATTTGGGAAGAATTAACATTTTTATAAAATTGATTCTTTGAATTATGATGATGACATATCTATCCATTTTTTTAGGTCTCCTTTACTTTCTTCAGGAATGTTTTATATTTTCAGTATTAAGGTTCAGTACTTATTTTGGAAATTTTATCTCTAAGCATATCTATGGATATTAACTGGATTTACTTATAAAAATTCATTTCCAGTTGTATTTTAGTATATAAAACACAATTAGTTCTTCTATAAATTGACAATATATCATTGTATGCAGTCTGTCATTCTCCAGCTGCTTTTTTAAAAAAAGAATTTCTGTCTTTGGTTTTTAGCTATTTGTATACAATGTGACAGAATGTATTTTTCTTTGTTTTTTTTTTCTTTTTGGTACTAGCATGTCTTTTTAAAATTAATTTTTAAAAATTAATACATAATAATTGTACATATTAATGGAGTACAATATAGTATTTCAATACATGTATACAAAGTATACTGATCATAGCAAGGTAATTAACATTTTCATCTATATATCATTTCTTTGGCACATTTGAGCTCCTTCTGCTTGTTCTTCAAAAACTATGCAATAAGTTATTGTTAACTATAGTCATCCTACTGTGCTGTAGAACATTGTAACTTTTTAATTTTATTATTTTACTTTTTATTTGACCATACAAATTATACAGAATAGTGAGTTTAATTGTGTCATATTTGTATATATATGTATATATAACATGTATATATACTTATAATTTATATATACAATATATATACTTTAAAGTTTTATATATATATATAACTTATTTTGATTACTTCTAACCTTAATTACTTATCCTTTCCCTTCTTTCTCCTTCTGATCCCCTTTCTCTTCTCTGTTACTCTCCCTTCTACATTCATCTCATCTTTTTTTCCCCTAGATTCTACATATGAGAGAAAATATGTGATGTCTTTCTGTATCTAACTTATTTCACATAATGTCCTTCAATTTCATCCATTTACCAGCAAATGCCATAATTTCATTATTCTTTTTGTCTCATTAAAACTCCATTATGTATATGTACCTTATTTTATTAATCCATGCATCTGTTAATGGATACCTGGGTTCCATAACTTGGCTAATGTGATACTGGCACAACAAATATGGATATGCGGGTTATCTCTGTAGTGTGTTGATTTTAATGCTTTTAGATATATACTGAGGAGTTGTACAGCTGGATCATATGGTAGTTCTATTTTTAGTTTTGAGGAACCTTCTTACCAATTTCCATAATGACTATACTAATTTACATTCCCACCAACAGTTTGTAAGAGTTTCTTTTCCTCATAGCTTCACAAGCATTTAATTTTATTTGTATTCTTGATGATTGCCATTCTAATTGGAGTGAGATATTATCACAACATGTTTTTGATTTGTATTTCCCTGATCTAACATATTTTTCATATAATTTTTGGCCAATTTGTACTTCTTTTGAGAAATATTTGTTCAGCTCATTTACCCATTAATTCAATGGGTTATTTGTTTTTATGATATTGAGTTTTTTGAGTTATTTATTTATTCTGGATACTAATCCTCTGTCAGAAGAGTAGTTGGCAAAGATTTCCCCATTTGGTAGGCTCTCTTATTTCCTTAACTGTGCAGAAGCTTTTTAATTTGATGCCATCCTATTTATCAATTCTTGATACTATTTCCTGAGTTATAGGAGTCTTATTCAGGAAGTTGTTACCTATGCCTATATCATGAATTGTTCCTCCTATGTTTTCTTTCTTTTTTTTTTTTTGGTGTTGGGGATTGAACCTAGAGCCTGAGGCATGCTAGGCAAACACTTCACCACTGAGCCACATCCCCAGCCCTCCTATATGTTTTCTTCTAGCAATTTCAACATTTCAGATATTATACTTAGTTATTTAATCCAGTTTATTTATTTATTTTTCCTTTATATTGATGCATTATAATTATATACAACAATTGGATTCATTGTTACATATTCTTACATGCCCATAATATAATGATTTAATTTGGTCTCTTGATCCATTTTAAATTAATTTTTGTACAGGCTGAGAAACAGGAGTCTGCTTTCAATCTTGTACAAATGAATATCCAGTTTTCCTGGCATCATTTGTTAAAGAGGCTTTCTTTTCTCCAGTGTATATTTTGGCACCTTTGTCAAGAATCAGATGGCTGAAGATGCATGGATTTATGTCTGGGTTCTCTGTTCTGTCTCACTGATCTATATGTCTGTTTTTATGCTAAAACCATGTTGTTTTTGTTATTATGGCACTATGGTATATTTTGAAATGAGATATTGTGATGTCTTCAGCATTGCTCTTTTTGCTCAGGATTGTGTTAGTTATTCTGAGTCGTTTAATTTTTCCATATGAATTTTACGATTGTTTTCTCTACTTCTGTGAAGAATACCACTGGTATTTTGATGGGGATTGTATTGAATCTATAGATTGCTTTGAGTATTATGGACATAATATTAATTATTATATAATTAATTAATAATTAAATAATTAATTAATAATTAAATAATATTAATTATTTCAGGGAGGTCTATCTACCTTTTATTGTCTCCCTTAATTTCTTTCATCAGTGTTTTGTAAATTTAATTGTAGAGGTTTTTTACTTCCTTAGTTAAGTTTCTTTGTAGGTATTTTATTATCTTTCATGATTTCTTAGCAAATTTACTATTAGTGTATAGAAAAGCTACTGATTTTTGTATATTGATTTTGTATTCTGCTTGTTTCCTGAGTTCATTTCAGTCTTTTGCCAGAGTCTTTAGATTTTTCTATGTATTGTACATATCATATGCTGCTAAGTTCTTCCAATGAATTATTTTACATAAAACACTTTACTTTTAATTTATAGATTTTTGAATTTTGTTCTTCTATATTGTTTTCATTTTTGCCAAGATTTGCTAACTGTTTTCATATTAAAATAATATTTTCCTTTATGTCTTTGAGTATATTTTTAAGAGCTGCTTTTCAATCCTTTTCTGTTAATTCTTAAATCTGGGTATTTAGGGATATTTTTATATTGATTCATTTTTCTTGATGTAGAGCCATATTTTGTTCTCTGTGCATTTCAAACTTCTAAATGTGTTGCTAGACATTTTTGATGAGATATACTGTAAATAATCAGCTTTGCATATTGTCTTCCTTTAAATAATATTGTGTTTTCTATGGCAGTTACTTTACTGGAAGTTTTCCTTGCATTTGTGGAAGCTTGGTTATAGACTTTGTTGGGGTAGGTCTAATGTAACTGTAATTCTATAGTATAGTGCTTTTCCTAATGCATAGCTTTTCTGTTGCCTTAGCTAAATATTGGAAATCTTATTGATATCTCTCCATTCTGGCTGTGGTGAAACTCCAATATTTTTGAGTACTGTGTAACCTTTAGAATCTCTGTTTCACTTTCAACCCCAAATAGTATCTTTCTGCTACACCTTGCACAATCTTGTCCTTCATGTATATAGCTCAACCCTTGTCCAACGACTTATGGGAAGCCTAACAGAAATACCTTGAACTCTGCTACACAGCTCCCTCCTTTCTCGTATCCTGATCTAAACTTCAATATCCTCCCAGCTCAGCTGGACTGTCACAGTCTGCTTGCATTATACTTCTTAATGTCTTACTCTGGAAATTGTTTCAAGGCAGAGAACTGACATAAATAATGGCCTCACCTTGTATGTTTTCCTTTTCTTCATGATCAGGGTCCTGAACTACCTATTGTCTGATACCTTAAAACAGTTGGTTTAGTGGGAAGGCATGTTTGCTACTATTAACTAAATCATAAGTAAAAGTAGATATTTCTCTGCTTTCTCATGCCTCAGTAAATTTATTTTTCAAGTTGTTATTAGTATTGATTTTCTTTACATATTAGGAGATGCTAAATGAATGAGCCAGGATCCAACCCAGGCCTTTTAACTAAGTTTCATGTGTTTTTCATCACACTATGTTGCCTCTCATTTAAGCTCTTTTAAAAATTATTAATAGGTGCTAAAGAGGTACCTTTGTACTCAAATCCCTTCCCCCAATCTCTAGCACAGTGATCTGAAGACTTTATCATCTTACTCTCCTTTTAAAAAATTAAATACTCACAAATATGGTTACATTGGCTTAGCAGCAATCAGCCATCTTACATAGATTAGAAGGGACCTTAGCAATTATACATAATAACTCTTTCATTTTGAGAAAAGTGAGGCAGGAAATAAAACAAATTATCTGCTCAAGATCAAACATCTAGTTAATATAAGAACAAGACTAAAAAAAAGTTCTCTGATATTCTTAGCACCAGACTTACATGTCTCTAAAAGTACTTGGAGTAAGATTTTTGGAAAATGGAGCCTAGAAAAAGGTATACCATTTCACAGTTATAATTGCTCTATATATTTGAAGTTGATGATATCTGTAAAGTGTGGTCATCCTCTAGTCTGGACACTCTCTGAAAAGCTTCTGTTTTCAGTTCACAGAATAGCTGGGCCTGAGAAGGAAACTCTGTTTTACCTACAGGAATGTGAGACATGAGCCACACCTCCTTTCAGGAAGTAATTTCTTTTCAACACTGTGATGACATAGCAGTGGAATTAGGTGTTGAAATTTACATGCACTCATGGGATTTCCTACATTTCAGTTGTGATAGCCACAATTGGTATTATTTCAAAGTCTTTCTCAGTATCTGGTAAAATTATCTGTGGGAACTACAATGACAAAGATGATGTTGACTTCACTGGAGTTTTCTTCCACTTAGCTTTCAGCCATTTGGATGTAAGAGTCAGATAGGTAAATATGTTGCAGCTCCTCTTGATACCAGTTTCATTGGTTTCCTTTATTTTCATAGGCTTGTGTCCTTAATCCTAGTATAATCTCTCCATCCTCTGGAATTATTAAATTTTTTTCTTTATTACCTAATAAGAAAAGGAAAACTAAATTTTAGTCTACCCAAGTTTGGCATCTGCTAAAATAATTTCAGTCCTTCTTACTTTGGGTATAGTTGACTGACATAAAGTAGACATCCAGACAAATTTCCTGCCTCAAACATCAAACCTGAGCAAGGAATTATGAATGTTCTTTCCATTTTGAGTTTCAGTAATTCAGAAACATGGGTTTTTAAAAAATCAACTTTATTTCTAGCTAATTATGACTCACTTTATAAAGCCAGATTCTATCTAATTGATACTGCTGGTTACCAGTGACGAGTTCTACTCCCACAAATGTTGAAGTTTGAACATTAGAGAAGCATGCGGAAGCAAACATATAAAGCAGGGGTTATTTAAAAAGGAGTAACACAGACTTCTCCCTGGAGGGAGAAGGGGGTCATAGCTGTTATCCTGGTATCCCAAGAAGTGAGGTGTTCTGCCTGTTTTATATGTCTTAGGCTTCCTTTGTTCTCCTGCCCTCTTCCCCTTATCTTTCTCCTTCCAGCATAGGCGACCAGGCCCAGGAATGCTTGGTGGGATGGCCAAAAGGTGAGAAGCAGATGTGCTGAAGGTGGAAGGGAAGGATGGTGCAGCCCAGGGCACATTAATTAACAACTTTATAGCTCCCTGTAGGGAGGGGCAGTTCCTGGGACAGGTCACCTTAGCAATAGGTTGGGGCAGGGGCAGGTTCTTGATAAGGGTGGAGGAAGACTGTCCCTCAGGGGACAGTTTGGGGCAGGGGCAGGCTCTTGATAAGGGTGGAGGAAGACTGTCCCCTCAGGGACAGTCTCCAACTTCTTGGGTCTCACTCAAAACTGGCTTTCTTGATCCAACCTGACTCAATTTACCTATCTATGTTGATTGCCTGTCTAATTTTGGCTTCATAATGAGAAGCTGCCTGATACAGTTTGGCTTAGCATATGTGATCATGTAATCTCAGTACTGCAATGTCATCTCCTAAAAGTTAAGGCAGAACTTAGTCTGAGGACTGCTTATTTACATCATTGTACTCCTCAAATTTCAAATAGGGATAAAGAACAAATATGAAGTGACCAAAGACCTATAAATTGAATTATCATGTACAATGGCAATAATAATAATAGTTTCTATTTATTATGTACCTTAGTTCTTGGCACCTTACATATATTCCTTATTTAATGCTTACAACACTCCTATGATATAAGCACTGCATCTTCCATTTATGGATGAAGACATTTTCATAGATTGGTTAAGTAACTTGTACAAGGTTATGTGCTAAACCTAGATTGCACCTGGATAGCCTTCCTCTAAAACGGTACTCCCAACCATCATCATTAGATATCTGTGCCCATATACAAATGATGGTTTGAATTCTAAGTCATTGTCCTTTAAAATGATTTTAAAAGGCATTAAAATTGTGTCATTCTTTATTTTATCTTAATTACTTAACTATCAAGCAGATGTGGCAATATTGGGTGGCTGGTGACCTGTGTTTGGCTCCAGTTCTGCTTTTAGCTAGTCTTATACGTAGTCATACTTGAAAGCAGTTTCCTCACTTGCAAGTTCAACACATATTGTGCACTTAGCATATGCCAGGCATTGTACTTGATGCTAAAGAAACAGTGATTAACAAGATAGATATCTAGGAGGTGGCAAGAGGGCGGACTGGAGAGGGCAACATTAAGTGTCTGTCCGTAAATTGAGGTTCAGTAGTGAGAATACTGCTTAGTTACTAGCAATACTTCTGTACCTGCAAAGGAGCCAAGGCCATCGTGCTCCTCTGGAGCACTGGGACAATAGCCCATAGCGTAGGTGAGTCTCCAAATTGCTCACTCACATGGGTCTTGTGCGGGAGACAAACAAAAACAAGGATATCAGCAGCGGTGCCAGTGGGGAACGGTGCAGAACGTTCGGCTACCCAACTTGCTTTCACGCAAGTCACCTGGCAAATTCCCACACATAGGAACTCCAGTCAGGTCCTGTGTGGTTCCATTACTCCCAGGGGGATTGATCACTGCCATTTTTGAAAGTAGCAGCAGCAGAGGGAGAAAAAAGAAAAAAAGGAATCACCTATGCGTGGTAGCCTGCATACATCTGAGGAATTTACACAGGCTTTGAAAACAGCAGACATCTACACAAGCCACACACAGACAGCAGCAGAGCTTGTATCTGAACCCAGTGTCCCAGACCCATAACTCTGCAACTATATTGTGACGTGGAAAGTAGACGCCTACATCTTGGGTCACCTTTTCAGCACCATTTACCAGGGGGACAACTCCCAGCTTGGAACTCCTGCTGACCAGGTATGCAGATTGTAACTCCACCCCAACTCCTCATCAGCAGCTACTTCTGGTTCTGTGACTACTTGGTTACCTTCAACATCTAGACTGTGGCAATAAAACCTGACAACTGGCAACAGATGACCACATTTACTAGATGTGAAGGGAAACAGGAAATCTTCCTTCAAGATTTCTTGTCTGTGATTTGTGTTTGTCTTTGTGGGTTTTTTTTTTTTGTGTGTGTGTATGTGTGTGCACGTGTGTTTTTCTCTTTTTCATTTTTTGTTTTATTCTGTTTGTTTTGTTTTTTTTTTCTTTCCTCTCCCTATTTACTCCCCTCACACTCTCAGCATATGTGAAACCAAGTATTATACATGAATTAGGATTTTGAGAACTGGGGCAACTGAAGAGTATATCAAAGTTGTGTTATATATAGTTTCTTTTCTCTTTTTGACTGACTTTCTTTTTCTTCTCTTTTCAACAATTTCTACTACTTTGACATTTTTTATTTCTCTTAACATATACATGAGTTTGTTTTATGTACACCTCAGGGCTTCCCACTAACTTTTTAATTCCAATTAATTTCTTTTCTCTTCTACTGATATTAAACTACATCCATAGGTTTCTCTTTCATACTTCCTAAGAAATAATAACTCAATATCCTCACCTCCTTCCTCCTCAGCATATCGTATCTGTGTCCAATATCAGAAATTATAAACCCTTTACAAACCTACAGAGTATATTGGAGACAATATTTGAATTCACCAATTCTATATATTGTGACCAAATTGTGAATATCTAAATAGAAAATGTCTGGTTTTAGAGTGTAAAGTGTTCATATGGGGATCTGTTAACATCATCCTACAGGGGCATCATAAGGCTTTAAGGTAAAAATGAAAAAGTCACGGTTCCACAGTGCTAGAAGAGAAGTCACACAAGCAATATGAAAAGACAAGGGAAGAAAGTGTCTCAAACAAATCAACATACCTCCTTAGTAGATTCCATGGCAAGCACAGTAGATGAAATGACAGAGAAGGAGTTCAGGAGGTACATAATCCAAATGTTCAATGATCTCAAGAATGATATAAGGGATCAAATACAGGTAGTAAAATATCATTTTGACAAAGAACTTCATAAACAAATACAAGAAGCAAAAGATTATTTAAACAGGGAGATAGAGGTCCTAAAAAGAAACCAAACAGAAATCCTGGAAATGAAAGAAGCAATAAACCAAATTAAATGTTCAATTGAAAGCATCACCATCAGATTAGACCACTTGGAAAACAGGACCTCAGATAATGAAGACAAAATATATAATCTTGAAAAAAATGTAGACCACATAGTGAAAATGGTAAGAAATCATGATCAGAACATTTAAGAAATATAGGAAAGCTTAAAAAGACCAAATTTAAGAGTTATTGGGATAGAAGAAGGCATATATATATATAGAGAGAGTTTCAAACCAAAGGAATGAGTAATTTATTCAACAAAATAATAGCAGAAAATTTTCCAAACATGAAGAATGAATGGGAAAACCAAGTTCAAGAGGCTTACCAAGCACCAAATGTACAAAATCACAACAGATCCACACCAAGGCACATTATAATGAAAATGCCTAACATACAGACTAAGGAGAGAATATTAAAAACCATGAGAGAACGGAATCAGATTACATATAGGGGGAAACCAATTAAATTATATGCAGATTTTTAAACCCTGACCCTAAAAGCTAGAAGATCCTGGAAGAATATATATCAAGCTCTGAAAGAAAATGGATGCCAACCAAGAATCTTATATCCAGAAAATTAAGCTTTAGATTTGAAGATAAAATAAAAACCTTTCAAGATAAACAAAAGTTAAAAGAATTCACAACTCGAAAGCCTGCACTACAGAACATCCTTGGCAAAATATTCCATGAAGAAGAAAAGAAAAACAATGATGAAAATCAGCAAAGGGAGATATTAAACTAAAGGAAACACTAACCAGAGGAGAAACCAAGTCAAATTAAATACCAAAAGTAAACAAAAATGACTGGGACTATAAATCATGTCTCCATAATAACCCTGAATGTTAATGGCCTAAACCCACCATTCAAAAGACACAGACTGTCAGACTGGATTAAAAGAAAAGATCCAACAGTATGCTGTCTCCAGGAAACTCACCTCATAGGAAAAGACATCAACAGACTGAATGTGAAAGGCTGGGAAAAATCTTACTACTCACATGGGCTGCAGAAGCAAGCAGAGGTTTCCATTCTCATATCAAATAAGGTAGACTTCAAGCCAAAGTTAATCAAAAGGGACAAAGAATGATATTTCTTACTGCTTAAGGGAACCATTCATCAAAAAGACATAACAATTATAAATTTATATGCCCCAAATAATGGAGCACCTACATTCATCAAACAAACCCTTCTCATATTCAAGAGTCAAATAAACCACCACACAATTATTCTGGGAGAATTCAACACACCTCTTTCACCCCTGGATAGATCGTCCAAACAAAAGCTAAATAAAGAAACTTTAGACCTCATTAATACAATTAATAACTTCAACTTAATGGGTATATATAGAATATTTCATCCTTTTGTGAATGAATATACTTTCTTCTCAGCAGCACATGGCTCCTTCTCTAAAATAGACCATATATTATGCCAAAAAGCAACTCTTAGCAAATATAAAAAAGTAGAGATACTACCCTGCATTCTGTCAGATCATAATGGAATGAAATTAGAAATCAATAATAAAATAAAAAATAAGGGGCTGGGGTTGTGGCTCAGCGGCAGAACGCTCACCTTGCACATGTGCAGCCTGGGTTCGATCCTCAGCACCATGTAAACATAAATGCATTGCATTGTGTACAACTAAAGTAAATAAATAAATATTTTAAAAAAGATAAAAAAGTTACTCCAACACCTGGAGACTAAAAAACATGCTACTGAATGAATAAGGGGTTGCAAAAGACATCAAGGAGGAGATTAAAAAATTCCTAGAGGTGAATGAGAACACAGACACAGCATATTGAAATCTCTGGGACACTATGAAGGCAGTATTAAGAGGAAAATTCATTGCATGGAGCTCATTCCTTCAAAAAAGAAAAAGTCAACAAATAAATGAACTAACATTACATCTCAAAGCCCTAGAAAAAGAAGAACAAATCAACCCCCAAAGAAGTAGAAGACAGAAAATAATTAAAATCAGAGCTGAAATTAATGAAATTGAAACAAAAAAAACAATTGAAAAAATGACAGAACAAAAAGTTTGTTCTTAGAAAAAATAAATAAAATTGATAAACCATTAGCTATACTAATGAAGAAGAGAAAAAAATTACCAATATCTATGATGAAAAAGGTAATATCATGATGGACACTATAGAAATACAGAAGATAATTAGAAATTATTTTGAAAATTTATACTCAAATAAAATAGAAAAATAACGAAGGCATCGACAAATTTCTAGAGACATATGATATGCCCAAACTAAATCAGGATGATGTACACAATTTAAATAGATCAATTTCAACCAAAGAAATAGAGGATGCCATCAAAAACCTACCAACCAAGAAAAGCCCAGGACCAGATGGATACACAACCGAGTTCTACAAGACCTTCAAAGAAGAACTAATACCAATACTCTTCAATTTATTTCAGGAAATAGAAAAAGAGGGAGTTCAATACTCTTCAATTTATTTCAGGAAATAGAAAAAGAGGGAGTTCTTCCAGATTCATTCTATGAGGCCAATATTACCCTGATTCCAAAACCAGGCAAAGACACATCAAAAGAAAAGAAAAGAAAAGAAAAGAAAAGAAAAGAAAAGAAAAGAAAAGAAAACTTCATGCCAATATCTTTAATGAACATATATTAAAAAATTCTCAACAAAATTCTGGCAAATTGAATAGAAAATCATATCAAAAAGATAGTGTACCACAAACAAGTGGGGTTTATCCCAGGGATGCAAGTTTGGTTCAACAAAAGGAAATCAATAAACATAATACATCACATCAATAGACTTAAAGATAAGAACCATATGATCATCTCAATAGATGCAGAAAAAGCATTCAACAAAATACAGCACCCTTCATGTTCAAAACACTAGAAAAACTAGGGATAACAGGAACGTATCACAACATTTATAAAAACTATCTATGCAAAGCCCCAGGCTAACATCATTTTAAATGGAGAAAAATTGAAAGCAGTCCTTCTAAAACTGGAACAAGACAGGGATGCCCCCTTTCACCGCTTTTATTTAATATAGTACTTGAAACTCTGGCCAGGACAATTAGACAGCAAAAAGAAATTGAATGGATACACTTAGGAAAAGAAGAACTCGAATTAGCACTATTTGCTGATGATATGATTCTACACCTAGAAGGCACAAAAAATTCCATCAGAAAAGTTCTAGAACTTTTGAATGAATTTGGCAAAGTAGCAGGATACAAAATCAACACCCACAAATCAAAGGTATTTATGTATATCAGTGACAATTCCTCTGAATGGGAAATGAGGAAAACTACCCCATTTACAATAGCATCAAGAAAAATAAAATACTTGGGAATCAACTTAACCAAAGATGTGAAAGACCTCTATAATGAAAACTACAGAACACCAAAGAAAGAAATTAAAGAAGATCTTAGAAGATGGAAAGATCTATCTTGTTCTTGGATAGGCAGAATCAATATTGTCAAAATGACTATATTACCAAAAGCATTATACAGATTCAATGCAATTCCAATCAAAATCCCAATGACATTCCTTATAGAAATAGAAAATGCAGTCATGAAATTCATCTGAAAAAATAACAGACCCAGCATAGCTAAAGCAATCCTTAGCAAGAAGAGTGAAGCAGTTGGCATCACAATACCAGCCCTTTAACTATACTACAGAGCAATAGTAACAAAAACAGCATGGTATTGACATCAAAATAGACATGTAGACCAATGGTACAGAATAGAGGACACAGAGACCAGCGTGCACAACTACAGCTATCTTATATTAGATAAAGGTGCCAAAAACATACATTGGAGAAAAGATAGCCTCTTCAACTAATGGTGCTGGGATAACTGGAAATCTGTATGCAACAAAATGAAATTAAACCTCTATTTCTCACTATGCACAAAACACAACTCAAAGTGGATCACGGACCTAGGGGTGAAACCAGAGACCATGTGTCTATTGAAGAAAAAGTTGGCTCAAACCTCCATTATATTGGATTAGGCTCCTACTTCCTTGATAAGACTCCTATTGCACAAGAATTAAAATATAGAATTAATGAATGGGATGGATTCAAACTAAAAAGCTTCCTCTCAGCAATCAGTGAGGTAAATAGAGAACCTACTTATTGGGAACAACTCTTTACTACACACGCACATCAGATAGATCTGATGCACTGAGAGATCACGCACTGATCTCTAGAATATATGAAGAACTCAAAAATCTTAACACCAAAAAACCAAATAACCCAACCAATAAATGGGCTAAAGAACTGAACAGACACTTCTCAGAAGAAGATATACAATCAATCAACAGATATATGAAAAAATGTCCAACATCTCTGGCAATTAAAGAAATGCAAATCAAAACTACTCTAAGATTTCATTCCACTACAGTCTGAATGGCAACTATTAAGAACACAAACAACAATAAATGTTGGAGAGGATGTGGGGAGAAAGGTACACTCATACATTTCTGGTGGGACTGCAAAATGGTGCAGCCAATATGGAAAGCAGTATGGAGATTCCTTGGAAAACTGGGAATGGAACCACATTATGACCCAACCATCCCACTCCTGGGTCTATTCCCAAAGGACTTAAAAACAGCATACTATAGGGACACAGCCACGTCCATGTTTATAGCAGCACAATTCACAATAGCTAGGTTGTGGAACCAGCCTAGATGCCCTTCGGTAGATGAATGGATAAAGAAAATGTGGTATATATACACAATGAAATATTGCTCAGCAATAAAAGAGAATAAAATAATGGCAATCTCAGGTAAATGGATGAAGTTGGAGAATATAATGCTAAGTGAAGTTAGCCAGTCCCCCAAATCTAAATGCTGAATGTTTTCTCTGATATAAGGAGGCTGAATCACAGTGGAGTTGGGATGGGGAGCATAGGAGGATTAGAGAGGAACACTACAAAGGTCAATGGGAGTGAGGGGAAAGGAGGGGTAAGGGGTAAAAAGAAAAAAAATGGTAGAATGAGATGTATATCATTACCCTAAGTGCATGTATGAAGACACGAATAGTGTTAATATACTTTGTATACAACCAGAGATATGTAAAAATGTGCTGTATATGTATACTATGAATTGTAATGCATACTACTGTCATATACAACAATTTCCAATAAAAAGGATAGATATCCATTATGACAAGTAAGAATGCCCAACTAGAAAATCCCTAAGGTTCCTTCTGGAACTAAAAATTCAAGACCATCAGTATTCTAGATGCATTCTATAACAGAACGGTGCTGATTAAGTACAGATACTCAACAAATGGGGAAGAGTGTGTCAAGCCTGGACTCAAAATTGACTCAGACCTGAACTGCTTTGTGACCACAAGACTTCTTACATTATCTGCCAGTTGCCCATGCAAATAATCATCTCCAAGGGAAGGCTCCTGGGATGTATCCTCCCTTATCAGTGCAAACCCTGGAACCAAGAAACCTTAATGATGTTTATGTTTTTCCTCCATTTTCTCTACTTTCTAGTTTGGCAAACGGTTCCTTTATGAGTATTTGTGGATTTAAATAATAAATGCAATCAGACTTCAAAAGAAGTATTTATTAACCAAATATTGAGATAGGTGGGAGAATAGCAATCAAATTGTTGAAAAACAACATGACGCTTTCCATTCACAGGTTATGTACTTAAAAGCCAGTGTCAGACCAAGTGAAAACTGTTTTATTTTGCTTTCTCACCAATCTATAACAATTGGAATGCCATTTCTTTATTTTCCACATATATAATTATTCATATCATCACACAATTCATACCCCTTCTTTTTACAGATGAGGAAGCTAAGACCTAGGAAATGGAAGTGATGTGTTCAAGATCACTCTGTTTTCTTAGAAGAAGAATGGATACTGTTGCTTTCAAAAACAGATGAGTCTATTTCTGGGAAAATATAATCTCAGGCTTAGGTATAAATTATCTAATTTCTTTGGTAGATCTCTTAAGATAGCAGGTAACTTTATAATTATCTTTTCTTTTCGGAAAATATTGTCTCTTTATTCTCTTTAAGAAACACCTGAATTTTATACGGAGGAATAATCGTGTACTTCTGTTGTCATGGGTTTTTGCTGTATTTTTTATTTCACTAGGTGTATAACTGGTGCCTCACAGTCTTCATAGGCCAGGATTCGTATGTTTTTTTTTTTTCCCAAAAAGAAATTAAGGACCGTGTGGTTTCATTAGATATGACCTTTCTAGGGAAACACAATACAAAAAGGATGTATTTACCATTAAAAATGTTACCAAATTTCTTTGAATACTTATTCAGACTTCACTTTTCTCAGTGTGGAGAGAAGGCAAGACTATAGGAGTTTGGCATTACATCACAGTTTGGTGGAGGAATAACAGAGATGATTGATGGCTTCTAAAATTGCGTGTGGTCACACAAAGACAGCAACTATTTCATATGAAAATACACTATAAATATTCTATACAGACTGAGATTTAAGGTCTTGCATCATCTTCTAGTCCCTGATAAATGCTAAGTGGTAAAGTGTCCCAGCTGCCAGCCTGTGCCATATTTACTCATATTGAAACCACCAAAAGATTCTCTCAAGGATTTAGTTATCACCTCAGTGTTGAGTCATACTGTCCAGTTGAGGCAAAGTGCAACAAAACTATCTTGTTATGAGTAAAGTAAGTACCTTTGAGGTGCCACCTTTATGGAGGCAGTTAAAATATGCCAGTGAGTATAGTCAATCCTTAGTTCTTATTGGAAAACTGCTTCAAGCATTGTGCATGATCCAATTCCAACCTATGTGCAGCCAACAATGTTTTCCATTTCACTGAATGAGAAATTCTATTTTCATCAACCTTGTTTTACTTTTTTCATCTAGCCTCCATCTGCAACTTGGACTAGAACTCTATTCCTCTTTCAGTCACACTGGACTGAGTAAATTTAGAATGACTGAAAATTCCTGGACCTCTGACCACTAGTATTCTCCAGATTCATCCAACTTCAAGCTACTCTTCTAAATGTTGTTAAGCCATTCTACCTGCTGTTTTTGCCCCTTTATTTGTTCTGTTTCTCTTTATTCATTATCCAATCTTTTGCTCGAGTTCCAAGTTTTTCTGTTCTTCTTTTGTCAAGTCATACCAGCTAAAGCTAAGCACCCAATTTTCTTACTTTACTTACTAATTTTACACATTAACAAATGAAGCTATATTCCTTAAATTGATTCCTGAAAGGCTGACATTTTTCTCTCTAAAAGATTCAGCAAGAACATAGATAAGAGGGAGTTTGTTTCTCAAGTGTTAAATAACCCAATCCTGAGGAGGTACAGAGTGCAGATAGACAGCAATATAGTTGGAACTGTGCTAGTTTCTATTTGTCCAGGTTTCTTTGGGCACTTTTTAATGAGATGTGTCACCATCTTGAACATGGCCTTGAGATCTGAATTAACCTTATTCACAGGCCTTGAAGAGAAGATAGAGCCCTATAGGATACCAGCTGAATGCACTTTCCTTTACTGGCTCTGTTAGTTTCCATTCAATTTACTTGCTTTGGAGTCAAGTAGCACTAACTGAAGAGCACCAGCATGCATAGGACATCATCACAGCTTCTTCCTCTTCTTATCCTGATAGGGTAATAAACAGTAGTTTACTAGCTTTGCTTTTAGCTTTAGTGGAAGCAGATTTTGGAAATTATCAGAAAGGCAGACAACTGAGAGACCATCTGTGTGCTTAGTACAACAGCCTCCAAATTCAGATGGTGAATGCAGATCTGAACATCACCAGAGATCTGTTTACAAAAATTTTAAAAGTTAGTCAAGTCTCTGATTATTCCATGTATCTTCCTTGCAGGACTCAGACTGAGCCATGTTTTACTTTGAACCTGGAAGTTCCTCAGTAAAGCTCAAAGAGATGACTTTGCTCAATAGTGATATCAACTGAAACTCCAGTATCACAGTACTGGGAGAGTCACTCATGTAGGAATTTGTATTATGGAGACAGAGTATACAAAGCCCATTTTGTGACAGGGAACAGGATGACCACTAGCACTGTTCACTTTTTAAAGAAATAATATTTAACTTTATTTTGTACTCTGGGGTAAATTTTCAAAATTTGAAATAGGACAATGAGTGAAAGCTACCTATGTTCTAAACCCTAATGAGCAATTACAATAAATATTTTCATCTTTTCTTTTTAAAATATATTTTATACCTAAATAAGATTATACTGGGAATGTGATTTTATATATAGATTTTAATTAATTATAACATTATAATAGTAATTTTGTATGCTCCTTTTTAAAGAAATTTCTTTTTATTGACATAATTATATATATATATATTTATGGGGTATGGCATAATATTTTGATGCATATATACAAAGTATAATGATCAAATAAGGGTAATCAACATTTTAATCTCCTTAAACATTTATCATTTCTTTGTCATGGGAAAATGAAAACTCTTCTTTTTTAGACCTCTATAAAATATGTAACAAATTGCTGTGAACTATAATCATCTAACAGTAGATGCAGTAGTCGTAGTGCAATAGAGAATTAGAACATTTCTCTCCTTTGTAACTATACTTTGGTATGTATCCATTCTTCAACTTCCCTCTCTTTCCCCTTCTGCCTACCTCCAACCTCTAGTAACCACTATTCTACTTTCTATTTTTATGAAATCAACATTTTAAAGCTTTTATATATGGGTGAGAACCATGATATTTGTATAATGGAATATTATTTAGCAATTAGTGAATGAAAAAGAATAATATCTTGTCATTTGCAGGAAGATGGATGGAACTGGAGGATATTATGTTAAATGAAATACTACATATTTCTTTTTAGTTAAATTTAAATGACTATGATGACCCACTTCTCTATTTGCTTTATATATTTAACTTTCCCCCTCACAGCTTGCTTTTATGAAAAATGTAATGAGCTAAATTATTGTGCATATCAATTTTCCTGTGTTTTAAATTTTTCTCCTACAATATATTCTTAGACATAATTCTGTTATTGAGGAAAGACTACCTTCATGACATGATTGTCTGAAGCATGGAATCTTTACTCTGTACTTTTTCTGGAGGGATACTGGGTATGAACCCAGGACCTTGTGCATGCTACGCAAGCACCCTACCATTAAATTACATCTACAGCCCTACTCTATTCTTCTGGGGTCTGAATCTACTTGATAATTTGATCTTCATGTAATTTCTGGGAATTCCACAGTTAAATTATTAGTTAAACTTTAGTATTTCTCTTAATCTTGTCCTTAAATACCAGCTTTTTAAAAAAAAAATTATTTATTTGCTTTAGTTGTACACAATGCGTTTATTTTTACGTGGTGCTGAGGATTGCACATGCCAGGCGAGCACTCTACCGCTGAGCCACAATCCCAGCCCCAAATACCAGCTTTTGATCCTAGTGACAAGATGATCCATTTACTCATAAATGGTATGAGTAGTATATATAATAGATAGCAACTTTTATCAGGTACATAAAATACATCAAGCAGAGTGGTAAAAACTTTATGTGGATTATTGAATTCAGTATTTTTCAAGCTTTCATGATCAGAAGAAGCCCTTGGACTTCAAGAAATACAAACAAGAATCTCAGGCCCAGGAAGGTATATAATGACTCTGGGTTTTAGTTAACTGTATAAAATGGGCAAAAATACTTGCCTTGCCCAACTTACAGGATTGTTGGGTGATTGTAAGGAGATAAAATATTTACTCTATCTTAATAAAAGTTATAAAAATATATGTAAAACAAATTAAAACAAATTATTATTATTAATTTTAATGGTGATATGTAATGTATTTGTCTATATATTTTACAGTATTGAAAATCTTTGGTAGTTTAAACCAATGTAATTAAATCTAGACCTGAGAAGATTATAATTTCACATTTCCATATTTTTGAAACATTATTAAATCTTGTATGGAAAAGAAAAATATAATTCTTAATTCCATCATCATTGTTCCTGATCAGGAAAAACAGGTTGATGAATATATGAAGACTCATGTGATATCACATTAATGTATTTGAAACTCCACATAAGAGTTAGTTTGACAGCATTTAAAGCTTATTGTGACCTTTGAGATAATAGGTTACTTACTATTCAGTTATTTTTCTATTTTCTTTTAAAAAGTATTTAAGTTACTGTTAGGAGTTTCTTAAAATTTACACTATCCTTGAATGAAAAATTTAAGCCATCCATGCACCTTTGTAAAGAATTTCTTTTCTTTGTGTTTTTGCTTAGGTTGATCCTTTTGATTGGGGCATTATCTTCTCCGGCCTACCTGATAAACTTCTTACTATTTAAGATTCAAAGGTGCTTCAGGGGCTGGGGTTGTGGCTCAGTGTTAGAGTGCTTGCATAGCACCTGTGAGGCACTGCGTTGGATCCTCTGCACCACATAAAAAATAAATAAATAAAGGTAAAAGAAAGACATTTCTTAAAAACAAACAAACAAAAAACAAACCACCAAATGTGCTTCAGGAAGCCTCCCATGACCTCCATAGAAAGATAATTGCTTCCTTTTCTGTGTTCCTATAGTACTTCATTAATACCTCTATTAAAGTACTTGTCATATTACTATAATCTTTTGTCTCCTCACTGTTTTCTCCACAAGCATGTGTGCTTTGGAACAAAGGGACTATATTCGAGTTTTCTTTGACTATTTAAAAAAGGCAAAACATTCATTATGTGTTTGTTGAATAAATGGATTACTATCTTATACCTAATTGATCTGGTCAACACTTGAGTTTACTGAGTTCTGTGGGGCAACTGAAGGCAGTGTTGCCTGGTGCCAGGAGAGTGAAAGAGGGTTTTACCTCTGGGGCCAAAGATAGTAGAGCAGTTTTTTATGTAGAGCCCATAATTATTTTGGATAGGAACAGAAGCTAGAATGTAGTTTTCAAACCTGACTGCAAAGTATATTCACCTAGGAAGCCTAGAAAACTACCCATGACTAGTCCCATCTTAAAGCACTTAAATCAGAGTCCTGGGCATAGGGCTTAGGCATTGCTAGATATTTAGATTTTTTTTAGATGATTGTAATGTGCAGCCTGTGTTAAACACTGCTGAGCTTGAAATTGAAGAACCCAGATTGTCAAATAGTGTCCATGCTAAAACAAAACTAGGAGAACAAATGAGGTAGAACTGCAAAGTTAAGAACTTGAACTCAGGAATGAAATCATAGTTGATATAAATACATGAAACAGGTAGAGTCTAGAACATTCCACAGGTGATAGAGCGCACATGTAATAAAAGACTGAGTCATGTCAAGTTCAGTAAAAATACCTAGAGAAGAATCAGAAGTCAGATATGCAGAGATCAGAGATGGTCAAATAGCAATTTCTAATTGTTACAATCAGTTGTCTAAGATATAAATTCCTTATGAGCCATGGTTTTGGTCCATTCAGCTTGACAAATTTGTGGGGTTCTACCTCTGGGACCAAGGAACTCCAAAACAAATTATATTTCTTATAAAATCAGAGGCTTTCTATGTCCATAGTCAGAGTCATTCTTTTATTTTTTTTTGTGGTACCGGGGATTGAACTCAGGGGCATTGGACCACTGGGCCACATCCCCAGCCCTTTTTTTGTATTTTATTAGAGACAGGGTCTCACTGAGTTTCTAAGTGCCTCGCCATTGCTGAGGCTGGCTTTGAACTCGCGATCCTCCTGCCTCAGCCTCCCAAAGTGCTGGGATTACAGGTGTGTGCCACCGTGCCCAGCTATTCTTTATCATATTATTTTCCTCACCAGCATCAGAAATTTTTAAAAAGAAACTTACGAAAAAAAATTACCCACAAATTTTCTCCTTTGTCCCTACTGTGCGTGTGTGTGTGTGTGTGCTTGCGTGTGCGCATGCGCGCGCGCCTACTTTCACGTGCGCACGTGTGTGCCTGCATGCATGCATGCATTCACACACACAATAATCACATGGGGCCAAATTTGTGAAAGAATACTTAGAAACAAAGATACAATGGCTGTAATATATTGCAAATTTAATCAGATCGACAGTGCAGTTAAATCTGAAGAGTCAAAAAATTAAACAAAAGATTTTACTGTTTGCCAAATTTTGTTATATACAACATTTCTCTTGGCAGGTTTTGTTACCTAATTTCACATATATTTGTGTGAAATATTATTTAGTGATGGCCAAGGAGACATATCTAAAGTGTTTATCTTTACACTAATTTCACAATAAAAATTATTACGACATACATTATTGAGTCAAAGTATCCCTCTTAATGGCAAGGCTTTTTGGGTTGAATTAAAAATGTTAAGATCCCTGATGCAAGATTATTTCCTTTAATATCCAACTATTTATTTGCCATGTTCGTTTAGTTTTACCATAATCTCTTCCGTGTAGAAAATAAATATTTAATAAAGTATTACAAAGATTAAAAAGTCATTTTATTTGAGAATAAAATAAGGACGTCACTGGTGATATAGCACAAGGTATTTTAAATAGAATTTGGGGTCTTAACCAGATTACAAAGTGCTAAGGAGAAACAGATTTTTGTTTTTTCACATATTTAGAAGTAAGGGAAGATGCAAAGTTGGGTGGTAGCTGGAGAAAGGAATAGTGTCAAAGTAAATTTTTGTTTTGGAATATTTATAGATTTGAATGAAAAATCAGAAGAAAATTGTAGATTAAAGGTAAATATCAATAGAGACTTATGATTAACCACAGGGACTGCTAATTGTGTCTCAATATCAACTCTTTCCTGTTTCAGAAATTGAAATCTCAAATTTTGTCTGAGCTCATGCAAACATATGTTATCCAATCCCCTTTGCAGCTAGATATGGCTATATCACTAAGCTGTTGTCTCTGGGATGTAAGCAGAAATTATATATGCACTTACAGAAAGTGTACTCAAAAGGAAGAAATACACCTTTTTACCCTCCCTTTTTCTGCTTCCTGTTGGCTGGAATGTGGACCTAATGGGTAGAGCTGTACTTCATGGTCTATGAGAGACTTTGAGGTGGAAGCACTATATTTGGAATCAAAGAACAACAAGATATATGGAATTTGGGACTTGATGATTATGGGGCCAACATACAAGTCCTAGGATGCTTACAATTACCTTGGAATATTCTATGTTGTTCAAACCACTGTTTGTTTAGGGGTTTTTCTATCCTGCAGCTGAACCTAATTCTAACTAATCAGTTGATAATTGACACATGGATTGGACTAAACATAACTGTGATGGAGTTTAAGTTAAGGTGTCAGGGGTTTTATTTGGTCAGTAGGAAGGATATATCCCTTACATGAGACAGAGTGGAAGGAACAAAGAATGGCTGGGATTCTGGAATGTTTTTGAGGTTGAAATATCTTATGTTAGATTGCCCTGATATCTCAGTAAAAAGGGAAGATGTCATGTGTAGGTAGACATGATATTAGGAATTAGAGAAGAGGGGCTGGGGTTGTGGCTCAGCAGTAGAGCACTTGCCTAGCACGTGGGAGGCACTGGGTTCGATCCTCAGCACCACATAAAAAGAAATTTAAAAAAAAGGAATTAGAGAAGAGAATTAAAAAAACCTTTTGATTAGTGCTATTCAAAATGTGGTCCCCTGGACCATTATCATCAACATTACCTGGGAATTCTTTTTAGAAATGCAGAATTCCCACATCTACTCAATCAAAATCCCTGGAAGTGTAGGGTCATAAATTTTTTGTGCTTTAACAAGATGTACCAATGATTTTTATTACATTAACCTTTGAGGCACACTGGTGGAAGAGCATTCATTTGTAACATACAATATACATCTTTTGAGATGTGTATAATATCATTGAAGTTCTTCTGTGAGGATGGCAAAGATGATAATGTTGATGATGAACACCTGTTCATATTGTAGGTTGGAGAAAATTCTCATGGGTTACAGGATTTCTCTATGACCAAATTAACTGTGCATAACATTTTCATTCTCTACTCCAAAATAAGACAGCAAAACAAATTGAGTGGGGATTGTTTCCCAAATTATTTTAACTCTTTGATTTATCTGGGCAATAACTCTATTGAAGGCACAGATCCTGGATTGTTTGCATTGTTTCAAGGTATATGTGTCTGGACACTCAAGTGTACATAAGCAACATATGAAGCCAAATTGTTAAACTATAATTCTAAACAATTTCTTATCCTCTTCTTTTTGGTTGGTTGTGGTAGAACATTGGAAAGTTAGGGCCAAACATTGGCTTTCCTTTTCTGACACAATCTTATTTATAGCTAGGATTAAAGATTAATGGTCAAGGGGCTGAGGTTGTAGCTCAGTGGTAGAGAGCACTTGCCTAGTACTTGTAAGGCACTGGGTTTGATCCTCAGTACCATATAAAAATGAATAAATAAAATAAAGGTATTATGTCCATCTACAACTAAAAATATTTTTTAAAAAGATTAATGGTCCGGACTCCTAATCTTGTGCCTATTTTTATTTTTTCTTTCTCTATAATTGAATATTTTGTATTGGGCTATAATCAACATTGCAAAGAGGTTGTTAAAACTGCAAGTTGAAAAATTACAATTGTTCATATTTATTCGCAAAGAGTATTAAAATATCATGGGGCCTGAAAAATATGTATTGATTTATTCACATTTACACTGAGATCCCCTCCTATAATGTTTAAAAACAGGATAATGTAAAGTTTCTACTGTACTAACTTATATAAACTATCCAAATCCTTTACATTTCCAACTACTAAAAAGCACATAAAACTAAAATTATACCAAGAAGACTCCATGTTAAAAAAGAGAAAAAGAAATGTGAAAGTAAACTTACATCTCTAAACTCTTAAAAAAGTTCCATTTGTCTTTGGCATGGGATCCGGGTGAAAAGTCAGCTATTTGATCCGAATCAGTTCACTCATCTCATTTTGCCATAAACAGTATATGGGGGCATGTCAAATCTGAATGAATATGGCAAAGGGAACAGAAAGATAAGGAAGAAGAATTATTTTGTTTATGTGAAACTATTCTCGTCACAAGACAGAAAAAAAGGAAAGGAAGTTTGACCTATGGGCAATATCTATTTATTTGTGATCATAATCAGCTTTCTTGTTCTGAGTTTCTATGTATATAGGGCTTAAGTTGTTGTAGTATTACTGTGATACTCATTAAGATACCATTTACTTTTATTAGTGTTTTAAATCAATCCTTTGCTAATTTAAGTAAAGGTCTTTAGTAGCCAAAATGCACTAAATTGAAATCTATACATCATGGAAAATATATAATGACTTAAATAAAGATTCCTAATGTGGCACTAATGGCCTCTCCAGACCCAGGAAGTATTGTTCCTCAGCAGGGACTCATTTGTGACATGATCATTGATCACTGAGTCATACAAAAAATAGTTTAAATAGGGCGGAGTGGGGTCAGCAGTGTATCAGTCTCCTATAAATCTTTCTTCCAATGCTGCTTTTCTTTCCAGTGGCTTGCCTAATGATGCTGGTGAAACATTTCACATGTTGCACTATAGACAGAAATATTTTCAGTAAAGTAATGTGGCTTTAATTACATGTTAAAGTTGTTTCTCTATATACTTGCTGGAATTCATGTATTCAGAGAACTTGTATTAACTAAAACAAGAATGGGAACCAAGTACAATATAATATATGCTAATCTGGATGTTTTACTTTCAAATATGTATTTGGAAAATGTTTGATCCTATAATTGTTTAGTGCCCTTTGCATCTAATTTCTAATCTGCTACTAAAAAACTCATCCTCACTCTGTATTTAATTGCCTATGATTTTGTCTATTCTTTCCCATCAGAATGCAAACTCCATGAGGGTAGGGGCACTGTCATTCATCTTTGCAATGGTATTCTCTGCAGCTGTTATGGTGCCTTGAACAGAGTAATCACTTAATAATTTTGAACAGATAAATGAGATACCAATGACAAATTTGTTTTTGAGTGAAGAGTATTTTCTACCTAGAGTTGATGTCCAAAGTATAGAACACAGAAGGGTATAAGCAGGAACCTGAAGTGATTTTCAACCATGGATGCATCTTAAAATCACCTGAGAAGATTTTCAAAATATTTTGAAACAAACAAACAATAGACCTATGTTTTCCCAGATTAACTGATTCTGAACCTCTAGACTGATTTTAATTTGGTGAGGTTTGACAGCTTCTGTTGTGAACATGAATCACACGGTATCTTGTCAAAATGCAGGTTCTGAATCAGTAGGTTTGGGTGAGAGCCTGAGATTCTGCATTTTTTGAAAGTGCCTTAGTAATGCTTATGTTACCGGTTCATGAACAATACGGTATTCAGAAAATAGAAGATTTAAACTCTCTATTGGCCTTCAGGGTCAAGTGATATGTTTAGGGTCAGAAAGATGAGCTGGAAAAATGATCACTTGGTATGTTTTAGGCACTGAACTAAGATTACATGCATTTTCTCATGTCTAAGGAGGGCAAGTGTGGGGTGCTACTTAAAGTGAGGCAGAGTGCTATAGAGATAGAAAATACAGTATTGACCTAGGTTCACTGAAGTGCTTTTTGATTTCCTCAAATATCACATTTTCTATGTCTTTTGTATTCCCAGTCTGATTCAGCATATGACTCTGTTGCTTAATGAAAGTATGTATTTGGTATCTGTACTAAGCGTTTGAGGGAAGAGTGGAAAAGAATGAATATTTGGATATTCTCTAATATTAGGATTTGGCAAGCATAGACACAGGCAGAGGCCCAGCATCTGTTTGTCTGATTTAGGGTCTCAGTAAGCATTTCCTGTGAGATTAGAACTCATTTGCTCAAACACAGATATCTATTCTCAAATAAAATTTACTATGAAGGAAAAAGAACAGACAATAAGCAGGGAATATCTCTTTTCTCTGGATTTAAGATAATTTTCAAGTATCAATATTTTTAGTAGTACTAAATAATTCAACATACCTCATAACTGATCACAACACACAATTCAGAACAATTGATCTGAACCAAAAAACTTAGTACTATACAGTCTCTACTTTTGTTTCTCAACAAAATTGTAAGGCTATTAAAGGCAGCAGTTGCAGCTTCTATCTATCTATCTATCTATCTATCTATCTATCTATCTATCTATCTATCATGTATCTAAATAAGCTGTATTTGGGGCATATAAAGAGATAAGTAGATAGAGATAGGTAGGTAGATAAATAAAGAGTATTCCCAACAACATATATGGTGAAATACCCAGTACTTCTGTAGAATTGGAACATATAGTTTTAGCGAGAAGTGACTAGAGAAGAAAGGAATTCGATTTTTTTATGGCCACAAAACATTATTCTTGCTAAGAAAAGATAAGAGCCTGACATTGATTTGGCCCTTTTTACAACTTCCATGTTACTGTTTCAAGACTGGGAAATGCTAAGGACCTAGATATTTAATTTATATTTATTGTGTACCTACTATATGCTAGTTTCAGTTGCATAGGTGCCATGAGTAAGATTATAGGTCCTATCACTGATGATTTTACCTTTTCTTGTAATTGTGGGGGATAGTGTAAAGCAGTTAATTACATTATGCTGTGTGCTATGTTAGGGTAAGGATAGAGTGATGTGGAAACATGACAAGGAATCTAATCCCTGACCCGATCAGGGTAGTTATGGAAAGCTTTCGGAGGGAGGTGACATTTATGTTCAGACCTAAACTGTGAGTAGGAGTGATGGTGAGGAGGTCCAGATGAAATAATAGCACATTCAGAGGTCTAGCTAAGCTGCATTTAAGAAAATGTCACTTTCAAGGAACCAAAAAAGGTCAGCAGAGCTGGAGTACTGGGTATTATGTCAGGAGTGACCAGAGAGATTAATCATAACGGGTCTTATCCATCAAGCTAAGAAATTTGAGAACAATGTATGCAAATTTAAGGGTTTTATTTAGGGATATGACATGATTATATTTACATTTTAATAGAGTATTACTCTGGCTGCTGGGGGCGAATTAACTGAAACAGAGCAGGTTTAGAAGGAAAATTAGTCAAGAGGTCAGTAATTCATATGATGATGATTCAGATGAGATTTGATTTTTTAGTCTTTTCTAGTTTTCATTTCTTCAATGTAGGCCAGATTCTTTTGTTCCCTCCAAACCAGCTGGCATGTAGTCTATTACTCTTCAGCTGGCAGTCTTAATTCCATGGTTTTTAAAATAAGTGGAGGTTCATTGTTCACTCTATGTTTTCTATTAAGCTTCTTCCAAAATCTGGCACATTTTCTTTCTACACATGATTTGGCACATTCCCTCTTTCCTTGCATCAAGAGTATTCATTACATCTATGTCATAAAATGTTTTGTAGGATGGGTTCTTTCAAAAGTAAACTCTAAGAGATAAATGTTCATGATATTTATTTGGCAGTACTCTCAAGATCAGCAACTGTTCAAGGGAAGACAAGGGAAGGAAAAAATTGAAACGAAGGCAAGGAAAACAGGAGTGGAAAGAGAGAAGTTGAGTAGAACAGGCTCAGGGGAGGCTCAGTCAACTCTATAGTGAGCTCCAAAACTGGAACTTCCCTTTAAAGCTGTTCAGCATTGTGGTGAGCAGTGAAGATTTTATATTTCAGTCTTGACCTGTCCTTGATTGTAGACTGTCCCTGTGAAGTGGTTATGGGACTTGTAAAAGATAGCCTTGTTCAGCTGATGGAAGTTTTTGGAGGGGCTTGGCAGCTGAGGGCAGTCAGTCAGAAATGTTCCAAGAAACTGAGGGAATGAGCCCAGAAGTCCTTAAGGGGTATATGGGCAATGCTTCCTAACATCCATTGTCTATTGTCCTTGGGATAATTATTCTATGAGATGTTAATTGGTATTTAAAATTGACATGTGTGGTCAAATAATTTTTATCAAATACTAGGATAAATAGATTTCTTTACTGGAATAATTTTTAGAAATTTAAATATGCTGGTTTGCATGATGAATCCCTATAGAATGTAGCAACTACAATTTACCAAAGAACACATTTTTGAGAAATACCCATTAAGCCTTGTGCCACTGAACATCACTTTGAGAAATTCTGTTCTAGAGGGAAAGGAGACAATATGATTTTTGTGGTCAGAGGGGCCCAAAGATCTAGTAGCTTAGATTTTGTCTCAACCAGTTGAACATGACAAATCACTTAACTTGGGACAACTATTAGCAAGGTCTATTACGTATGATGAGATCACTGTAGACTTTTAAAATCAATAACTAAATCAAACAAGACTTATCTATTAATGAAAGTCTATGTGAGTATAAATACAAAATCTTTGTGTTGTTGACTACATTTCTTCTAATTCTGATGAGACTCTAGGGTAATTTTGTTATTTTTAGAAATTGATACTGTTGACAAAAAGTGCCAGATTATTTTCAAGAAAATCCTATCACATAATGGTAGTGTTGTATGGCAGAAGGAGGACTTCGAAAGTATTCAGAGTGAAGCAGAACTTTTTTCAGCTCAACTCCATGTCACTGCTTACATTTCTGTAATGATTGACTGAATTGTTTATTCTTGAAATAGTTATCACCTTGGGATATCTGTTTATCTAACTCCTATATAAATCAATTCAGATTAAATCAGAATCAGCCATAAGGTATTTTCAGAAAGAAAAAAGAAACTTTCCACTGAAATACATAAACTATACTCAAGATAGGTCATGAACCGGAAGATATAATACTGTACGAATATATTTGGAAAGCTAGAGATCAATGTTTAACTTCAGAAATGATAAAGAAGGCTCCAGATATCCACTGTGATCTGAAACTACTTTTTTTCTACCATACTGATATTAAGCTTTCTCAAAATCAGTAACAAATAACGTGATTTTGAACATGAATTTTTAGTTATCGTGTGTGTGTGTGTGTGTGTGTGTGTGTGTGTGTATGTGTGTGTCTGTCTAGAGGGAGAAGAAGGAAAGAGAGGTAGGGAAAGGAGAGAGAGAATCTTTTCATAGAGGTAATCTCTACTATGGTATAGTATAGTATAATAACGTGTAGCATAGTAGAGGTAACCTATTCTACTAGAGTACTACTCTACTATAGTAACTTAGAGTATAGTAGAGGTCACCTATTACTATACTATAGTAGAATAACCTATTACTATAGGATTCTATCAGTGGGATAAATCTTGGCTAGAGAAATCATTTTGTATTTTGAAATTTAACTATAATACTTATAGGTCCTAATATATAATTTTCCCCCAGAGATTACTTGAACTTGTCAATCTGAGTTTGTTAAGCTTTGGCAGTAATATTTTCTTTTGTTGTTTTTTTTTTAACACAATTGGTGTTAGTCATTCTTCCTGACAACATTTTCATGTTCAAAAACATTTCCTCAAGATGGACGTTTTTTCAGGCTGTATTTTCTTACTGCTAAGACTAGGGAGAAAAGAACTTAATTATTTAGGAATTACTAAATTGAAGTGCAATTGAAGTTACAGGTACAGATGTACACTTGCTCTTTAAGATATCAAAGACAAGGTAGACTATATTTTAGGGAAGTACAAAAGTATTTGTTTTCTGTGTCTTTTAAAGTTTTTTTTTTATTATTCTAATTTGTTATACATGTTTGCAGAGTACATTTCATTTCATATTACATATAAAGAGCACAATTTTTCAAGTTGCTGGTTTTATATAAAGTATTTTTACAACAATTGTGTCTTCATACATGTATTTAGGGTAATCATGGATAACTCAGTCTGCCATTATTCCTATCCCCTTGCCCCCTCCCCTCTCTCTCCCCCCCTCTTTGTTCTATTTAAAGCTCTTTCATTCCTCTCGTCCCCTCTCTCTTGCCTTTATAAGTTAGTATCTTCCTATCAAAGAGATCATTCGACCTTTGGTTTTTTGGGTACAAAAGTATTTTAAAAAATAAATGAATTATTAGAAGAGTGGTTAATATAGTTTGGGAAGTGTTGAAGGAGAAGGGAATGCAAAGATGATTATGAGCAGGTGCTGAGCAATTGGATAGGTGGAATAACTTCTAATATTCTGTAATACAGTAGGATAATTATGATTTATAGCAATTAATTGTATATTTCAAAATAGCTAGGAGAAAGGATCCTGAATATTCCCAAGATAAAGAAATGGTTAATATGTGAGGTGATGGATATGCTAATTACCTTCACCTGATAATTACACATTATATATGTGTATTGAAATATAACACTGTACCCTATAAATGTATACAATTATTCTTTTTCAATTAAAATTTATTTTTAAAATGCAGTGGAAAATATAAATAAATTATTCAAGTTCTATTAGGTTGTGCTTCTCAGAGGTTTGGAAACTTACCCCTTTCCAGTCAGAAATTAATTTTGATTGATGATATGCTGTAGATGTTTTTGACCCCCCCCATCCTTTTCATAGTCATCATTTAGTGGAGCCAGAATATTTCTGAGAAATAGAAATAGTGAAAGGGCTAGGGAATCAGTAATATGGAGAGAGAGAGAGAGAGAGAGAGAGAGAGAGAGAGAGAGAGAGAGAGAGAGAGATCTCAATAAAAACACAAGTTGCCTGGAAAAAGGAAGTGTGGTTTTAACCTTCCTTGACTTCTCATTTACTTTCTAAAGAAGTGGTTTTTATGTCAAAATATCATCACTCTTTCCCCACCACCATTCCTACCTAGACAAGAAGAAAGGGATTGGCTTAGCTAGTTTTTCTGCATTACAGATACTTTTAATGTTTATTTGTTTGCTTTAGCTTTACTATTCTTTTCTCTTTATATCATCTATTAATATTACCCATAGAAACCTGGACAATAGGAAATCAAAGCATTTATTGTACCATGAAATTTAAAAATAAGAAAGTAAATCCCTAACACTAGGGCAGCAGCTCTTAGCACAAATGAAAGAAACACAGACTTAAAAATAATCAATTTACAAAAGAGACACACAAGATACTGAATCTTAAACTTCTACTCTCAGCCTAGATTCCTGATGTTACTTATTCACTTGGAGACACTGTGAAGAATCTTTCAGGTTTAGTTGTGGGAGAAAGGAAAGAGGTGTGCATAGCAGGATAACAGGCAAGTTTAGGAGAAGACATTCCAGAACAAACTCTCAGGGAAATTAAGCCTACCTATGGTTGGTCCTCTACCCTAGATTTTGTCTCTTTCTTCCTACTACCTTACTACTTTCACTTTAATTTATCCACTAGGTATGGAGGACAGGTTTTGAAAATGAAAAAAAAACTGTGGGAGTATTAGTACCGTTTTGTATGAATTAGTTCAATAATATATATTGCTCCTCATTAACTGGTTAGCATCAGTTCTTCTCTTTTATTCTGATAAATGAATGTAGTTAATTTTGGCTCAGTGCTGGAGGGGGAATTCTCAGGCAACACAAGAATGCAGGATTTCTGTGTTAATCAGCTTTCCATTACTATAACCAATACCTGAGTTAATCAACTTATAAAGAGAACAGGTTTATTATGGTTCACAGTTTTGGAGGTTTGAGTTCATGACTGGTTGATCCTATTGCTTTTAGGTCTCTGGTGGGGAGGCGGAACATTACAGTTGGAATGCATGAAGTGCTTAACTCATGACCATGGAATGAAAAAGAAGAAAGGACTGGGATCCCATAATCCATTTCAAGGGTATGTCCTCCAATGACCTGAAGACCTCCCACTAGCCCTGACCTCCACTACCTCCCAATAGTGCCCCCATGGGGACCAAACCTTTAATACCTGGAGCCTTGTGGGGCACTTAAGATCCAAACTATAGCAACTTCTAAAATGAGGAACATTTTGGAAATGCCTTGAAAGGGTAGTAAGAGACCATTCTTTTACTTTTTATCATAAATTCCCAATTAAATACCACATGGCCTTCTGCTTCCTACTACAATTCAAAATTCCATTAAGTATCATTAATATAGCTATATTGTGAGTTAAGTAAGCATCTGCCATGTAGCCAAATAAATTCACAATAACTTATGGTATTGTTTATTAATTAATAATGACACACAACTATGACAGTTGCTAAAATACTTGAAGTTTGCACAACTAGCACTTTCTGTTCCAATAAGCACTTACACAGGATCCAAAGCAGAAAATTACTTGGTGAAAATGGGAAACAAAACCAAGTTTTAAGGGAACTAAAAATTTTCTAATCTAATCCTTTCTGATACCCCTCAGATGTCTAAACCTTATTTCTCTATTTCACTCTTATAAAGAAGTCTTGATTTATATTGAAAAATAGATTTTATTCAACAAAAGAATATAAACAGATATATTTTGATCAGGTTTCCTAACTAGTTTTGGATATAGAAACAATTTTATTCATTTTCATATTTATTTGAATGATGAGAATTGATATCAACTTAGCTTCAATCCAATTATGAATTTCATACAATGTACAAAGTGCTACAAGGTACCAAATGCCATTTTGTCAGAAGGCTCCAGTCCACCATTTTGTCACAATCCCTAATGCACAAATAAAATCTGGTAGACCTTTGGGAGTGTATTTTCCTGGCCCTTCCTTGACCATAGACTTTCAGTTTACAGAATATTTTTAGGAGCTAGTGACAACCCCATACTATGTAGTAATTCATAGTCAGTATTAGGAAATTAGCAGAGATAAAGGCTCAGAATATCCAGTTAGTTAAGAAGAATGTGAGGGCAAAGCTGCTTCCAATTTCTTATAACTTGGTAGCTTCTAGGCTCAGGCCTGGTTTATGTGAAATTAAAGCCCATGGATGTCTCCACTGAGAAGACAAAGGCGAGATTCTTGATTAATGTAATAATTGAGTGGGCAAAATTAGGCCAAATCTAATGTATCTTAGGTAACCCCTTGGGTATTTCACAGGTGAATTCAAGAAGGTGATCAGTGTTCCAAGGGGATATGAAGGTACTGAACAATTCAACCAGTGCTTCAATTAAAGGCTGAAGTTTAGCTGGGATGGATGGGGTTAGTCAGAATGAGAGTCTGGGATCCTGACTCATTTAATAATGCTTCACCCAAAGGAGTAGTTCCAGGAAATAACTAAGTCTGTGTTCAGACTGTCAAGGTGGAAATTATCCAATATGTTCTGAATTGAGGACTATCTGAACTTGTATTTGAAGACACTCTACCAAAATAGCCACTATTTCTAATAACTCCTATCTCTCTATACAGTAATGTAGATGCTTTCTCATCTGAGAGTGGGATTATGCCATGTAACTCTGCTATCTACAACTGTATTTATCCTTTCTTTTATAAACTTTTGATTAATATATGTTGCCTATCTCAATTTTGTATCCATGTTTCTTATTTTTTTAATTCAATGTTGTATATATAATAATAGCATTCATTATATTTCATATTACATATATAGAGCACCTTTTAACATACCATGTTTCTTATTTTTCTTTTACAGATGGTTTCTGACCTTGGCATTCCATTGAAATTGTCTTTTTGTAGCATCTAGAATATTTTCACATTCCCTTTCCCCTATCATCTTTTTTTTCATTCTTGTCACTGCACTGTAATAGTGATGGTCCATCTCCTTTGCTATTAAGAATAAAATCACTATTACTCTCCCATTTTCCTTTCTAACTAATGGAGACCTGTGATATTGATCACTATTTTACAATTTCTCCCCAAGAGGCTTCATCTACTCTAATATCTTCAATTATAATTTTCATACAACTAATCCTCTAATCTTAATATTGAAATCCAGTATCATTAACTTAATTAAATAATGAGCATTTCTAAGTTTTGATATTAAGCCCACAAAGAGATTTCACAGAAGCCGGATGAGAGAAGAATGGAGAACCAGTAGAAGGACAACCAATAAGATCTTTCAAAGATGGGGATCCTGAAAGTTAAAATGTACTACAAACATCTAGATAGAATATCAAACTGTGTCATTCATTATTCTTGTGATTATCCATAGTTTGGCTCAAGTATTTTGATAAGGCTTTACTATCTTCCAGTTTTTTCGAGAAAGCAAATCTATTCACATACTGACTACCTCAAGAGTGATTTCTTTTCCCCTCCCTCCCTTCCTTCCTTCCTTCCTTCCTTCCTTCCTTCCTTCCTTCCTTCCTTCCTTCCTTCCTTCCTTCCTTCCTTCCTTTCTCTCTCTCTCTCTCTTTCTTTCTTTCTTTTTGGTACCGGGGATTGAACTCAGGGGCGCTTGACCACTGGGCCACATCCTCAGCCCTTTTTATGTTTTATTAGAGACAGGGTCTCACTGAGTTGCTAAGTGCCTGCCATTGCTGAAGCTGGCTTTGAGCTCGCGATCCTCCTGCCTCAGCCTCCCAAGTGCTGCGATCACAGGCGTGCACCACCGCACCCGGCTAAAGGTGGTTTCTTGTTGTAGACAAGATAGTGCAATCATGGCAAAAACTTCCTTTTCACCAACCTCAATCTCTGTGCTCCTCATGGAAGATGAGTTTTCACATCTTTTTTATTTTATTTATTTTTTTAGTAATTTTTACATCATAAGATGAATGTATACACACACAAACACATGCACTCACATATATGTATATATATACATTTATTAACATATAGGCTAAAAAATTAAAGGGGATTCTCCTTATCAGGAGAAATTAAAAGAAAACAAAACCAATAGCTGTTTGTTTCATGTAATCAAATTCCATTAATAACCAAACAAAATCTTTTCTGCTACAAGGAAGCTGGCCTCTCTGTGATCTTAAAATTATGAGTTGGGTGAAAGATAAACAGTATGTATTGCTAAATATAGAAAAGCATCTGGAAACTATGTAGCTGAATGGTAATATTGGTAATTTCAGTGTGATAAGACTGTGGAACATTGTTTTAATTCCTCTTTTTTTTTTTTTTTTTGGTTACGGGGATTGAACTCAGCGGCACTCGACCACTGGGTCACATCCCCAGCCCTTTTTTGTATTTTATTAGAGACAGGGTCTCACTGAGTTGCTAAGTGCCTCGCCATTGCTGAGGCTGGCTTTGAACTCGTGATCCTCCTGCCTCGGCCTCCCAAAGTGCTGGGATTACAGGCATGCGCCACCGCGCCCGGCTGTTTTAATTCCTCTTTTTCTTCAATGAACTTTTATTCTTTTGGTAACAAAAATAATTAAGGCTTAAAATTATGGGAGATTATGTCTATAATCTCCACTTTGAATATCCTACTGCCTAGAATCTGAAGGACACTTATCCCTCTCCCCCATCAATTTTCCATGTAACATTTTTAAAATGTGGCTTGTTTTTAATTTTTTTTTTTAGATTTTGATGAACATTTATTTTATTCTTTTATTTATATGTGGCACTGGGAATCAAACCCAGTGCCTCACACATGCTAGGCACAACCCCAGCCCCCAATTTAGCTTGTTTTGGGCCCAACAATTGTTGTAGGAGGTATGGCAAGTTCTACTTAGGTTATACTGATGATCCAAGGCTAGGAATGTCAGAACCCAGTACCTTTATATGATGTGATTTTTGGACATTTTTTTTCTCATCATTATTTCATATTCAGGTTTATCTATTAGTTTTCAATTTATTTTAGTGATTTAAATTTTGTTAAAACAGACGAGCAATTCTAGTGTGATTTATAAATTTATTTGATTATACATTGGAGTTTCATCTTCTGGGGGAGAGATTTATTTCTATGTTTTCATGTCAGCAATTAAGGTAAAATTATACTTAAGCCAATGATATCATCTTCAATATCTCTTAAATTGCTGTGACGTAGGCCCTAGAAAGTTCAAATTCCATGAATTAGTTTATTTTGTTCTCTCTTCATTTTAGTAGTGATTTCCATGTTTTAGGTCTATAGAGGCCAAACTCTAGTTTGGTCACATAAATAGAAGTTGGAAAATAAATTCCCATTGCTCAAATTTGTCTATGATAGGACTTTGTTTCTCCAGGATAAAGTTCTACCAATAACATTTCTGGGTCAAATCATATGTGCAGTTTAAGAATTTGATATAACACCTGCCTTCCAAAGACCTAATTTTGAAATTACACTAAAAGTTTTAAAACTAAATTAAATTTTATTATTTCATATATATTTTATCTTCCAATAAAATTTTTTTTGTGGACTCTGAGTTTTTAATTTCATATAATTTTCTTTTATATGTCATAAAATATTCTCTTGATTTTTTTCAACATTTTAAAGATATAAAATCTATCCCTAGTTTGTGGCCATACAAAATAGATGGTTCAGTGAATTTGGTCATGGACCACAATATGTCTGCCTCGGCCCTACTGCACTTCTGAATCTTTCTCATTTATCTTCTTTCAACCTATGCAAGTCATTTCCTGGGTTGAGTATTAAAGGAAATACATTTATTATCCCAGTAGTTTTTTTTTCCTCTTGCCACTGTAACAAATTACCACAATTTAGCAGCTTAAAACAGCAGTTATGATATCACAGTTCTATAGCTTGGAAGTCTATGTTTTGACTCATTTCTCTGCTCTAAGTTCTACAAGGTTGAAATCACTGTGTCAGCTGGTTGAACTTCTATGAAGAGATTCTTGGAAGAATTCACTTCCAAGCTCATTCTTGGGAGCTGAATTCAGTTCCCTATGGTTGTAGAAATGAGATCCCCATTTTCTTTTGACTGTTAGCTCCTAGTGGCCTCTCTTTGCACTGCTGATTTAAACATTACACAATATATACATGTGAATGATGTACACATGTTCTCGAATAACACATAGTTTCCCATAAATATATACACTCCTGTTGTGGTTAGGATATGAAATGCACTGCAAACAGCTCTTGTGTTGGAAACATGATATCCAATGTAGCAATGTTCAGAGGTGAAATGATTTTTTTATGAGAGCTGTAACCTTATCAGTGGATCAATCTATTAGATGGATTAATAATTTGAATGGACTATTGGGTGGTAAGTGTAGGCAGGAGATACATGGCTGGAGGAAGTAGATCATTGGGGCATATCCTTGGGGGTTATATTTTGTGTCTGGCTTCTTGTTCCTCTCTCCTCCTGCTTCCTGGTTGCAATGAGCTGAGCAGCTTTCCTTCACCATGACCTTCTGCCGTGATGTTCTGCCTCATCTCAGGCCCTCAGCAATAAAGTTGGCCAATCATGGACTGAGACTCTGAAACTGTAAGCACAAAATAAAATTTCTCCTCTAAATTGTTTTCATGTATTTTAGTCACAGTGATGAAAATATCATTATCACAGCTCCTGTTATCTCAGTCTTCTCAGTGTGTCTTCTTTCTTCCCTTTACAATCTGACTGTCCATTCTGCAGTGTCTTCTCTGACTTTCTCTTAACCTTCCTCAATTTTTAAGGAACTATGTGATTACTTTGGATCCGTATGGATAATTCAGGATAATCTCAATATTTTTTAGAAATGTTATTCTAGTTGACTGTTTTGATTGACACAGGCTATTTGTACATATTTATGTGGTAAAATCCTATATTTAACCATAAACAGCATGTTTTCCATCTTGTCTGAGATCACACAGCAAATGGCAGAACCTGGATTTGAATCTCGATTTTTTAAATTAGAAATCTCACACTTTCCCCCCATTACTAAATAACATCATAATAATACTGACTTCTCAGTGTTATAGAGGAACAGATAAAATTAGGTTTGCAAATAGTCTAGCACATGCCATGTTTGTTTTTTTCCCTTCCCTTTCCTTACCATTGTGCCTTACATCCAAAACTAGAATTTTAGGAACTTTTTATTTTTAAGGTGAAGCCTGGTAAACAAAGTCATTGCTTTTTAAACTTCTTTCACTTTCTTGCCTCAGTGCAATCTTCAGTAGCAGCATATTACCTGACAATTACAGGTAGGAAATTAGTTTGTCATTGAATTACAAAAATCTTGGTATCAATTGTCATATTTTCTTGATTCTGAAATGCATAGTTTTTTTCACATTTTGTAAGCTTTTTATTATTTTTTATATATAATTTATGTTCCAATAAAACTTTTTTGTGGATTCTGAGTTTTGAATTTCATATAATTTTCATGTCATAAAATATACTCTTGATTTTTTTCAATATTTTAAAGATATAAAATCCATCAGGATAGACCTTAAAATTTACAGTGTCTTACAATTACAGTTGGCCATATTTTCTCTTTCTTTCTAAGTGGCGCACAGGTTTATAGTGGGTCTTAGAATTAACAGTTTGTTTAGATTCAGTGAAATACGACATACACAGGTCAATACATTATGGGTATGTAGCATGTCTTTTGGAATTTATTTTTAGAGGTTGTAAAAGTTATGAAAATAAAATCATTTTTGATGAAGAAAGTGAGGTCTAAAGCAGGGGCTGTTGGTTTTTCTAATTTCATAAAATTTTGAAGGGACAGAGCCAAGATTGAAATGTAACTTTCCTAATTTCTACTACACCACATCCCCTCTTCCCTGCCTTCTTTGATCACTGGAGAACTTCATCTTAATCCAACTGTACTCTCTTTCTATTTTT
The DNA here is from genome assembly GCA_025594165.1 of Tamias sibiricus. Taxonomy (NCBI): domain Eukaryota; kingdom Metazoa; phylum Chordata; class Mammalia; order Rodentia; family Sciuridae; genus Tamias; species Tamias sibiricus. Next base: position 106,801,613 of record CM046667.1, read on the forward strand.
CCCTGAATACTAAGGAAATATGTTAATTCTTATTGGTTCTATAGACACATATCCTGTATTTACTCTGAATAACAGATACAGGGTAGCTTCCAACACTTTGAATGGATGTGCTCTTTCTGATTCTCAAAACCAGAAGTGGCTCTCATTGTTTGTCTCTTTCGCTGAGCATTGGTGAAGATAATCCCTTCCTGTTTTTACTTGGTGACACGTTTTCATTTGCATTTTCCTATCATATGCTTGAATTAATTCATCACTCATCTTCATTCACTTTTTCCTATCTCATGGTTGAATTAAATTAATCACTCATTTGTTGTATTACTTCTTGCCATAAAAGTGGATTCTGTTGGTTTATGGATTTCTATTCCATTCCAAATGGATATTCACAAAATTTCTTCACTAGGTACAAAGTAACATATATAATTATATAACAAGAGACAGGAAATAATCATACTTTTATTTTCCATGTTTCTTTCCTTTTCAATTTCCTTAACATTTGTCTAAAACTCCCTAAACATAGTGGCAAACCCTTCACAAAAAAAGGTCAGATTTTCAGTTGATCTGTAGCTATATCTCTCTCTTCCCACTAAACCAATGGCAGAAAGTAGTACTCAGCATAGTGCCTGGCACATCTTAGACACTCAATAAATAACATTTCCTTTTTCTCATTTTCTAAGCAATTATATCCACATTGTGGTCTATAGTTGTGAGCTTAGAGCTTTATGTTTGTTCCAGCTTTAGTGGGGCCTATATAAAGACCACTTAGTTAGACACCTTAACATCAGACTTATGATTTCTTGACATATAGAATACTAGAAAAAGTATAAAATTTGAGTAAGGATTTGGCCAATGTCCTCATTGTACAGGTGGGAGAGGCTATATTGTCAGTGCTTATGTCTTGACCTAATTAGCCCTTTTTTCTTGATGCTAGTTATTCAGCAGTTAGAAGCCCCCCAAGTTACATGAAATTCTTAATGCTACTAAATGTCATAATTTCTATGATATGGTTTGTCTGTCCTACAAACATTGATTGATACCTGAGCCAGGCTCTGGCCTTAAGAACTGTATAATTTTGGGCAAAGTAGGTATCCTCTCTGAATATCCATTCCCTACACTGAAAAAGCAGAATAATAATATTCCTCCCTTATGGTTGTTATGAGCTCACATTTATAAAACAAATAATACAGTGCTAGTAATAAATGATGGTTTGCTTTCTACTCCTTTCCTCACCTACACTGTAGGAGCCCTAATTAAGGAGATAGCTAAGATTGCAGTTAAATGTGAGCCATAAAGCATTACCACCTTCCATGGTCTCGCAAGACTTGGCCTGGGACATTGCGGACGGGGTCGGCGCCGTTTTTGTGGTGTGGTTGGAGGAGTGTGGATGGTGTGCTGGAGTTGTTGTTGGAGCCGGACAGAGAAGTTATCAGAATAAAGAGCCTGTTTGTTTCCAGTCCGCCTCTGAACTTATTCCCGCGGCGTTGTTGCTCCAAGCAGCAATCGCTTCAGGCAGCAACAGGTGGTGGCCCGTACGGGGAATTCGGCTGGCAGGTAAGAACTGAAAATGGGAGCGAAAATAACAAAAGGTCGGATAACAAAATCCATGGATGAGTTTTTCGATATCGCGGACTCAGTGGATATTGAGGAAAGTGATCAAGAAAGCATAGCCTCTGAGTCAGTTAATACCAGTGAAAAGAGTAGTGGTGTAAATTCAAAAGTAAGAGCTGCAAAAGCCATCAGAAACTTATTGAAATTAGCCGAAGAATATGTACTCTCCTTAGAAGCCGAAATTCAGGATACCAGTAAAAGTGATAGTAGCGAAGAGGAATCAAAAGGTGATTCTGGGAGCACAGTCTCCAGTAAAAAGAACAAAAAGAAATTAAAAAAGAAAAAGGACCATCAAGTAGAGGAACCACTTGTGTCCCCTACTCCCCCATGGGTGGAATCCATTACAGAAAATATGAAGGGTATTACTAGGCGTTTGCAAACCCTAGAAACAGAAACGAAAAGTCTTTCTGAGTGCTTATGTGCTCTCGAGGGTAACTCACAGATACATTGGGAACTGCCAGTATTTGAAAATGAAAATGGACAGAGGGTCCACCAGTCAGTAGATTTCAAAACAATAAAAAATCTCAAAGAGGCAGTAATGACGTATGGACCCCAAGCTCCTTTCACGTTGAGTATGCTGGAGTCCCTTAACACCTTTAACTTAACCCCCTCAGACTGGAAAAGTCTATGTAAAGCAGCATTAAGTGGGGGGGAATACTTGGTTTGGCGATCGCAATTTCAAGACCTTTGTATAGAAACAGCTAAAAGAAATGCAGCTGCAGAGTTTGGAGACCATAATATAGAAATGCTCACAGGAGAAGGTCGTTCGCAGACTTACAGGCTCAAAAATATTATGTCCCAGGTGTATATGCTCAGATATATACAGCTGCCTTAAAGGCATGGAAAACTTTACAAGGACCTGGAGATCTACAAGGTAGCTTGTCAAAAGTGATTCAAGGACCTAATGAGCCATATGCTGACTTTGCTGATCAACTTTTGAAAACTTCAGGTAGAGTGTTTGGAGACATTGATCAAGCTATGCCATTAGTTGTTCAATTAGCATACGAAAATGCTAATAAATACTGCCAGGAAGCCATCAGGCCATGGAGAAATAAAAAGGATCTTTCCATATATATACAACTATGTAAAGATATAAATGACGCCTTTGTCATAGGAAATGTGATAGCAGCTGCAATGAGAGGTGCTTCCCCCCAAAATTTCACAAGGGCTCAACCTAGACATTATAATCAATCAGGATATCCCAGGCAAAATTATCATAATCCATCAGGCTATTCTAGGCAAAATCCCCAAAGAGAAATATGACCAAGCTCATATCGTGCCCCAGGCCACTGCCCCAGGTGTAAAAAGGGAAATCATTGGGCCAATAAATGCCATTCAAAATTTGACATCTATGGAAATCATTTGTCCAGGAATATAAAAAATGGGGCACGGGGCCCAATACCCCTGGGGCCCACAAATGTATGAGGCATTGGAGGAGGACTCTCCTCAAGCTTCCACTCAGATGCTTCCCCGACACAATCCCTACTACCCATCCACTTCCTCGCCAGAGGAATAGGAGGAAATGCAGGATTAGACCTCTGTTCCACCACCCAAATAGTGTTAACAACTGAAATGGGGGTTCAACTGATTCCCACAGGGGTCGGGGACCTCTTCCCTCAGGGACTGTAGGACTTATTCTCGGGGAAGTCCTAAAAGCTTTTTAGGTTTGCAAGTGACCCCAGGTGTAATAAACTCAGACTACAAAGGGGAAATAAAAATAATGCTTAGCTCACCCCAAAGTATAAGTTCTGTTAATCAAGGAGATAGAATTGCTCAGCTGCTTCTCCTTCCAAATTTACATAATTCATTTAAAATGAGTATGCCTCAAAAAAGGAATAATAGAGGATTTTGTTCCACTGACTCGAGACCCATGGCTTGCTGGGTTCAGGATTTTTCAAGGAGGCCTATGTGTAAAATAAAAATCCAAGGAATAGAGATGGAGGGACTGATAGATACTGGAGTTGACTCTTCCATCATTAATTTATGACAATGGCCCAAGCACTGGCCTCTGCAAAAAGCTTCAACCAATTTAAGAGGCTTAGGATATAATAACCTCCCAGAGAAAAGTGCAGTAATTTTAAAATGGGAGGATGATGAAGGGCATAAAGGAACATTTCAGCCTTATGTTTTACCTAACCTACTGGTTACTTTATGGGGAAGAGATATTTTGGAACAAATGGGAGTACACCTTGCAACCAATCCTGCAGATGTTAAATGTAAAAATCTACAGGGTAATCTTAACCCTAAAAGAAATCATTATCAAAAGGTACAGGGTAATCTTAACCCTAAAAGAAATCATTATCATAAAGGAAAAAGGTCTTTATTTCAGGGCCACTGAGAAAATAATTTTGAAAATACCATGGCTTTCTGATAAGCCAGTGTGGGTCCCTCAGTGGCCCCTATCTAAAGAGAAATTACAAGCGGCCCACCTACTAGTTCAGGAACAACTAGAAGCAGGACATATAGAACCTTCCACCTCTCCCTGGAATTCCCCCATATTTGTGATCAAGAAAAAATCAGGAAAATGGCAATTGTTACATGATCTTAGAGAAATTAATAAAACCATGCAAATCATGGGCCCTACTCAAGCTAGACTTCCTAATCCTGTAGCTATTCCAAAAAATTTCCATCTTATTACTCTTTTTTTTTATAATTTTTAATATGTACAACTCATAGTGCATATATTTAGTATCTTTTTACATACAACTATTTGTATACAAAGTATATTCGTACAATTCAGGTCTTCAATCATGCATTAAGGAAAATGATATCCGTCTCATTCAACCACCCTTTTTTTTTCTTTTCTCCACCTCCCTCCCCTCTTGCTCTCTCCCTTACCCTCCCTTCCCAATTGACCATTCTAGTGTTCCTCTAATCCTCCTATGTACCCCCATCCAACAATACTTTGGAATAGCCTCCTTATATCAGAGAAAACATTTGGTACTTGGATTTTTGAGACTGACTAACTTTACTTAGCATTATGTCTTCCAACTTCATCCATTTACCTGCAAATGCCATTAATTTATTTTCTTTTGTTGCTGAGTAAAATTCCATTGTGCGTATATACCACATTTTTTAATCCACTCATTTACTGAGGGACATCTAGGTTGGTTCCACAACCTAGCTATTGTGAATTGCGCAGCTACAAACATTGAGATAGCTGTGTCACTGTAATATGCTGTTTTTAAGTCCTTTGGGAATAGACCCAGGAGTGGGATGGCTGGGTCATAGGGTGGTTCCATTCCCAGTTTTCCAAGAAATCTCCATACTGCTTTCCATAACGGTTGCACCATTTTGCAGTCCCACCAGCAATGTATGAGTGTGCCTTTTTCCCCACATCCTCTCCAACATTTATTGTTGCTTGTGTTCTTGATAGCTGCCATTCTGACTGGAGTGAAGTGAAATCTTAGAGTAGTTTTGATTTGCATTTCTCTAATTGCCAGCAATGTTGAACATTTTTTCATGTATTTGTTGATTAATCATGTATCTTCTTCTGAGAGGTGTCTTCTCAATTCCTTAGCCCATTTATTGATTGGGTTATTTGTTTTTTTTAGTGTAAAGTTTTTTGAGTTCTTCATATATTCTAGAGATTAGTGCTCTATCTGATGTGCATGTATTAAATATTTGTTCCCAATTAGTTGGCTCTCTATTCACCTCACTGATTGTTTCTTTTGCTGAAAAGAAGCTTTTTAGTTTAAATCTATCCCATTCAGTAATTCTTGGTAGTAATTCTTGCACTACAGGATTCTTATTAAGGAACTTGGGGCCTAATCTGACAAGTTGGAAATTGGAGCTTACTTTTTCTTCTATTAGGCATATTGTCTCTGGTCTAATTCCTAGGTCCTTGATCCACTTTGAATTGAGTTTTGTGCATGGTGAGAGATAAGGGTTTAATTTCAATTTGTTGCATATGGATTTCCAGTTTTCCCAGCACCATTTGTTGAAGAGGCTATCCTTTCTCCACTGTACATTTTTGGTGCCTTTGTCTAATATAAGATAGCTGAAATTATATGTATTAGTCTCTGTGTCCTCAATTCTGTACCATTGGTCCACCAGTCTGTTTTGGTGCCAATACCATGCTGTTTTTGTTACTATTGCTCTATAGTATAATTCAAAGTCCAGTATGGTGTTGCCCCCTGCTTCACTTTTCTTGCTCAGGATTGCTTTGGCTCTTCTGGGTCTCTTATTTTTCCAGATGAATTTCATGACTGCTATTTCTATTTCTTTGAAGAATGCCATTGGGATTTTGATTGGAATTGCATTAAATCTGTATAATGCTTTTGGTAGTATGGACATTTTGACAATATTAATTCTACCTATCCAAGAGCAAGGTAGGTCTTTCCATCTTCTGAGTTCTTCTATAATTTCTTTCTTTAGTGTTCTATAATTTTCATTATAGAGGTCTTTCACCTCTTTCGTTAGGTTGATTCCCAGGTATTTTATTTTTTTTTGATGCTATTGTAAATGGGGTATTTTTCATCATTTCCCTTTCAGAGTCTTTGTCGCTGATGTACACAAATGCCTTTGAATTATGTGTATTGATTTTGTATCCTGCAACTTTGCCAAATTCATTTACTAGTGGTAAAAGTTTTCTAGTAGAGTTTTTTGGGTCTTCTAGGTAGATTATCATGTCATCAGCAAATAGTGCTAATTTGAGCTCTTCTTTTCCTATCTTGATCCCTTTAATTTCTTTTGTCTGTCTAATTGCTCTGGCCAGAGTTTCCAGTACTATGTTAAATAGCAGTGGTGAAAGGGGGCATCCCTGTCTTGTTCCAGTTTTTAGAGGGAATGCTTTCAATTTTTCTCCATTTAAGATAATGTTAGTTCGGGGCCTTGCATAAATAGCTTTTATAATGTTAATATATGTTCCTGATATTCGTAGTTTTTCCAGTGTTTTGAACATAAAGGGGTGTTGTATTTTGTCAAATGCTTTTTCTGCGTCAATTGAGATGATCATATGATTTTTGTCTTTAAGTCTATTGATGTGATGTATTATGTTTATTGATTTCCGAATGTTGAACCAGCCTTGCATCCCTGGGATAAACCCAACTTGATCGTGGTGCACTATCTTTTTGATATGTTTTTGTATCTGATTTGCCAGGATTTTATTGAGGATTTTTGCATCTATGTTCATTAAAGATATGGGCCTGAAGTTTTCTTTTTTGGATGTGTCTTTGCCTGGCTTTGGAATTAATGTGATATTGGCCTCATAGAAAGAGTCTGGAAGAGCTCCCTCTTTTTCTATTTCTTGAAATAGTTTGAAGAGCATTGGTATTAGTTCTTCTTTGAAAGTCTTATAGAACTCGGCTGTAAACCCATCAGGTCCTGGACTTTTCCTTGTTGGTAGCTTTTTGATGACATCTTCTATTTCTTCGCTTGTAATTGATCTGTTGAAATTGTGTATAGCCTCCACATCCAGTTTAGGCAAATCATATGACTCTAGAAATCTGTCAATGCATTCAGTATTTTCTATTTTATTAGAATACAAGTTTTCAAAGTAATTTCTCATTATATTCTGTATATCTGAGGTGTTTGTTGTGATATTCCCTTTTTCATCACGAATGTTAGTAATGTGAGTTTTTTCTCTTCTTCTTTTCGTTAGCATCACTAAGGGTCTGTCAATTTTGTTTATTTTTTCAAAGAACCAACTTTTAGTTTTGTCAATTCTTTGAATGGTTTCCTTAGTCTCAATTTCATTAATTTCTGCTCTGATTTTAATTATTTTTGTCTTTTACTGCTCTTGGTGTTGGTCTGTTCTTCTTTTTCTAATGCTTTGAGGTGTGATGTTAAGTCATTTATTTTTTGGGTTTTTTTCTTCTTAAGGAATGAACTCAGTGCAATGAATTTTCCTCTTATTACTGCCTTCATAGTGTCCCAGAGATTTCTATATGATGTATCTGTGTTCTCATTTACCTCTAGGAATTTTTTGATCTTCTCTTTGATGTCTTCTTCAACCCCTTGTTCATTCAGTAGCATGTTGTTCAGCTTCCAGTTGTTGGAGTAGTTTTTCTCATTCCTTGTTTTGTCATTGATTTCCAATTTCATCCCTTTATGGTCCGATAGCATGCAGGGTAGTATCTCTATTTTTTTATATTTGCTGAGAGTTGCCTTGTGACATAATATATGGTGTGTTTTGGAGAAGGAGCCATGTGCTGCTGAGAAAAATGTGTATTCCTTTACTGAGGGATGAAATATTCTATATATGTCTGTTAGGTCTAAATTGTTAATTGTTTTAAGGAGGCTTAAAGTTTCTTTGTTTAGCTTTTGTTTTTATGATCTATCCATTGGTGAAAGAGGTGTATTGAAGTCCCCTAGAATAAGTGTGTTGTGATCTATTTTACTCTTGAAATGAGAAGAGTTTGTTTGATGAATGTAGGTGCTTTATTTAATTGGGGCATATAGATTTGTGATTGTTATATCCTGTTGATGGATGGTTCCCTTAAGTAATAAGAAATATCCATCTGTGTCCCTCTTGATTAGTTTTCGTTTGAAGTCTACCTTATTTGATATGAGAATGGAAACCCCTGCTTGCTTTCGCCGGCCATGTGAGTGATAAGACTTTTCCAAGCCTTTCACTTTCAGTCTGTTGATGTCTTTTTCTATGAGGTGTGTTTCTTGGAGACAGCAGATTGTTGGGTCATTTCTTTTAATCCATTCTGATAATCTGTGTCTTTTGATTGGCGAGTTTAGGCCATTAACATTCAGGGTTATTATTGAGATGTGATTTTTATTCCCATCCATTTTTATTTGAATTATGGTCTTTAGCTTGATTTGGTTTCTCTTCTGGTTGATATTTCCTTTAGTTTAATATCCCCCTTTGTTGATTTTTGTTATCATCTTTCTCTTCTTCTTCACAAAAAATGTTGCCCAGGATGTTCAGAAGTGCTGGCTTTCGAGTTGTGAAATCTTTTAACTTTTGCTTGTTGTGGAAGGTTTTTATTTCATCTTCGAATCTAAAGCTCAATTTTGCTGGATATAAGATTCTTGGTTGACGTCCCTTTTCTTTCAGAGCTTGAAATATGCTATTCCATGACCTTCTTCCTTTTAAGTTCTGGGTTGAAAAATCTGAACATAGTCTGATTGGTTTCCCCCTATATGTAATCTGCTTCCTTTCTCTTGTGGATTTTAGTATTCTCTCCTTGCTCAGTGTATTAGGCATTTTCATTATAATGTGTCTTGGTGCGGATCTATTGAGATTTTGTTTGTTTGGTGTTCGGTATGCCTCTTGAACTTGGTTTTCCCATTCATTATTCAAGTTTGAAAATTTTCTGTAATTATTTCGTTAAATCGATTACTCATTCCTTTGGTTTGAAACTCTGCCCCTTCCTCTTCGCCAATCACTCTTAAGTTTGGTCTTTTTATGCTGTCCCATAATTCTTGGATGTTATGTTCTTGATTTCTAACAAGTTTTGCTGTATAGTCTAAATTCTTCTCTAGGATATATATTTTGTCTTCATTATCTGAGGTTCTTTCTTCCAAGCGGTCTATTCTGTTGGAGATGCTTTCAATTGAACTTTTATTTTGGTTTATTGCTTCTTTCATTTCTGGAATTTCTGTTTGGTTTCTCTTTAGAGTCTCTATTTCCCTATTGAAGTAATCTTTTACTTCCTGTATTTGTTTTTGGAGTTCTTTGTCAAAATGGTCTTTTGCCTCCTGTACTTGCTCCCTCATCTCATTTTTGAGTTCATTCTTAAGTTCCATAAACATTTCGCATATGTAATTTCTAAATTCCATCTCTGGCATTTGACCAACTGTGCTTGCCATGACATCTACTGATGAGGTATCTTGATTTGTTTGTGTTATTTTCTTCCCTTGTTTTTTCATGTTGCTTGTGTGTCTATTCTTCCTGCACTGTGACACTTGGCTATTTCGATTTTACCTTAAAGCCTTATGTTGTTCCTGTAGTACAATGCTATCAGATCGCCTTATAATTCCTTTACACTTTAAAACCTAACACTTTCTATTCAGAAAATCCAAGTTTGATCACAATGTACAGATTTGGTTAACCCAGATATTATTTCCAATTTACTCTGTACACTTCTGATTGGATTTTATAGCTTCAAGTATTGGATACAGAGGTGTTATGTTTAGGAAGAAGGAATTGTCTTGAATTGTTCTTTCTTGGAAAGTATGAAAAGAGGTTTCTATTGAAGTTGTTTAGTGGAAGTGGTTTAGTATCTGTAGACGAGGGCAGAAAGAGAATGGAGTAGACAATTGGGTGGAAAGACCAATTTATATATAAAGTAAGTTGGAAAAGAAAAAGAAATGATAAAAGAGTAGGAATTGGTGTAAGAGAGACGAGAGAGAGAATCAAGAAAATAGAGAGTAAACTATATATAACACCGCTTTGCTACCCAGTTCAATTGCGCCGGTTCTAGAAATCCCACATTCTGCGTATAACTTGTTTTTGCCTCTGTTTAGTATGCACTGGCAGGGTGTAAACATGAAAGATGAAGGAGGAAGAAAAGATGCAAGAGTGAGAAGGAAGAAAAGAAGGAACGATAAAAGGGGCGGAAGTAAACAAACACACTGACAATCAATGTGGAAGGAAAAAAAAAAAAAAGCAGAACAAAACAAAGCCAAAAAAAGAAAAAGAAAAACAAACAAACAAACAAACACAAAACCTCCCCAGAATCCAACAAAACAAGCAAACCAACGAAAAAGAAAAAAGAAAAAAAAAAAAAGAAAAAAAGTCAAACCCCAAGTCTCAAACAAAACGGGCCCTGGGAAGCCCCCCTGTTTTTTCCCTTCCAGTTCAATCGAATTGTTATTGGATCACGTCTAGACAGTCTGTGATCCTGTTAGTGGAATCAAGGTTGCACCCCAGGCCAGCTCAGTGAAGGAGTGGCCCAGGGGGGTTTGTGTGTGTCAGCAGATGAATGGTACCGGGATGGGGACCCTCCAGAAGGCACCCCCTCCCCACGCCCACCCACAGTTGCAGCTTCTTGTGGCCACTGCACTGGCCTCAGACATGCCCTCCCCTGCTGGCCACCCGAGCCTCACCCAAGTGTGCATTGTCTTCAGAGAGCTGGAGGGTCCCTGGATGGCTGCAGCCATCACTCTCCGTCTCCTCCCCTTTGTCTGGGTCAGTCACTCCACCTTTCAAAGATGGCGGTGCTCTCCTCCCAATCAACAGCATCTCCGCAGACTCCCGTGTCCTCGCCGTCGATCCCAATGCTGCTGGGTGGATGTCTCCCTGCCGAGGTGGCACCGGGAAGCTGCAACTGTAACTGCGGCGCACACAGCGCTGCTTCGGACTGTGGACCGCTCCGACTCTGCCCCTGCTTGCTGTTCGCTGGTCTTTGCACCGCTCTCTCCGGGGCCCTACTGCTGAGGGTCGTGTCTGGCCGAGTGTGGATTCAAACTGGTGTTGTCGACCCGCGGTCTCCCGTGGTCCCCCAGCACCAATTCCAACGGCTGTTATCGCTGGTTTCACGCTGGTGTGCCCTGAGTGCGGCTGGGGTTGCAGTCGCAGCGCGGTCTCCCCACACTGACCCTGTTTCGCACGGCCTGTGCACCACCCATGTGGTTCTGCAGAAGCCTCACGGCTCCAGCTGCTGCAGACAGCTTGTCTCCCTCTCTCCCTGGTAGTGGTAATCAAACCATCCAGGAGATCGGCATTTTCGGCCTATATATATATGATGAAAGGCAATTTATCTGCTTTGTTGGATTCTTTCCACGGAGCTGCCCTGAAGTGCAGCTTCCTCTAATCCACCATCTTGGATCTCCTCCCATCTTATTACTCTTGATATAAAGGATTGTTTCTTTTCTATTCTTCTACACACTCTGGATACCCCCAGGTTTGCTTTTTCAGTTCCTTCTATTAACAATAATGGCCCTGATCAGAGATATCAATGGAAAGTTTTGTCGCAGGGAATGGCTAATAGCCCCACTATGTGTCAAATCTATGTAGATAAAGTTATTCAGCCTATCAAAAATAAATACCCAGAGCTTATGTGCCTCCATTATATGGATGATGTTTTGCTTGCTCATCCTAATCAAGAAGTCTTATTCACCATATTACTGATATATTAGAAAACTTGAAACGATATGGACTAAACATTGCTAAGGAAAAGGTTCAAATTAGATCTCCAATATTATATCTAGGATTCCAAATTATGGACACTTTTATTAGGCCTCAAAAAATATTAATTAATAAGGAGCATTTGGCCACTCTCAATGACTTTCAAAAACTACTGGGAGACATTAATTGGCTTCGCCCTACACTAAACCTCACTACTGGCCAACTAAAACCTTTATTTGACATCCTTCGCGAGGACCCTGATCCATCTTCACTGCGAACATTGACTCCTGATGCTAGGAATGCTTTAAAGTTAGTAGAAAAAGCCATTGAAGGAGCTCATTGTCCTAGATTTGATTTAACTCAACCACTGATATTGATTATTATTTCTTCACAATATACACCCACAGGAGTATTTTGGCAACAAGGGCCTTTATTATGGATACGTTTGCCCGTCTCTCCTAAAAGTATAATTGAATCTTATACCTCCATGGTGGCTAAACTTATTCTTCAAGGACTTAAGACTTCTACTAAAATATTTGGCATTCACTCTGCTACTATTATTACTCTCTATTCATCGTCACAGATTGAATATTTATGCTTCAATGGTAATGATTGGGCTATAGCTAGATGCTTTACTTCTGCAAATTTTGATAATCATCTTCCTAAGTCTCCTATATTATCTTTTTGTATCAATCATCCTATTATATTTCCACAGGTAATAAAAAATCAACCTATTCCTAAGGCATTATATGTATTCACAGATGGGTCCTCAAATGGTACTACTGCAGTAGTCACTAAAAAAGAAAATATGACTTACATAACTGCACACAAATCAGCTCAACTAGTGGAACTGGAAGCTGTGGTAAGAGCTCTGGAAAATTTTAGAGAGCAACCCATGAACATTTTTTCAGATAGCCACTATATTGTACATGCCATCCCAAAATTAGAGCTAGCAGGACCAATAGCACCTCATACTCCAGCCTTTAAATTGTTTTATCAAATACAAAACCTTTTGTGGGCAAGAAAAGAACCTTTATTTGTAGGGCATATTAGAGCACATACCAACTTGTCTGATACCCTCCATGAAGGTAATCAAAAGGCTGATGCCCTTACCCAATCTTTATACTTTCAGCGCTCCAGCAAGCTACTTTATTTCACTCCCAGTTTCACATCAATAGCACCACCTTGCAGCGTAGGTTTAAAATCACAAAGGAGCAAGACAGAACAATTGTAAAAGATTGTAAATCTTGTATGACACATTTGCCCAGTCCTCATTATGGTGTTAACCCTAGAGGATTAATGCCCAATCATTTGTGGCAGATGGATGTTACTCATGAGCCAAGTTTTGGAAAATTGTGATTTATTCATGTGACCATAGATACATGCTCAGGCATGATTTTTGATTCTTTACACTCTGGAGAAAAAAATTGAAGATGTTACATCTCATTGTTTGCAAGCTTTTGCTGCATTGGGCATCCCCAAAATGCTTAAAACAGATAATGGCCCTGTATATACATCCTCATCTTTCAAACAGTTTTGCACAAAATTCAATATATCCCATAAAACAGGCATCCTATACAATCCTCAGGGTCAGGGCATTATTGAACGAGCAAACCGCACACTGAAAATTATGTTATTAAAACAAAAAGAAGGAAATTGGAAAAATCCTAGGGACAGATTGGCAGTTGCCCTGTTTACCTTAAATTTTTTAACTTTAGACTCTAATGGTTATTCTTCTGGAGACAGACATTGGAACTCACACCAACAACATAAACCTTTGGTTTACTGGAAGGATGTTCTTTCAGGTACATGGAAGGGTCCAGATCCAGTATTAATTTGGGGGAGAGGATCTGTTTTTGTTTTTCCAAAGCACAAATCCTCTCCAATATGGATACCATCTAGATTAATAAAGCAGGTACCAAATCATAAGGATCAAGATGAAGTTGTTGAAGAATCAAGATTAATAAAAAAGGTACAAAATCAAGAGGACCAAGATGAAGGTATGGAATGATTCCCTTAAAAGAGTCCTCCAAAATATTTCACAACTTAAGTGTCATTCCTCCCAGCCAGGACGAGGAGATTTCTCTTTAGTGTGCACACAATTGTATTTTTTTTCTTTTTATATATGTCTTTATGTCTGTGCATTTGTCTAAATTTCATGTAAATGTGACGTCACAAATATGTTTGTAGGTTTATACGTCTGTCCAGTGTGACGTCACAAATAACAAAGCGCTTATGAAAAAAAAATATATATATATTGATCCAAATAACTTTAATTCATTTAAGTTTAAGAGTATTCAATTTGGGTAAATAATTTAATAAGTGAAGGTACCTTCAATTTTGATTTATAGGTGTCCCAGGGATTTCTCTTTAGCGAAGAATATGACTAGTGTGGTATAACCTGATATTTTGGTGTTTTGACATAGGAATGTTTATTTGTAATTAACTTTATTAGTGTTATAGCTGATTAATTTGAGTTATTTCAACAGATAATTTCATGGAAGGTTACAGAGACTCGAGGGTCCAGCTAACAAATTATTTTTCCAAAGTGCCTTTAGCTTTTCTTTACTCTATCTTTAATACAGTAAATACCCTCAGTCTTTCTTTGTTTTTTTCTGAATATGATATTTTGCCAGCTTATGTTTGTGGGAGCTCAAGCAGCAATGGTGTGAGCAGAAATCAACTTTAATTTTCTAATCTAATTATTCTATTTTTTAGTTTGACAACTTGCCTCTTGACTCAGTTCTAGAATAGCACTGCCTTTCCTTTAATAATTGATGCTTGAGTTTCTAGGTAGCGGGCCCTGAAGATTTGCCGGTGGCATTGTCTAGACATAAAAAATATGGCTGCTGCTACAGCTGCAGGGATCGTGGTTGCTGCAAGCATCCCTGCTGCTCAAGCATCAAACAACCTCACCAGCAGTGTGGCCTCTGCTCTGCATGCATGGGGCCTCCTAGATCAATGTGTTATAACAAGTGGACATTTTGATCTTTCATTGTTTGGGACTTTATGGAACAATGCCTTGCAGGTATTTGTCTAGAGAACTCAGTGTGTTACTTGATAGAACTCAGGGCAGCTGATTTGTTTAAAGAATTTCATATGCTATGCAACTTGGCTCGTCAGCAGAAGGCTTTTCGCTTTAAAGCTGCGGCATCTCCTCACAATTGGACGGCTGTTAGTCATCATACACAGTCGATCCTGAAGGGCTCGATTGGATGGCTGGTAGCCAATGATGGGTAAGATCCCCAGAGGGGGACAACCTAAGACAGGCACAGTTGCACGGGACAGTCTCATGTGGCCGACATATCAACCTAAGACAGGAGTCAAGGGTACAGCCTTGATTATCCGATGACGGGTAAGAATGTTGGTTGCACATGGACGTCCTAGAGCATTCCCTCTTTTAAAACAAAAGGGGGAAATGTAGGAGCCCTAATTAAGGAGATAGCTAAGATTGCGGTTAGCTGTGAGCCATAAAGCATTACCACCTTCCATGATCTTGTGAGACTTGGCCCGGGACATTGCGGATGGCGTTGGCGCCATTTTTGTGGTGTGGTTGGAGGAGTGTGGATGGTGTGTTGGAGTTGTTGTTGGAGTCGGACAGAGAAGTTATCAGAATAAAGAGCCTGTTTGTTTCCAGTCCGCCTCTGAACTTATTCCCGTGGCGTTGTTGCTCCAAGCGGCAATCGCTTCAGGCAGCAACACTACACTATAGGCATTTCTGATCTCTAGTCAAATGTTAAATTCTTTATTTCTTCTCATGTGTTTGTCAAAGCCCTGGCTATTACTGGTTTGGAGCACTGCTTAGTGGTCTATGCTTTTTTGCTTTCTACTTGGTTATCTCAGTTTAAAACTCTTGAAGTAATATAAACAGATGATGTATGCCAATATTTGTATTGCAATAATGGGAAGAATGAAAGGTAAGGATATAGTAATGGACTTCTCTTAAGAAGCATACTGAAGCTACTTGTTTGCCTATTCTTCATTTGGTGCTTCATAGGTTTAAAATTATAGTTCTCAAATTGTGATGGTGGTTTAAGAAGGTCTGGGATTTCTTAAACCCTTTCAGGGGATCCTTCTACTTACATGTTTATGTGAAGTTGGATCTTCTTTATATATTTCAGGCAAACAACTTATTGAAGGCAAAGAAGTTTTGAAAACCTAGCTATCTTCTATAAGCCATACAAGCATGAGAGTTGCAAATATGTGAAGCATTGTCATTCTTTGCACTATTACTTTTTGGTTTTGGAAATATCACTTTTCACAAACAAATGCCACTTATCATGAAAACATAATTTGTGTTAATATATAATAGGTTTGTGATTGTTAAGTGAATTGGTAAATATTTTAAAATTTTAATTAGTACATTATAGTTATACATAATATTGGTGTTCATTTTGACACAATAATGCATGCATGCAATATAATTTGATCCATTTCAGTTCCCAGTACTTCCTATTTCTCTCCCCTCCTCCCTTCTCCTATCCCCCTTCCTCTACTCTACTGGTCTTCCTTCTATTTATTTATAGTTTTTTAAATTGGTGCTTTATAGATAAAACATAAAGGTGAAATTTACTGTGGTATAGTCATATATGCATATAGTATAATTTAGTGAATTTTATTCCCATGTTCCTCCCTTTTCCTGTTCTTCCTCCCTACCTCCTCTCTTCTTCCTCTTCTTCACTGATTTCCCTTCTTTTCATGGGACTCCCCACTTTTTTTCATATATTTTGTTCTAGCTTCCACATGTGGGAGAAAACATTTGACCCTTAATGTTCTGACTCTAGCTTTTATATCACATATTCTTTATCCATTCATCTGTTGATGGGCACCTGGGCTAGTTTCATAACTTGGCTATTTTGAATTATGCTGCTATAAACACTGATGTGCCTATATCACTTGAGTACTCTGATTTTAGTTCTTTAGGATAAATACCAAGGAGTGGGATGGCTGGGTCATATGGTGGGTCCATTCTTAGTCTTTTGAAGAATCTCCACATTGATTTCCAATGTGATTGTTTTAATTTGCAGTCACTCCAAAAAGTATTATTATACATTTTCCCCTATGTCCTTACCAACATTTATTATTATTTGTATTCTTTTAAATTTTTTTTAAATTTTTAATTTCTAGCAGTCTAGAGCTCAGGGAGCCAAGTGGAAATGTAATTCTTTTTTTTAAAAATAATAGTAGTATTCAATATAATTCATAATAAACATATAGAGCATCTTTTTACATAACACTGTTTGTATACAATGTATATTCGTACCATTCAAATCTTCAGTCATGCATTTAGGATAATGATATCCATCTTATTCATCCACCTTTTCTTTTTTCCCCTCCATCCCCCCTTGCTCCCTTCCTTCCACTCCCTCCCTTTTGATTTGTATTCTTGATGATTGCCATTCTAACAAGTGAGACAAAAATCTCAATGTAGTTTTGATTTGCATTTCCCTCATTGCTAGGGATGTTGAACATTTTTTCAAATATTTGTTCACCATTTATATTTCTTTTGAAAAATATCTGTTAGTCCTTTTGTAGATTTTTTTTTTTTTTCCCAGAGATTGAACCCAGGAACACTTAACTACTAAGCCACATTTCCAGCTCCTTTTACATTTTATTTTATTTAGAGACAGTGTCTCACTGAGTTGCTTAGGGCCTTGCTAAGTTTCTGAGGCTGGGTTTGAACTCTCAATCCTTCTGCCTCTGCCGACTGGCCCCATTGTCCATTTCTTGATTGGGTTATTTTTTGTGTGTGTGCTAAGTTTCTTTGAGTTCTTTATATATCCTGGATAAATATTTTTGAAAATCTCTTCATTTAATTTCTAATATGGTGAATATTAATAGATATAAACCACATAATTGAAAAAAATTCTAGAGCCCTTAATCATTTTCAAGATTATCAAGAGTTCCTGAGAACAAAATATTGAGAACTGCTGGTCTAGATAAAAGAACTCAAATTACAAAGTTACAATTCTTCTGCAAAATCCTCTGTAGCAAGGACAAGCAAACTACTGCCCACAGGCCAAATGCAGACTTCTGTTTGCTTTTGTAAATTGTTTTATTGAAATAGCCATACTCATTTGTTATATATTGTTTATGGCTGCTTTAGTTCTACAATTACAGAGGTGAGTGGCTGAGACATACATGATGTTGTCAACAGAGATGAAAATATTTACTGTCTGGCCCTTTATAGAGAAAGTTTGCTGATCCTGCTGTATAATGAAGAATGGCTATGTCCAACTACTTAAAGTGAAATGACTTTCTTGTATATGATTCATTCCAATATTATCTGTATCTATACATACTAAATCAATTTTGATGATCAGTGAAAAGACATGATAAAGCTATACTGCACACGACCACTCAATGAATTCTGATAATCTCCTATGTTGCATGTATTGTGCTAAGAAATTAGTATATGATATTGGACAAAATAGGTATTGATTTATCCTTATGGAGCTTATATATTGTTTACTCAGGCTTATTTTTTTACTTGAGTACACTATGGTTTATAAGCCTTTGTCTAGAGACATAGACAGTTGTCAGAAATACGCAGGTTTTCGATTGAATGTGGCCTCTCAAATGGAAGCCTAAATACTATCAAATTTAAGTTTGGAGAACATATGACATTTGGATTCATATTCATATCTTGTGGGGACAAGATAGATACATGTGCTAGGAGGATTCAACAATATCCATTTGTTAGTTCAGCAAGAATATATTAAGAAGTCTCTTTGTATAGGACAATGTGCTGGTACATGATTCTTATCTATACCCACCTAGAATTACTGAGCATCATACCACAATTAAAAAGAGAGAGAAAGGACTATCATTATTATTATTACTAATGCTGTTATTGTATTGGTAGCTATTATTTCTGAGTTATAGCCTCTCAATATGCTGTGCAGATGGTCATGGAAAAAGGATGACTAGATTTTTTACCCTTCTCTCAGCACTCAGAACAAGATGACAATTTATTTCATTTCATATCTACTTTTGAATTTCAATGGTGGGCTTTAAGCAGAGCTCTTTAGATTTAGACATGATTCAACTTGCTCATATCTGAAACTGAGAGGTTAAGTGGGTTGCCCATGATAACACAGCCAGTTTTGTGGTGGACTGGGAACTAGAATCACAGACATGGGATTTTTTTTTTTCCATTGAGAGCCACTGTACTCTTTTTTATAAGGTGTTTACTGTGAAGGCGACATGAACATTACATAGACTATACTACTTAGGACAAAAACATGAAATTAAAATACATTCATGATGAGATAATGTCTCTGAGTGGTTCAGAATAATTCTATGAGATACTCATTCATATGGGAAGTTGATTCCCAAAGTAATGACAAGGAGAGGTCAAAATAAGCATTGTTTTCTGGATTAGGATAATTGAGGTAAGAAAGGTGAGGCGGGAGTCACATTACTAAAAAAGGGCACATGACCAGTAAACTACTTAGCAATAACACAGTCTTTTTGTATTTGTAACTAGAGAACCAGTTCAAATTGTGCTGGTGGGGAAATTAAGTGCCTCAGTATTTCTAAATTTCAGGTTTCTTATATACAAAAATTAAGCTAATAGATATAGTATACCTTAGGGCTACTGCAAGAATTATAGATGACAATTGCAAACACTTAACTCAATTCCTGGCATAGAGTAAGCATTCAGTTAAAGGTGGGTATTATCACAAGTGTAAATTAATTTTTTTATTTTTAAAATTTTTTTAAAAATATTTATTTATTTATTTGCTTTAGTTGTACACAATGCATTTATCAGTACGTGGTGCTGAGGTTTGAACCTGGGCCGCACACGTGCTAGGCGAGCGCTCTACCTCTGAGCCACAACCCCAGCCCCATAAATTAATTTTTTATAATCACTTTTAGTGATCTAAATGTAATTAGGTTTACACAGATAACCAGGTAGTCCTGGTACCCTAGAAAGAATCTTCTTTTTTTAAAATGGCTTTTTAAAAAAGAGCCTTGCATCTCCATGTGAGTTTTGCAAGGGATCCTGGGGAAAGAGTACGCAGGCAAATGTATTAAAAAATATGTTATCACTAACATTAGGATGCAAATTCATAAATTGTCTTTTTGGCTTTCACATGAAAAAGAAATGATAGTTTATACAGAAATTTATACATAAGTGGCATGTAATCTCTGTGCTTCCTATGATAGACTACATTATCATATCTTACTTTTCTTTTTTGCTTTGTAGTATAAGTATTTTCACTTGTGCCATTTGATGTAGGCAAACAAAATATAGTTATGGGTTTGGGAGGGGAAAGTTGAAGTGAACTTTTAGAGACTAGAATGTCCTGTTCAATTTGTAGACTTCCAGACCTTCATGGAAAACCTGCTCTGCTGAGCAATCATTTCTTTCTTCCTTTTTTAAAAAAATATTTATTTATTTACTTTAGTTGTACACAATGCAATGCATTTATGTTTATGTGTTGCTGGGGATCGAACCCGGGACACGCACGTGCGAGGTGAGCACTCTGCCGCTGAGCCACAACCCCAGCCCTTCCTTTTTTTTATTCAAAGTTGTTGTATATGACAGTAGAATGCATTACAATTCATAATACACACATATAGCACATTTTTACATATCTCTGGTTGTATACAAAGTATATTCATACCATTTGTGTCTTCATACATGCACTTAGGGTAATGATATCCATCTCATTCTACCATCTTTTTCTCTTTTTTTTTCTTTATACCCCTTTGCTGTCTCCCTCCCCCTCCCTCCCCATTGACCTTTGTAGTGTTCCTCTAATTCTCCTATGCTCCCAGTCCCAACCCCACTGTGAATCAGCCTCCTTATATCAGATAAAACATTCGGCATTTGGATTTTTGAGATTGGCTAACTTCACTTAGCATTATATTCTCCAACTTCATCCATTTACCTGAGATTGCCATTATTTTATTCTCTTTTATTTCTGAATAGTATTCCATTGTGTATATATACCACATTTTCTTTATCCATTCATCTACTGAGGGGCATCTAATTTGGTTCCACAACCTAGCTATTGTGAATTGTGCTGCTATAAACGTGGACGTGGCTGTGTCCCTATAGTATGCTGTTTTTAAGTCCTTTGGGAATAGACCCAGGAGTGGGATGGCTGGGTCATAAGGTGGTTCCATTCCCAGTTTTCCAAGGAATCTCCATACTGCTTTCCATATTGGCTGCACCATTTTGCAGTCCCGCCAGAAATGTATGACTGTACCTTTCTCCCCACATCCTCTCCAACATTTATTGTTGTTTGTGTTCTTAATAGCTGCCATTCTGACTGGAGTGAAATGAAAATCTTAGAGTAGGTTTGATTTGCATTTCTCTAATTGCCAGAGATATTGAACATTTTTTCATGTATTTGTTGATTGATTGTTTATCTTCTGAGAAGTGTCTTTTCAGTTCCTTGGCCCATTTATTGATTGGGTTATTTGTTTTTTTGGTGTTAAGATTTTTGAGTTGTTTAGATATTCTAGAAATCAGTACTCTATCTGACATGTGTGTAGTAAAGATTTGTTCCAATTAGTAGGTTCTTTATTCACCTCACTGATTGTTTCTTTTGCTGAGAAGAAGCTTTTTAGTTTGAATCCATCCCATTCATAAATTCTATATTTTAATTCTTGTGCAATAGGAGTCTTATTAAGGAAGTAGGAGCCTAATCCAATATGATGGAGGCTTGGGCCTACTTTTTCTTCTAATAGATGCATGGTCTCTGGTTTAATTCCTAGGTTCTTGATCCACTTTGAGTTTTGTGCATGGTGAGAGATAGAGGTTCATTTTCATTTTGTTGCATATAGATTTCCAGTTATCCCAGCACCATTTGTTGAAGAGGCTATCATTTCTCCAATGTATGTTTTTGGCACCTTTATCTAATATAAGGTAGCTGTAGTTGTGCGTGTTAGTCTCTGTATCCTCTATTCTGTACCATTGGTCTACATGTCTATTTTGGTGCCAGGACTGTCGGGACCTTACACTGTCTGCCAAGGGGATGGAAGAGCTCTGACTTTCTGGCTGCTTGCCACATTACCATGCCCTGTTACTGGACCTAGGCTAAGCAGGGGGCATGGCTGTGAGAACTGAAACCACCCCAAGGATAGGCCAATGTCTCCGCCAATGGCATCTGCCCAAGCTCCTTATGTGTCCCTATGATCTTTCTGCTGATTGGCTGATGTCCACTATAAAGCATTGTGCACCTCTTCAACAAATGAGTTCCGGCATTCTACTGACTGGGCTCCCCGACGTGGCTCTGAGTCTTTTGAAGGCGAGGGAGGAGGTGTTGGTGGACTTTACTTTCCCAATCCAGTCTCATTGTTGAGGTAGGCCCCTCTGGCCTCTTTTGGTAGACAGAAGAGGTCCACCCCGGGTACGGGGGGGGGGGCTATAGACCTCAACCCCTTATAATAATCCGACACAGGACCATGCTGTTTTTGTTACTATTGCTCTGTCGTATAGTTTAAGGTCTTGTATTGTGATGCCACCTGCTTCACTCTTCTTGCTAAGGATGAGCAATCATTTCTTTACCCCAATAAAATTAATGAAGGAGCTTCAAGTTACACATTTATGCTGATCCCTGATAATTGGATAACTAGGCAAATGATCCAAAAGACCTTTATTTCCAGGCCCATTGATAGTCTAACAAACATTTGTCGAGTATATATTAAGTGTCAGGCACTGTGCTAGGCAATAGAAAATGCTGAAACTCAGACCTTGTCCTTGAAGGTGACTGCTGGTACATTCATTCAAAAAATATGTGTTGACTGCCTGCCATCTGCCTCATGAAGGACATGTTTTAGTGAATAAGACAGATTGGTTTCAGCCCTTAAGGTGGTTGTAGTCTAATGGGAGAGACAGATTTAGTCAAACAAGTTTATAATTGTAAACAGTGGTGCATGCTATTAGTAAAGAGTGCTTTTATATCCTTAAAGCATGGAGGAGGTGAACTTGATCTAATCTTAGGCTTCCCTGAGGAATTGACACTTGATTTAAGATATGAATGCAAAGTGTTACTATTGTGGGGACAGCCGAGGCAAGGCACTGAAGATAGCAGGAAACAGTTTTATTTGGCTGCAGCCTGGTTCAGAGGGTACAGCTCTTGCTGTAATCAATTAATCCCTTGAACCCCAAGTTCAGGTAGTTTTTGAATTTTATACCCAGCATGTAAGGGGAGGGGCTCAGAAGTTCACAGTTTACAGAGGTTCACATAAAAGAAGCTTTTTCTTTCACTCTTCTGGGCAAGTTAACCCTTCAAGGAGAATACCTGAGAAGGGGAGAGATTTTTCTCCCCTTTCTTTCCACCCCCTGCCAGCTGTTCCCATGGAGCCAAATTGGTAACTTTTCTTATCTTAGAAATGTACACATTTCTATGAAGTTCCAGCTCAAGACCAGAGGCTTTGTTAAAAATTTGTCTTTTTATTATCACACTTTGTATTTGCAAATACACTTCTATAAACTACTATACTGGATACATGTTTGTGAAAAACAAATAAAGGGGCACCCAGCACCTGGAGTGCTGATTTCTTTCAGGCCAGTGGCCAAGTAATAGAGCAATAGGAAAACAGGAAATGTATCTACAATGAACTCTTCTGTAGAGACGCTTTTGCTGATAGTCCTAAAATCAGCCATGGTGAAGATTTCTGGAGAAGCTTAGTTAAGATTTTCTGTGGAGGAGGGGGTGTCACTACATTACCTAAAAAAGGAGAAAGGGAAACATTCCTAAAGAAGGAGCAACACCTGCAACAGAATGAATCATAGCAGATCTTAAGTGCTAAGAAAATGGTCAATATGGTTGGAAAGCAGAGATCAAGAGAAAACATGTTGTAAAATTAGGCTGGAGAGATATTCATGAGTAGGTTCACACAGGCCCTTGTAGATCATGAAAAAGTGAATTTTGGGGGCTCAGGATCTGGCTCAGTGGTAAAGCACTTTCCCATTATGTGGGAGGCCCTTGGTTCAATCCCCCTGCACCACAAAAATAAAAAATAAAAAAAGTTAAATAATAATTTAAAAAGTGGAAAGCAGATTCAGAATTTCAAGTAGCAAAGAATATGATCTGTTTTTCTTTCTTTTATTTTAACATAATTTTGAATCATGAATAGAGGAAGATTTGTTGGTGGGAAAATGTGCAAGGACAAATTTAGGTAAGAAATGATATAGATACTTCAACTAGAATGGCAGCAATGGATGTGGAAAGCAAGAGATAAATTTGTTTCAAATAATTACCCTATCACACTTTCTTACAAGATTTCATCCTTTAAAATAGTCTGAAAAATTTTCTCTTCCAAGAATTCCATATTAAGCTCATTAATCATTTCCCCTGACTTGAGTGTGGCCAGGCCCCAGTCAGTACCACTGACCTCTGCTCGAGTTCAGCCATGTCCAGGTCAGTCCCGCTGACCTCCGCTTGAGTGCGCCCAGGCTCAGGTCAGTCCCGCCAATCTCCGCCCAAACACAGGTGGGCCCAGGTCAGCCCAGCTGACACCAGCGGAGCTCAGGCAGGCCTAGGACAGCTTCGCTGACATCCATTCTTAGGACCACCTCTTCCAACCAGCAGACCACCACAGGAGCTCAGATTCAACCAGTTCGGCCCACATCAACCTGCATGGGACCCAGCCCCAGGGTAGGTCCAGAGTCCACTACCTCACCCTCACCTGGGAGCACAAGCCTAACCCACTTCTATCTTGAGACACTGCGGACAGAGCCATACCCTTCCCCATGCAGTAGCCCCTATCTTCTGACAACAGACAGGGCCTAAAAGAAGCCACATCTCAGAGCAGGCATCCTAAAGACATTATAAGGCCCACCCTTTCAGCCCCATCTCCAGAAGTTGCATTCATCTTGGGGCACCTTCACTGTTATCTCGAGTTACCTCTGCTGCTGCCGGCACCACCTTTAGTTGAAGTAGCATGTATCGAGGGACACCTGCAGGTTCTGAAAACCCAACATTAAGGTGATGCACAGACAATCTGCAGGGATACTACAAGAATATAGGGTAGAAACTGTAATATCACAGATCTACACTGCAAGAAAGGAAGGCAAATAGACAACATGGAAAAACAAGGGAGGAAAGTACCCCAAACAAACCAGGATACTAAAATAACAGAACCCATGCTTAGCGAAATTGATGAAATGTCAGAGAAGGAG
Source organism: Tamias sibiricus (assembly GCA_025594165.1). Classification (NCBI taxonomy): domain Eukaryota; kingdom Metazoa; phylum Chordata; class Mammalia; order Rodentia; family Sciuridae; genus Tamias; species Tamias sibiricus. The sequence continues at coordinate 106,826,386 of CM046667.1, forward strand.
TTAAGAAGGTTCATAATTAAAATGATCTGTGAATTAAAGAATCACCTAAATGAGCAAACACAGGCAAAAATTGATCACTATAACAAAGATATAAATAAACAAATACAGGTAGCAAAAGATTACTTCAAAAAAGATAGAAACTCTGAAAAAAAAAAAAAACTGGTCAGAAATCCTTGAAATGAAGGAAACAATTAACCAAATAAAAAGCACAATAGAAAGCATTACCAACAGACTAGATCAACTGGAAGAAAGAACTTCAGATAATGAAGACAAAGTATATAATTGTGAAAATAAAGTTGACTACACAGTGAAGATTGTAAGAAACCATGAACAGAACATCCAAGAAGTATGGGACAGCAGCAAAAGGCCAAATATAAGAGTAATTGGGATAGAGGAAGGTACAGAGTTTCAAACCACATGAATGCACAATCTCTTCAATGAGATAATATCAGAAAATTTCCCAAGCATGAAGAATGAACTGGAAAACCAAATACAAGAGGCTTACAGGACACCAAACGTACAAAATTACAACAGATCTACACCAAGACACATTGTAATGAAAATGCCTAGCATACAGAATAAGGATAGAATCTTAAAGGCTGCAAGAGAGAGGAATGAGATCACATATAGGGGGAGACCAATTTGTATCATGGCAGATTTTTCAACCCAGACATTCAAAGCCAGGAGATCATGGAACAATATATTCCAAGCTCTGAAAGAAAAGGAATGCAAACCAAGTATCTTATATCCAGCAAAATTAAGCTTTAGATTTGAGGATGAAATAAAAACCTTCCATGATAAACAAAAGTTAAAAGAATTTACAACTAGAAAGCCAGCACTACAGAACATCCTCAGCAAAATATTCCATGAAGAGGAAAAGAAAAACAATGATGAAAATCAGCAGAGGGAGGTATTACACTAAACGAAAATCCAATCAGTGGAGAAACCATGTCAAGTTAAATACCAAAAGTAAACAAAAATGGCTGGGAATACAAATCATGTCTCGATAATAACTCTGAAAGTTAATGGCCTAAACTCACCAATCAAAAGACATAGACTAGCAGATTGGATTTAAAAAAAAAAAACAGACCAACAATATGCTGCCTCCAAGAGACTAATCTCATATGAAAAGACATCCACAGGCTGAAGGTGAAAGGTTGGGAGAAATCCTACCACTCACATGGACTGAGGAAACAAACAGGGGTTTCCATCCTCATATCAAATAAAGTAGACTTCAAGCTAAATTCAATCAAAAGTTATAAAGAAGGACACTACATACTGCTCAAGGGAACCATACACCAACAAGACTTAACAATTATAAATATATATGCCCCAAACAATGGGGCATCCATGTTCTTCAAACAAACTCTTCTCAAGTTCAAGAGTCAAACTGACCACAACACAATAATTCTTGGAGACTTTAACACACAGCTTTCACCACTGCATAGATCTTCCAAACAAAAGCTGAACAAAGAAACTATAGAAACTCAAAAATACAATAAACAACTTAGACTTAACTGACTTATATAGAATATTTCATCCTTCCATGAGCGAATACACTTTCTTCTCAGCAGCACATGGATTCTTCTCTAAAAAAGACCATATACTAGGCCACAAAACAACTCTGAGCAAATATAAAAAATATAGAGATACTATTCTGCATTCTATCAGACCATTATGGAATGGAATTAGAAATCTATGATAAAATAAGAAATAAAAGCTACTCCAACACCTGGAGACTAAATAATATGCTACTGAATGAACAATGGGTTGCAGAAGACATCAAGGAGGAGATTAAAAAATTCTTAGAGGTGAATGAGAACACAGACACAACATATCGAAATCTCTGGGACACTATGAAAATAGTTCTAAGAGGAAAGTTCATTGCATGGAGTTCATTCCTCAAAAGAAGAAAAAGTCAACAAATAAATGACTTAACAATCCAACACCAAAAGCAGTAGAAGACAGGAAATAATTAAAATCAGAGCTGAAATCAATGAAACTGAAACAAAAGAAACAATTCAAAACATTGACAAAACAAAAAGTTGGTTCTTTGAAAAAATAAATAAAATTGACAGACCCTTAGCCAGGCTAACAAGGAGAAGGAGAGAGAAAACTCTAACATACACAATGAAAAAGGAAATATCACAATAGACACTATGGAAATACAGGAGATAATTTGTAATTATTTTGAAAACTTGTACTCCAGTAAAATACAAAACATCGAAGGTATCAACAAATTTCTAGAGTCATATGATTTGCCCAAATTGAAGCAGGATGATATACACAATTTAAACAGACCAATTTCAAGTGATGAAATAGAAGATGCCATCAGAAGTCTACCAACAAAGAAAATCCCAGGACCTGATGGATACACAGCCGAGTTCTACCAGACCTTTAAAGAAGAATTAATACCAATACTCTTCAATTTATTTCAGGAAATAGAAAAAGAGGGAGCACTTCCAAACTCATTCTATGAGGCCAATATCACCCTGATCCCCAAACCAGGCAAAGACACATCAAAGAAAGAAAACTTCAGACCAATATCTCTAATGAACAAAGATGCAAAAATTCTCAATAAAATTCTGGCAAATTGGATACCAAAGCATATTAAAAATATAGTATACCACAATCAAGTGGGGTTCATTCCAGGGATGCAAGGATGGTTCAACATACGGAAACCAATAAATGTAATTCATTACATCAATAGACTTAAAGATAAGAACCATATTGTTATCTCAATAGATGTACAAAAAACATTCGACAAAATACAGCACCTCTTCATCTTCAAAACACTAGAAAAACTAGGGATAACAGGAACATATCTCAACATCATAAAAGCTATCTATGCTAAGTGCCAGGCCAATATCATTCTAAATGGAGTAAAATTGAAAGCATTCCCTCTAAAAACTGGAACAAGACAAGGATTCCCTCTTTCTCCACTTCTATTTAACACAGAAGTTCTTGAAACGCCGGCCAGAGCAATAAGATGAAAGAAATTAAAGGGATACATATAGGTAAATTAGAACTCAAAATATCACTATTCACTGACAGTATGATTTTATACCTAGAAGACCCCCCAAAAAAATTCCACCAGATAACTTCTAGAACTCTTAAATGAATTCAGCAAAGTAGGAGGATACAAAATCAACATTCATAAATCTAAGGCATTTCTATATATCAGTGACAAATCCTCGGAAAGGGAAAGGGAAATGAGGAAAACAACCCCGTTTACAATAGCATCAAACAAACAAACAAACTTGGGGATCAATGAAAGACATGAAAGACCTCTATAGTAAAAACTACAGAACACTAAAGTAGGAAATTATAGAAGACCTTAGAAATGGAAAGATCTACCTTGCTCTTGGATAGGCAGAATTAATATTGTCAAAATGACCATACTACCAAAAAAATGCACTATACAGATTTAATGCAATTCCAATCAAAATCCCATTGACATTCCTCATAGAAATAGAAAAAGGAGTCATGAAATTCATCTGGAAAAGTAAGAGACCCAGAATAGCTAAAGCAATCCTTAGCAGAAGAGTGAAGCAGGTGACATCATTATACCAGACCTTAAATTATACTACAGAGCAATAGTAACAAAAACAGCATGGTATTGGCACCAAAATAGACTGGTAGACCAATGGTATGGAATAGAGGACACAGAGACTAACGCATATAATTTCAGTTATCTTATATTAGACAAAGGCGCCAAAAACGTACATTGGAGGAAAGATAGCCTCTTCAACAAATGGTGCTGGGAAAACTGGAAATCCATATGCAACAAAATTAAATTAAACCCTTATCTCTCACTATGCACAAAAGTCAACTCAAAGTGGATCAAGGATCTAGGAATTAGATTAGAGATACTACGCCTAATAGAAGCAATCAATCAACAAATACATGAAAAAATGTTCAACATCTCTGGCTATTAGAGAAGTGCAAATCAAAACTACTCTAAGCTTTCATTTCACTCCAGTCAGAATGGCAGCTATCAAGAACACAAACAACAATAAATGTTGGAGAGGATGTGGGGGAAAAGGCACACTCACACATTGCTGGTGGGACTGCAAAATGGTGCAACCGCTATGGAAATCAGTATGGACATTTCTTGGAAAACTGGGAATGGAACCACCCTATGACTCAGCCATCCCACTCCTGGGTCTATTCCCAAAGGACTTAAAAACAGCATATTACAGTGACACATCCACTTCAATGTTTATAGCCACACAATTCACAATAGGTAGGTTGTGGAACCAACCTAGATGTTCCTCAGTAGATGAGTGGATAAAGAAAATGTGGTATATATACACAACGGAGTATTACTCAGCAATAAAAGAGAATAAAATCATGGCATTCACAGGTAAATGGATGAAGTTGGAGAATATAATGCTAAGTGAAGTTAGCTAATCCCCCAAATCCAAATGCTGAATGCTTTCTCTGATATAAGGAGGCAAATCACAGTGGGGTTGGGATGGGGAACAGAGGAGGATTAGAGGAACACTAGAATGGCCAATGGGGAGGGAAGGGAAGGGAGGGGCCAAAAGGGTGAAGAAAAAAAAGATGGTGGGATGAAATGGATATCATTACCCTAAGTTCATGTATGAAGACACCAATGGTGTGAATACACTTTGTATACTACCAGAGATATGTAAAAATGTACTCTACATGTGTAATATGAAATGTTATGCATCCTGCTTTCATTTATAACAACTTAGAATAAAAATAAATAAATAAGAAAATCAAATTACATTTCTTCTAAAAAAAATCATTTCCCTTGACCTAGGAGGTATTGGTTGCTTCCTGACTATTATTATCAGTATCCCCCTTTTGCTTTTTCACTTGTCTGTTAGTTTTTTTCTTTTACATCAAATTTTCTCCTTTGTGGATTTGGATTTATTTGTTGGTTCAGTACAATAAACATTTGTTTTTAATTTTAACAACATATTTTATAATAAAATCATGTATGCCATATGATGAGACTAGTAGCTGTGATGAGACTAGTAGTTGTCATTATAAATGTTCTGATCCTGCTGCTTGTATTTTAAGAGGGGAAAAACATCTTAAAAATCCAAAAAAATTAGTTCTGATGCCCATAGATTTAAGTGGTAGTAGAAGGAAAAGGAATTTAGTCAAATTCCCACTACTTTCCAGTCTTTTTTAAGGTGAAAAAACTTGAGGTCCAGAGATGCTAATTCAGTTGTGAAAAATCACAGAAATATATAATCAGGAGGGGCAGTTCAGTTAGCAGAGAGCTAAAATTTAATTTCTTTTTTTCAATTTTTTATTCTAATTTGTTATATATGCTTGTAGAATGCATTTCATTTCATATTACATATAAAGAACACAATTTTTCAAGTCACTGGTTTTACATAAAGTATTTTTACACCATTTGTATCTTTTTACATGTACTTAGGGTGATGATGTTTAACTCATTCTGCCATTATTCCTGTCCCATTGCCCCCTCTCCTCCCTCCCCTTTGTTCTATTTAAAGCTCCTTCATTCCCCTCATCTCCCCCCTCCCTTGCCATTATAAGTCAGTATCTTCAAAATAAAGAAATCATTAGACCTTTGGTTTTTGGGGATTGGCTAACTTCACTTAGCATTATTTTCTCCAACTCCATCCATTTACCTGGAAATGCCATGTTTTTATTCTCTTTTAGTGCTGAGTAGTGTTCCATTGTGTATATATGCCAAAGTTTCCCTATCCATTCATCTGCTAATGGGCATCGGGATTGGTTCCACAATCTAGCTATTGTGAATTGTGCTGCAATAAACATTGATGTGGCTGTGTCCTTGTAGTAAGCTGTTTTTAAGTCCTTTGGGTATAGACCAAGGAGTGGGATAGCTGGGCAAATGGTGGTTCCATTCCAAGTTTTCTAAGTAATCTCCATACAACACCAGGGAGATTGAAATATTAATGGTCCCAAGGTCCAGGTCTTTCCCAGAGAACTGTTAATGAAGCACTCCCAGCAAAACAGAGATATGCTAATCAAATTACCCTAGGCCCTGCTTGCTCAGATCACTCCTCCCCTGCCTATGGGCCCACCTGTTTTCTACCTTTTGACCTTCCCACCTGCATCCCCCATCACATGCAGGATAGAAGGAGATAAGCAAAATCAAGGACTGGAATGTGAGAAGAAAAAAGAAGACCTCAGATATAAAAGGGAGAAGACCTCTTCTTCCCATGGATTCCCTCCTTTTGGGTCCCCTTCTCCCTCCAGGGGGAAATCTTTTCTGTTGTCCTTTAATAAAGCCTTCCAGTATCCACTATACACTTGCCTGGTTGTGCTTTTTGGTGTTATACTTCAACATTTGGGCAGTAACAACACTGAGAGTAAACATGATAAAAGCAGATTCCTTAAACTATATTTTATTGCTTAATAACATTGTGATTTTTCACTACAATATATTGATGGTATACATTAACACGTTGCAAGAATGTGGTTGACTTTGAAATATAGAATATTGAAGTTTCTGCTTAGTAGAGGGAAAAAACAAATTTAGGGGATTAGGGACATAAAATAGAGCCCAGAATGAGGTTAAAATAATAATGCATACTTCAGAATACTTATGCATTGGTGACAGGGAACCACAGTTTCACTCTAAGCTTTCTAAACTTTCTCTCAAAGAAGGAATATGTGAACTTCATCATCTGCATCAGTGATTCTCAAATCTGGCTATGCAGTAGAACCACCTGGTGAGACCTAAAATATGGTATCCCATTCATTAATTAGGTAGAATGTATCAAAATTTTGGGTCTTTGGGTTCAAGCATCCATGTTGAAGAAATTTCCCTGGGTAACTCTAATGCTATGCAAAATCTAAATGTTCCGTGGAGAAACACCACTGTTCCCAATAGTAAGACTATGGAGAAATCATCTCCTAACTGCTTCTTAAAAAGGCCACTGAGTAGCCAGGTGCAGTGGCACATACCTGCTATCTCAGCTGCTTGTGAAGCTGAGGCAGGAGGATAAATCCTTTAGCAACTTAGTGAGACCCTCTCTCAAAATAAAAATAAAAAGGCCTGAGAATATAGCTCAGTGGAAGAGCACCCCTGATTTCAATCCCCAGTACTGGGGGTAAAAAAGACACTTAGTAATGTTAAAAAATGACTTTAGAAAAAAATATAGACCTCTATAAATATTTTTTCTCCACTGAGCTTTTAATGGATGTTGGGTGGTAGCTATTCCAAATTACCAATTAAATAGATCTTTAAATGTCAATTTAATGTTGGCATTCTGTTGTGAAATTTGGCAGCCAAAAGAACATGTGCTTAACAAGAAGGCCATCATCAGGACCTGGCCTTAATTGTTCTGTTTTTCCCCTTGGGTGGTGATGGATTTGCTCCAGGCCACCCACATTCAGGTCCTGCTAAGGCTAATGATACATATTTGTAAAACAACTCATGGTAGACTATGCTTGTAATCTGTGAATCAAAGGAAAAATATATATAATAGCTAAAAACATGGGGTTTACAAAATAAGACAAACTAGTGCTCAAATCCTGACCCTTTACTTGCTAATAATGACTTCAGGCAAGTTGACTTCTTTGATTATTTGTTTCCTCATCTCATAGGCAATAATAATACCTATCCCATAGGTTTTGATAAGGAGCAAATGTGATAATGTACATCATTTCCCCCTCATGTAGTATGTGCTCAATTAATATCAACAACTTTAGGAAATCATTAATTGATTAAGCAAGGATTGGGTCTTATATTAATCTCATTCTAACCGGGTAAGCTAATCATATGGCTAGGTGGGCATTTTTGCCAATCCCTTTTACTTTTTTTTTTTTTTACTTTTTTTTCTTAATTTAAATTTCATTGTAGTTGTAGATGGACATAATGCCTTTATTTTATTTGTTTATTTTTAAGTGGTGCTGAGGATCAAACCCAATGCCTCATGCATGCTAGGCAAGTGCTCTGCCACTGAGCTACAGCCCCAGCCCACCCTTTTACTTTTTTAGAGCAGAATCTTCTCAGAAGGCACATACCCCAATCTTGTATCTTTAAATCAGCAATTCTCACTAAGGATCCCATCTAATTCAGGATTTTTCTTTTTAACATAATGGCCATGTTTTTTCTCAACTCACTCATGACCTTCTCCTATTTTGTTCTAGTCTTTTCCTGGTTGTTGATTCCTGGCATTTTACTTAGTTTCCAGTCCTTTGGACTTAACAATTTTTAATGCCTCTGATCCAGAATGAGAGCTCTTGAAGTACTTTAAATCATATTCACCCTATATTTTTTTCTATTCCTGAGTATCTCAAGGAATACACTCTGATGTGTCTAGCCTTTGGTGCATGAAGCCCTGGTAGCATCTCTCTGATCTGTTGTTACAGCAAATCCTCCCCAGATGACCCATTCTAATGATACAACTGGTTACTGGTGAGTTCTGCTCTGGCAGGTTGGCGCAGCCCAGGTCTCATTAATTAACAACTTTATAGCTCCCTGTAGCTGGGCCCAGTTACCTTAGCAACAGGTTGGAGCAGGGGAAGGTTCTTGACAAGAGTGGAGGAAGGGCTCTGAAGGAATTAACATTCCAATCCCTCAGGGGACAGTCTCCAATTTCCTGGCACTCAAAATTGGCTTCCTTGAACTGACCTGACTCGATTTACCTATCTATGGTGACTGCCTAATTCTGGCTTAACTAACTCATCAGTACAGAGCTAAAACTGAAGCAAGGCAAGTGGTTGGAATACATGAGACGATCTATCTTGAACATATTATGAGATGGAAAATAATTCTTATTTTTCACTACGTATGTTTCCTAATAGTGTGTTACATGGACAGTTCAGATAAGTCAGTGCTACTAAGTAATCTGTTTACCTAAATTAATCTTTTATTAGCCAGGCCCCGTGGCACATGCCTATAATCCCAGTGGCTCCAGAGGCTGAGACAGGAGGATCAGGAGTTCAAAGCCAGCCTCAGCAACAGCGAGGTGCTAAGCAACTCAGTGAGACCCTGTCTCTAATAAAATACAAAATGGGGCTGGGGATGTGGCTCAGTGGTTGAGTGCCCCTGCGGTACCTCAAACAAACAAACAAAAGAATCATGGATTTGCCTAAGAAGAAAAATATTTATTTTAATAATTGATTACTGGAAGTGATTGGATTCTAATGGCCAGAGTTAACCAAGTAATTCTGGTTAATTTGAAACCATGATCAAATATTTGACCAAGTATAAATAAAATAGTTATTTCCTCTGTTTCCCTTCACAAAATGTTTGCTAGACTGTTATTTCACAAGTTTTAATGACTACCATTTTTTGAGCTTCTATTATGTGTGGCTGTGGCACTTTCCATGTTTAATTAAATCTTTAGAATAATTTTATTTTTTTATCAGACTGGTTTTATTATCACCTCCCTTTTTAATACAGAGGAACACTATGGCTCAGAGAGGTCATGTGAATTTCCCAAGGTCACACATATATGAATGGCTCAAGTCTCTATAAGTACATATTACTATGATCCTTATTCACTACACTGTATTTCCTTTCAATGTTTGAAGAACACTCAAACCAAATTAAAGACATATTTTAGAAAGTAGTAACAGTTTCTACCTTAAGTAAGGGCCTATGTATTTTTGGTTGCAACAATTTTTTAACAAGATCCAACTCAAATAATGATTTTGCCTGATTTTAGAGTTTTCATTGCCATGGGGGGAAAAAACTTCAAATATTTTACACTAATATTCAAATTAGCTTTTGAGATCGATTTCAACTTATAATGCAGCAGGCAGGAATGGTTGGCTCTTTGAAATCTTTTTAGCTAATGGAAATGCATAGTTACTGCTTGACTAACTTTCTATTTGTTTGTACCTATGTTCAGATGCAGTCTTAGTTCATAGGTCACTTAAGCATGTATTAAAATAATAAATTGACTCATATACTTAGGATACAATAAATTTCAATGATTACCATTGCTATAAGGAAGAACAAGCTAGGAAATTGTTGTACAAGTATTTCCTGAGTATGCTACAAAATTCTTAGCTAGTTTTATTTATACTTTCTCAGAAACATATCCATTGTGAGCTCTAGTGGCATTTTTGGATTCTTTTTAGTTATACATAAGATTAGGATTCAATTTGACCTAATTATGAAAGCATGGAATATAATATGTTCTAATTAATCCCCAGTACTTCCCTTTTCTCTCTCCTCCTTCCCCCTATTCTCTTCCCTCTACTGATATTTCTGATATTTATTTATAGTTTTTAAAATTAGTGTCTTGTGGATACACATAATGATGAGATTCATATATGTACATAGGAAGGTTAGGTCAGATTCAATCTGCTTTAGTGGCATTTCTGACAAATCAGATTAGAAAAACAGAATTACTTGCTATCATTGTACATTAAAACTTTATTATAGAAATTGTTGGTGGACAGAGAAAACACAAATTTTGTCTGGGATAGTTCTTTTTACTCAGGTAAACTAAAAGAAATGCCTGCAAGAGGCTAAACATCCAAATTTAATAAATATCTAAAAGTGTGTTTTAAGAATATATATAAAACTATAAAATGTCATGAGTCTTAAGAAGACAAATATTTAAAAAGTACTCATCTAATTTCCCCAACAATGTCTAACATTCCATTTCACTAAAGATTTCATCTTTTGAAAGAAACTTGCAGACCAAACTAAATTAGTGCCAAATACTACCTGTAATTCCAAACCAATATGCACTGAAATAGGTTTATTCATAAACAAAAGATGGATGTGCTCAATGTTCTATGTTTTATTTTCTGATGACTTTTAGTCTCTGTTTCCAGAAATATTCTATATAACTCTCATTTGGCCAAATTGATCCTGGAAGCAATCATGAGAAATTGACTCTGGTCGCTTATGATAAAGCATATTTGGATCTCTGAAGTTTGAGAATGATTTACTTCAGAACTACTTTATAAAAGGTTCAAGGCTGTTTCTTTAATAGCATCCCTTCCCTCCTTTGTATTTTTATTATAGCAATAAACATATAACATAAAATGTAACATCTTAACCATTTTTAAGTGTACAGTAAAATATTGTTAACTATATACACATTGTTGTGCAACAAATCTCTAGAACTTCTTTAAAGTTGGAGGAAAACTAAAGCTGTGTACCTGGTGAATAGCAACTCTTCATTTCTCCCTCATCCAAGTCCCAGTTCTACTTTATGTTTCTAAGACATTTATTTCTTTGGGTTTCTGATAGAAGTATAATCATGAAGTATTTGTCATTTTGTGACTGGCAACTTAACATAATGCCCTTACATTTTATTCATGTTGTAGCCTGTGTCAAAATTTCTTTCTTTTTAAATGTTAAATAATATTCCATTATGTATACCACATTTTCTTTATCCATTTATCTGTGAATGGATATCTGAGTGGCTTCCACTTATTGACTACTATGGATAATGCTTCAGTGAACATGGGTATGCAAATATCTCTTCAGGACCCTGTTTTCAATTCTTTTGGATATATACCCAGAAGGAGGATTGCTGTTGATATGAAGGTTCTATTTTTAGTTTGTGAGGAACATCCATACTGTTTTCCATAGTGGTTGTACTAATTTACATTCCAACTAAAAGTGTGCAAGAGTTCAAATTTTTCCACATCCTTGCCAACACTCATTATTTTCTGTTTCTCTGATAGCATCCATCCTAATTGGTGTGAGGTAATACCTCATTATGGATTAGATTTGCATTTCCCTGATGATTAATGATGTTGAGGTTATTTTCATATGATTTTTGGCCATTTGTGAATCTTCTTCTTTGAAGATATGTCTACTTAAGTTCTTTGCCACTTTTAAATTGGGGATGATTTTCTTGTAGAAGTCCTTTATATATTCTGGACATTAATTCTTTATCAGATATATGATTTGCAAATATTTTCTCTAACTCCATTAGTTGCCTTTTCACTTGTTGATTGTTTCCTTTGCTGCACCCCCTTCACTTGATATGTTTTCTTGAATATACAAGAAGAGGGTCGAGTTACAGTTAAGGAATTGGGTATTGCTCATCTGTTAAGAGAAGAATGGAACTTACTGACTTAGAATTTTGGGACATGGTGATCCCCCTATTCTGCCACCAATCATAAGAACTATTAGATAAGTTTTACTATTTCCTTCTGCTCCTTATGGCATGTATTTATTAATTTATTCACCTAAGAGATAGATATTGAGCATCTTTCATGTTCCAAGCACTATTTAAAGTGCATCAGATATAATAGTGAGCAAAACATACATAAATACTTGCCTTCATGGATGTTATGTTCTACTATTTGGGGATAGACAGTAAAGAAATGGTGATAAAGAGTGGTGTGACGAAAAATAAAGCAGCATAAGGCAATAAAAAGGACTCTTTTGGAGGGTTATTATTTTGGGTAGATGGTTTGAAAAGACCTCTTTGATAAGGTAGCATTGAATAGAGAACAGAGTAAAAGTAATTAGCCGGATAATTTTAATGGCTTGTAGCACCTTACTGTAAATGTGTACTTCCATCTGTAGGAATGCGACTGACAAGAAAACTCAAAACATTTAGAGGACTCAGGAATTTGAGTCTTCTAGTTCAGACTGCTTTCAAGAGTGCTAGAGATCTTTCTTTGGCTTTCCTTTCCTAGACCTCATATATGTGATTCTTCTTCTGCTAATACGTTATTTCTTTGTTTGTGTTAGAAACATTGTTCTGCAAGGGGCCCAATGGCCATTGACCCAGGAAGACTATGAGGAAGAGAAAAAACAGTTCAATTCTCTGTGCTCAAAAACAAACAGATATTTGAGACCTAGTCCTCTGTTCTCCACACTTCCTTTAAAAAAAATGTTGCCCTTTGTTACACACTTCCTTTAAAAAAATGTTGCCCTTATTTACACTTTCAAAGGTTTTTAAGTATGCCTAATCATGTTTCTGGTTTAGGAATGGAGAATTACAATAGTATTTTTTTCCAAGAGTCCCACTAGGAGTAGTTCTATGCGCTGACTTCTTCAATTTTTCTGTGGGTTCCTCACAACTGTCTTTTCCCTGCTATATTTTATATTGATTTTATTATCATTGTTGCAATTTGCTGGATTAATGGGCTCCTTTACTTTCTCCTGATGCCAGTTACCTGGTACTCCAGTGATATTTTATTTCTCTACCCATTCCTGTTTGTGATATATGGTCAGACTATTCTTTGATCTTTGATCTTGGTTGGTAAGAATCTCAATTCCTCATCTGCTTCCAGACCCTCTTCCTTCTCACTTTTTCCAAAGTCTCTTTGCAGCCCTTTCTTTCAGGTCTGGATCTCTGTGAGATGTCATAGATTTTGGCAGAAAATAGGTAGTTGTCTGCTTTATGTCATCTTTAGAAACTAGCTGTCTGTTATGGACCTACCACTCATGGATCTGTATTTATTCTGTTTTTCTTTGTGTATCCCCTTGAAACAATACGTTATAAATGCATCCTTCAAACTATGTAAAGAAGTACTTCCTCTTTGTCATAAAACCATGTTGTTTGAGCAATAAGGAGTGTTTCCAAGATCTACTGTTAATATGTCTAATGACATCAAAATCATTTTAAATCCATGTTTACATTAACTTCATCTTGCCACCACTCAAAATATTATTCTATTGACTCACATACCACTTATGCCTTAGGTCACAAAGGAAAATTATTTTCTTTTTATTTGTTTTATTTGTACTTTTTAGTTACATATTACAGTAGAATCTATTTCAATATGTTTTATACAAACATGAAATATATATTATTTTAATTAGGATCCCAGTCTTATGGATGTACATGATATTGAGATTCACTGTGGTGTATTCATATATGTACAAAGAAAAGTTATGTAAGGTTTCATTTTCATTCCACTATCTTTCCTATTCCTCTTTCCCCTTACCTTCACTCCCCTTTGTCTAATTCGCTGAACTTCTTTTTATTCTTTCCCTCTCCCCCTTGTTGTAGGTTAGTATCCACATATCAGAGAGAACATTCAAAGTGGAAAATTATTTTCTGTATACACAAATGATTCTACCCAAATTAGCCTTAAAGTCCCCAGCCAGGTTTTCCAAACACTCTACAATAAAATCCTCACCTATTTTCTTTTTTTGGGGGCAGGGAAGAGGTTACTTGGGATTGAACTCAGGGGCACTGGACCAGTGAGCTACATCCCCAGCCCTATTTTGTGTTTCATTTAGAGACAAGGTCTCACTGAGCTTAGCACCTCACCTTTGCTGAGGCTGGCTTTGAACTCATGATCCTACTGCCTCAGATTCCCAAGCCGCTGGGATAACAGGCATGCACCACCGTGCCGGGCTCTCACCTATTTTCTGAAGTCATTTTCTATTACTCCCTGACATGTGTACCTTTCTTTCAAGCCAAGCAGGTTTATTTGCTCTTCCTCAAACATGCCTTATTTGTTTTTGAGCCACACACCTTTGTCATTACCTCTTGATAGAAGAAACATCTACCACCTATTAAACTTTGAATGTTGGAAAACTACTGATCTTAAAAGCTTTGTTCTAAGTTATAGTGGGTCTGTTGCCCTTGCAAACCTCCTCTTTTATTCCTTATAAGAAAGCTTCTGCTCCAGCCTAAACCCTCTACATATTTTCTCACGAACACCTAATATACATGATTGGTGATACAACTTTGCTTATGATGTTCCCTGAGCTAGATTCTTTCAGAGAAAATAATCAGAGCCCACTGATGATTATGAATCAAAGAAAAGAGAGGTGTTTGGGCACTCAGAAGAAACTTTTAGTTGGGAGGATTTAGGAAAGCGCTGCAGATAAATTTGAACTATGGATAATATTTTACTAGGCAGTTCCAGGTAGGTTCCCTCGTGGGAGGACATCAGATTGAGTCTACCATAATACCTTGTATATAGAATATACTTAATACATGTTTCTCAAAGAATGAATACATGAAGAATAAATGGATCGGTCTATTTTCTTGTATCTGTATCAGTGTGATTGAGTTGATCATATTTGTTCTTTCTCCATTAGTACAGGCTTGGGGTAATACAATGGAATTAGGTGCCTGAAGAGAAAAGGGGTCCTGAAAACAAATTATTATCAGTAGAAAGTGAATTGCCTACTTCAAGATTTTTATAAAGTCTAGTACAGCTGAGATAATAATTTAAGGGTCTGTGGTAGTTGTTAAGCCCAAGAAACACAATTTTAGACATATAGGCCTTGTCATACTTTGCAAGGTAGGCCTCACTATAGGAGCACACCAACTATTTGCTCCTAGCTCTGGACATTCTCTCCTTGAGGTTTTGGAGTTGCTTCATTCAGACCTTGCAAGAGAACTTTACAATTTCATCATAATTGCTGTGTCCAGAGTTCTTGAAATAATTCACTTCACTGAGAACATGGAATTCCCTTCTAGTGATTATCTGTCTTTTAAATTTTCAAAATGCATTGATATAAATCATATCTAGTGCTGCCTAAATGCTAACCTTATTACAGAAATAATCAAAATAGGCAGTAGAGGTAAGTAGTATAAGTAAGGGATGTCATGATATTACCTTAATTCACAACAAATAGGCCCAAAGAGATGCTATGGAAAGAGGAATGAAAAGTGCAAATTAAAGCTTTAATAACACACCATAATTCATCAGAATTTCAATAATGTGCCAGGCATGGTGGTGCACACATGTAATCCCATCAGCTCGGGAAGCTGAGGCAGGAGGATCATGAGTTCAAAGCCAGCCTCAGCAACTTAGTGAGGCCCTGTCTCAAAAAAAAAAAAAAAAAAATCAGGGCCAGGGATAGCTCATGGGTTAAGTGTTCCTGGGTTCAATCCCTGGTACCAAAAAAAATTGCAAAAACAAGGAAAAAAAAACCCTGCTAATGCTAAAAACTGGTAAGAATGTGGGGTACAGGGAATACTCCGATGGGAGCCTAAATTTGTGCAAACATTTTGGATAAAAAATGAGATTCAAAATGTATACAACCTACTCTCAGTAAGTATAAATAGTTATTGTAGTGTATCTAGGTATATATTAGAGGGAAATACCCATGAACTCACAGAGGCATGTACAATAATGTTAGCATGTATAATAATTATGTTATTCATTCAACACATATTTGTTGAATGCCCACCATCTGCCTGACATTTTTCTAGCTGCTAGGGTTATATCATTGAACAAAGCAGAAAATATTCCCATTCTTGTGGGACTAATATTCAAATAGAGTGATACACTCTTGGTTATTTGGAAACAATGAAAATTGCCTAAACGACCATCATGTAGAAAATGAAAAATAACATGTCATTTTCAAACAATGGAATATGGTAAGATAGTTAATGCACAATAAAACTACATATTTACTTTTATTTTTTTGAGAAAGGCAAGTTGTAGGATGACATACAGTACTTAGCACTATGTTAGTGTTTCAAAACAAAATTATGCTTTAGACTTGTAGTTACATGCACATGCATGTACATTCACTATAATAAAAAATGTATTAAAGGGTGTGCACTAAACTCATGGTGCTGGCTGCCTCTGGAGAGTAGATGTGTACAAATGAGGGAAATGAGAACAAAACTTGCACATGCATGTACATGCACTATAATAAAAAATGTATTAAAGGGTGTGCACTAAACTCATGATGCTGGCTGCCTCTGGAGAGTAGATGTGTACAGATGAGGGAAATGAGAACAAAACTTGCTTCAGTTTTACTTGCATTTTTTTTATTTTTTAAAAGGCAAAACTACTGGGTATATATTCAAAGGAAATGAAATCATATGTCAAAGATGCATCTGCACTCCATGTTCATTGTAGTACTATTCACAATAACCAAGAAATGCAAACAACCTAAGTGTCAATTAATTGATGGATATGGTACATAAATATAATGAAATACTATTCAGCTTTAAAAAGGAATGAAATCTTGTCATTTGTGGCAATGTGGATAGAGCTGGAGACCATTATGTTTAGTATAATAAGCCAGGCACAGAAAGAGAAGTATTCATCTCACTCATATGTGGAATCTAATAACAATTGTTCTCATGCAAGTTGAAAATAGAATGGTGGTTACCAGAGACTGGAAACAGTAGGGAGAAGGAAGTAACTAGGAGAGGTTGTCTATGGGAACTACATTATGGTTAAGAGCAAGAAGTTCTGGTATGCTATTGCAGAGTCAGGTGATACACAATAACAATAAACTGTCCATTTTGGAAAGCTAGAATTTTTATTGTAAGTATTCACCAGAAAGAAATGATAAGTATTTGAAAAGGTAGTTATGTCTAACCTGATTTAAGCATTACACAATGTATACACTACTAATTCAACACATAATGAGGGAGGGATGCAGAGAGAGGAAAATGGGTGGCTGAAACTTTTTTAACACATCCAGTACCAACCATTTCAGTTTTTACCTAAGAAGAACCAGATACAGACAATATATGTGTCTGCATTATAGGCTTATGAAACGGAATTAGGGTTTATAGACTGTGGAATAAAGTGGGTTACAGGGAATTGGGTTTCGGTCTTTACCAGTGCAGTGCACAAGAGGTGAGTAATATCTTACAGATAAACGACTAACACAGAGAGATCTTAATAGCTACTGCTGATGGTGAAGATTGTTTATAAATAATTTAGTAGGGAAAAGCCTTTAAAATGATGAAAGGAAAACAAACCTTCATCTTTATCTATATTATCAACAGGGGTCCATTTAACTAGAAACAAATTGACATTTAAGATGGATTCTAAACAAATTTTTATATTTTTTTGTGTGTGGGGGGGTACTTTTGAAGACTCACATTTCATTAAAGCTACATGACCAACCAATAGTCCCTTCTGGTATAAGCCCCAAAACACATAGGAAAGAAAGGGTAGGTCCATAAGTCAAGGAGAATTGCTCTACAATCCTCATGGGAAATATCTGTCTCCACATCTTTGAGGTTGTATGTTGGCCTTCTCAACTCATTCTTGCAAAATTGAGTTCCTATGATTCAGGTTTGCTACCCTGGAGCTCAGAAACACACCAAAAATTTCCAAAGCTGAACATAGAATGGAGAGATAGAAGTAGCAGAAGAATTGAAAGTAAGCAATATTAAGATGATGTTCAAGGCATAAAATTTTACACAAGCGAAAGTATGACATGGCAAGAAGCCAACTCTCAGAGACAGTGCAGAATGTGAAGAATGAAATGAATTTGAGTTGAAAATGGTAACATTGGTATGCTTTCATACATACTGTTGGTCCTTTATATGTGAAGTTGTTTTGCTGCTATGTTTAAACTGCCCTGACAGATGGTGGTTATTCAAGCAAGAAATCTATTTATGTCACGGAGGGATCTAATTTGTAGAAGGGTGTTTAGCTTGTATGGAGACCTTTGGAGTGACTGAGATCTAGTTATCTTACCTCTAATGTGTAGACCCAGCATATTAGGCTTCTTCCTGTCTATTGATATCTACAGGGGTCTCTGTGTTATGGCATGGGTCAATTTACTTCTGTAAATGTAACTAGCCACGGTGATGAAAAACTTCTTAATGAACTTGGCAAACCTTGTGATGGTGGCTGGGGAGTAAAAGAGCTTAACTCTAAGCATCCTATAAGAATTAGAACACTACAGATATCTTTTAAAGTGTCACCTCTGACCCCCACTATAATAAAGGAAACATTTATTAATAGCCATACTAACTGCATTGGATAGCTTTGCCACCACCATTACTTAAAGCCTGCCTATGATAAGCTGTATAAATCAGTAGGAAAGTCCTTTCCTTCTTAGGACTAAAAAGCCAAACATAACAGTTTGGCTTTTTAACATAACATAATTGGGTCAGTGTCTATATAGTAGCCAATTTTATACAATTTTTAATATATACTAATATCCCACAAGTATAAGACATGAAAATAACAGTTTAAAGATATAACATATTTTACCTTTTGTATTACTACACCAAAACCTCAAGGTAGACACAAATATAACTGGATTAGTGATTGGCTCACATACCCCATTGGGCTCCATTCTCAGGTAGGGGTGGGTTTTATTCCAGAGGCAGACATAGGAGCACTGAGGGAAGAGAGAAGGTATTTGAGACGACAACTTCCACTAAGAGGTGCCAAATTGCATATAGGAGCCAGATGGATTTTTATTAGTGTAGCTGGAACCTTAAAAATGGAAGACTGCTGGCTGTCTCATATCACCTGGTCATTACATTTTTCCTCTCAATGATTCAGTCCTACATTTTGCAAGATTGAATTTTGGACCTTTGTTGGTTGTTTATGTCAGAGATTTTTACATCATGATTATTACTATCATTATAACTAGTACTACTTCTAAAGCTACTACTATTGTATTAAATATATCAAGTGCTTCAGAGTGTGTCAGGAATTGTGCTTCACATAGAAATCTCACCAAACAGCATCCTTAAGAGATAGGTGCTATTATTATCCCAATTTTAAGGAAAGAGAGTCTCAGGTTAGATAACATACCTGGTCACTCAGTGATGAAGTTACATTCAGGTCCAAAGTTTTAGATGTCAAAATTCCAGTGCTAAACAACTACTATACCACATTGTAGTCTTCCTTTTCTTGTATGTTTTTTCCTATAGTCTATTAGAAATCTAATTAGAAACAGAAATGTAGCCAGGGTGGACCCCTTCCACTTGCCCTATTTCTTCCCTCTCTTCTCACCGGAGTTCAAATACTGGCCAAGGAGACTGCATTGCTGGGAAACTAGGAAAGGAAGAAGCCTGTCTCCACTAAGGATATGTTTACATGTTTAATTAGTGAAGTATAATGAGACCCTTTCTGACATGTTTTCAGGACCCAAAATGGAAATTTATACTACTACATGCTTGTAATGGAAATGTGTTCTTTCCTTAATAACTTCAGAATGAAACACATTATTGATGCAATATGGACCAGAAGTGTGGCCAAACACTCAACTGGAAGAAAAAATCAAACTAAAAACAATGAACTAAAAGAGAAAATTAGACTAAAATTAGTTAAGCATAAATTGGCAAACCCAAGGAAAACTTCTAACCTCTGTTCCCAAACAAATTAAATACACACATGTAGCTGGTTAAAGATTTAATGTTTAAATTTTAACAGAAATATTATTATCATTTGTATATTGGTGATAGGCTCTAGAGTCATGCTGAACTGAAATTTGGCCATATATGATCTAGACTATTGGTAGGTCCAGAATTCCTACTGGAATTTCAGTATCTAAGGCCAATTCAATGTTGTCTTCAAACCTTATAATCCAACCTTTTTAAAAAATATTTATTTATTTGTTTTAGTTGTACACAATGTCTTTATTTTTACGTGATGCTGAGGATTGAACCTGGGTCGCACACATGCTAGGCAATCGCTCTACCATTGAGCCACAACCCCAGCCCATAATAATCCAACCTTAATACAAAAGGAACAATAAAATACCCCTTACTGAGTCTCTTTCCCAGAGTGATAGTCAAAAAGACATTGTTTTGTTTGGATTCATTTGTTTTGTTGGACTTTAAAGAGTCAGAGTTGACTTTATCATATACTTCAGTCACAACACACCATCTCCACTAGTCCCTGAAAGCTTTTGCTATCTATCTATCTATCTATCTATCTATCTATCTATCTATCTATCAATCTAGTATGCATTTCATTTTATCTCCATTCATATCTTCTGTTCTCCTCCCCTTACTATAAGCACTCTAATTCATTTGATATGGATGGTTCGTTTTGTTTTTGTAAAATGCCTAATGTTATTTTGTGTGTATGCATTTTTAATTTACATAAATGTCAGTATGATATAGACCTTATTTGGCATATATTTCTCTCTCAGCATTACATATACATGTGTATATATATATATATATATATACACACACATTGTATATGAGTATATGCACATATATTCATACATATGAATGTGTCCACACATAATCATATTCTAAGGATTAAATCACAAAATAAGTCCTTTCTTTTGCACTATCTTTCCCAATTATTTTTACCCACTGTTTTAGGGGAATGAGCACAGCAATTGTGTATTGTAGAAAGTGAAGTATGGCCAGATCAAAACATCAATTTTATTTTGAAAAATGTAGTGCTATTGTTAACAGAGATACATACATCTCCTTAAAGAAAACCCCCTTTATTTCTTCCAAAATATGATCTTTATTTACCAACTGACATTCACAGTTTTAGGTATCTTTGTTAGATGACTAAGAAACCTTGGGGCAAAATATAGGTTTCTTGTAATTGTGGGTTTTAATTGTGTTGTGATGTGGGTCCATTTGTACAGCTGTCTGATTACCCAAACCTGTCTCAGCCTGCTTAAATGAATACCAATGAAACATTTTGTAAAATATAGTGAAAATGGAGTATCATTTATGAGGGCAAATGGAAAAAATCCATATTTTTTTGTCTTAGGAAATCTAAATTCCAGTCCTAGCTCAACTTCAAACTCACTGTGTGACTGGGCAAGTACTCTCGAGGCCTACACCTATAAAATGAGAAGAGTTGGACTAGGAAAACTCTTCAGTCACTTGTAGCACTGTTATTCCAGACTAATATGATTTATATTTGTGGGCTTTCAATGAATACTCTATTTCTTCTCCTCCCTATCTATCCCACATTTTTTTCCAGGAAAACCTGGTAAAAACAAAAGATTAGGGTATTTTTAATTTTATTTTATTTTTAAAATTTTTAAAGTTGTAGATGGACACAATATCTTTATTTTGTTTATTTTTATGCGGTGCCAGGATTGAACCTGGTGTCTCACACATGCTCAGCAAGCGCTCTACCACTGAGCCACAGCCCCGGACCAAGGGTAATTTTTTTTTCACAAGAATTGGAAGATGAGAGGACTAGGAGCAGAAGAGGTAGTAATGAACACCTTTGAGAAGTTGTGCCAGAAAGCTAGAGGCAGCCACAAACAGAAGCAAGACTTGCTTTAGAGAAAGCTATTGTTGATTGTTCACACAACTAGGAAACAAAAGTGTGCACTATTAACAGATAATAAAACTGATCCTGGAAGAGGAACTGAATCTGCCAGGCAGGACTAATCACTTTTCAAAATATTATGTTTGAACAGTCCTTTCTGTGGAAAAACTTGAAAACACTCTCTGCCTGTGCTTAAGGGAAGCATATATTCAGTTGAATGAATATGCCTGATGTCTGTTGTACACATATCTAGAAACTACTCAAATGGCTCAAGACAGATGCAGAGAATATTATTAAATGTGTAGCTGAATTTTCTCTACGGATATTGCAACATCCTTGGTCTAATTCTCAAATGCCTTTTGGGACTGGAGGGGGTTGGGAGATCATTGATCCAAGTCTGAGACTGGCTTTGAGTCAGGAAATGAACTGAAAATGCGTCATCTTCTTGGCTGAGGAAGGCCTTCTGCACGGCAGGATTTAGCATCACCCCAATACAACCTTAGCAGGGTGCTTTCCAAGACCATAAACTTTGCCTTTTCCAATTCTGTCTCCAGACCACTGCAGCACTCCTGTGTTTCATCAGCCCCACCCTATCTCCCAGAGCACTGGGTTCCTAAAAACTTCTTATCTAGGATAGCATGTGGTCTTGTTGGGATTTGGTGCCAAACCCTGAGCTATTGGGAATGTAAGTCTTAAACCAGGGTCAAAATCTGGCTGTGGCAGTGATTGCACATGTGTCTTTTGGAGAAATATGATCCAATATCATAATTCAATTGGAGAGATCACTGAGGTCCAGAGAGGTTAAATACTATCCTCATGCTTGTATAGGTAATCAGGAACAGGTGGGATCAGAAATTCAATCTCTTTTCTGACTGCTAATTAGGTGTTCTTTTCTGTAGGGGGGTGATTCTTTCCTTGAGAATGTTCAGCTACAGTTCTCTAAGAAACAGTTAACAAAGAACAGCCTGGTATAGTACAATACAAAAACAATTTCTGAAATAAGACAGATCAGGACTCAAGTCGTAGGTAGATGTGCGAACTTAAATAAATAAATAAAACTCTTTTCTATAATATGCTTTGCCTGATATTAATATAGCTATTCTAATTTCTTCTGAGCAGTGTTAGCATAAACTTTTCAATTCTTTTCCTTTTAACTTTTTTGTGTTTTTACATTTACAGTGTGTTTCTTGTAAGCAACATATAACTGGATATTGTTTATAAATCTAATCTTACAGTTTCTGCTTTTAAATTAGGATGCTTAGATTATTTATATTAAGTTGATTATAGCTATTATTAGACTGAGTCTATAATTTTGTTATTTGTTTTTTATTAGCCTCATTTTTGTTATTTTTCCCCTCTTTTTAGGTCTCCCCCACCTCTGTTTTTTGGTACTAGGAATTGAACCCAGAGGTGCTTTATCACTGAGGCACATCCCCAGCCATTTTTATTTTTTATTTTAAGATAGGGTTTTGTTAAATTGCTTAGGGCCTTGCTAAATTGCTGAATCTGGCCTTGAACTTGTAATCCTCCAGCCTCAGCCTCTTGAGCTGCTGGGATTATAGGTGTGTGCCACCGTACCCTGCATGTCTTTCCCATTTGATCATGTGAGTGTTTTCAATGATTCCTTTTTATTTCTTTTTCATCTTATTAACCTTTGTTATTATTCATCATTTTAAAATTTATACTATGTATTTTCATCATAGTCTGCTTTCAAGTATTACTAAATTATTTTGCTTGAGCTGGGCATGGTGGCACATGCCTGTAATGCCAGCAATTTGGGAAGCTGAGGCAGGAGGATCCCAAGTTTAAAGCCAGCCTCAGTAGCATAGAGAGGCCCTAAGCAACTTAGCAAGACTTTGTCTCAAAAATGAAAAATAAAATGGGCTAGGGATGTAGTTCAGTGTAAAAGAGCCTCTGGGTTCAAACCCCCTCCCCCAATTACTTTGTTTGTATTAATAAGACCTTACAGCATTATACCTTCATTTCTCCTCTCTGGACCTTATGCTGTAGTTGTAATGCATTTTATTTTTATGTATGTTTTAAACTTCACCCTACCTTTTTATGACCTTTGTTTTAACAGTTAATTTCTTTTGCAGAGGTATCCTTCATATCTATCTTTCTCTCTCTTTCTACTCATGTAATTACCATTCTTCTGTTCTTCACTCTTTTATGTAGATCTGTGTTTCCATATGGTGTTTTTATTTTGCCTAAAGGAAGTCCTTTAACAATTCTTGTAATGAGGGTCTTCTAGCGATAAATTATTTCAGCTATTTCTTTTTGGAAGGTATTTTTCCAGATACAGAATTCTAGGTACACAGGCTTATCCTTTCAATACTTTCAAGATGTTGCTCCAAAATGTCTTTCTTGCTTTTTTCATTTTTACCTTGCTTCCCACATTAAATATACGGTCATCCTTATCTTTGCTTCTCTGTAAATAGCAAGTCCTTTTTCTCTGGATGATTTTAAGATTTTTCTCTTTTGGGAGGAGGCGGCGGGTACCAGGGATTGAACTCAGGTACACTCAGCCAGTAAGCCACATCCCCAGCCATGTTTTTAATTTTATTTAGAGACATGGTCTGACGGAGTTGCTTAGTGCTTTGCTTTTGCTGAGGCTGGTTTTGAACTTGCAATCCTCCTGCCTCAGCCTCCCAAACTGCTGGGATTATAGGCATGCACCACCAGATCTGGCAAGATTTTTCTCATTATTATTGCTTTTAGGCAATTTGATCATAAAATATCTTGGTGCAGTTTTTCTTATATTTCTTGTGCTTGGAGTTGAATGAATTTCTTATAGAAATACATATATAGTTTTCATGAAGTTTGGAATTTTTTCAGAAAATATTTTGTCATTTTTTGCCACTCTCCTCTTTTTCCTCTTTTTTTTTTTTTTTTGAATATGACCATGTATATTTGGGACATATAACATTCTCCTTTAACCCTATTTCCTTATTTTGGTTTTTTTTTTCTGTGTTTCATTTCAGATAGATCCTATTACTCTGCCTTTAATTTCACTAATCTTACTTCTATAGCATACAATTTGTTCCTAACCCCTTCTAATGTCCTTTACATTTCACACATTGAAGTTTTTATCTCTAGAAGTTCCATGTAGGTTTTTTTGTTATTTTTTTATTCTAATTTGTTATAAATAACAGCAGAATGCATTGCATTTCATATTGCACTTATAGAGTACATTTTTACATATCTCTGGTTATATACAAAGTATTTTTTAATATCTATGTTTCTATTCAACTTTTCACACACAACAAATCCAGTTATAATAAGTGTTTCAATGTTTCTAAGCTAATTCTAGTATGTGTATCGTGTTTGAGTGTTTCATCTAATTATTCTTGTCATTATGGATCATATTTCCTCACTCTTTGCATGCCTGTTAATCTTCAATTTGACGCCAGATACTGAAATTACATCTTCTTGGCTGCTGGATTTTTTTTTTTTTATTTCTACAAATATTCCTGCACTTTGCTCTATGATGCAGTTAATTTTGTTGGTGCCATTTTGATCCTTTTTTGTTCCTGCTTTTATGTTTTGCTAGTGGTTCTAGAGCAGTGCTCAGTCCTATTTTGCATCCCTTTGTGTACTCTACCTAATGTCTCATGAATTATGAGATTTTTTTTCCAGTCTGGCTGGTGGGGACAGGTACTATTTCTTCTCTTGTTTTCAGATGGTTCTTTCTCAGTCTTGATTAGTTTCTTCACACATGTACTGATATGTATTCTACTGAGTATGCAAGGGGAGGCCTTCTGCATATCTTTGGGGTTCTCTTTATATATAAATATCTCTCCTTTGATTTTCTTTCCTATAAAGTCTAGTTGCATTAGTGTCCCTGGACTTTGACCTCTATCTGATCAATTCAAAGAGTCCATTGCTTCAATTTTCCCTCCCTATGTTATATCTTGGAAAATTTTTAAGATTCAGTAGTAAATAGTGACAATCCTAGAGCTTACCTTAATTGTTTTTATATTCTTCAGCTATCACTGTACTTCACTGAATGCTATCCAGTGCCTTAAAACTGTTTTTAAATTTATTCTGTCTGTTTTTGATGAGAAGGTAAATCCTCTCCTTGGTATCCCATCTTGGCTGGCATGTAAGTCCCAGATGAACATTTCAGAACATTAATTTCTCCATTTGTAAAGTAGAAATAACAGTGGTCCCTATGGCAGTGGGTATTTGTGAAGATTAAGTGAGATAATATATATGAGCCTTTTTTATGATATTGGGAATTGAACCTATGGCCTCACACATGCTAGGCATGTGCTCTACCACTGAGCTACACTCCCAGCCCATTTTATTTGATTTTGAGCTGGGGGGTGGTTCTCACTAAGTTGCCCAGGCTGGCCTCAAACTTGTAATCCTCCTATTTCAGCCTCCTGAGTGTCTGAGATTACAGACATGTACCACCATGCCTGGCTAATACATTTAAACATTTTTCATAGTAGCTATTTAATAAAATACATCATTTTCCTTCCCCTTTCTCAACTTTAGTATGTGTCCACAACTTTCCTATCAGCCCAGGCCTTGGGCCTCCAGGGGTTGTTTGAGCAATGTCTGTAACCAACACAAACTGTCAGTCCTTTAATGGTTGAATTCATTAGAAAAACTTGTTTGTATATTGGGGAAAGGAAAGAGAACCACACCTGATCTGTTTTAAGAAAACAAATTGAAACAAATTGTTTCAAAATTCCTCCAGTCTTAAGAGTATAAGAAAATATAATTCCATCATTACTTGCAAGGATGGTTAAGTTTTTGTGAGAGGATAAGACAGAAAGGGAGGGGGGGGAAGAGAGAGAGAGAGAGAGAGAGAGAGAGAGAGAGAGAGAGAGAGATATGCAGAGGGAGAAAGGTAGAGGGAGAGAAAATCCATCATCATAACACAGGCAGTGCTTTATAAAAGCTCTGTGCTATTTCAAATTTAGTATTTGCTGTGCTTAAGGACAGCTCATGTTTACTTTTACAGCTTAGTCTATGGATCATTTATAATATAGTTCTCTATGCCTTCTCCAGGAAACAACATATCTTCTAGTGAGGAAGTTCCACACCCTCCTAGAAAACTGGATAGAATGATTGAGAGAGTTTCAGATGGAAAAGAAGGGCAGACACCCAATGATGGTGCAGGCCAACAAGTGAGTCAGCTAGCATACAGTGCCCAAGTATACTACAGAGTATAACTTGACCTTTAAAGAAGGAAAAATCTTTCCAAATATTGAGTCAACTTATATTCTGCATTTCTCCCTTGCTCATTTTAGAGTGCTGCCTTCACTGCCCCTGCCGAATAGCAGTCCATTCATTCAATTATTTATTCAATTAGTAAATATTTACTCAGCATATACTATGTGAATAGCACATTGCCAGGACTGACATGAAAAAAAATTATGATACTTGTCCTTATGGACTTTTTATTGTCAAACTGTTGCCAAAGGCAAGGAACGACCCTAAATGTTGTCCTTAATTTCAGCAGAATCTTACACTGCCAATTCAGTGTGGAAGTTGGGAAGGGAAATGAATCTTTTAAAATTATGGTGGTTCTTTTTAGTCCTGACCTTATAGTTTGACTTCAGTCCTACCCACATCATATACTGAACAACCAATAAAGTTAAGCCACAGAAACCACATTGTCAACATTCACATAGGAAATGCCATGCATTTCTTTGGTCTTTTCTGCCATTTCATTCCTATGCCACTACTATTGCTTCTTGACATCACTTCCTAGTTTTGGTTGTTCCTATCCTTTGGATTCATCAGCTTCAACTGACTGTTGCTTATCAAGCTTGATCTTATAAGGAATTTAGTTCAGCTTGTCTCTTTGAAATTTTTTTATTCCTAAATACCTCAGGTGGGGCAACCCAGCCTAGGTTTGGCACTCAGGATTTACATTCTCACTAGGCTTTCCCTGGTTCCTGGAAGATGAAAATAGGGCATTACAGAATTTAGACAATGGGGAGCTTACTCAGGTTGTATATTGAAAATTTATTCTTTTCTATGGCAAGTGTACACCAAGCAACTACTATCTACTGGGAGTTCTGCTCTGATCAAAATATAGTCTAGTGGTGGGCAAGAGAGCTAAATTAATTTTTAAAAAGCACAGGCAAATGTAATATGATAGTGAGGGTAAGGAACCTTAAAGGATTGGCAAGTACTGTGATGGAGAGAGGTTGATTAATGGTAGTAGGAGATGGCTAATTTAAATAGGGTATTCAGGAATGTTTGCTCTAAAATTTGGTTACTTCAACAGATCTGTAGGATAAGCAGGAGCCACATATGCAAAGATTCATCTAGAGGAAGAGCTTTCTAGGTAGAGGGAACAGCAAGTTAAAAAAATGTCCTGTGATATGTTAGAGAACAGAGGCTGAAGGGGCTGAAGGATTGTAAGCAAGGGAAGAGTGACAGGAGATAAGGTAGGAGATATGGGCAGAGATCAGATTTTTTGTTTGACCTCATGATCATAGTAGATTGGGAGCGTTCAAGCTGTGTGTGGGTGAGATTCAACTCCCTAGCAATAGCCTCAGATCAAAAGTGAAGAACCCTGTGTTAAATTGTAATTCTACCATGAATTTATATGTCTTTTAAAATGAGCCAGTTCTCTTTTTTACCCCACTAAGTTTTCTCTTCTAAAAAATGAGAGGATTGGATTGGACTTTCTTTAAATTCTTTTGAAACTCCAAAATTCTATGAAAATAATGTAAAATTCTGATGAAAGGTGTGGGTTAGTTTAAATCCAGCTACTTCAAATTTTATCACTTACTTCTGGGGATATTAATCATAAAGCATCTATTCCAATATAGATTTTGAATTCTAATAATTTTTCTTAAAGTTAATTCTCAAAGTTTAACTACCTCTCATGCAGAGGATAAGACAACAATTTTTATCTTCAATTACCTTCAAAATGTCTTAGAAAAAAGTATCTCAAGTTTGAAATTTTATCACTATGTATGTACATAAATGATTGAAGACCTTGTGATAAAATTTTCATAAACAACAGCTTTATTGATATATAATTCATTCACTTAGAGTAAACAATTCAATGGATTTTTAGTATATTCAATTGTGCAATGAATGAGCACCACAACAAATTTCACAATATTTTCAATATTGCATAAATCACAATTTTTTAAAGTCCACAAACACTTTTAAGTTTTAGAAAGTGTCATGAGCTAACATGAAAGAGGGTGATACACTTGCAGCTCTATTATAACAGCTAGTTTTTGCTGAGTTGGTTTGTTTCATATCACTGTGAGTTATATATTGAGTATAATAGTAGTAGCAATGTAATGAAGAATTAATTCATCTTGGAAACAATACATTTTTAAATCTATGTATGTGATCTGCTTAGATGTGTATTTGTATTGCTTTAATAGATGGCAAAAAACTATCACATGAAATTATATTACTTGCTGAATGTTTTTTTAGTTTGTATGGAGACATTTAGGGAAATTGATAGCCTTGGTTATCTAATATCAATATAACATGAGCCAAATAATGAAGCTTCTCTTGTCTTTTACAGGGATGTTTAGATTAGGGAACATTTTTGTTGTTGACCTGTGATCTACCCAGTGTTACAGTGTGGCCAGCCTGGGTAATGAGAAAATCTCATTCTAAAATTTGAAAGGTTATGTTTAAAATTCTCATGCTGTCATCATTTTATTCATATAGCATATTTTGTGTTTTTCCATGTTCTTAAATATTTTGGGAACTCTTCCAAGAATGTTTATGATAAAGGCAATGATAATGCAAAGTTGAAATCTAATAATCATGACAATAATAATGATTTGTGCCCTAACCAGTGATCTTTCAGCTAATTACAATGTCATCTATCTAAGCACCCAATCACCCAAATAACCTTCCTCTGGGACTTGGCTTTCCTATTGGTCAGATTATGAATAAACAGTTGAATAGACAGATAATTGTACCATACTTGGGATAATTTAGAGGTGCCTGAAATTGCAGTTACTTGTTTATCAGTCCAAATTTGGTCATACAGAGTGCTAACTCAGAAGTTTTCTGGTTTCTTTCTCCCATGCACATCCCAGCAGCAAGTTTACTTCAGGGCAAAGAAAAAATACTTCTCAGAGATGTACCAACTTGAAGGTGTTCCTACTCTAAAGTGCCAGAAAACATAAAAGATAGTCTTGAATATTTAATAGTTCTCCTGAGGGAGGTGCCAGTCTCCATTCCAAACCTACTGAATCAGTGACTGAATTTTTACAAGATATCCAGGTGATTTACATGTGCATTAAAGTTTGAGAAGCACTGCAGCAGATGATCTCTATAGGTATCTACTGTGCTACGTGATATTTCTAGAACTTTCATATGGTAGGATTGTGTTGGGGCCTGTGATTTTGCATTTATGCACTTTCTAAAATCACCTGTGTGCATGAAATATGAGTAGTTATGAGCTGGTCTTTGAATTGGTGTTAGTCTGTAACTAATATATTCCAAAAGCTTAAATGCACACATATTTGCCTAAATTATTCTCTGAGTTGACTTATAGTGTATCTAGTATTGAGGATGTGCTAGCTAGCAAATCTTTTAAACATTTTGTTCATTTTAAATTTTTCATTAACTTGTAATACTTGTACATTTTTATGTGGTTTAGTGTAATAATTCAACACATTTATGCAGTATATATCCTGATGAAATCAGGGTAATTACCATTTCCATTTCCTTGTCATTTCTATAGATTTCAAGCTTCTCTCTTATAGTCATTCCCAAAATACATAATATTTTATCGTGAACTATGGTCACACCAACGTGCTGTGGAACACCAGAATATATTCCTTCTATCTACCTGTTCTGGTACATGTTATCCAATCTCCATTTATGTCTCCATCCTACCTTTCTCAGCTTCTAGCAATTACTCTTTTACACCCAGATTGAGATTTTTTTTTTTTTTTTTTTTTTTTGTGGTACCGGGGATTGAACTCAGGGGCACTCGACCACTGGGCCACATCCTCAGCCCTTTTTTGTATTTTATTTAGAGACAGGGTCTCACTGAGTTGCTAAGTGCCTCGCCATTGCTGAGGCTGGCTTTGAACTCGCGATCCTCCTGTCTCAGCCTCCCAAAGTGCTGGGATTACAGGCGTGTGCCACCGCGCCTGGCTCCAGATTGAGTTTTTAAGCTTCCACATGAGAGAGATAATTAAATAATTTATTTCTGTGTCCAGCTTATTTCCTTAACATAATGTCCTCCAGGTCCATCCTTTTTGTTGCAAATGATAGGATTTATTTCTTCTTCATGGCTAATAGTCCTTTGTGCATATATACCACATTTTCTTTATCCATTCTTCTGTCAATGAACATCTTAGTTGATTTCATATCTGGCTTTTGAGAATAGTGCTGCAAAAAACAGGGCAGGGCAGGTTTTTTCATATGATATTTTCACACATATATAATGTTCAAATGAGTATGAAAATATCTATTTCTTCAAACATTTATCATTTCTTTGTGATGAAAATACTCAAAATCATTTCCCTAGCTTTTAAAAAGTGTTTGGAATATTATATTTGTCTATAGTCACCCTATTGTACAGCAGCAAACCAGAACTTCTTGTTATCTAATGATAACTTAGTACCCATGATCAACCATTCTCCATCCTTCTGTCCCCACTACTCTCCCCAGCCTCTGATAACCATCATTCTATTCTCATCTTCTACAAGATCATTTTTTTTTAAAACTTCCACACATGAGTGAGATCATGTGATGCTTGGATTTCTGTGCCTGGAGTATTTCAACAAAATGACTTCCATTTGTTGTCACAAATGACAGGATCTCATCATTTTTTATGAATAGTTATTCCACTGTGTATATATACCATATATTTCTTAAATATTTATTTATTTGCTTTAGCTGTACACAATGGGTTTATTTGTACTTGGTGCTGAGTATCGAACCCAGGCCGCGCACGTGCCAGGCAAGCATTCTACCGCAGAGCCACAACCCCAGCCCTATACCATATTTTCATTATCCATTCATATGTTGATGGACACTCAGGCTGCTTTCCATAATGGCTGTACTAATTTACATTATTACCAACAGTGTATAAAAGTTCCCCTTTCTCTACATCCCCACCATATTTTTACATTTTTTCTTTTTTTGCTAATGAGCTTTTTATCTGGGGTGAGATGTTATCTCATTGTAGATTCAATTTGCATTTGCCTGATGATTATTGAGAATTTTTCATATGTTTGTTGACCCTTTGTATTTCTTCTTTTTAGAAATATCTATTTAGATCATTTGTCCATTTTCTAATTGAATCATTTGTTTTATTGCTGTTGAATTTCTGTGTTCCTTATATATTCTGGATATTAATCCTCTATGAGATGAATAGTTTGCAAATATTTTCCCTCTTTCTATTTGTTGTCTCTGTCTCTTCACTCTGTTGATTTTATCTTTTGCTGTGAAAAAGCTTTGTAATTTGATGTAATTTCATTCATCAAATTTTGCTTTTGTTTCCTGTGATTTTGGAGAATTATGCAGAAAATCATTGCATGAATCAATATCTTGTAGTGTTTTCCCCTAGTAGTCTCAGAGTTTCAGGCTTACATTAAAGTCTTTAATTCATTTTGAGTTGATATTTGTACAGGTTGAGAGATAGGGGTCAAGTTTCAATCTTCTGTGCATGGATATTCAGTTCTCTCAACAGCATTTATTGAAGGGGCTTTCATTTGGCCAATGTATATTTTTGGTAGATTTATTGAGAACCAATTGGCAGTAGATCTGTGCATTTATTTATAGGGTCTTAATTCTATTGTCTTGGTCTATTTGTAAGTTTTTTTGGTTACAAGAATAGAACTCAGGGGCACTTGGACACTGAGCCACATCCCCAGCCCTATTTTGTATTTTATTTAGAGACAAGGTCTCACTGAGTTGCTTAGCGCATCATTTTTTTTTTTTTTCCTGAGGCTGGCTTTGAACTCGTGATCCTCCTGCCTCAGCCTCCTGAGCTGCTGGAATTATAGGCGTGCACCATGAGCCCGGTGCCTGACCATACTTTTGCAGCTCCTTGAGGTCATGCCATTTACACCTTGGGCAAACTATCTTCAGTATCCCCTCAGAGATGTACCTCTGGATGTGGAGTGTTCTTGTGCCTCACCATGGTTCAGTAAAGCAAAGTGAGCACTATGGGGTTGGCCATCATGTTGACAACACATACTCAAACACCTTGCATTGCAAAAAGAACTAAAGATATTAAATCATGTGAATCAGGTTGTTGAGGAAAGCCACTAGTGCCACCAAGACTCAAGGAAGGTGAAATCTGGGGTGGGTACATTCCCACTTTGAATATCTTCCCTTCTTTCTATCACTATTCTAGAGGTGATTTTTTAAAAGTTAAGGATTTATTTATCTAAATTGACCAATATGGGATGTAGGATATAGCTCAGTGGTAGAGTTCTTGTTTACGATGTACAAGGCCCTGGGTTCCATTCATAAAATATTGACAAATAAAAATTTTATATATATATACATATATATATCATGTACAAAATGTTTTGAAATATGTATTTTGAGTGACTATATTAAGCCAATTAACATTATCTCACATACTTATCATTTATCTAAAAAATCATGAGGATTTTTTAGAAAGATAATCATAATTATTACACTTTAGAAAAAAGTATGCCTGAGCAAATAACAATAATCTCTTATACCATCAAACACTTAATAAGCATTAAAGTACCAAAGTATAACATGAACATCATGTGTTTATGTTTCTCTGAATTGTATTTAAGATCCACATATTTTTAATTGTTTGGTATTTTTTTAAAAATATTTTTATTTATTTGCTTTTTAGTTGTACACAATGTGTTTTTTATTCAATGCATTTTATTTGTACATGGTGCTGAGGATCGAACCCGGGTCGCCCACATGCTAGGCGAGTGCTCTACCGATGAGCCACAATCCCAGCCCCTGTTTGGTATTTTTAAAATTCTCTTTTAATCTGTGGGCTGTACTTCCAGTTCCAGTTCTTATCTTTTTCTTGAAATAAATCTGTTGAAGGAACTGATGGTGTATTGCTGATCCCATCAAAATGGTGTGGTTTGACATGTCTATCTTATTTTTTCTTATCTACCTTGGCATTTAGAGCTAGAGGCATAATAGATTGAATTTTTAAAAAAATATACTTCAGAACTCTTCTGATTATCAGCTAAAATGGACTCAATATTAAAAATCACCTCATAGAGTTGCACAGCAATCCCATAAAGTGTATAGCATAATGGTTCCCATGTAGACACTCAAAAAATAATAAGAGGGGCTGGGGTTGTGGCTCAGCGGTAGAGCACTTGCCTAGCACGTGCATGGCCTGGGTTCGATCCTCAGCACCACGTAAAAATAAATACATTGTGTACAACCAAAAGCAAATAAATAAATATTTTTAAAAAAATAACAAAAATATGACACATAGGAAAGAGGGACATATGATATGTGCCTGGGGGTGGCAGGGACAAAATAAACATTTATTGAGTACATATTATGTGTCAGACACTGGCCTAGATGTTAGGAATAAAGTGTATGTGTTGTTCAAGAAATCTTAGCCTAGCTGGGTGCAGTCATGCATGCCTGTAATCCCAGCAACTCGGGAGGTTGAGGTAGGAGGATCAGGAGTTCAAAGCCAACCTCAGCTAATGGCAAGGCACTTAGCAACTCAGTGAGACTCTGTCTCTAAATAAAATACAAAATAGGGCTGGGGATGTGGCTCAGTGGTCGAGTGCCCCTGAGTTCAATACTGGGTACAGCCCCCCCCCCAAAATAAAAAGAAACCTTAGCCTGTTCTAATGTCATGAGAATACTTGCTTAGGTATTCTTCAAGATTTATTATTTTAGATTTCACATTTAATTCTATCATCTATTTCAATTTAATTTTTGTGTGTGGTATGAAATATGAATCATGATTAATTTTCTTTAAAACATTTTTTTGTAGTTGTAGATGGAGCAAACGCCTTTATTTTATTTGTTCATTTTTTTATGTGGTGCTGAGGATTAAACCCAGTGCATGCTAGGCAAGTGCTCTGCCACTGAGCTACAGCCCCAGCCCTCATGATTAGTTTTCTTTCAAACAAATATTCAATTCAAATTTTCAACTCTATTGAAAAGATAAGAATGTGCAGTTATAACTTTTTATGCATCCCTTATATTGATAATCAGTATTTTTTTTTATTTATTTACTTTAGTTGTACACAATGCAATTCATTTATGTTTACGTGGTGCTGAGGATCGAACCCGGGCCGCACACGTGCGAGGCGGGCGCTCTGCCGCTGAGCCACAATCCCAGCCCAGATAATCAGTATTTTTGTTCTAAAATTTTTCATGATCACTCTAGCCAAGAGTTTATCAGTTATATTTACAAAAACAACTTTTAAAAATTATCACTATAGTTTCTTTTCTCTTTGATTGATTTTTGCTCCTACATGTTTTATTTTCTTCCTTCTGTTCATTTCCTATATCTTTAACTTCTTGAGAATGATTTTTGACCATTAATTTTCAGTCTTATTTATTTTCTGATAAATGTATTTATATAGGGTTATAGATTTTTCTCTAAGCACTAACTTAGTAACATTCATGAGTTCTGATAGAAGTATGTCCATTATTTGGGAATGTAGCTTTAGTGGTAGAGTGCCTGTCTAATATGCATGGGACCCTGGATTGATCCCCAGCATTGATAAAAAGAAGTATTTCTATTATCATTCAGTTAAGTTTATATTCTAATTTCTACCAAAATGTCTTTGGATTATGGTTTATTTAGAAGCATTTTGCTGAGTTTAAACATGTGGAGATTTTATATTCTATTTTGTTAAGCTTTATTCCACTGTGACAGAGAACATACTCTGAACGATTTCAGTCCACATTTCTCCCCTAACTTCATTGAAGTAAAATTGTTGTACAAAAATTGGCACAATGTACACAGTTTGGTGAGTTGGACATATGTAAATACTCATATTACTATCACCACAGTCCAGGTAATAAACATTTCCCTCACTTCTAAGAGTTTCTTCATGTCCTATTGCCGTAGGAACACTTACCATGAAATTCATCCTTAAACAATTTTTTAAGTAC
Source organism: Tamias sibiricus (assembly GCA_025594165.1). Lineage (NCBI taxonomy): Eukaryota > Metazoa > Chordata > Mammalia > Rodentia > Sciuridae > Tamias > Tamias sibiricus. The sequence continues at coordinate 106,862,299 of CM046667.1, forward strand.
ACAATACCTTATTCTTAACTACAGGCACTGTATTATACAGCAGATCTCTGAAATGTACTCATCTCATATAACTATAAATTTATATCCATTAAACAATTTTTCTTACCACTCTCTCCCCACCATCTAACCATCATTCTATTATGTACTTCTGTACCTTTGACTATTTTAAATACTGCATACAAGAGGAATCGTGGTATTTGTCTTTCTGTGACATTTTACTTAGTGTCTTCCTCTTCCATCAATGTTGTTGCAAATGGTAAGATTTCTTTCTTTTTTAATCCTGAATGATATTCAACATTTTCTTTATTTAATCATTTATTGATGTACATTTGTGTTGTAACTATATCTTGGGTATTTTGAACATTGCTGAAATTAAAAAAAAAAAAAACATGACTGCATCTATCTTTCTGTGATCTTGATTTCAATTCTTGGGATATATCCCCAGAAGAAGAACTGTTGGATTATATGATAGTTCTATTTTTGATTTTTTGCAGACTTCATACTATTTTCTACAGGGACTGCTGCACATATCCACCAACAGTGTACAAATGTTCCAGTTTTCTATTTCTTCATCAATACTGCTTATCATTTTTCCCAATGATAGCCATCCTAATGGGTATGAGGTGATATCTCTTTGTGCTTCTGATTTGCATTTCTCTGGTGATTATCAGTGTTGAGCATCTTTTCATACTATTGTCTATTTCTTCTTTGCAAAATAGTGTATTGAAGTCCTTTGCCTGTCTTTAAATTTTTTTCTGTTTTTTTAAAATTTTGTTATTGAGTATTTAGGAGTTAATTATATATTTTGGAAATTAAACACATGTCAGATATATGAGTTGTAGATATTTTATCCTATTCTTTAGGTTACATTTTTTTTACATTGTTGATTGTTTCCTTTGCTGTGAAAAAGTTTTTTTTTTTTTTTTTTTTTTTTTTTTGTGGTACCAGGGATTGAACTCAGGGGCCCTCGACCACTGGGTTACATCCCTAGCCCTTTTTTGTATTTTTATTAGAGACAGGGTCTCACTGAGTTGCTAAGTGCCTCGCCATTGCTGAGGCTGGCTTTGAACTCACGATCCTCCTGCCTCAGCCTCCCACAGTGCTGGGATTACAGGCATGCGCCACCGCGCCCGGCTAAAAGTTTTTTTTTTTAAATGTAATTCAATCCCACTTATCTCTTCTGGCTTTTGTTGCCTATGCTTTGGTATCATATCCAAAGAACCATTGTGCAGACCAATGTCATGGAGCATTCCCCTTGTATTATTATATCAGTTTTTTTTTTTTTTTTTTTTTTTGTGGTACCGGGGATTGAACTCAGGGGCACTCGACCACTGGGTCACATCCCCAGCCCTTTTTTGTATTTTATTTAGAGACAGGGTCTCACTGAGTTGCTAAGTGCCTTGCCATTGCTGAGGCTGGCTTTGAACTCGCGATCCTCCTGCCTCAGCCTCCCAAATTATATTAGTTTTTTAAAAAACATTTTTTAGTTGTAGATGGACACAATGCCTTTATTTAATTTATTTATTTATATGTGGTGCTGAGGATTGAACATAGTGCCTCTGAAGTGCTACGTGAGTACTCTACCACTGAGCCACAATTGCAGGCCCTTATTATTAGTTCTTTAGTTTCAGATCTTATGCTTAAGTTTTTGATTCGCCTTAGGTCGATTTTTAAATGGTGTTATATAAGGGTATAATTTAATTCTTTTGCATGTAAATATCCAGTTTTTGCAGTATCATTTTTTGAAGAGACTCTCCTTTCCCCATTGTATGTTTTGGCACCCTTGTTCAAGATCAGTTGACTAAAGATGTGAGGATTCATTTGTGTGCTCTTTATTCTATTTCACTTTTGTATATATCTGTTTTTATACCAGTATCATACTATTTACAGTTCTATAGTTTTGTAATCAAGTAGTATGATGCCTCTAGCTTTGTTCTTGCTTACTATTGCTTTGGCTATTCAGAGTCTTTCATGGTCCCATATGGCTTTTTTAAAAGATATTGTTTTTAGTTGTAGTTGGACATAATATCTTTATTTTATTTATTTATTTTTATGTGGTGCTGAGGATCAAACCCAGTTCTTCACACGTGCTAGGCGAGCACTCTACCAATGAGCCACAACCCCATCCCTTCATATGAATTTTAATATTGTGTTTTTTCTGTTTCTGTGAAAAATGTAAAAATGTCTTTGGGGTTTTGATAGATTGCTTTTTTTTTTTTTTTTGTACTGGGGATTGAACTCAGGGGCACTTGACCACTGGGCCACATTCCCATCCCTTTTTTGTATTTTATTAGAGACAGGGTCTCACTGAGTTACTAAGTGCCTCACCATTACTGAGGCTGGCTTTGAACTCGTGATCCTCCTGCCTCAGCCTCCCAAGTGCTGGGATTACAGGCGTGTGCCACCGCGCCAAGCTAAGATTGCTTTGAATCTGTAGATCACTTTGGATTTGATAGACATTTTAACAACAAGACTTTCAATCCATGAACATGGGATGTCTTTTCATTTATTTATGTTTTTTATTATTTATTTAACCTGAATTTCATAGTTTTCAGTGTAAAATTATTTCACTTCATGTTTTGGTTTAGATATTAGGTGTCCTACAAAAGCTCATGTGTGAGACAATGAAAGGAGGTTTAGAAGAAAAATGATTGGGTTAGGAAAGCCTTAACCCAATAAGTAAATTAATTCCCTAATGGAGTTAATTGAGTGGTAACTGAAGGCAGGTAGGGTGTGGCTAGAGGAGTTGGGTCATTGGGGGTTTGCCTTTGGGGTATGTATTTTGTATGTGGCAAGTGGAGACCTCTCTCTCTGCTTCCTGATCACCATGTGAGCTGCTTCCCTCCACCACACTCTTCCACCATGATGTTCAGCTTCACCTTGAGCCCTAAGGAATGGAGCTAGCTGTCTATGGGTTGAGACCTCTGAAACCATGAGCCCTCAAATTAACTTTTCCTCCTCTAATGTTGTTCTTGTCAGGTCTCTTAGTCATAGCAGCAGCAAAGTTGACTAAAACACCTCATTTTGCAGGTTTATTTCTATGTGTTTTATCCTATTTTCATGATTAATGTGATTTTATTAATTTATTAATATATTTTTATTAATTTCAGTGTTTGGAATTATCTGTTTGTAAATGGTACCGTTTTATATGGAGAAAACCCTAAAGACTTCACAAATATCCATTAGAACTAAAAAAATGAATTCAATAAAGCTGCAGGATACTAAATTAACACAAACATCCATTGTTTCTATAAATAGCAACAAAAATATCTGACTTAAGTCCTTTAAAGTGTGTTGATAATGCCCTTATGATCCTACATATGTTCAATTTTTGGCAAATTTTTTTCTGTCATGTTTTCAGTGTTCAGAAAAGTGAATAAAGTCTAGTATATTACTAATGATGTTCGGTCCTTCTGTATTCTGACACTTTATTATCTCCTTGTCTTATAATTATATTTCCCATGTAAAAGTAGTTTTCTATCTTTCTTTTAATTCTTCTGGATTTTTGTTGTATATATTTTAAACAAATTTTATAAGAAGTTTACAAATTCAGATTTTTTAATCTCCCAAATATATTGATTCTTTCATAATTTTATAGTATCCTTTATCTCTAGTAATGTTCCTTACCTACCACGGTTCGAAAATATTTTAATTTTGTCTTTTTTAGTTTCATGTGTTGGTAACTTGGTCCTCCATGTGGTGGTGGTAAGGTGGTGGGAACTTTAAGTGGCAGGGCCTAGGGGGAGGTCCTGATGTCTTTGGGTCATGCCCTTTGAAGGGATTAAGTTAGTTCATATAGAAGCCTGAGCTAGTTCTCATAAGAGTAGGTTGTTGTAACTCAGACTTCTGGTCTTACCATGTGATCTTTCACTCTTATATGTGCTCTGGCCACTGTGATTCATCTGCCATGGTCCTCACTAGAATCCAGCTGATGTGGGCATGATGTCCTTGAACCTATAGAACTGTGATATTGTATGTTATCCAGTCTCAGTTATTTCATTATAGTAATGGAAAATATACTAACACATTGCCTTAAAATCTATTGTCTGATATTAATAGAGCTATGCCAGCTTTCTTTGGTTTGTGTTTACATGATATATTTGTTCTATTTTCTTATTTTTAACATTTTGTGTTCTTATATTTAACATATACTTTTTATAAACAATGTTTAAAGAACTCATACTATCAAATTTAGTCTTTTAATTGGTACCTTGGTCCATTTATACTTAACGTGATTTCTGACTTAGTAGCTTATTATTTTCTATTTTTCCATGTGTTTATATTCTTTTATCTGACCTTTATAGTCTCAATTATAACTAAAACAATTATTCCCTACTTGCCTATCTATTGTTTTTTTTTTTTTTTGTACCAGGGATTGAACCCAGGGGCACTTAATAACTGAGCCACATCCCCAGCCCTTTTCACATTTTATTTTGAAGCAAAGTCTTGCTAAGTTGCTTAGGGCCTCATTAAGTTGCTGTGGCTGGCTTTTAACTCATGATCCTCCTGCTTCAGCCTCCCAAGCTGCTGGCATTACCTGTGTGCACCACCAGGCCTGGCCCATCTATTATCTTTCTATGTACAAGCTATTTCAGTGGTTACTTTAGGACAGTGGTTTCTAAAGTGATGTCCAGAGGCTCCTAGGGGTTCCTAAGAGTCTTTCAAGGAGTCTGAGATAAAAATTGTTTTTAATAATATTAATATAGTTTACCTTTTCTCTCTCTTTCATAGATATATAGTGGGATTATCCAGAAGCTTCCTAAGGTGTGATACTATAATAGACTAAATACAATATCAGATATGAAGATGAAACTGTTTTCTATTAAGCCAGATATTTAAATATTTCACAAAAATGTAAAACAATACTATTATTGTTACTCAATGTTTTCTTTTTATAAATATAATTATTTTTCATTGAAATACATGATTTTATGTTAATAGGGAAAAAGTTTATTAGTGTTACTTTTAATGAGTCAGTGAATGAATATTTTTAAAAGTTTCTCAGTTTTAATTTCTAATATGATAAATGTCAACAATATAACTTACAAAACAGAAGTTCACCAAAATTCTCAATAATTTTAAGAGTGTGAAGAGGTCCCAAGAAGCACTGCTCTAGAGATTCCAACATTCACTCTTGATTTCATGCAGTTTAATATAAATTAGTACTTTTCCTCCTTCCTTGATGATGCTATGACCTGACATTATTTTTAGTCCATTTATGTGCTTCAGACTTTTGGTGGTATTGCCATGAATCTTAATTCCCCTATATTTTTGAGCCCAGAAGACTTTATTATTAATTTTTGGTACAGTCCATATTAATTTTCACTTATCAAGATATTGGTCTTTTCTATTGTGAATTGTGCTGCTATAAACATTGGCTGTGTCCCTGTAGTATGCTGTTTTTTAAGTCCTTTGGGAATAGACCCAGGAGTGGGATGGCTGGGTCATAAGGTGGTTCCATTCCCAGTTTTCCAAGGAATCTCCATACTGCTTTCCAGATTGGCTGCACCATTTTGCAGTCCCACCTGCCAGCTTAGATGCCCCTCAGTAGATGAATGGATAAAGAAAATGTGGTATATATACACAATGGAATATTACTCAGCAATAAAGAGAATAAAATAATGGCAATCACAGGTAAATGGATGAAATTGGAGAATATAATGCTAAATGAAGTTAGCCAATCCCCCAAATCCAAATGCCGAATGTTTTCTCTGATATAAGGAGGCTGATTCATAGTGGGGTTGGGATGGGGAGCATAGGAGGATTAGAGGAACACTATAAAGGTCAGTGGGGAGGGAGGGAAACGGAGGGGATAAGGGGGTAAAAAAGAAAAAAAAACATGGCAGAATGAGATGGATATCATTACCCTCAGTGCATGTATGAAGAGACGAATGATATGTATATACTTTGTATACAACCAGAGATATGTAAAAATGTGCTCTATATGTGTGTTACAAACTGTAATGCATTCTACTGTCATATAAAACAACTTTGAATACAAAAATAATAATAATAAAAGAAAAAAGATATTAGATTTTTGTGATTTTTTTTTGGGGGGGGAAGGGGAAGGGTTGATTTCTCTGCTACCTGGTTGAATCCTGGACATAATTTATGAAGAATTGTTGGACATTATGCATGAAAAATAGCTGGACATTATATATGAAAAGTTGTAGAGATTCTGTATAATGTCTTCCTCTGGAGTAGATTTGCATTATTCTCTGGTGGGCAGCCTGCTTAAGAACAGATTACTATGATTCAATTAGGGGCTGAACAGAATCCAGGTTGTGTTTCAGGGTATTTTCTGACTGTCAGTCTGTATTTTGTCCTAGGCCTAGAGTGTAGCTCTCAAGGGATCACAATAATGAGCAGCTGTGTTTACTAGGGCCTCTCCTATCTTATGGGAATACAGATTTAAGAAAGTACTTGAAAACTTGGATTCACTTTTCAGCAGCTTTCTACTTAGCTTCTTACTTAGACCATTGCTCTGCAGAGGGGGTAAGTTTTACAGATAATTAAGATGGAAAAGAAAAATGGCTCATTTTTATTTGCTTCTCTTCTCTCTGGGATGTTGGTCCTTAAAGTTCTCATTCCCTTGAAGGTCCCAAACTCCATTTTTTGCCCTTCTAGTCCTGTGAGTTTTCCAAAAGATTCCTTTGTTTCTCTGCCTCTTAACCACCAAACTCTACCTTGTTTGCTATTCTCTTACCCTATGCCTAGAATAGGCAAATGCCCTAGAGGGAAAAGCTGCTTGTACAGTGTTGATTTACTTCCCTGTTCTTCCCTTTGCTGAGGTATTGGTCCCTCAAATTCCAGCTGTTTTCACATCTCTCAGATGCCCTCTGGTTGTCCTGAGTGGAGTCATCAATTTGTAACAAGATAATCCACCATAACAGGCCAGTAGGAATGTGGACATCATCCAGTCCAGCTCATCAGGATAAGAGGTCATAGCCTCCTGCTACTGTATCTCAGGACTGAGTAGTACTCAGCACCTTTAAGAGGAGATTGTTATGAGCGTAGACTCTGAGATCTGACAGTCTGGGTTTCATTTCTGGCTTCTTTTTTTTGAACTTTGTGACTCTGTGAAGGGCACTTATTTTTTTCTAAGCTGAAAGTTTCTCATCTGTTACATGGTGTTGATCATAGAACCTATCTAGAACTTTTGTAAGAATGAAATAAAATAATCCACCCATACTTCATAGTACATGGCAAGTAGTATGTGTTGAATAATTATTACCTTCTATAACTACTAGTAGTAATAGTAGGTATAGATTTTGCATAATTATAATTATGACAAGGATTATTCAATATGACAAATTTTGTAATTACTGATATTCTTTTGCAATGAATATTGTTATATAAAAACTGAGTTAGAACAAGTGAAGGAGAGCTTAATGTATTTATATAAATGCACTTTCATTTGTTTTCTTGCCTCAATTTTATCACCTATAAATAATTTGGCCCCAAAGCTTAAAAGTACCTTGGTAGGGTGTATATATTATCACACTCATTCTCAAACAGATGTTTTATGATTAAAATGTATACTATTCATTATATATGAATAATCAGAAGTCTTCCTTTCTCCTTCCACATGTCCCATGTCTAGATGTATAGCAGGAACATTTTCTTAAAACATTGTGTTTTTTTCTTTCTGAGAATTTATTCACATCTGGGAAGATAAGCATAACTTGTGGAAAGTGTCCAGTAAAGAGGCTAATTTGAAAGAAACTCTGGGATAGAATATACTTTAGCTGAAAAGAGGTGAAGAGGCACACTTTCTTGGTTAAAGGAACAATGTATCATGATGTGAGAAGAAAAAGTGTTTTCTCCACATAGTATATGTGTTGTAAATCAGGTTGTCCTCTGGCCAGGTCCACCTGGGATCTGGTCTGAGTTTTAGCCTGAGGGGATAATGACATTGAGTAAAAGCTAAAAGTGTTGTTTAATTTCAATCTCTTAGGTAGGTAAGAGTGCTCTGCATCAGCAGTGGTGGTTAATCGTGGCTCCTACAAAGACAATAGAATGTACTCGCGGTTTCAGAAGTGACAGGTGCCAGGGCTCTTGTGGATTTCAACTCCTTCCAAAATGAATAGTGGCAAACTTGAGGAAGGTATGAGTAAACACTGGAATTGGAAGTAGTGCCTCTGTCAGGCATCAGCTTCATTCATTCCTTTGATGAGCATTTGGAAGCATAGCTGTGACTTTTTGGCATTGGTGGTAATATGACACTTAGTCAAGGAGAGCTGAGTAGGATGGAGGGTTGTGGGTAGGGGAATGGTGAATGCCGTAGGGTAGCTATAGAGCATATGGGAAATACTCCCTATAGATTTCCAGTACTATTTGGAAACTGTCTGAGGGAGTTGGAGTTGTTATGAAATGGAAAGAGGCAGAACCATCCTTTGTGACTTCTGTGCTATATGATCATACTTAGGATAGAGAAGTTTGAGAAATACAGGGTTCATGAATAATGATAGTGGTGATGATAATATAGGAGGGAATATAATTTTCCAATTACATCAACAAAATATACAAAACTGCTGGCATGCCAATGTTAACCATTAATTTAGCTCCCAGGTTCTAAATGAAGCTGGTAAGTATATTAGATGTAAAAATAAGAAATATGGCTTTTTATCTTAATTTGATACATAGTAATATTTTAAAACATACAAAATGTGTAATGATCAGATTAGGGTAATTGGAATATCTGTTACCACAGACATTAAGAAATGATTTTTAAAAGAGAATGCATCAGGAACTAGACAGTCTCATGGGAATGTTTAATTATGTGTATAACATCTATGGTAATTGTCCTTGGAAGCAGATTATAAGCCACAAAAGAATTTCAGTCTCATTTTAAGAACATGGCTCAGTTCAGGACTTAAATGTTAAATGTTGGCAATGTTCCTTATTTACATGTCTTTCTACAGCTTGGGCTTCTGTAAGGAATAATAAACAAGTGATAATTTTTGCTGTTGCTAAAACTCAGTTCCAATCTTAAAAAGTAAATAAACTTTAAAAACTAATATAATTATAAAAAAAAATAAAGAACTTCACACACACACACACACACACACACACACACACACATACATACATACACAAAACAACCCAATCAATAAATGGGCTAAGGAACTGAAGAGACACTTCACAGAAAAGCAAATACAATCAATCAACAGGTACATAAAAAAATTTCAACATCTCTAGCAGTTGGAGAAATGCAAATTAAAACTATACTGAGATTTCATCTCACTCCAGTCAAAATGGCAATTATCAAGAATACAAGCAACAATAAATGTTGGTGAGGACGTAGGGAAAAAGGTACACTCATACATTACTGGTGGGACTGCTAACTGGTGCAACCACTATGGAAAGCAGTATAGAGATTCCTCAGAAAACTTGGAATGGAACCACCATTTGACCCTTGGCATATATCCAAAGGACTTAAAATCAGGATAATATAGTGACTCAGTCACATCAATGTTTATAGCAGCTCAATTCACAATAGCTAAGCTATGGAATCAACCTAGACACCCATCAACTGATGAATGGATAAAGAAATTGTGGTATATACATACAATGGAATATTACTTGGATATAAAGAAGAATGACTTTATGACATTTGTCAGTAAACAGAAGTATCTGGAGACCATAATGCTAAGTGAAATAAGCCAATCCCCCCAAAAAACAAAGGTTGAATGTTCTCTCTGATATGTGGATGTTAACCCACAATAAGGCAGGTAGGGAAGAATAGAAGTACTTTGGATTAGACAAAGGGGGATGAAGAGAGGGGCAGGAGAATGCAAATAGGAAAGATAGAAGAATAAATTGTTCATACATAAATAGATGATCAATTTAATTCTACATCATATATAACCAGAACAATGGGAAGTTGTACTCCATGTATGTATAGTATGTCAAAATACATTCTACTGTCATGTATAACTAAAAGGAACAAACAAAAAATAAAAATAAATAAAAAATAAAAACTTATATCTTAAGCTATTGAAGAACATTTCTCAAAAAGGAGTTTTAGGCAGGTAACTAGACCAAGATAATTCTCTATTAGGTAAGGAGAGGGTTTTTAGAAATTTATTAATAAAATAAAAACACAAACGAAAGACTCAGGCACATTGACTTCTTTTGGCTCATATATTTTTTGATCATCACATAAATTTTGATAATTTACTAAGTATCAATTGAATGCTTACTTTGTGTCATATAGTAATCAGAGAAGCAAACAAATAAATTTAAAATTGCAATTGTAATAAATACATCTTGGCTTTCTTTAAATCTACATAGTCCTATGAAAACACATCCATGTCTGAGCAGCTAAATAAGGCTTCCTGTGTGAAGTCACATCTAAACCAAAAACTGAAAGATGAGTATGGGTTAACTAGGTGAGGGAGGGTGACACTGAATGAAGCAGAGGATATAACGTGGAAAGTCTTGTGGTTAGAGGAGGGGACTAGCATATTTGAGGACTGAACAAAATTCCGTGAGCTAGAGATATATTCATTTCTTCATTATCTGAAGTCATTTTTTCTCATAAGGTGAAGTAAGATAATGAAAAATTTTAGAATTCATATTTCATAGAAGCTATTGGGACTACAACTTACCATTATTACCCCCCCCCCCCCATGCCTACTCCTTTTCACCTGTTGAATCAATTCAATTTGCATGTTTCCTTTAATTATCATGATCTATAATCTATTCAATCTTCCTATTTACCCAGTGCTTCATATTTATTGGTTTCATTTACCTCTCTTCTCTATAGACCCTCCATGGCAAATAATTTTAGCCACACTTTGCTAATCCCTATTCATTTTTTACATGTTTGAGCTATCCCACCCTTCTTTGTTAACTCCCTACCCTGGGTAGCCACACTGTACTCTGTTCTCACTTTAGAATCCCAGGACTGTGGAAGTAAAGCCCAAGCTAATATGGTTTAATGAATATTTATACTACTCTCAACTGGGTCTTCAGTATCACTTGGCTGTCCCTTAACTATTATTTTATTAGTATCCTTAGAGTCCATTTCCAATTTTTCAGGGAAAAAAATTCCCACATAAGCTCCACTAGGTTCTCTCAAATTAAATGATCGTGGCTTCTATTTTATGTGAAACATGGAGTGAAGCAATGTGATGTAAACTCCTTCATTATATCTCCTCCCTACTTCGTCTACTTTTTTATATTTCTTCTGAGTGTTTTAGATCTTCAAATATTCTCTCTTCTTTCCCACCCAGCAAAAAACAAAACAAAACAAAACAAAACAAAACAAAACAAAACAAAACAAAACAAAACAATGAGTACCTTTCAAAAGTAGTACCACTAGCTGGGCGCGGTGGCGCACGCCTGTAATCCCAGCACTTTGGGAGGCTGAGACAGGAGGATAGCGAGTTCAAAGCCAGCCTCAGCAATGGCGAGGCACTTAGCAACTCAGTGAGACCCTGTCTCTAAATAAAATACAAAAAAGGGCTGGGGATGTGGCCCAGTGGTCGAGTGCCCCTGAGTTCAATCTCCGGTACCACAAAAAAAAAAAAAAAAAAAAAAAAAAAAAAAGTAGTACCACTTCCTTTACCTACATTCACTCTTACTTCTTTTAATTCCTCTGGGATCTTGCTCTTCCCTCTTACATGTTTGATCTCTTCATCACTATTGGTACCTCCTTCTTCTATCCTAAAACAACAAGTGAAGTAGAACAAAATGTTTGATATGGCTTTACTAGTCCCTGAAGCTACCAACCATCTTCTTATTTTAAACATTATACAATAGCATCTGTAACAACAATAATTACTGATAAGAGTTATTGGTATTGTGCTAAGCACATCATGAACATTGTTTCATTTTGGCCTCATAACCACCTCCTCTGAAATGCAGTATTATTATCCCCATTTTACAGATGAAGAAACTTAAATTTATTTTTAATGTTTTTTTCTTATTCCTTTCAGTCCATTCACTCTTCAACTCCTTATAATCTTAATTCTATCCCTACCATTCAAATGAAGCAGATTTGTTGATAACTTACTAATTTCAAATTCAACAGTCTTTTCTTTGGTATTAGTGATTTTTTTTGTTCTAATTAGCAGTCTTTCTTATTAATTAATCTCAATACTGTATTTAACTCTGTTAATAAACTCCCTTAGTTTTCACATCATCATACTTTACCAGTTCTTGTGCTTTATTTGATGTTATTTACTGAGATCTTTGAAGTGGGCATTCCTGAGGTCTTTGTCTTTGGTTCTTTCTTCTTCTCTTTTTGTACTTTAACTGTTATTAACCACTGTCACTGATCTGAATGATTCTAACATCTGTTTCTACCTCAGATCTTTCTCTTGTGCTCCTTGTGCTCTGTAGCTCAATATATTCCATTATCTAGTAAGCATTCCTACTCATAAATACCAGACACCACAAGCATAAGTGAGTAAGACAACAAAAGCTCTCCTCTTCAACTTCCCCTCCTTTATCTGAAAAAGTCTTTCCTCTTTTAACCTCCTTATTTTGATTCATAATCATTCTTAATTTTACTCTCCTTCTTTCTATATCTCCCTATATAGCCAAAATACCTCTGGCACTTAAAATGTTAGTATCTTCCATTAGAATGCAAGTCTTAGGAGGGCAGAGACATTTTTTCACAACTTTATTTCCTACAGTCTGACAGATTAGTGCTTAATAAATACATGTTAATTATCTGAATGAATGAGTTCATTCATCCATCTACTTGGATGAATAAATCACTGGTTGGAAAGTCCATCTGTACCTCTTCAATTTCCAAGCATACCACATTAAATTTGGCTCACATTGTCTCTGGCTTGGATCATTGGTCCAACCCTCTAATTTGCCTTTCCACATCTGGGTCTACTTGCCAAAAGACACAGGTGTGAGATGAATCTTCCTGATGCACAGCTCTGCTTATTTTCACTCTCCTGTTTATAAACCTTCAGTGTATCTGCATCTTCGTCCAAATAAACTAAAATACCTTAGTATGTGTTCCAGGACATTCACTTTGTCTATTTTTCTTTGTCTATTCTCTTAGCTCCTGGTTCCCAAATGTGAGTTCATATTTCATATAAAAACCATATGGGAGACATACAAAGTACTGATGCTTGGGGTTCACCACAAACCAATTAAACTGGAATCACTGGGTTGGCACTGGCATCTGTTTTTGTGAAAGTACCTCAGGCGATTCTAATATACAGTTAGGCTTGAGAACTTCTCTAAACCAACCGCACTATTTTTTTCCCCCTAAATTTGGCCTATACTTCTTTGATTCTTTGCTCTTGCTTGCACTTTTTCTTTGACAGATACTCTCTGTGGTCATATTGAACATTTTTGAGGTTCTAAATAACACAATAAAATGAAGAAATTTGAAGTGTTTGATTTGACACATTTTGATGTAACCACCACCCAAATAAGAACATTCTTATCACTCCAGAAAGTTTATTCCCTTTTCCAATTAGTTTTACTCCATCCCATAAATCATTTTTGGAATCTAACAACACACATAGTTTTGACTGTTCTTGAATAACATAAAAATTGCAACCATAAAGTATATGTTAAATTTTGTCTGATTCCTTTCTCTTAAAAAATACCAATGAGATTTATCTGTTATTGTATGTATAGTAGTTGGTTATTTTATTACTAAGTGTTCTGTTGTATGAACACACTACTGTAACTTCTTGACTTGGAGCAACAACGCCGCGGGAGAAAAACTCAGAGGCAGAATGAAGATGAAAGAAGGTTTTTTATTCTTCGGTTTTAGCAACCTCTCAAACTCTAACCTGACTCAGCAACCTCTCGAACTCTAATACTGACTCTTTACTTCTTCTGACTACTGACTCTTTACTTTACTTCTACTTCTTTACTTCTTTACTTTACTTTCACTTTTACTTTCTTAGAGAGAGCAGAGAGAGAGAGAGAGAGAAGAGAGAGAGAGAGAGAGAGAGAGAGAGAGAGAGAGAGAGAGAGAGAGCGCTTCTTCTTTCTTCTTTCTTCTTCGGCAGCCTCAGCCTGACTCCAACCAGCAACTACTACTTCTCCCTTGCTCTGACTCCTCACCCGGTTATATACCTTTGGCATTAACAAGGACAGGTGCGTCACACAGTTCACAGGCATACAAAGATTCTTTATTAATATCAGGTGGAAACTAGAACATCCTTTATGGCCCTCAGCTAACCGCAATTAGCTATCTCCTATTAGGGCTCCTTCACACTACAATTTTTATTCATTCTTTGATTAATTGACATTGGGGTTTTGATTCACCATTTGAAGTTCTACCAATGCTTTAAGGCCAAATTAAAACTCTGTCATGAATGTTTTTTCATTTTTCAATTATTAATGTTCACTCCCTTCTCTGAACCCCATAACATTTTCCTGTTTGAAACAGTGTATAATATGAATCAAATATAACTGTTCTTATATGTATGTTTTATATATATACATGTACATATATGTATATATATATTAATCACAAATCAGTTGATTTTGGGTGACTCACTATGTTTGTTTTCTATTGTTACAGTACTATATAGCCACTAATTTTGTAGCTTAACACATCACAAATTTATATGGAGGTCATAATTCTGACATGAACCTCATTGGACTAAAATCAAGGTTGTTAGCAGAGATGCATTCCTTTTTGTCAGCTGAAGGAACATTTTTTTCCCTTGCCCTTTCTACTTTATTAGAGACTGCCCATATTTTTTGGCTTGTGGTCCCTTTTCTCCATCTGCAAATTCAGCAATAGAAGGGTTAGTACTTCTCACATTATATCACTCTGACATTTTCTTGTATCTCCATGCCTTACTTTTTATAATTTTTTCATGTATGTATTTATGGGGTACAATGTGAATTTTGATATGTGCATACATTGTACAATGGTTACATCAAGCTAATTAATATATCCATTACTTCACATATCTTTTTCTGTGGTTAGAACAGTTAAAATCTCTTATCTTAGCAATATTCAAGTCTCTAATACTTGCAAAGTAGGGTAACCATAGATAATGATAATATACTACTGTTCTTTTAAAAAGCCAGAAGAAATAATTTTGAATGTTTTCACCATAAAGAAATGATAAATGTACCTCAAGATAGGTAGCTTTACTCTGATTTGCCATGTGCTGAAATGTCACATGGCACCCCATAAATATATACGTATATTTATGTATCAGTTAAAACTTAAAAATTACAAAAAATGGAAGCTTGACACAATCAATTTTTTAAATAGCTCTCTATTTATATAAAGTGCTCTCATTTTTTAAATAGCTCTCTATTTATATAAAGCAAATATTTTATATTTCTTTTTTTTTACCAACTGTAATATACTTGAGGTAAAGGTATGCAAATAGTGATAGCTAGTGAATTCCAAAGGAATCTTAAGAGGCCAACTCTGCGGAACACAGTGTGCCTGCTTTTATCTCCTAAGGAATGCAACACAAATCTCAATAATTTAAGGTGTTTTATGGGGCAGATGCACGGTGGTTTCTGTAACCATGATTCTGGTAAGAAATGGGGGATATGTTCAACTAGAATTTTGGATTAAATTTAATGAAGAAACTACTTACACAGGCATGGGCAGGGTTATAAAAACTCAGAAGTAATGGTGAGGTTCATAAGAACTAGCAACCATGGTAAGCCCTCACACTTAGTTTTGGGAGAACTGGATCTGTGGAAGGTGATGAGAAGCCCCAAATAGAAGCTGGGGTCACAGAGAAACATGCCCACTGCTGGCACAACCCTATGTATCAGATAAATGGGTTTATTAGACTTGGAAAGGTGATGCAGAAGGGGGGATAACAAACATTTTAAAACTGGTACATTTTTGGAAAAGGATGGTTTTATACATTCCATGTTTGTCACCAAGAGTCAGATCATCCAAGCCAAGTCAGGTTATCATGTCCCACTGCTGAAATACAAAGCTCTCATATTCTTATGGATGATTTTATTTCCCCTTCAATAACAAGAAGTAAAGAATGGTGAAAGCAGTGCTAAATTGGGTCAGAAAAGTCAGTAATCTCTGACTAGTTGGGTAGCCTTAAAATAGCTAATATTCTTTGGCTGTGGCTAGGTTGCTTCATGCTTAAAATAAAATGATTGAACTTGTGTTTTCATTTTTATTTAATTTTTTTTTGCATTTTCTTGATTCATTTTAGTTATATATAACAATAGGATTCATTTTGACATAATTATAAAAGCATAGAATATAATTTGTTCAAATTTGGTCACCAGTACTTCCCCTATCCTTTCCCTGTCCTCTTTCCCTTGTTTCTTCCCTTTACTGATCTTTCTGTATTTACTTATTTTTTTTCTAAAAATTAATGTATTGTGGATATACATGATGGTGAGATTCACTGTGGTATTCGTATAGGTACATAAGAACATTAGGTCAGATTTATTACACTGTCTTTCCCTACCCATACCTACGCCCTTCCCTTATTTATCTTTGTCTATTCCACTGATATTTCTTCTATTCTTTTTTTAACCCCCCTTATTTTGGATTGTCTTCCACATATCAGAAAAACCATTCAACCTTTGACTTTTTGGGACTGGCTTATTTCACTTAGCATGATAGTCTCTAGTTCCATTCATTTACTGGGAAATGCCATAATTTCATTCTTCTTTAAGGCAGAGTGATATTACATTGTGTATATATGCCATAATTTCTTTATCCATTCATCTGTGGAAGGGCATTTAGGTTGGCTCCATAAGTTGGCTATTGTGAATTGAGCTTCTATAAACATTGAAGTGGCTGCATCACTGTAGTATACTGATTTTAACTCCTTTGGATATACACGCAGGTGTGGGATAGCTGGATCATATGGTAGTTCCGTTCCTAGTTTTTGAGGAATTTCTATCCTGCTTTCCAGAGTGGTTGCACCAATTTGTAGTCCCACCAACAATGTATGAGTGTATTCTTTTCCCCATGTCCTTGCTGACATTTGTTTTATTTATATTCTTGATAATTTCCATTCTGGTTGGAGTGAAATGAATTCTCAGTGTAGTTTTAATTTGCATTTCTCTAATTGCTAGAGATGTTGAACATTTTTTCATATATTTGTTGATCATTTGTATTTCTTCTTTTGAGAAATGTCTGTTTAATTTCTTTGCCCATTTATTGATTGGGTTACTTGGGTTTTTTTTTTTTTTTGGTGTTAAGTTTTTTGAAGATCTTTGCATAACCTGGATATTAATGCCTTATCTGAGGTGCAGGTGGCAAAGATTTTCTCCCATTCTCTTGGCACTCTTTTCATGGTCTTGAGTATTTCCTTTGCTGTGAGGGAGCTTTTTAATTTGATGCCATCCCATTTATTAATTTTTGGTTTTACTTCTTTAGGAGTCTTGTTAAGGAAGTCAGTCCCTGAGTTGACATGTGGGAGTGTTAGACCTACATTTTCCTCCAGCAGGTGCTGGACTTCTGGTCTAATTCTTAGGTCTTTGATCCACTTTGAGTTTTATGCAGGGTGAGATGGGTTAAATTTCATTTTACTACCTATAGATTTCCAGTACTCTCAGCATCATTTGTTGAAGAGGCTATCTTTTCCTCCAATGTATATTTTGGGCACCTTTGTCCAGTATGAGATAACTGCATTTATGTGAGTTTGTCTGTGTCTTCTATTCTATTCCATTGGTTTTCATGCCGGTTTTGGTGCCAATACCATGTTGTTTTCATTGTTATTCCTCTGTAGTATAATTTTAGGTCCAGTATTGTGATGCCTCCTGATTTGGCTATTCTGAGTCACTTATTTCTCCAAATGAATTTCATGACTGCTTTTTCTATTTCTGTGGAGCATGTCATTGGAATTTTGAAGGAAATTGCATGGAATCTCTGTAGTGCTTTTGGTAGTAAGTCCATTTTGATAATATTAATTCTGCCTATCCAAGAATATGGGAGGTTTTTCCATCTTCTAAGTTCTACTTCAATTTCTTTCTTCAGTGTTCTATAGTTTTTCTTGAAGTGGTACTTCTCCTCTTTTGTTAGATTGATTCCAAAGATTCTTTTTGAACCTATTGTGAATTGGACAGTTTTCCCAATTTCTTTTTCAGCAGATTCATTATTGTATAGGAGTGAAATTGATTTATGGGTATTGATTATGTATCCTTCTACTTTGCTGAATTAATTTATAAGCTCTAGAAATCTTCTGGTGGAGTTTTTGGGTCTTCTAAATATAGGATAATGCTGTCAGCAAACAGAGATAATTTAAGTTCTTCTTTTCCTTTTCATATCCATTTAATTTCCTTCCCTTCCCTAATTGCTCTGGGTAGGGTTTCAAGGACTATGTTCAATAGGAGTGGTGAAAGTGGGCATCCTTGTGTTGTTCCTGATTTTGTAGGAAATACTTTCAGTGTTTCTCCATTCAGAATAATGTTGGCCTTTGGTTTGTCATATATAGCTGTTTTAGTCCACTTTTTTTTTTTTTTACTGCTGTGACTAAAAATCCCAACCAAAACAACTATAGAGGAGGAAGAGTTTATTTGAGTTCTCACAGTTTCAGAGGTCTTAGTCCATAGAAGGCTGGCTCTCTTCCTTGGGGTTCAAGGTGAGGCTAAACATCATGGCAGAAGAGTGTGGCTGAGGGAAGCAGCTCACATGATGATCAGGAAGCAGAGAGACAGATTCTATTCTCCAGATACAAAATATATACCCTATAGCCATGCCCCTAATGAACCACTTCCTTCAGTCAAATCCCACCTGCCTCCAGTTACCATTCAGTTAATCCCATGAGGGATTAATTCACTATTTAGGTTAAGGCTCTCACAATCCAATCATTTCCCCTCTGAACCTTTTTGCATTGTCTCACACATGAGCTTTTGGGGGACACCTCACTCCAAACCATAACAATACCCTTTACACATTGAGGTAAGTTCCTTCTATCCCTAGTTTTACTACTGCTTTAAATATGAATGGGTGCCATATTTTGTCAAATGCTTTTTCTTCATCTAGTTAGGTAATCATGTTATTCTTGTCTTTAAGTCTATTTATGTGATGCATGACATTTATTGATTTCTGTATGTTGAACCAAACTTGTATCCAGGGATGAATCTGAGCTAATCATGGTGCACTATCTTTTAATGTGTTTTTGTGTGCCGATTGCCAATATTTTAAAAGAATTTTTGCACCTATGTCCATCAAGGATGTTGGTCTGAGGTTTTCTTTCCTTGATGTGTCTTTGTCTGGTTTTGGTGTCAGGGTGATACTAACTTCATAGAATGAGTTTGGCAGAATTTGCTCCTTTTCTATTTCATGGAATAATTTGAGGAGGATTGATAATAGTTCTTTAATAGTCTGGTAGAACTCAGCTGAGAATCCATGAGGTTCTGAGCTTTTCTTTATCGGAAGGCTTTTGATGGCATCTTCAAATTCATTACTAGAAATTGATCTGTTTAAGTTTTCTATATCCCCCTGGTTCCATTTGGGTAGGTCATATGTCTCTAGAAATTTGCCCATATCTTCAAGTTTTGTAACTTATTGGAGTACATATTTTCAAAATAGTTTCTGATTATCCTCTGGATTTCAGTAGTGTCTGTAGTGATATGTCCTTTAAATCTGGATTTTGATAATTTGAGTCCCCCCCCCCCCTTTTTGGTTAGTTTGGCTAGGGGTTTATCAATTTTGTTTATCTTTTTATCTTTGTTTTGTTGATTTTTAAATGTTTTTTTGTTGGTACTTTGTATTATTTTAAAATCTCAATTTCATTGATTTTGGTAACTTTTAATTTTTTAGGGGGGGATACCAGAGATTGAACTCAGAGGCACTCAACCACTGAGCCACATCCCCAGCCCTATTTTGTATTTTATTTAGAGATAGGATCTCACTGAGTTGCTGAGGCTGGCTGTGAACTCATGATCCTCCTGCCTCAGTCTCCCAAGCTGCTAGGATTACAGGTGTGTGCCACTCGCCCAGCTATATCTTTTCATTATTTTAATGTATGAGCTCAATACTATGAATTTTCCTCTTGGAACTGCCTTCATACTGTCCTAGAGATTTTGATATGTTGTTTCACTATTCTCATTTTCTTCTAGTAAATTTTTATTTCTCTCCTGATTTCTTCTGCTATCCACTCACCATTCAAAAGTGTATTGTTTAATCTCCAGGTGGTGTAGAGTGGTTTATGTTTTTTATCTTGTCATTAATTTCTAATTTCATTCCATTGTGATCTGATAGAATACAAGGTATTATCTCTACTTTTTGTATTTGCCAAGATTTGACTTGTGCCCTGAAGTATGGTCTATTTTAGAAAATGTTTCATGTACTGCTGAAAAGAATGTGAATTCAGTTTTTGATGGATGAAATATTCTATAGATGTCTGTTAGGTCCATATTATTAATTGTACTTTTAGTTCTGTAGAATCTTTACTTAGATTTTGTTTGGATGATCTATCCAGTAAGGAGAGAGGAATGTTAAAGTTACCCAGTATTATTGTATTGTGCTCTATTTGAGTCTTAATATTTAGAAGGCTTTGTTTGATATATGTAGATGCTCCATTGTTTAGAGCATAAATATTTATGATCATTTTATCTTATTGATATTCGATTCCTTTAAGCAGTATGGAATGACCTTCTTAGTCTCTTCTGATTAATTTAGGCCTGAAGTCCACTTTATTTGATATGAGAATAATAACCCCTGCTTGTTTACGTGAGCCACGTAAATGGTATGTTTTCCCCATTCTTTCACCTTCAGTCTGTGGATGTCTTTTCCTGTGAGGTGAGTGTTTTGCAGACAACATGTTGGTAGGTTTTGTTTTTTAATCAATCTGCTAATTTGCATCTTTTGATTGAAGGGTTTAGATGTTATTTTTGACAGATAATTTTTATATACTTCCATTTTTATTTATTTCTCCTGTTTAAATTGGACTTCATTCTCCCTTAATTGATTATTATTCTAGTGTAATTCCTCCCATGCTGGTTTTTATTTTTCTTTTTCCGTTGTGAAATATTTTATTTAGCATGTTTTTGTGTGTGTGTGTGCAGGCTTTCTAGTGATGAATTCTTTTAGCTTTTTTTTTATTCTGGAATGTTTTATTTCATCTTCAATTCTGAAGCTTATTTTGCTGGGTATAGTATTCTTGGTTGGCATTCATGTTCTTACAGAGCTTGGTATATATTATTCCAAGTTCTCCTAGCTTTTAGGGTCTGGTTTTAGAAATCAGTTGAAATCTGAAATGTTTTCCCTCTAACTGTGATGAGTTGTTTTTCTCTTGCAGTTTTTAAAACTCTCTCTTTATTATGTTAGACGTTTTCATAATAATGTGTCTTGGAGTGGATCTATTATGATTTTATATGTTTTGAGTACTCTATGCCTCCTGTATTTGAATTTCCTTCTCATTGTTAAAGTTTGGAAAAATTTTTGATATTATTTCATTGAAAATATTTTACATTCATTTAGTTTGTGTTTCAGGGCCTTCATCTATCCCAACGAATCTTATATTTGGCCTTTAATATTATTTGAGATTTCTTGAATATTCTGTTCATGGTCCTATAACATCTTTTCTCTATGTTTACTGCTGAGCCACAAACCCAGCCCTCTTTCTCTTTATTGAAGTGATCTTTCATTTCCTGTATTGTTTCTCTGATTTCACTCCTTACATCTTCTTTAAGCTCATAGAACAGTGTAAGTATGGACTTTTTAAAGTCCTTCTCTGACATTTCCTTTACTGCAGTGTCAATAAAATCTGTTGTAGAAGCATTATGGGCTGTTTGGGATAGTTTGTTCCCTTGATTTTTCATATTATTTCTATGTCTACCCATCTGTTTATATAGTTTTGACTTCTTCTTTTAAGGAAAGGACTACTTTGTGAGCTTCTTTTTCTTAAGACCTCTGGGTTGTGTGAATATACAGCTAATATTTAAGTAAATTTTTGATCTCTGCTAATCCAAATATCAGCACACCACTTTAAGAGATGCAACTGATCCCTATTTACTATAATCACTTCTGAGTCAAGCCTCATTCTATTCAACCTTATAAGAAATGAAAACTTGTTGCAATTCTTTTTGCGGTTCCTCAAATTCAGGTATAAACCTATATCTAAAGTTCTGGAAGAGGTAAAAAATTTGTTAAGTTCAGTAAACTGTTATGGTTTGGATGTGGTGTCTCCCAAAAGCTCATGTGTGACAATACAGAAAGGTTCAGAGAAAGAATGATTGGGTTGTGAGAGCCTTAACCCAATTAGTGTATTAATCACCTGACAGGATTAACTGAGTGGTAACTGAGGGCAGGTGGAGTGTGGCTGGAGGAGGTGAGGCTTTGGGGGCATGGCTTTGGGGTATATATTTGTATTTGCCAAGTGGAGCTCTCTCTCTCTCATTGCTTTCTGATCATCATGTGAACTGCTTCCCTTCACTATACTTTTCCACTGTAATGTTCTGCCTCACTTCTAGCCCTGAGGAATGGAGCCTGTTGTCTGTGGATTGAGACCCCTGCAACCGTGAGCCCCCAGAGAAAATTTTCCTCCTCTAATGTTGTTTTGGTTGGGTCCTTTCATCACAGTGGCACAAAAAGCTGACTATAACACTTACTATAACCTTAAGTAAGGGCTAAACAAGGGGAGGAAGAAAGATTGGGAAAATAGGAGAGGGAAAAATTGAGGTAGAGAGAAAAAAAGGAAAGAGACATAAAAGAATAACATACCAAGGTAGAAAGGAGAAACAGATGAATGATTGGTATTTGAGGTAGTAGTAGATAATGCAAGAGGATGAGTAGGCAGTAAAAGAAGTAGATATAAACTAGAGCTAGGAAAACAAAGATAGGAAGACTGATTCCAATTAATGCTTTAAACCATGAGATTAAATATATGCAAATAGTGTAAAGGTACAATGTTGGCTATTGGGTTAATAATTATTGTTCAAGTTAAGAAGTTACTTATATGGTCAAATTTGACATTGGGTTTTTTAATAATATACTGTGTCAAGAAGAAGATATTTTTTTTTGAATCTTGGTTTGGATTTCATTGGGGTTTGGACATTTAGCAGATGTCCATCAGTCTTTGGCTGTGGATCTCTCCAAGTTGCAGGAGCACATGAGCCAATTCCCTAGTTGCTATGTATCTCTTATCAGCAGCTTCTTTTTTGTCAGCTCAGGGTCCTATAGGTGACTGCTTGGAGGGTGCAGTGCTGTGGTTGTGGATTTTCCATGGGTATTCTGTGTTGCAGAAGTATGGTGCAGAAGTATTGCCCTGGCTGCCACCACTCTCTGAGGTGCTTTAATGAAGGGTCTCCACTGGTTCACCTGGACACTAATTTCTACCACCCCAGGTTGTGAATGGTGGGTATTAATACCCTGTGCTTACTAAGTCTGATGCAAGGTCCTGCAAGTATACAAATAATGCCTTGTCACTGGTCAGTTGTGATCACAGCTCAGGCTGTGCACCTTTTAAGGCTGGGTAGCAGCCCGTTCCTGCTTTGTAGACTCTGGTAATTTCCTGCTAGTTTTCCATGACACTGGATATTCAGGCAGCATCCTGCTGGTATGCCCATAGTCTGGGGGCTATCCCTGAGCTCTCCATGGCACCTCTCCCCAGTGTCAGTGATAAGGGACTGGTGAATCCACTTTTCTTTGTTTGGGACTAAAGCTGCTTTGTTGTTGTTCTGTCTGAATTCAGTCAGCAGATGCTGTGCAGAGCTTAGTGGGGACTAGGTGCACTTCCTTGCACAGATCGTCACCAGCCTCTTCCTTCCTCTTGTTAGCTGTGGCAGGAGGGGCGGGAATGGAGAGGGTTTCAGTAATTTTCAGATAGCTGTGGTGCTTCTAGAAGTTCTTTCTGGTCAGATTCTTAAGTGGTCCCATTGCAGAGGATTTGCCTCTGGTTTAATTTGCAGTTGTCTTGTTGTGGGAAGATGACATACTGATTTAAGGGGGTGACTGGTAGGCTGAGGACTCCAGAAGATGGCCGCAGGCCCTCCGGCTTAGTTTTCTTTTCACAATTTGGTTTTAAGTTATTTGTGCTGTTTTAAGAAACTTTATGTTACACTTTAAATTTTGTCTGTCATTCCAACATTTTTAAAGTGGGCGAGCTTAAGAAAATGTCTACTCCTCCACCTTTCTCTCTCTGTTGCCACTCCATCCTTGTCATCCACAGGTTTGGATGTCAGGATCAGGGCACTCTGAGTTTGTTTTCTGCTCTGGTAACCTATCTTCCAGTCTCTTTAGGTCTCAGACTATGTAATATCGAGTACAGCATCTATTTTGTCACCCACCTCTCAATTCTACTTCCCTTCACTGCCTCCTTTCTGTGTTATGAAGAGATCAAGACTTGCTGCCTAAAAGGGTGAAAAAAAAAAAGATGGTAGAATGAGATGGATATCATTACCTTAAGTACATGTATGAAGTCACGAATGGTGTGAATATACTTTGCATACAACCAGAGATATGTAAAAATGTGCTCTATATGTGTAATATGAAATGTAATGCATTCTGCTGTCATTTATAACAACTTAGAATAAAAAATAAATAAATAAAAAAAGACTTGCTGTCTAGCTTGCTTCCATCATCTTCCTACTGCACTGAACTTGTATTTTTAAAGATCTCTTGGAACTCTAAAATTCTTGGAATCTAGAAGAGTACAGTTGTCCTTCAGTTTCTATGGGAGATCAATTCCAGGATCCCCCATGGATACCAAAATCTGTAAGTGCTCAAGTCCTTTATAAAAACTGGCATAATATTGATATATAGCCTAGGCACATCCTTCTGGTATACTTTAAAGATCATCTCTAGGTGACTTATAATACCTAACACAATGAAAATGCAATGAAATTAATTATTATGTGGTATTGTTTTGGGAAAAAAGTCTGTACAAATTTAGTAAAAACAATTTTTTTCCAATTTTTTTTGATCCAAGGTTGGATGAATCCACAGATGTGGAATCTGAGGATACAGAGGGCTGGGTATAATTACTAATATCCATTATGTTTGAGCAGTTTTCCCATAACCCAAAATTATTCTTTACTCTCTTACAAAGATTTGAATTATTTTTAAAAGAAAGAGGGCATTTATAACCTCTCCTTTCCCTTCTCTAACATTACTCCAACATTTTGACATGTGAATATTTATTTATAAATTCTAAAATTATACAAATATACAAATGTTGATGCTATATAAAAAGTTATTAGCAAAAAAAAATCAATCACTTTTTAAAACTGACTGCTTGTTTTACACAATTATTGATATGGGTTGTTAAACATGTGTGTAAGCTACCTGGTACCGTAACCCGGGAGGAAAAACTCTCGGAGGCAGAGTTAAGCTTTTACTACTTTTACTTCTACTTTCTTAGAGCTTAGAGAGGGAAAGAAAGATTTTTAGAGAGAAAGATTAAAGCGAGCTTTTCTTCTTGTCTTCTTAGCTTAGAGTCTTAGAGAGAAAGAATGATAGAGCTTCTTAGAGTCTTAGAGTAGAGTCTTCTTAGAAAGAAAGATAGAGCTTAGCTTAGAGAAAGATTAGAGCTTCTTTCTTCTCTCTTCTTTCTTCCTTCTTCTTTCTTCTGTCTTCTGTCTTCTGTCTTCCTCGGGAGCCTCGGCCTTACTCTGACCAGTCCTCTGGAGCCTCGGCCTAACTCTGGCCAGTCATTACTTCTTCTATCTGGTTTCTCTTCTGTAACCGCTCTGCCTACGTTCTGGCCGCTCTGATTCTTCTGACCGACCGAGTGACTGCCCGGCTGACTGAATTCTCCGTTCTCCTAACTCGGACCGCTTTCACCCGGTTATATACCTTCAGGTTTGCGGGTGCCTACAGGTGCGTCACATACATATCAGGTGGAACTTATGGCTTCCAGCTAGCTGCAACAGCCCTTCCTAATTAGGGCTCCTTCACATGTGAATGACCCTTACTACAGTATCAAATATCACGAGATATTTCTTGGAAATAGGTTCTACCTGAGCATTTATAAATTTACTGTTCTTATATAAATTGAATTTGTATAATAATCCTTATTACAAAGGGCATTGATAAATAAATGCTGACTTTCAATAGTTAAAAGTAGTTTGTCACATAAATAAGGTTTATACTAACACATATAGCTCCAGACAAAGTTTATAGCAGCAAAATTCACAATAGCTATACTGTGGAACCAACCTAGATGCCCTTCAATAGATGAATGGATAAAGAAAATGTGGTATATATACACAATGGAATATTATTCAGCATTAAAAGAGAATAAAATCATGGCATTCGCAGGAAAATGGATGGAGTTGGAGAATATAATACTTAGTGAAGTTAGCCAATCCCAAAAACCAAATGCTGAATGTTTTCTCTGATTTAAGGATGCTGATTCATAATGTTCTGTGTGTGGGGCACATGGGAGGATTAGATGAACTCTAGACAGGGCAAAGGGGACAAGGGGAGGGAGGAGAAGGAATGGGTCATGGAGGTAGGAAAGATGGTGGAATGCGATGGTCATCATTACCCTAAGTACATGTATGAAGACACGAATGATGCAACTCTTTGTGTACAACCAGAGATATGAAAAATTGTGCTCTATATGTGTAATATGCATTATAATGCATTCTGTTGTCATATATAACAAATTAAAATAAAAAATAAGAAATGTAAAGCAAATATAGTAAAATATTAACAATTATGGTGTGTAAAAAAAAATAAAAGAACTAGGACTAGGAGTAGAGATGCAAACACAGGTGTGAACACAATGGATGTTGCCCTAAAGACTTACGGTTTGTTTCCATTAAAGACAAGGTATCTCTGACAAAAGTGCCAGTAAGTTTAAATAATTAACCAGTATGCTGTATCCCAAGTGCTTTCTGCTAATTTCACTACCACCCTCAGATCAAAAGGCATAAACTGTGAGCATGACTCAATTATTTCATAACTAAATATCTAATCTGATCTTAGTCACCTCTAAACCAGGAAATCACCCTAACTTTTAAGCCTTGCATGACAAGTTAAAAAATCATACAGAAAAGATATTACATAGACATTTTGATGACCATGTAAAATAAATGATATCCATAATAATATTGATCTATCCTCCTGTCATGGCAATTTTTAAGCATGGAAAGCATTGTATTTGTTTTCACATATTAGAGAAATACCTGATATTAGGTACTACCTTGATGTAGGAAAGGAGAAGAATTTCTCTGAGTCTCTTCAATGAAAAACTAACATGACTTTTATAGACAATATTTCCTTTTTTAAAACAGACTATAAATGAAAAAGATATTGAAAGAACTATCATTTACAAAATGTCAATTTGGTAAAGGTGCTGTAGTAGGAGCTGTTCATTCTATCCTCTTAGCAATCCTTTAATATTAATATATTTCTATTTTATTGATGAAAAATCTCAAGGTTACAACAAGAACTATTCTACTTAATATTACACGGCTATAGATTGGATAGTGAACTTAGTGTTTATGAATTTACTTGCTTGTTCTTGTTATTATGATGGTTTTCCTAAGACCACATTCAATTGTTTCACAAAGTATTTTCCCAGATTATTTCCCATTTCAGCATTAAGGAGTTAAATTTTTTTTTTTTGCTTCTCGGATACTATTGTTTTTCAAACAGTTATTAATCCACTATAAGATCCACAATAACAAGCTCTCAATTGTACATTAAGGAATTTCTGCTACTGGTGAAACCTACCAAAAGCAACCAGGAATTCTAGGTTTCTACTTCTTGACAGTCTTGATACTTACACTAAGCTACTGCTGAGTTCAAGTGACATCAAGAAGATAGTGCTGTGGAAATAAGTAAAAGTCAAATATATATGCACAAATGTATTCAGCATAATGCTGTTTATGATGACAAATTTTGAAAACAACTTAAATATTCAGCAAGTTAAAAGCATGGTACAACATTATGGGAAAGAATTCATTCATTAAACTTGATCATGTTATTTATTTTTTTATTTTTATTTTTTCTTATTCAAAGACATATATATATATTTATTATTCATATTGATAACTCAAATGAATTAATATACAAATATTCAATTATTAAAACACTTTAGGTTCCCTACACTTATGGGAAGTACCCAAACATTGATATTTTCCTAATGTTAAGAAGTATAATCTTGGTATAGCATGTTAATGACACTTACTAAGGATAAATTATTACTAAAAAAATCAATGAAAATTATCATGATGCTCATACTGGAAAATAACTCTGCAAATGCTATTTATTCTACTTTTCTAATGCACATTCTAAGAAACATGCTACTTTATAATTTAACCAAAACATATACTTTAATAGTCATGACATTTAAAATCTTGTTTTCCCCACTTAATATATTCAGTTCTATTATACTACATATTAAAAGATTCTTAAACTCTCTTCTTTTTTTTTCACTTAATTTTTTTAAAATTTTTTCAACTCATAGTGCATGTATTTAGCATCTTTTTGCATACAACTGTTTGTATATAAAGTATATTCGTACAATTCAGGTTTTCAATCATGCAGTTAGGAAAATGATATCCATGTCATTCAAACACCTTTTCTTATTTCTTTTTTTTCCTTTTCTCCCCCTCCCTCCCCCTTGCTCCCTCCCTTCCCCTCCCTTCCCTTTGACCATTCTAGTGTTCCTCTAGTCCTCCTATGGACACCCCCATCCAACAATACTATGAACTAGCCTCCTTATATCAGAGAAAACATTTGGTACTTGGATTTTTGAGACTGACTAACTTCACTTAGCATTATGTCTTCCAACTTCATCCATTTACCTGCAAATGCCGTTAATTTATTTTCTTTCATTGCTGAGTAAAATTCCATTGTGCATAACATACCACATTTTCTTAATCCACTCATCTACTGAGGGATATCTAGGTTGGTTCCACAACCTAGCAATTGTGAATTGCGCAGCTACAAACATTGAGATAGCTGTGTCACTGTAATATGCTGTTTTTAAGTCCTTTGGGAATAGACCCAGGAGTGGGATGGCTGGGTCATAGGGTGGTTCCATTCCCAGTTTTCCAAGCAATCTCCATACTGCTTTCCATAACGGTTGCACCATTTTGCAGTCCCACCAGCAATGTATGAGTGTGCCTTTTTCCCCACATCCTCTACAACATTTATTGTTGCTTGTGTTCTTGATAGCTGCCATTCTGACTGGAGTGAAGTGAAATCTTAGTGTAGTTTTGATTTGCCTTTCTCTGATTGCCAGCAATGTTGAACATTTTTTCATGTATTTGTTGATAAATCGTGTATCTTCTTCTGAGAGGTGTCTTCTCAATTCCTTAGCCCATTTATTGATTGGGTTATTTGTTTTTTTGGTGTAAAGTTTTTTTAAGTTCTTTATATATTCTAGAAATTAGTGCTCTGTCTGATGTGCATGTATTAAATATTTGTTCCCAATTAGTTGGCTCTCTATTCACCTCACTGATTGTTTCTTTTGCTGAGAAGAAGCTTTTTAGTTTAAATCTATCCCATTCATTAATTCTTGGTAGTAATTCTTGTGCTACAGGATTCTTATTTGTAAGCTGCCTGTCGTGGCCAGCCACAAACGCCGCAGGAGGAAAACTCTCGGAGGCAGAGTAAAGCTATTACTACTTTTACTTCTACTTTCTTAGAGAGAGCTTAGAGAGAGAAAGAAAGATTTTTCTTCTTCTTAGAAAGAGCTTAGAGAGAAAGATTAGAGATAGCTTTTTCTTCTTCTTCTTAGAGCTTAGAGAGAAAGATAGAGCTTTTTCTTCTTCATCTTCTTAGAGCTTAGAGAGAAAGAGAGCTTGAAAGAGAGAGATTTCTTCTTTAGAGAGAGAGAGAGAGCTTAGCTTTTAGAGCTTCTTTCTTCTTTCTTCTTTCTTCCTCGGGAGCCTTGGCTTGACTCTGACCAGGAATTACTTCTTCTATCTGGTTTCTCTTCTGTAACCGCTCTGCCTACGTTCTGGCTGCTCTGATTCTTTTCTTCTTCTCCAACCCGAACTCTTCTTCCGACGAGCGACTGCATGACTGACTGAATGAATTCATTCTTCTCCTCACTCTGACCGCTTTCACCCGGTTATATACCTTTAGCTTTGTGGGTGCCTCACGTGCATTTACGGGTGCGTCACATACATACTTATTATCAGGTGGAACTTATGGCTTCCAGCTGACCGCAATAGCCATCTCCCTAATTGGGGCTCCTTCACTTATTAAGGAAATTGGGGCCTAATCCGACATGTTGGAAATTGGAGCTTACTTTTTCTTCTATTAGGCGTATTGTCTCTGGTCTAATTCCTAGGTCCTTGATCCACTTTGAATTGAGTTTTGTGCATGGTGAGAGATAAGGGTTTAATTTCAATTTATTGCATATGGATTTCCAGTTTTCCCAGCACCATTTGTTGAAGAGGCTATCCTTTCTTTCTCCACTGTACATTTTTGGCGCCTTTGTCTAATATAATATAGCTGAAGATCATGTTATTTATTGACAGGGTTAGACTTATGGGAAAGAATTCATTCATTAAACTTGATAATGTTATTTATTGACAGGGTTAGACTCTCACATGTTATATTTTACAAGTTTTCAAAAGAATCTACAATGGAAAATCCTAACATATTTTCAAATAAAATATAATGCTATATTACAAAGGATAATATATTTTTAAAATGTAGGTTTATTTCAGAAATGAAAGGGTCGTTCAATTTTTGTAAATAAATGAATGTAATTCACATTGACACAATCAAGGCCATATTTATATTTTACCTCACTAGATGCAGGAAAAATATTTGATAAAAATCTAATATCTATTCAAAATTAAATATTAAAACTTTGAACAAACTAAAAAGGGAGGAGAAATTGCTTAATCTGGTAAACTCATTGTTTAATCAAAAAGTGTACTGGAAGAGTAGATAAAAGGGATTGAGGAGGAGGAAGGAGTATTGGGGAAAAAAACAGTGGAATGAATCTGACAGAAATTTTGTATGTACATACATAAATTAGCATAGTGAATCCCAACATCACATATATCCACAAGACACTATTTAAATAAAAAACTATAAATATATTAAAGAAAGATCAGTAGAGTATAGTAGAGGGAGGGGAGAAGGAGGAGTGAAGGAAAAGAGGAAGTTCTGGATCAATACATATAATTAGGTAAATAGAGCAATGGGAAAGAATAGAGAGTTCAGAAACTGATGGATACATGTTTACTTGATTTATGATAAAAAGTGGCACTGAAGCATTTCAGGAAAAGATAACCTTTTAAATAATGATGCTGGATTTGTTACAAATTATATTCCATGCTTATATAAGTTACATTAAAATGAACCCCAATATTATGTATATCTATGATGAACTAATAAAAATAAATTAAAAAAATACAAAAATAAAAAAGGAAATCTCACTCCTACATTATACCACATACAAATTAATTCCAGACAGACTCCAGATCTAAATGTAAAAGATAAAACAAACATTTAGAAAAGAATATAGGAGAACATGTTACTGACTTTAGAAAAATAGATTATTTTATTTATTTATTTATTTATTTTTGTGGTACCAGGGATTGAACTCAGGGGCACTCGACCACTGGGTCACATCCCCAGCCCTTTTTTTGTATTTTATTTAGAGACAGGGTCTTACTAAGTTGCTAAGTGCCTCGCCCTTGCTAAGGCTGGCTTTGAACTCCTGATCCTCCTGCCTCAGCCTCCCAAAGTGGAAAAATAGATTCTTAAATGGGACACTAAAATATGCTATTACTCATTCAAAATGATGTTATAAAAATATGCTATTACTCATTCAAAATGATGTTATAAAATGATGTTATAAGACTGAACATTAAGAATTTCTGTTAATCAAAACATTAAAAGAATGAAAAAAGTTTATATATAAAGCGGTGTTTATAAAAATACAATCTGGTGTGACCAAAATATCTAAAGAACTCCTATAAATCAACAAAGACAGACATTATAGTAGACAAATGAATAATATATCTGACCAGATACTTTTAAAAGGGGGATATCCAAATAACCAAAGAACATATGAAAACTACCTCAGCATCATCAATCATCAGGAAACTGCCAATTAAAAACACACAGAAATAAATACATATCCATTCAAAAGGCCAAAATGAAAAAGACAGATAACTACAAGTATTGGTAAGGGTGTAAAGCATCTGGGACTCCCATGAACTGCTGGTGGAAGAATGAATTTTATATAACACTGTGGAAAACTGACATGCTATACTAAAGCCAATGTAGTTTATAATCTAGCAATACTATCTTACCTATTTGTAAGACAAATGTGAACATAAATGCACCAAAGATATGTACAAGAATGCATTTAATAGCATTATTCATAATAGCAAAGAACTAGAAACAGACCAAATACTCATCAAGTATAGAATGAATAAATATCTCGTTGTATGTTCATACAATGGACTTCTATGCAACTGCTTGGATGAATCCTATAAATATAATGAGACATGAAAGAAGCTAGATATAAAAACAAGTGCATACTCTATAATTCCATTTATACAAAGTTCAGAAATATAAACATAGTGGACAATGAAAGAAGTCAGGGTAGTGTTTTACCTTATGTTTGGATAGTTGCTGGGAGGATGCAGAAAGCACTGGAGTGCCAGTTGTATTTTATTTCTTGACCTGAGTGAGGGATACATGGAACATTTTTACTGTGTGAAAAGTAATTGAGCTGTATATTTACAATCTGTGTTGTCCCCTGTATGTTGAACACACACACACACACACACACACACACACACACACACACGATAGATAAAGAAAAACACTTTTTAAAAGAATATGTCAGGGGCTGTGGTTGTGGCTCAGTGGTGTTGTGCTTGTCTCCCACATGTGAATCAGTTGGTTCGATCTTCAGCACCACATAAAATGAATGAATAAAAAAAGAGTATTTTGTCTATCTACAACTAAAAAAAATTAAAAGAATATGTCAAATGTTCTTCTTTGTTTGTTTAAAATGCACACCTTCATAGAAAACTCTTGAATTATTTTTATACCAAATTCTTATGTTCTGTTGGGTGGGATTATTAATGATTTTGATTTTCTGCTTTATGGTTTTCACTTCTTGAGAGTGGAAGTAATGCAGAAAGAAACACCAGAACATCCTGAAGTTCAATCCTTGGGTAAATAGTAAGAGACCTATACTAAACCTCAAACTTGGACAAATTTGAATCAAGCTGCCAAGAAAGCAAATGCCAGAGAAATATCTCAGGTTCTTAGTTGCAATTTTTATATCAGTCAGTAGAAGTTTCTGGGTTTCATGGTCTGTGCAAGAATTTATTGTCAAAGGTTCAGTATAGGTCTCCTCCTGTTATCCAGTACAACATGTCTCTTTCTTGTAGCACTGAAGTGCTTGGTTGCCTGAATACAGATACAGCAAAGAGAGGGTCACTTATGGAAGCTGAGACAGGAACACAATGTTCTCACATTATTTTCATAGTCCATGGGAGCTTAGTTGTGGTGCCTTTATAAAAGAGAATGAAAGGGAGGAGCTGAATATAAAGGAGATATTTGTAACCAATCTTTAGACTGCCAAATCTCTATGTACATTGAAACAAATTTCCTTATTTTCCCTTCAAATGCATAACTTCCCACTTTGTGGTTGGATATTTAATGTGTTGTGATTTAATGGGGAAATACCTGAGCTTGGACTTTGATATTTTAATTCAATTGTGTTTTTCTTGGTGGTCCTGAAAATATCAACATTGGGTTTCATAATTGTATGTTTTGTCATAAGTCAGTTCAGTCACACATGAACCAAACAGGTCTAACATGATTTTACTGGCAAAAGGCCAGTCGGCTTCTGCTGCACTGTCTCTTACCTTACAAGCTTTGAATAATCCTTGCAGTGGTTCCAGAGTGGCTGAGGCTCTCTAGTTATGAGTGCATGAGTGCATATGAAGTACAGGTTCTTTGGGCAGCTTCAGTTGAGCTCCAACATTGTCTTAGCCTACTTGATAAATGTGCATAGATTAAAAATTCAGGAAATTATTTCTCTGGTACAGATAAGAAAGTTAATTTTTAGTTAGGCAAGATCATTAGCAAGTTGTTCAGGAAAGTTATTTCTATGGTTGAACTCATAAAATAGACTTAGTAACACCTTTCTTTTGTATTTCTCAAATCAAAACACCAAGGTGAAAAAAAAAGTAGTCAAACAGCTTTTCAAAGGTTTTTCTTTGTTGTTTACATGATGGGAGGCATGGTGGGAGGCACCATTTGGGTGTGCTTTTCCTTTTGTCCTGATGGGCACTTTATTTACATTCTTTCTTTGAATCCTCACAACAATCTGGTAAAACAAGTACTAAGTTATTGTTCCCATTTTACAGATGAGGAAACACAGACAGAGTGCTTAAGGAACTTGTCCAAAGTCACTCACCTATTAAGTGGCAGAACTGAGATTTGCATGAAGACACATAGTATTGCTGAGTCTAAATTCTTAACCATTCCAATATATTTCAGATACATATGCTATCTCATAATTCAAATATACCTTTTCTGATTGTTTTAAAAACATTCTGTTAGGAGAGAGATTTAATTTGTGTCCATTTATAGAAGAGAAAATTGAGGATTACAATGGTTTATTAACTTGCTTAATCTTATACAAAGGAATACTGGCAAAAGAAACAGTAAATTATGACTTAGAATAGAAACCAGAAGCACACCTCATTCCCTATAAAATGTTCGGGACCCTTTACTTAGATTGTTAGTTCTCAGGGGAGATTTTGTCCATTGCCTTCTACCTCTAGGCAGACTTGTGAATGTCTGAACACATTTTTGATGGTCAAAACTCGATGGTGGTGGTGCTAGTGGTATTTACTGGCAGAAACCATAGATACTGCTGAACAACCTACAGTGCCCAGGAATTTCCTCCACAGTGTTTGCTAGGGGCTGAGGGTTTTCAGAAAATGGGGAAATATTGGTCAAGGGCACAAACTTTTGGTTTATAAAATGAATAGTATTATAAAATGAATAGCATATATAATAATGTAATATAATATACAGTATAATATAGTATAATAATATAATATTATATAATTTAAAAAGTACTATAAAATGAATAGTGCTGAGGATCTAATGTACAGCATTATTGACTATAGTCAACAATACCATATTATATATTGGAAATTTGATGTTCTTGTCAAAAAAGTTAACTAGATGCATGTCTTTTTGTGTTGCTATAGCAAAATATCACAAACTGAGTAATTTACAATAAATAGAAATTTATTATCTTGTAGATTTGGGGATTGGGAAGTCAAAATTGAGAGGCCAACCTCTGGTGAGGGCCTTGTTACTCTATATATGACTGAAGGCATCATATGGGCAAGACAGATAGGGAAAGGGGCCAAGTTCATCCTTTAAAAGACTAATTTTCACAATAGGGACATTAATCCATCCATGACTTAATCATCTTTAAAGGTCCCACCTCTCAGCACTATTGCACTGGGGATTAAGTTTTCAACATAGGAGCTTTGGGAGCCACATCCAAACCATAGCATTCTCCTTCTGGTCCCCCATATTTCTGTCCTTCTCATATGAAAAAAACATTTATTCAATCCCATTAGCCCCCAATGGCTTAACACATCAAGTCCAAAGTCCATAGTTCAGAGTATCATCTGAATCACATATGAGTAACTTTCAAGGCATGATGTATCCTGAGGCAAATTCC
The DNA here is from genome assembly GCA_025594165.1 of Tamias sibiricus. Taxonomy (NCBI): domain Eukaryota; kingdom Metazoa; phylum Chordata; class Mammalia; order Rodentia; family Sciuridae; genus Tamias; species Tamias sibiricus. The sequence goes on from CM046667.1 coordinate 106,897,854, forward strand.
CCACCAACTGTGAGCCTGTAAAATCAAAACAAGTTACCTGCTTTGAATGCATGCATAGGATAAATATTCCTATTCCAAAAGGGCAAAGTAGGCAAGAAGAAAGGAGTAACAGGCCCCAAGTTAATTCCAAAACCCAACGAAAAGAACATATAACCTTCAAGCTCTGGAATAATCTTTCACTTCATGTGGTACCTCCAGGACATGCTGGGGTAGAGATTGAGTCCCCCAAAGGCTCAGGCACACCCATCCCTGTTGTTTTGCTGGGCTTCATTCATGCAGTAACTTTCACAGTTTGGAGTTTTGTACTTGCAGTTCTCTGAGACTAGAGTTGCACACAGGTAGCTCTAAAGATCTGGGGTCTCAAGGGTGGCCCCATTTCCATGGCTCTGCTAAATATTGTCCTAGTGGGGGGACTCTGTCCCTGGAGCAGTCTTCTGCCATATCCTATGGAATTTAAGTGGAGGCTGCCATGGTGGTGTCCATGCAGTACTAATATCACATCCCAGGTATTAGTACTGCATGGACACCACCAAGGCTTATTGTCTGAATTCTTCAGAATGGTGTCCAGAGCCATAACTGGGCATGCTTGAGCCAAGGTTGGCGTGGCAAAGGAGAATTGTGCTGGAATGCATATAGCAGAGACCTGACATGGCTCTGGGCAGTAAATGCTGGGGTCCCATGGGTGCCTCTCTGGAATCCTTATCCTCAATGTCCTAGTTTGCCTCAAAGATCTCTGAAATGCCTTTGGGGTCATTGTCCCATTGTCTTGGTGAATAGCACCTGGCTCCCTTCTAGCCATGCAGAACTGCTTGGCTGTACCCTTGCATGTTTACATGGTTAGGGTGTGAATTTTCCAAATATTTCCATTATGCTTCCCTTTTAATTATAAATTTTATCTTTAAATCATTTCTATCCTCCTGGATATTACTGTGATTAAAGGTAGCCACACAGCTCTTTCAGTATTTTGCTCAGAAATTTCTACTGCCAGTTCATTATTCTTAACTTTCAGCTTCCATAAAGCCCTGGGGCACGGACATAGTTCAAATTCTTTGCCAAATTATAACAAGGATGGCCTTTACTACAGTTTTCAATATGGTATTTATTCCTCATTTTCATCTCAGACCTTATCAGAATGACCTTTACTGTCCATATTTCTACCAACATTCTAATCATGACAACTTAAGTAATCTCAGAAATTTCAGGTTTTCTCTTGAGCTCTTTTCTTCTGAGCCTTTCCCAGAATCACCCTTAACATTCTGTTCATAGAAATACAAAGCTTTTTCAAGACTGCTCCTCCAAACTCTTCATGCCTTTACCCAGTACAAGATCTAAAGCTTTTTCTACCTCTGTAGCTTTTTATAAAAACAGCTCTACTTCTTGGTACCAACTTTCTATCTTAGTATTTCTTGTGATAACATAACAAAATATCATAGACTGGACAGTTTACAACAATGAGAAATTTATTGGATTATAGATCTATAGACTGGAAAGTTCAAGATTGAGGGACTGGTATCTGGTAAGGACCTTTATGTGTCATAACATGGTAGAAGGCATCCCACAGGCAAGAGAGATGGGGACAGTATTTGAACCCATCCTTTTATAAAGAGTCAACTCCTACAATAATGACATTTAGTTCATTCATGAGGGCAGAGCCCTTATGATCTAATTGCCTCTTTAAGGTTCCACCTCTCAAAACTGTTATATTGGGGATTATGTTTCCAACACATGAGCTTTGAGGGAAACATTCAAACCATAGCATTATGTAAGGTGATGGATATGTTAATTAATTTGATTATAGTGACCATTTCACAACATATATGTGTATCAAATAATCTCCTTGTACACTGAAATATATACATTTTTGTCAATTACACCTCAATACAGCTGAAAAAAACCCTCAGGTCATCTGGCCCAAAATGTCAATAACACCAAGGTTGAGAAACTTTGACTTGGAGGGATAATCATAAATTGCCTTACAGGTGTGTTGCATGAGCTTATCTAGGACAATACCAGTTTTGTAACTAGGTTGCTATCTTGTAAATTCCAAGAGGTTTAATGCAGTCAAGATGGCTCCTGTGAACAAAAAGAATTGTCTCCAAGATTGTTTCCCAAATGTTTAGAGGATTCTTATGCAAGTAGTTAATAATTTATCAAATAAACAAAAAGCAAACAATTGAAAAGCAAACCACTCCTTATAAGAGGATAGAGATGCTCTGAGTGAAACAAGGTAATTCATATATTAGATTAGTTCTGATCTCATATATGAAATCTTTGCTCTGACTTAGAGATAGCCTAATTCTCCCCTCAGATATTTGTGTGGAATTCTTAGAAATTAGCAAGAGTTACAACAAATATTCTCTCAATGTTGTAAAATAAGCACATGTATATCTAAAAATAGATGAATAGAAAACATGGACATTTGAATCACTGGGTGTAAGTCATCCTGCCTTATCAAAGAAGCTTTAATATATTTTGGATAGGTGTTTTGTGTTATTACCCAGGTATATTTAGTCTTTCAATGTACTCGGCAGTCTCTTATGGGTTCATCTCCAGAATATTCCGGGATTATTAATAGTTCATGGCAGAGGTTTTTTTCCCCGAATACAGACCCAAACAATATGTTAAGAAGGAAAATGTAAATTATTGATCCTAAGAAATGATATCACTGTTTTCACTTAGCCTTTCTGAATTTCATAGAGTGAAGTGGAAGGAGCTCTAGCTGTGGCATCAGACAGACTTACAGTTCTGCAATTTTTGTGATTGAAGTAGAATTACTTAGGCTCTCTAAGCCTCAGTTTCCTCATCAGTCTCATCAGTAAAAAAGCATACTGAAAATTTCTACCCCAAAGCCTTTGGAGGGTTAAATGGGATTGTGCATGTAATTGAGAAGCACATTTTCTTGCTTATGTTACCAGTAAGAAATGTTAGTCTTCTCCTGTATAGCATTCACAGCAATAGACATTAAGAGATTATATTTTACATTTATTTGGTGGTCTGTCTGGGCATCTGAAATCACAGAAGACATTAGTAAAGATTTTCACATGGACATTTGCTCTGTAATTTTTATTAAGTTCTGTTGAGACTTAGAATGTAAATGGACTTACAGAGTAATGTTACTAAGAGATACCTGGATAATAAAACCACTAATTTTACTTCATGACCATAAAGATCCATGGAGATCTACAGAGAATCTTTATGATCATGTGTAGTATATTGCAGTAAATGTGGGATGTAAATAGTAAGATTCTTAACACATTTGTTTCAAGGTCAGAATTTCCAAACCATAGTGAAAATATTGCCCCAGATTTGTTACATACCAAGAGTTGTCAAGCCACTCTGATATGTGTCTTCAGATAGTGTGAAATGACATAATTTTGGATAATTTAGCAATATATCTTAAACCTCAAAATAATAATGACTTTGATTTCTAATCATACATTCAGGAAAGTATTCTGAGGGAATAATTCAAATCAGTTTATAGGAAAAATGCTTATCCAAGCATTATTTATAACAACAAGAATCACCATTTTGAAAGATGTTGGCATAAGAAAATGCTCAAAATATAATACCAGGTACAAAAAATGATACCTACAACTTTTTTACAACATAAATTCAATTTGGGTAATTAAAATACATACATATAAAGTATATGTCTAAACCAAAGTAATTGTATCTGGGTGGAAAGATCATGGGGGATTTTGATATTACCTCAAATTTTTATATTGTGAAATTTCTAAACAAAATATCACTTTTATTGTTAGTAGGTAAAATAAATACTATATGCTACATAGTTTTGAAGTTCTTAAAAACGGTGAAGTATTTCCTTAGCCCAAAGGGGTGGCCTGCTGGTCAGTCCAGAAAAAGGAAGGTCAAATATGTGAGCTGTCTAGCCTCGGAGAAAAATCTAGAGCAACAGCTTCTTTAAAGACATAATTTAAAAATAAGCTGTGTCTAGCTAATTTAAATAATAAGCCTGTGTACCTGCAATTTATGTAATCTATGTATAGTTTATACCCTGAAATTGCCACGCTCTTTTGCAGATTTACTCTCCAACTGTCTGACAGAACTTATGTGAGCAGTTGACATAAAACAGAGGAAGGAAGCAAAGAAGAAATAAAGGGGAAAGGCTATGAGCCATAGGGCACAGAGTTCATAGAAGAACCACCCTCCGTTCTGTAACCCAGACATTACTTTGGATGATATCAACAGAAAGTTAGCCAGCAAAGAAGTGCTCGCTTGAGGTTAGTAGCCCTATTTCCTAATACTCCCCATCATCAGAAGTTGAGAGGAAATACAGTAAATACACAAACTTTCTAAATTCCTCTTCCTTCATTTGTGGTCTCAAATTCTGGAACAATTTTACATGCAGGAAACAGAATAATAGACATTCAGACTATAGGATTATAGGAGATTCATAGGTTTAGAGCTGTACACACGTTCTCATTCCTCCTTGGGACGTCAGATAATATAGTCACGTGATTTGAACATTTTTTGCCTTTACCTTTTGTTTTCTCTTGCTATTTGCATGTATAACCTTACTAGGGCAAGAATGTCAAATAAGGGAAGAATTTACAGGACTATTTCAGGAATGGGCTTAAGGTATCTAGGCATGGTACATAAATACCTACTGGTATGTTCCTCTTTGCATTGACTTTATTCTCACCTCTATTTCTCTGTCCCCTTCTGTTTTTTTTTTTTCCTTTTCCTCTGCATAAAGGATGAAAAGATAAGATCAAATGTAGATTAAAAAGTAAACTCATAAAACATAGTTTGTCATCTGATTCAAAAATACATATAAATTATCAATAATTACACCACCTGGAGAAAACTCCCTTTTACTATTTTGGCATAATTTCTTCCAGATTTTCCCCAATATAGTTGGGTATGTGTTTGCATTTTTTCCATGTCATTAAATATTTTGCAACAGATATTTTCTCTGTTGAACAATATAAAGTTTACTTAAACATTCACAAAATGTTCATTCAATGCATTCCTAGTTTGTTTTAAAATTCTGAATACCACTGCAATGAATAGCCTTCTAGTTAAATTTTTGTTCACATTTTTATTTACTTAGGGTAGGTTCTTGGAATTAAGAAGTATCAGGTCAAAGGGAATGAATATTCTTCAGATTTTTGATACATGTTGCCAAATTGCCTTCTAGAAATGTATATCGATTTATAGTCTCATCAACTGTGCAATGAATGTAAATATCGATTTTTAAACCACAAGAATTAAAATAAATAACATGGTAAAGTTTAATTCTGATGACAGCCAAAGAAATAGAAATGAGTGCTACTTTCATTATTTTTCAGCCTTATTTCATGTTCTGGAACTGCAGTTTGCCCTACTTATTTTGAGACATCCTCAGAAAGAATAGGGATGTAGAATGAAGACTGGATACAGAATAAAATTAGAAAAAAATGCTAAAGGTACTTCTATGGTTTGAATGCCACCTCCCAAACTCATGTCAAAATTTGCCACTGTAATAGTATTGAGAGTTGGGACCTTTAAGAGGCAATTATATCATAAGGGTTCTGCCCTCATGAATAAATTAATGCCATTATCATTGGGAGTGGATTCCTGATTAAAAGGATTAGTTCTGCCTGATTTTCTGTGTGTCCTGTGGGTGCTTGCTTACCCTTCTACCATATTATTATACAGCATGAAATGAGGGCCAGATGCCAATGACATGCTTTTGGACTACCCAGCCTTCAGAACTATGAGCTAAATAAACTTCTGTTGTTTCAAATTACTCATTCTGTGATATCTCATTTCAGTGTCAGAAAATAAACTAAGAAAGGCACCTTACAAAATTCTCAAGTGATTGTGTTCTTGATAGAAACTGTGAAGGTTCCCTGTTAGCTACAGGGCAATTATTCAGATTCAAGTGTCTCTATTGTAAGTCCCAACAAACAGCAAATATTTATTGAGCTGCTTTGCTCTTGGCTCCTTCAAGGCAATGAGGATGCAGTAGTGAACAAAATGAAAGTCCCTCCTTGAAGTTTACAGCCTAGTAATTGCACTGAAATGAGCCAACAGTGTCACTCTTACCCACACAAGAAAAATCTTTGGCTATAATCAACTTGTATTCTTCTATTTTATACTTATTTTTTTCCTGATTATAGTTAACTTGTCTTTCAGCTCTAATCCATTTAATCAAAGCTTATCATAAGGCTCCTGTGCAGCTTTCCCCATCTATTCCAATCATATTAATACTTAAATCTGTACTTATAATTTATCACTTGATTATATATTATCTTGTTTAACACTCTAATACCCTTCTAAGGAAGACTGCAAGCTCCTTATGGACACCTTCACTATAGCACTTAGTGGAGTATATATACCAAGGAGCCCTTTCTTTACCAGAACCTTGCTTTAATATAATAGGATGAGATTCTGAACAAAGTTTCTATGTCTTGAACCACCTCTGCCTAAGAAAATTTCATTACGGAGGTCCCAAAGATCTTATGTTAGTCTAGTTGCAAGTAGAAAGCACAATGCACGAAGGCAGTTGTTAGAGGGAGACTCCATGAAAGAGTATGGGTCTGGAATCAGGGAACTAGAGTTTATTTCTGGCTATGCCACTCACATATGGAAACTTTGAAAACACAATTCCTTGAACAGGCTTGTACTCCTTATGATTTATGTTCTTCTTTTGTAAAATGGGGACAGTGACACTGTTTGCTACTTATTCCATAATATTATTAGGAAGATCATATGAGAAGTCATTTGGGAAGAGGTATATGTGTGAAGTGTTGCAGTTTTCTCCTTGTTATGGTTTGGATGTGAAGTGTCCCCCAAAAGCTCACATGTAAAACTATACATAAAGGTTCAGAAGGGAAATGATTGGGTTGTAAGAGTCTTAACCCAATCAGTGAATTAATCCATGATGGGATTAATTGAAGTGGTAGGGTGTGGCTGGAGGAGGTGGGAACTGGGGCGTGTTTATAGGGTATATATTTTGTATCTGGAGAGTGGAGTCTCTTTCTGCTTTCTGATCATCATGATGTGATGTGAGCTGCTTCCCTCAGCCACACTCTCCTGCCATGATGTTCAGTCTCACCTTGAGCCCTGAGGAATGGAGCTGGTCTTTTATGGACTAAGACCTCTAAAACCGTGAGCCCTCAGATAAACTTTTCCTCTTTACAGTTGTTCTGGTCAGATCATTTTAGTCACAGCACCAAAAATAAGCTGACTTAAACACCCCTTTCTTCTTAAATGCAGAGAGGGGGAACTGCTCCAAAACCAAGTAAAAGCAAAGTGAACTATAACTGTTTGCCTGAAAATGCAGGGTCTGGAAAACAGGAGATATTGGCATGTTGTTTTTATTTTTACTTTTTGTTTTAACCTACGCCTCTTTGTCCCTTATGACTGAGCAACAAGAGAGAATATTAAAGGAGAGATGGAAACGTAAAGAGAGGAGATGTTAGAAGAACAGTCTGAATTCCCAATTTAGCATAGAGAATTTTGATGTGCTTCCCACTGGTCAAATTGATGTCACCAAAGATAGGCTTGAGTATTTAAGCCAGGCTATAGTATTCTTGCCTCTTATCCAAAAGGGCTACTAATTGATAAGTATGTTCCTGAGTAACTAGAGACTCTTGAGGAATATTACCAGAGGAGGATGTTGAGGAAGATTGGAAGAAGCTGCAATTTGATGTTAGAGAACAATGCAAGGGATGCCCACCCATTCACACAGTTCCAAAAGACTTTCCATGCACCAATGGTGTGGATAGCCATCATGCAGAGGGCATTCATGGCCAGCCATTCACAGCCAGCAAAGCAGGGACAGCTGAGTGGAGATTATGTCCAAACTCTTTCCAACTCCAATCCTGCAGAGAAGAAAGGGACTCTGAATAGGGAAGGGAGGAATGAAGGGGCAGGTTTTATTCCTTCACCACTCCACATTCCTTGAGGTGAAGTCTGACAGTACTGGTGGTGGGGAGAGAATTTTCCTAGTCAATTGGCACTGAAGTTTTAAACTGTGTCATACTAGGCTGGAATTTTTGTTTTGGTTTTGGGTTATACTTTTTATTGATGCATATTTGTACATATTTATGGGTGTATTATGATAAATCAATCCATGTATACAGTATGTAAAGATCAAATCAGGCTAATAAATGTCCAATTCTTCCAACATTAATATTTTCTATGTATTGGGAACTTTCATACTCTTCTATTCATTTTGAAATATACCATACATTGTTGTAGATAATAGTTACTGTACTGTAATATAAAAAAAATTGTCGATGTCAAAGAAGAACAGAGTGGAGTAGTGGTCACTAGAGATTGGGAAGGGCAAGAGGGAGCGGAGGGACAGAGAAAGGTTAGGTTGGATTTTTTAATACCTAAAAGTGACAAGAAAGCTAGGGGATATGCCTGAGATGCTTTTAGGGGTCAAGAAATTGAGATTGAATGCACCATGGTTAAGGCAGTAATCAGAACATAAAAGTTGCATGTTTGTACTTGTCATTGTTCAATAAACTGGATATCAATATAGGTGTTTTTATATTTCCTAAAGGGTATCCTAGTCAGAATTGATAATAGGATTTAATACATGTACCAGGATGAATTGCTATTTTTCTGCTAGCTCTCTTTTCATCAAGAAGTTATATAACAGTAATGTGTTTTTCTTAATTATTTAAAATAATAGGACTAACACACACTGTACCTACTTCATTCAGCATACGTCATTGGAATGACCAACTCAAGTTGGTAAAAGGATTTAATGGAAAGGTGTTATGTAAGAGGCTGTGCTTTAATTTTTCTGCATTTAAAAACAATATTTCCCAGTTACTCCTAATCACATGGCTTTCTTCATTTCTAGACACATAAGATCTAAACAAATGAGTCAAGCTGTAACCCACACTGGGGTATTATCTGCTGTTGTGTAATTACAGGACAGGTGTATTACCATTCCTAAACCTGAAAACAACAGTATCTGAATAACACAGGGTGATGGGCAGCCTGAAATTCTGTTCACCATAACTGATTGCTGCACCCTGCTGATGTTAATAACTTTAAAAATATTTATTGAAGAACGGGACTTCACTTTATTGGTAAATTCACCCTCTCATGGATATTGGCAGACATGTGGGTGTTGGTTTCAGAAACTAAGTTTTGATTATAGGTAGGAAAGGCTATGAAACAGATTGAATTGGTTTATACACAGAATCACTCCCTCCTCCTGAGAGGGGTCCCCATATTGCAGCAGTGAACTATCTGGCAGGTGATAAGGTATTTATTATCTGTTCAGGCTAGTGATGAATAGTAATTACCCTTTGTGTGTTTTTTTACCTTTATTTAATTTTTTTAATGTGGTGCTGAGGATTGAACCCAGACCCTCATATGTGCTAGGTAAGCACTCTACCACTGAGCTACAACCCTAGTCCGCCTTTGTTTGTGTTTTAAGGAGAGATTGACAGAGAGGGGAGGGAAAGAATAAGAGGAGCCTGCCAAAAAGGGAAAACAGTTTGGAAGAAGGACTGGGTGAGGCAAGAACTGGGGAAAAGAAAGGAGGAATAGAAGTAAACAACAAGAGAGAGGAATGCCAAGTGAAGGGAAAGAAGTAAATAGGATAATTAAGAAAAACTGAGGTGGAAAGGAGACACCTTGTAATATGATTTCTGGGCAAAGCCCTCAGGTTTTTCTAATAAAACTGGGTCTGAATATCAGCCATTACATTTTCTAGCCCTATGACTTTAGACAAATTATTTCACTTCTCTGTGCCTGTTTGTTGATCTGTAAAAATGGGAGTAATAGTAGTACTTGTTTGGTAGAGTTATGATAAATGAACTCACTTATAAAGTGCACAGCATATGGTAGCTACTCAAAAAAAGGATAATTAATATTTTGGTGGTGGTTATTGTTATTGTTACAGTTATATTATTATTGTTAGTGGCAATATCGTTTGACAGTAATGAAGCAAAAAAAATCAGCTATAACATTCAGCAATAAAAGAAAGTGCAACAATGATGGATGCCTCAGATAGCCCTCCAAATGTCAATTTTAGCAAAAGAAGCTTGAATATCATTCTGCAATGGCATAGGAGAAAATAATTGCATTATATTATTAACATATTAGGCATTCAACTTAATATCACTTTCACATTAAAGGACTTCAGCCAAGCAAAATAAATAAATAAAACTGTAAGATAATTGTAAACTGTACAGATAATTGGGTTTGTTTGTAGCACTTCTTTAGACTATGAAGTGACAGAAAAATATATAGCACAGTATTAACATAAGTATTCTTTGATTTTATTTTCTTTTAGGACTCTAGTTGTAGGTAGATTATAGTTCGGTTTCATAAAGAAATTATTTTTTACATTTGTTTTTAGTTAAGAAGTTAACAAGAGCAATTATTCTGTGGATCACATGAAGTGAATGATTTCCTTAGATGGGGAAGCAAAATATTAGGCACTGGCTCTCTAAAGGGCCTGATATTGAAAAACTATGGTGCAGAGTTCTGGTAAAGTTTATTATTGTGTATGCAAACCAGCAACAAGCATACCTTACAGCAATACATTTAAAAGGAGACATACCAGTGTATCAAGGTGAAGACTAAGTATTTCCCTCCTTTAATGCATAATTACAATAGTAGCAGGTATCTAGGTCAGGTTTATTCATCATTACTAACAACTTACAGAATACCTCTAGTGGATTACTCAGTTTCAGTGTGATAGAAAGAGCTTTGCTGAAGAAAGATTCTCCCTCTCCAGGGAGAGAAAATTTTTAACTTGTTTGCTTTAAAAGAGCAAAAAAAAAATCCATATTAGTCCAATTGCCCAGTTGACTCAGGTATATCATATTAAGGATTGATTTGGTTAAAGAGATTTAGGAAAAAAAACCTGTCCTTTGCATGTTATATATAGTGAAGCATCTAAGTGTTCCTTGGGCTGCAAACCCTACATATTTATTAAATCTTAGAGAATAATGTTTCTATCTTTGCAACAGGTCACAGTTACTAAAATCTAGCCCTCACCTTAAGTACCCAGCATTGATTGTCTTCATAAGGATCAGCTGAATCCATACTATGACTATGAAAATAGCCCCAAGCTGGAAACATCTCAAATGGCCATCAGTAAATGGATATTAATGTACATTAATACATTAATATTAATGTATATTAATACATTGTAATACTACATGAAATGATAACAGGTATGTGTAAAATATGGTAGAATCTCCAAAACATAATATTGAATCAGATGCAGTCAGACATTCATTGAAAGTTCAAAAATTGGCAAAAGTAATTTATGATCTGAAGATTCAAGATAGTGGTTAATTTTGGGGAGGTAATGAGGGTTGTGATAAAATTGTTTCTTAAACTTTTTGCTAGTTGTACAGGAATGTTAAGTTTGTGAATATTCATTAAACTTTACACCTATGTGATTTGTGCACTTTTGGTATGCATGTCACTTTCTTTTCTTTTCTTTTTCTCTTTTTTTGGTACCAGGGATTAAACCCAGGGGCACTTAACCACTGAGTCCCATCTCCAGCCCTTTTTATTTTTTTTGAGCAGGGTCTTGCTAAGTTACTGAGGCTGGCTTTGAACTTGTGATCTTCCTGCCTTAGCCTTCCAAGCTGCTGGGATTACAGGTGTGCACCACTGTGTCTGGCACGTGTCACACTTTCATATAAAATCTACACTTAAAAAAAAAAGCTCTATGGTATGCTATGGCCAATGTAAAAAAAAAATCACAAAATTTAACAGATTCACTTTCTCTGCTTATAAAGCACCAATATGAAATTATGTATCAGGAACAACCATTTTCTTTCAAGATTCTCTGGCACATTGTACTTTGTATTCTATAAGAAAGTAGTATATACGTTCTCTGTTAATTCACTAATTACTATAGTTAGAGAATCATTCCCACCTTGGCTGATAGCAAAAATATCTATGTGATTGTGTGTGTGTGGTGCTTGGGATTGAACCCAGGACCTTATACATGTTAGGCAAGTGCTCTACTACTGGGTTACACACCTTGTTCTGTGTTTGCCTTTTGTAAATAAATCTTTCTTCCTAGAAATAAAGAAAACCTTTCTAATAATTAACTAATGTTTTGACTGAGTAGAATCCAATATTTTAAAAAAAGTAATTAATGTCTGATACTAAACCTTTAAAGCATAACTCATGTATACACATTTACTATGATAGGAATTTTTGAAGTATGTTATTTATTTTTACTGTTGACTAGTGTATTCATTTAAAGTTTCACTTTAAATGAAATTTCTTTTAAATAAAGAAGCTCTGGGGCATTATTGAGTAGTATGATGACTCTAAATAATAATTACGTATTGTACGTATAAAAAAAAACTAGAAAAAAAGGAATTAAAAATTTTTCACCATAAAGAAATGATGAATGTTTGAGGAGATAGACATGTTTCTACTAACCTAACCACTATATAATGTACATACATGAATCAAAACATCATGTTACCCATTAACCTATAAATTTGTTTTATGTATAAGTTAAAAATATATTTCTAAAACTTTAAAAAAGTCTTCCTGTCCTCAAAGAACTCACAGCTTAGAGGACTATAAGCAAATGATCTTATACAATGTAAAAAAATTGCAGGGCAGCATAGGAATAGAGAGCAGAAGCATCTAAACCTAGTCTTTGGTAATACAGGAAGATCCATTGTGGAATGACCTGGAGAAGGAGACACCTAAGTAGAGTCTTAAAGGATGAATAGTAGTTAGCCAAATAAAGAAGAGGTGGGAATTTCCAGAAGAAGCAATAGCATGAGCAAAGGCACAGAGGTGAGAAACTGCATGTACAGGATAGGACATACAAGCTTAAGAGTTTGAGATAAAGAATGGCAAGAAATGATAGTAAAAAGGCAACAGTCAAGTCATGAAAAGACATGCCTGGCAATGGAAAGACCCCCTAAACAAACAAAACACATTCTTTAAAATACCTTTTATTTTATTTTTTTGACTCAAGTGCTCTAATCTCAAAAGTGATTGAAGCTTTTCTACTGTGTAACATACAGGCAAATTTTTTTTTGTTCTATCTAAATATAATGTACCTCTAAATTTTGATCCCCATAATCTTTCTATCCTTAGGATTCCTGTTCTCTTTCTACTCTCTCAGTTACCAACAGTTTGTGATGGCCCATGATGGGTCCCTTTCATTTCTTGAGGACTTTGATAGTTTGGTAAATGTGGTTAGATTTACTTTTCAGCTCACCCTTTTATAAAGAGGTCTATGAGCCCTTCACTTTATCCTCTCTACCATAATAATTTCATTGTAACCTTTAGGGATATGTCAGTAGTAGGTAGTACTAAAAGGCACATACTCAAACTCTTTTTTTTTTTATGCACATGCTCATGTGCGTGTGCGTGCGCGCCCCCCTCCCCACACCAGCCTGTTAAATTCAAAACCAAAATACCCGAAACTTATTTATACTTTTTTCCTTCAAACCTCCCTCATGGACTTTCCTCTACTTGACTGGACTTCTGAAGGTATATTTCTATTGCAAATGGAAATTTCTTGTCAGCCAGTAGGAACAAAGGACCTTAACATAGGGTATAGAATTTGGCTGTTTGCTGGTTTCTTTGTGTGTAGGAGTTTGTGCTATATTTCACAGAACTACCGCCATCTCTTACTGGATGGATTATGTTTAAATCATTTTGGTTTTTGATGAAAAGTTTCTACATTGGTAAACAGCATTATAATAATTATTTCCTCCCCAGTCAAACTGGGATATTTCTTTACAGTTTACATTCTAGGCCTCACCCTTCTTGCAGAGTCAAGTCCTTTGTTATGTTAGAATTTCCCATAAACCTGCTCAATAATTTGTTTGTGCTTGGCTTCATTGAAATACTACACAAAGCAATCCTTGTAAAATGCAAAACTGTCCTGAAGGCAGAGAAAGAAGCTTGAGAACATAGACTCAAAGTCACTCTTTTCAGGCAGAGCCATCTGGGTAATCTTATCTTAGCTGGCTGCCTTTCAAGGTGCCCAATTCAAGGGCTTTCCTTCTGGGAGCAGTGTCTGCCCCAGGGGATGAAAAGCTTTCTAGCGAGGGGCAAATATTTGGAAATCGGAGGGCCCAGGGCGGTATGGTCTGTTTAGGGGAATCTTGACGAACAGAATGGGACCCACAGACTGTGTCTCTCCCACCTTCCAGAACCAGGGTAGATCAGCACTTGGCCCCAGGACAGAGACCAGACTGAGAGGTGAGGTTAGGAGGAAGCAAGGAATCCAGGAAAGGAGGCAAGATTGCTAAGGAGGCACCTGCACAGCTCTGAGTCAAAGGCTGTCAGTCATCACGGCTCGGGCAGCTCCGCTGGCTTGCTCACAGCCCAGCCCTTTCCTGGGGCCAGGGCAGGGAATTGCTACATGCAGGATTACCTGGGGAAAAACCTGAGCTTCACTTAGGTCCCTTCCGGTAATTGACACGACTGGGAGCCTGGGAGGGGGAAGGGAGAGCTTTCCTCCATAAATGGTCCCACCCCTGGGCAAGGTGGCTCACTCTGGCAGGTAGGAACGGGGGAGTGTGTACTTGCTACTAGTCAAGCTCAGCCCGACTGTGAGAAGAAGCAAGGCAGAGAAAGCCGAGGGACTGAATGAACCATGGACAAATTGAAGTGCCCCAGCTTCTTCAAGTGCAGGGGGAAGGAGGTAGGGGTCTGGGAGCTGCTGGAGGTGTGGAGAGCCTGGGAAGGGAAAACTTAAGAGGGAGGGTTAGTCTCAGGATTTGCCTTCTGTGGCTGCTCCTTGTTCTCTTCATTTCTCTTCAATTATCTTCAGGTGTGCCTGAGATAGCCCCGAAGGGTAGAGGAACAAGAGAATAGTTCTTATTCGGGCAGCTAGAAGACTTAGAACTACCTCAGCCTGGGTTTGGGAATTGCCTACAAAATCCTGTTCTCTGTCCTTCTCTAAACTGTGGCCATATGCTGGAGGGAAATGTGAAAGCGCACCAGTCCTTATCTGACCTAAGAAACCTTGATACCCCAGAGCACTTACCAGGTTGGGAGAGAACCCCTCTTCTCCCAGAGAGAGTTGCTCCACCTGGTGGGACAGGAAAATTGTCTCTGCATATTATTCTGTGGCTTTTCGAAAAGCACTGATTTTATGCTCCAAGACAGGGGAGAGAAGTTAAACTTCCCTCAACTCTAAACTTCCAAAACTATCAGCACATAAAAAGGGAGTATATGAATTTTTTTATTTCAGTAGAAGCTACATTTGGTCCTCCTTCTCAAAAATCTGCTACAATATCAAGAACATTGACTTTTCTTAACTCATCGTTAAGACTTTTGTACTTGAAACCAGATTTGTCTTCTTTTGTTTGCCTTTCGTGCTGGCATGACATTTAACCTTTTCACTAGAATTTGGATGATTTAAGCTGAAGGAGTAGTAGAAATATCTACCTACAGACTTTTTTCCCCAGGGAGAAAATGTTGAGTAAATGCAGCTACCACCAGAAAGCTCCCTGATTTTGGAAAGAATTTCCCTTGGACACAATGTACACAGGGTTTGTTCTTTCTTCTCCTTTCTGTAACTCTATGGATTTTTGAAATTATGCTTCTGTGGAATTTGTAATAGTAGAAAGATTTTTTTCCTTCCTCAGGAAGTAAAGGCTTCATCTGAGAATTTCCATGTTGATGAAAATGATGAGAATCAGGACCGTGGGAACTGGTCCAAAAAATCGGATTATCTTCTATCTATGGTTGGATATGCAGTGGGACTGGGAAATGTGTGGAGATTCCCATATCTCACCTACAACAATGGTGGAGGTATTCTTTCTTCCTCTTTTTCCTCCAGTTTTAAGTGGGGTGCTCTATAGCCTCTGAGGACACTTTCAGAGCTAATAAAGGTGTACAATAGTTTGGGTTAGTGGAAGGATGAGAAACAAACATACTACCTTTATTATTAGACTGTGAGTTTACTAGCTCAAATTAGGAATCTTGTTTCAAAATATTCTCAGATATAAAATTGATTAGTTTTCTATTTCTCATTTCTGAGCTTCTGCTTTAAGATCCTATATAATCTTCAACTAGGACTTTAAAAAAATGTGTACATCTTCATGTGAAAATCTGTTCAAACTCATGTTGTGCTTTGCTTAATTTATAGCTAAATCAAAAGGGAAATATAGGGGGGAAAGGGACATATAGTTCTATTATGAAGCTCAAATGAATCATTTGCTTAACTAAAATAAGGCATTACATTTTGGTAATTTAACTGTGGAAAGAGAGAATAAAATGTAATTAAAGGTTTAGTATTTTAAACGGCAAACTTCAGTTATATATATTCCGAATTGGATTGACCATGTAGGAGATCCTTCTAATGTGCAACAGAGTTTAGTTTAAGGCTATATGTTTTATTCTTGCAACATCATTAAAGTAGGCTCAATTAGAACATGAAAAAAATAACCGAGGTGACATGCAAAGGGAAATAAAATGAATTGCACAATTCTTTAGTAATGTTGAAATATCTTTTCACTTACACCATATTTTATTTACTTAGAATTACAGGTTCTATTAGAAGTGTAGAGGTGACATGCCATCATATTTCATAACTGGGTACCAGTGAAACTATGCCACTATAATTATTTTTTCTTGGTACAATAGGATTGTTTGTGATATTTCAATGTTCTGTTTCTTGTTTACTTGATGAATTAAAATGTTCACACTCTCCTTCAGAGACTTAAGAAAGGAGATCTTTACTAAACACTTTAAATGTAGGTAGCATAAAATCCTCTATGTGGGACTTAGGTCATTCATTAGTGGGTTTGATGTAAGAGTTGGCAAATGAGTCAGAAATCCCAGTCCTTTTGGTATCTATGTCCTAACATCCAGTGTGGTGAAGAGAAGCATTAGGCTCCTTTTTTTTAAAAATTAATTTTTTTTAATTAGTTATACATGACAGTAGAATGCATTTATGCACTATGATATATCATACATAGATGGGATATAATTTCTAATTTTTCATGATTTGAATAAGAAATTCCCTTTGACTTGACAGCATACAGACACTGAAAAATTGCCATTAATTTCTAGAATTGCATAAAGCTAGTTGTAATTGAGAATTTTAAAAGATTGCCAGAATAAAATAGTATTATTTAATGTACACTTTTATCTTTTTCTTTGCCATTTCCTTTAAGAGTTAATATGCCATATTGACTCTCAGTTTTTAAGATATCATTTGGGTCGTAGATGATCTAGGCTCTCTTCAGTTCCTTTTTTTTTCACTCAAGGGTAGAAAAGTAACATGAAATTCAAATTTGTTAAATGTTAATAGATCAGGTTTAAAAAATATGGTCAGGTTTTGAAAACTATTGCTAAAATCTGGAAAAATTTATTCTGCAGATTCTTTTTAACAGTTTATGAAAGAGAAAGTGTCATATTATTTTAAGATCTAGACCAGCAGTATTAACAGTCTGTGGCCACTATATTAACAATTTATCAATCATAGTCATTGGTAATGAAATACAATAATGGGTAAAAAGTCATATGTAAAACTGAGGAAAATAATTAGTTTTTAAAAAATACCTGTCCACACAAGGCTAGTAAAACTTTGTTTATTATTGTAGGTAATCAGAGATATTAGTATTATTTTTTTCTTCATATTTATCATTGGTAGGACTTAAATTCTATTAGTCATATTAATGATGGTGTATACCCATTGCAACATCTATACAAACATGCTTCCCTGTGTCTTCTAGGGTTAGCATTAAAGTAAAGCCACTTAAATATGAGTGTGTACTTGATTGTCTCATTTTGAGTAGAATCTATTTTAAGGGCTGGAAAACATGTAATTCATAGGTATGATGTTACAGTGTCATAATATGAAAAATACTTGAGGAAAAACTATAAACATGAGTAAATGAAATGTACCTAATCCTATTTTTATCCACATTGCTTTTATTAAACTTTGTCAAGACATCCAGAATATTTGACTAATAAGTTTAATATTTTGCTTCTGCTTCAATTTAAAATCTGGTGAAGGTTTTAATGAACAATATTATGCCCCAAAAGCAGGCACAAAGAAAACAAATTAATAAAAAAGTTTTAAAAGGGGTGGGAGTGGGGGAGAAGGGCTGGATAATTTAATATGGAAGAATTAATTTCTCTGAAATTGAAAGTTAACTATTCAGTTTAGATTATTCTCTCAAAACCAGCAAATTTTTTATTGAGTAAAGAGCCTCATGACTATTTGCAGAATAATGAACTTAATCATAATAACTTCTACTCTAAACTACATTTAGCGTTTGTATTCTGTATTAAAAATAGGCCATTTATATGCCTGATATGTTGTCAACTGTTTTTCATATAGGTCCAGTATTTGAACCCTTACCAAAAACTGTTGAGTTGGTTTTGCTCTCCACTTTTATGAGGAGCACAAAGTACATAGGTTCGATAAACTGTCCAGGTCACATAACTAGGAAGTGAAAGAGCCAGCATTTTAACCTAGCTGCCTCTGGCTCCACACCTGTGATCATTCAACTTCTCTAGCTTACTTTTTATATACTATAATTTTTAATAATTGCAACTACTTCATTATGTAATACTAGCATGCCCATTTCATAGATGAGAAATCCAAGGTTTAGAGAATTGTGAAAGGTGTAAATTTGGGGCCCAAACCCAGAACACATTTATTTCACTGTATCAGGAGACTTAAAATGTTATGCTGGTTGTCCAAGTGCCATCAAGGTTTTGAAATATAATAGCATTTTTATTCTTTTTTGCCTTTTCTAGGTGCCTTTCTGATACCTTATGCAATTATGCTGGCATTGGCTGGTTTACCTTTATTCTTCCTAGAGTGTTCACTTGGACAATTTGCTAGTTTAGGTCCAGTTTCAGTTTGGAGGATTTTGCCATTGTTTCAAGGTTGGTCTGAGAACATTTCCAGCATCATGATTATTGATCTATGTGTACATATAGATGCCTTTACTATGTGGAAGAAAAAGTGTTAAAATTTGGACATGTTTGATCTCATAGAATTTGAGAACAGAATGGTGGTTACCAGAGGTTGGGGCGGTTAGGTAGAAGGGAGGTATGTTGATCAAAGGATGTATGGTTAGAGTTAGGAGAAATAAATTCAAGACATCTATAATCTTCAAATCTGTTAAGTTCAGGAGTCATAGCATGGTGGCTACAATTAAAGACAATATTATACACCCAAAGATAGAGTAGATATTAAGTGTTCTCACCAATTAAATGTCAATTATGTATGTAATGTATTTGTTAATTAGCTAGAATTGACCATTCCACAATGTACACATACTTCATACATCATGAAATGTGCATATAATTTTATCTGTCGATTGAAAAAAAAAATAAAAAGTACAAAAAATAAAACCCTGACAAAGGCACTCAAGAAGCACACATTGCTGTTTTTCTGTATAGTTTGCAACAGGAATTTAAGAATGAAATGAATGAAATGTTTTTTTTGTTTGTGTTTAGTGTGGCTATGGATATGGGAAGGGTTATAAATGATGGTAGAGATAGTTGTAAGATGCATATGGGAAGGGTTATAAATGATGGTAGAGATAGTTGTAAGATGCCACTATTTTCTATTTTCACCTTTTGAATTCTTTTGGCACATCCTGTTGTACACTTACTTCACAGTTCTGGCTTTTTAAATACTTCATATGCAGTTTTTATCTTACTGTCTTTGCACATCTTTTACAAAGCCTCATTCAGAAAACTTGAAGGGCAGGTCACTATTTTTTCTTGGATGCTCCTAATAGAATAGGATACTGATAAAGCTGAAAATGCCTTGATTGTTATTAAACATCAAACTGCCTTTTTCTCTGAAGATTAAATATCATGTTAGTATTTGCTAGCTGAAAACTATTTGTAAAAACAAATGGGACATCAAAAATAAATTCATGGTGAGGTGAATAGAATATTGTGCTGGAAGACTAGAAAAGCTACTTCAAAAGCTATTCTTAAGCATTGGAGTTATAACCAGTATGCTAAATTGCATTTAGAGACTACTGAGTTAAAGAAAATTTGCAGGTTTAAGTTCAAATTTTCACTGAATTATACAATTACTTTATGTGTAGTTGTAGAAATACTGTACTATGTCCCTTCAGAACATTATTAATTCAGAGGCTTCATTTTCTACTTGTCAAAATGTTGGTTTATAGCATATGGGCTTTGAATGTTTTTAATGCCCACACTGTCCACTCTGACAACAATTCATTGACTTAATAAGGAATAATAATAGACATAGGCTTTATGTGACTTTGATGGCGTAATACAGGTCTTCTTCCCTTGACCTTAATACCTTTTCTAATCAACTGAAAAACTGTCTCATAAAACCAATCATCAAAATCGCTTTAAATTTTGGAATAAACCTACTCACTATTACACACTCTCCATCCCTGACCTCTTTTAACCCACCCCACCAAAAAGAAGAAAAAGAGTTATTTGAAACAGTTTTTTAATTTAAAATAGATTTTGTGGAAATCGAGATGCAGCTTCTTTTTATGAATTAGCACAATAAATTTCACTTATGTTTGTTTAATTTTTGTCTTTTCCAGGTGTGGGAATTACAATGGTCCTGATATCTATTTTTGTGACGATCTATTACAATGTCATAATTGGTTATAGTCTTTACTATATGTTTGCTTCTTTTCAAAGTGAACTACCATGGAAAAATTGTTCTTCTTGGTCAGACAAAAACTGTAGCAGAACACCTATAGGTAAATTTCACTGATTTAATTTTTAAAATATTATTATCTCCACATCATTCTTTCATTATTTTCTAAATAAGCTTGAAGGATTAAATCCCCATGGATAGGAGAGAAGTAAGAAAACTGGAAAGTAATAAAGAGATAAAAGTGCTATCTGTAATAGTAGGAGTATGTTTTTCAGGGAACAGTAGGTGTTATTAATTGTTGGGATAAGTAGCATCAACTTAGGTCCAATTTTAGGGCGTCAATCATTAATTAAAACAGAATATAGCATGTATGATCTGAAAATTGGTCAATTGGTTAATATGTTAATATTTGAGGGCAGCAAGTAAGGTTAAATGAGGCCTCAGAGTACTTCTTGCAGGCTTACGTCCTGGGCAGAAGAGAAGCAAGAAAATGGAAAACTGATAGAGAAAAGTGCTTATCCATAATGTGTGTTTCAGGAAATAGTGGGTTTTGTCCATGTTGATACGATGCTAATCTTTGGCATAAGCAGCGCCAATATTGTGGGCTATTACCATTGTGATTACCTATACATATAAAAAATTAAAGTTATAAAGATTTCATGCTTTTGAGAAATTTGAATGCATCAATTTATCTATGTAGTTCAGATAGATAAGTCAATCTATTAAAAGTTTTTAGAGTACTAATCTCATTGAAAACAATTGTTTCTCTGTAACTGTTAATAGTATAAATACTATCATAGTTTAAAAAGGCAAATAGTATTATATTCACTCCAAGCTTAGGAGTAGAGAAGATTTAAGATGCTGCATGTACATGATTTTTTCTACTTGTAAAATGTTGTATTCTACCGTCACCTTTATTCTACCTTAACAATTTAGTCAGTAACTTAAATATTTACCAGTAAATTTTTCTAGGAATGTACTCTTAAAAAATTCAACTCATATCTATGTCTGTATTTCTTTTTTATTATTTTCTAGTAACTCACTGTAATGTGAGTATATATGGTACAGAAATGCAAGTGAATATGAGCTGGGTAGAAGCCAACAATTTTACCTGCATCAATGGCAGTGAAGTTTATCAGCCAGGGCAGCTTCCCAGTGAACAATACTGGAAGTAAGTATATTAAAGGATTTACTTCTTAAACAGATGTTATTAAAAAATTTTTATAAACAAGAACTGAATATTAATCAGTTCCCTCTTTAACTCATATAAATAGAAAAAAAGGGATTTGGCATATTTCATTTGATTCAAATGTTTACATTTTTACCTATCCTACGTGAATAGTAGTTATCTGCAAAATTAGCTCATAGTTAACAATGTGTCTCTTAGAAATGAGTTATTCAATGGGCACAGCACTAATGATCTATTTTTTATTTACTAGAAAAAATAGACAATTTTTATTATAATGAGCAAGTTCTAATAATGTATATTTGAATGATAGGTAATATTGGCAGCAAAATTGCTTTTTAAAGCTGCAGTTCCTAATTATTTGGCTTAAACTTGCAACTGTCTTGTAAGATTAGATATTTGGGGTTATATTTAATTTATTAACTTTAAATCAACTCTCCTTATACTGATCTATTACCCTTACCTTACGTCCTTGACTCTACTGTTGAATGAGCTCTTCCTCATCCACATGTAAATGCTCTATTAGATTTTTTATTTTAATTTTTTAAACTGATTCAGAAAAACATAAATTGTGCATGTTAATGAGCTACCATTTGATATTTCAATACATGTATACATTATATAATGTTTAAATCAAGTTAAACATAACTAACTCTTCAAACAGTTATTATTTTTTAATTAGAGCATTATAGTTATATATAGTAGTTGGGTTTATTCTGAAAAAATTATATATGTACTGAATTCTATTTCAGGTCAGGATCTTTCCCTTTTCTCTCCCTTTCCCCCTCTCCACCCAGTTCTCCTTCCTCTACTGGTCTTCCTTTCACTCATCTTTTTAGTTATTTATTTATATTTTTATTTATTTATTCATTTTTTGGTACTGGGGATTGAACTCAGGGGCACTCGACCACTGGGCCACATCCCCAGCCCTTTATTGTGGTTTAATTAGAGACAGGGTCTTCCTGAGTTGCTAAGTGCTTCACCATTGCTGAGACTGGCTTTGAACTCGAGATCCTCCTGCCTCAGCCTCCCAAGTTCTGAGATTACAGGCGTGCACCACCACACCCGGCTTTTTATTTATTTTTGATTGGTTATTTCTACTTATACAGAAAGAGAAATTCCCTGTGCTGTATTTATATATGCACATGATATTTTAAACATTCATTACACATTTCTTCCCCTTTCCTATCCCTCCTCTCTCCTTCTCCATCTCCTTCTATACTACTGACCTTCCTTATATCTTTGTAATATCCAATCCTCTCATACTTCTTTCCTTTATTTTCCTCTGGCTTGCACATTTGAGAAAACATTTGCCTTTTGATTTTCTAAGTTGTCTTATTTTACTTAGCATGATGTTCTCCATTTCCATCCATTTATAAGCAAATGCCTTAATTTCATTCTTCTTTATGGCTGAGTAAAACTCAATTGTGTATATATACCACAATTTCTTAATCCATTCAAATATTGATGGGTACCTGAGTTGATTCTATAATTTAGCTATTGTGAACTGTGTTGCTATAAACACTTATATGGCTATATTGCTACAATATACTGATTTTAGTTCTTTTGGGAAAATACCAAGGAGTGTAAAACCCGGGTTCTTAGTGTTTTGAAAAATCTCCATACTGCTTTCCAGAGTGGTTATACTAGTTTGTAGTCCTACCAACAATATATCAGTATGCATACATTCTTCTTAATTGCCATTCTGACTAGAATGTGGTGAAATCTTAGTGTTGTTTTGATTTGCATTTCCCTAATTGCTGGAGATGTTGAATATTGTTTCATTTATTTGTTGGCCATAGTGTGTTTCTTCTTTTGAGAAGTTTGTTTAGTTCATTTGCCAATTTATTGATTGTGGGTTTTTTGGTGTTAAAATTGTTGAGTTCTTTATATGTTCTGAATATTAATCCCCTGTCAGAGAAGCAGCTGGCAAATATTTTATCCCATTGTGTAGGCTCTCTGTTCACAATATTTTTTCTTTGCTGTGCAAAAGCTTTTAATTTGATGGCATGCCACTTACTAATTATTAATTTTATTTCTTGAGTTTTAGGGGTCTTGTTTAGGAAGTCAGTGCTAGCACCAATATGATACAGTATTGGCCCTATGTTTTCTTGTAGAAGTTATGATGTTTCTGGTCTAATTCCTAAGTATTTGATCTATTTTTATTTGACTTTTGTGCAGGGTGAGAGAAGTTTAGTTTCATTTTTCTTCATATAGCTATCCAGTTTGCCTAGCACCATTTGTTAAAAAGCTGTATTTTCTCCAAAATTTATTTATGGCAACTTTGTCAAGTATGAGATGAATGCTAAGTGTGTGCGTTTGTCTATGTGTCTTTTATTCTGTTCCATTGGTCTTTATGTCTATTTTGATGCCAATACCATGTTCTTTTTTATTACTATAGCTCTGTAGTATAATTTGAGATCAGGTATTGTGATGCCTCCTGCATCACTTTTCTTGTTCAGTATTGCTTTGGCTGTTCTGGGTCTCTTATTCTTCCAAATGAATTCTAGTACTTTTTTTCTAGATTTTGAAGATTGTCCTTGGTATTTTGATGGGTATCACATTGAATCTGTATAGTCCTTTTGGTAGTATGGCCATTTGACAATATTAATTCTGCCTATCCAAGAACATGGGATATCCTTCCATATTCTAAGGTCTTCTTCAGTTTCTTTCTTCAGAGTTCCACAATTTTTGTCATACACATCTTTTACCTCCTTGGTTAGATTAACTCCCAAGTATTTTATCATTTTTCAATTTTTATGGTGAAAACATTCAAAATCTTTCCTTCTAGATTTTTGATATATATTATTGTTAGCTATAGTCACTTTACTCTGCAATAGCGCACCAGGACTTCTTTCTCCTAACTATAACTTAGTAACAGTTGAACAACTGCTCCCCATTCCCCCTACCCTACTGGTAACCACTGTTCTCTCTTCAACCTCTATGATATCAACTTTTTTAGATACCATATTTGAGTGAAATCATGCAATACTTGTCTTTCTGTGCCTGACTTATTTCACTTAGCATAATGACCTCCAGTTCTGTCCATGTTGTTATGACAGAATTTCATCCTTTTTAATGGTGTAATACTAATCCATTTTGTATATATACCACAATTTCTTTATCTATTCATAAGTTCATGGACACTTAGGTTATTTCCATTTCTTGGCTATTGTGAATAATACTTGAATAAACATCAGAATGCAGGTTTATGCTGATTTCATGTCCTTTGGATATATACACACTAACAGGATTGCTGAACCAGATGATATTTATTTTATTTTTTGAGGAACCTGTGGACTGTTTTCTATAATATGATTCTTTAAAATTTTGATCTTGAAATGCTATCAATCATCAAGCTAAGAATTAAAATTCTAGATCCATACATGTTGCTGTTGAAAATCATAGAATTTTGCCAAATGTTTTTGAAAAACATGAATAATGCAGTCATTTGAACTTGATAATATCTACAAGTATGGAATAGGAAAATATTTGATACAATTTTAACTGCTTTCTTTATTATTTTAACTTGAAAAAAATATTGTATTGAGTCAAATGAAGATATATAAGGTTAATTTCTTTACATAAAGGAGTTTGAATTAGTAGGGAGAAATCACTGGGGGAAAGGAATCAGTATCTTTCTTATTCTAGAATTTTGAAAATTTGAATTGGGTATAGTTAACCCTGAAGTTCAGAGCCTGGCTTTTTAATTAATAATTTTTGTTCCTTCATACAATAGAATCTGTCAACAAAAGGCTCACAGAACATGGATGTATTAATAAAATACAATATTCATGAAGCTTCCTTTAGCTGAACTGTATTACAAAATTCAATATTTTTATTTTTTATTTATTTATTTTTTTTCAGATTCTAAGTTCTCAATGTATTCATTGTTGTCAGCATACATACATTGGTAAAATTGGTAAAATCATAATATCTCTTCAAAATGTCATTTAAAAAATTAAAACCTTCTCAAACCAAAATCATCTTCTGTACAACTTTTGGACAGACACCACATTTCAGTGACACACACAAAATTATTTCAGAAGGTGCATGAGTGATAACAGAGCTCCTCTCTACCTCCTACTTGATTCTGTGTTACTAAAAGGGCTTATATGTTTCAGTAAAGTCGCACTTCAACGGTCTAGTGGAATGGATGAAACTGGAGAAATTGTGTGGTATTTAGCACTTTGCCTTCTTCTGGCTTGGATTATAGTTGGAGCAGCATTATTTAAAGGAATCAAGTCTTCTGGCAAGGTAATTTGGAAAACATTAGGTAGTGATGGTAGTTGCTTTCTAATTTCATTGAAGTTCAAACTCAAGCAATTATCAGATGCATATTTTCTACAATGGGGACATATGAGTATGAAAAAGTTTTCTAAGTAGGGTTTTTAGTTTTAAGTAGATACATAGGATCATTACTATTTTTTAAACGAACAAAAACTAATACTAAAATTGTGCCACTACTCAAAACTGGGACCCTTCTAGCTGATACAGAATTGTGAGGCTGGAGAGTAAGTCTTTTTCACTTCTCTGACCTACCATATAAATAAGCATCTTGAGTGGAATTATATAGTGTTATAATTTTTTGGTTTGAAAAGTCTAGATCCATGTAGGGTTATAGTGTCAAGTCTTCCTTGTTGGAAAGAAATAGAAAAAATACAATGCAATTATTCTTCTAAATGAAGTTTTCCAAAATTGACTCAGAATCTTCTCAAAGGCCTCTTCTGAAAAACATTGTTACATTTTCCCTCCTCATTGTTTAATTTTTAAAAAAGACTTTCAGAGAGCACAATGGCAATTTAAAAGAATATCAGGAAATTTTCTCTGTGAGCAGTTACACAGTACCCAGAAAAGTGAATGTTTCTTTGTTTTTAATTATTAGTGAAATTTTATTAAAGGTGGAGGACAAGAATAACTGTGGACACTATCTTTCTATTCCTAGTACAATATCCAGCAAATTCAACTAATGTTAAGTCCTAATGAGATATGCTGTTACATCACAAAAAATACTGTGAACATCAAAAACACAGTGGAAACTTTTTGATATGTTCTAATTGCACAATTTTAAGCCCTTGCTTCCTTTTGGATGTTAATATTGGACGAGTCCATTAAAGGCCATTTATCCAGGCAATTAATTTTTATTGGTCTCTGGGTGACTTATTTAAATAATCTCTTGGCATATTATCAAACATGGGACATCTATGGATCAAAGAGATCATCCACATTAATGAAAAGCCAGCCTCAAAGGCAAAATCTGTTATCTAGGACAGAAACAGTATATTTGTTTGTGTGCTGTCAAACTCTTTTGATAGCTTTAAGTAACAAGTGTTCAGTATTCACTTTAATAAAATTTTTAAGACATTTGGGGGCTGAGGTTGTGGCTCAGTGGTAGCACACTTGCCTGGCATGTGTGAAGCACTGGGTTCGAGTCTCAGCACCACATATTAAATAAATAAATAAAGGTATATCAATAACTAAACAAATATATTTTAAAAAATTTATAAAAAAAGAGATTTGGAGATCTATCAGATATTTTCCTTCTCCTTAGGAGTTGAATATATACTAACTATCGTAGATTTTTAAATCATTTCCCTTCTCACCTCAATAATTTTCATGAAAGGAGACATTCAGTCCTCTTAGACATTTATAAAGATATATTTAGGAAAACATTCCAACTAGATCACAAATTATCACTGCTAATGTACTGTTTATTTACAACATGAACCTAGGAAATACTGCTTCAAACATCAAAGTGTTTTTTTTGAAAATGGATGCTTTGAAAGTAAGAACAGAAATAGGAAGTTATGCCAACTTTGGTACTGGTATTATCAGACTTATTAATAACTTTATAAAATCTACAGTATGTTATTTTACTAATCTCATCCATCTAATAATTTTACCTATGTACAGGTAGATACCATGCTTTAAAAATAACATTGACTTTTGTTGTATTTTTGGTAGGTGGTATATTTTACAGCTCTTTTTCCCTATGTGGTTCTACTCATTCTGTTAATACGAGGTGCAACTCTAGAGGGTGCATCAAAAGGCATTTCATACTATATTGGAGCACAATCAAATTTTACAAAACTTAGTGAAGCAGAGGTAAGACTTAATTTCAATATAATGTTATCTGAGGAGATAAATCTTAAAATTATATACCAAAACTCTTTGGTTTCATGAGTGTCTTTGTGCCTTGTAAAAGAATATTCAGTTAAATATATTTGAGTTTCTGTCTACTAGAATTTCTGATTAACATATGTAACATGATCTTAATTCTCTTATTGGATTTAAGAACATAATTTTTAGCAATAGAATTTAAAAAATGATTTTATTCATGTAAATTATTTTGCTTGACCAATAGGGTTTTGTGTTTATTAATATGAAAAACAATATTTCATTCATAAATACCTGCAAATGATGATTAGGACTATGTGATTTATTGGATAAATTTGTAGTAGCTTTAAAGATCATTGTTGAAAGTTTGATGGTCTACTATGCATTTTTTATTTGTTCTTTTTAATTGTCTTCATAAGTTAATATTCCAAAAACATGATCAAATTCTGCCTAATGGATTAAAAAATTAAAATACAAAATTTGACATGGATTAAGCATTCCATAAATAAAACTTAACATAAACATGTACCATGGATATGAACTTCTTTTAACTTTAGTCTATCTCCAGATAAATGCTGTATGTCAAGGGTACATAAAATCTTTCACAATTTTAATTACAGAGAATGTTAACATCTATTCTAGATACCATGTTTCAATTGATACAGCCTAAGAAGTCTTTCACTCTTTTAGTAGTTGTATCACATTCTTGTCATATATTAAGCTTCTGATCAGCTAAAAAGTCAGTCTTATGTTAAAGTCAGAAAACAATATGTTAATATCTGCCACATGAATACTGACTAAAATGGATATTACTTTTAGATTACTATGGTATTCTTTGTGGAACTCATGCTAATTTCCAGCAATTGCTGATTTATGAAAACAATCAGATATTTAATTAATTGTTGTAGGATCTTTCTGGTAAGTAATGTTGAATCCATTAGCTTGTAGTCATTGAAACCTGTCATTTGCCTTTTTGAAATATGGAATTACAATTTCTAGTCTTTGGTTCTTTTATTGTGCCCAATAATTTTCATTCAATGATGAACCACAATAGCTCTAAATTATGTTGGAACTATGACATTTTATTATTTTTGGTCTTGGAGGTTAATATACTCCGATGTGTCCACAGGCCATCTTAATGTATTTCTTCATTTATCTTGGACCTCACTCTTTTTAACCTTGTTTGTTAATCTCTTCCCAACTCAAAGACCATTTTCGGCAATGAATAAGAAACAAATAAAATGGTAGTTGGGATTCATCACCTTCTCTCTGTTAGGTTTTTAAACAAGATAAAATAAGTTAATTCATTTTAGAAATGGTAAACTCATATAATTAAGAACTAATATCCAATTATTTCAACTATTGATGTTATATTATTATTATTATAGTTGCAACAATTTCCCTAAGAAATAGACCCACCATTTTCTTTCTTATTATTTATTTATTCTTTTATTTATTTTTCAAGTTGCTGGTTTAATATGAAGTATTCTTACAAAAATTGTGTCCTCATACATGTATTTAGGGTAATCATGGATAACTCAGTCTACCATTATTCCTATCCCCTTGCTCCCTCCCCGCTCTTTGTTCTATTTAAAGCTCTTTCATTACTCTCATCCACACTCCCTTGCCTTTATAATTTAGTATCTTCATATCAAAGAGATCATTCCACTTTTGGATTTTTGGGATTGGATTTTTGGGACTTCACTTAGCATTATTTTCTCCAACTCCATCCATTTACCTGCAAATGCCATGTTTTTATTCTCTTTTAGTGCTGAGTAGTGTTCCATCGTGTATATATACCAAAGATTCCCTATTCATTCATCTGCTGATGGGCATCGGGGTTGGTCCTACAATCTAGCTATTGTGAATTGTGCTGCTATAAAATTGATGTGGCTGTGTCCCTGTAGTAAGCTGTTTTTAAGTCCTTTGGGAATAGGCCAAGGAGTGGGATAGCTGGGTCAAATGGTGGTTCCATTCCCAGTTTTCCTAGGAATCTCCATATTACTTTCCATATTGGCTTCACCAATTTGCAGTCCCACCAGCAATGTAAGAGTGTGCCTTTTCCCCCACATCCTCGCCAGCATTTATTGTTGTTTGCTTTTTTGATAGCTGCCATTCTGACTGGAGTAAGATGAAATCGTAGAGTAGTTTTGATTTGCATTTCTCTAATTGCTAGAGATGTTGAACATTTTTTCATATATTTTTTGATTGTTTGCATATTATCTTCTGAGAAGTGTCTGTTTAGTTCCTTGGCCCATTTATTGATTGGGTTATTTGTTTTTTTGGTGTTAAGGCTTTTAAGAGCTTTATAAATCCTTGAGATTAGTGTTCTATCTGATGTGCTTGTGGTAAAGATTTGCTCCCATTCTGTAGGTCCTCTCTTCACCTCACTGATTGTTTCTTTTGCTGAGAAGAAGCTTTTTAGTTTGAATCCATCCTATTTATGGGTTCTTGGTTTTAGTTCTTGTGCTATAAGGGATCTTATTGAGGAAGTTGGAGCCTAAACCAACATGATGGAGATTTGGGCCTACTTTTTCTTCTATTAGGTGCAAGGTCTCTGCTTTAATTCCTAGGTCCTTGATCTACTTTGAGTTAAGTTTTGTGCATGGTGAGAGAAAGAGATTTAATTTCATTTTATTAGATGAGGATTTCCAATTTTCCCAACACCATTTGTTGAAGAGGCTGTATTTTCTCCAGTGAACATTTTTGGCACCTTTGTCTAATATAAGATAACTGTAGGTGTGTGGGTTCATCTCTGATTCTTCTATTCTGTACCATTGGTCAACTGGTCTATTTTGATGCCAATACCATGCTGTTTTTGTTACTGTTGCTTTGTAGTACAATTTAAGGTCTTGAATAGTAATGCTACCCGCTTCATTCTTCTTGCTAAGTATCGCTTTGGCTATTCTGGGTCTCTTATTTTTCCAGATGAATTTCATGATTGCTTTTTCTATTTCTATGAGGAATGATATTGGGATTTTGAGTGGTATTGCATTGAATCTGTATAGTGCTTTTGGGAGAATGGTCATTTTGACAATATTAGTTCTACCTATCCATGAACAAGGTAGATCTTTCCATCTTCTAAGATCTTTATTTAGTGTGCTGTAGTTTTCATTGTAGAGGTCTTTCACTTCTTTTGTTAAGTTGATTCTCAAATATTTCTTTTGAGACTATAGTAAATGGGGTGAATTTCCTATTTTCTCTTTCTGAGGATTTGTCGCTGATGTACAGAAATGCCTTTGATTTATGGGTACTGATTTTTATATCCAGCTACTTTGCTGAATTCATTTATTAGATTTAGAAGATTTCTGGTGGAATTTTTTGGATCCTCTATGTAGAGAATCATATTTTCTGCAAATAGTGATAATTTGAGTTCTTCTTTTCCTATCTGTATGCCTTTAATTTCTTTCGTCTGTCTAATTGCTCTGACTAGGGCTTCAAGAACTATGTTAAATAGGAGTGGTGAGAGAGGGCATTCCTGTCTTGTTCAGTTTGTAGAGGGATGCTTTCAATTTTTCTCCATTTAGGATGATGTTGGCCTGGGGCTTAGTATAGATGGCCTTTATGATGTTGAGGTATGTTCCTGTTATCCCTATTTTTTCTACCATTTTGAACATGAAGTGATGTTGTATTTTATTAAATGCTTTCTCTGCATCTATTGAGATGATCATATGATTTTTATCTTTGAGCCTGTTGATGTGATGAATTACATTTATTGATTTTCTTATATTGAACCAACCTGTATCCCTGGAATGAAACCCACTTGATCGTGATGCACTATCTTCTTGATGTGTTTTTGTATTTGATTTGCCAGAATTTTATTGAGAAATTTTGCATCTATATTCATTAGAGATATTGGTCTGAAGTTTTCTTTCTTTGATTTGTCTCTGTCTGGTTTTGGAATCAGGGTGATATTGGCCTCATAGAATGAGTCTGGGAGTGTTCCCTCTTTTTCTATTTCATGAAATAGTTTGAGAAGTATTGGTGTTAGTTCTTCTTTAAAAGTCTTGTAGAACTCAGCTGTGTATCCATCTGGTCCTGGGCTTTTCTTGGTTGGTAAGTTTTTTATGGCATCCTCTATTTCATTGCTTGAAATTGACCTAATTAAATTGTGTATATCATCTTGATTTAGTTTGGGCATATCATATGTCTCTAGAAATTTGTCGATGCCTTCATTATTTTCTATTTTATTGGAGTATAAATTTTCAAAATAATTTCTAATTATCTTCTGTATTTCTGTAGTGTCCGTTGTGATATTTCCTTTTTCATCATAGATATTGGTAATTTGTGTTTTTCTCTCTTCTTTTATTTGTTAGCATAGCTAAAGGTCTATCAATTTTATTTATTTTTTTCAAAGAACCAACTTTTCATTCTGTCAATTTTTTCAATTATTTTTAGTTTCAATTTCATTAATTTCAGCTTTAATTTTAATTATTTCCTGTCTTCTACTTCTTTGGGGGTTGATTTGTTCTTCTTTTTCTAGGGCTTTGAGATGTAATGTTAGTTCATTTATTTGTTGACTTTTTCTTTTTTGAAGGAATGAGCTCCATGTAGTAAACTTTCCTATTAGTACTGCCTTCAGGGTGTCCCAGAGATTTCGGTATGTTGTATTGTTGTCCTCATTTACCTCTAAGAATTTCTTAATCTCTTTCTTGATGTCTTCTGCAACCCGTTGATCATTCAATAGCATATTATTTAGTCTCCAGGTATTAGTGTAGGTCTTCTTTCTTTTTTTTATCATTGATTTCTAATTTCATTCTGTTATGATCAAATAGAATTCAGGGTAGTATCCCTAATTTATATTTGCTTAGAGTTGCTTTATGGCATAATATATGGTCTATTTTTGAGAAGGATCCATGTGCTGCCGAGAAGAAAGTGTATTGGCTCATTGTTGGGTGATATACTCTATATATGTCAGTTAAGTCTAAATTATTAATTGTATTATTGAGTTCTATAGTTTCTTTGTTTAACTTTTGTTTGGAAGATCTATCCAGTGGTGAAAGAGGTGTGTTAAAATCACCTAGAATTACTGTGTTGTGGTATATTTGATTCTTGAACTTGAGAAGAATTCGGTTGATGAATGTAGATGCCCCATTATTGGGGGCATATATATTTATAACAGTTATATCTTGTTGATATATATACCCTTAAGCAGTATGAAATGTCCATCTTTATCTATTTTGACTACCTTTGGATTAAAGTCTACTTTATTTGATATGAGGATAGAGACCCCTGCTTGCTTATGTAGACCATGTGAGTGATATATTTTATCCCATCCTTTCACCTTCAGGCTATGGGCGTCTTTTCTTATGAGATGTGTCTCTTGAAGGCAACAAATTATTGGGTCTGTTTTTTTTAATCCAATCTATTAGCCTGTGTCTTTTAATTGGTGAGTTTAGGCCATTAACATTCAGGGTTATTATTAAGTCATAATTTGTATTACCAGTCATTTTTATTTTTTTTTTATTATTTTTGGTATTTAGTTTGACTTGGTTTTTCCTTTGGTTGGTTTTTCCTTTTATTGTAGTTCTTCCCTTTGCAGATTTTTATTATTTTTCATTTCCTCC
Organism: Tamias sibiricus; assembly: GCA_025594165.1. Classification (NCBI taxonomy): domain Eukaryota; kingdom Metazoa; phylum Chordata; class Mammalia; order Rodentia; family Sciuridae; genus Tamias; species Tamias sibiricus. Next base: position 106,931,284 of record CM046667.1, read on the forward strand.
TCGTGGAATATTTTACCAAGAATGTTCTGTAGAGCAGGCTTTCTTGTTGTAAATTCTTTTAGCTTTTGTTTCTCATGGAAGGTTTTTATTTCATCCTCAAATCTAAAGCTTAATTTTGCTGGATATAAAATTCTTGGTTGGCATCCCTTATCTTTTAGAGCCTGGTATGTGTTGTTCCAGGCTCTCCTGGCTTTGAGGGTCTGGATTGAAAAATCTGTTGAGATGCGAGTTGGTTTTCCCTTATAGGCAATCTGACTTTTCTCTTTTGCAGCCTTTAAAATTCTGTTTATTTTGTATGGTAGGCATTTTCATTACAATGTGCCTTGGTGTGGACCTGTTGTAATTTTGTACATTTGGTGTTCTATAGGCCTCTTGTATTTGATTTTCAAATTCATTCTTCCTGCTTGGGAAATTTTCTGATATTATTTCATTGAAGAGATTGTGCATCCCTTTGGTTTGAATCTCTGCACCTTCCTGTATTCCAATAAATCTTATATTTGGTCTTTTGATGGTATCCCATAGTTCTTGGATATTCTGTTCTTGCTTTCTTACCCTCTTCACAGGCAGGTCAACTTGATTTTCAAGATTATATATATTGTCCTCATTGTCTCAGGTCCTATCTTCCAAGTGGTCCAATCTGTTGGTGATGCTTTCAATTGAATTTTTTAAGTGGCTTACTGTTTCATTTCAAGGATTTCTGTTTGGTTTTTCCTCAAACTGTCTCTCTTTCTTGAAGTAATCTTTTGCTACCTGGATTTGTTCTCTTATCTCTTTTTTGGTGTGATCTATGGTTGCCTGTATTTGATCTCTTATCTCTGTTGGAGAGATCAATTTTTGCCTGTATCTGTTCACTTAGGTCGTTTTTTAAATCCCATATCATTTTAATTATGTATATCCGGAACTCCTTCTCTGACATTTCACCTACTGTGCTTTCTATGGTTTCTATTGTTGTAGTATCTTGGTTTGTTTGGGGCATTTTCCTCCCGTGTTTCCTCATGATGTCTATGTATTTTCTTCTCTTGCAAGGTAAGCCTGAGGTATTACAGTTTCTGCCCTTTTGTCTTAGAAGGTCTCTCCAGGTTACCCAGATCCTCACTTTTTAGGGAAATATCAATATTAGATCTTTCAATGTACCCAATGTGTGTCCATATATCAGTTAGTTTCTATTTTTATATTTACAGTTTTGTCACTATAAACAGAAATGGTGAGATCAGTTACCTTATACTATATAGTCTCTATGTTTGCGTGGTGGTTTACAGTATCTAATGATAGAAGGGGGGACTTAGAGGTTGGCTTAAATGTTTATGACGTAAGATGTGAGAAAATAGAGGTATGAGATTATTTGACCAGTGAGAGTATAATCATTAGAATTTGGCTGTTAGTAGAAGAAGCCAGAGATAGACAACCCCGAGTAAGATTCCCTGTTAGTTCATAACATCATAACTGATTGCATCTTCTGGTACATCCTGGTCTCTAGGGACCTTAGTGATGTCTTACCCGGACCTTTTTGTTGTTCCTTGGTAGTAGCGTAGCTAACTCAGTTTTGTGGCAGTGGTAGCCTCAGGCCTATAATTATATTGGTGTTGGATTGAGTAGCTACGGGATCCCAGTTTGGTGTGTCGCTCTGGGCAGATACCAGTTACCTCTCCGATTCGGGGGTGTGGAGCGGGCCTCACCCTCCAGATCACCTCCTGGCTGCAGTGTGGTGGAGCAGGCAGTCTGGCTTTCTTCTCCCCACTCTCCTCCTCCTGGGTCTCCTTCCAGTCTAGTTGTTATGGTGGGCATTGGGCAGGTGGGCAGCAGGGCCCTTCCACAGGGTGGAGCCTACAGTTCCTGGTCCTGGTGATGGTGTGGGCTGGTGGTCGGGAGGACTGGTAGCTGGGCTGTTCCTTCCAGTGGGTGCCTACCGCTTGTTCTGGTCGCAGCTGGGCAGGTCGCAGTTCCCCAGGGAATGGAGAGGGCCCTTCCTCTGCTAGGGCCCTTTTTGCAGCTGGGAGCTGATATTCCCAGCCATGGAGGTGATGGCTGCTTCCCATTTTCTTAAACTTTATTACTTTGAGCAAAGTGGAGCCACTTTGATATTCTTTAAGTGGCTTTCACAAGCCTCAGACATCTTGTCTTTATACTTCCTTGAAACTCTCCTGAAAATCGTACATGACTATTTTATATTGCTCTGTGCTTCATTTTCTTTATTTGAAAAAAAAAAAAAATCAGACCTGTACATAAAACTCCTTGTGAAAGATGCAATTTACTTCCCTACTCCATTTATTCCCCAATATAACACAACCCCAATATTCTTTTTTGGTTTGCTGGCAATGAGAATTGTTTTTATTAGATGTTTTTGTTTCTCACAATTCATATTCTAAACATGAGATAATAAATATATACTTTTAACTTTTCTTGGAATATATGAACTCTACTGGAATTTCCAGGAAAATAGAGAACCATACAAATTAATAGTTAGAGGGGTCTTCAGAGAATATTTTACTAACTCCTCCATTTTACAGTGATGAAATTAAGACCTATAAAGATTCAAATTGAGTCAAGTGTACACAATTAGGGCAAATTGAATTAAGATTTCATAATCCATAATAATGTTGTATATGTGTATGAGATTGATTGATAAGGGGATTGTAACTATGTTTGGAGTTTCTGTCCATGTTTGCTTGCAATCTAAGTAAACATGATGGTATAGTTAGCATTCTTACACATCCCAGAACTGCTATAGCCATCTCCAGCTCCCATATGCATATATAATAAATCAAGTAAAAGAGGCTCAGAGACCAACATAGACATACTGTTTATCTCTCAAGATGAAGAACAGCCTAATAAATAAGAGGTCATTTTACTTCTAACAGGATTTTGTTATATGTAATTCAAATAACCTTGATCTACATATCTATTTACCTGTCTTATCATGTATCTATCCATCCATCTGTCTTGCTTAATGCTGACTTCCTATAATCGAACATCAAACTGTATTTTGAAGACCTATTAATGTTTTACTCCCTAACAACTTTGCTTCTATTGAAATAATATTAAAGGGGAAAATTATTGCTTTTAACTTCTATATAAGAAACTGAACATCAACTTATTTTTCACAATAACAATAGCAGCTACTTTGAACATTTTATTAATTGCTTTGTATATGTTATTTCATTTTTTTTCATGCCATTCCTTGGGTGATAGTATCATTATTATTATTAAAATCCATCCTACAGATGAAGAAACAGGCTTAAAGAGGTTAAATAAACTGAGGTCAAAGGGAGTGAGAAGTATTGGATGTAAACATTTTTCTGACTCCAGAGATAGAACATCTAGTCACCATGTTATACTGCCTACCTTCCTCTGACCTACCCGATTTTCTAAGAGTGAAAAAGAAACTTTTGCCTCAATATATACCATCCCTATTACTTGAAATCAGTGCAATATATTTTTTTCTTTTGGAGTAATGCTATATCCAAAGTATTTCAATCTTAAAATGAATTAACCTAAATCAGTTTATAAGACTAATTAATTACCTTTAGCAAAAACATAGAAAGGGTAAGTTGTGAAAAGAGGAATGAAAAAGGGGTGAGATTAATGAAGTGTGAGGGGTCATCAAGTATTAGCCTTGCTAAGAATGTGTTTTTATTATTACTCTATATGTAGAGTTAACAGAATGTGACTCTAATTGATATGTAGTGTTGACAGAATTCCAAATTCTCAGCACAGAAAAAGTGAAGAGGAATTGTCTTACTTGATGTGAAACAAAATTATAATGCTGTATTAATTAAAATAGAGTGGTATAGACATATAGAACAATGGAATAGAATATTAATCTCAGAAATAGATTCATAATTAAATGAAATTTTATATATGGCAAAGGTAGCAATGCATATCAATGAAGAAAGAATGATTATCCAATTGATAACTCCAATACACAATTTTATATATATATATATGTATATATATATGATTGATAATATCTATTATACTTGCACTGTTGATATCCCACTTAGGATACTAGGAATTTCATGTATTAATACACACAATAACAGTGAGGGTGAATTGAAATTTTGATAGTATAAGCAAAACTTTTTCTTTCAGAATGAGATATAAAATAGTATCTTTATGACCTTGGGCTAAGAATTTTGTTAAATAATAGACATCATGGCCCACACATATAAGCAAAGGTGGATACCCTCAGCTACATTAAATCAACAACAAAGACTTTGGTTCATCAAAGAACACAATGAGGTGAAAAAAAAAGCCACAAGTTGAGAGAAAACTTTCAATGTATATAATAGACAAAGCATTAGAATCAAATTACATAAAGAATTCCTGGAAATTAAATAAGGCATATAACCCAATCAAAAAAGAAAGACTGAACAGAAGTTTTACAGGAAAAAATTCCTATGGAAAATAAACATTTAGAAACACATTAACCCTTGTAAGTAACAAGAATAATCAAAACTCTTATTTCACAGCCACTAGATTGGATCAAATTAAAAAAAGAGGAATGTGAACTCTCAAATGAGCTCTGGAAGCACAAAGTGGTACAATGGTTCTGGAGAAAAAATTGCAGAGTTAGTAAAAGAAAGAATGCATATTTGACATATTTCCCCACCTAGATTATAACGATACAGGTATAAGAATGTCCACAGCTACATAATAACAAAATATTGAGCAACCTAATGTCAAACAACAGGAAAAAGTATAAATTGTGATATATACACTGGGGCAATATAGAAGTGAAAAATGATTAAAGCCACATGTATTTAATTGAGCCACATGAATTTGCCTGTATTCTTTCATTACTGAATTACAAAATTTGAAATTTTATATGCCCCAACTTGATAATGGAAAAATTTAACACTATTGAATGAAAAAGTAAGTTGTATAAATTTACATCCATTAAGATAATTTTTTTATGAGTTCAAAACCATGCAAAGTTAAACATGAAGAACAACAGGAAATGATAAACACCAGTCAGCACTGCAGTTATTACTGGAGGGTGGAGTTAGGGAGAGGCACAAGAAGACTAGTAATAGGGGCTGGGGTTGTGGCTCCTAGGTAGAGTACTCGCCTGGCATGTGTGAGGCACTGGGTTTGATCGATCCTCAGCACCACATAAAAATAAAATAAAGGTATTGTGTCTACCTATAACTAAAAAATAACTTTTTTTTAAAAAAAGAGACTAGTACCATTTTATTTATTAAGCTGGGTAGTGGGTCCTTGGTGTTCATTTCATTGTTTTAATGTTTTATAATAGGTATTGATATATCTATATCTATAAATGTGTGTGTGTTGTGTGTGTGAAATATTTTATACAAATAAAAAATTAAGAGCACATGTTTAAAAAAAATTTAATTTTCTCTTACAGGTTTGGAAAGATGCTGCCACCCAGATATTTTACTCCCTTTCAGTGGCTTGGGGTGGCTTAGTTGCTCTGTCATCTTACAATAAGTTCAATAACAACTGCTTTTCTGATGCCATTGTAGTTTGTTTGACAAACTGCCTCACCAGTGTGTTTGCTGGATTTGCTATTTTTTCTATATTGGGACACATGGCTCATATATCTGGACAGGAAGTCTCTCAAGTTGTAAAATCAGGTATATAATGCTATATGTTAAAAATTTGATTAATTTAATGTAGCTCACTTAAAGTCTAGTATGGTTGATAGCAATTTACATTCATGATTTAGGGTATTTTTCTTTCTCATTTCATGTTATGCAATTTGTTTAAATGATATAATAATTCTTAGATGATTTATGAAAACAAGAGAAACATTGTTTAAGAAGACATGATGCTTTTGTAGATTTTATTTAGTTCTTAATATGAACCACTTCTTGCACAATTGCAAGTTTCAGGCATTCTAATAAGCATGTTCCATATATTGTGAGAGAGAAAAAGTTTTACAAATTCCCCTATGCAAATTACACATCAGATATGAATTTCTAAACATATCAATATCATATAGAAATTCCAGTTACTCTGAATATACAGCTGTGTGAGCTTTAAAGGAATCTGACTAATGAACTTCCTAACTTTAAAATGTTTAATTATTTGGCTAGAGATTCGTAGAAAAAATAATTGTAGGAATTCCTTATTAAAATTTTATTATAGTTAGTATAATTTGATGTAAACACTGGTAAATGATAACAGAATATCAGGACTAGAGCAGGCCCCTGGAAGTCTTCTTGTATCTTGCTCCTCTTAGGGGACTAATACACAGGAATGTTATCTACATTTTGAAGATAATCATATATTTGTGATGTGATAGATCCTAGACTAAAAGCTAATTTTTTTAAATTCTATGTCAGTCCTCTGGAATGTGAGAGAAATTTAAAATACTTAAAACTGACAATCACATGATAAAAATGGAACAAAATGAATAGCATCTCTAAATGTAGCAGCAAATAGAAAACAAGATTCAATTTATAGTTTCATTACATACAATTTTGCAGGTATCCATAAACTGATTAAAATGGCATTACTAGTAATGATTCTGGGTAAACATTTGGAAAAAGACTAAAAAAGTTCCATTTGTGTGTGTTTCTAAAGAGTGTAATTCTTTTAGAATTTTAAGCTGAGATAACGTGACCTAATTTATATTTTTACAATAAAGGCAATTGTTACTCTTCACCAATCTTAAATGGAAATCAGTTAAACAAAACCATTAAAATAGTTAAATTTCTTATGGGAGAAATAGGCACTAGCTTAATTCATATCCCATGTACACAATGTAATGTTGCACAACAACCAAGTTAAACATTTAGAAAAGTGAATGTGAGATAGTCAGTAAAGAACTTATGTCAAGGATTGCATTGCCAAATCAAGATGAGAATTTTGTAGTGTCCAAATTTGTGAATTTTCTTGACAACTAATTTAAAATACCATATATTTTTCTTAGGTTTTGATTTGGCATTCATTGCCTATCCAGAAGCTCTAGCCCAGCTCCCAGGTGGTCCATTTTGGTCTATATTATTTTTCTTTATGCTTTTAACTTTGGGTCTCGATTCTCAGTTTGCTTCCATTGGTAAGTAATAGTACCTCCAGTGTTAATATTACTCTTATATTTTATTCATGTTTCCTCTAGCTGAAAATATCCTTTTTTTACCCTTATTTCCCCTTTTAGCTGTTAACTCTTCTATTGGCCATTCTGAATTATTTATTTAACTTAAAATTTAAGTATGAAAAAATATAAACTGCACATCTATTTGACACTCAAAAGGAACAAACAATATTGTGTCATATTTTCTTCAGATAATTTTTAGAAAACAAATGATTACAGGTCAATTTGAAGTCCCCTATATTTCTCACTAATATAATTTACATGTTTTTTTCCTAGAGGCAACCATCACCATGGATTGTGTGTTATTCAGTCTATATTTGTATACACTGTACATATATCCATAAATAATATACATTTAAATATTTCACATAGATGTGAAGTTAGTGTGTGTGTGTGTGTGTGTGTGTGTGTGTACACACTCTGACAGGTAATATATATATATATTACTCTGACAGGTTTTTACATATATTATGAATCTATGTTGCTACATAGACATACAGATCTATTTAATTAACAATCTGTTGCCATTTTGTTAGGCATTTTGATTTCTTTTTTTTTTTACCCTGACACACACTGTTGCAATGACTATTCTTATTCATGATTCTATGTACAAAGAGGAATTTTCTCTAAGGTATACAACCAATAATTCTGAAACCGTTTTCATCATATCATTCTCTTACATAACACATTTTTCATAGTTTGCTCTTTATAGGACAAAGTCCAGATCCTTTAGTTGCCTTTAAAGCCCCTGTAAATCTCAAACACATTTCCTAATACTTTTACTCATCCTTCTGCTCTTAGCCAGTTCCCTGTTTAATGGATACATTTATTTCTTAAACATAGGATCTTTTCTATCTCCATGCCACAAATTCTAATATTCACCTGATTAAATTCTCATTAGAATTTTCCTTCCCTGTAACTCCTTGAAACTACTTTAGCCCCCAGTGGCTTTACAGTTGTAAATAACCTTATAAACAACCTTATAAAACAGATAACAAATAGAGATATTTTTGGTTTTCATCAGAATCAACAAGTGGTGAATTGTATGATAAAAGACCTAAGAATTAAAAAAAAAAAAGAAAGAAAGAAAGAAAAACAAGTAAGGCCCAGAGTATAACCTCCACAAATATTTGTAAACTTGATTAATAGAAGTTGAATTCTCTGATTAAACTTACTGAGTTGACATATGTCATTTTCCCCCTAAAGAAACAATTACAACAACAATTCAAGATTTATTTCCCAAAGTAATGAAGAAAATGAGGGTTCCTATAACTTTGGGTTGCTGCTTGGTTTTGTTTCTCCTTGGTCTCGTCTGTGTGACTCAGGTATACTACAGCTTTTTCTTTTCATTGACAAAATATTAATTGGGACATATGTCAGAATCTAAATGCAAAAAAAAAAAAAGCCTTAAGATAGATGGTGTTTAGTGGAAAGTCTAAGTTCTACTTGGATTAAGGTTTTTCAAGTTTTAGACCATTTCCTCCCACTGTAACTTTGTTAATATTTTACAGAGGAAGAGGTCCAGTAATGACAATTTTTCCCAGTTATAATGAGATTATAGACTTTAAACATATACTGTAAGTTTCATGGCAGCTGCTATAGAGCATACAAATACTACATACCATTTTGGCAATCAACTATTCTAAATGCTTATTTTTTCCCAATAACTCAGTATAGAAAAAAGGTTTTTGAGATAGTTAAAACTACATTTTTGTTTGTATTTGAAGCATTCTTTTCCATATTTCAGCAGAAGTGAAACTAAGGAGCATATGTTAAGGTCTGATTTTCCTATGAACTTATTTGAAAACATCACAGTGAATCCTACCATCATGTATATCCGCAAGAATGGGTCCTAACTAGAATAATATATAATGTATGACTAAAAAGAACCAATAAATAAATAAATAAGAAAAAAAATTAATAGATTCAGTTTGAACACTTCATCAAACACAAAAATAATTAAAATAGAAGTAACTGGCTTTTTTTTTTTTTGGTAGGCTGGAATTTATTGGGTTAATCTGATTGACCACTTCTGTGCTGGATGGGGCATTTTGATTGCAGCTATATTGGAAATAATAGGAATCATCTGGATTTATGGTAAATAATGACTTTAGAATTATTTAAGTTTTATTAAGATAGTTTAAATGATTATTCTTCATCATGTATATGTAATCATGCTATTAATAACTTCACTATTATAATAGTAAAGTATAATATAAATAAAATTATTTACAGGTATATACTTCATTGTTGTGGTTAGGAAAATGTTTAGACGTAGAAAACTATTTTGGACAAAATGATTGTTTAAGGAAACCACAGAGTAAGGGCTCAATGTACTTGCTGACATTGTTTTTTGTAGGAGGAAACAGATTCATTGAAGATATAGAAATGATGATTGGAGCAAAGAGGTGGATATTCTGGCTATGGTGGAGAGCTTGCTGGTTTGTAATTACACCTATCTTGTTGATTGTAAGTAATATTATACCATTGATTTGGTAGCAATAATATATACATTTAAATATTTCTAGGATAAACTTGGAGAAAAATTCATGTTGGAAATAATAGTTGTAAAAAAAACGATTTTCACATTTTGTAGTATTTATGAGTGGTGCTTCAAAACTGCTTAAAATGCCTTCGCAGTATTATGTTTTTTAGGCCATTGGTTGAAATATTTACCATTTGAGAAAATAAAGTACTTCCTATAGACTTAAGTAACCTAAAATTATCAACAAGATAAATACTATCAATAAGATAAATAAAAACAAATGAATTTTTCATTACTTAACAGATATACTGAGCCATCAATAATTTTCTTAACCTCTCTGCAAATACAGAAAATAGTAAGATAGAAAGGGCCAGATAATGCCTTCAAGAAATTCAGTTTAAATATACTGATTTCTAAGAAACAGCACTTGGACTATAATGTGCATTTTTTTAAATTTATGGGGGAAGTATTTTGCATCTGAAATTGTGAAAAGAAATTCAACTATGTCAAGAGACAATTGTTAATAAATTCAACAATTAGTGCTATTTAAAATCTGAGGGAAAGCAAATGATGTCTATTGAAGTGACATGATATGTAGATATGAAATCTTCAAACAACAGTTTAGGAAAGTAAATGGATAGTAGGAAACACTTCATGAGATGGAGAAATGCCATGCACTAGAGGTAATGGTGGCATTCAGGTTGATGGCAAAGCTTCATGGATGTGTTTTGGTTTTCATTATTGCTTTTATCTTTCCAAGGTTTCCCTAGAAAAGACCATTAAATAATTTGATAGATTTGCCTAATATCTGAAGTATCATATTTGTTTTAGTGGGTGTTAGTTTTTGTTTTTTAAACATGAATTGATTAGTTTACATAGTAAATAGTTTGAGATTGAATGTGATAAATTAAAATATTTATATGCTCCATATTCTTGCTTAATGACATTGAAAGTGCCACTGAATATCACTTCCCTTCTTTGAAAATCTCTATAAAAAATAAGCCCCCTATCAACTTAGAAGATCCAACTAGACTACTAACCAGCTAATTTTCATTGATTACATAGGTCTAATATTTGAATTTACTTTAAAATGCTAAAATATTAAATATCAAATGATACACATTGCCATCTATTTTGTATAAAGTCTTGTGTATTAGACTCCAATGTCCTTCATTCATCCTCTTGTAACTGTATACAATTATGGTAACTGTGAAATACATTTAAGTTACTGTAATTAAATTAATGGAACATATCCACTCAATTCTATCATTATACTTGCATATCTATTTATAAAGATTTCTATAATCTGTTGCTTTCTTATTGTTTCTAGTAAAAACAAAGTCAGCTAAATTTAGGAAAATTAGTAGGTAACTTTTGGGTTTTGGTTTGCTTTACAGATTTCTATAAATAATTAATTTTGATGCCTCAACATTTCTAGTAGGTTTTTTAAAAAAATTCTAAAACTGGGCTTTAAAGTGATTGAATCTTTATGATTCAGATTTTACCATATTAGCTAAACTTATATTGAATTTTTTTTTCTCAGAGAGAGGCTGGAAGTGAAGTGTGCTTTTATAAGTATGTACTCATAGTGTATGTGCAAATCCATGTTTTGAGGTGAAGGGCTACTCTCTGCAGTTAAAAAGAACAGCAACAGTTGCTAAGCAAGAAGAGAAGCATGTCTAATAATGTCTACTTTTATACTCTCATTAAATTAAAATATATGCTGACAAGCTCATAGCATAGAATAACACCATGTTATTGTAAATGAAATATAATTTTATTTTCAATATATACCCAGTAGTGAGATTTCTGTATCCAATGGTGGTTCTAGTTTTAATTTTATGAGGAACCACCATAGTCTTTTCCATAACGACTGTACTAATTTCCATCAACAGTGCTCAAGGGGTTCCTTTTCTCCACATCCTTGACAATAATCCTGCTCCCTGGTATATATATCTAATGGAAATTAAATCAGTAGGTCAAAGAGACATCTGCACTCCTATATTCATTGCAGAACTATTCACAACACCCAAGAAATTGAAACAGCTTAAGTATACATCAAATGATTAATGGATAAAGAAAAGCGGTACATATATGCAATGGATTACTATTTAGCCATAAAAGAATGAAATCTTAACATTTGCAACAATGTTGATAGAATGGAGATTATGTTAAGTGAAATAAGCTGGGAACAAAAAGACAAGTATCACATCATGTTACTCATACATGGAATCTAAAAAAGTTGATCTTATGGAAATTGAAAATAGAACAGTAAGACCAGGGAAAGTGTGTATAGGGGAGCGGTACTGTGAAATATTGATCAGTGGTACTGAGTTTTGGTTAGATAGAAGCAAGAAGTTCTGGTATACCATTGCACAGTAGGGGGGAATGTAGATAACAGTAATATACTTTACATTTCAGAGGACTAGAAGAAAGGATTTTCAAAATGTTTTAACAATAAAGAAATAACATCTGAGGAGATAAATATGTTTAACCTGATTTAAACATTATGTAATATATACATGTATCAAAACATAACATGGTACTCAATTAATATGTGTATTTAAATATTTTATGTATCAGTTAAAAATAAAAATATAAAAATATTTAAATTAGTAGAGTTAAAAGCTCAATAACAAAATTTCAAATTCATTTTATTTTAGTCTTAGTCAAATATTTTATCAAAATGTATGTGGAACAAGTATTCATATCTTTTATAATTATATGGCAGTATTAAATTTTGGAAGAATTTACTCAAAGTAAAAATAGAAATTTTATTCATTTCATATTATTATCTTCTGGTTTGTTACCTGATTATCTTAGTTCTTAATTGTATTTTAATTTTAGTTTATTTGATAAATTACTTCTTTGGAGTGGGATCAAATTGTTAATCATATATGCAATAAAGTCTAATCTGTAGCATTGTCTTTTCATTTTTTATTTTTGCAGGCAATTTTAATATGGTCACTGGTGAAATTTCAGAGACCCATGTATGGTGAAATTTCATACCCTGACTGGGGAGTTGCTTTGGGCTGGTGTATGATTATTTTCTGCATTATTTGGATTCCAATTGTCGCTATCATAAAAATAGTTCAGGCCCAAGGAAACATCTTTCAAGTAAGCACATTAAATTGTAAAATATTTTATATAAATTATTTATCAGAAAAATGAACATTAATTTACTTTATATGGTAGTAATATGAGATCATATGCAATTAAGTAATCACTCTTTCCTCTTACTACTTCTATACATGATATAATCATCTGTTACTAGTACATTACATTGTCCCCCTGTATTAGACTATAAGTGCCTTGTGAGAAGTCTTCTCTGTCTTGTCAGTGAATCCTCAAGCCCTATTACAGTACTTAACATATAAAAGTTAAGATGGATATAAAAAGCAAATGACTTATTATATCTTTGGGATAGATCAGTATATTGTAAAAAGTCATTTGCTTTTTATATCCATAACCTTTACTTTTAAAACCTCATCTGTTTATAATACAAGTCCTAGTAGTGTGTTTAGACTGCAATAGACCTGGTAAATTATCTCAAACTCTATGTAGACCTTGAATCATCCTTTCTCCTTGGAGGCTTAGCAGGTAGATTTGATTGACTTTTTACTAGAACAATGACAAGGAACCTTAGATTTAAATAAATCCTCTTACTAGATTGGATCCAAATCAATATTTTGTCCTTAGAACTTCCTTTCCTTTATTTTTGAACCACATGCAAGTATACACTAGTTTAGATCCTCACCTCACCCTCACCTGAAGGCCAGGATGCAAATCATGAAAATTCAGTGAAGGTAACTATAAGTGACCCTGTTATTCTAATGGGCTCACATGCCTTCTGCAATCATTTACATATTTGATTAGTTTGATTGTTAGTATAATTCTATTAACACTTAGGTAGTAACTTATTAGATTATAATTTCTTCTTAGACTGCATTATTAAGTATTTTACTTTTAAACTTTTACTATTTCATTATTGTTAGCAAAGAAACTTAAAAATTTTAATGAAAATATAGTTAAATATTCAATACAATTAGGTAATTTAATTATTTAATTTCTTCTTAGTAAACTGCATTATTAAGAATTTAGACTCACTTTTCAACTTTTCTATGATTCTTATTTCATTTTTTGTTAGTAAAGAAGCTTACAATTTTAAAATTAAAGTATAGTAAAATATTTGGTTGTTAGCAAAGAAACAAAATTTTAGAATGAAGGTATAGTTTAATATTTGTTTGTTTGCAGATTATAGCACTTAAATTCTAAGACAGGAATTTTTTGTTTTTTCATTTCAGCGTATTGTAAGCTGCTGCAAACCAGCTCCTAACTGGGGTCCATACTTGGAACAACATCGTGGAGAGAGATATAAAAACATGGTAGAGCCTAAGAAAGAGATTGACCATGAAATACCTACTATTATTGACAGTAGAAAACCAGAATGAGACCTCATTTTTATAAATGGTTGTTGTATAATGTGATTTTAGAGGCAATTTTTATTTATTTGTATGTTAACTGTGTAGAAAAATAGGGTAATAAGTATTTTTCCCCCTTAAGCAGTAATGTAATATAAAAATGTGAATCTATTAATGTTTATCAATATGCTTATATTTCTTTTAAGATTATATCTGTATAATATGCACACAACTATTTCTCAATGAAATTTAAAAAATATAGCCATAATGTTTTTCTAATACATTGAATGCTTTATTTTGAGCTGATTCTGTTATGCAAGTTTAAAATTATTATTTTTTCTATTTTCTTAATATACAATCTTTCTTTTTCACAAGCTGGGGGAATATCAGTGTATTTAAAAACAAGTGTTCCAAACTAAGGGCCTCACTTAGAAACATCATAAATACATGGAAAAATGACTATGCGTATTATATGAGCATTATAGTGTAGTGCTTTTGATCCAAAAATGTCTAAAAACTTCATGAGTTTGTGGCTCATGTTTTCTATATGAATTTATTGATAGGACAGGAGAAATAAGAATTCTTTGGCCAGTAAGGGATAAATGTAGAAAGTCGAATACAGGTTTCCATTTCCTTATATTCTGTCTTCCTTCTTTAGGTTGTATTTGGAAGAAAACTATGACACATCTGATTTCTATTGTCTAGCAACATTAAGAGTTCATTATATTCTCTGAATATAGGTTTAATTTCACATAGAATATGGATCAAAATATTAATGAGAAAATGGTTTACTCAAAATTTGCATTTAATAATCAAGATATATGGCTAGTCTTATGTGAATTAAGTTTGTGATTATGGGTGATAATTTATTTACATATTAACATGAGATAAACTTGTTCAAAATGAAGGTTCTATGTCCTGGTTTCCTTACTATTGTTAATGAATTATATAACTAATAGCTTTAAATTTTGATTATATTTCATTGACAATTGGTTTAAACATCACAGCCTAGGACAATAAACACTGCCTAACTAACAAGGAACTTCTCAGCAAAATTTTAAGGTTTTTTTTTTTTAAAGGCTTCAGGGAATTATGACACTGAAATTATATGTAACATCATCTGCATGATGTATACATGCATTTTTTTGTAGGGAGAGAGTCCATAGTTTTCATCAGAATACCAGAATGTCTTATGAACCAAAAAATTTTAAGAACCACAAATGATGCTGCTCGTTTTTATGCTTGGCAAGTGACTCACACTAGAAGGAATGTTTTTTTTTTTCCTTTTCTTTTTTAGGAATAGTTTTTCTTATATATTTTAAATCCCTTTTCCTTTCAATTTAAGATTAAAGGAATAAGGTATTAAGACATTTCTTTAATTTATACTGGTAATTTATTTTGAGGGAATGGGGCATCAAGGTAAATAGGCCTGCAATTGCACCATGTAAACGAATTATGTATAAATAATATCAGTGAATTATGTACATAAGGAACTCACATTTGATATCTTGAGGGTTTTCTTTTAGGTAGGTCAAATGATGTTAGAGAACTTCAAGAGATTAATTCCTTTGCTATACCAGATTTTGTAAAATATTATTTGAAATAGATAACTGAGTAGTGCTTAGAAATACTTTTTCATATTTTTAATCCACATTACATTACTTGTATTCTACCACTATAATCTGGTGCTGTTTGAAGTACAGATTTTTCACCAAAGAGAAAATTGCATGGCATTTTCTTTTCTTTTTTTCTTTTTTCTTTTTTGCATGGCATTTCTATAGGTGACTTGCAATTCAGGGAAGATTTTGGCACATTTTAAATAAAAGAATATCTAATTGGGAGCAGGGGGATATGAAGTGGAAGCAATCCTTTTCAAAAGTTGACCACAAAGACTAATTAAAAGTTTGTTTCTATCTTCACAAGATCTTAATGAAGTGCTTGGCATATTGTAAGGTGCCTAATTGTAGCTCTTATAATTATTACACAAATTCAACAGTGGCAAGAAACAGTAGTCTGCAATAATAGAAACTAGTTCCATCAAATTCTACTTACTCTAATGCAAGCATGGAGATAATTGCAATATTATGCTGTAAACCACTAGAGAAAAATGTTTTTCACTCATGAATAAAATTATAATCACTATATCTCAATTATTTTTTGAATGTAGCTTATTGTAAAAAAAACAAACTTTTGGACTGATTTTCTTACTGTATTGTTCTTCCATTCCTTCCCCAGTAAAATATATTTTAGTAAGTACATGTAATCAATTCTTTAAATAAAATGTAAGTAAGAAAATTAATAAATGTTTGGATTTTGTATCTGACTTGATATCCCTTCCCCTTTTAAATAATAATTCATTTGGTATAAACACATAATCAAATGAATTTACTCAAAGTGCCTTTAATGATTGCTTCCACTGTCATTACATCTTGTAAACTTTTCAGTGGATTTCTGCTTAAGTAATGCACCAGTTATGCCCTTGATAATTAGAAAATGCTCCAATTCAGCCAGCTTGTATTCCACGATCCTGAGGTTTACCAATATTCGCTTCTGTATGGCTATTGAGTGTGGGAAATTATTTAAGATATCCCGAGAGAGGTTGTTGACTGAAAAACTATCAGTATTGCTCCTAGGTGACCAAGAAGGAGAAGTTCTTAATAGTGCAAGAGAAGTCGAATTTGATGATGTTTCAACAGTGTTTCTCTGTAAAGGAAATTATACATATATAGTTTATTGATTGTAATAATTTCCAAAGACTACCAAATAACAACTTAGTTACAACAATGAACTGTCTTCCCCTAAGAGTTAGAGATTTAAAATGTTTTGAATGACCACATTGATTCAAAATATGTTCTACTGAGGAAAAAAATATGAAAGTAGCCTTGTTGCTCCAAAGTGCTATATGCTGTTGCTTACATTTCTTGGGCAGTCCAGTAGGTCTACATGTGGAACTTGTCTTTGACCCTTACCTAAATGTACTTCATTTGCAACTTGAAACCAGGAAGTCCATATTTAAACGTGAAATACTGGTAAATGTCCAGAAAGCTCCCACAATGATGGCAGGAGAAGCAAATAGGAACACGGGGGTTGTAGAAATAAGGGAAGAAAAAGAAGTAGTTACAGATTCTTAAAATGGGTTATGGTAGTGGGGAATGGGAACTTATAACTGCACTGTTCTTTCCAGGTGGGTAGAAAGGTAACTATATCACTTAATGATTTGGGGCTATTTTATATCAGACCACGTGGGTTGAATCACTGACCAAAATGCAGGAATTGTGGGGGATGGGAACAGGAAGAAATAAAAGTCTAGGGCTTTGTGAAGAGAAAAGAGTAATGAGGACATCTCCCCTTAAATCTTATTTTATGTTTCTACAATTTTACAAACATACTCCCCGATCCACGTATTCACCTAGCTTCCTCTAAGTCCAATCTTTCTTACATATACCTTTACCTGATGTCGTTTTTTCCATAAGACAAACAAAAAGGCGAATGTAATGCAGCTCACTAGAAGGAAAAACGTGCCCATGGTTCTTCTTTGTCCACTTCTCTTTTCTCAGGACAGATGCACTCAGCTGGCAGTTGCAAATCAGGGGGCCGTAGCCACCTGGCCTGTGGAAACCACGGGCCAGTATGGTAGGTGCCTCTCACTACCTGGTGCGACTGGAATATGCTGTTCCATCCAGCTTTATATACTGGAAAGGCGAGCGACCTCATAATCGGTACGCATGCACGTGGGGGTGCTACACCACAATATGATGACGTAGAAGCTAGCCTGCGGGAAGACAGGAGGCACTTAGCAACCACCCACCTAGTTACCATCTCAGGTCATTAGGAGAGTGAGAGACAATGAGGGAAATTGGGATTTCCAAGAATTTGAACCATATTGATGTACAGACTCTAAATGGAATGGTTAAATATATGATATGACAAGTACTCTTCCCTCCTTTTTCCTTTAAAGATATGTCTTTGCTGCATCCACTCCAATTTTCATTTTGAAAAGTTTAGGTCTGGCGTGGTGGTGCATGCCTGTATTCCCTGTGACTTGGGAGGCTGAGGCAGAAGGATCATAAGTTTGAGGCCAGCCTTAGCCAGTTAGCAAGTACCTAAGCAACTTAGTGAGACCGTGTCTCAAAAATAAAGAAAAAATAAAAATAAAAAAGCGCTGGGGATGTGGCTCAGTGTTTCAGCACCCCTGTGTTAAATCTGGTACAAATAAAAGTTTAAGAATAAATAAGATAGAAATGCACTGTAAAATGTAGCTACCCACAAATTGTAAGTCACTGACATAAAAAGTATCTCCTCCATACTTCCCTTGCTATTTTAGGATTCATTCAAACTCCAGTCACATTGGAGTAGTTTACATTAAAATTTTTTTTTAGTTTAAAAAGTTATTTTAGGGACATTTCCATATATAAATCCTCATTACAAGTTTGTACTAAAGGTATTTTTAATACTGGGCCTTTTTGTGAAAAGAAGGGAAAATATTCAGGCTTTAAACTCATTTGTAGCTAGTAGAAAAACAGGAATGCTTGGAGTTTGAGTTCTGAGATAAACTCTTCCATCAAGACCTCTATCTCCACTCTGAGTTGTGCGCATCAAGTATTTAATATTTTCCAACAAATAATTGAAGTGTACTTTGATTAGCATGAATGGGAGGCAACAGATACAGGATTCATTGCACTAGAAAAGTTAGATATGTTCAAGAAATTCATTTAAATGTGGAAGAAAACACTAAAGAACCGGCACTAAAGACAATAACCAGGTAATCTCAAGGTGAATGTTAAACTTCAGTCACTAACTCTGCTTGAGGAACAATTCTTATCTTCATGTTGATAGGAAGGGAAGGAATTGCATTTCATAAAATACTGTTTTCTAATGATTGGCTCAAAGTTTAAAGTTTTATTAATTCAACAATTATCTATTTAACATCTCTGTACCGGGCACTGTGTTATATTCTAGGAATAGGATCATGTGCAAAACTAAAGTCCACCTGGAATGTGTGCTCTAATATGGGAGATAGATATTAACAAACTACAGAAATTAATGTAAAACTTCTGGAATGTAAACCATAGCAAGAAGTACATGGTGGCATGGGAACTTATAAAATATGAATGTAAAGGAGAATAAGATCCTGGCTTTATGGTTTAATCAATTGGGTGAAGTAACCAAGTACAGAGTTGCTGATCATGAATTTGGCTTTGGACATGTCAAGTTTGAGCAACTGAAGACATGAAACATTTGATCTCAGAGAAATAATTGAAGACATGAATTTGTTAGTCATCTTCATGTTAATGATAACTGAAACTCTAGATATGGAAGAGAGTCCCTAATGTTACTGTAGGATGTGCAGACAGAAGCCAAATTAGACTACAGCCTCGAAGGACTTCAATATTTAATAGCTGGGTAATAATACTATATTGGTGTGCTATTATGATTGTCTTGAATCTAAATTTCTTGTGTCATTGAATAAAATTGAATGAAGCCCACTAATCTTAATCTTTAACAACAGAATTTTTAATTTTGATTGTACCAATATCCAAGGGAAAACTTCAGATTTTTTGGAAAGTGTTCTCATCAAGCACTATTACTAATCATTGAATATATAATATATTCAAATATGTGTATATATATAATGTTATAATAAAAGACTTAAACTTTAAACCAATTAAAGTTTAGTGTTCTGTGGCAATAATTACATTTGTATCATTGTGTAAATATCACCACCAACCATCTTTAGAACTTTTTCATCTTTCCCAACTGAAACTTGGTATTCATTAAATCATTTTTCTCATTGTCCCAGATATGGAACACCTATCAAACTTTAAATTGAGCAACAGATACAACATTTATGTTAACTTTGAAAAAATATTGTTTTTAGAGGTCTATTCTTTTGAGAAAAGTAATAAGTGAAGTGTTGGAGTGTTTGAAAACACACATATACACACATTTGTGTGTGTATGTATATATGTGTGTTTGTGTGTGTGTGTGTGTGTGTGTGTGTGTGTGTGATTCACAGCCTATTTTAAGCCACCCATGTCAATTTCATTGAAATATTCATAGAATTGAAAACTTGGGACTTAACAAGTTGAATACGAACCTCCTGTTCTATTCTCCCGCAATCCCTAACAACTAGCATTGTGCTTTCTGTAATCTGCTTTCTATATCTATTAATTTGACTACAATAATACTTCATATAAGTGGAATTGCATAATATTCATCTTTCTTTGAATGGCTCATTTCATTTAGCATCATATATTCAAGGTCCACCATGTGGCATGTATCAGAATTTTGATTACCCTAAATACATGTATGAAGACACAATTGTTGTAAAAACACTTTATATTAAATCAGCAACTCGAAAAATTGTGCTCTTTATATGTAATATGAAATTAAATGTACTCTGCAAATGTGTATAACAAGTTAGAATAATAAAAAAAATTTTTAAAAAAGAATTTCTTTTTAAGACTGAATAATATTCCACTGTATGTATATACTATGCTTTGCATGTCCATTCATCCATCTATGGACACTTAAATTATTTACATGTGTTAACTTTTGAGAATAATTCTCCTTTGAACATGGAGATCCAAATATCACACGGGTTAGTAGGTTTTGTGTTGAGTTGTAGGAGTTTTTTTTTATATAGTCTAGATATTAATTCCACATCAGATATATGATTTGCAAAGGCCTTCTCCCTTATTGTAGGTTACTTTTTCATTCTGTTGATTATGTCCTTTAATATACAAAAATTTATCATTTTGATTAAGTCCAACTTCTTTTTTTCCCTTTTTTATTGGTTGTTTTTATTTATATATAACAGTAGAGTCCATTTTGATAAAATTATACATATATGGAATAAAGCTTATTCTAATTAGGGCTCCAGGCTTGTGGATGTACAGGATGTTGGGATTCACTGTGGTATATTCATACATGAACATAGGAAAGTTATGTCAGATTCTTTCCACTGTCCTTTTTATTCTTTTTGTAAACCTTCATTTTATTTATTTATTTTTATATCGTGCTGATGATCAAATCCAGTGTCTCACATGTGCTCTACCATTGAACCACAACCCTAGCCCCTGTCCTTCCTATTCTTATCCTCCCTCCATTCCCTACATTTCCCTTTGTCTAATCCTCTAAACTTCTATTCTTCACCGTCCCCCTTATTGTAGGTTAACTTCCACATATCCTTTGGTTTTGGGGATTGGCTAATTTCACTTAGCATGATAGTCTCTAGATCCATTTACTGGCAAATGTCACAAAGTCATTCTTCTTTATGGCTGAGTAATATTCCAATGCATATATACACCACAGTTTCTTTATCTCTTCATCTGTTGATAGTCATCTAGGTTGGCTCCATAAGTTAGCTATTGTAAAGCATGTAGCTATAAATATTGATGTGGCTGCGTCACTGTAAGTATGCTGATTTAAAATCCTTTGGATATATACTGAGGCGTGGGACAACTGGCTCAAATGATGGTTCAATTCCAGTTTTTTGAGGAATCTCCATACTACTTTTCAGAATGGTTGCACCAATTTGCAGTTCCACCAACAATGTATAAGTGTACCCTTTTCTCCACATCCTGCCCAAAATTTATTGTTATTTTTATTCTTAATAATTGCCATTCTGGTTGGAGTGAAATAAAATCTCAGTGTAGTTTTAATTTGCATTACTCTAATTTCTAGAAATGATTGAACATTTTTTCATATATTTGTTGACAATTCATAGTTCTTTTGTGAAGTGCCTGTTCAGTTCCTTTGCCCATTTATTGATTGTGTTATTTGTTTTTTTGGTGTTACGTATTTTGAGTTCTTTATATATACTGGAAATTAACACTTTATCTGAGGTGTGGTTGGCAAAGATTTTCTCCCATTCTGTAGGCTCTCTTCATGTTCTTGATTGTTTCCTTTGCTGTGAAAAAGCTTTGCAATTTGATACCATCAGTTATTGACTTTTTTTTTGTACTGGGGAGTAAATCTAGGGGTGTTTAACAATGGAGCCACGTACCCAGCCCTTTTTGTAATTTATTTTGAGACAGGCTCTCACTGAGTTACTCAGAGCCTTTCTAGGTTGCTCAAGTTGGCTTTGAACTTATGATTATCCTGCTTCAGCCTCCTGAGCTGCTAGGATTACAGTTGTGTGCCACCATGCCTGGCCCATTTATTGATTTTTGATTTTACTTCTTTCACTTTAGGAGTCTTGTTGAGGATGTCAGTTCCCAAGCCAACATGATGGAGTTGGGTCTACATTTTCTTCTAGTAGATGCAGGGTCTCTGGTCTAATGCCTAGGTCCTTGATCCACTTTGAGTTGGGTTTAGTGCAGGGTGAAAGCTAGGGGTTAAATTTCATTCTTCAACAAATTTCCATTTGTTGAAGAAGCTATCTTTTCTCCCATGTATGCTTATGATGCCTTTATCTAATATAAGTTGACTGTATTCATGTGGGTTTTTCTGTGTGTCTTCTATTCTGTTCCATTGGTCTTCATGACTGTTTTGGTGCCAATACCATGCTATTTTTGTTACTATAGCTCTGTAGTATAATTGAGGGTCTGGGATTGCAATGCCTCCTGCTTAACTTTTCTCACTAAGGATTGCTTTGGCTATTCTGGTTGTCCTTTTTTTCCAGATGAATTTCATGACTGCTTTTTCTGTTTCTGTGAAGAATGTCATTGGAATTTTAATAGGAATTGCATGAAATCCGTATAGCACTTTTGATAGTATGGCCATTTTGACAATATTAATTATTTTTATCTAAGAACATGGGAGATCTTTATATCTTCTAGGGTCTTCTTCAAGTTCTTTCTTTAGTATTCTGTAGTTTTCATTGTGGAGGTCTTTCATTTCTTTTGTTAGATGGATTCCCAAGTATGGGATAGTTTTCCTAATTTCTCTTTCATCTGATTCATCATTGGTATATAGTAATGGAATTGATTTTATTTTTTCTTGCCTGTAATTTTGGTGTCATACCCAAGAAGTCATTGCCATATCCAAGAAATCATTGCTGAATCCAAGGTATGAAGTTTCTGCTGTTTAAGAGTTTTACCCCTAACTTATATGTTTGATCCATTTTTAGGTAGTTTTTGGAGATCATATCCGGTAAGAGTCTAGCTTCATTGTTTTGCATGTTAATATCCAGTTTCCCCATCACTATTCCTTGAAAAGTATGTCCTTCACTCTCTTTGAATGATTTTGACATCCTTCTTAAAAATTGTCCATGTATGTAAGGGTTTATTTCTGAGCACTTTGATCCATTCTCTTGGCCCACTTGTTTGTATTTATGTTAGTACCACACTGTTTCAATTACCATGGGTTTGTAGTACATTTTCTTTTTTTTTTTACATCTATATTTTCTTTTTTATTTATTTATAATAGTAGTATGTATTACAATTCATAATGCACATTTAGAGCATCTTTTTACATACAACTCTTTGTATACAAAGTATATCCATACCATTCCAGTCTTCAATCATGCATTTAGGATAATGATATCCAGTTTATTCGACCACCTTTTCTTTTTTTCCCCCTCTACCCCCCTTGCTCCCTCCCTTCCCCTCCCTTCCCTTTGACCATTCTAGTGTTCCTCTAATCCTTCTATGTACCCCGACCCTACAACACTGTGAACCAGGCTCCTTATATCAGAGAAAACATTTGGTATTTGGATTTTTAAGATTGATTAATTTCACTTAGCATTATATTCTCCAACTTCATCCATTTACCTGTGAATGCCATTATTTTATTCTCTTTTATTGCTGAGTAAAATTCCATTGTGTATATATACCATATTTTAAAAACAGCATATTACAGTGACACAGCCACTTCAATGTTTATAGCAGCACAATTCACAATAGCTAGGTTGTGGAACCAACCTAGATGTCCCTCAGTAGATGAGTGGATAAAGAAAATGTAGTACATTTTCAAATTAGGAAGTATGAGTCCTCTTGTTTGTATTCTCTAGAGTTTTGGTTACTTGTTCTCTTGAAATTCCAAATGAATTTTAGAAATAAATTTTGCAATGGAGTTTTCCATTTTTGAAAGGAAAAGCTCCATTAGGGTTTTGATAGGAATTCCATTAACTTTGTAGATCACTTTGGATAGTATTCAAACTATCTTAATTATTTGAAATTTTCCAAATGAATAATATGTCTTCACATTTATTTGCACTATCTTTCAATATCCAGCAATATTTTGTAGTTTTCAGTATACAAGCTGTTTACCTTTTTCATTAAGTTTATTCCTAAGTATTTTATTCTTTTTGAGAAAATTTAAATGCACTTGCTTTCCAAATTATCTTTGGCTGATTTAGTGAGAGTATAGAAATTATAGTGATTTATTTTAGTTGTAGATGGACACAATACCTTTATTTTATTTATTTATCTTTATGTGGTGCTGAGACTCAAACCCAGGGCCTCATAAGCAAGCACTCTACCACTGAGCTACAACCCTAGCAGAATGCCAGTGATTTTTTTAGTGTGTATTTTACATTTTGAAACCTTGCTAAATTTATTTATTATTTCTGGTTGTGTTTGTGTTTGTGTGTATGTATGTATGAGAGAGAGAGAGAGAGAGAGAGAGAGAGAGAGAGAGAGAAATATTTAGAGTTTGCTATTTATACATGTCATTTCAAACAAAGATAATTTTATTTATTCATTCATTCACTCATTCATTCATTTATGCCTGATTATTCCAGCTAGGACCATTAGTACCATGTTGAACAGAAGTGGTGAAAGAGGGAATCCTTGCCATTTTCATTATCTTAGAGGGAAAGTTTTTATTTATTTGTCATTGACTATGATGTAAGTTTTAGGTTTTTCACATATGGCCACACATTTACTATGTTGAGATACTTTTCTTTCATTCCTAGTTTGTTGAGTATTTTTATTATGGAGATTGTTGAATTTTATCTAATCCTTGTTTTGCATCATTTGGAAAGATTGTGAGCTTTATTTGGAGTTCATTCTTTTTTTTTTTTCTTCAAGTTGCTGGTTTTATATAAAGTATCTTTACAACAATTGAGTCTTCATACAGGTATTTAGGGTAATCATGGATAACTCAGTCTGCCATTATTCCTAGCCCCTTTCCCTCTACCCTCCCTCCCCCTCTTTGTTCTATTTAAAGCTCTTTCATTCCTCTCATTCCCTCTCTCTTGCCTTTATAAGTTAGTATCTTCGTATCAAAGAGATCATTCGACCTTTGGTTTTGGGGGATTGGCTAACTTCACTTAGCATTATTTTCTCCAACTCCATCCATTTACCTGCAAATGCCATGATTTTATTCTCTTTTAGTGCTGAGTAGTGTTCCATTGTGTATATATACCAAAGTTTCCCTATCCATTCATCTGCTGATGGGCATCGGGGTTGGTTCCACAATCTAGCTATTGTGAATTGTGCTGCTATAAACATGGATTGGACTTCATTCTTAATGTTATTTTATTACAGTGATTTTTATATGTTGTCCAATCCTTACATTCCAGGAATAAATAACTAAGTCATGGTGTATGATCCTTTTAATGTACTGTTGAATTTAGTTTACTAACATTTCGAAGAATGTGTTTTTTAAAAAGTGGTTTTAGTTTCACAGAAAAGTTGAGTAAGAGATACAGATATTTCTCATATACTTCCTACTCCCTCACATGCATATCCTCACCAATATCGACCTCCCACCCCAGAGTTGTACTTTTTTATTTAACCAATGATGAAGCTATGTTAACACATCTTCTCACTCAGAGTCTATGGTTTACATTCTATGACTTTGGGCCAAGCAATATTGGTTACATTCAGATTTTGGAAATTATGAAAAAATCTGCTATAAACATCAGTGTGAAGTTTTTTTTATGTGTACACATGTCTTCAATTCCTTTGAGTATATATCAAAATACACGATTGCTGGATCACATGGTATATTCAGTTTTTGAAGAAATAAGTAAATGTTTTCCACCAACAATTAATGAGAGTTCTTATTGCTTTACATTCTCATCAACATTTGATACTATTTTGGTTTCTAGATTTTAGTCATTAAAATAGGTATAAGTGGTAGCTCATTATTGTTGTTTTCTAAAAAAATTTCTTAGGACATCTGATGTTGAACATTTTTTCATATGTTTACTTTCCATTTGTGTATCTATTGGAGATAATGATGAGGATCAAATCCAGGGCATCATACACGCAAGGCAAGCACTCTACCACTAAGCTATATCCTGAGCCTGTTTGCATAGCTTCTTTGGTGAGGTATCTGGTAAGGTTTTTGGCCCAGTTTTAAATCAAGTTGTTTATTTTCTTTTTTTTGAGTTCCTCATATATTTAGGACTCTCTTTTTTTTGTGAGACATGTCTTTTTTTTGGGGGGGGGGGATTGGTTTATTTCACTCAGCATTATATTCTCTAGTTCCATCCATTTACTGACAAATGCCATAATTTCATTTTTCTTTATGGCTGAGTAATATTTCATTATGTATCTACACCACAGTTTCTTTATCCATTCATCCATTGAAGGACACTTAGGTTGATTCCATAGGTTGGCTATCCTGAGTTGAGCTGCTATAAACATGGATGTGGCTGCATCACTGTACAGATCAAGGAATGGGATAACTGGGTCAAATGGTGATTCCATTCCAAGATTTCTAAGGAAACTTCATACTGATTTCCAGAATGGTTGCACCATTTTTGCAGTCCCTCTAGCAATGTATAAGGGTGCTTTTTTCCCCACATCGTCTCCAAAATTTATTGTTTGTGTTCTTAATAGCTGCCATTCTGACTGGAGTGAAATGAAATCTTAGTTTTGATTTGCATTTCTCTTTTTTTTATTTTTTTACATTATTTATTTACGTATTCATAATGCACAAGTATATCATCTTTTTACATAAAACTGCTTGTATACAAAGTATATAAGTACCATTCAGATCTTTAATCATGCATTTAGGATAGTGATATCCATCTCATTCAACCACCATTTTCCCCCTTTTCCCCCCCTGCTCCCTCCCTTGTCCTCCCTTTCCTTTGACCATTCTAGTGTTCCTCTAATCCTATGTACCCCCATCCAATCACACTGTGAACTAACCTCCTTATATCAGAGAAAACATTTGGTGTTTGGATTTTTGAGATTGACTAATTTCACTTAGCATTATATTCTCCAACTTCATCCATTTACCTGCAAATGCCATTATTTTATTCTCTCTTATTGCTGAGTAAAATTCCATTTTGTATATATACCGCATTTTCTTTATCTACTCATCTACTGAGGGACATCTAGGTTGGTTCCACAACCTAGTTATTATGAATTGTGCTGCTATAAACATTGAAGTGGCTGTGTCACTGTAATATGCTGTTTTTAAGTCTATTGGGAACAGACCCAGGAGTGGGATGGCTGGGTCATAGGGTGGTTCCATTCCCATTTTCCCAAGAAATCTCCATACTGCTTTCCATAGCGGTTGCACCATTTTGCAGTCCCACCAGCAATGTATGAGTGTGCCTTTTTCCCCACATCCTCTCCATTGTGTTTGTGTTTGTGTTCTTGATAGCTGCCATTCTGACTGCAGTGAAATGAAATCTTAGAGTAGTTTTGATTTGCATTTCTCTAATTGCCAGAGAGGTTGAGCATTTTTTCATGTATTTGTTGATTGATTGTATATCTTCTTCTGAGAAGTATCTTTTCAGTTCTTTAGCCCATTTATTGATTGGGTTATTTTCTTTTTTGGTGTAAAGATTTTTTTGAGTTCTTTATATATTCTAGAAATTAGTGCTCTATCCGATGTGCATGTATTAAATATTTGTTCCCAATTAGTTGGCTCTCTATTCACCTCACTGATTGTTTCTTTTGCTGAGAAGAAGCTTTTTAGCTTAAATCTATCCCATTCATTAATTCTTGGTAATAGTTCTTGTGCTACAGGTTTCTTATTAAGGAACTTGGTGCCTAATCCGACATGTTGGAAATTGGAGCTTACTTTTTCTATTAGGCGTATTGTCTCAGATCTAATTCCTAGGTCCTTGATCCACTTTGAATTGAGTTTTGTGCATGGTGAGAGATACAAGTTTAATTTCATTTTGTTGCATATGGATTTCCAGTTTTCCCAGCACCATTTGTTGAAGAGGCTATCCATTCTCCACTGTACATTTTTTGCACCTTTGTCTAATATAAGATAACTGAAATTATATGTATTAGTCTCTGTGTCCTCAATTCTGTACCATTGGTCCATCCGTCTGTTTTGGTGCCAATACCATGCTTTTTTTGTTAATATTGCTCTATAGTATAATTTAAAGTCCGGTATGGTGATGCCCCCTGCTTCACTTTTCTTGCTCAGGATTGCTTTGGCTATTCTGGGTCTCTTATTTTTCCAGATGAATTTCATGATTGCTTTTTCTATTTCTTTGAAAAATGACATTGGAATTTTGATTGGAATTGCATTAAATCTGTATAATGCCTTTGGTAGTATGGACATTTTGACAATATTGACTCTACCTATCCAAGAGCAAGGTAGGTCTTTCCATCTTCTGAGTTCTTCTATGATTTCTTTCTTTAGTGTTCTATAATTTTCTTTATAGAGGTCTTTCACCTCTTTTGTTAAGTTGATTCCCAGGTATTTTATTTTTTTTGATGCTATTGTAAATGGGGTCGTTTTCATCATTTCCCTTTCAGAGGCTTTGTCACTGATGTATAAAAATGCCTTTGACTTATGGGTATTGATTTTGTATCCTGCTACTTTGCCAAATTCATTTACTAGTTGTAAAAGTTTTCTGGTAGAGTTTTTTGGGTCTACTAAGTATATTATCATGTCATCAGCAAATAGTGCTAATTTCAGCTCTTCTTTTCCTATCTGGATCCCTTTAATTTCTTTCATCTGTCTAATTGCTCTGGCCAGAGTTTCCAGTACTATGTTAAATAGCAGTGGTGAAAGGGGGCATCCCTGTCTTGTTCCAGTTTTTAGAGGGAATGCTTTCAATTTTTCTCCATTTAAGATAATGTTAGCTCTGGGCCTTGCATAAATAGCTTTTATAATGTTGAGATATGTTCCTGATATTCCTAGTTTTTCCAGTGTTTTGAACATAAAGGGGTGCTGTATTTTGTCAAATGCTTTTTCTGCATCTATTGAGACAATCATATGATTTTTATCTTTAAGTCTATTGATGTGATGTATTATGTTTATTGATTTCCGAATGTTGAACCAGCCTTGCATCCCTGGAATAAACCCCACTTGATCGTGGTGCACTATCTTTTTGATATGTTTTTGTATCCGATTTGCCAGAATTTTGTTGAGGATTTTTGCATCTATGTTCATTAAAGATATTGGCCTGAAGTTTTCTTTTTCGGATGCGTCTTTGCTTGGCTTTGGAATTAATGTAATATTGGCCTCATATAAAGAGTCTGGAAAAGCTCTTTTTCTATTTCTTGAAATAGTTTGAAGAGCATTGGTATTAGTTCTTCTTTGAAAGTCTTGTAGAACTCAGCTGTAAACCCATCAGGACCTGGACTTTTCCTTGTTGGTAGCTTTTTGATGACATCTTCTATTTCTTCGCTTGTAATTGATCTGTTTAAATTGTGTATAGCCTCCATTTCCAGTTTAGGCAAATCATACGACTCAAGAAATCTGTTAATGTTTTCAATATTTTCTGTTTTATTAGAATGTAAGTTTTCAAAGTAATTTCTAATTATTTTCTGTATCTCTGAGGTGTTTGTTGTGATATTCCCTTTTTCATCACGAATGTTAGTAATTTGAGTTTTTTCTCTTCTTCTTTTCGTTAGCATTGCTAAGGGTCTGTCAATTTTGTTTATTTTTTCAAAGAACCAACTTTTAGTTTTGTCAATTCTTTGAATGGTTTCCTTAGTCTCAATTTCATTAATTTCTGATCTGATTTTAATTATTTCCTGTCTTCTACTGCTCTTGGTGTTGGTCTGTTCTTTTTTTTCTAGTGCTTTGAGGTGTGATGTTAAGTCGTTTATTTGTTGGTTTTTTTTCCTCTTAAGGAATGAACTCAGTGCAATGAATTTTCCTCTTACTACTGCCTTCATAGTGTCCCAGAGATTTCTATATGTTGTATCAGTGTTCTCATTTGCCTCTAGGAATTTTTAAATCTCCTCTTTGATGTCTTCTTCCACCCCTTGTTCATTCAGTAGCATGTTGTTTAGCTTCCAGTTGTTGGAGTAGTTTTTCTTATTCCTTGTTTTGTCGTTGATTTCCAATTTTATCCCTTTATGGTCTGATAGAATGCAGGGTAGTATCTCTATTTTTTTATATTTGCTGAGAGTTTCCTTATGACCTAATATATGGTCTATTTTGGAGAAGGAGCCATGTGCTGCTGAGAAAAAAGTGTATTCCTTTACTGAGGGATGAAATATTCTATATATGTTTGTTAGGTCTAAGATGTTAATTGTTTTAAGGAGGCTTAAAGTTTCTTTGTTTAGCTTTTGTTTGGATGATCTATCCATTGCTGAGAGAGGTGTGTTGAAGTCCCCTAGAATAACTGTGTTGTGATCTATTTTACTCTTGAACTGGAGAAGAGTTTGTTTGATGAATGTAGGTGCTCAATTATTTGGGGCATATAGATTTATGATTGTTATATCCTGTTGATGAATGGTTCCCTTGAGTAGTAAGATATATCCATCTTTGTTCCTCTTGATTAGTTTTCATTTGAAGTCTACCTTATTTGATATGAGAATGGAAACCCCCGCTTGTTTCCGCCGGCCATGTGAGTGATAAGACTTTTCCCAGCCTTTCACTTTCAGTCTTTGATGTCTTTTTCTATGAGGTGTGTTTCTTGGAGACAGCAAATTGTTGGGTCATTTCTTTAATCCATTCTGACTATCTGTGTCTTTTGAGTGGTGAGTTTAGGCCATTAACATTCAGGGTTATTATTGAGATGTGATTTTTATTCCCATCCATTTTTATTTGAATTATGGTCTTTAGCTTGATTTGATTTCTCTTCTGGTTGGTATTTCCCTTAATTTAATATCTCCCTTTGTTGATTTTTGTTGATATCTTTCTCTTCTTCTTCATGAAAAATGTTGCCCAGGATGTTCAGAAGTGCTGGCTTTCGAGCTGCGAAATCTTTTAACTTTTGCTTGTCGTGGAAGGTTTTTATTTCATCTTCGAATCTAAAGCTCAATTTTGCTGGCTATAAGATTCTTGGTTGACATCCCTTTTCTTTCAGAGCTTGAAATATGCTATTCCAGGATCTTCTTGCTTTTAAGGTCTGGGTTGAAAAATCTGAACATAGTCTGATTGGTTTCCCCCTATAGGTAATCTGCTTCCTTTCTCTTGTGGCTTTTAGTATTCTCTCCTTACTCAGTATATTAGGAATTTTCATTATAATGTGTCTTGGTGTGGATCTGTTGAGATTTTGTTTGTTTGGTGTTCGGTATGCCTCTTGAACTTGGTTTTCCCATTCATTCCTCAAGTTTGGAAACTTTTCTGTAATTATTTCATTAAATAAATTACTCATTCCTTTGGCTTGAAACTCTGCCCCTTCCTCTATGCCAATCACTCTTACGTTTGGTCTTTTTATGCTGTCCCATACTTCTTGGATGTTATGTTCTTGATTTCCAATGAGTTTTGCTGTATAGTCTAAATTCTTCTCTAGGACATATATTTTGTCTTCATTGTCTGAGGATCTTTCTTCCAAGTGGTCTACTCTGTACGAGATGCTTTCAATTGAACTTTTATTTTGGTTTATTGCTTCTTTTATTTCTGGAATTTCTGTTTGGTTTCTCTTTAGAGCCTCTATTTCCCTATTGAAGTAATCTTTTACTTCCTGTATTTGTTTTTGGAGTTCTTTGTCAAAATGATCTTTGGCCTCCTGTACTTGCTCCCTCATCTCATTTTTGAGTTCATTTTTAAGTTCCCTAAACATTTGGAATATGTAATTTCTAAATTCCATCTCTGGCATTTGACCAACTGTGTTTGCCATGGAATCTACTGTTGAAGTATCTTGATTTGTTTGTGTCACTTTCTTCCCTTTTTTTCTCATGTTGCTTGTGTGTCTTTTCTTCCTGCACTGTGGGACCTTGACTATTTCGATTTTACCTTAAAGCCTTATGTTGTTCCTGCAGTACAATGTTATCAGATCCTCTTATAAATCCTTTACACTTTAAAACCTATCACTTCCTATTCCGAAACTCCACATTTGATCACAATGTAAAAATTTGGTTAACCCAGATATTATTTCCAATTTACTCTGTACACTTCTGATCGGATTTTATAGCTTCAAGTATTGGATACAGAGGTGTTATGTTTAGGAAGAAGGAAGTGTCTTGAATTGTTCTTTCTTGGCAGGTATGAAAAGGGAGTTCTATTGAAGTGGTTTAGTGGAAGTGGTTTAGTATCAGTAGACGAGAGAAGAAAGAGAATGGAGTAGACAATTATGTGGAAAGACCAATTTATATATAAAGTAAGATGGAAAAGAAAAAAATGTTAAAAGAGTAGAAATTGGTGTAAGAGAGAGGAGAATCAAGAAAATAGAGAGTAAACTATATATAACACCACTTTGCTATCCAGTTCAATTGTGCCAGTTCTAGAAATCCCAAGTTCTGCGTATAACTTGTTTTTGCCTCTGTTTAGTATGCACTGGCAGGGTGTAAATATGAAAGATGAAGGAGGAAGAAAAGATGCAAAAGTGAGAAGGAAGAAAAGAAGGAAAGAAAAAAGGAGCAGAAGCAAGCAAACAAACTGACAATCAATGCAAAAAAAAAAATGCCAAAAAAATAGAAAGAAAAACCAACCAACAAACAAACAAAGAAACAAACAAAAAACCTGAAAACCAATAAAACAAGCAAACCAACCAAAAAAAAAAAAAAAAGTCGATCCCCAAGTCTCAAACAAAACAGGCCCTGGGAAGCCCCCCTCTTTTTTCCTTTCCAGTTTAAGCCAACTGCATCAGACCATGTCCAGACAATCTGCGGCCCTGTCAGTGGAGTCAAGGCTGCACCCTCGGCCAGCGGCAGAATGGCTCAGTGGAGGAGTGGCTCAGAAGGGTATGTGTGTCAGCAGATGAATGGCACCAGGAAGGGGACCCTCCAGAAGGCACTCTTTCCCCACACCCGCCCACAGCTGTAGCTTCTTGTGGCCGCTGCAGTGGCCTCAGACACGCCCTCCCCTGCTGGTTACCTGAGCCTCACCCAGGTGTGCACTGCCTTCAGAGCGCTGGTGGCTCCCTGGATGTCTGCAGGTGTTCTGCCCTTCTGACTTTTCCCCTTTGTCTGGGTCAGCCACTGTACTTCTCAAAGATGGCGGTGTTCTCCTCCCATTCAACAGCAGCTCCGCAGACCCTTGTGTCAGTCCAGAGCGTGCGGGATCGGCTTGGCAAGCCATGCGAAAGAGCTCTATGTGGACCCCGCCCACTCCTCTAGGCCTCTTTCTATCCCTCCTCGCCCATAGGTTTCAAAGCCGCTGGGTGGATGTCTCCTTGCCGGGATGTTATCGGGCAGCTGCGCCTGCCTGCAGTGCAGACAGCGCTGCTTCGGACTGTGGACCGCTGTGACTCTGCCCCTGCTCGTGGTGGTCCGGAGAACATTGTATTTCACTGTCCAGAGGTGCACGAATGTCTCGGCTCCCTTTCAGTTTTAATGGAATTGCTAGTAACGCATTCAAACTTCCCACTCCATGTCTTTTAGCACCTGCGTCCAGAGAGCACCTCCCTCCTGTCGGCCATCTTCCCAGAATCCGACTGTTTCTTAATTGGGTGATTTCTCAGTTACTGCAGATCTTTGACTGGTTTATAGTGTTCCTTTACATTTATTTTAGTTTGTCTTTACCTATTTGTTAAATATTTCCATGAGAAAATGAGTTTCTGGAACTTCCTAGCATACAAAATTGTTGATGCCACTCAATAATCTGAATGGAATTGAGATCCATGTATATATGAGCAATTAATCTTTGGCAAGAACACCAAAAATACACAAAGAGTAAAGCATAGTGTAGTCAATAATATTGGGAAGAGTGGATATTCACATGAAAAAACAGTGAATTTGGGCCCTTACACCATGTACAAAAATTAATTTGAAATGGATAAAACAAATACATGTGAGATGTAACACTGTAAAACTCTCTGAAGAAATCATAGGGAAAAAGCTAATTAAAATATGACAACAAAAACACAAGAAACAAAAGCCTAAATAAACAAGCGGCACTACATTAAACTAAAAAGCTTTTCATTGCAAAGGAAATAAGAAAATTAAAAGACAATATATAGAATCAGAGAAAATGTAAACCATATATCTGATAAGAAATTAATACTAAAATTATGTAAGAACTCATACAAGATAAAATAAATAAATAGTAAACAAAAACCCCAATTAAAATATAGGAAAAGGACCTGAATAAACACGTTTCCAAATAAGATGTACAAAGAGGCAACAGATATATGAAAAGGTACTTCATGTGGCTAATTATGGAAATGCAAATCTAAACCATAATGAGATATCATCTCACACATGTTAGGCTGGTTGATATCAAAACAACCAGAAATAACAAGTGTTGTTGATGATGTAGAGAAAAGGAAAACATTGTACACTTTTGAAGGGAATGTAAATTAGTACAGTCATAATAGAAAACAGTATGGAAGTTCCTCAAAAATGAAAAAAAAAAATAGAGCAGCCATAGTATATAGTAACCTCACTTCTGAGTATGCATCAAAATGAACTGAAATTAGTGTCTCAAAGGATTATCTGTTGCCTTTCAACATATTACTAGATAAAGAAATATGGTATATACACACAATGGAGTATTATTCAACCCTAAAAAAGAATGACTTTATGGCATTTGCCAGTAAATGGATAGATCTCAGACTATTATGCTAACGGAAATAAGCCCAAGGTTAAATATTTTCTCTGATATGTGGAAGATAATTCACAATAAATGGGGGTGGGTAAAACAAATAATAACGGTTCAGTGGAGTAGACAAAGGAGGATCAAGGGAAGGGAGAAGGGATGGAATAAAGAAAGACAGTGCAATAAATATGACACAACATTGCTATGTACATGTATGAATATACCACAGTGAATCTCACCATCATGTATATCCACAAGAAACTAATTTAAAAAATAACTGTGGCTAAATGGGAGAAAGATCAGTAGAGTAGAGGGAAGGATACAGTGTGTGGGGGAGGGAAGAGGAATGGGATGTACTGAGGACAAGACATATTCCATGCTTTTATAATTATGTCAAAATGGATTCTACTGTCACATATAACTAAACAGAACCAATAAAAAAGGATTACCTGAAACCCTTTATTATTCATTGCAGCTTTATTCACAATAGCCAAAATATAAAATCAAACTATGTGTAGATAAATGAAATGTGGTTTATATACACAACAGAATATTGTGTTACCCTAAAAATGAAGGCAGTTCTGCAATTTGTGACAACATGTGTAAATATGGAGGATGAATATGGAGAAAAATGAACCAGACAGAGGAAGATATATGCCATCTGACATCATTTATTTGTAGAGTCTAAACAGGTTGAATTCATAGAAACAGTAGAATGGTGATTACTAGGATGGGGTTGAGGGAAATGAAATACAGTGATTAAAGGATACAAAATTTCAGTTATAAGTAAATTCTGAGGAACTAATGGACAGCATTGTGACTATAGTTAATAATAATATATATTCAAAGTTATTAGGAGAGTGACTTTAATTGTCCTTACCAAGCATACTCACATACACAAATGGTAACTATGTATGATGAAGAATGTGCTGATTATATGATCATTGTAATTATTACAAAATGCATTTATTTATCAAATTACCATGTTATGTGCCTTGAATATGTACAATATTCATTTTCAATCACACCTCAATAAAGCTGGAAAAAACAATAATTAATTTGAAAATACCAGATTCCTCAGTCATTTTGCATCTTATTATCAAATATTTGTGAGCAACTTGATGAATGATTTCAAGGTTGGTGTTTGAATATATGTCATTTATGGTGACTGGAGTTAGCAAAATATATTTAGTTATGTAGTATCTTTGTTTATGGAAAGTTTGGTATCTCTAGTAATCTAGATACAAATTTGTGCCCTAACAGTTGTTTACCATTTCTCTGCTTTTCAAGGCATCTCCATTTGCAGATTTAATTTAATCATCACAACAACTCTATGTGGTATGTAGGATAGGAAGCTAGTGTAAATAATTTCATTATTATGATTAGGATCTCCAAATTAGTCATCTAAAAACCTGGTCTCCTGAATCTGGTTCTCTCATCCTGCCTCTGGATGTTTATCTTTAAATAGAGAAGAATCACTATTTATTCTATGGTTTCAGTTTTCTCTTCCTACGTTGAGGAGTTGAACAAATGGAGAAATATCTTGGTAACATTTTACAAACACATTAAATATTTTTCAGTGTGTTTGCCATCAGGTCTGGAGGCAGACAATTAATCTCTCTAGGTCTGAAACTGACAGAAGGAATATTAAATGATATTAGGATATTATTTATGTGGTTTAAGTATTGGGCCCTTGTAGTTGCACTATGGAGATTCTTCTATTGCTCAAGGATTTCTCCTGGATAGGCTTACATTTAACCACATCCATAGCAATGTCATACATCTTCAGCTCTAAGTGCAGTATCTCCTGGGGTCTGGAACATGCAGACCCATTTCCATTTGACTTTGAAGGAAAAACTATGTCTGTAGAGTGCACACTTTAGTTTCCCTGAGTTAATCCTTTGCATATAAAATGATACTCCATATTTAACCTTACTCATCAAGGAAATTTGCTAACAAATATGTTGACCAAGGCTGAGAAAATGTGAGGTTGGAGTTAGGCAGGAATTCCAGATCCCCTGACAACACAGAAAATAGACAGTGAAGGAACAACTTATCTGAGAGGTGGGAGACAAATGCTCTAAGACCCAATATTACAAAGTTTGATACCTGAAGAGACTTGAAGATTGGTTACTAGAGTAGAAAATAAGCTCAGGATTCCCCGACCATGGGATGGAAAGCAGGAAGAGATGAGAGAGAGAGAGAGAGAGAGAGAGAGAGAGATATCACAGAAAACCTCATCCCCTTAACAACATTTGGAAAGAAAGGTAGAAAAATTAAAGTGTGATGGGAATAGCTGTGTCCTTGAACAAGATCAAGCAGTACAAAGCCAAATCATGAATAGAAAGCCTTGCCAGACACTGCAGCCATTCTGGGAGCCAACAGTATACCAGTTACCCTTAAAATCAACACAGCATCTCTCACCTCTAGACAGCAACAAATTAATCCAGAGCACCCCTGCAGTGGGTTCTCTTAAGAATCCAGCTAGAAAGGACTTGTAGAGAGATTGATACTCGCCAAAGTCACTGAAACCCCCTGACCGACCCTCACTGCAAACAAATGGAACAGGGTGGAACATCCCACCTGCCCAACCTAGAGCTCTGTATAGTCACTGCAAAGCCCGGACAGAGACAGAGCAGATGCTTACAATTTGAGGTGGTAGAAGTGAGAACTAAGATCTAAGCAGCAAGGCAGTTTTGGCTCCCAGCAGAGGAAAGGGGAGCCATTAGAACCACTGCCATCTCCCACTGACACTGGGGCAACACACAGCAGGAAGTGCATCATAAGAAGTCCTAAGAAGCCTTGAGGGACTGTCCCCCTGATCATGACCACAGTCTACAAGGGGCCAACCCAGAGGGAAGTTGCCTGAACATTCAGCAGCACAGGGGGACAGTTCCCCAAATCATGGCATCAGCTGGCAGAAGACCATGACAAGAAGGTGCCTGAGTCCCCAGGAAGCTAAGTGGGACTGTGACCAGTTTGTCATCATAAGGAGTGGGAGGTCAGTCAAGGCAGAAATTTGTCTGGGTTCAAGGCAATGGAGAGCAACATCCCCCATGCTGATTCATCTTCCATTCTGACCCAGCTCCCAGCCTGACCCTAGGCCACAACTGCTGAGTGATAGAGCACTGTTTGGATACTGAATGGATACTGCTTCAGTCAGTGTCAGAAGAGGGCTTTGGCACCTGCCATTCAGAACCTGGGGCAGTGGAAACTAGAACACTGGTGAACCAGCTAAATCCTTTTACACAGTAGTATAATAGTACTTCAGTGAGCTGAGTAGATCAGGGAGAAAGTTTCTGTACCACAGATCACCTACAGAGAATACACAACCACAGGACCTGTGCTTATATATAGCCACCAAACTCTACACAACTATGAAAAGGACCCTGTAGAGGGGAGCAGGTACATGGTGACTCACAGAAAATCACAGTGACAGCCCAAAGCCTGCACCCTGAACCTCTGCACCCAATAGAAATAACCATCAGATACAATACCACACCCTCTAGGCAGTTACCATAGGCTCTAGAGCTGAAAAACCAGAACCATCTGGTGGGAGGTCCATAGCAACAAGGGGAATGGCTCCTGTGTCCCAGCACCTCTGGAGAGATCCACAGCCAAAGAATGATGGACATTTTCTAAATGTCCCAAATCCTCATGAAACCCAAACCAAGATTCAATAAGAATTTTCTTCACTTTGGCATGATTTACTATAAATAACTCTAACATCATATTTGATTGTATATATATTACCTTTATCTTGATGGTTAGTTGATATCCCAGTAACTAACATTGTTATCTTCAACACATTTGGATGTATTTATTCTAATGGTTTAAAGAATTCATTGCATTCATTCTCCCTATCTTTGCCTTCCTAGCCTTAGTTTGTACTTGCTCCTCATAACATCTATTCTCTTTCTCACATTATCTAATACTACCTCAAATACCCCCCATCCACTTTTTTCTCCTTTTTTACTTGGTGTGGATTATCAATTCAAAGTGGATCAAAGCCCTAGGAATTAGACCTGAAACTCTGCAACTGCTAGAAGAAAATGTAGGCCTAACACTCCAACATGTTGGCACAAGAACTGTCTTCCTTAACAATATTCCTAAAGTGCAAGAAATAAAACCAAAAACCAGTAAGTGGAATGGCATCAAATGAAAAAGCTTCTGCACAGCAATGGAAACAGTTGTTCATCAATGACACCATATGCACAGTCATTACATATAAATTACCATAGTATTTGCTGAGGACATGTTATTTAAAATTAAACATATGTGAATCAAAATGACTGGACCATATTTCTTTTCTTTGTCTCAAAAGAGATAAAGAATATATATATATATATTATGAGCAAGTTTAACCCCAAACATGGTTTGCTTCTCTTCCCCTATCTTTATCTTAGGAAGACTATTTATTATTTATTATTATTATTCAATAATTTCCCATATAGGCAAAATGAACTAATTATATAATCTGAGAGATGATGCCTACTAAAACTAGTTCTTTATTTTAAGTGATTGTTTTCACTTCAAATGACATTTACAGCTTGTTTTAAGTGACCTTCATATTTGTAATATGTTCTGGAAAGTATTAAGGGACTTGGAAGAGAAATTGCTTTCAGTATTTTTACTGAGTGGACTACACATCTATCTCCAATTGAGACTTCAACAATTCATCATGTTTTTCACCAAAATTTAGAAATGCTAATTTGAAAGTTTTCTGAAGATGATTTTCAGCCTTCTAGAAATTGGTAATAATGAAAACCATCATCAAATTTGAATAATTGTTCTTATTATTGGGGAAAAATTTAAGTATAATACATTTTTTCTGGTAACATCTATACTTGAGTAGTCTAAAAACTGTGTTTTTGAGATAAGCAGATATGTGTGCATATGTTGCCATAAAAAATCTGTATAGAGAAAAATTTGAGATAAATTGCCAAAACAAAAACTTCTAAACAACTCCAAAAGAGCTTGGGAAGTCTCTTCACTACTTCACATTCATTCAATAATTATTTACTGAATATCTACTCTGTGCAGGTATACTATGCCAGATGGAAGGATACAGTAGTGAACAAAATGTACAAAAGTCATCGTTGTAGCTTTACATTGTATTGGAAAAATACATATAAATTCTTAGACTGATATTACTTATGTTGTTTTTAGGTTTTTTAGGAATATGTAATTAACCAGTAATTTAAAAATCAAATATCAAAATCAGAAGAAAGACAAATGTGCTCCATCAGTAAAATTATTTAATATTGGTATAGAAATTTCAGTGAATGTGATAATTAGTATTCACATAGAAAACCTTAAATATTCTACATTAAAAATTTTAGAATTAATGAGAGTTAAAAAAATGTCTGTATATAAAATGAATGGGCAGACTCAATAAGCTTTCTTATATACTGATAATAAAGTTAGAATATATAGAAGGAAAAACAAAGACCCTCTTACAATTGCAATATAATATACAAAATACTCAGGAACAAACAATAAAAACGTGGCTGAAGAAAATTATAAAACTTTACTGGGAGAGATACAAGGTTTATGTAAATTTAAGTAGAATAACATGTTCCTGGGTAAGAAGACTAAATAGTACAAACATGCCAAGTTTTCCAAAACTCAGATGTAAGTTCACTATAACTCATATTGTAATCCCAGCAGAATTTTGGAAACTTGAGAAAATATTTTTAACATTCATCTGGAAGTTTTTAAACATGAGACAGCCAAGAAGTTTTTGAACAAGAAATAGAGAAGATACTTGCTTATACAAAAATGTATCAAAAAAAACATTTTCAAAAGCAGGGTCATGCTGGAATAAGAAACTGTAGGAATGAAAAGACATTACAAAACTCAGAATTAAAGATGCATATTTTAGTAGAAAATTGAAAAGACACAAAAAGGGAGAAAAATAGTTGACAAAACATGATAATAATGTCTAACTTAATAAGTAATAAGAAATGCAAATTAAAGTATTACAGATATTTATGTATGTATATATATTTGACAAGAATTTTATTTTTTCTTTTTAGTTATACATGACCATAGGATTCATTTTGACATAACTATAAAAGCATGGAAATTAATTTGTTTGAATTCAGTCTCTTCTCCCCCCTTCCCCTCCCTTCCTCCTACTCCTGTTCCCAATTCCCTCTACTGTACTGATCATTCTGCTATTATAGCTTTTTTTTCATTAATGTCTTATACATGATGGTGAGATTGACTGGGGTATTCATATGTGTACAGGGAAAGTTAGATCATATTCATTACACTGTCTTTCCTTATTCCAACCCTCCTCCCTTCTCTTCATTCCTCTTTTGTCTTCTCCACTGATGTTGCTCCTATTCTTTTTTTACTCTCCCTTATTTTGGATTAGCTTCCACATATCAGAGAAAATATTCAACCTTTGACTTTTTAGAAATAATAATCCTCTGTGATGGTGACCATCTATTGAAGGAGCCCTAATTAGGAAGGGCTGTTGTAGCTAGCTGGAAGCCATGGGTTCCACCTGATATGTATGTGACGCACCTGTAGGCACCCGCAAACCTGAAGGTATATAACCGGGTGAAAGCGGTCCGAGTTAGGAGAACGGAGAATTCAGTCAGCCGGGCAGTCACTCGGTCGGTCAGAAGAATCAGAGCGGCCAGAACGTAGGCAGAGCGGTTACAGAAGAGAAACCAGATAGAAGACAGAAGAGAAACCAGATAGAAGAAGTAATGACTGGTCAGAGTTAGGCCGAGGCTCCCAAGGAAGACAGAAGACAGAAGAAAGAAGAAGGAAGAAAGAAGAGAGAAGAAAGAAGCTCTAATCTTTCTCTAAGCTAAGCTCTATCTTTCTAACTCTAAAGCTAAGCTAACTCTAACTCTAAGCTAAGCTCTAAGCTAAGCTCTATCTTTCTTACTCTAAGCTAAGCTAAGCTCTATCTTTCTTACTCTAAGCTAAGAAGACAAGAAGAAAAGCTCGCTCTAATCTTTCTCTCTAAAAATCTTTCTTTCCCTCTCTAAGCTCTAAGAAAGTAGAAGTAAAAGTAGTAAAAGCTTAACTCTGCCCCGAGAGTTTTTATCCCGGTTTACGGTACCAGGCAGCTTACAAATGGTGGTCCGTCTGGGGCTCGGCAGGCAGAGAAGAAAAGCTAAGAAATAAGAGCAATGAAAAAGCATAGCCTCAGACTCAGTTGAGACCAGCAAAAAAGAGTAGAAACAAGAGAGCATAGCCTCTGACTCAGTTGAGGCCAGTTAAGAATTAAGCTGAAGCAGAGTAGCCAGCGAAAAGCCGAAGCGAGCCGGCCAAAAGCCGAAGCAGAGTAGCCGGCCAAAAGCCATAAAAAATATAGAGAAAAAGCCTTGAGCTTTAGTATAAAGAAAAAAGCCATGAGCTTAAAAGAAAATAGAGAATTAAATAGCATGGTAAAAACCATGCAGAAAAAAAAAAAAAAAGCCATTGAGCTTTGGCAAGAAAGCCATAAAGAAAAATAAAGAAGAGGAAAAAAAAAAAAAAAAAAAAAAGTCAAAGCCGCTTATGCAATTGTGCTTAACTAGGTGCGTTAGCTGCTCCTCAGCATTAGGCTTCCTTAAAGCCACAGCACCTTCTCAAAAAGGGCTCAAATATCCACCCTTTCAAAAATAAAAGGTGAAAAGCTAGGTAGGGACAAGAAAATAAAAGAAAATAGAGAAAATAAAATAGAGAAAATAGAACAAAAGCACCTTTTTAAACTAAAGGGAAGGAATATGAAGGAGCCCTAATTAGGAAGGGCTGTTGTAGCTAGCTGGAAGCCATGGGTTCCACCTGATATGTATGTGACGCACCTGTAGGCACCCGCAAACCTGAAGGTATATAACCGGGTGAAAGCGGTCCGAGTTAGGAGAACGGAGAATTCAGTCAGCCGGGCAGTCACTCGGTCGGTCAGAAGAATCAGAGCGGCCAGAACGTAGGCAGAGCGGTTTACAGATAGAAGAGAAACCAGATAGAAGAAGTAATGACTGGTCAGAGTTAGGCCGAGCTCCTGAGGAAGACAGAAGACAGAAGAAAGAAGAAGGAAGAAAGAAGAGAGAAGAAAGAAGCTCTAATCTTTCTCTAAGCTAAGCTCTATCTTAAGCTAACTCTAACTCTAAGCTCTAAGCTAAGCTCTATCTTTCTACTCTAAGCTAACTCTAACTCTAAGCTAAGAAGACAAGAAGAAAAGCTCGCTTTAATCTTTCTCTCTAAAAATCTTTCTTTCCCTCTCTAAGCTCTAAGAAAGTAGAAGTAAAAGTAGTAAAAGCTTAACTCTGCCCCCGAGAGAGTTTTTCCTCCCGGTTACGGTACAAGAGGAAAAAAAAAAAAAAAAAAAAAGTCAAAGCCGCTTATGCAATTGTGCTTAACTAGGTGCGTTAGCTGCTCCTCAGCATTAGGCTTCCTTAAAGCCACAGCACCTTCTCAAAAAGGGCTCAAATATCCACCCTTTCAAAAATAAAAGGTGAAAAGCTAGGTAGGGACAAGAAAATAAAAGAAAATAGAGAAAATAAAATAGAGAAAATAGAACAAAAGCACCTTTTTAAACTAAAGGGAAGGAATATGAAGGAGCCCTAATTAGGAAGGGCTGTTGTAGCTAGCTGGAAGCCATGGGTTCCACCTGATATGTATGTGAC
Source organism: Tamias sibiricus (assembly GCA_025594165.1). Classification (NCBI taxonomy): domain Eukaryota; kingdom Metazoa; phylum Chordata; class Mammalia; order Rodentia; family Sciuridae; genus Tamias; species Tamias sibiricus. Next base: position 106,974,631 of record CM046667.1, read on the forward strand.
GCACCTGTAGGCACCCGCAAACCTGAAGGTATATAACCGGGTGAAAGCGGTCCGAGTTAGGAGAACGGAGAATTCAGTCAGCCGGGCAGTCACTCGGTCGGTCAGAAGAATCAGAGCGGCCAGAACGTAGGCAGAGCGGTTACAGAAGAGAAACCAGATAGAAGAAGTAATGACTGGTCAGAGTTAGGCCGAGACTCCTGAGGAAGACAGAAGACAGAAGAAAGAAGAAGGAAGAAAGAAGAGAGAAGAAAGAAGCTCTAATCTTTCTCTAAGCTAAGCTCTATCTTTCTAACTCTAACTCTAAGCTCTAAGCTAAGCTCTATCTTTCTAACTCTAACTCTAAGCTAAGAAGACAAGAAGAAAAGCTCGCTTTAATCTTTCTCTCTAAAAATCTTTCTTTCCCTCTCTAAGCTCTAAGAAAGTAGAAGTAAAAGTAGTAAAAGCTTAACTCTGCCTCCGAGAGTTTTTCCTCCCGGTTTTCGGTACCAGGCAGCTTACAATCTATATTCATTCTTCCAACAGGACTGTAATTCACAAATATTCTTTTTTATTGTGGAATTTATTTTATTATTTTAATACCTTTTTATTAACATATCGACTGTACACATTAATGGGATTCACTGTGATATCTCTGTATATACATACAGCATCCATTGATCATATCAATTTCTCCTTCTTCCACCTTTGCCTTCCCTCCCCTACTGCTGTACTGTAAGCTGCCTGTCGTGGCTAGCCACAACGCCACGGGAGGAAAACTCTCGGAGGCAGAGTAAAGATACTACTACTTTTACTTCTACTTTCTTAGAGAGAGCTTAGAGAGAGAAAGAAAGATTTTTCTTCTTAGAGCTTAGAGAGAAAGAGAGAGAGCTTGAAAAGAGAGAGATTTCTTCTTTAGAGAGAGAGAGAGAGCTTAGCTTTTAGAGCTTCTTTCTTCTTTGTTCTTTCTTCTTTCTTCCTCGGGAGCCTCTGCCTGACTCTGACCAGGAATTACTTCTTCTATCTGGTTTCTCTTCTGTAACCGCTCTGCCTACGTTCTGGCCGCTCTGATTCTTTTCTTCTTCTCCAACCCGAACTCTTCTTCCGACCGAGCGACTGCATGACTGACTGAATGAATTCATTCTTCTCCTCACTCTGACCGCTTTCACCCGGTTATATACCTTTAGCTCTGCGGGTGCCTCATGTGCATTTACAGGTGCGTCACATACATACTTATTATCAGGTGGAACTTATGGCTTCCAGCTGACCGCAATAGCCATCTCCCTAATTGGGGCTCCTTCATATTCCTCCCTTTTAGTTTAAAAGGTGCTTTTTAATTCTATTTTCTATATTTTATTTTCTCTATTTTCTTTTATTTTCTTGTCCCTACCTGGCTTTTCACCTTTTGTTTTAAAAGGGTGGATATTTGAGCCCTTTTTGAGGAGGTACTGCAGCTTTAAGGAAGCCTACTGCTGAGGAGCAGCTAACGCACTTAGTTAAGCACAATTGCATAAGCGGCTTTGACTTTTTTTTTTCTTTTTCCTTGTCTCTTCTTTATTTTTATGGCTTTTTTGCCAAAGCTCAATGGCTTTTTCTCTGCATGGTTTTCACCGTGCTTTTTAATTCTCTATTTTCTTTTAAGCTCATGGCTTTTTTCTTTATGGCTTTTTGCTAAAGCTCAAGGCTTTTTCTCTACATGGATTTTACCATGCTATTACTTTCTGGCGTCTTTATTTTTTATGGCTTTTTGCCGGCTACTCGCTTCATGGCTTCGGCTTCTCGCCGGCTCTCGCCGGCTACTCGCTTCGGCTTTTCACTAATTCTTAACTGGCCTCAACTGAGTACTACTCTTTTTGCTGGTCTCAACTGAGTCAGCGCTATGCTTTCTTCTCCTCTCTCCTCACTATCTTAGCTTCTTGTTCTTATATCTTATTTTTTCTTCTCTGCCTGCCGAGCCCCGGACGGGCCACCATTTGTAAGCTGCCTGTCGTGGCTAGCCACAACGCCACGGGAGGAAAACTCTCGGAGGCAGAGTAAAGATACTACTACTTTTACTTCTACTTTCTTAGAGAGAGCTTAGAGAGAGAAAGAAAGATTTTTCTTCTTAGAGCTTAGAGAGAAAGAGAGAGAGCTTGAAAAGAGAGAGATTTCTTCTTTAGAGAGAGAGAGAGAGAGCTTAGCTTTTAGAGCTTCTTTCTTCTTTGTTCTTTCTTCTTTCTTCCTCGGGAGCCTCTGCCTGACTCTGACCAGGAATTACTTCTTCTATCTGGTTTCTCTTCTGTAACCGCTCTGCCTACGTTCTGGCCGCTCTGATTCTTTTCTTCTTCTCTGACCCGAACTCTTCTTCCGACCGAGCGACTGCATGACTGACTGAATGAATTCATTCTTCTCCTGACTCCGACCGCTTTCACCCGGTTATATACCTTTAGCTTTGCGGGTGCCTCACGTGCATTTACAGGTGCGTCACATACATACTTATTATCAGGTGGAACTTATGGCTTCCAGCTGACCGCAATAGCCATCTCCCTAATTGGGGCTCCTTCACTGTACAAGTAAAAGTCCATAGAAATCATCATTTACTTTCAGGTTGACTTTTTTTGTTCTTTCTTTGAATCCACATACAGAGTACTCCAGGTATGATACTTATCTTTTCATATTATATTTTTTAGCACCATGAGTTCCAGTTTCAGGTTGACTTTTTTTGTTGTTTCTTTGAATCCACATACAGAGTACTCCACATATGATACTTAACTTTTCATATTATATTTTTTAGCACCATGAGTTCCAGTTTCATACATTTTACTGAAAATTACAGAAGTTTATTCTTCTTTTTCTAATTATTTATGTACTTATTCATAATGCACAAGTATAGTATCATTTTACATACAACTGCTTGTATACAAAGTATATAAGTACCATTCAGATCTTCAATCATGCATTTAGGATAATGATATCCATCTCATTTAACCACCATTTTTTTTCTCCCCCCCAGCTCCCTCCCTTAGCCTCCCTTTCCGTTGACCATTCTAGTGTTCCTCTGATCCTATGTACCCCCTTCCAACAACACTGTGAACTAGCCTCCTTATATCAGAGAAAACATTCGGTATTTGGATTTTTGAGATTGACAAATTTCACTTAGCATTATATTCTCCAACTTCATCCATTTACCTGCAAATGCCATTATTTTATTCTCTCTTATTGCTGAGTAAAATTCCATTTTGTATATATACCATATTTTCTTTATCTACTCATCTACTGAGGTACATCTAGGTTGGTTCCACAACCTACCTATTGTGAATTGTGCTGCTATAAACATTGAAGTGGCTGTGTCACTGTAATATGCTGTTTTTAAGTCTTTGGGGAATAGACCAAGGAGTGGGATGGCTGGGTCATAGGGTGGTTCCATTCCCATTTTCCCAAGAAATCTCCATACTGCTTTCCATAGCTGTTGCACCATTTTGCAGTCCCACCAGCAATGTATGAGTGTGCCTTTCCCCCCACATCCTCTCCAACATTTATTGTTGTTTGTGTTCTTGATAGCTGCCATTCTGACTGGAGTGAAATGAAATCTTAGAGTAGTTTTTATTTGCATTTCTCTAATTGCCAGCGATGTTGAACATTTTTTCATGTATTTGTTGATTAAATGTGTATCTTCTTCTGAGAAGTGTCTTTTCAATTGCTTAACCCATTTATTGATTGGGTTATTTGCTTTTTTGGTGTTAAGTTTTTTTTGGTTCTTTATATATTCTAGAAATTAGTGCTCTATCTGATGTGCATGCATTAAATATTTGTTCCCAATTAGTTGGCTTTCTATTCACCTCACTGATTGTTTCTTTTGCTGAGAAGAAGCTTTTTAGTTTAAATCTATCCCATTCATTAATTCTTGGTAATAGTTTTTGTGCTACAGGATTTTTATTAAGGAACTTGGGGCCTAATTTGATATGTTGGAAATTGGAGCTTACTTTTTCTTCTATTGTGCATATTGTCTCTGGTCTAATTCCTAGGTCCTTGATCCACTTTGAATTGAGTTTTGTGCATGGTTAGAGACAAGGGTTTAATTTAATTTTGTTGCATATGGATTTCCAGTTTTCCCAGTACTATTTGTTGAAGAGGCTATCCTTTCTCCACTGTACATTTTTTGCACCATTGTCTAATATAAGATAGCTGAAATTATATGTATTAGTCTCTGTGTCCTCAATTCTGTACCATTGGTCCACCAGTCTGTTTTGGTGCCAATACCATGCTTTTTTTGTTAATATTGCTCTATAGTATAATTTAAAGTCTGGTATGGTGATGCCTCCTGCTTCACTTTTCTTGCTCAGGATTGCTTTGGCTATTCTGGGTCTCTTATTTTTCCAGATGAATTTCATGACTGCTTTTTCCATTTCTTTGAAGAATGACATTGGGATTTTGATTGTAATTGCATTAAATCTGTATAATGCTTTTGGTAGTATGGACATTTTGACAATATTAATTCTACCTATCCAAGAACAAGGTAGGTCTTTCCATCTTTTGAGTTCTGCTATGATTTCTTTTTTTAGTGTTCTATAATTTTCCTTATAGAGGTCTTTCACCTCTTTTGTTAAGTTGATTCCCAGTTATTTTATTTTTTGATGCTATTGTAAATGGGGTAATTTTCATCATTTCCCTTTCAGAGGCTTTGTCACTGATGTACAAAAATGCCTTTGACTTATGGATGTTGATTTTGTATCCTGCTACTTTGCCAAATTCATTTACTAGTTGTAAAAGTTTTCTGGTAGAGTTTTTTGGGTCTTCTAGGTATATTATCATGTCATCAGCAAATAGTGCTAATTTCAGCTCTTCTTTTCCTATCTGGATCCCTTTAATTTCTTTCATCTGTCTAATTGCTCTGGCCAGAGTTTCCAGTACTATGTTAAATAGCAGTGGTGAAAGGGGGCATCCCTGTCTTGTTCCAGTTTTTAGAGGGAATGCTTTCAATTTTTCTCCATTTAAGATAATGTTAGCTCTGGGCCTTGCATAAATAGCTTTTATAATGTTGAGATATGTTCCTGATATTCCTAGTTTTTCCAGTGTTTTGAACATAAAGGGGTGCTGTATTTTGTCAAATGCTTTTTCTGCATCTATTGAGATAATCATATGATTTTTATCTTTAAGTCTATTGATGTGATGTATTATGTTTATTGATTTCCGAATGTTGAACCAGCCTTGCATCCCTGGAATAAACCCCACTTGATCGTGGTGCACTATCTTTTTGATATGTTTTTGTATCCCATTTGCCAGAATTTTGTTGAGGAGTTTTGCATCTATGTTCATTAAAGATATTGGTCTGAAGTTTTCTTTTTTGGATGCGTCTTTGCCTGGCTTTGGAATTAATTGGCCTCATAGAAAGAGTCTGGAAGAACTCCCTCTTTTTCTATTTCTTGAAATAGTTTGAAGAGCATTGGTATTAGTTCTTCTTTGAAAGTCTTGTAGAACTCGGCTGTAAACCCATCAGGTCCTGGACATTTCATTGTTGGTAGCTTTTTGATGACATCTTCTCTTTCTTCACTTGTAATCGATCTGTTTAAATTGTGTATGGCCTCCAGATCCAGTTTAGGCAAATCATATGACTCTAGAAATCTGTCAATGCATTCAGTATTTTCTATTTTATTATAGTACAAGTTTTCAAAGTAATTTCTAATTGTCTTCTGTATATCTGAGGTCTCTGTTGTGATATTCCCTTTTTCATCACGAATGTTAGTGATTTGAGTTTTTTCTCTTCTTCTTTTCGTTAGCATTGCTAAGGGTCTGTCAATTGTGTTTATGTTTTCAAAGAACCAACTTTTAGTTTTGTCAATTCTTTGAATGGTTTCCTTAGTCTCAATTTCATTAATTTCTGCTCTGATTTTAATTATTTCCTGTCTTCTGCTGCTCTTGGTGTTGATCTGTTCTTCTTTTTCTAATGCTTTGTGGTGTGATGTTAAGTCATTTATTTGTTGGTTTTTTTCCTTTTAAGGAATGAACTCAGTGCAATAAATTTTCCTCTTACTACTGCCTTCATAGTGTCCCAGAGATTTCTATACGATGTATCTGTGTTCTCATTTACCTCTAGGAATTTTTAATCTCCCCTTAGATATCTACTTCAATCCCTTGTTCATTCAGTAGCATGTTGTTTAGCTTCCAGTTGTTGGAGTAGTTTTTCTTATTCCTTGTTTTGTCATTGATTTCCAATTTCATCCCTTTATGGTCTGATAGCATGCAGGGTAGTATTTCTATTATTTTATATTTACTGAGAGTTGCCTTGTGACATAATATATGGTCTATTTTGGAGAAGGAGCCATATGCTGCTGAGAAAAAAGTGTATTTGTTTACTGAGGGATGAAATATTCTATATATGTCCCTTAGGTCTCAGTTATTATTTCTTTTAAGGAGGCCTAAGGTTTCTTTGTTTAGCATTTGTTTGGATGATCTATCCATTGGTGAGAGAGGTGTGTTGAAATCCCCTAGAATAACTGTGTTGTGGTCAATTTTACTCTTGAACTTGAGAAGACTTTGTTTGATGAATGTACGTGCTCCATTATTTGGGGCATATAGATTTATGATTGTTATATCCTGTTGATGAATGGTTCCCTTAAGTAGTAAGAAATATCCATCTTTGTCCCTTTTGATTAACTTTGGCTTGAAGTCTACCTTATTTGAAATGAGAATGGAAACCCGTGCTTGCTTCCACAGGCCATGTGAATGATAAGACTTTTCCCAGCCTTTCACCTTCAGTCTATTGATGTCTTTTTCTATGAGGTGTGTTTCTTGGAGACAGCAAATTGTTGGGTCATTTCTTTTAATCCATTCAGATAATTTGTGTCTTTTGAATGGCGAGTTTAGGCCATTAACATTCAGGGTTATTATTGAGATGTGATTTTTATTCCCATCCATTTTTATTTGTATTATGATCTTTAGCTTGATTTGGTTTCTCTTCTGGTTGGTATTTCCCTTAGTTTAATATCTCCCTTTTTTGATTTTCATTGTTATTTTTCTCTTCTTCTTCATGAAAAAATTTGCCCAGGATGTTCCTGAAGTACTGGCTTTCGAGATGCAAAATCTTTTAACTTTTGCTTGTCGTGGAAGGTTTTTATTTCATCTTCGAATCTAAAGCTCAATTTTGCTGGATATAAGATTCTTGGTTGACATCCCTTTTCCTTCAGAGCTTGAAATATGCTATTCCAGGATCTTCTTGCTTTTAAGGTCTGGGTAGAAAAATCTGAACATAGTCTGATTGGTTTTTCCCTATATGTAGTCTCCTTCCTTTCTCTTGTGGCTTTTAATATTCTCTCCTTGCTCAGTATATTAGGCATTTTCATTATAATGTTTCTTGGTGTGGATCTGTTGTGATTTTGTATGTTTGGTGTTTGGTAGGCCCCTTGAACTTGGTTTTCCCATTCATTCCTCAAGTTTGGAAAATTTTCTGTAATTATTTCATTAAATAAATTCCTCATTCCTTTTGCTTGAATCTCTGCCCCCTCCTCTACCTCAATCACTCTTATGTTTGGTCTTTTTATGTTGTCCCATAATTCTTGAATGTTCTGTTCTTGGTTTCTTACCATTTTTGATGTGTAATCTAGATTTTTCTCTAGGATATATATTTTGTCTTCATTGTCTGAGGTTCTTTCTTCCAAGTGATCTACTCTGTTGGTGATACTTTCAATTGAGCTTTTATTTTGGTTTATTGCTTCTTTCATTTCTGGAATTTCTGTTTGGTTTCTCTTTAGAGCCTCTATCTCCCTATTGAAGTAATCTTTTACTTCCTGTATTTGTTTATGGAGTTCTTTGTCAAAATGATCTTTCACCTCCCTATATTTGCTCCCTCATCTCATTTTTGTGTTCATTCTTAAGTTCCACTAACATTTGGAATATGTAATTTCTAAATTCCATCTCTGGCATTTCACCAACTGTGCATGCCATGGAATCTACTGAGGAGGTATATTGATTTGTGTGTGTCACTTTCTTCCCTTGTTTCTTCATATTGCTTGTGTGTCTATTTTTTCTGCACTGTGGGACCTTGTCTATTTTTATTTTACCTTAAAACCTTATGTTGCTCCTGTAGTGGAATGCTATCAGATCCCCTTATATTTCCTTTACACTTTAAAACACTTTCTATTCATAGAATCCCAGTTTGATCACAATGTACAGATTTAAATAACCCAGATATTGTTTCCAATTTACTCTGTACGCTTCTGATGGGGTTTTATAGTTTCAAGTAATGGACACAGAGGTGATATGTTTAGGAAGAAGGAAGTGAGTGTATTGACTTGTTCTTTCTTAGAAAGTATGAAAAGGGAGTTCTATGGAAGTGGTTTAGTATCAGCAGATGAGAGAGCAAAGAGAATGGAATGAATGATTAGGTGTAAAGACTGATTTATATATAAACCTAACTTATGCAGCGGTTGAGAGAAGTAACAAAGAATGATGGAAAAGAAAAAAATAAGAGAAAGAAAATGACCAAGGAGTAGAAATTAGTGTAAGAGAGAGAAGAGAGAGAGAGAGTCTAGAAAATAGCGAATAAACTATATATAACACCACTTTGCTATGTATTTCAATTGTATCCGTTCTAGAAATCCCAATTTCTGCGTATAACTTGTTTTTGCCTCTGTTGAGAATGCAATGGCAGGGTGTAAATAGGGAAGATGAAGGAAGAAGAAAAAATATAAAAGTGAGAAGGAAGAAAAGAAAGATAAGAGGAGCAGAAGCACACAAACCCACTGTCAATCAAAACAAAAACAAAGCAAAAAACAAACAAATAAAAAAACCCCAAGAAACAACAAAACAAACAAATAAGCAAACTAAAACAAAAACGTTGAACCCAAGAACAAGTCTCAAACAAAATGGACCCTTGGAAGCCCTTCTTTTTTCCCTTCCAGTTTAAGCCAATTGACCTGGAGCATGTCCAGTCAGCAATCTTGTTAGTGGAGTGAAGGCTGCACCTTTGGTCAGTTGCAGAATGGCACAGTGGAATAGTGGAAAGGGCTTATCCTCAAGCTGGGCCCTGTGTACAGCAGCAGGGAGATGCTACTTTGGGCCCTGAAGACCTGGCAAACTGGCGGCTGGGTCTCTCTTTCCGGCGGGCGGGTGCCTACCTCTTGCTCTGGTCCCAGCTGGGCAGTTCGCACTCTTCCCGGGAATGGAGGAAGCCCTTCCCCAGGTCTGGCCCTGCGTCCAGCAGCAGGGAGATGCTACTCTGGGCCCTGGAGGCCGGGCAAACTCTTATTCTTCTTTATGTCTGAATAATACTCCATTTGTATATATATATATATATATATAATATATATCTGTGTATGTATTTATTTTTGTGTATATATATCATATTTATTTTATTCATCTGTTGTTAGACACCCATCGTGATTTCATATCTTACATATTGTGAATAGTTCTGGAATAAAAATGGACATGCATTATCTTTTTTGTATGCTTACTTCATTTTCTTAGGATATATGTCCAGGAGTGGGATAACTTGATATGGTAGTTGTACTTTCAGATCTCTGAGAAATCTCTATACTGTTTTCCATTGTGGTGGTACTAAATTTCATTCCACCAATAGCATACAAGAGTTCCTTTTTCTCCAGTCCTCACCAGCATTTGTTTTTTTCGCTCTCTCTCTCTCTAATTCCCTCTTCACCTCTCTTTATCTCTCACATTTTGATCATTTTAATTCTAATTGGGGTGAGATAGTATCTAAATGTAGTTTTGATTTGCATTTTCCTGATGGCTAATGATATTGTGCATTTTCTTCATATATTGTTTGCAATTTGTATTTCTCCCTTTGAGAAGTGTCTGTTCAGATCATTTGCTACTTCAGAATTAGATTACTTGTTTTATTAAGTTTTGAATCTCTTTAAATATTCTTAATATTAACCTGCTCTCACATGAATAGCTGACAAAGATTTTCTCCTATTCTGTAGATTTTCTATTCACTATGTTGATCATTTCCTTTGCAGAAGGTTTTTAGTTTGATGCAATCCCATTTGGCAATTTTTAAAATTTGTTTCCTATGCTTGTGGAGTCCTATCCAGAAAGTTATTGCCTTCACCAATATCTTGAAGTGCTTCCCCTTTGATTTCCCATAGTATTTTAAAAAATTAAGGTTTGATATTTAGTTCTTTGATCCATTTTGATTTGATTGTTGTACAGGGTAAGTTATAGGGGTAAAGTTTCAATCTTCTGGATATGGATATCGATTTTTCCCAGCATTGTTTTTAAAGAGGCTGTCTTTTTTCAATGTATGTTTTTGGCACCTTTGTCAAGAATCAGGTGGCTGAAGATGCATAGACTTATTTCTGGGTTCCCTGTTCTATTCTATTGTTCTATGAGTCTATTTTTATACCTTATACAATTCTTTTTGTTACTATTTCTTTTAAAACCATTCAAACCAAAGCACCATGCCACTTTAAGTTGCACATATCTTTTTTTTTTTTTTTTTGGTACTGGGGATTGAACTCAGGGGCACTCAACCACTGGGTCACATCCCCAGCCCTTTTTTGTATTTTTATTTAGAGACAGGGTCTCACTGAGTTACTAAGTGCCTCGCCATTGCTGAGGCTGGTTTTGAACTCGTGATCCTCCTGCCTCAGCCTCCCAAAGTGCTGGGATTACAGGCGTGCACCACTGCGCCCGGCCTTCTTTTTTGTTACTATTGCTCTATAGTATGTCCCCAAATCAGGTATTGTGATGCTTCTAGCTTTGCTATTTTTGCTCAAGTATGATTTGGCTATTCAGAATGTTTTGTACTACCATATGAATTTTAAGATTGTTTTTTTTCTAGTTCTGTGAAGAATGTCTTTGATATTTTGATGGGGATTGCATCGAATCTGTAGAATGCTTTGGGTAGTTAGGATCCTTTAACAATATTAATTTTTTAGTCAATGAACAGGGAAGTATTTTTACCTTTTATTGTCTTCTATAATTTCTTTCATTAGTACTTCCAAATTTTCATTGTAGAGGTATTTTACTTCCTTGGTTGAGTTTATTTCTAGGTATTTTCTTATTTTTTTGTGGCTTTTGTGAATGGGGTTTCTTTCATGATTTCTTTATCTACAAAATCATAATGTGTGTATATAAGAGCTATTGAATTTTTGTATATTGATTTTGTATCCTATTACTTTAATGAATTAATTTAGTAGTTCTAGTAGTCGTTTGGTGGAGTATTGAGGATTTTCTATGTATAGAAATATGCAAACAGGAATAACTTGACTTTCTTCTTTCCTATTTGTATGCCTTTTATTTCTTTCTTTTGCCAAATTGCTCTAGTTTTTTTCTAGCAGTATATTGATTAAGAGTGGTGAAAGTGAAACCCTTGTCTTTTTCCTTATTTTAGAGGAAATGATTTCAATTTCTTCCCATTCAGTATGATGTTTACAATGGGTTTGTCATATATCACCTTTGTTATGTTGAGATATAATTTATCTTCACTTAATTTGTTTAGGTCTTTTAATCATAAGGTGATAATTTTATTAAAGGCATTTTCTGCATTGAGATTATGATATGATTTCTAACTTTTATTCTGCTGATGTGATTATTAAATATATTTATTTGTGTATGTTTAACCATTCTTACATCCCCAGAATGAAATCATCTTGATCATGGTACATGATCTTTCCAATGTGATGTTGAATTTGATTTGCTAGCATTTTGTTGATGATTTTAGCATTCACATTCATCTTCAATATTGATCTATGGTATTCTTATTTTGTTGAGTCCTTCTCTTGTTTTCATAAGGGAGTGGTGGTGCCTCATAGAATGTGTTTTGATGTGTTCCTTCCCTTTCTATTCTATGAAATAGTTTGAGAAGCACTGGTGTTAGTTTGTCCTTAAAAACCACTTGGTCCATTCAAAAGCCTTCTGGTTCTGGGGTTTTCTTTGTTGGGAGACATTTTAGTCCTGATTATGCTAGCCAACTTTTTGTCACTGTGACAAAATACCTAGAAAAATATCTCAAAAGAGGAAAGTCTTATTTTTTATCATGGTTCCAGAGATTACAGAATATTTTCAATGGCTCCATTGTTTCTGGACCCCTATTAAGACAGCACACCATGGTAGAATGGTATGATAGAGTAAATCTGTTTACCTCAGAACCCCTGAGAAGGAAAGAGAAGAAGGAGGAGAAGAATGAAGGTGGGGCACTTCACAGCCACTGCCACAGGCAGACCCAGAAACAGGCCCTGTGCCCAGGAAGGCCACTGCCACCCGCCAGTGTGACCCCCACTCTGCTCGCCCACTCCACAGCCACTGGTAGGTCCAGGAGCAGCCTGTAAGTCCAAAAGCAGGCCCCGGGCAGAGGAAGGCTGTTGCCGCCTGCAGCTGCTGCCGCCTGCAGCAACAATACCGCGGGAAAGAATTCGGAGGCAGACTGGAAACAAGTAGGTTCTTTATTCTGCTTTCTCTTCTGACTTCTCTCTCCAACTCCAACAACAATCAACCTCCACAACTCCAACCCTACCTGGTTAAATACTCTTCACCTTAACAAGTATACACGTGTCACAAGCTCAACTTACAGGTGTATCACACAGTGTTCACGGGCACAGAAAGATTCTTAGTTGATTACAATAAGGTCAGGAGAAAATAATTAAAGGCCTCCTCTTTGGCTCTCAGCCAGCCACCATCTTAGCTACCTCCTCATTAAGGATCTTACATTTCCCCCCCTTTTTTTTAAAAGAGGGATAAATAGATGGGTGAACCCTCATCACATCAGGATCGACTGTTCCTGTCTTAGGTGTCCACATGTGCAACCGGCATTCTTACCCATCATCAGATAATCAAGGCTGTGCCCTTGACTCCTGTCTTAGGTTGATATGCCGGCCACGTGAGACTTCCCCGTCATTGACTACCAGCCCTCCGATCATGAGGAGATGCTTCGGTTCTAAGGTGGCAAGCTTTTTGCTGATGAGCCAAGTTCCATTAAATAGCGTACTAAGATCTTTTAGACAAATCAGGTGCCCCAAGTTCCATTAAGTAATGCATTGAGTTCTCTAGACAAATCAGCTGCCCTATCAAGGTTAAGAAAAGGGGTACCCGCAAGGCATATGTCCCGTACAATGTCCCAAACATCCTATAGTCCATTTGCTAACAAATTGATCTAGGAGGCCTCGTGCATGCAGAGCAGAGGCCACACTGCTGGTGAGGTTGTTTGATGCTTGAGCAGCAGGGATGCTTGTAGTGATTGCGATCCCTGCAGCTGTAGCAGCAGCTGTCTCTTTTATGTCTAGACAATGCCACCGGCAAATCTTCGGGGCCCGCTTAAGACTGGCATAGGGATGTACCTAGAAACTCAAGCAACAATCATTAGAGGAAAGGCAGTGCCATTCCAGCACTGAGTCAGGAAGTGAGTTGTACGAGTAAACTAAAAAATAAAATTATTAGATCTTCAGGTATCTGAGTTGATCTCTGCTCACACACATTGCTGCTTGAGCTCCCATGAACATTAGCTGGCAAAATATCACATTCAGAATGGATTAAAGAAAGACTGAGGGTATTTAGCTGACAAAATATTACATTTAAAATAGATTAAAGAAAAGCTAAGAGTATTTTAGAAAAATAATTTGTTAGCTGGAACTTTTGAGCCTCTGCATACACAGCAACCTTCCATGAATATACCTGTTGAAACAATTTAAATTAATCAGCTTTTTAACAAATAAAGTATATTAAAAATAAACAATCCCAAGTCAAATACCAAAATATCAGGCTATACAGTATTAGTCATATTCCTTGCTGAAGAGAAGTCCTAGAGATACTTATAAATTAAGTTTGAAGGTACCTTCATTTTGTAATTGTTTACCCAATTTGAATATATTCAACTTAAATGAATTAAAGTTATTTGGATCTTTTTTTCTATTTTTTTAAATGATTTTCATGAGTGCTCGGTTTTTGTTATTTGTGATGTCACATTAACATGAAATCTGGACAGACGCACAGACATAAAGACATATATTTGTGATGTCACATTTACATGAAATCTAGACAAGTGCACAGACCTGAAGACATATATAAAAAAGAAAAACACAATTGTGTGCACACTAAAGAGAGATCCTCTTGTCCCAGCCGGGAGGAATGAGACTTAAGTTGTGAATTTATTGAAGGAAAAAAGCGCGCAGCTTAAAGATTTCTTAGCTGAAAAGGCAAAGATGAGGATCCTTTGTCGGAAAAAGAGACAAACTTGTGCAGGTGTGTGGATTGATACCTCTTTTAAGGGAATCATTCCACAACTACTTCATCTTGGCCCTTTTGATTTGGCACTTGTTTTATTAATCTTGATTCTGCAACAACTTCATCTTGGCCTTTTTGATTTGGTACCTGTTTTATTAATCTTGATGGTATCCACACTGGCGAGGTTTCATTCTGTGGGAAAACACAAACAGATCCTCTCCCCCTAATTAATACTGGGTCTGGGCCCTTCCATGTGCCTGAAAGAACATCCTTCCAGTAAACCAAAGGTTTATGTTGTTGATGTGGATTCCAGTGTCTGTCTCCAGCTGAATATCCTTTGGAATCCAAAGTTAAAAAATTTAAAGTAAAAAGGGCAACGGCTAATCTATCTTTAGGATTTGTCCAATTTCCTTCTTTTTGTTTCAAAAGCATAAGTTTGAGTGTGTGATTAGCTCGTTCAATTATACCTTGGCCTTGAGGATTATACGGAATACCAGTCTTATGAAGTATACTGAATTTTGCGCAAAACTGTTTGAAAGATGAGGACGTATATGCAGGGCCATTGTCTGTTTTCAGCATTTTGGGAATGCCCAATTCAGCAAAAGCTTGTAAACAATGAGATGTAACATCTTTAACTTTTTCTCCAGCATGTAAGGAAGCAAAAATCATGCCTGAGCATGTATCTATGGTCACATGAATAAATCGCAATTTTCCAAAACTTGGCTCATGAGTGACATCCATCTGCCACAAATGATTGGGCATTAATCCTCTTGGGTTAACCCCATATGTGGATTGGGCAAATGTGTCACATAAGATTGACAAGCCTTCACAATTGTTCAAGCTTGATCTTTAGTTATTTTGAATCTTTGTTGTAAAGTAATACTATTAACATGAAATTGAGAATAGAATGAGGTAGCTTGTTGGAATGCTGAAAATATAAAGATTGTTTGAGTAAGGGCATCGGCCTTTTGATTACCTTCATGGAGAGGACCAGGCAAATTAATATGAGCTCTGATATGTCCAATAAACATAGGTTCTTTACATTACCATAGAAGGTTTTGAATTTGAAAAAACAATTTAAAGGCTGGAGTATGAGGTGCTATTGGACCTGCTAGCTCCAATTTAGGGACAGCATGTACAATATAGTGGCTATCTGAAAAAATATTTATGGGCTGTTCTTTAAAACTTTCAAGAGCTATAATAATAGCTTCTTGCCCAACCAATTGAGCTGATTTATAGGAAGTAATATGAATCATATTTTCTTTTTGAGTGACTACTGCAGCAGTACCGTTAGAGGACCCATCTGTAAATACATTTAATGCCTTAGGAATAGGTTCATTTTTTGTTATCTGTGGAAATATAATGGGATGATTGATACAAAAAGATAGTATAGGAGACATAGGAAGATGGTTATCAAAATTTGCAGAAGTAGAGCATCTTGCTATAGCCCAATCATTATAATTGAAGCATATATATTCAACCTGTGATGATGAATAGGGAGTAATAATAGTAGCGGGGTGAATGCCAAATATTTTAGTAGAAGTCTTAAGTCCTTGAAGAATAAGTTTAGCCACCATGGAGGTATAAGACTCAATTGTACTTTTAGGAGAGACGGGCAAATGTATCCATAATAAAGGCCCCTGTCGCCAAAATACTCCTGTGGGTGTATATTGTGAAGAAATAATGATCAATATCAGCGGTCGAGTAAAATCAATTCTATCACAATGGGATCCTTCAATGGCCTTTTCTACCAACTTTAAAGCTTCCCTAGCATCAGGAGTCAATGTTCGTGGTGAAGATGGATCAGGGTTCCTGTGAAGGATATCAAATAAGGGTTTTAATTGGCCAGTAGTGAGGCTTAATGTAGAGCAAAGCCAATTTATATCTCCCAGCAATTTTTGAAAATCATTAAGAGTAGCTAGATGTTCCTTATTTATTAAATTTTTTTGAGGCCTAATAAAAGTATCCAAATTTGGAATCCTAGATATAATATTGGAGATCTAGTTTGAACCTTTTCTTCAGCAATGTTTAGTCCATATCATTTCAAGTTTTCTGATATATCGATAAATATGGTGAATAAGACTTCTTGATTAGGATGAGCAAGCAAAACATCATCCATATAATGGAGGCACATAAGCTCTGGGTATTTGTTCTTGATAAGCTGAATAACTTTATCTACATAGATTTGACACATAGTGGGGCTATTAGCCATACCCTGGAGTAAAACTTTCCACTGAAATCTTTGATCAGGTCCATTATTATTAATAGAAGGAACTGAAAAAGCAAACCTGGGGGCATCCAGAGGATGTAGAGGAATAGAAAAAAAGCAATCCTTTATATCAAGAGTTATAAGGTGGAAATTTTTAGGAATAGCTACAGGATTAGGAAGTCCAGGTTGAGTAGGGCCCATAATTTGCATGGTTTTATTGATTTCTCTAAGATCATGTAACAATTGCCATTTTCCTGATTTTTTCCTAATCACGAATATGGAGGAATTCCAGGGAGAGGTGGAAGTTTCTATATGTCCTGCTTCTAGTTGTTCTTGGACTAGCAGGTGGGCTGCTTGTAATTTCTCTCTAGATAGGGGCCACTGAGGGACCCAAACTGGCTTATCAGAAAGCCATGGTATTTTCAAAATTGTTTTCTCAGTGGCCCCTAAAAAAATATCCTTTACCTTTTCAATGATGCTTTCCTTTAAGCTCAATAGGGTTAGGATTACCCTGTAGATTTTTATTTTTAACACCTGTGGGCTTGGTTGCAAGGTGTACTCCAATTTGTTGTAAAATATCTCTTCCCCATAAGATCACTGGCAAGCTGGACAAAACATAAAGCTGAAATGTTCCTTGATGCCCTTCATCATCCTCCCATTTTAAAACTGTTGCACTTTGTTCTGGGATATTAGAATATCAAAAGCCCCTCA
Organism: Tamias sibiricus; assembly: GCA_025594165.1. Taxonomy (NCBI): domain Eukaryota; kingdom Metazoa; phylum Chordata; class Mammalia; order Rodentia; family Sciuridae; genus Tamias; species Tamias sibiricus. Next base: position 106,991,678 of record CM046667.1, read on the forward strand.
AACTGGTTGAGGCTCTTTGTAAAGGCCAGTGTTTTGGCCATTGTCCTACGTTGATAATGGAAGAGTCAGCCCCAGTGTCAAAGAGTCAAAGAGTCATGTAAACTGGGAAGGAGAAGCAGCTGAGAAATTCTATCACCTTGGTTAACAGAGCTAATGCCTCGAGGTGAACTGAACATAATCTTAATTTCTCCTTGGTAGTCTGAGTCTATTACACCTGGAGTCACTTGAAAATCTGATAAGCTTTTAGAACTTCTCCCAAGGATAAGTCCTACTGTCCCTAAGGGAAGAGGTCCCCTGACTCCTGTGGGAATCAGTTGAACCCCCATTTCAGGTGTTAGCACTATTTGGGCGGTGGAACAGAGGTCTAATCCTGCACTTCCTCTTGTTCTTCTGACAAGGGAGTCAATGGGTAAGAGGGATTGTGTTGAGGAATCATCTGGATGGATGTTTGAGGATCCTCTTCTAATGCCTCGTACATTTGTGGGCCCGGGGCATTGGGCCCCGTGCCCCGTTTTTTGAATTGCCATATAAAATATTACCATAAATATCAGTTTTAGATCTGCACTTATTATCCCAATGGTTTCCTTTTTTACACCTGGGGCAGTGACCTGGGGCACAATATGAGCTTGTTGTTATTTCTATTGTCTCTTGCCTTCTTTGGGGATATTGTTTTCTAAAATAACCTGATTGACTATAATAATTTTTAGGTTGAGCCCTTCTTGTAAAATTTTGAGGAGAAGCACCTCTCATGGCTGCTGTGATTACATTTCCTGTAACAAAGGCATCATTTATATCTTTGCATAGCCTTATATATACTGAAAGGTCCCTTTTGTTTTTCCGAGGTCTGATAGTGTCTTGACAATATTTGTTGGCATTTTCATATGCCAGCTGAACAACTAATAGCATGGCTTGATCAAAGTCTCCAAACAATCTACCTGCAGTTCGCAAAAGTCGATCAGCAAAGTCAGCATATGGCTCATTAGGTCCCTGAATTACTTTAGACAAGCTACCCTGTAAGTCATCAGTTCCTTGTAAAGTTTTCCATGCCCTAACAGCTGTGGCATATATTTGAGTGTAAACTCCAGGATCGTACTGAATTTGAAGCTGTAAATCAGCATATTGCCCTTCTCTGGTTAACATGTCTACGTTACGGTTTGGAAATCCTGCGGTCACATTTCTTCTAGCTGTTTCAACACATAACTCTTGGAATTGAGACCTCCAAATCAAATATTGTCCCCCGCTCAATACTGCCTTACATAAGCCTTTCCAATCTGATGGAGTTAAATTCAAAGCATTAAGGGCTTCAAGCATACTTATGGTAAAAGGAGCTTGGGGTCCATATGTCATTGTTGCTTCTTTAAAATTTTTTATGGTTTTAAAATCTAAAGGTTGATGATACCTTTGCTCATCTTGATTTTCAAGTACTGGCAGATCCCAATGTCCCTGCGAGTTTTGACACTCAAGGGCACGTAAGTGCTCAGAAAGGCCATTAATCTCTGCTTCAAGGGCACGCAAGTGTTTAGAAATACCCTCCATAGTCTCTGTAATTGATTCAACCCATGAGGGAGCAGAGGGCACAAGTGGTTCCTCCACTTGACGGTCCCTTATCTTGGTCCTCTTTAATTTCCTTTTGTTCATTTTATCGGAATTACTTTTAGTTAATTCCTCTTCACTACTACTACTCTCACTGATCTTAGTAACATCCTGAGTCCCAGGTTCAATTGAGAGCACGTATTCCTCAGCCACCTTTAATAAATCTTGAATAGCTTTAGCAGCTCAGATCTTTATCATTTTTGAGCCCACACTAATATTATCCTTACTGGTCCTAACTGACTCAGCGGAGTCTATGCTTTCATGATCACTTTCACTTTTTTCCAAATCCTCCTCACTATTAACTGACTCAGCTATATCAAAGAATTCTTCAAGAGCCTTTATCACTCGGGTCTTAGTTATTTTTGAACCCATTTTAACCGTTCTGACTAGACTCCTGTGAGGCTCCTCAATTTTCTTACCTTGCCGATTCTGAATTCCCCATATGGGCCACCACTTGTTGCCGCCTACAGCTGCTGCCGTCTGCAGCAACAATATCGCGGGAAAGAATTCGGAGGCAGACTGGAAACAAGTAGGTTCTTTATTCTGCTTTTTCTTCTGACTTCTCTCTCCAACTCCAACAACAACCCCCACTCAACTCCAACCCTACCTGCTTAAATACTCTTCACCTTAACAAGTATACACGTGTCACAAGCTCAACTTACAGGTGCGTCACACAGTATTCAGGGGCACAGAAAGATTCTTAGCTGATTACAATAAGGTCAGGAGAAAACAATTAAATGCCTCCTCTTTTGCTCTTAGCCAGCCACCATCTTAGCTACCTCCTCATTAAGGCTCTTACAGAAAGCCACTGCTGCTGGCCTGCACAACCCCCGTTCCACATGCCCACTCTGCAGCCACGGGCAGGCCCAGGAACAGGGAGTTTTACATGGGGGTGCCTATCTCTTGTTTCTCTTACTAACACCCAAATTCTATGAATACTAGTCAAATAATCTAATAACCATATTTTCTCACATCCTAATGCACAATCATCTTTGCCAACACTTAAGCCCCTACTTCTACCATTAGAAACTGTAAACCACCACTCAAACACATTGACTATATAGTAGAAGATAACCGATCTCATCATTTCTGTTTAAAGTGACAAAACTGTAAATATAAAAATAGAAGCTAACTGATATATGGATACACGTTGGGTACATTGAATGCTGTAATATCGATCTTTCCCTTTTTAAGGGAAAGAGGTTTTGGGTAACCTGTAGGGATGCTATAAGACAATAGGGCAGAGGCTGTAATACCTCAGACTTACACTGCAAGAGAGGAAAACACATAGACATCATAAAAAAGCAAGGGAGAAAAATACCTGAAACAAACCAAGATACTACAGCAATAAAATCCATAGGAAGCACAGTAGGTGAAATGTCAGAGAAGGAGTTCCAAATATACATAATTAAAATGATTTGGGATTTAAAAAATGACCTAAGCAAGTAGGCAAAAATTGATCTCTCCAACAAAGAGATAAGAGATCAAATACAGGCAACCATCTATCATACCAACAAAGAGATAAGAGAACAAATACAGGTAGCAAAAGATTACTTCAAGAAAGAGAGAGTCTGAGAAAAAACCAAACAGAAATACTTGAAATGAAATAAGTAATAGCCATTTAAAAAAACTCAGTAGACAGCATCACCAACAGATTGGATCACTTGGAAGATAGGACCTCAGACAATGAGGACAAAATATATAATCATGAAAATAAAGTTGACCTCACAGTGAAGATGGTAAGAAACCATGAACAGAATGTCCAAGAATTATGGGATACCATCAAAAGACTGAATATAAAATTTATCGGAATAGAGGAAGGTGCAGAGAATTAAACCAAAGGAATGCAAAATCTCTTCAATGAAATAATATTAGAAAATTTCCCAAGCAAGGAGAATGAATTTGAAAACCAAATACAAGAGGCCTATAGGATGCCAAGTGTACAAAATTGCAACAGATCCACACCAAGTCACATTATAATGAAAATGCCTAGCACACAAAATAAGGATAGAATTTTAAAATTCTCAAGAGAGAAAAATCAGCTTACCTATAAGGGAAAACCAATTCGGATCTCAGCAGATTTTTCAACCCAGACTCTCAAAGCCGGGAGATCCTGGAACAACATATACCAGGCTCTAAAAGATAAGGGATGCCAACCAAGAATCTTATATCCAGCAAAATTAAGCTTTAGATTTGATGATGAAATAAGAACCTTCCATGATAAACAAAAGCTAAAATTATTCACAAGAAATCTGGCACTACAGAACATTTTTGGCAAAATATTTCACAAGGAAGAAATTAAAAACAACAATGAAAATCTGCAAAGGTAAGAACTACAATAAAGGTGAAACCAACCAAAGGAGGAACCAAGTCAAGCTAAGTACCAAAAATAAAAATAAAAAATAAAAATATTTGGTAATACAAATCACGTCTCAATAATAACCCTGAATGTTAATGGCCTAAACTCATCAATTAAAAGACATAGGCTGATAGATTGGATTTTAAAAAAGGACCCAACAATATGCTGCCTTCAAGAGACACATATATTGGAAGATGCCCACAGATTGAAGGTAAAAGGATGGGATAAAATATACCTTTCATATGGGTGTATGTAAGCAAGCAAGGGTTTTCATTCTCATATCAAATAAACTTCAAGCCAAAGTTAATCAAAAGAGATAAAGATGGACTTTTCATACTGCTTAAGGGAATCATACATCAACAAGAAATAACTGTTATAAATATATATGCCCCAAATAATGGAGTATCTACGTTCGTCAATCAAACTCTTTTCCAGTTCAAGAGTCAAATAGACCACAACACAATAATTTTAGGTGACTTTAACACACCTCTTTCACCACTGGATAGATCTTCCAAACAAAAGCTAAACAGAGAAACTATAGATCTCAATAATACAATCAATAACTTTGACTTAACTGACATATATAGAGTGTATTATCCATCACTGAGCCAATACAGGAGGCTGAGGCAGGAGGATCGTGAGTTCAAAGCCAGCCTCAGCAATGGCGAGGCTCTAAGCAACTCAGTGAGACCCTGTCTCTAACAAAAATACAAAAAAGAACTGGGGATGTGGCCCAGTGGTTGAGTGCCCCTGAGTTCAATCCCTGGTACCAAAAAAAAAAAAGCCAATACACTTTCTTCTCAGCAGCACATGGATCATTCTCTAAAATACACCATATATTATGTCATAAAGCAACTCTAAGCAAATATAAAAAAGTAGAGATACTCCCCTGCATTCTATCAGATCATAATGGAATGAAATTAGGAGTCAATGATAAAATAAGAAGGAAAAGCTACTCCAACACCTGGAGACTAAATAATATGCTACTGAATGAACAATGGGTTGCAGAAGAAGATTTTTTTTAATCTCAAGTAGGAGATTAAAAAATTGTTAGAGGTAAATGAGAACATCAATACAACATATCAAAATCTCTGGGACATAATGAAGGCAGTACTAACAGGAAAGTTCATTTCATGGAGTTCATTCCTTCAAAGAAGAAAAAGTCCACAAATAAATGTACTAACATTACACCTCAAATCTCTAGAAAAAGAATAAATCAACCCCAGAAGCAATAGAATACAGGAAACAATTAAAATCAGAGCCTCAATCAATGAAATTGAAACCAAAAAATATTGAAAAAATTGACAGAACAAAAGTAGGTTCTCTGAAAAATAAATAAAATTGGTAAACCATTAGTTATGCTAAGAAAAGGAGAGAAAAAACTCAAATCACCAATATCTGTGATCAAAAAGAAAATATCACAATGGACACTACAGAAATACAGAAGGTAATTAGAAATTATTTTGAAAATTTATACTCAAATAAAATTGAAAATAAAGAAGGCATCGACAAATTTCTAGAAACATATGATATGCCGAAACTAAATCAGGATGATATACACAATCTAAATAGATCAATTTCAAGCAAAGAAATAGAGGATGCCATCAAAAACCTACCACCCAAGAAAAGCCCAGGACCTAATGGATACATAGCTGAGTTCTACAAGACCTTTAAAGAAGAACTAACACCAATAGTTCTCAAACTATTTCATGAAATAGAAAAAGAGGGAACGCTTCCAGACTCATTCTATGAGGCCAATATCACCGTGACTCTAAAACCAGGCAGAGACAAATCAAAGAAAGAAAACTTCAGACCAATATCTCTAATGAATATAGATGCAAAAATTCTCAACAAAATTCTGGCAAATCAAATATAAAAACATATAGAAAAGAAGAAAAAAAAGGTGGTTGAATGAGATGGATATCATTATCCTAAATGCATGATTGAAGACCTGAATTGTACGAATATACTTTGTATACGAACAGTTGTATGTAAAAAGATGCTATATACGGGCACTATGAATTGTAATTATTATAAATTAAAAAATAAATTAATTAAAAAAAAGATAGTTCACCACGATCAAGTGGGGTTCATTCCAGGGATGCAAGGTTGGTTCAACATAAAGAAATCAATAAATGTAATTCATCATATCAATAGACTCAAAGATAAAACCATATGATCATCTCAAAAGATGCAGAGAAAGCATTTGACAAAATACAGCACCCCTTCATGTTCAAAACATAGAACAACTATAACAGGAACATACCTTAACATCGTTAAGGCCATCTATGCTAAGCCCCAGGCCAACATCATCCTAAATGTGGGAAAATTCAGATCATTCTCTCTAAAAACTGGAACAAGACATGAATGCCCTCTTTCACCACTACTATTTAACATAGTTTTTGAAACCCTAGCCAGAGCAATTAGACAGATGAACAAAGTTAAAGGGATATGGATAGGAAAAGAACTCAAATTATAATTATTTGAAGATGATATGATTCTATACCTAGAAGATCCAAAAATCTCCACCAGAAATATTCTCGAACTCATAAATGAATTCAGCAAAGTGGCTGGATATAAAACCAACACCCATAAATCAAAGGCATTTCTGTACATCAGTGACAAATCCTCATTACATTGTTTATTTAGTCTTCCTATTTTTTATGTAGGCAATCATTGTATATAAATTTTCCACTTAGTACTGCTCTTGCTGCATCCTAGAGTTTTAGTCTGTTGTGTTTCCATTTTCATTATTTCAATAAATTTTAAAATTTCCCTTTTGAGTTCCTCAGTTATGCAATGTTTGTTCAAAGGTGTTTTTCAGTCACCACGTATTTATATAATTTTTAAAGTTTCTCTTTTGGTTGACTTCTAGTTTCAGTCCATTATGCTCAGAAAATATGCAGGATAGATTTTCTCAATTTGATAAGATTAGTTTTGTTGCATAATAAATGGTTTATTCTAAAGAAAGAAATGGTTTATTCTAAATGCATTGATGAAAAGTGTATATTATATAGCATTGAATGTTCTGTAAATATTTAAGTCCATTTGAACTATAATAAACTTAAACACTCATGTTTCATTGTTGATTATTTTGTCTGTATAATCTATCAATTTTTGAGAATGGGCTGTTGAAATCCCCCACTATTATTGTATTGGAGCCTGTCTCTCCCTTTAAGTCTAATAGTGTTTATAAAATTGGACACTCTGCCTTAGGTGCAAATAGATTTATAATCATTATATCTTCTTGTTGAATTGACCCTTTAGTCATTATGTAGTGACCTTATTTTTTTCTTAATGTTTTTGTTGAAAGATCTATTTTGCAGGTATAAGTATAGCTATACCTTTTTGCTGTAAGATTCCATTTTCCATTTCCATCTTCCTCCTTTTTCCATTTTTCACTTTCAGTCTGCATTTGTCTTTATTGGTGAAGTGTATTTCTTCTAGGCAGCATGGTGTTGGATCTTGATTTTTGATACATTCAACCTGCCTGCATATTTTAGTGGAAAAATTAAGTTCATTTATATTAAAAGTTATTATTGAAAGGTGTGGACTTATTCCTGTCATTTTGTGGATTTCTTTTAGTTGCCTTGAACATCCTTTGTTTCTTTCTCCCTAATTCATCTGTGTAGTTTGATAATTTATTATACTGATAATGTTTGATTATTTTCTATTTATCTTTTCTATAGCTACTATAAGACTGGAATCTATACTTTCACATGCTATCCTGATAGTTGTTGTCTTTCTTTCACTTCTGGCTGTAGCACTGCTTTAAACCTCTTTTGTAAGGGTGATCTGGCCATGAATTCCCTCAGGTTTTGCTTACATTAGAAGTTATTTATTCCTCTCTCATTTCTGAAAGATAGCTTTGCTGGGTAAACAATCTTGTTTGGCAGTTATTTTCTTTTAGGTCTTGATATATATATATCTTCATGCTTTCTTGGCTTGTAGTTTCTGCTGCAAAATCTAATTTTAGTCTAATGTGGTTGCCCTTAACATGGCTTCACACCTTTCTCTTAGAGATTTTAAAATTCTTCATCTTCCACTTTTGATAGATTTATTATGATATGTCTTGTAAGGTCCTCTGGTCATGTCTATTTAGGATTCTGTAAGCTTCCTGTACATGAATATCTATGTCTTTCCCAAGATAAGAATGTTTTCTGCTATTATTTCATTGAGTAGATTTTCTACATTTGTAACCATTATTTCCTTCATTTTCAATATGCCAATAATGGAAATGTTTGAGTTTTTTAATGGTGTCAAAAGATCTTGAATTCTCTCTTTATTATTTCCTATTATTTTTTTCTGTCTGACTATGATATTTTGGTGGGCCTGTCTTCAAATTTTGATATTTTTTCTTCTGCTTCATCTTGAGGCTTTCAAGTGAAATTTTATATGACTATTGAGCTTTCCATTTCCAATATTTTTGTTTGTGTTTTTCTTCAAAATCTCTCTTTGTGAATTTTTCATTCATTTCTTGCACTGTTTTCATTATTTAAATTTTTATATTTTCTTGGATCTTATTGAGCTCTTCAAACTCACTTTTTGAATTCTTTATCAGGCATTTCATTCATTCCAGTATCTTCAAAATCAGTTACCAGACAGCTATGATCATTTAGAGGTATCATATTACCTTGTTTTTTTCATATTTCTTGTCTTGAGATTTTCACAACTGATGACACGGATATCTCTACCACCTTTATGGCATATCCTTCTTAGTAAGTAGTTTTCTCCTGGAGATTTATCTTGGGGTATTTTTTTTATGTAATATTGAGTTTATTTCTAACAGGTCACTATAGTGTAATCTCCCTGTAGCTTTTTGGCTGTGATTAGTGTGTTTGGGCACAGTACATACTGAATCAGAATAGGAGAGACCCACTATCTCTGTATGTTACTCAAGAGTGGAAACACTACAGCAGTTCAGTCCAGTGTAGACAGAAGAGTATGAGAAGTGCACCCTGTGTGGCTGTTCCTACAATGACAGTGGTAACACCTATCAGGTGATGGGAGTTTCCTCAGTGGCTGTTGATATTATCTCTGTTACTTTAATGAGTGTCTGGCAGTAGCTGCACCAGTAGTGGTAAGAGGCCTGAAGCAATTTTCCTCTGACTAGACAGTAGTATGGTACCTGGGCCACATGGGGAAAGGTGGTAGCAGGAATTAGGGCATTCCTTCTGTGACACACTTTATTTTGTGAGCAGTACATGATCAAACAAGATGGAGGGGTGATCAGCAGTGAAAATTGTGCAGACATGGTGGCAACAATAAGTGCAATGTTCCTCTCTGTTGTTACTGGAGGCATGCCTACCCGGGAACATGATCTCAGAACCCCTCCAGCCATACATGTGTAGGGACAGGTTAAGTGGCAAAACTTTTTCTCACTCCAATTCTTTCAGATATATTGCCCACCAGTGATCAAGCTGGAGTGGGTTGTGATTGGAGCTGGAAAAATTCCTCTCAGCTAAAATTCTCATGCAAGTAAGCAAGAGTGGAACATGTATGGTGATTGGTATTTTTTTTTTTCTCTGAACCTACTTATATTCTGCATCCTGGGGGCAGGGTGAAAGCCAGAGCCAAAGCATTGCTCAAGACCATGCCAGCATACTACAAGATTCTTTCCCTGCCTTAGTGAAAGGTTCCTATGTATGGCTCTGGGAAGGGGTGGCAGGAACCATGTGGTAACTGCTTTCAACCTTGGAATCAATGTAAAATCTCATGCGACTTGCCATACCTCTGATCTTGAAGGGCAGGCTCTTTAATCTCCAGGTTATTGAATGTATGACCTTGGTTCCCTTCTGTGTCACAATATTAACCTCCTACAGTGTATTGCTCTTAGTGAGCTTGTGTCAGAGTCACTCTACTCAGCCAAATTTGGCTTTTGAGGCAGCTACCCACTGAACTAATGCAGTAGAATATCTGTGGAGTCCCAGATATGTGAATATATCAGGATTTTTGATCCCTTAGAGCAGTACACATTTGGATCATAAGTGCTTTCCCAGTATGGCTCCTGGTCTATAGCACCATGGAGGTTCACTGGAAGAGTACATAAATTCCTTTTCCAAAGCCAAGCTATTGTGCAAATTTCAAGTTGCTTATCTAGTTATGATGCAAGCCAATAAAGGTTGTGCAACTTTCTAATAGTTAGGATTACCAGTATATGAACTGAGTTTGCTTGGGCTTTTTTCACCTTTACCCTTCACAGAGGGGAGACTCCCCCTTCCCCAACTGTGGCATCAGAGTGTCAGGTGCCAGGATATTTTATTTCACCTACCATGCTATTATTCCAGGTTTCTGGATCCTACAAAGTCTACAGTTCTTTCTCCTATTGATTTCCAATGTTTTCCCATGATCACTCATCTCAAAATTCAGCTATATACCTGTTGCTTTAGTTCTTCTTTGTGGAGAGCAGGTGAGTGTTATTTGCTTCTATTTAACAATCTTTCCATCTCACCAAATTTTCTTAAAAGAAGTTTAGCAAAACGTGTATAAACAGCTTTAGAATATTCAGATTCTAGCAATTTTATACCAGGAATCTATCCTAAAAATATCCAGAGATGGAGCTAAAGATTCACACCATAAATGACCATTTTTAAATTTAAGTAGTGAAAAACGGGTAGGTATTGAAATTTAACAACTATACCTGTAGCATTTGGGAGAAACATTAATACTCCCTGAGTATTACCTAATCACCAAATAACATATGTTAGAGATTATTTAAGAATATGGCCAAATGCTCAAATGCTTACTAAATGTTATGTGACAAAATCAGTATACAAGTTGTATGATATGAATTTACTAAGTGTTTACACACACAGTAAGAGCATAAGGAGAAAATGCAGACAAACATAAAGAAATGTATTATAAAGTTAAGTATGATAAACTTTGTGTGATGGGATTTTGAAAGATTGTATGTTCTAACTAACAATCTTGACCTTAGAATCCACCATCTGCTTTATAGATATCAGAATTTTTGCTCTGTTTGCTTGAGTCTTTTTAAAAGAATAAAGGAGGATTAGAGGAACACTAGAATGGTCAAAGAGGAGGGAGGGGAATGAAGGGAGCAAGGGGGGATGGAGGGGAAAAAATAAAAGGTGGATGAATAAGATGGATATCATTATCCTAAATGCGTGACTCAAGATTTGAATGGTACAAATATACATTGTATACAAACAGTGTTATGTAAAAAGATGCTCTATATGTTTATTATGAATTATATTGCATACTACTATTATTAAAGAAAGCAAAGTTAATTTAGTATCAAAAATCAATGTAATAAATTATTTTAGTAGAATGACAAAAAAAAAAAAAAATAAAACCTACTTTTAACCTTGAATTTACCTCAGTATTCCCTTCCTTGGGATAACCACTACATGAAGTTAGTTTCCTTCATGTCCCAGTTTTAGTTTTTAATACAGCATGTTTCTATAAACCACTTGCAGTATATTGTGTGATTTTAAAAATTCACTTATATTTTTTGTCTATTTGCCCTTTTGTAATATGCTTTTATCTTTCATGTTGTTTTGAGATGTATCTATATTAACTTTGTTCATATATTTTATTGTTGAATAAAATAAAATTCCATTGTAGGAATAAAGCATAATTTATTATCACACATGTTATGGACATTTAGGTTGTATACAGATTTATATTACAATGGTGCAACAAAAAATTCACATGGAGCATATATGAATCATTTTCTAGAGCAGGGATGAAGAAGTAGAATTGTTGGGTTGGGGATAAGAGTATTTTCAATTTTTAAAGGTTTGCTAAATAACTTTCCAAGTGATTTTAACAACTATACCCCAACCTATAGCATTTGAGAGAAACTGTTTCCTTACATTTTTACCTAAATTCATGTTATCAGATTTAAAATTTTGGAAACTTTTGAGTGTGAAAGATAATTTTATTTAAATTTGCATTTCTTTGATTATTAATGAGATTGAACTTTTTTTTTTTTTTTTTGGTACCAGGGATTGAATCAAGGTGCACGATAGTCTCCATGTCCATCTATTTACCAGCAAATGCCATAAATTTATTCTTCTTTATGGAAAGCTTGTACTCTTTTCATTAATTTTAATGTCATTTCTGGTATATGCTAACTTTTCATACATGCACAACTGTATTTCTAGGCTCCATTCAGTATCATTAGTCTAATAGCTCCATTTTGTCAATATCACACTGTTTTAATTACTATAATCATATAATAAGTACTTATATGTAGTATTTTTTTTTTTTTTTGTGGTACCGGGGATTGAACTCAGGGGCACTCGACCACTGGGCCACATCCCCAGCCCTTTTTTGTATTTTATTTAGAGACAGGGTTTCACTGAGTTGCTAAGTGCCTCGCCATTGCTGAGGTTGGCTTTGAACTCGTGATCCTCCTGCCTCAGCCTCCCAAAGTGCTAGGATTACAGGCGTGCGCCACCGCGCCCGGCTTATATGTAGTATTTTTGAGATCAATTATGTTTAACTATTTTGTTTATGATTTCTTCTTTGAACCATCAAAAGAAAGTTAGGTTCTATTTGCTTCTTTATTTTTACAAATTTGCTTTAATATTATACCATGCTTTCATTATGGTTTTCACTTATTTTTATAATCTGTACAATCATTTTAGATGTTTTTAAAATCTTTGCCCAAGTTCTTTATTTCTTTACATAACTTAAAATTACTTTCATTTAAGCATAGTATCCTTTTAAGTTCAGCTAGATGTTTTTGGTCTCTTTCATAGTGTTCTATTATCTGTATTTAGAGATGTTGTCTGAATAAAATTGGCCATTTAGCATATGAAATCATCTTTATGGTCTAGTAAATTTTAAAATAAACTTATTCTTTAAGAATAGATGTACATTTACAAAATGTTACAAAACAAGTTCAGAGTTTTTATATATACTATATTTGGTTTCCTTATTATTAACATTTTTTATTTGTTTTTTTTATTCAAAGTTGTTGTATACATAATAGTAGTATGCATTATAATTCATAATAAACATATACAGCATCTTTTTACAAAACACTGTGGTGTTGGATCGGGGTATATAGGAGGATTAGAGGAATGCTAGAAAGGTCAAAGGGAGGGAGGGGAAGGAAGGGAGCAAGGGGGGATGGAGGGGAAAAAAGAAAAGGTGGTTGAATAAGATGGATATCATTATCCTAAATGCATGATTGAAGATTTGAATGGTATGAATATACATTGTATACAGTGTTTTGTAAAAAGATGCCCTATTATTAACATTTTATAATAGTATAGTAAATCTATCACAATTAGTACATTCCTACGAAGGGTTCTGAACTCATTACTCCCAAATTTAAAAGAAATACATTTATCCACATGATGTGGTTTGCCCTAGCAATTTTTCAATTTAAAATATTTCATGAGTGTTTGAAAAGAATTTAGATACTATGGTCACTGGGTTTTATTGCCTTCATTATATAAGTGTGGTAAATTATGTAGCTTCTATATCCTTACTTTATCTCCTTTTAGAATTTACCTGGGATTAGAGTGCAAAATATCCCCTTCTGTGACCGGGACTTAGCATTTTTCCTTTAATTCTATAAAATTTATTTTTATTGTGATTCTATGATTTTAGGTACATTATAACTTGAGATTATTATATACTACTATTATTGGTAGATTTAAAAAATATGTTATATCCTCTTTTCATCCCCTTATTAGGTTGGATTCCCTAGAAGCAGAGCGTGAGTTGGAAATTTTGTTCAAGTGATTTTTTTTGGAGTGGCAGTTCTCAGGAGAATGGGAGTGAGAAAAAAAGAATAAGATAGAGGAAAGCAGATAAGAAAGGGTGTGATTTCAACCACAGACTGGCTTCCGCCTTACAACAAAGTGAAGCTCTGAAACATGAGTTATACCCATAGTGCTGGTATTACCTTGAGGCATGAGGGTTGGATTTTGTACCCCTCTGTCAATCATTGGCTGTGATCTGCCACTAAGCAGGATTGATGTGTAATCTTCTGGGTTCAAGGTTCAGATGAAGGCAATTATTTGAGAAGGGGGCACCTGTGAGCTGTTAACAGCCAGTACAGCTGCTGAAGAATGGATACACCAGCCCAGTAATGAAAATCTTATCTGAGTACTTTTAGTATTCACTACAATCCCAATAGTGCATTGCTTTAAAGTCTTTTTGAAAAACAGTGCTTCACTGGCTTTATATTAGCATTTCCTGAAATATCTTTAAGTTACTTGTTTTTAACCTTTCCATGCCATCATTCTTTAAAGCAGCATAGCAACATTTTGATTTTTTTTCCTAATCTGGTATCTATTTTAACAGGCAAGTTAAATCTATTTACATTCATTATGAGTAACAAATGTTTTGGCCTTATTCTACAATAATATTTTGAATTTACCATAGTTTTTAAACAAATTATTCATTTAATGCTTACTCTTAAAATTAAAACATGAATACCTGGCATAAATTTTAAGTGAATATTTTTATTCTTCCAAAGGATTTTGATCACTGACTCTTGTGGTCTGATATTTTCGTTTTGCTAATTATTACATGTGCTGAGATTTTAAAAATTGAAATTGTATTGAAAAATGTATAGATTTCTATGCAGTTGTAAGAAAGATAACAGAAAACTGTATCCTTTACACTGTTTCTTTCATGGTAACATCTTGAGAAACTGTAGCATAACATCATAAGTAAATTGTTGATATTAATACAGTTAAAATACAAAACACTTCCATCACCAAAAAATTCTTTCTTGCTACCCCTTTATAAAATAGTACAATCCCTCAACCATATCCCTATCTTCTGACAACTCCAATCTGTTCTTCAATTCTATAGTTCTGTTATTTCAAGAATGTTACATAAAATAAATTATATGCTATGTAAATTAGTGAGATTAACTATTTCACTCAGCATAATTCTCTGGAGATTTATGTTTCAGACATGAATAGTCAATTCCTTTTTATTCCTAAGTAATACTCTCCATGGAATAAGTGTACTACAGTTTGTTTAAATACAGTCACACAGTCACACAGTCATTGGAAGATATTTGGATTGTTTACAGTACACTGGTGTCTTTATTTTACCATTCTGAGCAAACTGTAGGAAACTTACTTCCCTTTACTTTCTTTTTAAAATAGTGTTATCTTAAATATTTTCTCCTACATACATTCAGAACCACATCAGACAGTGTTAGACTTTTTAATTCAACCACAAAAAATAATTAGAAAACCCAGTAGGAGAAGAGAAGCCTATTGTATTTTCATGTATATATATAAAAACTTATTGAGTTTTTCTTTCTTTGTGTTCTAAGTTTCTTTCATCATTTCCTCCCCCCAACAGAACTTCCTTTAGCATTTCTTTTTTCTTCCTCATTCCTTCCTTTCTGTTTTTTGTACCAGAGATTGAACCCAGAGGCATTTTACCACTAAGCCACATCCTCAGCCCTTATTTTTAAATTTTGAGACAGAGTCTCACTAAATTGCTTAGGGCCTCACTGAGTTGCTGAGGCTGGCTTTGAACTTGTGATCCTCCTGTCTTAGCCTTCCCAGCCACTGGGATTACAGGTGTGTGCCACTATGCCCAGCTAGACATTGTTTTAAATTATTTTTGCTGTCAACAAATTCTCTTAGTTTCATTTCATTTGAGAATGTCTTAATTTTCCCTTCATTCCTGAAGTTATTTTTGCTATGTGTACATTTATGGGGTTCACAATTCATTCAGCACTTGAAAACTATTGTAGAATTTCCTTTTGTTCTCCATTGTTTCTGAAAACTGAGAAAACTGTCATTCCAATTTCCCCTCTATACGGTAAAGGGTGTTTCCACTCTGCTTTCAATACTTTTTCATTGTCTTCAGTTTTCAATTCTTAATTATGATATGTCTCAGTGTAAATTCTTTGCATTTATCCTGTTTTGGACTCCCTGAACTTCTCGAATGTGCAAATTTGTTTTGGAGGGAAGTTTTGAGGAATTTGCCACCATAATTTCTTGGAAGACTTTTTCAACTTTGAAACTCCAGTTACATTTTTCAAAAAGGTACTTCATTTTTAAAGTTGATATCAGAGCAGCTCCTTATTTTTCTATCAAGTTAGCAAGTTCAGAATCACATACTAAGGCTGTATAGACAGTAGGTAAAAATCTAATACATCAGGCTTCTCATTCTATATAAATTGTCTGATGTGTATATCTGCCTTCTTCTAAACAATAATACCCTGATTATCATACTAGCCACCAAACTGGTCTTCTTAGTTCCAACCTTGCCCTCTTAGAGTGTATCCTTTTCATAACAGTCAAGTCATCTTTTAAAGTTAAATAAGGTCATTATCTGCTCAGAACTTTCCAAAAGCTTTCTATCCAACTCTGATTACCACATTCTGCAAGGCCTTCCATGGTCTGATCTACCTGATCTCTCTGACTTCAACTCCTATACTATTCTTGCTCACACCAGCCACATAATCATATTCTTCGTCCTCCTCCTCCTCCTCCCCCTCCACCTCCCCCTCCCCTCTTTCTTCTTCTTCTTCTTCTTCTTCTTCTTCTTCTTCTTCTTCTTCTTCTTCTTCTTCTTCTTCTTTTGTTACTGGGAATTCAACTCAGGGGCACTTGACCACTGGGCCACATCCCCAGCACTTTTTATGTATTTTATTACAGACAGGGTCTCACTGAGTTGCTAAGTGCCTCGCCATTGCTGAGGCTGGCTTTGAACTGGAGATCCTCCTGCCTCAGCCTCCCAAGTGCTGGGATTACAGGCATGCACGCACACTGTACCCAGCACAACCTTCTTATTATTCCTTGAATATGCCAAACATCTTCTCACCTCACAGAATGTTGCCGCCTGAAGCGCTTGGAGCAACGGAGCCGCGGGAAGAACTTCAGAGGCAAACTGGAGACAAACAGCTTTTTATTCTGATAACTTTTCTCTCTGGTTCTAACAACGACTAACACACGCCACGCACCACCAAAATGGCGCTGACCCGATCAGCAATTTCGGCCAAGTCACTCAAGATCCCGCAACAAGTCCCGTGAGACTACGGGAGGCGACAATGCCCAAATCTCCACGGCTCATAGTCAACCGCAATTCAAGCCAATCCCCAAACAGGGCTCCTGCATTTCCCCCTTTTTGTTTTAAAAGAGGTAATGCTCTAGGACGTCTATGTGCAACCAACATTCTTACCCGTCATTGGATAATCAAGGCTGTGCCCTTGACTCCTGTCTTAGGTTGATATGTCGGCCACATGAGACTGTCCCGTGCGACTGTGCCTGTCTTAGGTTGTCCCCCTCTGGGGATCTTACCCGTCATTGGCTAACCAGCCATCCAATGGAGCCCTTTAGGATCGACTGTGTATGATGACTAACAGCCGTCCAATTGTGAGGAGATGGTGCGGCTTTAAGGCGACAAGCCTTTTGGTGATGAGCCAAATTGCATAGCATATCAAATTGTTTAAACAAATCAGCTGCCCTAAGTTCCATCAAGTAACACACTGAATTCTCTAGACAAATACCTGCAAGGCATTGTCCTGTAAAGTCCCAAACAATGAAAGATCAAAATGTCCATTTGTTGTAACATGTTGATGTAGGAGGCCCCATGCATGTAGAGCAGAGGCCACACTGTTGGTGAGGTTGTTTGATGCTTGAGCAGCAGGGATGCTTGCGGCAGCCGCGATCCCTGCAGCTGTAGCAGCAGACGTCTTTTTTATGTTTAGACAATGCCACCAGCAAATCTTCAGGGCCCGCTACCTAGAAACTCAAGCATCAATTATTAAAGAAAAGGCAGTGCTATTGCAGCACTGAGTCAAGAGGCGAGTTGTCAAACTACAAAATAGAATAATTAGATTAGAAAATTAAAGTTGATTTTTGTTCACACACATCGCTGGTTGAGCTTCTACAAACATAAGTTGGAAAAATATCATATTTAGAACAAAACAAAGAAAGACTGAGGGTAATTACTGCATTAAAGATAGATTAAAGAAAAGGTAAAGGCACTTTAGAGAAATAATTTGTTAGCTGGAACCCTTGAGTCTCTGTATACAGAGCAATCTTTTACCTGTTGAGATAATTGAAATTAATGAGCTATTAAACAAATGAAGTTAATAACAAATAAACAATCTTATGTCAAAACACCAAAATATCAGGTTATATAGCACTAGTCATATTGTTTGCTGAAGAGAAGTCCCAGGGATACCTATAATCAAAATTGAAAGTACCTTCATTTATAAAATTATTTACCTAAATTGAATACTCTTAACCTAAAATGAATTAAAATTATTTGGATCCATATATATATATATATATATTTTTTCTTTTTCATAAGCGCTTTGTTCTTTGTGACGTCACACTGGACAGACGAACAAACATACAAACATATATTTGTGACGTCACATTAACATGAAATGTAGACAAATGTACAGACATAAAGACATGTATAAAAAGAAAAAAAAATACAATTGTGTGCACACTAAAGAGAGATCTCCTTGTCCCGGCCGGGAGGAATGACTCTTGAGTTGTGAAACATTTTGAAGGATACTTTTGAGGGAGTCATTCTATATCTTCATCTTGGTCTTCTTGATTTTGTACCTTTTTTATTAATCTTGATTCCTCAACAACTACATCTTGATCATTTTGATGTGGTACCTGCTTTATTAATCTAGATGGTATCCATATTGGAGAGGATTCGTGTTTTGGAAAAACACAAACAGATCCTCTCCCCCAAATTAATACTGGATCTGGACCCTTCCATGTACCTGAAAGAACATCCTTCCAGTAAACCAAGGGTTTATGTTGTTGGTGTGGATTCCAATGTCTGTCTCCAGCAGAATAACCATTAGAGTCTAAAGTTAAAAAATTTAAGGTAAACAGGGCAACTGCCAATCTGTACTTAGGACTTTTCCAATTTCCTTCTTTTTGTTTTAATAACATAATTTTTAGTGTTCGGTTTGCTCTTTCAATAATGCCCTGACCCTGAGGATTGTATGGGATGCCTGTTTTATGGGATATATTGAATTTTGCGCAAAACTGTTTGAAAGATAAGGACGTATATGCGGGGCCATTATCTGTTTTAAGCATTTTGGGGATGCCCAATGCAGCAAAAGCTTGCAAACAATGAGATGTAACATCTTTAACTTTTTCTCCAGAATGTAAGGAAGCAAAAATTATGCCTGAGCATGTATCTATGGTAACATGAATAAATCGCAATTTTCCAAAACTTGGCTCATGAGTAACATCCATCTGCCACAAATGATTGGGCATTAATCCTATAGGGTTAACGCCGAAATGAGGATTGGGCAAATGTGTCATACAAGATTTACAATCTTTTACAATTGTTCTGGCTTGCTCCTTTGTGATTTTAAACCTACGTTGCAAGGTGGTGCTGTTGACATGAAACTGGGAGTGAAATAAAGTAGCTTGTTGTAGCACTGAAAGTATAAATATTGTTTTTGTAAGTTCATCAGCCTTTTGATTACCTTCATGGAGGGGACCAGGCAAATTAGTATGTGCTCTAATATGGCCTACGAATAGAGGTTCTTTTCTTGCCCACAAAAGTTTTTGTATTTGATAAAACAATTTAAAGGCTGGAGTATGAGGTGCTATTGGTCCTGCTAACTCTAATTTTGGGACGGCTTGTACAATATAGTGGCTATCTGAAAAAATGTTTACGGGTTGGTCCCTAAAATTTTCCAGAGCTCTTACCACAGCTTCCAATTCCACTAGTTGAGCTGATTTGTGTGCAGTTATGTAAGTCATATTTTCTTTTTTAGTGACTACTGTAGCAGTACCATTTGAGGACCCATCTGTAAATACATTAAATGCCTTAGGAATAGGTTGATTTTTTATTACCTGTGGAAATATAATAGGATGATTAATACAAAAAGATAATATAGGGGACTTAGGAAGATGATTATCAAAATTTGCAGAAGTAGAGCATTTAGCTATAGCCCAATCATTATCATTGAAGCATAAATATTCAATCTGTGATGATGAATAGGGAGTAATAATAGTAGCAGGGTGAATGCCAAATATTTTAGTAGAAGTCTTAAGTCCTTGAAGAATAAGTTTAGCCACCATGGAGGTATAAGATTCAATTATACTTTTAGGAGAGACGGGCAAATGTATCCATAATAAAGGCCCTTGTTGTCAAAATACTCCTGTGGGTGTATATTGTGAAGAAATAATAATCAACATCAGCGGTTGAGTTAAATCAAATCTATCACAATGAGCTCCTTCGATGGCTTTTTCTACTAACTTTAAAGCTTTCCTAGCATCAGGAGTCAATGTTCGCGGTGAAGATGGATCAGGGTCTCTGCGAAGGATGTCAAATAAAGGTTTTAGTTGGCCAGTAGTGAGATTTAGTGTAGGGCGAAGCCAATTAATGTCTCCCAGTAGTTTTTGGAAATCATTGAGGGTGGTCAAATGTTCTTTATTTATTAGAATTTTTTGGGGTCTAACAAAAGTATCCATGATTTTAAATCCTAAATATAATATGGGAGATCTGGTTTGAACTTTTTCTTCTGCTATATATAATCCATATTTTTTTAAATTTTCTACCACGTCACTGAATATATTAAATAAGATTTTTTGATTAGGGTGGGCCAATAAATTATCATCCATGTAATGTAGACACATGAGGTTTGGATATTTATTTTTAATGGGTTGGATAGCCTTGTCCACATATATTTGGCATATGGTGGGGCTATTAGCCATTCCCTGTGGTAAAACCTTCCATTGATATCTGTAAGCTGCCTGGTACCGAAAACCGGGAGGAAATCTCTCGGAGGCAGAGTTAAGCTTTTACTACTTTTACTTAGAGAGGGAAAGAAAGATTTTTAGAGAGAAAGATTAGAACGAGCTTTTCTTCTTAGCTTAGAGTAGAGTAGAGAGTAGAGTAAAGAAAGATAGAGCTTAGCTTAGAGAAAGATTAGAGCTTCTTTCTTCTCTCTTCTTTCTTCCTTCTTCTGTCTTCTGTCTTCTGTCTTCCTCAGGAGTCTCGGCCTAACTCTGACCAGTCATTACTTCTTCTATCTGGTTTCTCTTCTGTAACCGCTCTGCCTACGTTCTGACCGCTGATTCTTCTGACCGACCGAGTGACTGCCCGGCTGACTGAATTCTCCGTTCTCCTAACTCGGACCGCTTTCACCCGGTTATATACCTTCAGGTTTGCGGGTGCCTACAGGTGCGTCACATACATATCAGGTGGAACCCATGGCTTCCAGCTAGCTACAACAGCCCTTCCTAATTAGGGCTCCTTCAGATATCTCTGATCAGGGCCATTATTGTTCATAGAAGGAACGGAAAAAGCAAACCTGGGGGCATCCAGAGGATGTAGGGGAATAGAAAAGAAGCAATCTTTTATATCAAGAGTAATAAGATGGAAATTTTTTGGAATAGCTACGGGACTAGGAAGTCCAGGTTGAGTAGGGCCCATAACTTGCATGGTTTTATTAATTTGTCTAAGATCATGTAACAATCGCCATTTTCCTGACTTTTTCTTGATCACAAATATGGGGGAATTCCAGGGAGAGGTGGAAGGTTCTATATGTCCTGCTTCTAATTGTTCCTGAACTAGTAGGTGGGCTGCTTGTAATTTCTCTTTAGATAGGGGCCACTGAGGGACCCACACTGGCTTATCAGAAAGCCATGGTATTTTCAAAATTATTTTCTCAGTGGCCCCGAAAAAAAAATATCTTTTTCCTTTATGATAATGATTACATTTAGGGTTAAGATTACTCTGTACTTTTTGATAATGAGTTCTTTTATGGTTAAGATTACCCTGTAGGTTTTCACATTTAACATCTGCAGGCTTGGTTGCAAGGTGTACTCCCATTTGTTGCAAAATATCTCTTCCCCATAAAGTAACCGGTAGATTAGGTAAAACATAAGGCTGAAATGTTCCTTTATGGCCTTCATCATCCTCCCATTTTAAAATTACTGCACTTTTATCTGGGAGGTTATTATATCCCAAGCCTCTTAAACTGGTTGAAGCTTTTTGCAGAGGCCAGTGCTTGGGCCATTGGTGTAAATTAATAATGGAAGAGTCAGCTCCAGTATCTATTAATCCCTCCATTTCTATTCCTTGGATTTTTATTTTACACATAGGCCTCCTTGAACAGTCTCGAACCCAGCAAGCCATGGGTCTTGAGTCAGTGGAACAAAATCCTCTATTGTTCCCTTCTTGAGGCATACCCATTTTAAATGAATTATGTAAATTGGGAAGGAGAAGCAACTGAGCAATTCTATCTCCTTGATTAACAGAACTTATACTTTGGGGTGAGCTAAGCATTATTTTTATTTCCCCTTTGTAGTCTGAGTTTATTACACCTGGGGTCACTTGCAAACCTAATAAGCTTTTAGGACTACGCCCAATAATAAGTCCTACATTCCCTGAGGGAACAGGTCCCCTGACTCCTGTGGGAATCAGTTGAACCCCCATTTCAGGTGTTAACACTATTCGGGCGGTGGAACAGAGGTCTAATCCTGCATTTCCTCTTGTTCCTCTGGCGAGGGAGTGGATGGGTAGTAGGGATTGTGTCGGGGAAGCATCTGAGTGGATGCTTGAGGATACTCCTTCTGCAATGCCCCATACATTTGTGTGCCCCGGGGTATTGGGCCCCATGCCCCATTTTTTGAATTCCTGAACAAAGGATTTCCATGGATGTCAAATTTTGAATGGCATTTATTGGCCCAATGATTTCCCTTTTTACACCTGGGGCAGCGGCCTGGGGCACGGTATGAGCTTGGTCTTATTTCTCTTTTGGGATTTTGCCTGGAATAGCCTGATTGATTATGATAATTTTGCCTGGAATATCCTGATTGATTATAATGTCTACGTTTAGCCTTTGTGAAATTTCGAGGGAAAGCACCTCTCATTGAGGCTGCAATCACATTTCCTGTGACAAAGGCGTCATTTATATCTTTACATAGTTGTATATATATGGAAAGATCCTTTTTATTTCTCCATGGCCTGATGGCTGCTTGGCACCATTTATTTGCATTTTCATAAGCTAATTGAACAACTAATGGCATAGCTTGGTCAACATCTGCAAACACACTACCTGCAGTTCTCAAAAGTCGATCAGCAAAGTCAGCATACGGCTCATTAGGTCCTTGAATCACTTTTGACAAGCTACCTTGTAGATCCCCAGGTCCTTGTACAGTTTTCCATGCCTCTAAGGCAGCTGTGTTTATCTGAGCATATACATCTGGGTCATAATCTGTTTGAGCCTGTAAGTCTGCGAATTGCCCTTCTCCTGTGAGCATGTCTATATTATAGTTTTCAAACCCTGCAGCCGCGTTTCTTTTAGCCGTTTCTATACAAAGTTCTTGGAAGTGCGATCGCCAAACCAAGAATTGCCCCCTGCTTAATGTTGCTTTACATAGACTTTTCCAGTCTGAGGGGGTTAAGCTAAAGGTGTTAAGGGACTCCAGCATACTCAACGTGAAAGGAGCTTGGGGCCCATAAGTCATTACTGCCTCTTTGAGATTTTTTATTGTTTTGAAATCTACAGAATGATGGACCCTCTGTCCATTTTTCTTTTCAAATGCTGGCGGTTCCCAATGCATCTGTGAGTTGTCCTCGAGAGCGCATAAGCGATCAGAAAGACTTTTTATTTCTGTTTCTAGGGTATGCAAATGCCTAGTAATACCCTTCATATTTTCTGTAATGGATTCCACCCATGGGGGAGTAGAGGACACAAGTGGCTCCTCTACCTGACGGTCCTTTTTCTCGGTCTTTTTTAGTTTCTTTTTCCTCATTTTCTCAGGATCACTTTTACTAGATTCCTCACCAATGCTAATTTCACTGACAGCAATATCCTGAGGCCCAGGTTCCATTAAGAGCAAGTATCCTTCAGCTATCACCAATAACTCCCGAATAGCTTTAATAGCTTGGATTTTTGTCATTTTTGGGACTCTACTAATACTCTCTTTACTGGGCTTAGTTGGCCCAGTGGAAACTATGCTTTTTTGATCACTATCACTTTTTCTATATACTCCTCACTGAGAACAGAGTCAGGTATATCAAGGAGTCTTTGCATAGCCTCTATCACTTGGGATTCAGTTATATTCGAACCCATCTTTAGAGACCTTTCAGTTCTTACCTGTCCGCTCCGAAGTTCCCCGTACGGGCCGCCACCTGTTGCCGCCTGAAGCGCTTGGAGCAACGGAGCCGCGGGAAGAACTTCAGAGGCAAACTGGAGACAAACAGCTTTTTATTCTGATAACTTTTCTCTCTGGTTCTAACAACGACTAACACACACCACACACCACCAAAATGGCGCTGACCCGATCAGCAATTTCGGCCAAGTCACTCGAGATCCCGCAACAAGTCCCGTGAGACTACGGGAGGCGACAATGCCCAAATCTCCACGGCTCATAGTCAACCGCAATTCAAGCCAATCCCCAAACAGGGCTCCTGCAACAGAATTCACACTTGACTTTCCCTCTGTTTGGAAAACTCCATTCTCCTATTATTTGGGCCGTCACTTCCTTCAGATCTCTCCTCAAATGTCATCACTTCTACAACCACTATTTAGATAAAAACTCATTACTTTCTATGTTTCTTTGTTCCCCTGAATCTGCTTTACTTTTATTCATGGCCCTTGTAATCATCTAACATATCATACGATAATTTAATATAAAGCAAATCTTTGTAAACATAACAAATACTATCAAGGATGTAGAGAAAGGGGAACTTTTATCCACTCTTGGTGGGAAAGTAAATTAGTACAATTATTATTGAAAACAGTATGGAGCTTCCCTCAAAATGAAAAATGATCACTCTATGATCCAGTAATCCCACTACTGGGTATATAGACAAAGGAAATAAAATCAATATGCCAAAGAGGTAACTGTACTCCCATGGTTATTGCAGTACTATTTGCAATAGCCAAGTTAAAGAATCAAACTAAGTGTCCATTAATGGATGAATGGATAAAGAATATGTGGACACACACACACATACCATGGAATACTATACATTCTATTTAGCCATAACAATGAATGAAATTCTGTCACTTAAAACAAGGATGAATTTGAAGGACATTATGTAAAATAAGACCTACATAGAAGGATAAATATCATGTGATCTCAGGTAGAATCTAAAATGTTGATCTCATAGCAGTTGAGAGTAGAATTTTAACCAGAGGCTGGGGATGAATGGGAGAGGTTGGTCAACCAGAACACAGACAGAAGTAATAATTACAGGTGTGCTATTACACACTAGGGTGACTATAGTCAATAAGAATGTATTGTATATTTGAAAACAGAAGAGAGGACTTTTGAATGCTCTTACTACAAAGAAATGATAAATATTTGAGGTGATGAAAATGTTGATTACCTTGATTTTATCATTACACAATGTATACATCTATCAAAGCATACACTGTGTCCCATAAACATGTACAATTATTATTTCAGTTAGAAATAAAAATTTTAAAGTGAAAATAATAAAGGAACTCTAATTACACTAATGTTGACTCTTTCGTCACACTCCCTGCACTTTGAGTCTCAGTTCTTTTTTGTTTGTTTCAGTCTAATTCCTCTGTGTTGTTCAGTTTGAGTAATTTCTTTTTTTTTAAATATTTATTTATTTGCTTTAGCTGTACACAATGGGTTTATTTGTACATGGTGCTGAGGATCGAACCCAGGCCGCGCACATGCCAGGCGAGCGCTCTACTGCTGAGCCACAACCCCAGCCCAGTTTGAGTAATTTCTATTCAATCTTTCTGATGACTGATTTTTCCTCTATTCTCTTCACTCCATTGTTACGTCCACCCACTAAACTTTTGATTTTAGTTATTGTACTTCTGAGTTCCAAAATTTCCATTTGATTCTTCATATGTTCTATTTCTCTGCTAAGATTTCTACTTCTTTGCTAAAGCTTTCTAATTGGTTATTTTTAGCATGGATGCTTTAAAATCTTTGTCAGATTTATTCTTTTAGCTCTGTCATCCCAACACTGGCATCTGTTGATGTCTTTTTACCTTCATTTTCAGATCTTCATGATGGTTAATATGATGATGATTTTTCTATTGAAACCTGGAAATTCTCATTGAAAAAATGGATCTTATTTATACCTTTGATTATTTTGTGGATTTTCTATTTTCTCTGACACTGTTCTGGCAGGGGAGGAGGGGTTGCTCCCTCATTACAGTCTGGTATAGTAAAAGTCAGGGTTCCCCACTTGGTTTCCCTTGTTACCTGAGTGTTGAGGAGTTTTTATTATTCCTGTTGTGTGAGAGTTGACTTCCATCTCCCCTATGTGGTCTTCATTGACACCATAGTGAGAGGTGTCTCCTCTTACTTCTAGGTAGTAGTAAAAGTCCTATTTGTCCACTACACCTTCCCTGACCCAACCCTAGAAGAGAAGGGGTGCAGCACTTCTTAGTGTTGGGTAGAAGAGACCCACACACTCCACGTGATATCTACTGATGCTATAAGGTTATGATTTGTTACCAGGTAATGGGAGATGAGACCCTCTGTTCTCTATTTAGCTTTCTCTGAAACCACCCAATCATGAGCATTGGAGAGCCTTTTTATGCTTTTGTGTAGGTGGAGGCTTAGGCTCCCCACTTGGCCTCTTGTAATGTTTGGGGGCCAGGCCACAGAGTTTTCTGTTATATCTGAGTGGAGCTGACTGGTTATTATCTAAACTTTTTCTTTGTTACAAAGTTTCCTGTCCTGATCCTTTAGATGGTGTAAACTTTTGTTGAAGTTTTTTGTTTGTTTGTTTGTTTGTTTTTCCCTGCACCTGTTGTCATTTATGGGTTGGGTCTTGGGTAGACATATTCAGGAAACTCACCAATATATTATTTCTTGGTTCCAAAGGTCCATATTTGGGCTGATTTCATCTCCACATTACAGTCTTTTATGTTGTTTTATATATAGTAACCAGCATTTTCAGTTTCACTTAGCAGAAGAAATAGGGAAAATACATCTATATGGTGTCATCCTGGAAGTGGAAGTCCCAGGTTGTTTTTAAATTCCTCTAAATATTCACAAGCGATGCCTCATAACCTTTACTCACATATGCACCTATTTCTTTGCTTAGCATTGCCTTTTGCATTTCTACTGCTTCCTTCAAATTCATTCTCTTTCTTATTGTAGTGTAACATTGAGTCACACTTTCTGTGACAATTCATTAGTGGCAAGTTCCTTTAGTGTTTATCTGAAATTTTCTTTTGTCACATTCATTCTTGAGTATTTCTGAGTATAGAGTCCTAGGTGAACAGCTATTTTTACCCAGCTGTTAAATGATATATATCCCGTTGCTACTATCCTGTATTGTTGATATGAAACCTGCTTTTAGTGTGATTCTCATTTTTTTGGAGGTAACATTTCTTTTCTCATATTTATTTTAAATAGTTTTCTTTGCATCTGCTATTCTATAGTTTTCCTATCTTGTTTCCACGTATCAATTTGATTTTCTTTATTTTGATTATATCTTTACTCTTTCAATCTTGGAACTCATATCTGCCTTAAATTCCGTATACTCACCCTCTATTTTGTACATTTTTCTTTGAATTTATGTTCTCTTCTTTTGCAATGCTTGTTAGATGTGTCTTACTTCTTCTCTCATTCACATTTCTCTGTCTCTTAATCTCTCCTTGAACTTTTTTCTTTAAGTCTTGCATCAATTGAATTTTTAAATTCAGTGACACTATTCATAATTCTAGAATTTTTATTTGATCTTTTTAATTATTTTCTTAATTTTCCCATTGTGTTTTGTATTTCCTTTTACACTGTTATTCATATTAAATCCATTTATTTTTAGTTTGGGGTATTGTTCTTTTATCTTAAAATTACTTATTATTGCATCTTCAGAATCTCTCAAGTGTAGGTTGCATATATGTGACATGTGCATTTTTTTGTATGACTATGTACACGTGCTTTCCTTTCCTTTCCTTTTTGTTCTCTTCTATTTTTTCTTATCTTTTTTAAGTCCCTAGTACCCTGGTTTGTGACATTGTCCCTAAAGAATAAATTTTCCATTTATTTCTTCTAGAGGCACCAGGGATTTCATATATCAGGAAGCAGTTTTCAGTGTTAACTTTACCTTGCATTTCTGTACCCTATGTGTAACATAAATTCAGATCTTATAAGGTTAATTTATTGCAAGATTGTTTTTATTTCTCATTGCAAGGCAGGGACTTGTTTCACTGAAGCTTCCCTGGGTATTTGGGCAGAGATATTTTTTCCCATAGTCCTGTATTCCCAGAGTGCAGCTTATTTCTACTTCTGGCTCTGTTGACAGTTATATGCCTTACACAGGTACAAGGTCATGTTTCCTTTCCTTGCAAAGGCTTTGATAGACTAACCCACAGCAGTCAAGGCCTATGACCAGTTCAAATTGCCTTTAGATCATCAGAGTACTTGCTAATGTATTTATCACTCCAACTTTGACTTCCTCCTATACTTCTGGCATCTTAGAATTTTGCTTTCAAGATTCATTAAGATTATTAAAACAGTTATATTTCATTTAGCATTTCTATGATTTTAAAGCAGAGTTCAAGGTTAGATTAGTTTAATATGTTGATGGAAAATTACATAAATTACTTCTGTAATTTAAAAAGCTATTGTTCTCATGTGTTTCAGATAACATAGATTCCATGTAACATCCTAAATGTGTTCTTGATAGGTTTTTCTACTTGCTTTAATTGTTATTACATTTGAAAATGTATTTGGTTTAACATTTTCACAGGAAAAACGACTCCTTCTAACTCTGTATTGAGAATATAAACATACAGATGTATGACCAATTACAAAATGTTATAAATAAACTTTCTGTCTTTTAAAGAACTAATATTTTTGTTAGTATAGAACATATTTGACTACACTTTTCATATTTTTTCTACAATGGACAAATGCATGTTTACGTTTAGTTGAAATAACCTATTATTTGCTTTGCACTATTTCCCAAATTTATATAATGTATTTACTCTGTATAGACCTATTTTAGTTTAAATTATATCTGGTGATTGCTGGGGTTGTTCACTTGCAATTAGTGGCCAAAAGACCTAAATTTATTGAGTGGCATACTAAGAAAGTCAAAAGTTAAGGAAATCAAAGAAGTGAGCAAATATAATGAGCAACTGGGCAAAGGGGAAGAGATCCATTATGGATAATTAGTTCATCAAAATTTTAGGATGGGCTAAATGAGATGAAACTTGCCCAGTGAAATTTTTATTTAGGTGCTAGGATAAAGATCAGAACCTACTCTATTTCTTTTGTTTAAAAACACAGTCTCTAAAAAATGCTAGACCATGCCTTGGATACATAAATTCTATAGGGTTGGCTAGTTCAATATTTTTGCATGAAAGCCTGCTCTGGGAAGTAGAGGTTAAATTAGACCAAATGAAAGCTTTTGCTGGTCAGGAGAGGTTCAGTTAGGCCCAAAGAAATATCTGGTAAAAGCCCTGAAACAACTCACATCATAAATTTGAAATGAACTGCCATCCTTTATTTTCCATGTTAATCTTAGTCTTGCAATCATTGAAGGATAGACTTAATGTGAAAACAGTGCTTTAAAATATGAGGTTATACTTAGGAGAAAAATCATTTCAACTAAATTGGAGTTTTTTCAATTGAAAAATATTCCTGCTTACAAGTATTACTGAATTTTATGTTTTAATATGCTTGTTCCTATTTTGCTTTATTTATTTGACTTTAGGAAATGACTGGCTGATTGAATACAGAGAAATAACAACTGTACTATGAAATGACCTAGACTTTTCCCTTCCCATCACATGTTATTTATTTCTTGGTCTCTTTCAGTCCTAAAGCTGATAATGGGGACTATTATTCTGGATTCTATTTTAAGACCAATCTATAATACATTGGACTTAAAATCCTGCTGTTATTATTGTTCCTTAAAATTTACTCAAAATTATATTGTAATAAATCAGCGCACTTATATTAAAATTCTCTTCAGAAAAGAGAAGTGAAGCTTTAAAGACAAAAGCAATTAGTGAAGCTCTACAAATTGCTAAGAAGGTCTAGTGAAATTTAATGCTGTACAAAAATCCAGAGAACTCCAAAAGTAGTAATAAAACTATTATTTTAATTTTACTTACTTCAGTTCACCTATGTATTTTGAATGCTCATTGATATATTTTTTGAACGAATTTAAGATTTAGATATTTATTTCAATATGAAATTTTAATTTTTCTTTAGCAGAATTTTGTGTATCTGTAATTGTGGGTATATATTATTATAAAACAAATTGACAATTTCCCTTTTCCTCCAGAATCCATTGCATCTGCCTGATAGTTAAGTTTTAAAAATCATAAAATACATAAAGGATTTTATAACCTATCTATGACTCTAACATACTTCCCTTGTTATCAGAGAAGTGGTAATATTGGAAAAAAGCATAAATTTGTATAATCATAAAATTAGTATTCATATAATCATTATTGAAAATACAATCTTTGTTACCTCAAATTATTTGCAATTATTAGAACTCAGTTTTCTCATCCAGAAAGTGGGGGGAATTAGTACCTGCTTCCTGCATTCTCTAAACTTGGCAAATTTAATGGGTAAAATATTAATCTTATTTGTTGCATAATTTGAGGGTTTTGATTGCAATCATCTTTCAATAGTTCTTCCATGGCTATTAATGTAGTGCTTAAAATTTCTGTATTATATTTACATGTTAGTTGCTGAAGGTTTATCTTAAAATGTATACTTTCTGAATAGGATAAATTTTGATGCCATTATCAGGTAATAATATGTATGCTGGATGATTTTTTTTCCTGCTCCTTAAATCCTTCCTATTAAAAGTACGGCCCCCAAACTAGCAGGTGTGAACTTCACTAGGAAGCTTGTTAGACAAGCAGAATTGTAGGCTCCATTCAAGCCCTACTGAATAAGAATATGCATTTTAATAAGGTGCCAAGTGAGTCATAAACACATTAATGTTTGAAAAGCATTTATATAAATGACTCCTAAGGGAATGGGATATCTTTTGACACAAGCAAGTGGTTCAAGACTGGGCAGGAGAGAAGAGAATTACTGTAGTAAAAGACCTTATACATTCAGATGTCAGCAGAAAGACAAGGACTCCGAGGAGAGAAGAGAGAAGGGTTGCAAAGGGATGTGAAACCTATTTAACAATCCCTGATATCCCACAATATCCTTTATGACAAAGTGAATTGATAATCTGGAGAAAACAAAACACAACACAATGAAACAGAATGAGTGAGCTATCTATTCTATGCTATGGGATCTAATTTTTGTTTTATTGAATGCTTTATTAATTTAAAAGAACAATCTATTGTAGGCTGGTAAAACTTCCTAGAAGCCCTAAGAACTAGAAGCAAATTTACATGTCGGTTATTAGTCATCCCACAAAGCATCAAACATTTTATCACTTTTGATAGATAAGTCTAGGACACCATTCTACTCTAAAAGCCTTATTCATGAAAACTAATTGTCTGTGATCCCTACTTGTTAAAAGGTACTTGATTTTATTCAATCAATAAGACATTTGTTTTGTATAAATGAAAACCATTTGGAAGTCTTAATAGTTATTTACTACATTTATTGCAGGACACCCCTCTTTTTCTTTTCCTTTTTTTATTTCAGACCACAGTATGAATTAAATTACTGGAGGAAAACAAGTTAAAAATAATCAAACTTTGGATGAGAACTTTGGAAGTTCTAATTGAAGAATTGCCAAGAAGCTTTCTGCTCCAATGATGTTTTCTCAGTGATTCACAACATGATATCATCAGCTTTGCCTCTGGAAAAGGCATATCATCTCCTTTGCTTAAATGGATGAAATAGAAGTTGAAGCATGAAGTCAAATTGAATGAATGACAAAGTGATATAGTTTCTCATTAATGAAAATAGAGTGTATTGAAGCTATATGTGTTCATATACTTATGTATCTACATTTATATGTCTATAGTTATATTTGAGGAAAGTATAGATTGCCAATGTATACTTTAATAACTTTTTTAGTTCCAGATGAGTTCTCTGATAGTACATTCACAGGCAATTTCAGCCTTTTCAGAATAATGAAATTTGTTTCATTTTTTTCAACAGTATATTCTGTATAAACTACTATACACGAGGATCTGAGCTAAACATTATGGTGGGTACATGCTGTCTAAGAAGGAGCCTTTATGTGGTTATTTTCTAATAAAGGAGATAGATTATATTATGAAACAAGGCTTAAGTGTTATTAAAGAAATGTCTCAGAAGTTCTCAAAGTGTGAGTAATCAATTCTATCTGGGAGAAGTCCAAGAGTACAATGGAGGAAGTGGCCTTGGAATGAAACCCTCAAAATAGGGATTGGAATTAGCAGACATGTGAAGAGAGGGCATTCTAAATAGAGAGAACAGTATATACAAAGAACCAGGGAAGGCAGATGGCATTTAAGGAATGGCTACAGTCCTATTCATGTATAAAGAAGCAGAGCGAGACAGGGCTGGAAAACGTATATTGAGACAATAGTTTTCAAATTATTCTACACATGAAAATCTTCTGGCAAGCTTTGTTAACACAAAATCATGGGCCTCACCTTAGAAAGGATAATTCACAAGGTCTAGTATAGGGACCTCAGAAAATTTTCCAAAAAACTCCCAAACCAGGTGCTGTAGTGCATGCCTGTATTCCCAGTGGTTTGGGAGGCTGAGGCAGAAGGATGGCAAGTTCAAAGCCAGCCTCTGAAATTTTGCAAGACCCTACGCAACGTAGCAAGACCTCTCTCAAAATAAAAAATAATAATAAAAAAAAAAGGCTGGGGATATGGCTCAGTGATTAAGTGCCCCTAGGTTCATCTCTGGTACAAAAAAACCAAAACAAAACAAACAAAAAATAAACATGAAAACATCTCTTCCAGGTAATCTGAGGCTCAGTGTTTCAAAAACCATTGAGTGAGGGGTAGACTGCAAAGGTAGATACTAAAATAATAAAAGAAAGATAAATCTGATCTCAATGACCTGAAAGGATTGGAGAATTGAAAGTGTGCAGGAAAGAACATTAAAATTGTCCATTTGTTAAGCAATAGCCTACAATTGTGGTTAGCAATAATTAAAATGTAAAGATAAGCTAGGATGTGTGAGACATTGCTCAGAAGAACAGGATGTAGAAATAAAGTAGGAGAAGTCACGGAATGGTATGTCAGTGATGATTATGAAATTCAAGTTTAATTGATTGATTGAACTGGGGCATCATTAATCCAACTTAAAATATAAAAACTAAATGAAGCTTTCTTTGTGTCTTTATGAAGAGAAAACTTCAAATAAGCCTTTCCTGACACCCCTGACTTTAGGTTAAATTTTACTCTTATACAGTTTCATAGCACCATGTATCTTTCCTTGTAGTACAATGTAAAGTTTAATTTCATACCAATTACTAATTATGGCAATTTTAATAATACGTGTGTGCCCTTCTAGACAACAAAGTCTATGGAGATAATGTACTACACTGACTGAAACATCATACTTGACACAGTTTTTTAAAAAATAATTAAATTATTTATTCTAATTATACTTGACACATTTTTATTGATTCAATTTTCCATCTGAATAAACATATGAATACATTTAAATTTTTTGAGTAATTTATTATATATTACTGGTAAAATATTTAAATAAGAAACATTCAGTGGTAACTATATGTTTATCTGTTCTAAGTATTTAAAAATATAATGGTTAAAATTGTGCATTTTCTCTTAACTTAGACAAAAAATTTAAGTAAATTATTTTTATGAAAGACTCTCTAGATGAGGCATGTGCACTTATTTGAACAAGAAAAATTCAAAATATTTCTGAAATCCAATTTATTCAAGTGTTTGCTCATTATAAGGAAAGTATATACATGTGATTCCATAGGTTTGCTTTTATAAGTCAAGATCATAATGTATGATTTTATGTGAATTTTGGAAATTATAGATTGCATTTCAATAAAACAATTACATAATGATCCTGTTCTTCATTAAGTGATAAAGATATGGGTCTATAACTGCTATGTCTTGCATCATATAAAATGAATCTAACCCAGAGGAATTTTAGAGACATAAAGCTCTTCTTTTGATCAGGATCTACCCCATTCTTTGTGGGGGAATTCATATCTGCCTCCTCCATTCTCAAAGTTCCAGGGTTAAACAAGCACCATTGTTCTCCCTTATTTTACTCAGAGAAAATGAAAGTTAAAAGATTAAAGTACTTTGTAAAAGCTTTATATCTATTTAATGAAAGAGCTAGATAATAAGGGAGGTGGGGCCAATGTTTATTGAGTTTGTCTAATATGTGACAACATGTTAAACATATCCATATTTAAATATTATAACTCTCTTCACCATGTTTTAGGTATTATCCCATTTTTATAGTCAAAAATTGGGGCCCATGATAATTCACTTTTCCCATGTCAAAAGTTTTAGAGTTCTATTTGATGCCAATTTCTAACCTTCTTTAATTACAACATGCTTTTATCCAATTCTGTTGATTTCTGCTGCAGTGGTACATACTGATTTTTTTCTGTGAAATAGAACTATTTCAGTAATGACATCTATTATCATTCAAAGGGTGGATATGTTCTTACACTGCAAACACAAAGAAAATTTATGTGATTATTGGCAAGATAAAGAAGATAATGAAGGTACAATTTGAGGGACATGCAGCACTGACTCAGAAAGGCAGAACTAAAATAGGTACAAAAACGTAGCTCTTGACAGAGTATAGCAAGAATCATCTCATATATAGGAAGAGAACTAGGAGTTGGCAGATGAGTAAGGGAAGTTGGAGGTCACCAGAGAGGACTTGGTCTTCTTTATGATTCATGTCCTGTTCTCTTTCTTCAGATTCCTTTTTAAAGAATGTATATTTTGATTATTTTAATATATACAATATATACAATTCAGTGGCATTTAGTACAATCACTACTATCTAGTTCCAGCACTTCTACATTACCACAAAAGGAAAATCCATACCCATACCATAAATTGTTTTATTTTTAAAGTCAAATTAAAGAGTAGATGAGTCCAGGAGAAAAACATTTAACTGTGAAATAGAAAACTTCCTCGTGAAGAAAATCAAGGCCTCTATGACATTCAATTTTTCCACTCTGCCAATCGTTCAGGGTGGAACTATATAATTAACTCCAGCACACAGATCAAAGGTAGCTATTAGAGAAGCCATTCTCTTTGGCCAGTCCACAGACACAGACTGAGAGAAAACTAATTTATTAAACCAAGTCAGTTAAACACCCATACTTAATGTGAAAGAAGGGAATCCCATTTGACTCATGACAGAAGACACCATTAATATGATACACTTTGGACCTGGGAAGAAAGATGGCGGACAGCAGAGAGGTGCTCTCGAGAGACTGTCAGAAAAAGAGGCTTAGCGGGAGTTTGAACTCGTTCCTAGCAATACTCCTGCAACTGAGAGGGATCTGGGACATCTGCACACCTCTAGATGGTAAAATACAACAAAATCCAGACCGCCGACACATGGGGGCCCAGTGCAAGCGGCCCACAAACCGAACCAGCATTAGCGGTGCAGCAGCCCTGGTAACATTGTAGTAAGGGAAGTATGGACGATGGCTTTAAAATTGAACAGCGCAGAAGACTCTAGCAGCGTCCTCATAGACTTCTTTCACGCAAATTGCTGAACTGGACCTGCATGCTTCAGAGTGACACACAGGTCTGGGGTACTGCTGTTGAGACTGGGGAAAGAGCCGCCATCTTGGAGGAATGCCGTGGTTGACTGGGACAAAGAAACAAGGAAGAAAAGCAGCTGCAGGCATCCAAGGATCTGGCCAGGGCTCTGAGAACTGAACACACCTGGGTGAGACGCGGGCAGCCAGCAGGGGAGGACCTGAGGCCAGCACAGCAACCCCGAGAGCTATAACTGGGGGCGGGGGTGGGGAATGCACACCTTTTGGATGAACCCTTTCCTGGTGCCATTCACAAGCTGACACCCCCCCCCTCCCCCAGCCACTCTTCCGCTGTGCCATTCTGCGGCTGGCCAAAGGTGCAGACTTGACTAAACTAACTGGTGCTCTGTGACTGTCTGGGCGTGATCCAGGGCAACTGGCTTAAACTGGAAGGGAAAAAAGGAGGGCTTCCCAGGGTCCTGTTTGTTTGAGACTTGTTCCTGGGTTCAACTCTGTTTTTTGTTTTTGTTTTTGTTTTGCTTGTGTTTTTTTGGTTGTTTGTTTGTTTTGTTTAGTTCTTTGTTTTTGCTTTGTTTTGTTTTTGTTCTGTTTGATAGTGTGCTTATTTATTTGTTTTTTCTTCTCTTTCTTTCTTTTCTTCCCTTCGCACTTTTGTCTCTTTTCTTTTTCCCTCATCTTTTCTATTTACACCCTGTCATTGCGTACTCATCAGGGGTGAAAACAAGTTATACGCAGAAATTGGGATTTCTAGATCCGGGGCAACTGAACTATACAGCAAAGTGGTGTTATATATAGTTTACTCTCTATTTTCTTGACTCATTTTCTCTCTCCTCTCTCTTACACTAATTCTTACTTCTTTGTTATCTTTTATTGTTCCTTTTTCTTTTTTCTTTTTTATCTTTCTTTTTTTTTTTCTTCTCTCAAAGGCTACATAAGTTTGGTTTATATATAAATTGGTCTTCCCTCTAAATCGCTCACTCCATTCTCTTTCCTCTCCCATCTGCTGATATTAAACCACTTCCATAGAATTCTATTTTTATACTTCCTAAGAAAGAACATCTCAATAACCTAACTTCCTTCTTCCAAACATATCATCTCTGTGTCCAATACTGAAACTGTAAACCTCAACACAAGCATACAAAGTAAATTGGAAACAACATCTGAGTTAACTAAATCTGTACATTGTGATCAAACTTTGATTTGCTGAAAAGAATAGTGTTAGATCTTAAAGTGTAAAGTATTTATAAGGAGAACTGACAGAATTGTACCACAGGAGCAACATAAGGCTATAAGGTGAAATTGAAATAGTCAAGGTCCCACAGTGCTAGAAGAATAGACACACAAGCACTATAAAGAAACAAGGAAAGAAAGTGACTGAAACAAATCAACATACCCCCTCAGTAGATTCCATGGCAAGCACAGTTGGTCAAATGCCAGAGATGGAATTTAGAAATTACATATTCCAAATGTTTATGGATCTTAAGAATGGACTCAAAAATGAGATGAGAGAGAAAATACAGGCGGTAAAAGAGCATTTTGACAAAGAACTCCAAAAACAAATATGGGAAGCAAAAGATTACTTCAATAGGGAGATAGAGATCCTAAAGAGAAGCCAAACAGAAATTCTGGAAATGAAAGAAGCAATAAACCAAACTAAATGCTCAATTGAAAGCATCACCAACAGATGAGACCACTTGGAAGAAAGGCCTCAGATAATGAAGACAAAATATACATCCTGGAGAAAAATCTAGATTACACGGCAAAAGTGGTAAGAAATCAAGAACGAATATTCAGGAATTATGGGACAACATAAAAAAAAAAACAAAGTTAAGAGTGATTGAGGTAGAAGAAGATGCAGAGTTTTTTTTTTTTTTTTGTTGTGGTACCGGGGTTTGAATTCAGGGGCACTCGACCACTGGGTCACATCCCCAGCCCTTTTTTGAATTTTATTAGAGACAGGGTCTCACTGAGTTGCTAAGTGTCTTGCCATTGCTGAGGCTGGCTTTGAACTCGCGATCCTCCTGCCTCAGCCTCCCAAAGTGCTGGGATTACAGGCGTGTGCCACCGCACCCGGCTAGGTGCAGAGTTTTAAGTCAAAGGAATGAGTAATTTATTCAATGAAATAATAGCAGAAAATTTCCCAAACTTAAGGAATGAATGGGAAAACCAAGTTCAAGAGGCTTACCGAACACCAAATGTACAAAATCACAACAGATCCACACTAAGGCACATTATAATGAAAATACCTAATATACTGGGCAAGGAGAGAATAGTAAAAGCCATGAGAGAAAGGAAGCAGATTACATATAGGGGGAAACCAATCAGACTATCAAATTTTTCAACCCAGACCTTAAAAGCAAGAAGATCCTGGAATAGCATATTTCAAGCTCAAAGAAAAGGGATATAAACCAATAATCTTATATCCAGCAAAACTGAGCTTTAGATTCGAAGATGAAATAAAAACCTTCCACGACAAACCAAAGTTAAAAGATTTCACAACTCAAAAGCCAGCACTTCTGAATATCTTGGGCAAAATTTTCCACGAAGAAGAAAAGAAAAATAAAAATGAAAATCAACAAAGGGAGATATTAAACTAAAGAAATTACCAACCAGAAGAGAAACCAAATCAAGCTAAATACCATAATGCAATTAAAAATGGATGGAAATAATAATCACATCTCAATAATAACTTTGAATATTAAATGGCATATACTCACCATTCAAAAGACGCAGATTGTCTGACTGGATTAAAAGAAACGACCCAACAATTTGCTGTCTCCAAGAAAAACACCTCAAGAAAAAGACATCAAGTGATTGAAGGTGAAAGGCTGGGAAAAGTCTTATCACTCATATGGGCTGTGGAAGCAAGCAGGATATTCCATTCTCATATCAAATAAGGTAGACTTCAAGCCAAAGTTAATCAAAAGGGACAAAGATGGATATTTCTTACTACTTAAGGGAACCATTCATCAACAAGATATAACAATTATAAATCTATATGCCCCAAATAGTGGAGCACCTACATTCATCAAACAAACCCTTCTCAAGTTCAAGAGTAAAATAGACCACAACACAGTTATTCTAGGGGACTTCAACACACCTCTCTCACCAATGGATGGATCATCCAAACAAAAGCTAAATAAAGAAACTTTAGGCCTCATTAAAACAATTAATAACATAGACCTAACAAACATATATAGAATATTTCATCCCTCAGAAAGCAAATACACTTTCTTCTCAGCAGCACATGGCTCCTTCTCCAAAACTGACCATATATTATGTCACAAGGCAACTCTCAGCAAATATAAAATAATTGAAATACTACCCTGCATTCTATCAGACCATAATGGGATGAAATCGGAAATCAATGATAAAACAAGGAAAAAAAAAAACTACTCCAACAACTGGAAGCTAAACAACATGCTACTGAATGAACAAGGGGTTGAAGAAGACATCAAGGAGGACATTAAAAATTTCCTAGAGGTAAATGAGAACACAGATACATCATATAGAAATCTCTGGGACACTATGAAGGCAGTAGTAAGAGGAAAATTCATTGCACTGAGTTCGTTCCTTAAAAGAAAAAAACAACAACAAATAAATGACAACATCACACTTCAAAGCACTAGAAAAAGAAAAAGAGATCAACACTAAGAGCAGTAGAAGACAGG
This sequence comes from Tamias sibiricus, assembly GCA_025594165.1. NCBI lineage: Eukaryota > Metazoa > Chordata > Mammalia > Rodentia > Sciuridae > Tamias > Tamias sibiricus. Next base: position 107,030,885 of record CM046667.1, read on the forward strand.
AAATAATTAAAATCAGAGCTGAAATTAATGAAATTGAGACTAAAGAAACAATTCAAAGAATTGACATAACTAAAAGTTGGTTCGTTGAAAAAATAAATAAAATTGACAGACTCCTAGTGATGCTAATGAAAAGAAGAAGAGAAAAAACTCAAATTACTAATGTCTGTGATAAAAAAGGAAATATCACAACAAACACCTCAGATATAAAGGAGATAATTAGAAATTACTTCAAAAACTTGTACTCTAACAAAATAGAAAATATTAAAAGCATTGACAGATTTCTAGAGTCATATGAATTGACCAAACTGGAACTGGAGGATATACACAATTTAAACAAATCAATTTCAAGTGAAGAAATAGAAGACACCATCAAAAAACTGCCAACAAGAAAAAGTCCAGGTCCTGATCGGTTTACAGCCGAGTTCTATAAGACCTTCAAAGAAGAACTAATACCAATGCTCTTCAAATTATTTCAAAAAATAGAAAAAGAGGGAGCTCTTACAAACTCTTTCTATGAGGCCAATATCACATTAATTCCAAAGCCAGACAAAGACACAGCCAAAAAAGCAAACTTCAGGCCAATATCTTTAATGAACATAGATGCAAAAACCCTCAACAGAATTCTGGCAAATTGGATAATACAAAAACATATCAAAAAGATAATGCACCATGATCAAGTGGGGTTTATCCCAGGAATGCAAGGTTGTTTCAACATTCAGAAATCAATAAACATAATACATCACATCAATAGACTTAAAGATAAAAACCATATGATCATCTCAATAGACACAGAAAAAGCATTTGACAAAATACAACACCCCTTTATGTTCAAAGCTCTAGAAAAATTAGGAATAACAGGAACATATCTCAACATTATAAAAGGTATTTATGCAAGGCCCCGAGCTAAAAATTGAAAGCATTCCCTCTAAGCACTGGAACAAGACAGGGATGCCCCCTTTCACCACTGCTATTTAACATAGTACTTGAAACTCTGGCCAGAGCAATTAGACAAAAGAAATTAAAGGGATCCAGATAGGAAAAGAAGAGCTCAAATTAGCACTATTTGCTGATGACATGATAATATACCTAGAAGACCCAGAAAACTTTTACAACTAGTACATGAATTCGGCAAAGTAGCAGGATACAAAATCAATACCCATAAGTCAAAGGCATTTTTGTACATCAGTGACAAAGCCTCTGAAAGGGAAATGATGAGAATTACCCCATTTACAATAGCATAAAAAAAATGGGAATCAACTTAATGAAAGAGGTGAAGGACCTCTATAATGAAAACTATAGAACCCTAAAGAAAGAAATTATAGAAGACCTCAGAAGATGGAAAGACCTACCCTTGTTCTTGGATAGGTAGAACTAATATTGTCAAAATGTCCATATTACCAAAAGCATTATACAGATTTAATGCAATTCCAATCAAAATCCCAATGACATTCCTCAAAGAAATAGAAAAAGCAGTCATGAAATTCATCTGGAAAAATAAGAGACCCAGAATATCCAAGGCAATCCTGAGCAAGAAAAGTGAAGCAGGCGGCATCACCATACCAGACTTTAAATTATACTATAGAGCAATAGTAACAAAAACAGCATGGTATTGGCACCAAAATAGACTGGTAGACCAATGGTACAGAATTGAGGACACAGAAATTAATACATATAATTTCACCTATCTTATATTAGACAAAGGTGCCAAAAATGTACAGTGGAGAAAGGATAGCCTCTTCAACAAATGGTGCTGGGAAAACTGGAAATCCATATGCAATAAAATGAAATTAAACCCTTATCTCTCACCATGCACAAAATTCAATTCACAGTGGATCAAGGACTTAGGAATTAGACCAGAGACAATACGCTAATAGAAGAAAAAGTAACTTATAATTTCCAACATGTCAGATTAGGCCCCAAGTTCCTTAATGAGAATCCTGTAGCACAAGAATTAATATCAAGAATTAATGAATGTGATAGTTTTAAGTTAAAAAGCTTCTTCTCAGCAAAAGAAACAATCAGTGAGGTGAATAAAGAGCCAACTAATTGGGAACAAATATTTAATACCTGCACATCAGATAGAGCAGTAATTTCTAGAATATATAAAGAACTCAAAAAACTTAACACCAAAAAAACCAAATAACCCAATCAATAAATGGGCTAAGGAACTGAAAAGACACTTCTCAGAAGAAGATACACAATTTATCAACAAATACATGAAAAAATGTTCAATATCACTGGCAATTAGAGAAATGCAAATCAAAACTACTCTAAGATTTCATTTCACTCCAGTCAGAATGGCAGCTATCAAGAACACAAACAACAATAAATGTTGGAGAGGATGTGGGGAAAAAGGCACACTCATAAATTGCTGGTGGGACTGCAAATTCGTGCAACCGTTATGGAAAGCAGTATGGAGATTTCTTGGGAAAATGGGAATGGAACCACCCTATGACCCAGCCATCCCACTCCTGGGTCTATTCCCAAAGGACTTAAAAACAGCATATTACACTGACACAGCCACTTCAATGTTTATAGCAGCACAATTCACAACAGCTAGGTTGTGGAACCAACCTAGATGTCCTTCAGTAGATGAGTGGATAAAGAAAATGTGGTGTATATACACAATGGAATTTTACTCAGCAATAAAAGAGAATAAAATAATGGCATTCACTGGTAAACGGATGAAGTTGGAGAATATAATGCTAAGTGAAATAAGTCAATCTTAAAAATCCAAATACTGAATGTTTCCTCTGATATAAGGTGGCTGGTTCACAGTATTTTGGGGTCAGGGTACATAGGAGGATTAGCGGAACACTATAATGGTCAAAGGGAATGGAGGGGGAGGGAGGGAGCAAGGGCAGATGGAGGGCAAAAAAAGTAAAAGTGGTTGAATAAGATGGATATCATTATTCTAAATGCATGATTGAAGACATGAATGCTATGAATATTCTTTGTATACAAACTGTTTTTTGTAAAAAGATGCTCTATATGTGCAATATGAATTGTAATATATACTAGTAGTATAAATAAAAAAATAATAAAATACATGGTACCCCTAAAAATAAATAAAATGAAAACAAAACAGTGAAAAAATATGATACACTTTGGTCATTAAAACCTTCACATTCATGCATGTAAGAATCTTCAACAACTTGCTTTGGGGGATATGGTAGTGGGTGGGGAAGAATCTCTTGTGGTTACTGCTTAAAGAAATGAAATTTGTGATAAAATGCTAATACATGGTTTAATACTTTCAGACAAAAGGAAATAAGGAATGCACCTAAAATTTTGAAGAAATATTGCACATCAGTATACAAGAGGAGTGAAAGAAAGCAACTGAATTAGGAGAGAATGAGGCATTATAGCTTAAGTCTTACAAAATGCTTAATGTAATGGAAGCTGTTACACAGTCTACTGGAAGCTTTCTTCATCAGAGCAGAGCAACCCTGCCTCTAATAGAAAGATAAATAGAAACTCATAATTGATTTTCTTTCTCAATAGGCAATGCTCTTTTCACAGTCACTGTGCAGGGTATTGTCTGTAGAAACCCACCAGATGGTCTGAGTAGGGAGGGAGAATAAGCAAGATGAAAATGTGAGGGAATACAAATCAGTCACTTTTATGGTGTCATTGCTTGGAATTTGATTGGAATGGCAGACAACAAGAGGTTTTTATTATGCACTTGCTAACTTTTTTTGGGGAACCAAATTTACTTTGATATCTTACCTTAGACATCAAAATTATACACAGAGCCAAAGATTCTAATCAGGGTTTCTTAGTTTGTTGTCACTAGAGTGGGGTCCGGCTCAATCTTCCAGCCATATTACAGTCATTAGAAGAGAAAACAAGAAGACCAACAATTTGAAACAAGTGGACCAAATATTTAAAGAGAATATTGAACCAGTCTGCATACATCTCTTAGAAAGTTTCAGTAGGCAGAAAAGGGAACAATTTTTATTGCAACATGGCTTTAACACAAATTTTAATGGATGAAATGATCCTAAATATTCAGCTTTAGTAGCATATATTTATACCTTCTCAGAAAGGATCATGACATATGAATTAAGATCCTGAGAAGATGAGTGGGAACCACCTTTCCTGTATAAGTCAGATACTTAGAATTTGTAATGCATTTTCTTTTAAAAACAAAGATTAAGTGCCCCACGCAACCTCTAAGCCTGGAAAATAATACTAAACTTAGTATGTGGTCCTGCTTTTGAGTCACGAAATAAAGGAGAAAGAAAAGAGAGGAGAAATCAGAGAGTTTTCATCATCTTCTTTCCAGAGAGAATGATTAGCTCAAGGTAAAATTTTAAAACAGTCAAGATTGGTTTTTCATTTGCAGGCTATACCAGAGTCTATCTTAGAGTCACATAAACCTTTGTGCTCTCAGGCTGCCTAAATATTCCCACTGCCCATAACTGTGGTATTCTAATGAGACCTGTCCAAATTCTTAAAATTCTGAATGATACAAAGTTACCCATTTTATTTCCCTTCAATAAAATCATCATGCCTTGCTTTCATATAATTCATTGTATATCCTAATGTTAGGAAGAAAACAATCTGTTGTGTCTCTCACTTACATGGATATCCACTGATCTTTAACTATGAGCATAGATGCTTAAATTATGTAATTAGTATTTTTATTAATCTAAAGGTGTCATTCACTAATCAACAGACTAGTGTAGACAGTTTTTCTAAGCTGAAGGCTACAAAATATGTTACTTATTCCTGGGTGTTCTCCCTCATTTCTAAGATGTTCTTCATTTGTTCTTCTTTAGTTCGTCACTGTTGAGTGTGTATATTTATAAATTTGTACAGTGACATAGTGACTCACCAGCATAAGTGGTGGCATCAGTATCAGGGAATATAGTAGAGACCAGGCAGAGAAAATGATAACTATCTTAATTTATAAGATAGGTGTTTGAATGAACTAATTACATTCCCTTTCCCTTTCATTATTAAATTCACCATGAGAACAAGATGTTCCTTCTTTTGTCTAAGTCCAACTGAATCATCAATAGTACAAAAAATGTAAACATAGCATTTGGCAATAATAAACTATGGGTTGGCAGAATAATTTAACATAGAACTTACATGAAACAAAGTTCAATTTCCTCCATTAAGGTTATTTCTGTTGGAATCACACTGGGGAAAGTCAGGCTAGGCAATATAAATACTAGCACTTACAAATTAAAACTGTAAGTGCTGTTATTGCCCTGGGGTTGTGGGCATACACACACCCACGTTTGCTGGGCTTCTTTGTGGAACTTTCAAAGCCATCTCAGTCACACCAAAGAAGGGTAGGGCAAGATAGGTGCCATTAGACCCAGGGGTGTGAGTGCATGCACACCTACCACGGTTACTAGGACTCATCACAGAACTTTCAGAATCACCCTGGCCTCTGAGAACAAGGGTGGAGTAAATTATTACTATACACTTCAGAGATATAGCATTTCCCACATGACACACAAAGCTGCACTTCCTGCCAGAGAAAGATCTGGCAGTAGGGCTGCAGTCACTTGGGGACATTCCCTAAGATTCTCTTAAGATTTTAGGTGCCTGGAAATGATATAGAAATATTAGAGCTGCATGGGCTCGTATCAGAGGAGGGCAGGTTGAGGTTGATGTGGAGAGGCTCAAAAACTGAATTTGGGGCAGCTTTTGAAGCAGAAAACTGAGCTAAATAGGTGCTAATTATACAGCCTCCAAACCCAGCATGGACACAGCCAGTGTGGTTGCTACCATCAGGCCCAGAGACACTCAGAGGTTGTATAGTCAAAGCTTGCACACCTACTATACCTCCCAATTCCTGGCATATCCAGAGCTAGAAGGCCAAATAAGAAATCCATCTCAAATATCTTAGCAAGGAATAATTTCAAACTCTCAAGTGAAGCTACTTTTATTTAACTGATATTATTTTCTGTGTTGATATGACAGGCTTTCTCCCCACTATCTGACATGGCATGGCTAATTAATTTTTTGGGGGGGGTACTGGGGATTGAACTCAGGGGTACTCAACTACTGGGTCACTTCCCCAGCCCTTTTTTGTATTTTATTAGAGACAGGGTCTCACTGAGTTGCTAAGTCAATTTTATAAATTTTTCTGTAATATATTGTGTTAATTGGAGTTATTTACTCTATTGTTTTTCTTCACTCAGTTTTCTCTCTCTCCCTCTCTTTTTTCTCTCATTTTTTTCTGTCTCCCTTCTCTCCTTCTGCCTGTGTTTTTATTTGTTGTTTTTAAATATACATGACAATAGACTTTATTTTGACAAATCATACATACATGGAGTATATTTTATTCTCATTAGGATCCCATTCTTGTGGTTGAACATGATGTAGAATCTCATTGGTTGTGTATTCATATATGAACATAGGAAAGTTATATCAAATTCATTCTACTGTATTTCCTGTTCCTATCTCCCCTCCCTTCCCTTCATTCCTGAACTTCTATTCTTCCCCTCCCCAACCTCCCTTGTTGTGTGTTAGCATCTACATACCAGAAAGAACATTTGGCCTATGCTTTTTTGGGATTGGCTAATTTCACTTAGCATGATATTCTCCAGTCCTATCCATTCTTTTTTTTTTTTACTATGGGTTAGCAGAATAATGTAGATATTATATGAAATAGGGTTCAATTTCCTCAATTAGGGTTATAATGTTGTAATGTGTTAATGTGATTTATTCATTCTATTTTTCTTCTGTTTTCTATAGTCTCTTCCTCTCTTTTTTCACCCCTCATGCCCCACCCCCCATTTTAACGTGACAATGTGCTAATTGGATTTATTCGTTCTTTTTCTTCTTTCTCTTTTCTGTACTCGCCCTCTCTTTTTCTCTCATTTTTTTCTTCTTTTGCCTCTCTTTCCTCTCCCTTCCCTGTTTTTAATCTTTTTTTCTTCTGCTTTTTTCCCCTATTTTAAATGCCCTATATAGTTTAATAACAATTTTTCTTTCTTTGAAATGAATTTTTCATCCTATTAAAGAGAACTTCTCCCCTTTTGCACTTCTGTAATAGTGCAGTTATAGAGAATATTTAACATAACTTTTTATGGATTACTAGTATAGGGTTTGTTTTTAAATAGTTGCAGTTATAGGTGATCATCATTTTCAATAAAACAGCTGCTAGGGATAGATCATAGCACTGTGAATGTTTTGAGTTGGTGCTTTAACATGAAGATATACCCCTTGTCCAGGACACATAGTAAAGAGAAAACATCTCACTAAAAATACCCTCATAACAGTGGAAGAGAGATCTAATCCAGCAGATGGACATATCTGAATATTGAGGAAACAAGGAAATAAGGTCTCTCTAATAGTCCATAATCCTCCAATAACTGATTTCATAGACATCCCAAAATAGGAATTGGCAGAAAAAAAAATAGAATAGAAGTTCAGTGGATTAGACAAAAGGTAATGAAGGAAAGTGAGGGGAGATAGGAATAGGAAATACAGTAGAATGATTCTGATATAACTTTCCTATGTTCATATATGAATACATAACCAGTGAGATTGTACATCATGTTCAACCACAAGAATGGGCTCCTAATGAGAATAAAATGTACTCCATGTATGTATGATATATTAAAAAAGTTGATTGTTAAGATGATCAATTAATTAAAAGAAGATCTAAGAAATGAACTAAGGGGAAAATACAGGATACTAAAGAGCACTTTAATAAGAGATGGCAATTATGAAAAAGAACCCAACAGAAATCTTGGAAATGGAAAATTCAATTAATCAAATAAAACTTTCAGCTAAAAGTCACATCAATAAATTAGATTAATTAGACAAAATTTCAGGACTTGAAGACAGGGTATATAAGATTGAAAATTTGAATATCAATGAGGAAAAAAATGAGAATCTATGATCAAGGAACTCTGGGATAACATTAGGAGACATAACTTAAGGCTCATAAGTACTGAAAAAGGACAAAGTTACCGGTTAATGGTACCAATAGCCTATTCATTGAAACATTACAAGATAAGCATAAATTAAATGGAATATATCACCACAGACAGCATTGCAGAAAATACTTAAGGAATCCTACACACAAAAGTTAAAATACACCAAGAGAGCTTGGGAAGGAGTTCAGTTCATAAAACAGTAAATAGGCAAATGAAATTTGGGATGAAATCAAACATTAGAAATAAAACAGAATGGTTGCGACCAGAGCAAGAGGTAGACTCCCGCCCGCTGGAAGGAGAGACCCAGCCGCCACTGTCCCTGGCCGCCTGGGCCCAGAGTAGCAGCTCCCGGCTGCTGCACGCAGGGCCAGACCTGGGGAAGGGCTTCCTTCATTATCGGGAAGAGTGCGACCTGCCCATTTGCGACCAAAGCAAGAGGTAGACTCCCGCCCTCTGGAAGGAGAGACCCAGCCACCAGTTTGCCTGGTCTTCGGGGCCCAGAACAGCATCTCCCAGCTGCTGCACGCAGGGCCAGACCTGGCGAAGTGCTTCCTCCACTCCCTGGGGGAGTGCGACCTGCCCAGCTGCAACCAGAGCAAGAGGTAGGCACCTGCCCGCTGGAAGGAGAGAACCCTCCGCCAGTTTGCCTGGCCTCCAAGGCCCATAGTAGCATCTCCCTACTGCTGTAAGCAGGGCCCAGCCTGAGGATAAGTCCCTTCCACTATTCCACTGTGCCACTCTGCAATGGACCAAAGGTGCAGCCTTGACTCCACTAACAGGGTTGCTGACTGTACATGATCTGGGTCAGGTGGCTTAAACTGGAAGGGAAAAAAGAAGGGCTTCCAAGGGTCCATTTTGTTTGAGACTTGTTCTTGGGTTCAACGTTTTTGTTTTTATTTGCTTGTTTGTTTGTTTTGTTGTTTCTTGGGAGTTTTTTGTTTGTTTTTGTTTTGATTGACGGTGTGTTTGTGTGCTTCTGCTCCTCTTTTCTTTCTTTTCTTCCTTCTCACTTTTATATTTTTTCTTCTTCCTTCATCTTCCCTATGTACACCCTGCCATTGCATTCTCAACAGAGGCAAAAACAAGTTATACGCACAAACTGAGATTTCTAGAACGTGTACAATTGAAATATATAGCAAAGTGGTGTTATATATGGTTTATTCTCTATTTTCTAAACTTATTCTCTCTCTCCTCTCTCTTACACTAATTACTACTCCTTGGTTATTATTTTTTTTCTCTTCTTTTTTTTTTTTCTTTTCCATCTTTCTTTATTTCTCCTCTCAACCGCTGCATAAGTTAGGTTTATATGTAAATCGGTCTTTCCATCTATTCATTCACTCCATTCTCTTTCCTCTCTCGTCGGCTGATACTAAACCACTTCCATAGAACTCTCTTTTCATACTTTCTAAGAAAGAACAAATCAATACACTCACTTCCTTCTTCCTAAACATATTACCTCTCTGTCCATTACTTGAAACTTTAAAACCCCATCAGAAGCATACAGAGTAAATTGGAAACAACATCTGGGTTAACTAAATCTGTACACTGTGATAAAACTGGGATTCTCTGAAAAGAAAGTGTTTGATTTTAAAGTGTAAAGGAAATATAAGGGGATCTGATATCATTGTACTACAGGAGCAACATAAGGTTTTAAGGTAAAATCAAAGTAGACAAGGTCCCACAGTGCAGGTAGAATAGACGAACAAGCAATATGAAGAAACAAGGGAAGAAAGTGACACAAAAAAATCAATATACCTCCTCAGTAGATTCGATACCATGCACAGTTGGTGCAATGCCAGAGATGGAATTCAGAAATTACATATTCCAACTGTTAGCGGAACTTAAGAATGAACTCAAAAATGAGATGAGGGAGCAAATACAGGAGGTGAAAGATCATTTTGACAAAGAACTCCATAAACAAATACAGGAAGTAAAAGATTACTTCAATAGGGAGATAGAAGCTCTAAAGAGAAACCAAACAGAAATTCCAGAAATGAAAGAAGCAATAAATCAAAATAAAAGCTCAATTGAAAGTATCACCAACAGAGTAGATCACTTGGAAGAAAGAACCTCAGACAATGAAGGCAAAATATATATCCTAGAGAAAAATCTAGACTACATATCAAAAATGGTAAGAAACCAAGAACAGAACATTCAAGAATTATGGGACAACATTAAAAGACCAAACATAAGAGTGATTGGGGTAGAGGAGGGGGCAGAGTTTCAAGCCAAAGGAATGAGTAATTTATTTAATGAAATAATTACAGAAAATTTTCCAAACTTGAGGAATGAAGGGGAAAACCAAGTTCAAGAGGCCTACCGAACACCAAACATACAAAATCACAACAGATCCACACCAAGACACATTATAATGAAAATGCCTAATATACTGAGCAAGGAGAGAATATTAAAAGCCACAAGAGAAAGGAAGCAGATTACATATAGGGGGAAACCAATCAGACTTTGTTCACATTTTTCTACCCAGACCTTAAAAGCAAGAAGATCCTGGAATAGCATATTTCAAGCTCTGAAGGAAAAGGGATGTCAACCAAGAATCTTATATCCAGCAAAATTGAGCTTTAGATTTGAAGATGAAATAAAAACCTTCCACGACAAGCAAAAGTTAAAAGATTTCACATCTCGAAAGCCAGCACTTCTGAACATCCTGGGCAAAATTTTCCATGAAGAAGAAGAGAAAAATAACAATGAAAATCAACAAAGGGAGATATTAAACTAAGGGAAATACCAATCAGAAGAGAAACCTAATCAAGCTAAAGATCATCATACAAATAAAAATGGATGGGAATAAAAATCACATCTCAATAATAACCCTGAATGTTAACGGCCTAAACTCGCCATTCAAAAGACACAGATTATCTGAATGGATTAAAAGAAATGACCCAACAATCTGCTGTCTCCAAGAAACACACCTCATAGAAAAAGACATCAATAGACTGAAGGTAAAAGGCTGGGAAAAGTCTTATCACTCACATGGCCTGCGGAAGCAAGCAGGGGTTTCCATTCTCATTTCAAATAAGGTAGACTTCAAGCCAAAGTTAATCAAAAGGGAAAAAGATGGATATTTCTTACTACTTAAGGGAACCATTCATCAAGAGGATATAACAATCATAAATCTATATGCCCCAAATAATGGAGCACCTACATTCATCAAACAAACGCTTCTCAAGTTCAAGAGTAAAATTGACCACAACACAGTTATTCTAGGGGATTTCAACACACCTCTCTCACCAATGGATAGATCATCCAAGCAAAAACTAAACAAAGAAACCTTAGGCCTCCTTAAAACAATTAATAACTTAGATCTAACGGACATATATAGAATATTTCATCCCTCAGTAAATGAATACACTTTTTTCTCAGCAGCACATGGCTCCTTCTCCAAAATAGATCATATATTATGTCACAAGGCAAATCTCAGCAAATATAAAAAAATAGAAATACTACCCTGCATGCTATCAGACCATAAAGGGATGAAATTGGAAATCAATGACAAAACAAGGAATAAGAAAAACTACTCCAACAACTGGAAGCTAAGCAACATGCTACTGAATGAACAAGGGGTTGAAGAAGACATCAAAGAGGAGATTAAAAAATTCCTAGAGGTAAATGAGAACACAGATACATCATATAGAAATCTCTGGGACACTATGAAGGCAGTAATAAGAGGGAAATTCATTGCACTGAGTTCATTCTTTAAAAGGAAGAAAAACCAACAAATAAACGACTTAACATCACACCTCCAAGCACTAGAAAAAGAAGAACAGATCAACACCAAGAGCAGCAGAAGACAGGAAATAATTAAAATCAGAGCAGAAATTAATGAAATTGAGACTAAGGAAACAATTCAAAGAATTGACAAAACTAAAAGTTGGTTCTTTGAAAAAATAAACAAAATTGACAGACCCTTAGCAATGCTAACGAAAAGAAGAAGAGAAAAAACTCAAATCACTAACATTTGTGATGAAAAAGGGAATATCACAACAAACACCTCAGATATACAGAAAATAATTAGAAATTACTTTGAAAACTTGTACTCTAATAAAACAGAAAATGCTGAATGCATTGACAGATTTCTAGAGTCATATGATTTGCCTAAACTGGATCTGGAGGCTATACACAATTTAAACAGATCGATTACAAGCAAAGAAATAGAAGATGTCATCAAAAAGCTACCAACAAGGAAAAGTCCAGGACCTGATGGGTTTACAGCAGAGTTCTACAAGACTTTCAAAGAAGAACTAATACCAATGCTCTTCAAACTATTTCAAGAAATAGAAAAAGAGAGAGCTCTTCCAGACTCTTTCTATGAGGCCAATATTACATTAATTCCAAAGCCAGGCAAAGACACATCCAAAAAAGAAAACTTTAGGCCAATATCCTTAATGAACATAGATGCAAAAATCCTCAACAAAATTCTGGCAAATCGGATACAAAAACATATCAAAAAGATAGTGCACCATGATCAAGTGGGGTTTATTCCAGGGATGCAAGGCTGGTTCAACATTCGGAAATCAATAAACATAATACATCACATCAATAGACTTAAAGGTAAAAATCATGTGATTATCTCAATAGATGCAGAAAAAGCATTTGACAAAATACAGCACCCCTTTATGTTCAAAACACTGGAAAAACTAGGAATATCAGGGACATATCTCAACATTATAAAAGCTATTTATGCAAGGCCCAGAGCTAACATTATCTTAAATGGAGAAAAATTGAAAGCATTCCCTCTAAAAACTGGAACAAGACAGGGATGCCCCCTCTCACCACTGCTATTTAACATAGTACTGGAAACTCTGGCAAGAGCAATTAGACAGACGAAAGAAATTAAAGGGATCAAGATAGGAAAAGAAGAGCTCAAATTAGCACTATTTGCTGATGACATGATAATTTACCTAGAAGACCCAAAAAACTCTACCAGAAAACTTTTACAACTAGTAAATGAATTTGGCAAAGTAGCAGGATACAAAATCAATACCCATAAGTCAAAGGCATTTTTGTACATCAGTGACAAAGCCTCTGAAAGGGAAATGATGAAAACTACGCCATTTACAATAGCATCAAAAAAAAATAAAATACCTGGGAATCAACTTAACGAAAGAGGTGAAAGAGCTCTATAAGGAAAATTATAGAACACTAAAGAAAGAAATCATAGAAGAACTCAGAAGATGGAAAGACCTACCTTGCTCTTGGATAGGTAGAATCAATATTGTCAAAATGTCCATACTACCAAAAACATTATACAGATTTAATGCAATTCCAATCAAAATCCCAATGTCATTCTTCAAAGAAATAGAAAAAGCAGTCATGAAATTCATTTGGAAAAATAAGAGACCCAGAATAGCCAAAGCAATCCTGAGCAAGAAAAGTGAAGCAGGTGGCATCACCATACCGGACTTTAAATTATACTATAGAGCAATAGTAACAAAAACAGCATGGTATTGGCACCAAAACAGACTGGTGGACCAATGGTACAGAATTGAGGACACAGAGACTAATACATATAATTTCAGCTATCTTATATTAGACAAAGGTGCCAAAAATGTACAGTGGAGAAAGGATAGCCTCTTCAACAAATGGTGCTGGGAAAACTGGAAATCCATATGCAACAAAATGAAATTAAACCCTTGTCTCTCACCATGCACAAAATTCAATTCAAAGTGGATCAAGGACCTAGGAATTAGACCAGAGACAATACGCCTAATAGAAGAAAAAGTAAGCTCCAATTTCCAACATGTCGGATTAGGCCCCAAGTTCCTTAATAAGAATCCTGTAGCAGAAGAACTATTACTAAGAATTAATGAATGGGATAGATTTAAACTGAAAAGCTTCTTCTCAGCAAAAGAAACAATCAGTGAGGTGAATAGAGAGCCAACTAATTGGGAACAAATATTTAATACATGCACATCAGATAGAGCACTTATTTCTAGAATGTATATAGAACTAAAAAAAACACCAAAAAAGCAAATAACCCAATCAATAAATGGGCTAAGGAATTGAAAAGACACTTCTCAGAAGAAGATACACGATTAATCAACAAATACATGAAAAAATGCTCAACATCACTGGCAATTAGAGAAATGCAAATCAAAACTACTCTAAGATTTCATTTCACTCCAGTCAGAATGGCAGCTATCAAGAACACAAACAACAATAAATGTTGGAGAGGATGTGGGGAAAAAGGCACACTCATACATTGCTGGTGGGACTGCAAAATGGTGCAACAGCTATGGAAAGCAGTATGGAGATTTCTTGGGAAAATGGGAATGGAACCACCCTATGACCCAGCCATCCCACTCCTGGGTCTATTCCCAAAAGACTTAAAAACATCATATTACAGTGACACAGCCACTTCAATGTTTATAGCAGCACAATTCACAATAGCTAGGTTATGGAACCAACCTAGATGCCCCTCAGTAGATGAGTGGATAAAGAAAATATGGTATATATACAAAATGGAATTTTACTCAGCAATAAGAGAGAATAAAATAATGGCATTTGCAGGTAAATGGATGAAGTTGGAGAATATAATGCTAAGTGAAATTAGTCAATCTCAAAAATCCAAGTACCGAATGTTTTCTCTGATATAAGGAGGCTGGTTCACAGAGTTGTTGGAAGGGGGTACATAGGATCAGAGGAACACTAGAATGGTCAACGGAAAGGGAGGGGAGGGAGGGAGTAAGGGGGGGGTTGGAAAAAAATTGGTGGTTGAATGATATGGATATCATTATCCTAAATGCATGATTGAAGATCTGAATGGTACTTATATACTTTGTATAGAAGCAGTTGTATGTAAAAAGATACTATACTTGTGCATGATGAATAAATAAATAAATAATAAAAAAATTAAAAAAAAAAGAACAAAAAAAAAAAAGAAATAAAACAAAATGTTAGGAAGTAATACCTCTCAATAAAAACACTGAATGTAAATGGTCTCAATTCTCAGTGAAGACGTATACTGGCAGATTGAATTAGAAAACAAGACCCAACTACACATTTCTTGCAAGAAACATAACTTATTGGCAAACATATCCAAAAACTGAAAGTGAAAAAATGAACAATGATATTATAGGCAAATAGAATCTAAAAGCAATCAGGAGTAGCTACTCTTATGTCTGACAAAGCAGACTTTAAGCCAAAATTAGTCAGAACAGAAAAAAAAGGTCATTGCATATTGGTAAAGGGAACAATCCAACAAGAACATACAAGAATAGTAAATATTTATGTTTTAAAATATTAATGCATCTCATTTCATAAATGAAACACTACTTGGCTTTAAAGCTCAGATAAATTCCAATAAAATAATAGTGGGTATTTATTCAACTATTTTTTTTTAGTTGTAGTTGAACACAATACCTTTATTTTATTTGTTTATTTTTATGTGGTGCTGAGAATTGAACCCAGGGCCTTGCACGTGCTAGTCGAGTGCTCTATTGCTGAGCCACAACCCAATCCCTAATAGTGGGTGATTTCATTCTGTCATTAATAGATATGTTATCCAGATATAAAATCAACAAAAATACTACAAAGCTAAAATATAGTATAGATCAAATGGGCTTAACATACACCTACAGGATCTTTCACCCAGAAACAACTGAATAGACTTCTTTATAGCTCCTCATGGAACTTTCTCCAAAATTGATCATAGTTTAGGACACAAATGAAGTCCTAGCAAATGTGAAAAGTTGCAATAATTCCTTTATCATATCAGATCATAATGAAAAGAAATCAACAGCAAGAAAATCTACAGAAATGATAGAAAACATGGACACTGAATAATACACTTTTGAATGATGAGTGAGTCATTGAAGAAATCAGGGGAGAATTAAATAATTCTTAGAATCAAATGAGAATAGAAGTGCAGCATACAAGAATCTATGGGTATATAGTAAAAGCAGTTCTAGGAGGAACATCTATAGCTTTGAGTGCCTACATAAAAATAATCAGAAAGATCTGAGATATATAACCTAGTAATGCATCTTAAATCTTAGAAAAACAAGAACAAACCAATTCCAAATTCAGTATAAGGAAATAAATAATAAAGATCAGCATTGAAATTAATGAAAAAGAGAATATAAAAGGAATACAAAGAATCAATGAAACCAAGAGTTGGTTCTTTGAAAAGATAAGACAGATGAACCATCAGCCAAATTAGATTAAAAGAATGAGAGAAGACCCACATTAATAAAATTAGATATTAAGAAGGCTATACTACCACAGACACCATTGGAATGTAGAGGATCATTAGGGGCTATTTTAAAATCTGTATTCTAATAAAATGGAAAACCTAGTACAAGTGGTTAAATTACTGGACACATTGACTTACCAAAATGGAAACAACAGGGTATAGAAAAACTAAAGGGACCACTATGAAGCAATGAGATTGAAGCTGTAATAAAAATCCTCCCAATAAAAAGAGCTCAGGACTAGATGGATTCACAGATGAATTTTAGCAGATCATTGAAAAAGAACTAACACTAATGCTCCTTAAATTACATAAAATAGGAATGGTAGTAACACTTTCAAACTCATTCTATAAAGTTTGTATCACACTGAGTTAAAAACTAGATGACACATCAGGAAGAGAAAATAACAGATCCATATCTTTGATGAACATGTAAAAATCCTTAACAAGTCATATATAACAAATTAGAATAAAAAAAATTAAAACTCCTTAAGAAATCATATTAACAAGCAAATTTGCAAATACTTTTTAAATTGAATTCAGCAGTACATTAAAAGATCATATATCATGATCAAGTTGGTTGCATGCCAGGGATTGTGGGATGGTTCAATATTCATAAACCAATAAGTATAACACATAAATAGAATCAAGACAAAAACCATGTGGTAGTCTCAATGGATGTAGAAACAGATTTGGACAAAATCCAAAATCTATTCATGATAATGCCATGAAGAATCTAGGGATAAAATGAACTTACCTCAACAGAATAATGCTATAGATGGCATACCCAAAACAAACACCATACTGAATGGGGGAAAACTAAAAGCATTTCCTATAATATCAGGAACAAAATAAGGATATCTGTTTCACCACTCCTATTCAGTATAGTATTTGAAATTGTAGCCACAACAATTATGCAATAAAATGAATTAAAAGGCAAACAAATGGGAAAGTAAAAAGTCAAATTTTCCTATTCACAGATGATTATATACTTAGGAGACCCTAAACCTGCCAACAGAAGGATTTTAGATCTGATAAAGACATTTAACAAAGTATCAGGATACAAAATCAACAATAAAAAAATCCATATATTTTTTATACATATTTACCCCTGTGAGAAAGAAATCAGAAAAACAATTCAATTCATAATAACCTCAAAAATTTGAAGAGGAATAAATTTAACCAAGGTGGCAAAAGACCTCTATAAGGGAAATTTTAGAACACAGAAAAAAATGGATGACACAAGAAGGTGGAAAGACTTCCCATATTCATATATAAGATGAATTAATGTCATTAAAATGGCAATAATACCAAAAATGGTCTAAAAATTCAAAACAATCTCTATAAAAACACCAATGACATTCTTCACAGAATTAGAAAAAAAAGTCCTAAAATTCATATGGAAGAACAAAAGACCCTGAATATCCAAGGCAGTTCTGAGCAAAAAGAGCAAAGCTGGAGGCATCACACTACTTGACTCCAAACATTACTACAGAACTACAGCAAATACAAAACACAACAACAACAATAACAACAAAAACACAGGCAGGGCATGGTATTGGCAAAAAATAGACCCCTAGACAAAAAGAATATGCTAAAATATACAGAGACAGACTCATCTGATTTTTCACAAGGTGCCAAAAGCTTACATTTGAGAAAGTACAACCTCTTTAACAAATGGTACTGGGAAAACTGTATATCCATATGTAGAAGAATTAAGTGGATCTTTCTTTCACTCTGCACAGAAGTGAACACAAAAAGTACAGTCAAAATGGATTGAAGACCTAGTAAAAGACCAGAAACTTTGCCACTTCTGAGAGAAAACAGGAAAAATGCTCCAACATATATGTGTAGGTAACAACTTCCTCAGTAGGAGTCCTACAGTTCAGGAAATAACAATAAGCACCAATAAATGGATAGCATCAAATTAAAAAGCTTCTGCACAGCAAAGGAAACAATTAAAAGCATAAAGAGAGAGCCTACAGAATGGGAGAAAATCTTTGCCAGCTACTCTTGACAGAAGACTAATATCCAGAATATATAAAGAACTAAAAAAATCTTAACACGAAAACCCCCAGATAGTTCACTTGATAAATGGGCAAATGCACTAAACAGATACTTCTCAAAAGAAGTATAAAAGACCAATAATTTTATGTAAAAAATGTTCAACAACTTTACCCATCAGGGAAGTGCAAATCAAAACTATATTGAGATTTCATCTCATTGTAGTCAGAATATCAATGATCAGGCACACAAATGACAATAAATCCTGACAAGGAGGCAGGGAGAAAAGAAACCCTTATACACTTTTAATGGGAATGCAAATCAGAAGAGCCACTAAAGAAATTGGTATGGGGGTTCTTCCAAAAAGTAGAAGTGGAAATCCCATGTGATGCATCTCTACCACTTCTTGGATTTAAAAACAGCATACGTTATAGATAAATATATTCTCATATTTCTAGTAAAACATTTCACAATAGCCAAGTCATGGAACTAATGTAGTTATAAATCAATGATAACTGGATAAAGAAAATGTGGTATATAGACATAATGGACTTACATTCAGGAATAAAGAATAATGAAATTATATAATTTGCAGGAAAATGGAGGAACTGGAGAGCATCATGTTAAGAGAAATAAGCTGACTCAGGGAGACAATTGTCTTATGTTTTTTGTTGTATGTGGAAGCTAGGCAAATTAAAACAAATGAAAAAATGGGTCTCATGAAAATTGACAATTAGGGTAGAGAAAAGAGATCACAAAGAGGGATGAAGGGAGGGCCAGGGTTCTTACTGGATAGTAGAATTGATGAAATTATGTTATATGCATGTACAAATATGACACAATGAAACCTATTATTCTGTATAATTACTATTTAACAGTTAGAAAAGTAAAAGAATAAAATTTCAAGGACAATAGATTTAATTGATATTATATATTAGTGAACAACATTACTCACAGGTTTATAAAGAATGATCTATAATTTCTAGAAAAACACAATTACAATTTAGTGTTCTATCCCCTGCCAAATCTTTGACATTTTGGTTTTAAATAGTAGGTATAGATGCAGAATAAGAAGAAACAAGCAAGTGTAAATTTACTTCTCTGAGATGCTCCAAAAGACAAGAGGCCAGTGAAATGCATGATATCCTAGAAAGCACACTGTAAGAGAAAATTTCTCTACAAGGACCGGTGGGTTTATTCATGATGGGCTCATTTATTCCTTAAACATGGCTAGTTAGGATATACATTTTAGCACTTCATTTTATACATGAGAAAATGAGGCTTAATGAGGTCACATTTTACCTACGGTCACTCAGCTAATAAGTGGTAGAACACAAATTGGAACTCAGAGTGATCAGAGCCAACCTATGCTCAAAATCCATGATCTTAGAAGTGGATATACACACTCTAAGAAGTGTGCAAGAAGATTCCCTTGGGTGATGAAAGTTAATAAAAATATACATTTCAATTAAAAACCCAAACCATAAAGTTTATTAATGTTTGGTATACAGATAGACACAAGCACCCTCACTAGATCTGTATGTCATACGGTTAAATATTATATGTGGTATAAAACTTATCTCTGAGAAGTATCAGCATTTAAGTATATAGAGGAGATGGCAGTAGAGCCTTGTTGCACCCATCAGATAGAGCACTAATCTCTAGGATATATAAAGAACTAAAAAATCTTAACACCCCCAAAAAAAACAAATAATACAACCAATAAATAAATAATACAATCAACAAATACATGAAAAAATGTTTAACATCTCTAGCAATTAAAGAAATACAAATCAAAACCACTCTAAGATTTCATTTCACTTCAGTAAGAGTGGCAGCTATTAAGAATACAAACAACAGTAACTGTTGGTGAGGATGTGGGAAAAAAGGAACACTCATACATTGCTGGTGGGACTGTTCATTGGTGCAACCAATCTGGAAAGCAGTATGGAGATTCCTTGGAAAACTTGAAATGGAACCACCATTTAATCCAGCTATCCCACTGCTGGGATTATACTCAAAGGACTTAAAAATAGCATACTACAGTGACACAGCCACATCAATATTTATAGCAGCACAATTCACTATAGCTAAATTGTGGAACCAACTTAGATGCCCTTCAGTAGATGAATGGATAAAGAAAATGTCACACACACACACACACACACACACACACACACACACACATATGTATGTCTATATAAATGACATTTTATATATATATATATACACACACACACAATGAAATATTATTGAGCATTAAAAGAAAATAAAATCATGCATTTGCAGATGAATGGATGGAGTTGGAGAATATTTTGCTAAGTGAAGTAAGCCAATCCTGAAAAACCAAATGCCGAATATTTTCTCTGATATGTAGGTGCTGATCCATAATGGGGATGGGGTAGGGAGCATGGATGGAATGGAGGAACTTTAGATAGGGCAAAGAGGAGAAAGGAAAGGGAGGGGGCAGCAGAGTAGAAAAGATGGCGGAATGAGATGGACATCATTACCCTATGTATGAAGACATGAATGGTGTGACACTACTTTGTGTACAGCAAGAGACATGAAAAATTGTGCTCCATATGTGTACTATAAATTGAAATGCATCCAGATGTCATGTATAACAAATTAGAATGAATAAATAAATTTAAAAAAGAAAACTTTGGATATAGGTAATAGTCAATTTAAGCACTAACATGCTTCCGTTGACACTTCTAGTGTGAGTTTTTCATCAGGTATGAACAGAGTAAAACTGATGGTATAAACATATATGATTGGAAGGTGGCCAAGATACAGTTTTTAATTTTCATGGAATCTATTTTAAATGCAGGTGTATATCCACTCTCAGTAAAAATGAATCCCTTTCTAAATGTAAATTGTGTCTTGCACTATTAGCTATTTTTATTAGTGCATTATAGTTATACGTCATAATTAGGTTCATTTTGACAAAATCATACATGCATGGAATTTAATTTACTCAAGTTCAGTCCCCAGAGCTTCCTCTTTCCCTTTCCCTCCATCCACCTACTCTCCTTCCTCTGCTGTAATAGTCTTCCTTCACTTATTAGTTTATTTATTTTTATTGTTTTTTTATAGTTATATAAAGATGAAATTCACTCTGGTATGTTTTTATATTTAATAAGTTCATCCATCAGTTTTTCCCCTTTCCTGTCTCTTCTCCCTCCCTGTCAATGTTCTTCTTTTGCTCCACTTATTTTCCCTGTATCCTTGTCCTACTCCTCAACTTACTTCCATTATTTTGCTCTAGCTTTCTACATATGAGAGAAAACATTTGACCCTTGATCTGAGTCTGGCTTATTTTACTTAGCATTATGTTCTCTATTTCCATCGAGTTATGAGCAAATGTCATAGTTTCGTTCTTCTTTATGGCTGAATAATATTCCATTGTGTATATATACACCACATATTCTTTATCTATTCATCTTTTGATGGGCACCTGGGATGGTCCCATAACTTAGCTTATTGTGAGTTGCACTGCTACAAACATTGATGTGCCTGTATCACTACACTATGCTAATTTTAGTTCTTTTGGTTAAATACCAAGGAGTGGGAGAACTGGGTCAGATGGTGGCTTCTTCCCTAGTTTGTTTGAGGAAATTCATACTGCTTTCCAGAGTGATTGTACTAATCTGCAGTCCCATCAACAAATATATGAGCATACCTCTCTCCCAACATCCTTGCCAGCATTTATTATTATTTGTATTCTTGCTAACTGCCATTCTGACAGAAGTGAGATGTAATCTTAGTGTAGTTTTGGTTTGAATTCCCTGATTATTAGAGATGTTGAAATTTTTTCATGTATTTTTTTTTGGCCATTTATGTTTTTTCTTTTGAGTTTAGTTCTTTTGCCCATTTCTTGATTGGGTTTTGTGTTCATTTGGTATTAATCTTTTTAGGTTCTTTTTATTTTCTGGATATTAAATACCCATCACAGGAGTAGCTGTCATTCTGTAGGTTCTCTTTTAATTCTGTTAATCATTTCCTTTATTGTGCAGGAGGTTTTAAGTTTGATGTCACATCCCACTTACTGATTCTTGCTTTTATTTCTTGAGCTTGAAATGTCATGTTAAGGAAGTCAGTGCCAGAAACGGTATGATGGAGTGTTTACCCTAGGTTTTTCTTCTGGCTGTTGCAATGTTTCTGGTCTAATTCCAAGTCTTTGATCCATTTTTATTTAACTTTTGTGCAGTGTGAGAGTTAGGGATCTAGTTTTGTTCTTATACATCATCAGTGTTTAAAATAATCCTCAGTAATATTTGATAGCAATTCTCTAAACTTTATCATAACTATTTAGAAGCTTCTTTTAAAGTTTCTTAATATATGTCATTATGCCTATGACTTATAAATATGTATACATATGTTAAGTATACTTTTTAAAAGCTGATGTGCCTGTATGATCAGAAATATTTAGAGACCTATCCTCTAAATCACTAATATAGTGTTTTCCACCTTATCCACAGGAATAGTTTTAATACCTCCAGTGGATGTCCCCAAACATGGATAGTATTACACCCTATAATACTACTTTCTTCTATACATACATATGTATGATAAAGTTTAATTTGTAAATTAAGCATAGTAAAAGATTAACAAATGCAATTAATATTAACACAGAACAATATTTGCCTCTCTTGAAAGAGTTGAGACAAATATTAGTACTTTTAGAGCATGGTTGTACATGGGCAACAAACCTCAGAAAGTAAAACTGCAAGTAATGGGGAACTACTGTGCTGTGCTTTTTCACAAGGGAAAGTGAAGCTTAAGGTTGTTCTGTTAAAAGACATTTAGTATTAAGAAAACGAAAATATGGTACAAAAGAATAATTTTTATGACCATTTAAAACTCTTCAACTTTACTCTTATCTTCTTCTGCAATCCATTTTGCTTATGTTATTTGAAATAATGTTCAATGTTTTCGTTACAACCCAGAATTACCCAGAATAATATTGGCACTATAAATTCATTATTGTATTTTTAAAGCTATGATTTCTGGTGTATTATTTACCACATATGTCTTACCAGTATTTATTATTTGTATTATTGATGACGTTTCAACTGGAGTGAGAAGAAATATCAATGTGTTTTTGATTTGCATTTCCCTGATTGGTAGGGATGTGGAACATTTTTTCATATATTTGTTGACCATTTATATTTCTTCTTTTGAGAAATGTCTGTTTAGTTTTTTTGACCATTTATTGGTTGGGTTATTCTTTTGGTGTTAATTTTTTTTTTTTTTTGTGGTACCAGGAATTGAACTCAGGGGCACTGGACCACTGGGCCACATCCCCAGCCCTTTTTTGTATTTTGTTAGAGACAGGGTCTCACTGATTTGCTAAGTGCCTTGCCATTGCTGAGGCTGGCTTTGAACTCATGATCCTCCTGCCTCAGCCTCCCAAAGTGCTGGGATTATAGGCATGCGCCACCGTGCCCAGCTTGGTGTTAATTTTTATGAGTTCTTTATATATACTGGTATTAATCTTTAGTCAAAGGAGTGGCTGGCAAAGATTTTTCTCTCCTTTTGTAGGCTGTCTTTTCATGCTCTTAATTGTTTCTTTTGCTGGGCATATGCTTTTTAATTTAATGGCATCCCACTTATTTATTCTTGGTGTTATTTCTTGAGCTGTAAGGATCTTGTTAAAGAAGTCAGTGCCTGTGCCAATATGTTGGAGTGTTGAGCTTCTGTTTTCTTCTAGAAGTTGTAAAGTTTCTAGTGTAATTCCTACTTAGTTATCCCACTCCTTAGTATTTATACATAAAAGCTAAAAATAGCATTCTACAGTGATAAAGCCACATCAATGTTTATAGCAGTGTAATTCACAGTAGCCAAGTTTTGGTACCAACTCAGGTGCCCATCAACAGATCAATGGATAAAAAAAAAAAAAAAAACTGTCTGTATACATAATAGAACTTTACCTAAACATAAAGAAGAATGAAATTATGGCATTTGCTGGTAGATGAATGGAACTGAAGAACATCATGCAAAGTGAAATAAGCCAGACTCAGAAAGTCAAGGGTCAAATGTTTTCTCTTATATGCAGAAGCTAGAATTTAAAAAAATAAGTGGGGGAAAGGAGGGAATTCCATGAAAAAGGAAGAAAGATCATTAGAGTAGAGGAAGGAGATTGAGGGGGAGGGAGGAGGGATGGGAAATGAGAGGAATGGTGGAATGAATCTGACTAAATTATCCTATGTATGTACATATATGAATATACCACACTGATTTTCACCTTTATGGATATCTACAATAGACTATTTCAAAAAACTATAAATAGATACAAGAAAGATCAGTAAAATAGAGGAAAGGGAACAGGGGGAGGGAAAAGGGAAGCACTGGGGACTGAACTGGAGCAAATTAAATACCATGCTTGTATCATTATGTCAAAATGAACTCCAATATTATGTTTAAAAATTAAAAAATAAATACCCCCCCCCCAAAGAAATGTACATGAAAGGACTTGGATCATCAAAACAGAGGAAGGAGAGAATTTCAAAAGAGAAGAAAAATTAAAATGTTTCATTATTGAATCATTGTTATATTCATTATTATTCATATATTATTGTATTCATCATCATATCTTATATATTATATATAGATATATCTTATATATTGAATTCACATATAAAATAAGCTTTATTATTCTGCCACTTTTCAAACTCAAGCCTTCTTATTAAAGCTATATGAGTAACTGAGAATAAACTGACAGACTATATTGAAGCCACAATTAATACTTACAAGTTATTTATAATTGTTTTGTTAGAGTTAAAAATAAATGGCAAGGTATTGGGAGTGAATAGTTTAGGTTTATTTTAAATTATATTTAGAGTCTTTTCAAGGAACACTACTTCAAAAGTTACTGGCTTAGAAGAAGATTATAAAATGATGTTTTAATGTCTACAAATAAACAGAATTACTGGACTGTGAAACGACTAAGCAAACTGAAAAGTTCTATATAGTTATTTATTATTTATAATAAGAGAATTTATTACCTGCTTAGATCCATAAAACCTTGCCCTCTAACCACATGTCATTTGGGGAGTAATCCTGGTTTGGATAGGACAAGAATATGGACATGCATATTCATTTGTGCATGTGGTGGAATTGCTAGTTGGAAGGTTTGGTAAGGAGGTCCAAGGGATGGAGATTATATCTATATTATCTATATCTATATCTATATAATATAATAGATATAATATAATATAATATATAATATATTATAATATAATAGATATAGATAGATTATTCTATGGTAATTCAGTGGAGCTGAGGTGTGTTTAGATGGAGAAATACAAGTTCATGGATAGTATATACATGGATGTCACTAGATTGAGTTTTTCTGAAATGGTGATGGTTGTGTTGTGCAGTATAAACACTCAGGAAGTGCAGTATTTAGGCAAAGACACTAAGAGTTGAAATAAATAGCTTATATTGACAAATAGAAATAATATTCCATGATCAAGAGAGGACAAAATAAACTAAAGATTGAGCTAAAAGGAAAATATGGAAGAACCCAGTATTATAAGCAGAAAAACACTGAGGACAGATTTACATTAAGTCAATCAAACATAAGTAAAAATGTGATGTGTGCCTATAATTTGTCGATTCCATAGATAGCATTCTTCGTAAGAGTCTCTTGTCCTCTAGTAACATGTCCTCTGAAAATAAAATTTATTTAAGTGGCACAATGTGGAAAACATTGTTCAAGGCACTGTAAATTTTCAACTAGAAGAGTTATCCAATGGGAGCTGTATCATGATACCTGAGGAAGGAGCAAAGGGCAAGCTATGGATCCAAAGGATATCATTTTGAGAAGACAAATGACAAACAAATTATACCTCCGTCCCCAGATGATAGCAGCATAATGGTATCTATTATCAATCGCACTTAATATATTGTATTTTTGAATTTTCTATGGAAAATAACTAGTTTACTGAGCAGTCTGAACTTGATGATCTACAATTATAGAAAAATTATCTCTCCTTTTATTGATCCCAAATCTGCCACTTCTATAATATGATATAATATGATTAATATATTATATTATCTATGTATATAATTTAATATGATAAAATATAGCATAATATGTTTTTGTAGTTTAAAGCTCTTAAGTTATAAGGTAGTTTTAAATAGCAGTAGAAATCCCATATGCTATATAACATTACCTCAAAAGTTACTGGCTTAGAAGAATAAGTTTTTATTATTTTAATGATTTTGTGGAGTAATTGGACTATTCTGCTAATCCTGTCTAGGATCAAACATGTGACAGAATACAATTGGTAAGTTTTCATGGGATTTTAATCAATTAAAATGTGGGATTGCTAGGTCTTTTACTGAATATAAACTTTCCTGTATTTAAATTTTTAAAATTTAAATTTATTTGAACTGATTCACCAAAACATAAGCCTTGTATATATTTATGGGGTATCATTTGATGTTTTGACTCATGTATATGCCATATAATGTATAAATATAAATATTTATTATTTCTTTATGTGAAAATATTAAAAAATTTCTTCTAGCTTTTTAAATATAGAACACATTATCATTATAAGGTAAAGTATTCTTGCTTGATTTTAAAAATTACTTCCACAGAGGGAGATCAGTAGAATAGACAAAATGGACCAGGGAGTGGGAGGAGGAGAGGGAGAGAGAAATGCTGAATATTGGTCCAATTATATTGTTAAATTGTGTGCATTTACTAATATGTAACAACAACTTCCACCATTATATACAATTGTAATACACATATAAAAAGTAGAGAAAAAAATTTAAAATAATAATTTCTTCCATCTCTGTTAAGATTCTCTGTCAGTGTATTAGACATTTTTGCTGTGTTCTCTAGAAATTCATTAATATCTGTTATTTAAAATTCTTCATCCATGAGTTCCTTCATACTGGGTACTCCATGGATAGTCTCTGGTGCCTTATTTTGACCTTTAGGTAAGGCAATGGCCAGGCAAGAGAAAGAGGCATTCAGATAAGAAAATATGTCAAAATGGTACTGTTTGCAGATGACTTGATTTAATTTATAGAAAACCATGATGACTCCACCAAAATTCTATTAGAACTAATAAATAAATTCAGCTAAGTTACAGGATATAAAGTAACACAACGATCAGTGGCATTGCTATCTATGAATTGCCAATTGTCTAAAATATAAATTTTAGAAAATCAATTTATAGTAACAACAAAAAACTTACTTAGGAATAAATTTAACTAACCAGGTGATAGATCTCTATGATGAAATATAAAAAAAATATATGAGAGAAATTGAAGAGGACACAAAAAATGGAAAAACATCCTGTGTTTATGGACTGGAAAAATCAGTGTCATTAAAGTGTTCAGACTTCCCAAAGTGATCTACATATTCTATGTAATATCTATAAAAATACCAGTGACATTCTTCACAGAGCTAGAAAAAATCTAAAATTTGTATGGAATGACAACAACAAACTGAAATCACTATATCAATCTTGAGCAAAAGAACATAGCAGGAGGCACTACACTACTTGACTTCAAAACGTACTGCAAATCTGTAGTAGAAAATACAGCATAGTATTGTTATAAATATAGACATGTGGACCAATAGAATAGAACAGAAAGCCTAGAAGTGAGCATGTATACCCAAATGATTTTCAACAAAGGTACTAAGAACACACAGTATAGAAAGGACAGGGTTTTCAATAAATGGTACTGGGAATATTGGATACCTCCATGTAGAAAAATGAAACCAGACCCATAATACCAGTTGCAAAAATCAACTCAAAATGGATAACAGTCTAAATGGGTTACCCCAAACTATGAATCTACTGAAGGAACTCTTTGGGGAATTGGAATGGGCATTTGGGTAAGAGACCAAAAGCACAAGGGACAACAGCAAAAATAGAAAAGTGGTATTTTATCAATCTAAAAAGTTTCTGCATAGAAAAGGAAATAATCATCAAAGTGAATGTACAGAATGGAAGAAACCCTTTGCAAGTATCCATCGGATTAGGGGTTCATATCAAGAATATATAAGGAACTCCCCAAACTCAAGAGTTTAAAAGAAAATAATGCAATTAAAAATGGGCAATAATTTGACAAAATACAACATCCCTTCATGTTCAAAATGCTAGAAAAAATAGGGATAACAGGAACATAGCTCAACATCATAAAGGCCATCTATGCTAAGCCCCAGGCCAACATCATCCTAAATGGAGAAAAACTGAAAGCATTCCCTCTAAAAACCGGAACAAGACAGGGATGCCCTCTTTCACCACTCCTATTTAACATAGTTCTTGAAGCCCTAGCCAGAGCAATTAGATGAAAGAAATTAAAGGGATATGGATAGGAAATGAAGAACTCAAATTATCACTATTTGCAGATGATATAATTCTATACATAGAAGATCCAAAAAATTTCACCAGAAATCTTCTAAATCTAATAAGTGAATTCAGCAACATAGCTAGATATAAAATCAATACCCATAAATCAAAGGCATTTCTGTACATCAGCAACAAATCCTCAGAAAGAGAAACTAGGAAATCCACCCCATTTACTATAGCCTCAAAAAAAAATATTTGGAAATGAACTTAACAAAAGAAGTGAAAGACCTCGACAATGAAAACTACAGCACACTAAAGAAAGAAATTAATGAAGATCTTAGATGATGGAAAGATATACCTTGTTCATGGATAGGTAGAACTAATATTGTCAAAATGACCATTCTCCCAAAAGCACTATACAGATTCAATGCAATACCACTCAAAATCCCAATATCATTCCTCATAGAAATAGAAAAAGCAATCATGAAATTCATCTGGAAAAAAAAAGAGACCCAGAATAGCCAAAGTGATTCTTAGCAAGAAGAATGAAGCAGGTGGCATTACTATTCCAGAACTTAAATTGTACTACAAAGCAATAGTAACAAAAACAGCATGGTATTGGCATCAAAATAGACCAGTTGACCAATGGTACAGAATAGAAGACTCAGAGATGAACCCACACACCTACAGTGATCTTATATTAGACAAAGGTGCCAAAAATGTTCACTGGAGAAAAGACAACCTCTTCAACAAATGGTGTTGGGAAAACTGGAAATCCTCATGTAATAAAATGAAATTAAATCTCTTTCTCTCACCATGCACAAAACTTAACTCAAAGTGCATCAAGGACCTAGGAATTAAACAAGAGACCTTGCACCTAATAGAAGAAAAAGTAGGCCCAAATCTCCATCATGTTGGTTTAGGCTCCAACTTCCTCAATAAGATCCCTATAGCACAAGAACTAAAACCAAGAATCCATAAATGGGATGGATTCAAACTAAAAAGGTTCTTCTCAGCAAAAGAAACAATCAGTGAGGTGAATAGAGGACCTACAGAATGGGAGCAAATCTTTACCACAAGCACATGAGATAGAACACTAATGTCAAGGATTTATAAAGCTCTTAAAAGCCTTAACACCAAGAAAAAAAACAAAAAAAACAACAACAAAAAATAACCCAATCAATAAATGGGCCAAGGAACTTCTCAGAAGATGATATACAAATAATCAACAAATATATGAAAAAATGTTTAACATCTCTAGCGATTAGAGAAATGCAAATCAAAACAACTCTAAGATTTCATCTTACTCCAGTCCGAATGGTAGCTATCAAAAAAAAAACAACAACAACAACAACAATAAATGCTGGCGAGGATGTGGGGAAAAAGGCACACTCTTACGTTGCTGGTGGAACTGCAAATTGGTGA
Organism: Tamias sibiricus; assembly: GCA_025594165.1. Lineage (NCBI taxonomy): Eukaryota > Metazoa > Chordata > Mammalia > Rodentia > Sciuridae > Tamias > Tamias sibiricus. The sequence goes on from CM046667.1 coordinate 107,060,755, forward strand.
AGCCAATCTGGAAAGTAGTATGGAGATTCCTAGGAAAACTGGGAATGGAACCACCATTTGACCCAGCTATCCCACTCCTTGGCCTATTCCCAAAGGACTTAAAAACAGCTTACTACAGGGACACAGCCACATCAATGTTTATAGCAGCACAATTCAAAATAGCTAGATTGTGGAACCAATCCTGATGCCCATCAGCAGATGAATGGATAGGGAATCTTTGGTATATATACACGATGGAACACTACTCAGCACTAAAACAGAATAAAATCATGGCATTTGCAGGTAAATGGATGGAGTTGGAGAATATAATGCTAAGTTAGCCAATCCCCAAAAAACCAAAGGTCGAATGATCTCTTTGGTAGGAAGATATTAACTTATAAAGGCAAGAGAAAGGGAATGAGAGGAATGAAAGAGCTTTAAATAGAACAAAGCAGGGGGGAGGGAGAGTTGGGGGCAAGGGGATAGGACTAATGGCAGACTGAGTTACCATGATTACCCTAAATACATGTATGAAGACACAATTGTTGTAAAAATACTTTATATTAAACCAGGAACTTGAAAAATTGTGCTCTTTATATGTAATATGAAATGAAATGTACTCTGCAAATGTGTATAACAATTAGAATGGTAAATAATTAAAAAAAAAAACAATAAAAATGGTCAATAAACCTAAGTAGATATTTCTCAATAGAAGACATAAGAATGGCCAACAAGTGTATAAAAAATATGTATCATTGCTAATCATCAGGTACATGCAAATCCAAACCAAATGAGTATCACTGCATTCCAGTAAGAAAGGCTATTACCCAAAAGACTAAAGGAAACAAGTGCTGGCAAGGATGTGGAGAGAAGAAAACACTTGGATACTGTTGGTAGAAGTGGAATTTAGCATGGTCATTGTGGAAAACAGCAAGCAGATTTCTAAAAAATAAAAAATAGAATTGCCATATAATCCATAAGTCCCACCACAGGGTCTATATCCAATGGAAATAAAATCACAATGTCAAAGAGACATCTAAACTACCACATTCATTACAGCACCATTGCCAAAAAGTGGAGAACAACATAAGTGTTCTACAACTGATGAATGGATAAAAAAATGTGGGATATACCATGGGATACTATTTGCCCATGAAAAAGAATGAAATTCTGTGTTTTGCAAAATCATGGGCAGAAGTGGAAGACATTATGTTAAGTGATAATGCATAGAAAAAGACAAGTGCCACTAATTGCATTTATATGAAATTTCACATGGTTGGTCTTATAGAGTTGAGAGTAGATTGGTCACTAGAAGCTGGGAAGTGGATAGAGGAGGGAGGGTTAGAATAAGAGTAACAGGTAGTTAAGTTATAGTTAGGAGCAAGAAGTTCTGGTGTGCCATTGCACAGCATGATGACTATAGATAAGAACAATGTACTGCATACTGCATAAAGGGCAAAGGAAAGGATTTTGAAAGTTTTCACCACAAACAAAAGATAACTGAGGAAAGAAGTATGTTTAACTTGAGTTAAACATTATTCAATTTATACATGTATTGAACATTACATGGTACTCCATTAATATCTGCAACTTTTATACTTTTGTGCATCAGTTTTTTTTAAAGTTAAAAATTTAAATAGAGTAATGCTGGCCTTATATAATGAGTTAGGAAGTGTTCTTGTATACCTTTTGTGGGAGTTTGACAATTGATGTCAATTTTTCTTTATATGTTTAGTAGAATTTATCAGTGAAGCAATCTGACTCTGGGTTTTTCATTTTGATGTAGTTTTTCATTACTGATTTAATCACATTAATTTACACAGATTTGCTGAGATTTATTCATTAATAAAGTAGTTTTCAAATATATATGCTAGAACAAATATATATGCTTTTTCCTTTAGCAGTGATTTAACATTTTTGAGAATTTATAAATCGATGAATGCTTTCTCAGGAAAGTATACATATCTAGATACATACTCACAAAGTATTTCAGGTCTTCTCAATTTGGCTTCAACCTACCTTTCTAACCTTATAGATTTCAGATTATTACAATATTGACTTTTACTTTCTTTCTCTGTAGCATGTGTGCACTTTTCAGTCACATTTTTTCAAGCACACACTATGTCCCCATAGTTGTGTCAGTCTTTATTCTATCTATCATGCCCTGTCCATCATTTTTCTACCAATTTAGTTTTTTTAGTTTTGTTCTTTTCATATTTATTTGTCAGTAGACCTTTATGTATTATTTATTTTTATGTGGTGCTGAGAATCAAACCCAGTGCCTCACACATGCTAGGCAAACGTCCTACCACTGAGCCACAACCCCAGCCCCTACCCACTTAGTTTTTAATATCTAAGTCATGAGTAAGTTGTGAAGCTTTCTTTGACTTACTCAGGTCCATAGCTTTGAACTCATATAGAACATTATATATATATATATATATATATATATATATATATAATCTTCTACTATAAAATATTAGATTGCACTATAACAATTATTTAATTCTCTCTCTACCTTCTCCTTTTTGAACTTGGAACCACTAAATTTAAGTGTCATGTCTTATTTATCTGAATTACTATTTAAAAATTAATAGAATGCAAATATAAATGAATGCATTAATTTATTGATTGTTTACTGGCAGTAACTGATGATAGAGCATCACAAATCAGTCTTCTTAATTCTGACAGGTGTTCTTGGATTATTCAGATGTACTAAAATACCCAGTATGAATTTTTTCCTTCTTTCCAATTGGACTCCTATCTTCTCACCATGGAGTTCAAATTAAGCAGTCAACTTTAATATAAAATATCTCATTATTTTTCAGCAGAAGAAAACAGTAAGAATTTCTTGTGTTTTACTAAAATTCTGGGGGCAGAGTTGGGTGGGAGTTCTTCCATCATATTCAATTATTATAACAAAACAAAGAATTATTGCTGAATCAAAATCATGTTGCTAAAAATCTTTCAATGGCATACAGGCACATGGTACATTATGCAACATTAAGTGTATATGGAACACAGTTCATTCAGCCTAGATTAATATAATTAATCTCTTCACCTATAGCTTCTGAATCTTGTGAGGGGGATATATGGTCTCTAGAAATGCATCTTAATGTTCATTTTGTTTCTTTTTGTCCTATATAGTTTTTTCACACTTGCACATATTACCTCTCAACTCCCCCAATTCTATGAACATCTCCAGTCTCCAGCCCTAAATATCAGTTATAGTTCTCCTTTTATCTTCTTCGATTTTGATTCTCCATCACTAAAACTTAAAAATCTATTTGGCATGGCTGGACTATCTTTTGAGGGTGAGAAAAAGGATCAAACTATAAAGCATATTCTTCTTTTTTAGGAATGGGGGAGAAAACTGTGATTATTAAGCTTTAATAATTTTTAACTTTCCATGTTATAAATTTGTTGTGTGCCTTTAATAAAAATCATATACCCTCTTTCTTTCGTTTTCTCTTTGGTATCTATTCACAAGTATATATGTAAATGTAAAATGAAATAAAAAAGTAAGTGCTGTACTAATTCACAATGGTTTTTATTTTTATACAGAATGATCCTAGGTAAAAAAGTAGAAATACTTTAATAAATATCATTTTCTATATAATAGTTTCAGTCTTTAATGTCCAGAAATATTACTCATGGTGAATGTTTTTATATAATGGTTAATCTGGAGCCGGGCGCGGTGGCGCACGCCTGTAATCCCAGCACTTTGGGAGGCTGAGGCAGGAGGATCGCAAGTTCAAAGCCAGCCTCAGCAATGGCAAGGCACTTAGCAACTCAGTGAGACCCTGTCTCTAATAAAAATACAAAAAAGGGCTGGGGATGTGGCCCAGTGGTCGAGTGCCCCTGAGTTCAATCCCCGGTACCAAAAAAAAAAAAAAAAAAAAAAAAAAAAAATCTGGGAGTTTTCATTCTTGAAATATTGAAAGTTAGAATTCAAATCTTGAGTCCTTTATTACTTGTACAACATCTAGTTCTTTTTTAACCTTCAAACTTTAAGGAATCTTCTCTGATCCATTTTGAAACAGTGTTTAAATTCTCTATTGAGTGTTCAGTTAAAATCTTTTATATTTGTCTTCTTTAGAATCTATTATGGTATGTAACTTTCTCAACTCATTTAGATTTTTTGGGGGGAGTTAGTGTCATGAGAGTTAGACAATTGACCATTTAAGATCCTGAAAATGACTTTCAAAGTATTAGTCACCAGAGAATGGTCCAGTAAACTTCAGAAAATACAGATTTGATTACATTTCAGGCTAGTTAAATAAAACTAAACAAAATCTGAAGTCTCTGAAAAAGACACAGAAGAACATATGTGTTAGAAAGCAGTGAATCAGAAAAATCCTTACCTTTCTCCCTTTTACTCTACAATAGTTGGCAGCAGCCTTATTAAAAGACAATGGAGGGCTGGGGCTGTAGCTCAGCAGCAGAGCACTTGCCTAACATGTGTGAGGCACTGGGTTCGATCCTCAGCACCACATAAAAATAAACAAATAAAATAAAGGCATTCTGTCCATCTACAATTACAAAAAATAAAAATAAAAAAGAATGGATACAACCTTTGGTAGAATGGGCTCTTGGTCTCTTCAGAGAGAAGAAGAATCTCTAGTTTTCAAAAGAGTGACATATAGATACTGTCATCTACATTTTCACTACATTTTTTAAAGCTGCAGTTGTGAATTGCATGACAGGATTGTTTCCTTGAGGATTAACTCCTGAATTGTTATGAGAATGATTTCTTCTGAAAAATTGTTGTGTGGTTGAAGGATGAAATATCTAGTTGGATCTCTTTGTAGTGACTTTTCCAGGCAAGGGTATGTCAGGAAGGTGGGAAGGGAGAGGAAAGAAGTATGATTAAATACTGGCTAAGTACGGATAAAAATTCTGAAGATTTTTATTAAGCCAAAATTTAAAAGAGGGGAAACCAGAAAAGTGTCCTTAGTCCTCTAAAATGAAAGAACTTGCATGCAGAATGTCAGTTATTCTGGTATATGCAGTGGGGTATAAAACAGGCAGTGAGTGCTCAGGAGTAGCAACTAGAGCCTCTTGCTAAGCAGAAGAAGGAACTAGCAAGAAAACTATAGATTTCTTATTCACAGTGGCAAATTTCTTATTAATCTACACATTGGCCTTAAAATGAGATTGTTTCTTTAGATTTATATGTCAAGGTGCTATCTGCTCTTCCGTTTCCTATGCTTCTAAGATTAAGACATTTCTAACTTTAGTACTATTCTTATCTATAGTTAAAATGTTTCATAGTTCTAGTTCTGACTAAACCAGTATAGGCAATATAACTCACACTATAATTTAGGGGAATGCTGAAAGACTTAATTTCATTAAGCAAGACCATAAAAACCTGCTGTTTAAAGATATGATGGAGTAAAAGTTCAGTGTAATTTGAAGACAATTAGGTGTGCATCTCTGTTGTAGCTAATAGAACATGGATATCAATATCAGGAAATTAGGAATGAACTTGTATGTGTTTTACCTTTAGAATTTTGGAAACTAGTGGCATTGTTGTAGGGGCAAATTAACTAAATTACTATGAAGGTGTTTAATTTTTTTTTAAAAAAAAAACAACTATTTTGGTTAGGTCTCATTGAAAGGGAATGATTTTTTATAAGAAAAATGTATAGAATGAATATTGGAAAGGGTGAATTCCCAGATTAAAAGATGATAATAGATCCCTATCTTTTCTCCTATTTCCTCTCTCCTCCTTATTCCCTTTCTCTTCTTCCTCTTTCCCCTCTTTTCTCTCTCCCATTTCCATAACAGAATGTAGTGTTTCTTTCCCTCTTGCACCCCCTTTCTTAAATTTGTTTTTCTCTTTCTTTCCCTGCCTACCTCTCTCCTCATCCTTCTCTTCTCCCCATCATCACTGAATTGTTCTGTGGGGGTGTTCTGTGGGGATGAGGATCTGCCCTCCTCCCCAGTATTTTTCTTAAAAAAATAGATAAAATTGTTGTTCCAATAAATAAAGGAAAATTAACCCTTTGGAGGCCAATGAACATTTTTTTCAAAGTTGTACACGAATTAAGGAAGTGCTATGAAAGGAGTAGTTTTTAAGTTCATATTAGAGAAAACAATGATCCCTCAAATACACAAAAAGGTGATCAAGAAAAGGTATTTCAGACTATTTCTTTCCTTTATAAGGGACATGATCTGTTCTTTTCTTCTTTCTTTTCTTTTGGTACAGGGGATTGAAGTCAGGAGCACTGAGCCACATCCCAGCTCCATTTTGTATTTTGTATAGACAGGGTCTCACTGAGTTGCTTAGTGCCTCACTTTTCTGTAGGCTAGCTTTGAACTCATGATCCTCCTGCAAGACGCTGGGATTACAGGCATGTGCCACCGCCCCTGGCACAATCTGTTTTTGATGCTGCATTTGAATAATATTATGGGTGCTATGATCTGAATGATTTTCCCCTCCCAAACTCATGTTGAAATGTAAATGCCATTGTAACAGTAATAAGAGATTGTATCATTAAGAGGTGATGAAGGTCATGAGGGCTCTTCCCTCATGAATGTATGGAACGGGATCTTTATTAAATGCTGAGCTTGCCTCCACTAACTTTGCCCCTTGTCATGAAATGATGCAGCAAGGAGGCCCTTGCCAGATGTCAGCTACTCAATCTTAGACTTCCCATCCCCCCAGCTAATAAATTTCTCTTCGTTATAAATGAAACGCTCTGTGATATTCTGCTATAGCAGCACAAAATGGACTATGACAGCAGGGAAATAGGAATTCCTGTAGAAGAGAACAGCTATGCACACTCACCACACACACACAAAAATGGCAGAAATACTTTACAAAAAAAATTCAAGAACAAATGACCTCCCAATAGCCCTTTCAAATCTCCTTTTCAGTTAAATGTGTTGTTAGATTTAAAATAATTACATTTAAAATAAATTCTTTTACTTTCTAAATTTAAAAAATAATCATTGCATTTTTATGTTACTCATACTCATAGGTATATCTGTGGGGTCCAAATAATTACTGATAAGAATTCTTGAGTTTATTCATTTTCTGATTTTGAATTTATGAAAGGACCTCTCTATGTACTATTGGAAGGGCATTCATACCTTCTCTTCTTAACCCAGTTGCCTGGAAAGGAAAATGAATTGAAGAATGATGTTAATCATTACTTATTACTTCTATGTTGCCTCATTTAAGAAGAGGCAGTACAGGGTCTGGGATTGTGGTTCAGAGGTAGAGTGCTCGCCTAGCATGTGTGAGGCCCTGGGTTCGATCCTCAGCATCACATAAAAATAAATGAATAAATGAATATAATAAAGGTATTGTGTTCAACTACAACTAAAAAGAAACTCAAAATAGTCAAATAAAAAGAAGAGACAGTACAGTAGAATGGAAGTGTATTGGATTTTGGGGAAATACCTGAGTTATTTGCTTTTCATCCCTTCTTTGAGTCTTAGCTTTCTCATTGGCAAGATGAGGACTGCAGTACCTGCCTCATTTGCTATGGTGCTTCTCGAGCTGGTACACCTGAAATGGCTGTGTATACTTGGCATTTAATAATCACTAGTTGCCACAATAATACTATGACTGATGGGAAGCAATATCTTGGTAGCAACAGGAAGCATGGAGCCTTGATGAAGATTGGTCAAGCTTTGTCTTTGGCGTTTTCTCTTCTTCCATGTTCTTTCCTTTCACCTGTTCCTTCAAATCAGTCTATATTTTAAATATAGTATTAAAAAATCATGTAAAGTCTTCATATATGCTCTCATTACATACACTTATACTATTTCCACTATAAGCAGGGCTGCAGTGTCCAAGGAAAAGGCTGATAGGGAAATCATTATAAATGAAACAAGAAAGGCTATGATGTGATGAAAGTGGGATGGGTTCATAAAAAAAGAAAATGGAGGGAAATATTTTTAAATGATTATTGGATGAACAAAATCTGTGTAGGTTACTTAAGGGATGTGTGTAAATATAATTATATTTGAGAGAGTTAAATATAGGAATAGTAAACAAAATTGGGGAAGAGGAACATACATTAGAAAGGGAGACCACATAGAAGACTGCTAGAATAGTATAGGCAGAGGACAGTAACAGCGTGACTGAAGGATGTGACTTGGGAAATGAGAAGTGGGGAACAACACAAATAGGATAATTTCCCACTGAAAGGAAGATAGAAAGATGAAGTGAATTGTTATATCACACAGGCTTCTAACCAACCTCAGACTCTGACATGCAGGAGGCAGCCTTCTGCAGACCCTGTCTCGTTTATTCTGTTTCCTCTTGCTGTCATGAATTCTTTCAATTTTATCTTTTGCACTCCCATTTGAAGGCTTCTAGGGAAGGGAAAGGCAGACAATGTTGTTCCTTCTTCCCACATTGCCAATTTCAGTGGGTTATCCCACGTGTCACCAGTCAGCCTGACCCTGTTATTTCCAGCATATGAAATGGAAAATACACTAATCAGTCAATATAGGTCAGATTATAGTATGTCTGACTTGGGGGGGTAAAATCACATTGTTCCCAGTTCTCAGGAGTTCAACTCTGATGAATGGTTTCTGTACTCAATGCAGGCCCATGCAGATAAAGAAGACTTGAAGTACAGTAAATCCAGAGTGAATTTTAACTTTGGGATATAGTACATTTTATTGTTTTACCATTCTTTTTTTTTCTTATGTGAATTTCTAGATTTTTTTCATTCTTTTATTTTGTTGTTATTTTACATAGAAATGAGATACATATACAGATAGGAAGTCAGTATCATGACACAGTATATAAATAACATCATCAAGAACCTAGGTATCACAAAGAAGAATAAAAACTGAATAAAAACATCAAAATATTTAACTAGTACTTACATTTGAGAAATATTATCTTTACGTTTCCAAAGACCTAAATAGGTTATGTTCCACACACAGGCAGACACCTCATTTTCAGCAGCACTTATCAGATAGCCACTATAGCCACCTCAGAACTATTTTCTTTTTGCAGTGCTGGGGCTGGAACTGAGGGCCTCATACAGGCTAAGCAAAGCACTCTACCATTGAGCTACATTTCCAGGCCCAGAACTTATTTTTTAAATATTTTTAGGTGTAGATGGACACAATACCTTTATTTTATTTATTTATATGTGGTGCTAAGGATTTTACCCAGTGCCTCACATGCCTTAGGCAAGAGCTTTTCTACTGAAATACAGCCCCAGCATGCCCAGAACTTATTTTTAATAATGAGGTCTATGAATGAATTGAAGCCCTGATAGAGTTTCTTTTTCCTGCTTCTTTTTTTAAACCATTGTGATTTCTTGGTTTCTCTTGGCTATGAGGAGAAACATTTATGTTCCTGTTTCTTCTAGGATACCCTTATATGGCCATAACATAGATTTTCAGTTTTGTGTGAACAGAAATACCAAATAGGTACAATTAGACTTTCACTGGATACCTAGGGGAATGAGGATTTATATGCACAGAACAGTCACAAATTTAATCCTTCCCCTCAAGAAGTCAAAACTGGAAACACCCAAAGGTCCCTGTTAAACACAAGTATAAATTGATATATTGTGAAATAAATGCAAGTTGCTGAAGAGGTGATAAATCTAAGATCAACTCCTTCTATTCTACCTAGGAAATATTCTTGTATGTTACTCTTCACTTTAATTCTCATTGTTGATGTGGCAGTGTAGGCCAGGCATAAAAGTTTTATTTTAGGCAAAAGCGACAGAGCCAGTTCAAACTCGTGTAAGCAAAAATAAGGAAGATTATTATAAGGAACAAAAGTCAAGGATGCATGTCAGCCTTATGAGAAATGGAAAACAAGAATAAGCATGCTATAGGAACCAAAGTAGTCTCTCTTGTACTTACTCTCAGGTTACTTTATCTCTTGAACAATCTTGTCATGCATTATGGCCTCCCTCTGATAATCTGTCGGTGCCTGTTTCATGTTCTCTTTGGAGAATTGCTTTTTCTTTATCTTCCTGCAGAAGACAGTCAAACTACTGTTTCCAGACTAGCAGATTTTCACTTTGGGTAATAATTTGGGATCCAAGTCTCTGAACACTAGTTTCAAATAGTTAGGAGAGAAGAATTGATTGCTTTTACCTCTGTCCTGTGTCCACCCTTGATCAGTTGCTATGGTCCAGGTTGGGAGGAAAGAGTCACATAGTATGAATTACAAAATTCCAACCTATTGTTTTCTTTATTTTGTGTCTGTGTATGTGTGAGTGTGTGTGTGTGTGTGTTTATTCAAAGTTGTTGTATATATAACAGTAGCATGCATTACAATTCATAATACACATATAGAGTAACTTTTTACATAACACTGTATACAAAGTATATTTATACTATTCATGTCTTTAATCATGCATTTAGGATAACGATATCCATCTCATTCTACCATCTTCTTTTTTTTCCCCCTTCATACCCCCTTGCTCCCTCCCTTCTACTCCCTCCCCAGCTTACTGGAACACTAGAAAGGTCAACCTATTGTTTTCTATGTATTCTTTCAGTCAGTTTTATTGCAGCAGAAAAAACGTGAAATCTGTTTTCTAATGTTATGTGGCTTTGTGGCTTCCTTTTTAAAATTATTATTATTTTTTTTTAGTTTTAGATGGACATAATACCTTTATTTTATTTATCTTTATGTGGTGCTAAGGATTTTACCCAGTGCCTCACATGCCTTAGGCAAGAGCTTTTCTACTGAAATACAGCCCCAGCATGCCCAGAACTTATTTTTAATAATGAGGTCTATGAATGAATTGAAGCCCTGATAGAGTTTCTTTTTCCTGCTTCTTTTTTTAAACCATTGTGATTTCTTGGTTTCTCTTGGCTATGAGGAGAAACATTTATGTTCCTGTTTCTTCTAGGATACCCTTATATGGCCATAACATAGATTTTCAGTTTTGTGTGAACAGAAATACCAAATAGGTACAATTAGACTTTCACTGGATACCTAGGGGAATGAGGATTTATATGCACAGAACAGTCACAAATTTAATCCTTCCCCTCAAGAAGTCAAAACTGGAAACACCCAAAGGTCCCTGTTAAACACAAGTATAAATTGATATATTGTGAAATAAATGCAAGTTGCTGAAGAGGTGATAAATCTAAGATCAACTCCTTCTATTCTACCTAGGAAATATTCTTGTATGTTACTCTTCACTTTAATTCTCATTGTTGATGTGGCAGTGTAGGCCAGGCATAAAAGTTTTATTTTAGGCAAAAGCGACAGAGCCAGTTCAAACTCGTGTAAGCAAAAATAAGGAAGATTATTATAAGGAACAAAAGTCAAGGATGCATGTCAGCCTTATGAGAAATGGAAAACAAGAATAAGCATGCTATAGGAACCAAAGTAGTCTCTCTTGTACTTACTCTCAGGTTACTTTATCTCTTGAACAATCTTGTCATGCATTATGGCCTCCCTCTGATAATCTGTCGGTGCCTGTTTCATGTTCTCTTTGGAGAATTGCTTTTTCTTTATCTTCCTGCAGAAGACAGTCAAACTACTGTTTCCAGACTAGCAGATTTTCACTTTGGGTAATAATTTGGGATCCAAGTCTCTGAACACTAGTTTCAAATAGTTAGGAGAGAAGAATTGATTGCTTTTACCTCTGTCCTGTGTCCACCCTTGATCAGTTGCTATGGTCCAGGTTGGGAGGAAAGAGTCACATAGTATGAATTACAAAATTCCAACCTATTGTTTTCTTTATTTTGTGTCTGTGTATGTGTGAGTGTGTGTGTGTGTGTGTGTGTTTATTCAAAGTTGTTGTATATATAACAGTAGCATGCATTACAATTCATAATACACATATAGAGTAACTTTTTACATAACACTGTATACAAAGTATATTTATACTATTCATGTCTTTAATCATGCATTTAGGATAACGATATCCATCTCATTCTACCATCTTCTTTTTTTCCCCCTTCATACCCCCTTGCTCCCTCCCTTCTACTCCCTCCCCAGCTTACTGGAACACTAGAAAGGTCAACCTATTGTTTTCTATGTATTCTTTCAGTCAGTTTTATTGCAGCAGAAAAAACGTGAAATCTGTTTTCTAATGTTATGTGGCTTTGTGGCTTCCTTTTTAAAATTATTATTATTTTTTTTTAGTTTTAGATGGACATAATACCTTTATTTTATTTATCTTTATGTGGTGCTGAGGATCTGACCCCAGGCCCACACATGTGAGATGAGCAGTGTACTGCTGAGCCACAGCCCCAGCCCAGCTTTGTACCTTTCAATATTAAGTAATAAACCTCAAAGGAGGACTCAAAACACTTTAAAAATGTTCCAACACCCATTTGGGTGGAGGATAGTTCTCAGAGAAGGAAGATTAACACCACAAAAGATGTCTGTAACAAAAAATAATGAGGGAAGAGTGGCCTTTCAGTAATACAACATACTGATGAAGGAATTAAATTGGTGTTGAAAGAATGGAGTGTTGAAGTGGTAAGGGTGATCTTTGTGTTAAAATTGTTGTTATTTTTGTTTTTAAAATTAAACAAAGTTAAAAGCAAAAGAAAATGTAAAATCTCACAAAAGTTCACCACTTTGGGAAGTGGATATAATAATAAATAAATGTCACTTCTATACCTTCAGTACATCCTTTATGCCAACAGGTGTGCATTACACATAATATTGAATAATAGTTTTATTTATAATCTTCCCTACAATTTTCTATGTGAGGGTGGTTTCTATAGGGCATATTTACTGGTTTTTCTCTTTTCATTCTTTATTCACACCCATCCTTGGCATTTTACTACAGGAACAAACTGAGCCTAACTACATGGGCATTTTAGAATGAGGTTTATATTATGGAGAAATTGGGGAAGAAGCAAGAACCCTGAACGAATGCAAAGTGTACCTTGAAGGCCAATAACCCTTGGCCATTGAAAACTTTGGAAGATGATAACACTTCCATTATTTATGCTCTTTTTTATGGATACTAACAGTTGTGGTTCTTATAAAAAGAACAATTTGACATGCAAATATATAAAGCCCTACATTAAGATGAGATCATATTTTGATTTTTATTTAGATAATTTAGCTCCGATAAGACAATAGGTTAAAGAAGAAAGGTATAGACTCCATGTAAGAGGGGAAGATAAAGAAATAAGAGTCACTTTCTGTGGTAGAACTCAACATTGTGGAAAAAGCTGAAATAATACAGATTTGATTTCAAATTCTACCTAAGCCACAAACTAACACTGAACTTTTGGTAAATTTTGTGTAGGGTTTGGTTTTATCCTCCCAAAAATATGTGTGCCAATATTTACTTTGAAGATTTGTTATGTTAGTAAGTTATAGTCCAAAAAGAAATCAGGATTGTACTTGTCACTTAATGGGTACTCAGGAATGTATTGATATTATTTGTAGATTGCTTTTTATTTTCTATCAACTTATTAGGTTTTATTTAATATTATTATTATGTTATAGGTATTACTACTTTATGTAAAAAATTTGATTGGACTTATGTCAAAACTTAATATTTTTTTCTTGAAGTCCTAATCTTAGAGTGCCTTTTCTACCATTAGTCAAAAAAGAGACATTTCAAATATCCTATGGAATAGAATATTGGAGTTGGGAAGACTTTTAAAAATCATATGGTCCAACCTACTTATTGTACTCCTGATGGTAAGATCAATAAAAGGAAATTGACCTGTCCAAGAACAGAAGTGTTAGATTAACTTTGTTTTGAAGTACTCTGTTCTCTGGATTTCCATTAACAGTAAGCACACCTCGTTTTCTTCCTAGATCCTTTTCAATTTGATCTGCTGTCTTATTTTTTTCTTCATATCCCTTAATATTTGTGTTTCTCAAGGTTATGTCCCAGGCTCTTTTCGTCTACACACCTTGGTTTGGGTAACTTTATCTACTTTTATGGCTTAAATTATTATTCCTCTTCTAGTGAATACCAAATCTACAATTTAAGTTTTGAACTTTCTCCTGTTGTCCCAATGTCTGCTCAGCATCATTGTCAGTGCCTCACAGATACCTGAAGTTAAATGTGTCCAATACTCAAATAATCATTTCCCCTCCTGCTCTGCATTAGTCAGCCTTTTGTCACTATGGCAAAATGCCTGAGAAAATCAACTTGGAGGAGGAAAGATTTATTTCAATTCACAATTTCAGAAGTTTCAGTCCATGTTTGGTTGGTTTCACAACTTCAGGCCTGAGATGAGGCAAAACATCAAGGCAGAAGGGCATGGTGGATGAAAGCTGCTCACTCATGGCAGCCAAGAAGCAGAGAGTGGGGTGATGGGCTGGGGACAAGAAATACCCTTCTAGGTCATGCCCCCAATGACCTACTTCCTCCAACTAGGCCTCACCTCCTAAACTTTCTACCACCTCCCACTAATGTCATAAAATTATTAATGTATCAATGGATTAATCTTCTGATGAGGTCAGAATCCCCACAATCCAATCACTTCCTCAAAGCTCTATCTTTGAACATTGGGGACCAATACTTCAACACATGAACACTTGGGGGACATTTCAGAGTCAAACTATAATATGCTCCCTCTAGAATGAAGCTGTTCTTCTTTCTTTGTACCCTAATTTAGTATTTGAAACCACAATTAACCCAGTTGACAAAGCCAGAAACATGAGAATCATTCTTGACTCCTTCTTGTCCCTTACCTCTTCCCCACCCTTCATTCCATTTGTCAGCAAGATCAGTGAAGACTAGTCCAGACCATTAATCATCTCTTGCCTATATCACTGCAATAATCTACTAATTGGTCTCCTAGCAATTACACCTTCCCCTACACATCCTCTATGCTCTAACCAGAATGATCTTTTTAAATACACAAATAATTGTCACTTATCTCCTTAATATCATTCAGTAATCCTACTCCTTTCAGGATGATCTCTTAACTTTTTAAATTGTTTATAAACCTCTGCATGATCTAATCCTACTTACCTTTCCAGATTTTCATTCCTTTCCCACCCCATTCCATGCCTTTTATGCTTTATTCAAACTCTATTACTTATTTCCCTAGCACAAGGAATAGTACTTTACACATATTCAGTACTCAAATAAATGATTGTTAGACTAACTGAACAAAACAGGTATAATGCATAGGTAGCGCGATACTTAGTTCAAAGCAGTAATGTTG
The DNA here is from genome assembly GCA_025594165.1 of Tamias sibiricus. Classification (NCBI taxonomy): domain Eukaryota; kingdom Metazoa; phylum Chordata; class Mammalia; order Rodentia; family Sciuridae; genus Tamias; species Tamias sibiricus. The sequence goes on from CM046667.1 coordinate 107,075,842, forward strand.
TCAAATTATTCTGCTAGTTGACTTAAGATTTTATATTTTCTCCTTTCCTACTTTGCCATTCTGCCCTGTGTCTACTGCTTCCTCATTAGTATGCTTTAACACTGATACTGTTCTTTACCTTTGGTTCTTCAGTTCAAGGATCATTAGTCTGCATTTATCAGCTCTAATCAAACAATAATGAAAAGTGAGCTTAGATTCAGGTAATCAAACAAGATTTTCTCTTTCTTCAAATGATTTAGTCATCTGAAACTTGTACTTTTGGAACAGAAGTAAGATCATTTTGATCTGGGCATATCCATGACCAAATGTCCCCAGTCAATTTGTGATACTGGAAGAATCATTTTTTTTATGGTGCTGAGGATTGAACCCAGGGCCTTTTGCATGTGAAGCAAGCACTCTACCAACTGAGCTATATCTCCAATCTCCCAGGGAGAATCTTGGCAAGAACTGTCTTCTGAACTTGAGTTCAGGGATTTTAGCACCTAGAAACCAGTTTCTACTTGATTTTCTTTTGAGTTTTGTCACTATGAACATACATGAAATTTAATGTCTTATTTCCTATTTTAGGAGTTTAATGATCTTGAAAATTATTGACAGATTGCATATTATTAAGCATTTTTTTACAGGTTGAAAATGTAAAATGGAAGTGTGTCGGGACCTTACACTGCTTTCTGGCTGCTTGCTACATTACCACACCCTGTTATAGGACCTAGGCTAAGCAGGGGGCGTGGCTGTGAGAACTGAAACCACCCCAAAGATAGGCCAATGGCTCCGCCAATGGCATCCGCCCATGATCCTTATGTGTCCCTATGATCTTTCTGTTGATTAGCCCATGTCCTATATAAGACCGTCCAACTTCCTCAATAAACCAAGTTTTTGGCATTGCTTTCTACCAAAACTCCCCGGGTGTGGCGTGGTGTCCGTCAATCAGGCGGGGGTAAGACACTCCGCGACTTTTGCCCGTTAAGCCTATCTTCGCCAGGTAAGCTACTTTAACTCTTTCTGCTGGCAGAAGGAGCCCCCTTTTTGGGCCCAAAAAGGGGGGTAGCTTTAGACCTCGGCCCCATTAAGAAGTAAAGCAGCAATCCCGACAGAAGTGACTTTTAAAAGACAATTTTTTCTTGTCTTCACAGCCCATGATCATGAGTAGCAATTGTTAGATTGTACTTGGCTCTACCTTCCTCCCCTCTCCTTCCAAACTTCTTCTCTTCCTTCCCTCCACTTTTGAACTTTTATATAACACCTTCAGCACCTTGCACAATATCACTTTTTGTTCCCTTTCCTTTTTCTCCTTGCTGCTCCTTCTCAATATGATGAATGGTGTGTGTGTGTGTGTGTGTGTGTGTGTGGGGTGTGTGTGTGTGTGTGTGTGTGTGTGTGTGTGTGTTTGGAAGGAAGAGGAAAAGTAGTAAGAAAAACAGTACTGTCAACCTAAAGGAATTTGCAACCTAAGACAGAATATGTTTTGTCCTCCATTCTTGCACACAAAAAGGACATGAATCCCAGAATTATTAGATCTCTAAGTGAAGGAGCCCTAATTAGAAAGGGCTGTTGCAGCTAGCTGGAAGCCATAAGTTCCACCTGATATGTATGTGACGCACCTGTAGGCACCCGCAAACCTGAAGGTATATAACCGGGTGAAAGCGGTCCGAGTTGGGGAGAACGGAGAATTCAGTCAGCCGGGCAGTCACTCGGTCGGTCAGAAGAATCAGAGCGGCCAGAACGTAGGCAGAGCGGTTACTGAAGAGAAACCAGATAGAAGACAGAAGAGAAACCAGATAGAAGAAGTAATGACTGGTCAGAGTTAGGCCGAGGCTCCTGAGGAAGACAGAAGACAGAAGAAAGAAGAAGGAAGAAAGAAGAGAGAAGAAAGAAGCTCTAATCTTTCTCTAAGCTAAGCTCTTTCTTTCTCTCTAAGACTCTAACTCTAAGCTAAGAAGACAAGAAGAAAAGCTCGCTTTAATCTTTCTCTCTAAAAATCTTTCTTTCCCTCTCTAAAGAAGGAAGAAAGAAGAGAGAAGAAAGAAGCTCTAATCTTTCTCTAAGCAAAGCTCTTTCTTTCTAAGACTCTAACTCTAAGCTAAGAAGACAAGAAGAAAAGCTCGCTTTAATCTTTCTCTCTAAAAATCTTTCTTTCCCTCTCTAAGCTCTAAGAAAGTAGAAGTAAAAGTAGTAAAAGCTTAACTCTGCCTCCGAGAGTTTTTCCTCCCGGTTTTCGGTACCAGGTAGCTTACATAGGAGACGTACAGAAAATTTGAATTCTCATGTGTGGATAACTGAGGCTCAAAAATGTGAGCATTTTGCACAAGCCAGAGATCAAACACACCATATTTTTACATACAAAGGGCACAACAAATACATTAATATACTGAGTATATATTTTTAAATCAAGGGATTTTTTTTTTTGAGAAGGAGGGTGAGGTAAGTACACAGAGTGTGAGAATAGTTACAAAAACTCCATTTCAAAGTTTGAATTGAGAGAACAGAGTGCAGTAAAATTGTCACACTGTTTATGTGCCTGTTTAAGTGTCCATAGTTGCCTTACATTTGCCTTTATACTGTCATAAACTCTGGTAAAAATGGCTACCATTATGCTTTGAATTTCTCAGAGAGGGCCTTGAGCTTTATAGAAAATATTGCATATGTTCAAACAATGAAGGAATAAATGTATAATATGACAACTTTGTTGAGTAAGCATCAAATCTTTGTAGTTCTCTCTTTCACTATGAATGATGTCCCAATTTGAACAAAAAAGCTACATGATAACCTCATGTACAAGACATGATTGGAAGAAAACCAGAATCCTTACTTATTTTAAAGTCCTCTAATAGTCTGGAACTAGTTGCACCAAGAAAGTGTTAAGAGACACTTTATTATGAGTTCTCATCATTATAACATACTTTATACATATATAATTTCACCATTGGAGTCTATTAGAGGGCTTTGTGAAGCCTCACATTTTTGTAACATTTGAAATGTTACTTCAAAATTATAGATGACATCTATGGCAGAGAGTTTAAATGATCTGTGTTAGGTCACACATCAATTTAGATGATAGCAAACCTGGAAACATCATGGGCATTATAATTACTTAACATTGTACTACTTCTTCTCTTTACAGTTACTTATAACTCTGTGAGCTGGGTCAGCTTCATTTTAAATAGACTGAAAGACCACATTTGAAAACAAAACTAGATATGACAATTCTAACATATATTGGCAAATACACTATGTATAAATAATTGTGGTCTTTAGACTGAGTAAGGGATTAAAAGGGTGAAGAAGAAAAAAAGATGGTAGAATGAGATGGATATTATCACCATAAGTGCATGTATGAAGTCACGAATGCTGTGAATATACTTTGTATACAACCAGAGATATGTAAAAGTGTGCTCTATAAGTATAATATGAAATGTAATGCATTCTGCTGTCATTTCTAACAACTTAGAATAATAAATAAATAAATTTAAATAATAGTTATTTGTAATTTCTAGTTAACATCATTCTTCCAACAGCTCCATTAGATGACACTGTTCCCTCCTACTAAGCACAACCACACTCCTACTTTCCCTAGACAAGGTTGACCATCAAATGAAAGCAGGCTCAATATATTTTCCTGCATGAATGCTTTCATATGAAAGGTATTCATTCTTATCTCCTTGTTGTAAAGGGAAAGGTATGCCTCTTGTACAAACATATTTCCTTCACCATGGGATCTCATTGTTACATTTGAATGTATGCTCCAAAGTTCATGTATTGGAAACTTAATCATCAATGCAATGCATTTGGAGGTGGAGCCTAGTATGAGGAGATTAGTTCATGAGGGTTCTGCCCTCCTGAATGAATCAGTGTTATTATCAGAGTTTGATTTCTTCTTGCTCACTTGCTCTTTTGAACTCTCTTGCCCTCCTGCCTTCTGCTATTGCATGACATAACAATAAGCCTCTCACTAGACATTGGCAACTTTGGACTTCCCAGCCTCCAAAACTGTGAGAAATAAATTTAATTTCTTAGAAATTACCTAGTGTCTCGTATTCTGTTATAGCAATTGAAAATGGACCAAGACACTTGTTTGATCACATCTTTTCAGGATTTAGAACCATAGATTACCCTGTATTTTTTCTTATAATTTAAATTTCTATTCCTTTTCATATCTTTACCCTTGATATATAAACATGATAAAGATAAATTATATCTCATCATAAAATAAAATGGGCTTGATCAAAGGAAAACAATATTGTCTTAAGTCTTCATTCTCTTTTAGGAACTTATTATGGCTTTTCTTATTTAGATAGCTTATGAAAATAACCACATACATTCAGTTTTCTATATTTTTTATTTTTATGTTTATTATTTCTATCCCCTTTATACAAAATCCTGGCTTTTTTCCTCACCATTTCATCATGGCAAAGGGAAAGGATATCGGTACTGAGAACTAAATGACATAATACAGGAAAAGCTCTTAGAACAATAGATAATGCAAAATAAACATATAATAAATCTTTACATTTTATCACCACCACCATGATGACAATATTCCTGATTTTACTCCTATCCTTTTAGCTATTCTACCATTAAAATATCAATAACCCTCAAAGTGCAATTTTTTCCTCAGTGATACTATTTTTTTCTCATTTTTATATACTTATTCCAGGTGATTTCATCTACACAAAAATTCTTCTGTTTTTTGCTTATGAGTCATTCATTCTTTTTTGTAGGGGAACGTACCAGGAAATGAACTCAGGGGCACTTGACCTCTGAGCCACATCCCAAGCCTTATTTTGTATTTTATTTAGAGACAGGGTCTCACTGAGTTGCTTAGTGCATCACCGTTCCTGAGGATGGCTTCGAACTCGTGATCCTCCTGCCTCAGCCTCCTGAGTCCTTGGGATTATATGCATGTGCCACTGCACCTAGCCATTTTTTCTTTTCATGCTTCAAAGGGGAAAGTAGAGAATAAGACAGAGGAGAAACAGTGATTGAGTAGAAGGTGAAAGAAAAAGAAAAGGAAGAAGATGAATGTGAGAGTAGGAAAAAAATAATGTAGGTGATAAATATTTTCCCAATGTAACAAGTGATAGGAGAAATGGGGAAAGAAATAGAATAAATATGTGTAAATAGTGATAAAGAGATTATCTGAGGTAATAATAAAGTCAATTTAAGTGTGATTAAAATTCTCAAAAGAAGCATAATGGTTAGAGAAATCAATTAATAATATCAAAATTTGAGGACAGCTGTGTGTGCTGGCACATGTCTGTAATCTCAGTGGCTCTGGAGGCTGAGGCAGGAGAGTCACAAATTCAAAACCAGACTGAGCAATTTAGTGAGGTCCTAAACAACTTAGTGAAAACTTGTCTCAAAATTAAAATTAAAAAATAATAATAAAAGAGGGCTGGGGTATGGGTCAGTGTTTAAGCACCTCTGGGTTCAATACCTGGTACCAAAAATAAATAAATAAAAATGAAAAACCCAAAACAAAATGACAACAACAACAAAATCACCAAAAACAAAAGCAACAACAACAACAAATAGCAGTACTTGGAAAGAAATTTATGGTTTTAAATAATCGTTTTTGGTTTTTATTGGTGCATTATAATTATACATAATAGTGGGATTCATTATAATATAATTTAATCTATCTAATTCCAAAGAACACTGAAGAATGAAAAAACATGAGCTAAGTGTTCAACTTTTCAACTTAAAATGACAGGAAAAAAAACAGTATAATACAAAAGAAACAAAATGGGAAGATTCGTAAATAATTTGGTACAAAACATAAATTACAAAAATAACAATTGAGAAGATTATAAAAATCCCAAAACTTTATCTCTGAAAAGATCAATAATGTAGCATCTATATAGACTGATCAAGACAAAAAGAGTGAAGATGCAAGGAAAGTGCATAAGTAAAAAGGGACAAAACTATTACTGGAAGAAAGACTTTATCTCTTTTTGTGCCACTAAAACTTCAGGAGACAGGTGGGCAGAAAAATAGGTTTATTCAAACCCGCTTTGAGAAAGATACAAGAGATCTTTCTGACTCAAATCTTCATTTTGGGGGTACTTTGTGATGTGGAAACCTTTCCTAAGAGAACAGAAGGAAGAGTGGGATAAAGGACAGGAAATATGCATGTATATATTTAGCTAGGCTGTGTTAATAAAAAATGTGTCAGTCACAGTTTCCCTGGCTCCCATCAAGTCAGGGAGTGTAGGCAGCCCTTCATATTCTCAGTATGAGGAAATACACAATGAAGAAAAGTTGCTTTTAATTTCAAAGGAGTCTGTTTTATAACTACAGATAAAATTTAAAAATAATGAAATATAAACAATTATCTACCAATTAATTTGAAAATAAAGGTTTTCTAAAGACATATTTATAAATATGTATATTTATATGACTAAGTGCCAAAATCACCATTAAATGGTCATGAAATTTCTTTGTGTAATAGCAAACAAATTGAATAAAAGTGAACCAATTTAATTTTTGAGTATGGATAAGGATACTAAGAAGAAAGGTAATTGGGGTTAGGATTGTGGCTCAGTGGCAGAGCGCTTGCCTCACACATGTGAGGCACTGGGTTCTATCCTCAGCATCACATAAAAAATTAAATAAACAAAATAAAGATATTGTGTCCACGTATAACTATAAAAATATTTTAAAAAGAAAGGTAATTGTAGACACAATTTATTCATGAAGATACACTTGTGTACAAAAATAATAATGAAAATGATAGCTATTTGATCTTGTGAATGTAAGAATAGTTTAAGATCATCATAAAACATTGTGAATCAACATATTAATAAAAGTAAGGAAGAAAATTAATATGACTAAAATATGCAGAAAGGATTTCATAAAATTCAGTATCAATCATGAATGATTTAAAAACAAACTCAAAATCATGGAGAAAGATACTTCCTTAACTTAAGAAGGCTATATAATAACAACACATGATGATAATCGTACTCCATGAGAATTTTAGATGTATACATATTCCCTTTAAAATAATAACTTTCCTGTATACATATATGAATATACCAAAGTGAATCTCATCATCATGTACATCCACAATAAGTTAATTAAAAGAACAACTATGGGAAAATGGCAGACACATCAACAGAGGGAAGGAAGCAGGAGTGGGTAGAGAGAAAGGGAAGGAGAGGTATTGAGGTCTGAATTAGAACAAGATATAATCTGTGCTTGTAAAATTATGTCAAAATGGATTCTACTGTCATGTATAACTAAAAAGAACCAATAAAAATACTGATTATTACCGGGCGTGGTAGCACATGCCTGTAATCCCAGCACTTGAGAGGCTGAGGTAGGAGGATCACAAGTTCAAAGCCAGCCTCAGCAATGGTGAGACACTTACCAACTCAGTGAGACCCTGTCTCTAATAAAATACAAAAAAGGGGGCTGGGGATGTGGCCCAGTGGTCGAGTGCCCCTGAGTTCAATCCCCAGTACCAAAAAAAATAAAAATAAAAATACTGATTATTAGACATCACTAACAATTTAAAAAGTAAAATAAAATAATATACAAGATAAGGTGTTCAATATTACTAATACTGCTTAGCATAATACAGATTTCTTAGCTAAATTTGTGTCAATCAACACACATTAACATATTATAAATACAAATATAATGCACATATACTAAACAATATATATTATATGTTGTTTATAAACATAACATGTTGTTTATAAACATGTGTGTATATATATGTATGTGTGTATACATATAACAGCTTATATATACACATATATGATATATATACATATATATGTGTGTATGTGTGTATATGTGTATATATATATATATGTATATATATATATATATATATCCCACTTTATTTCCCAAACCAGTTTAGTGAGAAGAATCAGAAGTTTCAATGGAAATTCTGATTCAGTTGGTATGGGGTATAGCCTAGGGTATCTTTATTGTTAAATATATTCCTAATGTGTTTCTTATGGTTAGGAAAGATAGGAATTGCCCTGATTCTTCTGTTCCCTGAAACCCCATGCTCAAATAGTCATCAAGTTCTATATATAGTTTACCTCCCTCTGAAACATTCCTCAAATCCATCTACTTTTGTCCATTTCATTGTAATTTATTCTGGCATCATATATCATCTCCAGTACTGCAAAAATTTTTGTTGTCCCTGCTTCCAGGTTTGTCACACCACAAGTGATTCTCCACACTTGGAGAAACTTTAAATTCTAGCTACTTGTCAGGGTACTTACACAACAAAAATTTGACAAGATTTCTCCCTTGTTTCAAACCCTCCAATTACTCCCATTCACCTCCAGGCAAAGTTCAACTATGTTCACATTGTTCATATGACATCCTATGTGATCTAGAACCAGTGGATTTCTTTAAGTACATTTCTGCTCTTGCACTTTAAGCCCCAACAATTCCAAATTTCATATTATTACCCATACACAATGACATTTCTCCTTTTATGTCTTTGCTTATATTATACCTTGTTTCTGAAATATCCTCTTTTTCCACCAGTTTTTTACATGGTCAATTACAATGTAAAGACTCTGCTGAGGAAATCATTCATTTGATTGTACCAGCTTGAGCTGGGTGCCCCTACTCCATGCTGTCATAGCATGTTTTATTATACCTTGGCCATTGTTTTTCTTCTGTACAAATTCCTTGAAGACAGGAGGATATCTTTGGTGTCTCTCATTTCTGTATCTCCATAGACTTTTCCAGTTTTAGCAAATAGCAGGTTCCCAGTAAATTATTGTTGAAAAAACTAAATGTTATTTTATATTGCAAATGGAATGTATTACTTACGTATCAGCCAATTGAATTGCATTTTTATTCTAATTGATACTGTAGCAGTTTTTATCGCTAAAATCCTAGAATGTGCTTATTGACCTATTTGCTGTACATTTTTTAGCCTTATATTCACATTAGATCATTTAAAAAAAACTTCAAAGTTTATTTCATCTCAAACTTCGTCACACACTTGGTCAATTTTAAAATAAAACTACTCATTCTTCCCCAAATTATTATTTTTCCAAAAATACTAAGCCATTTTTTAATTTAAAAAATGAAAATTTTATTTCAACAAAAAATACCATGTTTGTGTTTTCAGTTGAAAAGTCATTTAAAACTATTTTAGCTTTGGTCTCTATAGACTTTTACAGAGTTAACTTTAGAAAGCTATTTGCTATATGGGAAAGAAAGGTAAGCACATGTGATTGGTAAAATTCTATAAGTTAAACATTTCAGGCTTTGTCATAAAATGATTGAAGATCATTTTGTCCCAAAGTGATTGGGGTTTTTCATGTCACTAGCTTCTTGGATATGAAATATTGAACAACTCACTGGCTTGACTTTAACTTTTATAGTTGCTTAGTCTGCTCTATGTCATCTTTGAAATTATATTTAACTCAAGTCTGTGGAATAAGTTCAGAATTAAAGTTGTGAGGTATATATTATATTGCAAGGCTAATAGTCTTAAAGACACATGTTTTGAATCTTTTGCTAAGACTTTCATCTACCATAGAATGTTGATGCTCTTTTATAGTTTTTCATCATCTTTAATATAATAATAACATGTGGCAGGTTCAGGTGCAGCCATTCTGTGACATAAATGTGGTCTTATACTATTACTGGGCCCACTCTAGTATGTGTATATGGAACAGAATTTTAGATTACAAAGAATAAAATTGAGGTATAAAAGCCAATTTGGAAAATAAATGAACTGACTCTAGTGAATGGAAATATCTAAAAACAATTCAAAGAGCCTGGGTTAATTTATGCTTTCACAGTAATCCATGAATTATCATTTTAAAAATCCCCCAAAATTCCATAACTTTTTATAATCATATTATAACATCATTTAAAAGCACAAAATAAATTTCAAATATTATTTAATGATAATTTTGATATTTGATCCAAAGGATCTATCTAGAATGAGAGAAAGCAAGAATCACTTCCCATATTAAAACTAGGTTTTGGTAAACCATCAATTTATAATATTTCTAGTAATTATGAATTATCACTAGGCAGAATTAAACTTGGTCTAACTATAATGAATATCTAATCTTATTAGATAAGGATTATTTGCAAATTTCAATGTGATGAAGCTCAGTTCAGGCAAAGATTTAATATACAAATACATATAGATAATGAAAATTATATTGTTAATAATGTTGACAAGTCTGATATTTTACACTACTTGTAAGCTAAGAAATAACCCATTACAATTTCATTGATAGTTACAGCAGATATTAGACTTCTGGGTCAAAGACAAAGGATTTTATTACTCATAGCACAGCAAGTGGATGAACACCATGCTCACATGCCAGCCCCCACCCGAACATCACAAGAATAACACAGGGTGTTCCACATAGTGAGTTTTCATTACACCCGAGGAATCCCCCCAAATTAGAAAGCCCCTATTATTTATAATGGGATGCAAACAAACCTGCTTTAATTTGTTCTAGAGAAAAATGAGTCTTCCCTTTTTCTGGAGGTAAACATTATCTTTATCTTCCTAAGCTGTTTGCTATATAAACATCTTTGAAAGGGTAGTCTAGAACAAAGGTAGCCAATAACTCTGCTCATAAGACATGGAGAATTGTGATAGATTCATGGAGAATTGTCTCCCAATTGTCATTAATTAATTATATTTATTTCAAATTGCTCTTTTCACATATGAAATTGTAATACAAACGAATTGGCTCTTAGATCTCATCACCTAAATATTTTCATGATGTACAATTTGTCCCTCTATATATTAGGGGAATTGGTTGCAGGACCCCTCATTCATGAAAAAATCTGTGGATCCCTAAGTCTCTTCTATAAAATGGAATGGTATTTACATATATCCTATGCACATCTGCCTGTATACTCAAAATTGTCTCTAGATAATTTATAATACTTAATACAATGGAAATGCTATGTAAATATTTGTTATATGTATAGTTTGAGAATAATGTTAAGGAAAAAAATGTCTCTATAGGTTTAGAACTGACAGTATTTTTTCAAATATCTTTAATCCACCGCTGGTTAAATCTACAGATTCAGAATCCACTGACATGGAGGGCCCAAAGTATATAGGCTTCTGTTGTTTTAGACAATTTGTTTTGTCAGTTACACTTTACATGTTAGGTACTTATAACAATTTAAATACTTGGATTGCTTTTGTAAGGTCATATAATTCTCCTGAAGGTACAATATGGTTAATGGCTTGTATTAGTGGCTCTGCACGGGCCATTCACTTTTCATTCCAATTGTGCAGCTGTATCACGGTTCCACAGAATGATTCTTGAAATCCTTAGTCAAGTTGCTTCTTTTAAAGGTCATGTTTGGACAATCGCTGATATACTGAAAAGGCATAACTTTGGGATATGGATGGAGATGATAGTTTATTGATATAGAAACCTGTTTGACTAATGCACATTTTGACATCTTTTCTTTCATTAGGCTTGTTTCTGATGGATCAAAGACATTATTTGATGCAAAAGTAATTTGATGGGTTGTCAAGAATTTCTGTTTCCGTTTGGTTACATAATCAATATTCCTTGTATCTGTATAGAGGTTAAATAGGCATGCCTTATTACTATCAATTATCTTCATGTGCCATTTTCTCTCTTGCTTTTTTGATTTGCCAAAGACTATGAAGGTATTTAAAAAATGTGTGTTGTGTCAAATAATGAGTAAAATTTACTGTGGGATTTTGTTACTCTTGCATTATCCTGAAGTGTGTAAAGTCGTGCAACTATTATATAAAAATATTCATGATGGCACCAAAAGATGCAAGTACCATAGGCCCCACAGGGTGCATATTAATTAAAGTAACTGGCAAGCTATTTTGGTTGATTTTATAATTCTCTTTTATATGAAATTGAGCCACATTCTCACTGAAATTTATTAAAAGTAGCGTATGTGGAACATTGGAAATTAATCTATCATATTTCACATATTTGAAAATTGAAGAGGCAAGGGAAAATGTTAGATTCTTAAAAATAAATTTTCTCAACATTTGTAGTTAGGTTTACAACATAATTGTCATCTAACTTCAAATTTTAGATAAACTAATAGTATAGTGTAAAATGTAGTGCTGAAATTGCAGGAATATATTTTTTATAACTAAAAATATGAAATCTTGTGTAATAACAAGATGCTTCTGCAAAGGATAAAACATCAATGCTGATAATGATTTGTAATTACCACTCTGTAAAATAAAAGCTTGTTTTTTTTAATGAATAATTTGAGAGAAAAATAAGACATTTCTGTGGTGATTTGAGTAAAATTTTCTGAGACGATCTCTAAGTTTATTTCTAAACTGTGGATCAATTTCTTAGAGCTAACTCAAGGGAGATAAAGTCCTGCTCCTAAATCCATTATCTTTATTTTATTTAGATAAGCAACAAAAATTCCACCAGTTCGCAATTTATTCAGTTTCCACAGTTTCTTTTTAAAGAGCAAATGCTTGAAAGAGGAGTAAGGACTACCAGGCTTTCATATAATCCGATGAATTACATGGATTGGTTCCACTCCGAACTCAATTGTGCTATATATGTGATCAATGACAGGTTTGACTAGAAAGTTTGCGAGTTTTTTTCGCTGGATCACTATATGAGATTGAGCTGATATGGGTGGGATACTGTAGTACATGTGTAGGGGTGGGGTTGGGGAATGTGGTTTTGGGACCACAGGAAGAGACTCCTGCCTGATAAATAATTCATTAGGCAGGAATAAGGAAGAGCTGTGTAGAAGGAGGTGTAAGTATAATAATGAAAGATTTTGTCTACTTTGATATTTTACTCAGTGTTAATACTTTCATTACATTGCCCACAGGTACTAGGACTTGAATTGAGGATAGTATCATTTCTATGATAGCTCAAATATATTAAGGATTAAAGAGGTTTTTGTGTTACCTTACCCCATGTCAGGGTGAAAGCACTCAATTGCCCACTGCTGAAAGGGTTTGGTGGCTGGAAACTTCAAATTGAGTCCCTCTGAGAACTGGCCTTGAGGACAGCCTACCTTATCTCCAATCACAATCCTTTCCTAAAGTCAGCTTGCATCTAATGAATGACTGGTCAGCGTGAAGGTGTAAAGGCATAGCTCCTTCATTTGGGATGATACTAAAAAATATATATATATATATATATATATATATAATAAATAATAAATAATATTTCTGGTCAGCGTGAAGGTGTAAAGGCATAGCTCCTTCATTTGGGATGATACTAAAAAATATATATATATATAATAAATAATAAATAATATTTAAGTATATAGTATATATAATAAATAATATTTTATTTTATTTATAGTATATATATAATAAATAATATTTTAGTATATAATTTTATATATATATAATAATTGAACTCCAGAGCTCCCCCAGGAATCACCTAAGGCCTTTGTTGTGACTGCATCATGATTCGACTTTTCCCTCTGCCCAATTATATGCCCTCATAGAATATTCATCCTACTCCTAGATACACTTCCAGAACACATATTTATATCTCAAAAGTCCACTTCTTAGTGAACTTAACTTGAAACATGTACTGAGAATTTTATCTAAAATTGCATTTTTATTGGGAACTGAATTTCAAATTCCAAGCATTTTATTAAGTAGATAATCTTTCAATGTGCCATCTATTTGCTTGTATTTTGGGAAATAACACTCCTGCACCTTAGATTTTTCTAAGCATACATAAAGCTTTTGTGTTAGCACATTTGATGACCTTGATTACATTGCTCTAAATGTAAATCTTTGAAAATGTGTCCTTATCTATGTCCAGACAGAAGTAGCTTCTTTTTTTTATATAGCTATAAACATTACTTCTTTTGTTAGCTTAATTTCTTCAAGTCATTCCCTTCATGCCATACTAACAGCCATAATTACATTTATGGATCAGTATCACACTGATGCAAAATGTGAAGTTCAATAGGTAGTTGTCAGCAATTGAATTTTTCCTTGCCATGTTTCAATTCTTTTTAATACTTTCCCTTCATTTCCTGCTCCACTGTTTCTCAAAAGAACAAAAAAAAAAAAAAGTCTTAACTAACATCTGTTAAACCTTGTATTGATACTTGAGGTCTAAGTATAAATTATATTTGCATTAGAAAAAGCATGAGAGAAAAAGGAAAATTGTAAGGAGAAAAATAAATTTTCCAGAGACTGTAATCCAATATCCACGCTGACTAATTTAATAAGATGTGATGTTATGTACATCCAAATTGTGCATGTTAATTCTTTTACCATTTTAGTTCACAGCAGGAATTCTAGGTATTATAAGGAAGAAAGAATGCTTAGAAGAGAACTAGGATGATTTTTTTCTCTCTTTTTTAGGAGAAGAAAAAAAGATACCCCATAATTTCTCACATAGGCATCTATGTTCTCCCAATTATTTCAATTTTTATTTAAAAAGGCATGAAGTTCAATTCTGTCAAACAAGCTAAATGAACAAATTAATTTAAGTTCTTACTGTTTCATATTATTGGACACTCATATCATAACTTTACATCTACATTTTTAGAGATAATTTTACCACTCTGAGAAATTCAGCATGTCATAGGAGTTAACTTAATTTCCTTTTGCACATCAGCTTGTTTGGGTTTTAATTGCTGTTGAGTAGCCTGAAATGACTACATGTAACAAGATGATAATTTACTGAAATATGACATGATCTAGGATGCAGAGAACTCATCAGATTTATTTGTGAGCTTGGAATCATGGGAATCAACTGTCAGATCAGATGTTTGTGGGGGTGGCTAAAAAGAGATACTGGGGCAGATTTAAGTGAGATTATCTAAATGAGAATACCCACACTCCCTATGTGTAACGATGACTGTGGATGCTTCAGCTTCATATTCTTAAGACTGGCACTGGGAAAAAAATGTCCTACTCAAATCTTTCATCTATAATACAGCACAGAAGAATAATTTCAGTCTGAACTCTCAATGAAATGCAGAGAAGGAAGGACAGATATGCTTTGGCATTAACTCAAATGAATGGTAGTTTAAGTAGGGCAGAGAAACATAAAGGCTGGAATATATGCATATTCAAATTACCCATCTGCACCATCTACTTACACTTGAGTCATTTCTACATGCTTATTACCCAGAAACATTTTAATGAGGTGCTCACTCTCCATACCTGAGTTAATTTGCTTCTCCCCAAAGACTATTTGTGATGTGATTCTAAAAGAAAAGCAGGAGACAGCTGAATATTTCACAGGTATATTTCAGAGAAAAAGCCCTTATATGAACCATCTCAATGGGAGTAGTTCTATTTTTGGTTAACCTGTAAGATTAATGCATGTGTCAATAAAAAGAAACATTTTAACTAGAAATAAGTAATATTAATAAGGTGGGAAAATAAATCTTAAAATATCCATTTATTGTTTGCTTGTTGTGAAAAATATGAAATGGCTGATACTGAAAGATAAAGGTATAAATAAAAGAAATATGTAAATCATGTCAATTTCAAAATTATTATATATGTGAAAAAAAATATTTTCAGAGCATCCAGCATTCTAATCAAGCCATTATATATCTTATTAGATATTTTAAATAGTATCAAGAATTTCAAAATCTTGCCCCATAGTCCCCGTACTAATCTCATCACAAAGAGAAATGTGAGTATAGTAAAATGTGAGCTTAAATTTTGTAATAATTATCAATTCATATACAGTTGAATAATTCTTTTCAAAAAGTAGAATATCGAAAATGAAAGATTTTGGAACATAAGTATGGTTAATATCTTTTTATGTTAAAATACAATGTGCAGACTTCTAAGATTATTTATGAATACACATTATAAATTATGACATTTCCTTGAATGAAAACTGTGTCTATTATATACAGAATTTTTTCTTTCATAATTTCTATAGAAGAAATATTTTCCCATATAAGCTCAGGTATTTGTCTCAATCCATTTTCTGTTGCTATAACTGAATATCACAGACTTAGTAATTTACAAAGAAGAGCATTTTATTTAGCTCATGGTTCTAGAGACTGGGAAGTCTAAGACCATAGCTCTAGCTTTGTGCTTAGCATCTGGATCTGGTTACAGCCTTTTTTTTTTTTTTTTACATGTTAAGAACTATTTGATTGATTGATCGATATTGGGGATTTAACACAGAGGCTCTTTACAACTGAGTTACAACCTGGTTAGGGCCTTCTTACTGTTTTATAACATGGTGAAAAGTATGGCATAAGCTGACCATGATTTTTAGCTAAAGCATGACCTAAACTTTTGTTTCTAACATATCTCAGGCGTTGGTGGTCCTGCCTACAAAAGGCATGTTTTAGAACAAGTCATTCCTACAATAACCTATTTTCAACTAATCTATTCATCCAAGAATGGATTAATAAATTCATTAAGGTAAGCCCTTATGACACAGTCACCACTGAAGTTCCCATCTGTCAAACACCGTTGACACGTGTTTTGGGGGAATAAGTTCCTTGTTGGGGACTTAAGAACACATGGGCCAAAAGAAAGAATAGAAAAACTTAACTCTCTGGTTGCCTCCCACTCCCTGATACAGAACTTGGCCTAATCAGGAGGCATTCCCCTGACGTGTTGTGAGAACTGAAACCACCCTAAGGATAGGCCAGGGGCTCCGCCAATGTAATCCGCCTATGCTCCTTATGTGTCCCTATGATCTTTTTGCTGATTGGCCCATGTCTTCTATAAACGCCGTCCATCTTCTTCAATAAACGAGTTCCAGCTCTGACCGGGCTCCCTGGTGCGTCCCTGATTGTCTTCCATCCTCAGAGCTGGCGTGGGCCTCCAGCCGGCTTCTACTGTTCTTGATCATGCCTCCACTGGGGTGAGTTTTTCCCCAAGCCTTTTCCACTGGCCGGAAGAAGCTAAACCCAGGTCGGGGGAAACTAAAAACCCCAGCAACTCAAACAAAACCCCCAACAGTTCCTAACATAAAATTATGGGACACATTCAAACCATATTAAGTATATACTAAAGTGATCTAGGTCTCAGTTTCCTCTTGTAAGATGGAGACTGAGTTTTTGGGAAAAATATTTCACAAAACTACTTTAATTTTTGAAAATTGCATGATTTTATCAATTTATAACAAAGTAGAAAGGAAAAGAGAGACACATGAACTGCAAGGCAGACCAAAAATAATTACCAAGATGGCAATAATAATTGTCATCATGTATTAATAATTAATATAAATGTAAATTCATTATAGTATTCAATCAGAAGATAGAGGGGCTGAATATATGCAAAAAAATCTGACTATTTGCTCCATATGAGTCTCAATTTAGATTTAAATATACACACAGGCTAAAAATGAAAAGATAGTAAAGATATTTCATGCAAATGGTATTCAAAAGAGAGTAGGGGTGCTTACATATATCAGACAAAAATAAACTTTAAATCAAAAACTTTTATAAGAGAAAAGGAAGATAATTATATGATGATAAGAGTTTAAATCACCAGAAAGTCATATCAATTATAAATAAATAAATATGCATATATTTATAATATCAGAGTTCCTAAATATGTAAAATGAACATTGACAAGCCTCAAGGGAGAAAAAGCAGAAGTATAATAACAGTAGGATACTTTAATTCACCACTTTCAATAATGGATACAACATACAAGTGAAAAGTCATTAAGGGACTGAAAATGAATAGCAGTATAAACTAAATGGATCTAACAGACATATAAGCAACATTCCACCCAAGGATGGAGAATACACAATCTTCTCTAGCACACACTAAACATTCTCCAGAATAGACAGATGTTGGGTCACCAAACAAGTTTTAACAAATTTAAGGAGACTGAAATCATACCAAATATCTTTTCTGACCACAATGGAATGAAACTACAAGTAACAGAAGGAAAATTGGGAAATATGTAGACTTTAAACAGCACACTCATAAATGACAAATGAGTCAACAAAAAAATCAAAATGGAAGTTAGAAAATGTCTCAAGACAAATGAAAAAGAAAACATATCATAGCAAAACATATGGGATGAAGCACCAGCAGTATTAAGAAGAAATTTTATAGCAATACATGACTACATTAAAAAAGAAGGAAAATCATAAATTAACAACCCAAATTTATACTTTAAGGAATTGGAAAAACAAAGTCCAAAGTTAGCATAACTGAGGAAATGAAAAATATTAGAGCAGAAATAAGTGAAATAATAGGATAGAAAAACAATGAAGCTAAGATTCAGTTTTGTTTTATTTGACAAATTAAAATTTTATATTCTTTTGGTAGTGAGGATTGAACCCAGGGCTTCTTTACTATTGAGTTACATCCCAGCCCCCTTTTTAAAATGTTGAGACAGGGTCTCCTTAAGTATAAACTAAATGGATCTAACAGACATATAAGCAACATTCCACCCAAGGATGGAGAATACACAATCTTCTGGCTAACTTGTTGAGTTGGCCTTGAACTTGTGATTCTTCTGCCTCAGCCTCCTGAGTCACTGGAATGACAGGCATGTGCCATTGCACTTGGCAAATTTTACATTTTTTGATGTATAATTTGATATCTTGATATGTGGGCACGTTATAGAACAGCTAAACCAGCTATTCAACATGCATTACTTCACATATCTAAGTTTTGTGGTTAGAACAGTTAAAAAACCTACTTAGCAATTCAAAAATAATAATATACTAACTACAGTTATTGTGATGGACAATAGATGTTTTAAATTTTTACACCTAACTGAAATTTTGAGTCATTTGAATAACATCTCCCAATTTCCCTAGCCTTCTAGTAACCACCATTTTTCTCTATCTGTAAGTTTGACGTTTTTGAATTCCACGTATAAGTGAGATCATACTATTTGTCTTTCTATACCTGATTTTTTTTACCTTAGCATAATATCCTCCAGTTTCATTCTTGTTTTGCAAAAGGCAAAATTTCATTTCTAATGGCTGAATACTATTCCATTCTGTATGTACACCACATTTTCTATATCTGTTGATGGACATATAAGTTGATTACATATCTTGGTCATTGTGACTAATGCTGCAATGAACACGGAATAACATCTCTTTAACATTTTGATTTCATATAGTTTGGGTATATACCCAATAGTAGAACTACTAGATCATATAGGTAGTTATGTTTTTAATTTTTTGAGGAACCTCCATTTTGTTTCTATAATAGCTATACTAATTACATCCTAATCAACAATGTGCCAAGGTTCCCTTTTCTCCAAATCCTTGACAGCACTTATTATCTTCTGTCTTTTTGATAATAGCCCATTTAAGAGATGTGAGGTAATACTTGTTATGGCTTAAATAATAGGTGTTCTCCAAAATCTCATGTGTGAGACAGTGCCAGAACATTCACAGGTGAAATGATTAGGTTATGAGAGCCTTAATACAATCAGAAATTTTTCCCTGATGGGGATTAACTAAGTGGTAACTGAAGCCAGGTAGAGTGTGGCTTGATGAGGTAGGCATTGGAGGCATGCCTTTTGAGTATTTATTTTGTATCTCTAGAACAGAGTCTCTCTCTCTGCTTCCTGTAGCCATGTCTTGAGCTGCTTCCCTCCTATAGACTCTTCTGCCATGATGTTCAGCCCTACCTGGAACCCTAAGGAATGGAGTGACCTGTCTATAGGCTGAGACTTCTGAAGCCATGAGTCCCCAAATAAACTTTTTCTCCTCTAAAATTGTACTTGTCAGGTATCTTAGTCACAGCAGTGAAAAAAGCTGAATAAAATGTATCTCATTGTGGTTTTGATTGTGTTTCCCTAATGATTAGAATGTAGAATGTTCTTTCTGATATCCTTTGACATGACTTCTTTTGAGAAATATCCATTTAGATCCTCTGCCCATTTTTTAATTAGGTGAAATATTTTCTTACTATTGAGCTGTTTGGGTTTCTTATGTATATTAATATTAACCCCTTATTATATATTTGGTTTGCAAGGATCTTATTCCATTATGTATAGTGTTTATTCACTGTGTTGATTAAAGCTTTTGTTTGATGAAGTACCATTTGTCAATATTTACTTTTTGTTTCTTGTGCCTTTGGGGTATTCTCCAAAAATCCTTGCCCATTACAATGTCCTGAAGCATTTTCCCAATGCTTTCTTTCAGTAGTTTCATGTCTTAAATTTAAGTTTTTAAACCCATTTTCAGTTGAGTTTGGCAAGTGATAAGAAAAAACAGTGTAGTTTCAATCTTTTGCATGTGGGTATATAATTTTCCCAGCACCTTTTTATTGAAAACTGTCTTCTCCACTTCATGTTCCTAGGACATTTATTGAAAATCATTTGGCCATAGATATATAGGTTTACCTCTAGGCTTTCTAGTCTTTTCCATTGGTCAGTGTGCCAATTTTATGCTAATACCATGTTGTTTTGGTTACTACAACTTTGTAGTATATTGTGAAGTCAGTTAGTATAATGATTCCTGATGTGTTCTTTTGGCTCAATATGGCTTTGGCTATTCAGAGTTTTGTGAGTGTGTGTGTGTGTGTGTGTGTGTGTGTATGTGTGTGAGTGATTCTCCACAAATTTTAGGATTGTCTTTTCTAGTTTTGTGAAAAATATTATTGGTATCTTGACAAGTATTGCAATGAACCTGTAGGTCACTTTGGGTTCTATCAAAATTTTAATGATATTCATTATTTTGGTTGAAAAAACAGAATATCTTTACATTACTTTGTGTCCTCTTCAATTTATTTTTTTAAAAATTTTTAATTATTCTAATTTGTTATACACGTTTGCAGAGTACATTTCATTTCATATTACATATAAAGAGCACAATTTTTCGAGTTGCTGGTTTAATATAAAGTATTTTTACAATTGTGTCTGCATACATGTGTTTAGGGTAATCATGGATAACTCAGTCTGCCATTATTCCTATCCCCTTGCCCCCTCCCCTCTCTCCCCCCTCTTTGAATAATTTGAAGTGACGTTAGCCAATCCCAAAAAACAAAGGTCGAATGATTTCTATGATATGAAGATACCAACTTATAAAGGCAAGAGAGAGGGAATGAGAGGAATGAAAGAGCTCTTCAATTTCTTTAATCAGTGTCTTATAGTTTTATTGTGAAGAGGCTTCATCTTTTTGTTGAATTGATTCATATTTATTTTTTGTAGTCACTATAGATGGGATTGCTTTGTTGATTGCTATTTCAGAAAATTTGCCATTGACATATACCAATGGTGATGATTTTTGTATGCTGATTTTTCATCCTGCAACTTTAATGTGCTGTTGGATTCAGATTTCTAGAAAACTTTTTGAAATGTATCTTCATGAATTATAGTTGCCTCTAGCTTTATTTTGATTGTTTCTTTGTCTGATTTTAGTTCATGGTGAAGGTGGCCTCATATCCTTAGTTTAGAAGAATTCCCTTCTCTCCTAATTTGTGGAATAATTTAAGTAGAATTGGCAATAGTTCTTCTTTAAATGTTTGTTAAAGCTCAGCAGTGAAGCCATATGACTGTAGGCTGTTCTTTGATAGAAGACTTTTTAAAATAAATGATTCAGTCTACATTACTTGTTACTGGTCTGTTCAGGGTTTTTGTTTTTTCATGATTCAATGTTGTTAAGGTGTACATATCTAAGAATCTTCACCTCTTCTATATTAGCAAATGGTTGGTATATAGTTGTTTATAATAATCTTTAATGGTTATGTGTCTGTGGTATCCATTTTAATGGCTCCCATTTCATTCCTTATTTTCTTTGAGTCATCTATTTTTCTTTAGCTAAAGGTTCATCAATTTTGCCTTTTCAAAGAAACAGCTCTTTATAATTTTTAATATTTGTTTTTATTAATGTGTATTAATTGTACACAGCAATGGGATTCACTTTGATACATGCACACAGTGTGCATTGATCATAGACACCTACCCTTTTTCTAACTTTGCTGCCCCTTTCTAGAACCATTTCCAGTCACTAGTAATCATTATTCTACTTTCAGATTGACTTTTTAGTTTCTACATATGAGAATAAGGCATACTTTTTTTTCCGTGTCTGGCTTATTATATTTATCTTACTGTACTCAAGTTCCATGCATTTATCAGTCAATGACAGGATTCCATTCTTCTTTATGGCTGAACAATAATCTTATACACACATATACACATATATACATGTATGTACACACATACACAATAATATCTGATGGAGTGTGTGCGTGTGTGTGTGTGCGTGTGTGTTATCTTAGCTATTGTGAATAGTGCCATAATATACATGGACATGCAGGTATCTCTTTTGTGTGCTGACTTCATTTTTTTCAGGATATATAGCCAGGAATGGTATATCTGGATCATATGGTAGATCTATTTTTAGTTTTTTGAGGAACTTCCATACTATTTTCCATACTGGCTGTAATAATTTACATTCCCACCAACAGTGTATAAGAGTTTTCCTTCACAGTCTTGCAAGTATTTGTCATTTTAAAATTTTATTTGATAATAGCCATTATAACTTGGGTGAGATGATATCTCATTGTAATTTTGATTTTCATTCCCCAGATAGCTAATTACGTTAAGCATTTTTCGCATGTTTATTGCCCATTTATATTCCCTCTTTTGAGAAGCATGTATCCAGATCTTTTCCCCAATTTTACATTGGTTTAACTTTTTTCTTATTTTTAGTGTTTTGAGTACTTCATATATTCTGGATATTAACCCACGGTCAGATGAATACCTGGCACAGATTTTCTCCCATTCTGTAGGTAGTCTCTTCACTCTGGTTTTTGTTTCCTTTTTTGTGCAGAAGCATTTTAGTTTGGTGCAATCCCGTCTGTTAATTTTCGCTTTTGTTTCCTGCACTTGTGGAATCCTAACTAGAAAATCATTGTCTGTACCAATATTTCATAGTGCTTCCCCTATGTTTTCTTCTAGTAGTTTCAGAGTTTTCATTCTTACATTCATATAATTGATCCATTTTTAGTTGATTTTTGTACAGGGTGAGAGATAAGGGTCTAGTTTCAGCATGTGGGTATCCAGTCTTCATAGCACCATTTATTGGAGATAGTCTTTTCTCCAGTGCATGATTTTGGCACCTTTGCCAAGAATCAGTTGGCTGTAAATAAATGGGTTTATTTTTCAGTTCTCTATTAATTGGTCTGTATGTCTGTTTTATGTCAATACCATGCTATTTTATTATTATAGCTTTGTGATAGTTTTTGAATTTTGGTAATGTACTGCCTCAAGCTTTTTTTTAACTCTTCATATTGCTTTATCTATTCAGCGTCCTTTGTGGTTCCATACAAATTTTAGGACTCTTTCTCTGAAGAATAAGATTAGAAATGTGACAGTGATTACATCAAATATATAGATTATTTTTGGTAGTATCAATATTTTAACAATGTTGATTCTTTCATTCCATTATCAAGGAGTTTCTTCCATTTACTTGTGTCATCTGTAATTTTTTCATCAATGCTTATAGTTTCAGTGTATGGATCCTTGAATTCCTTGGTTAAATTCACTCTGAAGTATTTTAATTTCTTTGCTACTGTTGTAAATAAAATTGTTTTCTTAATTATTTTTCAGATAGTTTGTTATTAGTATACAGAAACGTTACTTATTTTTCTATGTTGATTTTCCATTCTGAAAATTTATATTGAATTGTTTATCAATTCTAACCATTTTTTTTGGTGAAGTCTTTAGGATTTTCTCTACATAAGATCACACCATCAGCAAACATATATAATTTTCATTTCTTCCTTTCCTATTTAGATGCCTTTTGTTTCTTTTTCTGACCTAATTTCTCTAAATTCCATTACCATATTCAAAATAACATGAAAATGATCATTCACCATGATCAAGTGAAATTTGGTCTCAGCATGCAAAGTTGGTTCAACATATGTAAACCAAGAAATATGATTTGCTATATTAAAAGAATTAGAGGAAAACATATTATTGTGCCAATATGTGCATGAAATTTGGACACAATTCAATATCCTTTCATGATAAAAATTCTCAATGAAGTTGGTTTAGAAGGAATGTTTACCTACACAGTTAAGGTCATATATGGCAATCCCACAGCTAATATATTCACTGAAGAAAAAACAAAGAATTTCCCTCTAAAATCAGGAACAAGAAAAGGATTGTCATTTTTATCAGCTCTATTAAACATATCTATGAGTTTTGATAACCCATAAAACACTTATCTAGTAGTATTATAGAATTACAACATTATGTAGTTTTTTAAAGAGTGCTAGAAGGAAATTTAAAAACTAATGTAAATCCATCTTTTAAAGATATAGTGTTATGGGCTAAAAGTTTGAGTCCTCAGAAAATTTTTATGTTGAAATCCTGATTTTCAATGTGATGGTATTAGGATATAGGGCCTTTGGATGGTGATTAGGTCACCAGGGTAGAAGCCTCACAAAAAATTAGTGCCCTTATGAAAGGGTCCTCAGAGGACTCTCCTTCTCCTACTGAGATGTGAGAACATCGCAAGAAGGCAGTCTACAACCAAGAAGAGTGTCACCAGGACCCAATCATGCTGGCACAGTGATCTCAGACTTATACTTCCAGAACTGTGAGAAACAAATTTTCGTTGTTTATCATGTACCTGGCCTATGGTATTTTGCTATATCAATCAGCCTGAATGGACTGAGCACAGGGACTATCAGATTCAGTGATATTTAATTACTTGCTATAAAACCAGCTGCCAGTAAGCTATGACTAGTTTGTCTTCTCCAAAGCAGGAATGCCAGATTTTCATGGCTTGAGTTTAAATGTATTCAAAGAAATATAACAAATAGTTTGTTTTACTTACCTTAATTCAGGTTTAATCTTATTTAAATCACCAATATCCTTATTTCAATGTATATCGAAAGTTTGCTAAATTTGATCACCAAATAATGCTTCAGATTGAGCAACAATGATCTGCCTTTGCACACAATTGTATATACTGAACATTTTTTTAGCCAGCTATAAAATATATTCTTTATTAATTCATTCAATTAAGTATTAAATGCATGCTTATTTTGAGCACCTGTTTTGTGTGAAGAAAAGGTACTTGCATTAAAGAAGAAAGAAATTTTCCAACACCAGTTCCCAAAGCTAAACTATCAAAAAACACAGTATGTATTCAATAACATCTATTTTTATGCTGTGCATACCCTTCTGTCATCAAATCTTTCTGTCTTATAGCTTCAAAAGGAGCTTATGATAAATGATAGTCTACATCTTTGCTTTATATTTCCTTTCAAATTACTTTTCAAAATGCACACATATATCATGACTGTTGAGCATTGTTGTGTGAATTGCAGGACATGAAGGTATAATGCTTCCTGCCCAGTGTTGCCCTCTCTCCACAAATAGCAGTAAGGATAATAGTTTAATACTTTAATAGTTGTTTAAGATGTATCAAAGCAAATGCTAACTCTTGTTTCATTTTCAACTACCCAGGGATTTTTTCTAGCTATAAGTATCCAATACATTAAATAATTTAGTATAATTTAAAAAAATGCTTCTTTCAAGACATCTTTCCCTGGAAGACAAAAATCTCATCTTACTTTACATTATCATGGAATTTCAGAAATTTATTCAACTCAATGCACAGGTCATATTCAGGTTGGTATAAATTTTATTTATGATATACCTTCACAGAATGTATTTCTTTAGGGCTCCCAGAAACTCAAGAATGTGCACAAAAGTAAGCAATCCTAATACACAAAGTACTTTTATAGTCGGGAAACTGTCATTTATTGAATACCTATGATCTATCAAGCTTTATTATGGGCTTCTTAATATGTTATTTTCTTTCTGTACAATAATACCACTATACTGATATTTTATTTTTATTTTACTATTGAGAAAATTGAAGCTGAGAAGTGTTATCCTCTAGGGCACAGTTGTGTAGCTGTGATTTCCACTGGGCAACCTTGTCCTATGTGTACAGCTTTGAATGTTTTTTTGTCAGCAAGAGGGAATGAGAAAATTTAATCATGATTTCTCAGTCCTCTAAATTTCTCCATGACTTTGAGTATCTGAATCTATCTTTCACAGTTCGTAAGTCATTCTCTCAGGCTTTGAACCAATTTATTGGGGCCTAGAAACTTGAGCTCTCTTCAAAAAGCCATCCTTACTTACCTTGGATTTCAGTTCTATTATAATGTTTGCTCTACTATTTCCAGTTTGAGTAACCTTGAATGAGGTAACTAAAGCACATTAGGGGGTTGAACATTTCTGGTTTCTTTCCAATCATGCTGTATTCCCCATCAATGATTTCTTCCTGCCCTCACTAGATGAAGTGCTATAAACAGCATTGCTTATTGACCTCAAGGACTGGAACAATTGACAAGCATTCTGACTCATCAACTATATTCTTTCCTTGGGAATACATTAGAGATGATTAGGCCATTTCAGAGGATTAGATTTTTTTCAAAACTTGCAGCACAGTTGATCATATTTTAATGCTAGCAGCACTTTATAGAGAACACAGAAGTTGTAGTTTAAAATAATACTGATTTATTTTATAGAATCATTGGACATAGACCTGTACAAAATAGATTATATATACTTGTTTTTATAAATATATTTTAGAAGAAGAAAACTTTAAATTGATCCAAACCAGCAAATCCTCTTGATTAGTTCACCTTGCCAGAAACATATGCGTAAAGTATGTTTAGCATCAGAAAATTTCAGTTTCCCTGTAGGCTAAGTTCTAAATAGATAGTAAGTCTGGCTGTTCTAACTGTTCTCCATCTATCACTGTATAGCCCCTTAGAGAGTAACTTCTTCCAGTATATCACAATCTGGATTTTCTCATTACATGAAAAAATGTTCTTTCAAGTGTTATTATATTTGATTTCATTGCATAAGTCTTCAAAAACTTGCTTTGGCCAAAACCTTTCCTTGAGGATGTTAATTTTCTTCCACAGTATAAATCAATTTGAGAATTACCATGTGTTTGAATAAAGTAAATAGTACAGCAATCAAAATATCAAAACATGTACTATAATAAATGACCAGGAGAAATATTGTCCAGGAATAAGGAAAGAGAGCCATGGTATGAGAATGTCAGACCTTGGAGATTGTCTCATATTGCAGACAATGAAATTAAGGACCAGAAAGATGAAATGACTCACTCAAATCACAGGGAAAATTTGTTACTAAGCCATGAAGAAAACACATGTCCTGGGAAAGCTGTTTATCCCAGTGTAGTGCTTATTTTTAACATTTACTGTGCATCTGAATTATTTGTGCAATGGTTAAAAACACAGATGCTTGGACTTCATCTCTAAAGATTTTTAAATTAATTCATTAGTGGTGAGACCAAAACACCTGTATTTTTAAAGCTCTCTCCTATCTTGGCTACTTCACCAAGAATGATAAGTATCAAACTATAAAATGCTGCCTCTCTAAAATTACAAACATAAATCATTGTCTTTGAAGCTACAATGGAGATGTCCATTCTCTTGAATGAGTCTATTAAGACTCTCACTTGATAGAGTGCATTGGAGAAGCTATTACACAAATGGTGTACTTATGAATAAATATTGGGGTATTTTCCCAGACATGAGGGTGAACAGCCTTCAGTTTAAGATTAGTACAAATCTTAGGCTTTATTAAAAAAAAAAAACAGGGAGTAGTTATTGAAACAAAATAATGTTTTCTGAATATATAATTTTGATGCCTTACATTAAGAAATATCAAGGATATTCCATCTCTTGAGGTGATCAATACTGTCAAACAATCATCTATAAACAACTCAAGTCATGAGTGTTCCAAACTTCTGGACTGACATCTCAAGGGAAAATATTACTAGTAGAGTTAAGTCCATCTACCTGTATTACCAGACTTTTGTCCCAAATTAGTAATTGATTTGTGATCTGTTTCAGCTTTGTGGCTTCCTTTTCATCTGACCACTTGTTGCAGAGGACCCAAAAACACTGTATTCCAGAAAAGAAGCCCATCGAGAGTCAATTAAGATATCAGGTTGTGGTTAAGTGTATTGGAATTCAAAGTTATTACTTTTCCTTAGATTGAAGTGAATTATGATCTCCTTGAGAGAAGATGCATTGCCTTATTTATCATTTCTAAGGAACTTGATTCAGGGCCTATGCAGAAACCAGGATTCATCCTGGATCATCAGGTCCTGAATTTGGATAGCAGTGAAGTATTGAAGGTCCATGCTGGAAGCAAAATATGAAACTAGCAATTGTGAAAATACCCTGAGAAAATAAGTTTAGATTCAGTCTACATTCAAAACTCCACAAAATGTAGATTGAGAATCAGGGGATAAGCTATTAGTATGGAACACTATTGGCATATGACATTCCTCTGTCAATGTCGACTCAGACACTAAGATGGGATAATCCTACAGTTATGTTCAGTTAGTAAGCAGAACTCTAGTAAGCTGGGGAGATTAGGATGAAGAGTGCCCCTTTTCACTGACTAAGCTTCTACTCCAAAGTAAATTTAAGAAAGCTCCCAGGTATAAGGGCTTTCCTCTTTGTCTCTTGAGTCTTTGGAAAGCTAGGCCCAAGACATATTTTCAAGTTCCTGACAGTAGCACAGGTGAAGAAGGAGAATTTGGTTTGGTATTTAAATGAAGGCTTTAGATTTTTTCCAAATAAAAATACAAACAAAATGTGTGGTATTGGAATTAATTAATAATTCACACTGCCTGAAATCTTTTCTGGAATGAGAAAGGAAAATATATGGTTTGAATGTGTCCCCCAATAGAATGAAAGTCAAAACTACAATGAGATTCCATCTAAGCCCAGTTATAATGAATATTATAAAAAATGCTGGTGAGGATGTGTAGAACACTTACATAATGTTGGTGGGAATATCAATTAATACAAGCATTATGGAAAACAGAATAGAGGTTTCTCAAAAAACAAAAAATATAGATCTACTATATAAGTTAGCTATCCTACTTCTTGGTATACATATCCAAAGGGAATTAAATCTATATGTCAAAGACACATCTATATTCCCATATTTATTATGCCATTATTCACAACAGTTAAGATATAGAATCAGGATAGATGCCCATCAAGATATAAACGGATAAAGAAAATGTGGTGTATATACACAGTTAGGTAATATTCAGTCATAAAGAAGGAAGAAATGCAGTCATTTGCAGCAAAATGTGTGGAATTTGGGGGAAATTATGGTAAATGAAATAACCCAGACATAGAAATGCAAATGCTGCATGTTCTCATTCACATGTGTAAACTAAAGAAGTTGACCTGAAAGAATAGTGACTATTAGAATTTAGGAAGGAGAGGGAGGGTGGACAAAAGAAGATTGGATTTGATTAGTGCATGTTGTATGCATGTATTGAAATATCATGTTTAATCCCATTAATATGTATAATTAGCATATGTTAATAAAGTGCATGTTAATAAAATTATATATTTTTTTAATTTTTTATTATTTATTTACTTATTCATCATGCACAAGTATAGTATCTTTTTACATACAACTGCTTGTATACAAAGTATATAAGTACCATTCAGATCTTCAATCATGCATTTAGGATAATGATATCCATCTCATTCAATCACCAATTTTTTTCCAACCCCCCCCTTACTCCCTCCCTCCCCTCCCTTTCCGTTGACCATTCTAGTGTTCCTCTGATCCTATGTACCCCCTTCCAACAACTCTGTGAACCAGCCTCCTTATATCAGAGAAAACATTCGGTACTTGGATTTTTGAGATTGACTAATTTCACTTAGCATTATATTCTCCAACTTCATCCATTTACCTGCAAATGCCATTATTTTATTCTCTCTTATTGCTGAGTAAAATTCCATTTTGTATATATACCATATTTTCTTTATCCACTCATCTACTGAGGGGCATCTAGGTTGGTTCCATAACCTAGCTATTGTGAATTGTGCTGCTATAAACATTGAAGTGGCTGTGTCACTGTAATATGCTGTTTTTAAGTCTTTTGGGAATAGACCCAGGAGTGGGATGGCTGGGTCATAGGGTGGTTCCATTCCCATTTTCCCAAGAAATCTCCATACTGCTTTCCATAGCTGTTGCACCATTTTGCAGTCCCACCAGCAATGTATGAGTGTGCCTTTTTCCCCACATCCTCTCCAACATTTATTGTTGTTTGTGTTCTTGATAGCTGCCATTCTGACTGGAGTGAAATGAAATCTTAGAGTAGTTTTGATTTGCATTTCTCTAATTGCCAGTGATGTTGAGCATTTTTTCATGTATTTGTTGATTAATCGTGTATCTTCTTCTGAGAAGTGTCTTTTCAATTCCTTAGCCCATTTATTGATTGGGTTATTTGCTTTTTTGGTGTTAAGTTTTTTTAGTTCTATATACATTCTAGAAATTAGTGCTCTATCTGATGTGCATGTATTAAATATTTGTTCCCAATTAGTTGGCTCTCTATTCACCTCACTGATTGTTTCTTTTGCTGAGAAGAAGCTTTTCAGTTTAAATCTATCCCATTCATTAATTCTTGGTAATAGTTCTTGTGCTACAGGATTCTTATTAAGGAACTTGGGGCCTAATCCGACATGTTGGAAATTGGAGCTTACTTTTTCTTCTATTAGGTGTATTGTCTCTGGTCTAATTCCTAGGTCCTTGATCCACTTTGAATTGAATTTTGTGCATGGTGAGAGACAAGGGTTTAATTTCATTTTGTTGCATATGGATTTCCAGTTTTCCCAGCACCATTTATTGAAGAGGCTATCCTTTCTCCACTGTACATTTTTGGCACCTTTGTCTAATATAAGATAGCTGAAATTATATGTATTAGTCTCTGTGTCCTCAATTCTGTACCATTGGTCCACCAGTCTGTTTTGGTGCTAATACCATGCTGTTTTTGTTACTCTTGCTCTATAGTATAATTTAAAGTCCGGTATGGTGATGCCCCCTGCTTCACTTTTCTTGCTCATGATTGCTTTGGCTATTCTGGGTCTCTTATTTCTCCAGATGAATTTCATGACTGCTTTTTCTATTTCTTTGAAGAATGACATTGGGATTTTGATTGGAATTGCATTAAATCTGTATAATGTTTTTGGTAGTATGGACATTTTGACAATATTGATTCTACCTATCCAAGAGCAAGGTAGGTCTTTCCATCTTCTGAGTTCTTCTATGATTTCTTTCTTTAGTGTTCTATAATTTTCCTTATAGAGCTCTTTCACCTCTTTCATTAAGTTGATTCCCAGGTATTTTATTTTTTTTGATGCTATTGTAAATGGGGTAGTTTTCATCATTTCCCTTTCAGAGGCTTTGTCACTGATGTACAAAAATGCCTTTGACTTATGGGTATTGATTTTGTATCCTGCTACTTTGCCAAATTCATTTACTAGTTGTAAAAGTTTTCTGGTAGAGTTTTTTGGGTCTTCTAGGTAAATTTATGTCATTAGCAAATAGTGCTAATTTGAGCTCTTCTTTTCCTATCTTGATCCCTTTAATTTCTTTCGTCTGTCTAATTGCTCTTGCCAGAGTTTCCAGTACTATGTTAAATAGCAGTGGTGAGAGGGGGCATCCCTGTCTTGTTCCAGTTTTTAGAGGGAATGCTTTCAATTTTTCTCCATTTAAGATAATGTTAGCTCTGGGCCTTGCATAAATAGCTTTTATAATGTTGAGATATGTCCCTGATATTCCTAGTTTTTCCAGTGTTTTGAACATAAAGGGGTGCTGTATTTTGTCAAATGCTTTTTCTGCATCTATTGAGATAATCATATGATTTTTATCTTTAAGTCTATTGATGTGATGTATTATGTTTATTGATTTCCGAATGTTGAACCAGCCTTGCATCCCTGGAATAAACCCCACTTGATCGTGGTGCACTATCTTTTTGATATGTTTTTGTATCCGATTTGCCAGAATTTTGTTGAGGATTTTTGCATCTATGTTCATTAAAGATATTGGCCTAAAGTTTTCTTTTTTGGATGTGTCTTTGCCTGGCTTTGGAATTAATGTAATATTGGCCTCATAGAAAGAGTCTGGAAGAGCTCCCTCTTTTTCTATTTCTTGAAATAGTTTGAAGAGCATTGGTATTAGTTCTTCTTTGAAAGTCTTGTAGAACTCTGCTGTAAACCCATCAGGTCCTGGACTTTTCCTTGTTGGTAGCTTTATGATGACATCTTCTATTTCTTTGCTTGTAATCGATCTGTTTAAATTGTGTATTGCCTCCAGATCCAGTTTAGGCAAATCATATGACTCTAGAAATCTGTCAATGCATTCAGCATTTTCTGTTTTATTAGAGTACAAGTTTTCAAAGTAATTTCTAATTATTTTCTGTATATCTGAGGTGTTTGTTGTGATATTCCCTTTTTCATCACAAATGTTAGTGATTTGAGTTTTTTCTCTTCTTCTTTTCGTTAGCATTGCTAAGGGTCTGTCAATTTTGTTTATTTTTTCAAAGAACCAACTTTTAGTTTTGTCAATTCTTTGAATTGTTTCCTTAGTCTCAATTTCATTAATTTCTGCTCTGATTTTAATTATTTCCTGTCTTCTGCTGCTCTTGGTGTTGATCTGTTCTTCTTTTTCTAGTGCTTGGAGGTGTGATGTTAAGTCGTTTATTTGTTGGTTTTTTTTCCTTTTAAAGAATGAACTCAGTGCAATGAATTTTCCTCTTACTACTGCCTTCATAGTGTCCCAGAGATTTCTATACGATGTATCTGTGTTCTCATTTACTTCTAGGAATTTTTTAATCTCCTCTTTGATGTCTTCTTCAACCCCTTGTTCATTCAGTAGCATGTTGCTTAGCTTCCAGTTGTTGGAGTAGTTTTTCTTATTCCTTGTTTTGTCATTGATTTCCAATTTCATCCCTTTATGGTCTGATAGCATGCAGGGTAGTATTTCTATTTTTTTATATTTGCTGAGATTTGCCTTGTGACATAGTATATGATCTATTTTGGAGAAGGAGCCATGTGCTGCTGAGAAAAAAGTGTATTCATTTACTGAGGGATGAAATATTCTATATATGTCCGTTAGATCTAAGTTATTAATTGTTTTAAGGAGGCCTAAGATTTCTTTGTTTAGTTTTTGTTTGGATGATCTATCCATTGGTGAGAGAGGTGTGTTGAAATCCCCTAGAATAACTGTGTTGTGGTCAATTTTACTCTTGAACTTGAGAAGTGTTTGTTTGATGAATGTAGGTGCTCCATTATTTGGGGCATATAGATTTATGATTGTTATATCCTCTTGATGAATGGTTCCCTTAAGTAGTAAGAAATATCCATCTTTGTCCCTTTTGATTAACTTTGGCTTGAAGTCTACCTTATTTGAAATGAGAATGGAAACCCCTGCTTGCTTCCGCAGGCCATGTGAGTGATAAGACTTTTCCCAGCCTTTTACCTTCAGTCTATTGATGTCTTTTTCTATGAGGTGTGTTTCTTGGAGACAGCAGATTGTTGGGTCATTTCTTTTAATCCATTCAGATAATCTGTGTCTTTTGATTGGCGAGTTTAGGCCATTAACATTCAGGGTGATTATTGAGATGTGATTTTTATTCCCATCCATTTTTATTTGTATGATGATCTTTAGCTTGATTTGGTTTCTCTTCTGGTTGGTATTTCCCTTAGTTTAATATCTCCCTTTGTTGATTTTCATTGTTATTTTTCTCTTCTTCTTCATGAAAAATTTTGCCCAGGATGTTCAGAAGTGCTGGCTTTCGAGATGTGAAATCTTTTAACTTTTGCTTGTCGTGGAAGGTTTTTATTTCATCTTCAAATCTAAAGCTCAATTTTGCTGGATATAAGATTCTTGGTTGACATCCCTTTTCCTTCAGAGCTTGAAATATGCTATTCCAGGATCTTCTTGCTTTTAAGGTCTGGGTAGAAAAATGTGAACAAAGTCTGATTGGTTTCCCCCTATATGTAATCTGCTTCCTTTCTCTTGTGGCTTTTAATATTCTCTCCTTGCTCAGTATATTAGGCATTTTCATTATAATGTGTCTTGGTGTGGATCTGTTGTGATTTTGTATGTTTGGTGTTCGGTAGGCCTCTTGAACTTGGTTTTCCCCATTCATTCCTCAAGTTTGGAAAATTTTCTGTAATTATTTCATTAAATAAATTACTCATTCCTTTGGCTTGAAACTCTGCCCCCTCCTCTACCCCAATCACTCTTATGTTTGGTCTTTTTATGTTGTCCCATAATTCTTGAATGTTCTGTTCTTGGTTTCTTACCATTTTTGCTGTGTAATCTAGATTTTTCTCTAGGATATATATTTTGTCTTCATTGTCTGAGGTTCTTTCTTCCAAGTGATCTACTCTGTTGGTGATACTTTCGATTGAGCTTTTATTTTGATTTATTGCTTCTTTCATTTCTGGAATTTCTGTTTGGTTTCTCTTTAGAGCCTCTATTTCCCTATTGAAGTAATCTTTTACTTCCTGTATTTGTTTATGGAGTTCTTTGTCAAAATGATCTTTCACCTCCTGTATTTGCTCCCTCATCTCATTTTTGAGTTCATTCTTAAGTTCCGCTAACATTTGGAATATGTAATTTCTGAATTCCATCTCTGGCATTGCACCAACTGTGCATGGTATGGAATCTACTGAGGAGGTATATTGATTTGTTTGTGTCACTTTCTTCCCTTGTTTCTTCATATTGCTTGTGCGTCTATTCTACCTGCACTGTGGGACCTTGTCTACTTTGATTTTACCTTAAAACCTTATGTTGCTCCTGTAGTACAATGCTATCAGATCCCCTTATATTTCCTTTACACTTTAAAATCAAACACTTACTATTCAGAGAATCCCAGTTTGATCACAATGTACAGATTTAGTTAACCCAGATGTTGTTTCCAATTTACTCTGTATGCTTCTGATGGGGTTTTAAAGTTTCAAGTAATGGACAGAGAGGTAATATGTTTAGGAAGAAGGAAGTGAGTGTATTGACTTGTTCTTTCTTAGAAAGTATGAAAAGAGAGTTCTATGGAAGTGGTTTAGTATCAGCTGACGAGAGAGGAAAGAGAATGGAGTGAATGAATAGATGGAAAGACTGATTTACATATAAACCTAACTTATGTGGTGGTTGAGAGGAGAAATAAAGAAAGATGGAAAAGAAAAAAAAAAAGAAGAGAAAAAAAAATAACCAAGGAGTAGTAATTAGTGTAAGAGAGAGGAGAGAGAGAATAAGTCTAGAAAATAGAGAATAAACCATATATAACACCACTTTGCTATATATTTCAATTGTACACGTTCTAGAAATCTCAATTTGTGCATATAACTTGTTTTTTGCCTCTGTTGAGAATGCAATGGCAGGGTGTAAATAGGGAAGATGAAGGAAGAAAAAAAAATATAAAAGTGAGAAGGAAGAAAAGAAAGAAAAGAGGAGCAGAAGCACACAAACACACTGTCAATCAAAACAAAAACAAAAAACTCCCAAGAAACAACAAAACAAACAAACAAGCAAATAAAAACAAAAACGTTGAACCCAAGAACAAGTCTCAAACAAATGGACCCTTGGAAGCCCTTCTTTTTTCCCTTCCAGTTTAAGCCACCTGACCCAGATCATGTACAGTCAGCAACCCTGTTAGTGGAGTCAAGGCTGCACCTTTGGTCCTTGCAGAGTGGCACAGTGGAATAGTGGAAGGGGCTTATCCTCAGGCTGGGCCCTGCTTACAGCAGCAGGGAGATGCTACTATGGGCCTTGGAAGCCAGGCAAACTGGTGGCGGGTTCTCTTCTTCCAGAGGGCAGGTGCCTACCTCTTGCTCTGGTTGCAGCTGGGCAGGTCGCACTCCCCCAGGGAGTGGAGGAAGCACTTCGCCAGGTCTGGCCCCGCGTGTGCAGCAGCCTGGGGAGATGCTGTTCTGGGCCCTGAAGACCAGGCAAGCTGGCCAGGGCTGGGGTTTCTCCTTCCAGCAGGCGGGAGTCTACCTCTTGCTCTGGTCGCAAATGGGCAGGTCGCACTCTTCCCGATAATGGAGGAAGCCCTTCCCCAGGTCTGGCCCTGCGTGCAGCAGCAGGGAGCTGCTACTCTGGGCCCAGGCGGCCAGGGACACTGGCGGCTGGGTCTCTCCTTCCAGCGGGCGGGTGCCTACCTCTTGTTCTGGTCGCAGCTGGGCAGGTCCCACTCTTCCCGGGAATGAAGGAAGCCCTTCCCCAGGTCTGGCCCTGTGTGCAGCAGCAGGGAGCTGCTACTCTGGGCCCAGGCGGCCAGGGACACTCAAAATTATATTTTAATAAAAATTATTATATGAATGTGTCCCCCAAAATATATGCATTAGATATTTAATTTTAAATGTAGCAATGTATACATACAAAAGCAAAGGAGTAAATTCTGAAGGAATAAGACTCAGACAATGGTCATATACAGAGACATTGGATAATAGGTAACAAAACACAGAAGAAAAAAAGAATTTTTATTCTTTTTTAATATTTTAAAATATTGTTATTGATTTTTTAAATCATATATAACATTCGGATACATTTTGACATAATCACAATACCATGAAAATAATTTGCTCTAATTCAGTCCCTATCACTTCTCCACAGCCCATCCCCTGCACCCGTCCCCCTACTCTACTGATCTTTCTGAAATTTATTTATAGTGTTTTATTTTTAAATTCGTGTCTGTGGATATAATTGAGATTCACTGTGGTATATTCATGTATGTGTATGTGAAATTTCAGTCAGATTCATTCCACTGTTCTTCCCCTATCCAATCCCTCCTTCTTCCCCTTTAGTCCCCTTTATTTACTTTACTGATTTTTCTTTTATTTTGGTAGAATTCCTTGTCGCAATTTTTCCTTTTTCTTTTTCTCCCCCACCCCTTATTTTGGGTTAGTTTCCTCATATAAGAGAAAACATTCAACCTTTGACTTTTGGGGACTGGTTTATTTCACTTTGTGTGATAATCTTAAGTTCCATCCATTTCCTGGCAAATATCATAATTTCATTTTTCTTTAGGGCTGAGTAATACTCCATCATGTATATATCATGTTTTCCTTATCTGTTGAAGGGAACTGAGTTTGGGTCCATAGCTTGGCTATTGTGAATTGTGTTGTTGTTATAAATATTGATGTGGCTGCATCCCTGTAGTATGGTGATTCTAAATCTTTAGAAAATAGAAGGTGCAGTGGGGTAGCTGGGTCATATGGTGGTTCCAGTCCTAGTTTTTTGAGGAATCTCTGTACTACTTTACAAGTGCTAATTTGCAATCCCACCAACAATGTATGAGTATACATTTTGCCCTACATCCTTACCAACAATTATTATTATTTTGATAATTGCCATTCTGACTGGAGTAAGATGAAATCTGAATGTAGTTTTGATTTGCTGGAAATGATTATTTGTTTAAGGTACTGGGGATTAAACCCAAGAGTGCTTTACCACTGAACTATATCCCTAGCCCTTTTATTTATTTATTTATTTTAAAATTTTGAAACGGTTTCTGAGGCTGGCCTGGAAATGTGATCCTGCTGTCTGAGCCTTCCAAGTTGCTGAGTCTCAGGGATTAAAGGCATGCAACACTGCACTCATAAGAAATTATATAAATGTCCATCAAATGATAGACAAACAAAATGTGGTATATCTATACAGTGGATTGTTTTTTGGCAATGTCCATCAGATAATGGAAAAGACTGCGTTATATTGTTTGATAATGGAAATAAGTACTGATACATGTATAGAAAATAAAAATGCTGAACTGCTGATATATGCTCTGATATGGACGGGCTATTGAAAACATTGTTAAATGAAAGAAGACAGTCATGAAAGATCAGTTAGTACACAATTCCATTTTATATAAAATATCCAGATTAGGCAAGTTCATAGATATGGGAAGTACTTTAGTGTTTGACAGAGGCTAGAGAGAAATGGATAATGATAAATGGATGGTGGTATACACTGGATTTCTTTCTGGGATTTAAAAAAATATTATGAAGTCAGGTGCAGTGGTGCATGCCTGTAATCCCAGTGGTTTAGGAGATTGAGGCAGGAGGATCGCAAGTTCAAAGCCAGCATCAGCAAAAAAGCAAGGTGCTATGCAACTCAGTGAGACCCTGTCTCTAAATAAAATACAAAAGAGGGCTGGGAATGTGACTGAGTGGTCAAGTGCCCCTGAGTTAAATCCCCAGTACCCCCACAAAAATACTTTGGAGTTAGTTGGTGGTGATGTTTTTGCACAACACTTTGAATACACTGTATTTTACAGTATAATTTTTGCCATCACATTAACATATTCATGAGTATTCTATGAATCCTAATCTTGTATCAAAGACAGTTTTGTAATAAATTATATTTAAATAATATCAGCACAATTTAAAAATATATAATGGTTGTATTTCACTTTTTTTGCAAATAAAATTGTCATAAAATCTGCAATGATTATGCAATAAAATGTGGTACTAAAATATTGAGTTGCACATTTTGAAATGTTGAATTTTATATTATGTTTGTTTTATGTCAATAAAGATGTTATTAACAAATTCAGGGCCCTCACAAATCTTAGCAAATAAAACATTTGTGTAATCCCTTGCATTTTTTTTCCCGATCATAATGGAATGAGATTAGAAATCAACAGCAAGCCAGGTATGGTGGTACATGCCTATAATCCCAGCAACTCTGAAGAATGAGGCAGGAGGACCACAAGTTTGAGGCCAGTCTTGGCAACTTAGTAAGACCCTGTATCAAAGTAAGAAGGGATGGAGATGTAGTTCAGTGGTAGAGTGCCCCTGGGTTTAATCTCCATTTAAAAAAAGAAATAAAATAAATAAATAGCAAAAAAGAGAAATATATATATATATATGTGTGTGTGTGTGTGCGTGTGTGTGTGTGTTTATATATATCACATACACATGGACATTGAATGATATACATTTGATACATTTGAATAAAAATGGGTCTTGGAATGATGGGAGAAATAAAAATTTCTTAGAATCAAATGTGAATAGTGAAACAATGTACCAGAATTTCTGGTACACTATGAAGGTAGTTCTAAGAAGAAGGTTTATAGCACTAAGTGCATACA
Organism: Tamias sibiricus; assembly: GCA_025594165.1. Taxonomy (NCBI): domain Eukaryota; kingdom Metazoa; phylum Chordata; class Mammalia; order Rodentia; family Sciuridae; genus Tamias; species Tamias sibiricus. The sequence continues at coordinate 107,114,697 of CM046667.1, forward strand.
TTTTTTTTTAAATTCCACATAACCAACCTAATGTTATAATTGAAGGCCATAGAATAGTAGGAACAAACTAATTCTAAAACCAGTAGAAGATAAATAATTAAGATCAGAGTCAAAATTAATGAAATAGAGAACAAAACAATATATGAAGGATCAATGTCACAAGGAGTTGATTCTTTGAAAGATAAGCAAGATTGACAAAACCTTAGTCAGACTAACCAAAAGAAAGAGAGAAGACCCAAATAAACAAAATAAGAGATGAAAAAGGAGTCATCAACATACACATCTCTGAAATCCAGAGGATCATTAGGGACTATTTTGAGAACTTGTATTTCAATAAAATTGGAAAATCTAGAAGATATTAACAAATTTATAAGCATATATTACCTATCCTAATTGAATGAAGAAGATATAGAAAACCAAAGTAGACCAATAGAAAGTAATGAGATTGAAGCACTAAAAAAGCCTTAAAACAAAGAAAATCATAGGCTTAAATGGATTCTCACCTGAGCTCTACCAGATTTAAAGAAAAAACTACTGCCAATCCTCCTCAAATTATTTCATGAGATAGAAAAGGAGAAAACACTCCCAAATTTATTCTGTGAAGCCTGTATGATGGTGATAACAAAACTTGATCAGGACACATCAAGAAAAGAAAAGTACAGAACAATAGCTCTGATGAACATAGATGCAAAAATCCTCAATAAAATAATGGCAATCCACATTAAAAAACAAATTAAGAAAATTGGAAACTATGATCAAGTTTAATTCATCTCAGGAATGCAAGGCTGATTCAATATATGCAAATCAATAATTGTAATTCATCACATAAATAGAATTAAAGACAAAAAATCACATGATCATCTAAATATATCCAGAAAAAGCCTTTAAGAAATTCCAGAAACCATTCATGTTAAACACACTGAAGGGATAAAAGAAACCTTATCATCATAAAGGCCATATGTGACAAACCCAAAGACAACATCATTCTGAATGAAGAAAAACTGAAATAATTTCCTCTACAATCAGGATGTCCCTCTCAAACTCCTGTTCAATGTAGTACTTGAAATCATAACTAGAACAATTAGGCAAAAAAAAAAAAAAAAAGAAAGAAAATTAAAGGGATACAAATAGGAAAAGAAGAAGTCAAATTCTCTGTTTGCTGATGACATGACCTTATACTTAGAAAACCCAGAAAACTTATCCATGATTTCTAGAGTCGATATCAAATTCAGCCAAGAAGCAGGATACAAGATCAATACACACACACACACACACACACACACACACACACACTCAATAACTTTCTAATTTGCCAATAATGAACCTGCTGAGAAAGAAATTAGAAAAACAATTCTATTCACAATACCCTTTAAAAAACCCTGAGAATAAATCTAACCATGAGGTAAAAGACTTCCACAATACAAATTATTGAATATCAAAGAAAGAATTAAAGAAGATCTTAAAAGATGAAAAAACTTGTCATATTCTTGGGTAGGCAGAATTCATATTGTCAAAAGTGCCATATTACAGAAAGTGACCTGCAGATTCAATGTAATCCTTATCAAAATAACCAATAACATTCTTCACAGAACTAGAAAAAAAAACAGTCTTAAAATTCATTTGGAGTAATAAAAGACCCACAAAAGCAAAAACAATCCTGAGCAATAAGAGTGGTACTGGAGACATCACAAAACTGATCTCAAATTATACAACCAGAGCAACAACTTATACAGTAAAAAAAAAAACAGAATGGTATTGGCATAAAAAAGACACAAAAATAAATGGAAGACAATAGAAGACACATAGAGACAAACTGGCTTAAATATAAACATCTGATCCTTGACAAAAGTGTCAAAACCTATGTTGGATAAAACATACCTTTTTAACAAATCATGCTGGTAAAACTGGATATCTATGTATAGAATAATAAAACTAGATCCCTAGTATTGGTATTTATCCAAAAGAACTAAAATAAGCATACTATAGTGATACATGCATACCAATGTTTATTTTTGCAGAATTCACAATAGTCAAGTTATGGAACCATCCCAGGTACCCTTCAATAGATTAATGGATTAAGAAAATGTGGTATATATACACCATGGCATTTTACTCAGCCATAAAGAAGAACGAAATTATGTCATGTGTTGGTAAATGGATGGAACTGGAGAAAATCATAATAAGTGAAACAAATCAGAATCAGAAAGTCAAGGGTTATATGTTTATCTCTTATATGTGGAATAAGGAGAGGGAGGGGGGTGAGGGAGAGAAGAAGAGAGAGAGAGAGAGAGAGAGAGAGAGAGAGAGAGAGAGAGAAAGGATCTCATGAAAGCAGGCAGGAGACCCATAGAGTAGAAGAAAGAGAACAAGAGAGAGTGGAGAGGGGAAGGCATGAGGAATTAATGAAGATTGAAATCTACCGAATTTTGCTTTGTCCATGTATTAATATATCACAATGAATTGTGCTTTTATACATAATTTTAATGTTCTAATTAAAATAATAATAATAAATAGAAGGGCAATCAGTAGAGCCAAGGATATCAGAGGGAGGCAAAAGGGGAGGGAAAGGGAAAGTTCTAGGGAATGAGATTGATAAATTATGTTGTGTGCATGTATGAATATGGTACAATGAATCCCAGTAGTATGTATAGTTATAATGCACCAAAAAATTGAAGGACCTCTATAAACCTTGGCAAGAATTACAATGCATTCAGAATAGATTCTCAAACTTTTCATAAATATTTCTTCTTCCAAACCATTTTAAAGGTTCTCTTTTCATCTATCTCTTCCAAATTAATCTCTCAAAATGGTACCATATTATTAGGGAAAAATCAGTTATATAAACTTATGAAAATGAAAAGTTTTATTTTGTCATAAGTAGATATAAAAAAATCAAATTTCTTCATTTAACTTCTTGTGTTCCAAAGTCTGATTTGTACTAATGTGTTTGGGTCTGGTAATATTATTTGCATCAAAAATCATTGGATACTTCAGCATGCATTTAGAGAAAATGTCATATTTTTTTTTGTTCAAATTAGAAATTCAATACAAGCCCAATCAGCTGGGCCTATCAAGTTTCAGAGATGAAAGCAAAATAAAATAGAGAAAAAGAAAAAGGTAATCCTTAGAAATTCAAGGTCTTTCAGTGCTCTGGAGACTGCACAGGGATGTGTGTGTGTACATGCATGCACGTGCACACATGTGCACGTATGTGCCCAAGGGCAAAGGTGTGAACGTGGAAGGCATAAGAGTCAGACAATAGTCATTTGGAAACATTACCTACTAAAATGGCAAATAAATAATATCAAAGAATCTTTCTGCCTTTCTGTGGGAACTTGCAATGTTCCCAAAGAGCTTGATTGCAAAGCCCCACAATGCAAAGCCACAAAATGTATGAAAGTTTCATAAATAACAATGGGCTCTCATTTTATTTTCTTTCTCTTTTTAAATAAAGATTAGCATGATATAGGACATGTTCTTTTCCTAGAAACTTTATTGAAATATGACTAATATTAACAAACTGCACTATTTATATTTGAAATGTACAATTTGATAAATTTGGAATACATTCATGTCTGTGAATCTATCCTGATACTTAAAACAATATCATTTCAACCACCCATAGGTTTACTAGTGGTACTTTGTAATCTTTCCCTCCTTCTCCACCTCACTGTATTTCTGCCTACCTTTACAACAACCCCCTTTTCCCTTCTCTTACAATAACTGCTAATCTGCTTTCTGTCACTATAAATTATTTTGCATTTTCTAGCATTTTACATCAATGGAATTTTCCAGTATGTATTTTTCCTTTTCTAGCTTCTTCTACCTTGCACATTATTTAAGATTTGTATATGTCGATGAGTATATTAATAATTTTTATTGCCTATTCCACAATTTGTTTATCCTTTCCTGTTGATGGGCATTTGAATCATTTTCAGTTTGGGGCTATTGTAAAACTACTATAAATATGTGTATATGTCTTTGTGTATGTTTTCATTTGTTGAATTTTAAAAAATATACAAGCATCATTAATATGATGTTGGAAGTCAGAATTTATTTTAACTGAATAATAGTATGTTAGTTTTGTTTCAATTCAGAATTAACTTCTTTCCAGGGCCATTATATAAAACTTTCCCACAAAATGGCAAAACTACAACTCATTTGAGTTCTGTATTATAAACTGTCAAATCATCATTTAATGTAATTATATTTTCCCTATCAAATGTATATTACTTTTTAAATTTAAGATACATTTTATATTAATGGTAGGTGTTTTGAGATATAGGCAATATTTTTCTTTACACTCTTCATTTATGATTTTTTGCCTTGTATAATTTGTAAAATAAAAAATATTATATAAATTATGTAATTTTCTCATTTTTCCTCAAACAATTTGAATTTTATATTATGATTTATTATAATTATTTTAATTTATTTCTCCATGTATTTACATGTATCCTAACATGTAAATTAAAATGAAAAATGGAGAAAATAATGAGATTTCTGGAGTTTGAGAGAATTTGATGAATGGGAAGAAATAAATTTATTTAGGTTTGTGATAATGTACAAAGCACCCTGAAGTTTCCTAAAATAATTCTTTTTTTTTTTAAGATATTTTAGTTGTCAATGGACTTTATTTTGTTTATTTACATGTGGTGCTGAGAATTGAATCCAGTGCCTCACTCATGCTAGGCAAGCAGTCTACCACTGAGCCACAATCCTAGCCCCCTAAAATAATTCTTTATTAGACTCAAATTGATACCATTTTCTTTTTAAAAAAAATTATTTATTTACTTGTACACAATTTAATAGCATTTATGTTTACGAGGTGCTGAGGATCGAACCCGGGCCGCGCACGTGCGAGGCGAGCACTCTGCCGCTGAGCCACAACCCCAGCCCCTCTAATAGTTTAAAGTCAAAACATTGTTTACCAAAATTACTTAGTAATTGATACCATTTTCTTATTTTGTTTCAAATAAATGGTTTTGCCTGGTGTTGTGGGACAAACCTGTAATCCCAGGGGCTTGGGAAGCTAAGGTAGGAGGATCTCAGGTTCAAAGCCAGCCTCAGCAAATTAGTGAGACTTTAAGTAACTTAGTGAGACCCCGTTGCAAAATAAAACATAAAAAGACTGGGAATGTGGCTCAGTGGTAAACCACCCCTGGATTCAATCCTTAGTACCAAACAAATAAAATCATGGATTTTTGTAACCATTATCATCTTGTATATTCAAAAGCCAAAAACCTTCATTTTGCCCACAATCTTAGAACGAATTAATGTGGAGCTTAGTAAAAGACCATAGGTTTGAAATATAATTTATTTATTTTTTATTTGCATGTAATAGATAATAAAGCAATATAATCCTTCATAAAAAGTACATGAATGTTCAGGGAAATGGAAACAAATATGTAACTGAAAAAATTTAGTTGGAAAGTGATTATAAAAGGATGATGCATGTGCACAGAGTACCAATGTTATAATACTTTGGAAATTTTAAATATCTGATGACAATTAAAAAGCAGCAGTACTCTTGTTTAAATTGAGTTGCCCAAATATATAGCAATATTAATATTATTTCGTATTCAATATTTTTCAAGAGTTTTCATTAATTCAAAGTTTTAATTACATTTAAATTTGTTAAGGGATCAGTTCCTAAATCAGTCATAATCATAAAAAATCAAAAATAGCTACAGTAAAATTTGTTGAAGGAACTGTACCACTTAATTACATTGAGACTATGTACTGAAATGCCCATTAGTAGCCTTTCAACTTCAGAAAACATATTATATTCATCAATTATTTAATGATAAAGTGAAAGAGTTTTTCCTTGAATCATCAAGTTCTAGTTGTATTTTCTAAAAGTAAAATGTATTAAACTAATACATTTGAAATCATTGAGATAATCATAGTCAAGTACTTCAATTTAATCAAACATGAAATATTTCTGATTATTCAGTGCCTGAGGCTTGCATTTAAAATAATGTTTATCATATTTTCAGAATTATATAAGAAACACATAACCATTATAAAAATTTGGAAAATATAAAAATTGTGTGAAGAAGAAAATTAAAATCAAGCATCATTTCATTACTCAGAGCAGAAATTTCCACTGTTATTTCTAATATACATCCCTTCAGTTTTTCTATGCTTTTTGTATATTATTATAACATAGGGATCTTAGTCCACATATAATTTTCCATCCTTGTTTTTCTCTTAACATGACATTATTGAATTTGCTTCCTCCTTTTTATTCATGCTCCAGACCACTTTGGTTCAACTTTCATCCTTACCATTCCCAGTGAAACTTTTGTACCAAATGTACACATTTCTGTCTTCATCTTTCTCAACAACTCAAACTACATTGTTAAATATGGTAGCCACTAACCACATTTGCTATTAAAATTAGATTAACAAAAGAAAAAACAATTTAGTTCCTTAGTCACAGGAACTGTCTTTTAAGAGCTTATAGCCACTGGTGGGTAGTGACTATTGTGTTGGACAGCACAAATATAGAACATTTTTATCCACATGAAAAATTCATTTGGACAACTCAATGATTTTTTTTAAAGTATTTATTTGTTTGTACACAATGTCTTTATTTTTATGTGGTGCTGAGGATCGAACCTGGGCCGTGCACATGCTAGGTGGGTGCTCTACCGCTGAGCCACAACCCCAGCTCCCAACTCAATGACTTTTGACAAAATTTTCTACTCAATGCTCCTCAAGAAAGTTTCCTCTCTTGGTGTACCATACACAGTCCTAATTGTGGAAAAGGACGCTAGAAGATGAAAGAAAGTACCTAGAGACAGCATGTAAGACACACAATTTGTTGAAAAATGCTTATAGGAAATGTTCACTGGTGACAGGCTGGAGAGATAGTACATTGGACCCTCAAAGGTTTCACCAGTAATGCCTGGAGATATTACTACAAAAATAGTACCTGTGTCCCTCACAATAGCTTGTCTAAAAGGTAGATGGCTGAATGAATGGTGTTTATCCTTGCCATGGTTTATCATTTACTTAAATTCATACCAGTAACCATGGGGAGGGATATTTTACAGGTTAGGTTACTAGGCTACAGAAGCAGTGACATTATTACTTTAGCTTGCTTTGTCCCATTTTATGATCAGCATCCCAAGGAACTTGGTGTGCCTTCAAGAAAGCAGCTGTCAACAGATAACACTAACTTACTCTCATTCCCAACATACATGAGAGAAAGTCAGTGTCCTTTGAAATAATATTTACCTGGACATTCTGGCCCAGATTGGCATTTGTTATTCCTTTAACTTGGATAGGTTCATAGAAATGGAGAGGGGCCCTTCAGGGACATAGTGTTTCACTGTCCTCCTTTTCTCCAAGGATGACAACTTGGCTTCTATTAAAATACACTATTTTGTTTTTTTCTTCTACTTTACTGCTGCCTCTTGGTCTCATTTACTGTATCTTCTTCCTTCCAATCTAAAAATACTAAAATTTAGTTCATATACCTCTATTGTTTCTACTTTTTTGTCTTAACCTTAGGTGATCATATAAAGTTCTACGGACTTAAACATCATCTATGATCTGGCTACTCCCAAAGTTGTATCTCCTGTTCTAACCCCTAATCTTGAAGTCCAGACTTGTAAGCATAATTCTCTACTCCACATCTTTGTATCTGACTTAATATGTATAAACTGCCTTATTTCCAACTGTTCTAAACCTATTCTTAAGTATGGCTTAGCTAAGTAAACGGTTCCACAAACTACCCATTTACTCAGTCTAAAAACCAAAAGAGGAATATACATATATGAAATACCACAGTGAATTTCACCTTTATGTGTATCTTCATAGAACCAATTTTAAAAACTATAGGTAAATAGAAGTAAGACAGGTAAAATTAAGGAAGGGGAACAGTGGGAGGGAGGAGAGGAAGTGAAACAGAGCAAATTATAATCCATGCATTTATGATTATGTCAAAATGAATCCCAATATTATGTATAACTATAATGCACTAATAAAAATATAAAAAGAAAAAAGTGGCTAAATATACACACTAAAATAAAATTTAACTATTTTCACCATAAAAAAGAGGAATAATTTTAATGAATATGTCCCTTTACTGACAAAGCAAAATCATCTCTCTCCTATTTCATAAAGAGCAAATAAAGTCTGATGAAACAAAAAGTTTATAAATAAAGAGATGATAAATGTATAAACACACTAAGTTTTAACATAAAGAGATCAGGAGTTGTGATGCCAAGTAATAGTAATTTTTGTAATAGAGTGAGGCCCTGAGTAAATTAAGACTGAATTATATTTGCCTTTCACAAGTAAATTCCATATCTTCTTTAAGATAATGATAACTCGCTGGGTGCAGTGGCGCATGCTTGTAATCCCACACTTGGGAGGCTGAGGCAGGAGGATCACGAGTTCAAAGCTAGCCTCAGCAATGGCGAGGCACTTACCAACTCAGTGAGACCCTGTCTCTAATAAAATACAATGAAGGGCTGGGAATGTAGCCCAGTGGTCAAGTGTCCCTGAGTTTAATCGCCAGTACCAAAAAAAGAAAAAAGAAAGAAAAAGAAGATAATGAAAACTAAATTGATACAAATTTCTTTATGATAAACTATTCAGTTTTGGCAAGAAATGGAAAATGTTCATATTTTTCTGGTGGCCCTGTAATTTATCTATTATTTGTCAGAATCTTTAGGGACGGCATTGGTCTTAGTTCATTCCATTGTTACAAGGATACCCTACATTTGGATACTTTCTAAACAAAAGAAGCTTATTTAGCTCACAATTTTGGAAGCTGAAAGTCCAGGATCAGGGGTTATCTAGTGAGGACTTCATGGCACATGACATCATTGTAGGAGCATATGCAAGAAGGATCATGTGATGATACAGAAAGCCAGAGAGCAGAGAGGTCTGCACTTGCTCTTTTATAATAACTCGCTCTCTCAAGAACTCACTCCAAAAGACCTGTATTCATTCCTTCTGGGGTCAGCTTCACTGTACTAATATTTTCCATTAGGCCTCATTGTTTAAAATTTCCACAATCTCCCCATTGCTCTTGGTTTGGATAAAATTATATCAATCAAGTACTTCAACAGACATTCATATATTTTCATGGACATATGCTTTCACTTCTTTTGGGTATAGCTAGGAGTAGAATTGGTAGATCATATGGTAACTCCATGTTGTAATCTTTATGGAGCAGTCAAATTTTGTTACAGTGGTTTGCATCTATTTACATTCCCATCAGTGATGAATGAAGGTTCTAGTTTCTTCAAATCCTCATAAGAGCAAGATCAATTTTCTTAGGTTTAGAATTTAACTTAATTTAATTTGAAAATTTAAATTAGAAGACATTTTTAAAGCTGTTGGTAAAAATAAAAATGTATTCTCCTACAGGTAGATCCAGTCTTCTCCTTGATTAAAACAGAAATTGGTTTTCTAAATCAAACTCAGTTTTAAATCATATTCATTTTTAACCGAGAAGACTGGATCTTCCTGTAGGAGAATACATTGTTGTTTTTAGTGATTGCTATCTTAAAGAAGCTATGCGTTTATTTGAGGCAAACCAACATAATTAATTCCTAAGTTTACTCAGTGCCTATATTTATTAGGAAAATAGTTTATTATTACTGGTTTCCTATTGTAGACTAATTTGCATCTTTCCTATAACTTTAATGCTAAGTCCAGATGTAATCTGATTGGGATATGTGCTCTTACTACCCCCAAGTGGCTTCTAATCAACCTACAGTTGAGTCTACTAGGTAACAGGAAACTTACTATCTTTAGATGCAGGTTTCATATTTGGACAGTTTGGACACAAATGAGGATTATTTTCTTACATGTCCATTTCTTCTGATTTATCATCTGAGAGTATGTTGTTTGAAAGGAAATTCCATTTTAGTTGCATCTGTTTATAGTGAGGTCTATAGGGGAAGTAAATTTTTTCTTCTCTTCTTTACATTCATATGAAAATTTCATTGTGCTTTGAGGGCTGTACATTTGCCTCCATGGTCAATGCTCTCTGTCTTCAATTTCTGCTCCCTTCTAGGCCCATTTATTTGCCTTGTTTCTGTCCATCTACCATCTCTGGCTAATAAGCAATCAGCAAGTTGTAGAAATGTTTGCTTAAAGAGGAGACAATGTCCCCATCAATATTTTTCTGAGTACTTTTCTAATATTTTCCCTATACCATTTTTTATGCAATGTGGCATTTTGCTCATTAATTAAACTAATTGTACATCCCTTCCTAGAAACCCCTCTGCTTGCTACTGGCCTCAAATAAAAAAATCAAAGCTAAGAAATATTAAAGAATGTAGATAGAAGAATTTGAAATCACTTTCTAAATTCTTCCTGTCTTAATATGTAGTTAGTGAGTGGATATTTGAAAATTCAGTGGATTATTATTCAAAGTTATGTGGATGTGGGTGTAACTGTCTATACTCTTCTCAATTTCCATTAAGAGTAGATCACATGCACAAGACTTATAATTGGAAGATTAATTTTTTTTAATAATTAAAAAGTTTCAACCACATCCTGGAGAAGGAGGAATCTGAGGTCACAACTAAATTATTTAAAATGAAAACTAGTTTATATGGTAGTTTGCTGCAGATAAAACTTTCTCTTAATGTGCAGTTATTATATAAATGTTTCCTTCCTGTTCCTTACATTACCTGAAGGTGGCACCCTTTCCATAAACTAATTTCTCAGGTCCCTAAAATAAAGGAACTCCCATCTTACCTACATACAACACTACAAGGGTCAAACCACTACAGAAAACCACTGTACTTCACATAATTTTTAAGCAAGAAAATTCAGATACTTTATGCTCATCTCAAAGACACCAGAAAAATGAAAAAATGAGAAAAAACTCATAGATAGCTATATACCTAGACCTTTAAGAAGACTCAAAACAGATAAACAAAGAAGATCATATCTTATAAATTAACTTTTATGCTTTATCAAAGAATGAACAAAAATGCTTCAAAACTATTGTATACTAGTAGTACCTGTGATCCGAAAGGAACTGCCAGAGTACAAAGAATGCTGTTTCAAAAGAACAGCATCTAAAGGGTTTTTAATAAGAATTATCCTATAATTACTAATGCAGTTCTCTGTTTAAAATGACCCTTTTCAGAGGTTCTACATTTGCCACAACACTTCTGGGCAAAGAGTAACTTCTACTGTTTCAGAAATGTCTCAGAAATGCCAAGTTGCTCATTTGTTCCTGGCTTTGCTCAAATTATGTATTTAATAACCAGTGAAATAATAAAAGCAAACTCAAACTGTATCTACCTTTGGAACTAACTCAGATATTTCATGTGTTTTTTCTACTTCATCTCACACAGGAACAAAATGTCAGAGGTGAGATTTTAGGGTTGGGGGTAGACATTATGAAATTGTGCTGCAAAGAGGCACACTTGAAAAGCCACCAAAACTGTGACTCAGAATATCAAAAGTTTGAAATAAGTTTGTTTGATAATAACAATACAAAATGGAATAAGAGCCTCTGTTACAGGTCTTATATACTTTAATCATAAATAATTCCCTTATCCTTCCAGAGTGGACAATTTCATATCCATTGCCACTGTGTCGAATTCAGAAACCTCAGAAAACTGGATTTCACAAGACCTTTCTGATTTTGAAGTGAAGAATGAAAGCTGAGAAAAATGTAGGCCTGCCCAAGGGGGGGAAAAGCTATATTATGTTTCCATTATATTCCCTTTATTTATGATTATGTATTTAGACCATGGTTGATAAACTACAGCACAGGAATAATCTGACCCACCATCTGTTTATGTAAATAAAGTTTTATTGGGAAAAAGCCATGCCCATCCATTTATGTATTCTGTGGCTGCTTTTCCACCACAACCATAAATTTTGGTAGTTGTGACAGAGATAATCTGATCTACAAAGCTGAAAATATTTTCCTTCACAGTAAAAGCTTTCCTGTTCCACAGTAGACCATGTTACTCTGCCTCACAAATAGGCAATATTGACTATATTTATCACTTTTAAATTGTACTTTGAAAGTGATACATAAAAATATAAAAGTTGAAAATATTAATGGGGTATCTTGTGATATTTGATATGTGTATGCACCACATTGTTTAAATAAGGTAAAACATATTTACCATCTGAAACATTAATCAGTTCATTGTAATAAAAACTTTCAAAATCCTTTCTTCTAATTTTCTGAAGTGTAGAGTAAAATACAGTTCTTTATTGATTGTTTTGATGATTGAACCAGTGCAGTGAGTCTTTAATTTGGTCATTGCTCTGCAAAACCCCTTTCTGACCATAAACAACGACATGATTTCCTCTTGTATCCTTGTGATAAGTACTTAGGGGTTATTTCTTAGCAAAGTTATCAAAGGAGGAAATGCTAATTGAAGAGAGGATCCTGAGGAGGCAGAAATTAATAATAAATGGAGATAACAAAAAAAAGAATGTGGACAATGGATTGATCACCTTTGTTAGAACAATTTCAATAGAAGTGTGAATTTGTATATCTAACTGCATAAGGTTAAAAGATAATGGGTATACCACAACTAAATAAGAAAAAAAATAACTGTAGACCAATATCCTTTGGGAACATAAATAAGTCTGAAACAAATGCTAGAAAAACAAATTCAGCAGCATGGAAAAAAGGGAATATACAGCATAACCATGTGGGTTTTATCTCAGTAATGTTAGATGAATTCAACATACATAAATAAATCAATGTGATATGCTATATTAATAACATTAAGAATAAAGCAAACATGACCTCAATAGATGTAGAAAATTAACATCTGACAAAGTCTAGCACCTATCATCACAAAATCATTCAAACAATTAGGAATAAGGGAGAATGTCTTCAACCTGATGAACAGCATTTATGAAAAATCCAGAGCTAACAGCACACTTAATGGTGAAAACTGAAAGCTTTCAACCCAAGATCAGAAACACAAGGAAGAGGATGCCATTCTCTCCAGTTCTATTCAATCATTGTACTGGAGTTTCTAGCCAGGACATTTAAGAAGAAGAAAGAATAAATAAGACAAAAGAGGAGAAGAAGAAGAAATAATAAGAAACTTTATCCAAATGGAAAATAGAAGTAAAACCATCTTTATTCACAGATGATGAGAACTTTGTAAATGGAAACCTATAAGAAACCCACAAAAATTCTATTAAAATAATGAGCAAGTCCATCAAGATTTCAGGAGATAATATTAATATATGAAAATAAGTATTTCTATACACTAGCAATGAACAATCTGAAAATCAAATTAAGGAAATAATTCCTCATAAATATAAAAAATAATAAAATAGGAATAAACATAACTAAGGAAGTAAAAGACTTAAAGACTTAATACACTGAAAACTTTAAAAAATTATTAAAATAAATTAAACATGTATAGAAATATGAAAACAAACCATGTTCATGAACCAGAAGACTAATAATGTTAAAATGACAATACTCCCAAAAGTGATCTACAGAGCCTCAGAAAATCTTGTCAACTTCCCAGTTTTTCTTTTTGTACATATAAGCAAGCTGATCCTAACATTCATATGGAAATATGAGCCTGAGAATTCCTGAAACAATTTTGATGAAAAACCAAGTCTTCGGACTCACACATCCCAACATCAAACCTTAACCTCTTGTAATCAAGATGTGGTACTAGCATGAGGATACAGACATGTATCAAAGGAATAGAATTGAAAATAGAATAGATCACATATTGATTACATTTATGATCAACTGCTTATCAATAAGGTGACAAGTCAATTTAATGGAAATAAAATAACCTTTTCAACAAATGGTATCAGAAATGGATATCCACATTCAAAAGGATAAATCTGGAAACTTACCACATGGTATACAAAATGTAACTCAAGGTGGATTAAAGATCTAAATCTAAGAGCTAAAATTATAAAACTCACAAAAGAAAGTGTAAAGGGTCTTTAAGATTTGTCTTTTTAAGATATGACACCACAAGCAATCAAAAACAAATAAATGGAATTCATCAAAATTGAAAATGTGTCTCAATAGGCACCATCAAAACTGAAGTGACAACTCATATAATGGGGAAAAGATATTTGCAAATCATATATGTGATGAGAGTCTATTATCTAGATTATATAAAGAATTTTACAATCCAATAATGAAAAGACAACCCAATTTACAAATGATCACAGGACTTAAGTAGATATTTCTTTAAAACAGATGTAAAAATGGCTAATATGTGAATGGAAAGATCCTTAACATTATTAATCATCAGGGAGATATAATTCAAAACCACAGTGGGATACTATTTCACACACACTAGGTATGTCTGTCAAAAAGACAGACAATAAAAAATGTTGGCAAGGATGTGGAAAATTTGAAACTCTTATTCTTTGCTTGTGGAGATGCAAAAGGTGCAGACATTTTGGAAAATGGTTTTGCAATTCCTTAAATTTTAAACAGTTGCTATATGATTCAGCATTCCCCTCCTAGGTATATATACCTCCCCAAATTGAAAATATGTTTGTATAAAAAATTTTACAAGAATGTTCTTAGCATCTTTGTAAAAAAATTTTTTAAGTTGTAGGTGGACACAATACCTTTATTTTATTTATTTTCATGTGGTGCTGAGGATTGAACCCAGTGCCTCACATGTGCTAGGCAAGTGCTCTACCACTGAGCCACAACCCCAGCCTTATTCTTAACATCTTTATTCACAACAGCCAAAAGGTGAAAACAATCCCAACTGCGGTGTTGGTCAATGGTTAAGTGGAAAAACAAAATGTGTTATATTTATACAATAGAATATTATTTGTCTATAAATAGGAATGACATACTGACTCATACTATGTGAAAGAATCTCAAAAATGTTATGCTGTGTGAAAGAAGCCAAACAGAAAAGACCATATATTATTTGATTACATTTATATAAAATGTTCAGAATAGGCAAATCTATATAGATAGAATGTCAATTAGGGTTTGCCATGGGCTGGTGGTGGTGGTGGTGGTGGTGGTGTGTGTGTGTGTGTAGGTGTGTGTGAAGATTAGATACTGATTGTTAATATAGGTATCAGATTTCATTCTGGCATGATAAAAATATTCTAGGATTAGATAGTAGTGGTCATGGCTGTGAATATACAAAAAAACACTAAATTTTACACTTAGAATGGTGAATTTTATAATATGTAAATTGTATTTCAATTTTTAAAAGAAATGGTTTGTTAGGAAATGGAGAAGTGCACATGTACTCAAGTTCGATTATTTTGGGACTGACTTCACAGAGAACTAACGTAATTCCCAGATAGGAGATAATGGTCAACTAAAAACATTCAAAATGAGGACTCTTACACATGTTTGAAAGTATAAGGAAATGGAAGAAACACAAACTAAAAGAATTGGATAGTGACAGAGCACATGTTTAACCATGTATCTCTAACTACAGCAGAGAATATTAGTGATATGTCAGTGCAGCTGGCTTTCTTTCTATATATCATTAGTAGCTTCTGAGCCTAAACAGAGAGAAGAGCCGTACAATTCAATTAATCTTTCTTTGTGTAATATTTATGATGCATGTCCATGACTTAGGTTCTTTATAGAAAATTCACACAGATTTAATGGTCATTACTTTGTAATAGATATAGAATTGATTGTGTTCAAATAACTGAATATGAGAAGAATGAGTTGAACTAGGTTTATTAATTTCCAGTGTTATAATATTGCACATTGATGCTGCATATAATAAGGGTAACATGTTTACATTTTCAGAATAGCAATTTTTTTCTTGCCACTTCTTCTTAAAGTATAAATCATTTATACTCTGCGTTGTAAACCTTTTTTTCCCTGGGAATATGGCATTTTATTGATTTGCCTTAAAACTTCACAGGGGTGAGATGAGACCCTCTGCAATAGAAAAGGAAGTCTAGAGCTAGAAAAAGACCTTCCAGGATGATAGAGGAGAGTACAGGTGTAGCCAATATGATACATTCTGGCTTTTTTTTTCTGTACAATGTCAATGCCGCCTTTTCACACTAGTGACTCGACAAGAACCAGATCCAAGAAATCTGCCTGTGTTGAATGACACCTGATTATGACAAGTACTGTTAAAAGAGTTACAGATTGTGGATTGTTCAAAGGACAGAAGTTAACCAAATAGATGTTGATCATATATTGAATATTTAGCTAAGCAATTCTCCCTTCACTCTTGTTTAAGGCTTCAGGTAGTGTAAAAATATAAATATTAACTGTTTAGTCTTGGATTAATACACAATAGAATCAATAGGGCATTGCCAACAGTAAGAGGCTAAACCAGACTGTGTATGCAGATTTGATTTCCCCTCCCCATGACAATTATAGTCTATTTTTAAATCTCTGTGTCACATTAGGAGAGACAGAGACAGGGAGTTAGAAAGACTAAAAGGGAGAGACAGAGACACAGAAATAGGGGACGGCACAGAGAAAATAGAAACAAAGAGAGTAGAGAAAGAGGGGAAGGGAAGGAGAGGGCCAGATTTTGCTTGTCACTGGAGATCAGTTTAAATGGTGAACATTCTTGTTCTGTCACTCTAGAGCAGAACTCTGTGACAGTGCAAAGCAATCTGTATTTGGGTGTACTGCTATTATTCCTGCCCCCAAAATAAGCTCAAATACATTTGAAGCCATAATATTTCAAAATTGAGAAGTTCTGAAAATGAAACAGGACTGATTTTAAGAACTTCTGATTAAGAAATTAGTTTTGTAAAACAGATTTCTCTCTAGCTTAGAAGATACTTTACTGTTTAACTCCACTCATTTCAGACTAATCGAGTTTTACTTTTCACTAATTAAAGTCATTTGGAGTTGAAGCTCATTTTCACAAATTTCAACATTGAAAATTCAAGACATGTATACATTACTGTTTTCATCTTATCTCCTTAAATTTAGCTCTTTGCAATTATATTCTTAAATAATGTATCCAATTTAATTGCTCCTCACTGATTCATATTTGTCAATAATAATTGTGGAAAGTATCTAATGCTTTGACTGGGCTTAGAAATGGGAGGCAAATTAGCTTTGGCGGTTTTCAAAATTTGCTATTTGATGCCCTTATTTATCTACTAGTATACTCTTCCTAATTACATCCCTTCCTCATTTCTATCTATGTGTATGTCTATGTATCTGTTATGCATCTTCTATATGTATGTAAGTGGGTATGTATGCACCTACCTACCTATCTACCGATCCATCTATCTTTTATTTATATCCTGTGCTGCATTCTAGAAAAACCTTATTCTCAGCTAGCTATTAAATGAGCCTACACGTTAATGTATGAGCACCAGCAGGAGATTTTTGAGGATTTCACATTTTTCCTTTTTACAATTGTTAATTTTGTATAATACACCACACAAAGATATGCAAATATATGCATATATAACATATGTAAGTTATGAAGCTCAATAAAATGAAAACCTATGTGCTATCAATTTAAGAACTGGAATATTATCAGCATTGTTTATCTACTTGTGATTCCTCCTTTGTCTTTTAAAAGATTTTTTAGTGCATTATAGGTATACATAATAATTTTGACATAATCATATATGCATGGAATATAGTTTGCTTCATTTTAGTCCCCAGTACTTTCTCATTCCCTCCCCTCCTCTTTCTCCCTTCTTCCCTTCTCTAATATACTGTTCATCCTTCTATTTATGTGTTGTAATTCACTCTGGTTTTAATTGGTGCTTAATGAATACACATCTAAGTGGAATTCACTCTGGTATATTCATATATGTATATAACATAATTTTGTCAATTTCATTTCACAGTTCCTCCCTTTACCCAACCATCCTTCTTCCTACTCTCTCAGGTGGAACCACTTCACCCAACCATCCTTCTTCCTATACAATATAGTTCTCAAAATTCTATCCAGAATAATCAGGTAAAAGAAGACAATTAAAGGAATACAGGTAGGAACAGAAAAAAGTCAAATTATCTCTGTTTACTGATGATATGATCCTGTACCTAGAAGATCCATAAAACTACACCAGAAGAATTATGGAGCTGATGATAAGTTGACAAACTAATAGGGTACAAGATCAAAACAAAAATCAATAGCTTTTCTATACAACAATCTACTGAGAAAGAAATCTGGAAATCTATCCCATTCACAATAACCTAAAAATACTTGGGAATAAATCTTGCCAAGGAGGCATAAGACCTCTACGGTGAAAATTACAGAATACTGAAGAATTAAATTAAAGAAGACCCTAGAAGATGGAAAGGCCGCCCATGTTTTTGGAGGCAGAATTAATATTGTCAACATGGCCATACTGTCAAAAGCAATATACAGATTAAATGCAATTCCCATCAAAATACCAATGACATTCTCCAAAAACTAGAAAAAAAGTCCTAAAATTCATTTGGAAGAATAAAAGAACCAGAATAGCCAAAGCAATACTGAGTAAGAACAGCAATGCTGGAGGCATCAAAAACACCTGTTATCTAATTATAATACAGAGCTATAGTAATAAAAACAGCATGGTATTGTCATCAAAATAGATATGAGCCAGTGGAATAGAATAGAAGACACAGAGACAAACCCACATAGATACAGTCACCTGATCCCTGACAAAGGTGCCAAAAACATATCTTGGAGAAAAGAGTCTTTTTAACAGAGTTGTGAAAACTGGATATCCGTATGTAGAAGAATGAAACTAGATCCCTAACTTTCACCCTGCACAAAAGTGAACTCAAAGTGAATCAAAGACCTAGAAATTAGACCAGACACTATAATGTATTGATTTTAAGTATTTTGGATAAGTACCAATGAGTGGTACTGCTGTGTCATGTGGTGATTCTATTCCTAGGTTATTTTTAAAAATTTTTTAGTTGTAGATAGACACAATATCTTTATTTTATGTATTTATTTTTATGTGGTGCTGAGGATTGAACTCAGGGCCTCACACGTGCTAGGCAAGTGCTCTACCACTGAGCCACAACCCCAGCCCCTCCATTCCTAGTTTTTGCAAGAACTTCTATACTGATTTCAATAAGGATTGTACTAATTTACCAACAGCATATAAGTGTGTTCTTTTTTCCCTTCACCCTCTTCACCATTTATTATTGTTTCTGTTTTTGATGATTGCCATTCTAACTGGAGTGAGATGAAATCTCAGTGTAGTTTTGATTTGCATTCACCTCATGGATAAAGATGCTGAACCTTTTTTCACATATTTGTTGGCCATATGCATTTTTGTTTTTTGAAAAATGTTCATTTGCCCATTGGTTGCCTTGGTTTTTTTCTTTTCTTGGTGTTAAATTTTGGAAGTTCTTTGCATATTCTGGTTATTAATTCTCTGCCAGAAGAGTAGTTGGCAAATTTTTTTTCCAATCCATAGGTTCTCTTTATCATCTCAATTGTCTCCTTTGCTAAGAAGAAACTTTTAAAATTTGATGCCATCCTATTTATTAATTTTTGGTTTTATTTTCTGTGCTTTAGGAATCTTATTGAGTAAGTCTCTGACTATGTCTATATGTTGCAGTGTTCACTCCACATTTTCTTCTAGCAGTTGCAGTTTGTAGTTTAATTCCTAGATCATGGATCCACTTCAAGCTGATCTTTGTGCAGGGTGAGAAATATGGATTTAGTTTCACTCTATATGTGTATATACAGATTCCCCAATTGTTAAAAAACTGTCTTTTCTTCAATGCAGGCTTTTGGGGCCTTTTTCAATGAGCAAATGACTATAATTGTGTGGGTTTGTCCCTGTGTCTTCTATTCCATTCTTCTGGTTTACATGTCTGTTTTGGTGCCAGTAAAACTGTTTTTGTTACTATAGCTCTGTAGTATAATTTAAGGTCTGGTATTGCAATTCCTCTAGCATTGCTGTTATTGCTCAGAATTATGCCTTGCTTTTTTTTTTTTTTCTGTACTGGGGATTGAATCCAGGGGCACTTAACCACTAAGCCACATCCCCAGCCCTTTTTGTATTTTATTTAGAGACAGGGTCTAACTGAGTTACTCAGGACCTTGTTAAATTGCTGAAGCTGGCTTTGAACTTGTGATCCTCCTGCCCCAGCCTCCTGAGCTGCTTGGGATTACAGGTGTGCACCACCATGCCTGACTTATGCCTTGCTTTTTAAATTAATATTATATTTCTAAGATCAGATCTACCTATATTCCTGTTTCATAGTACTACTTCGCACATTTTTTCTTCTATACAGCATTCAAGTGTGAATATGCCACTATTTATTCATCTAGTCTATTGTCAATAGACATCCTGGTTAGTCAAAATTTTGTTTGTTACTTGTATGGACAGGAGAGTTGTGAGCATTATTGGATATGTCTCTTAGTATATATGTGCTAGAGTCTTTCTAAAGTATGCATACATATGAAAGTGGATGGCTGAGCTCTATAATATGTATACATTCATCTTTAAAATAAATAGTACCAAATTAAGTAAAATACCACCTGAAGCATGTAAGGTCATACTTTGTTTGATTTTTGCCAATCTAGTGCATGGGAATGGTATCTCACTACGGTTATAGTATGTATTTCATAGTTTTATAATGAGTTTAAGCACATTCTTCTATTTTTATCTATCACTCTCTTTCATCCATAAAAGCACATACTAATTTTTTCCTTTCCCACTTGTGTTATTTTATTGACTTTTAGTCATAGTATATTCAGAACAATAAGTATTTTCACTCACCTGTTGAATAAATATTCTATCAGTGACTTGTCTTTCCACTCTTCTTGTGTTGTCATTTGACATATAACATTATCAATTTTAATATAGTAAAGCATACCAGTTTTTAACATTTAATGTAATCAAGTTTATCCATATTTTATTGTATGATCAATTAGTTCTGCCTTGTTTAAAAACCCTTCCCTACTGTTAGTTAAGATACATATTCGCCTAAATTTTCTTCTAAATATTGCAAGTGTTAGCATTCACATTTTAGTTTTAATCAATTTGTACTGATTTCTGTGATTAGCATAAGAAGCCAATTTCTTGTCTGCATAGTGTCATTTATTGAGTAGTTATTCCTTTGTGTAATACCAATATCTCTATCATAAAATAAGTCTATATACACTTTGATCTCTTTGTTTTTTAATCCTTTCATGTTTTATTTCTTTGTACTGCACCACTTCACCTATTTTTAATAAATACTGGCATATTCTTTCAAGTATGATTTAGTTAAACTTTTGTTGATAAACACATGCATGGATCAAGGCAGATGTTAGAATTAGTTTATCAATACAGTAAAATTATTAATGGAATTATGAATGCAATTGGATTGAATCTATTGATAAATTCTAGGAGAATTAAAAGGTTTTTGTTACCCAATATAATCATCAATATGATACAGCTGTCAATATTTTAGGTTTTCTTTCATGACCTTTAGACATGTTTTATGACTTCTGCAAACAGATAAAATAATACAACTGCATATAATCTACATATGATTCAAATATTGGTGTTAGATATATACCTAAAATAACTAGGATTAAAATATTAAAACACATGGAGAAATGGCTGGAAAAATGAAAGATGGATAACTTAAGAAAGAACTGGAATGTTTTAAAAATCAAATATCCAAAATTACGAATTAGGTAATTTAACATTTTAGGACACACAATAAACACAAGGAGACTAGTAAACCTGAAGATGAGTCAGTAGAAAATATCATGGAACAAAGTCTTGGGGTATATCTTAGTGGTAGAGTCCTTGCCTAGTCTGTATGAGTTTCTGAATTCAATCATCATCACTTCAAAAAATAGATATATACATATGTGTTTTATATATATGTCCATATATATACACACACAAACAGGATGATGGAAAACATAATTAGGGAAAGAAACGATGAATGGGGGAAAGGAGCACATAAGACAGGTAGTACACAATCACCTGGTTGAAATATATGCTATTGTCCCTAGAATAGATGAGATATGGAATGGGGAAGAAAAAAATATCTGAAAAGAAAATGAGCAAGAATTTTCCAAATCTGATGAAAAACCTTACAGATTCACACTACTCAGCAAATTCTGAACAGGATAAATTCAAAGAAAACCACATGCAAGTTTATCATAATCAAACTGCTGAAAAACAGTAAGGAAGGTAAAAATCTTCAAAGTACCCAGGGAAAAAGTAACATTACCTTCAACGGAAGAACGAAAACATGGGAAGCTGATATTTCAATAGAAATCATGAAAGCCAAAAGTCAATGCAATGATATCTTTCAAATGTAAAAAGAAACACTTCTTACATAGGTTTCTAAACCTAGAGAAAATATCCTTCAAAAATAAAGGGAAAAAATAGCATTATCACATAGAGAAAAGATGAAGGAATTAACTGATAATATACCTGTATCTTAAGAAATTATAAATTAATTTTTCAGATGGAGGAAAATTATCCAGATAGAGGAGCAGAACAGCAGTAATGAGTGAAGAACACCTAAAAAAGTATATGTGTAGGTAAAATATATTTGATCTGCTTTGATGATGTCAAACCCACCAAATCCAACTTTAATTATAAGGGGATCCTTAAGTGTAAAGACTTAGAATCATAGAATATTAGGCCAAAGAAACTTTGAAAACATTTAGTTCAACTCATGTTACAAGACAGGTGTGAATAAATAATTTTACAAATGAATTAATGACATAGGTGGGAGTAGAATAAAATAATAATTTTAATGAGTCTACCATTTGAGTTCCAATTGTTCTGAACTTCAGGTTATTCACTAACTTTTAGGCCTTTGAATTATTTGGGGGAAGCCTGCTGTCATTACATATACCTTCTGGTTATTTACGGTTATCCTGTCATGCCTGCTTAACTACATAAAGATTTATGCACCAAGAAACTTCCAACGACAAACTGATCCTCCTGAACTGTCTAGAATGTCAGTATCCAGTAATCTTTTGGATCTTACATGGTAAATCTTACCTAAAAGAGATTTCACTTTTATAAATAAATAGATATTAATCCTAAGGTTGGTGTTTCATGCCAGTTGATGCTTAGTAAATTCAAGTGTTCTTGACACTGAAAGGGGCTCAAAGCAAACATAAGTGCCATAGCAGTCATATCTCTACCACCTACCTTTCTTAGGTCTGGTCTGGTGATACAGAAACGTCACACAAGTCAGGCAAAGCAACTGTATTAATCATGGATGGCCAGCAGGAGTCAACAAAACCTAGAATCCAAGAAAAACTGGCCCCAAAGGCTGAGGAATGCTGTATATGTACATAAAGTATCATCTGCACACAAATGAGGGACATTTTTGCACCACAGCAAATGGACAACAAAATCTCTCCACTCTGAGTTTTATATGGTGGGGATCATTGGCACACTGGGAGCACGTGTTGCTCGTCAACTCACTGTATAACGAATGAGACAAAGAATTGGACTGTTCTAGGATGTTCCTCCTTATTTGAGGTTATTGCATTTTCAGCACATTCTACTGTTTTCCTGAGGACTACAAAGCAGGAAGGAGAGAGCTGGACCAGCAAAGGTCACCTTGCAGCCTGTCATCCTGCAATTGAATTTGCCCCTAAAAAGTGTTTGCACTTGGAGATAAAAGTGATGTTCTTATATACTAATTATAATGGTTAGGAGGAGATTCAATTATTAAACACACAACACTGACAGCCTGCCCTTACTAGTTTCCTTGGTTTGTTAAAAGGTAACAGTGTATTTCATGGCATAATTGTTGCAGATTTTATGACATAAAAAAAAAAAAAAAAAACGGAGGTGAAATCATTATGTGAAGCCTTTTTTTTTTTTTTAAAGTGCCAGTATTATTTAAAAGTCATTTTTACTAAACTGTCTTTGGTTCAAGACTAGGATTCACAGAATACTCATGAATATATATATATATATATATATATATATATATATATATATATATATATATTTAACACAAAGGTGACAATTATGCAGTGAAATACAGCATTTGATCTGTTGGTACCCAAAAGATGCATACTTTTTTGACATGAAAAAATATTTCACTCTAGTAGTTTAAATACAACAACATTTGAGGTTTTAAAAAATGTTTTAAATTTAAAAAATTTAAGCCAGGCACGGTGGTGCATGCCTGTAATCCCAGCACTTGGGAGGCTGAGGCAGGAGGATTGTGAGTTCAAAGCCAGCCTCAGCAATGGCAAGGCACTTAGCAACTCAGTGAGACCCTGTCTCTAATAAAATACAAAAAAGGGCTGGGGATGTGGCCCAGTTGTCCAGTGCCCCTGAGTTCTATCCCCAGTACCAAAAAAAAAAAACATTTTTTAAATTTAAATTTTAAATTGGTACATTATAATTATGCATAATATTGGGATTAATTGTGAAATATTCATAAGTGCACATAAGAGGATTCAGTCAATAAAATAACATTTTGTAAAACAAATGTTGATTCACATTTGTTCTTACTTTGGAAGTAATAAATTTCTACAGAGTTGACTGATTTTATCATTAATAAAAATTATCCTTTTAAATTTAATGTATGATTTATTATACTATTTTGAAAGTATGTGGTAGCCAATCCTATGGTCTTATTCTCTGTGACTTTGGTGATCCCATAGAAATTCTATCATTTTTTGAGGTGCTGGGTATTGAATCCAAGGCCTTGTTCATATTGAGTGCCTACTTTACCACTGAGTTACACTCCCAGCCTAGAACTTCTATATTTAATAAGGCTGATTACCATTTTGAAGACAGGATGCAGCATTGCTTGCTCATAAAGCTGTTTGTACCACTATGATATGTGAAATTGCTGTCTAGAAGCTAAGGATCCTCTAATACTTGAAAAGTTCTTTTCTAATCTATTTGTTTGTGACCCAAACTCATAGGGATCAGTTATTCTTTCATTTAGTTATTTATTCATATGACAATTATTGAGACAAAACTAACACAGTATTAGACAAAGATAGATCATTTTATTTTCATATAAGATCTGGATTCAAATATTGGTTTTACTATTTAATAACTAGTAAGATCTTGAGTAAACTAATTAAATTGTCAGACTCAGTTTTCCCTTCTTAAAAATGGGAATAGCTACTATCAGAACAAGGAACATATTACCTGGTACTTACATATTTGATCAAGCTAAAAACTAAAAGAGTAATACACAAATTATCAGTCTGATTCTGTTTATATCATAGTAGGGCTGAAAGATCCATACGATTGATAGAAACTGAACATCAATATTCACGATGCTATTGCATGGAGAAAGAGCATTTATGATATTTTCTTAAGCTGTTATGTCTGGTTTATAATGAGTATCCCAGAATAAGCAAAAGGCTAGACTTTCAAATCTCCAAAGAACCATTCAGTTTTATGCATCTGTTTGAATTTGAATAATGAAATTTTGTATGCACAAAAAGAAAACGCAAGGAAAAAGAAGCTATAAAAAATAGTGTGCTTACATGGAAAGATTTTAAAAGCAGTTCTCCTGCTTGTTAAAATCCAGTGTCTGTAAATTTACACAGAAATGCAACTGTACAAGAAATAATCATCAGAATTCCAAAGTGGAACAAAATTTTTTTGTGCCCTTTTGGTCTGGAAAGGTGGCAAAGGTAAGGGTAATGGTAGAATTTTTGGTCCTAATCTCTGGTGTGCTTCAGCAGTATTTGTAAACATTGGATCCCTAGAAAATAGTGGAGTTATATTTGGATTTTAGCTGCACATTCTTATATACAGGGTCAGAGAGGGGCAGTTAAAATGAGAGAGAAAGAAATGGATGCTGCCTCTCCTTTCCTCTTACGTGTCTTGGTCTAAGGTTATTTCCAATCTTAAACATAGATTTAACAGTATCCTTTAGTATGAGACTTTTTATAAATATCATCTACAAATGTACTGTAGTTTCTTAAGAATATTGAATACAGATTGTATGTTTCAACAATTGGAACTTCTAAATTCAAGGCATAGTCAACTTATAGCAATTTATATTAATTCATAAGTGCATGGGTAAAGGAGGATTTTCTGTGGTTAAAGTCAGAAATCCCAATCTCAATACTTGTGGTCAATACAGAGAAATCAAATTTCTATGGACCAGTGCCCTTAGGTTCAAAAAATAAATTGAAGATTAGACATTTCCTAGATTTTTTTCTGACAACAAAAATCTTGATATCATGTGCTCCAATCAATTTTTTCAAGGAATGCCTTCATGTCCAGAATATCATTCACAAAGCCACATCCATTATTTCCACTATTCCACATTTAAAATTTTTCTGTATGACAAACATTCAGGATAATAAAATACTATATACCATTTCTATGTCTGGCAGAAATCATTTTAACCAGACATAGAGGAATGATATTTTCTTGGATGCATGTACCAACTCTTTTAGGCTGAACACTTAACTAGCTTGTATAAAATGATCTAATTTGTCATAGGCTCATTGCTTCATATCATTTTTTTTTATCATCATCATTGTTTATTTTGATAAACTAGTTGAGCCTTAAAATGTTGTATTAGTGGACTTTTGGGAAATGACCTAGGGTATTACATGCTGTTTCTTATCACTCTATAATCTTCATATACATGTTCAGAAATCACACTCATGTTTTCCCATATAAAGATTTTATCTAATCTGAAACATGTTCCCTTTCTCTTGGTCTTGACAGAATTCTTGGTTTTTCAGTTTAATTATTCAGTTTAACATACATTATTGAGCCTTATTCTTTTCCTAGCATTTAGGCTATAATGGTTAGTAATACATGATTCCCATTCTTAAATAGCTCAAAATCTAATTGAAGAAACAAATATGTATACATCTAACTGAAGCACAAATATATACTGGGCATCATTGCTGTTCCAGCACACTGCAAGCAAAAAGAATTAGAAATAAATAGGAAAGTAAGCTTACAGATAAAAATTTGAGAAATATGTTCGTGTCAATCCTTTATCATAACCAGTAGTATCTTAATATAATCCTAGTGCAGTGAACACTTTTTTTCTAGTATACTTCTTTATGTCTTCTAGGAATCAGATTCTCTTGGGAATGGTACAAAATTTGGGACTTTAGATTCATTATATGACAACTCTCTTAGGAGCTGGCTTTTCTTAAGTTGTCTTCATTACATGCATTAGTATCCCATATTCATAATTCAGGGTCTCTTAGGAAGCTATTAACCTAGAGATCAGGTAACCTGGTTGTTAGGAGTTAATTAAAGTGAAGGGCATGAATTATTTTGCTAACCTCAGCATCAGTTAGGTCAGTAATCTTCAACATTAGTTATATGGTATAATCACCTGGGGAACTTTAAAAAATACTGAGGCCTACATGTTTCCATACCCCAACCTCCACTTAGATTCTTGTGGGTCTAGGTTGCTGCCTGAGCATAAAAATTCTTAAAAGCTCCTCAGTTATTTCTAATGAGCATCCAAGATTGAGAAACATTGTGTTAATTGTGTAATACTTCCTCTGATTTACATGCATTTTTCTTTCTTCATTATAAATATTTAAGGCTTGAAGGCCTAAACTCTGATGTTCAATATATTAAACATTCCTTATAATAAGTTTCAACTTTTGGGTTTCCTTATCTTCTAGTTCCTTGCAGTGATTTAAAAATATGCTAGCATTTTTTACACTTCTCCCATCAAGAAAAGAAGTCTATGTCCCTTTTTAAATATGGACTAACTTTAGTAGTATATTCATTAGAAGGAAAATGAAGCAGAAGTGTACTGTGTGATTTCTCAAGTTATGTCAACCAGGGCCATGATGCATCTTCCTGGTTCTCTTTGAACTACTACCCTAGAAGTTCTGAGCCACCAAGCAAGAAATCTTATGATTCTGAAGTTACCGTTATTTGAAAGTGTTAGGGTATATGTGCACAGTATGGTCAATAGTTCAAGTCCTCCAATTATCCCAGTTTAGGCACAACACATATAAGTAAAGAAGCTTCTAGATAATTCTTTTCTCCCCTTATTATTGAGTTATCCCCACGTTTCAGTTTTCCCAAATAAAGTCTCAGATTTTAAATCAGACAAGACATCCCTGTCATTGCCTGTCCAAATTTTGGATCCACAAAATTCATGAACAAGAACAGAATTTGGTACCTGGAAATGAGGTGTTGTCCTAGCAAAATGTTGCATTGACTTTGGGACTATGTGATTAACAGAAATCATAATGGTCTTGAATACTGCATATTGGTGAGAGGTTGATGGGCCTCAAAGAGGCTATCAGTGTGAAATTCAAGAAAAGTGAGAAAAATGTAAATGAAAACTAGAGGAAAATAGAACTTTAATGTGAAAAATGTAAACCTTTTACAGTAGATCTTTGATATCAAAACTGTCATAACTATATTTATATGAAAAATAGAAAACATACCTTATGAATGGGTGATTCTGGTAGAATATTTCCAGAAGGGATGTCAAAAGTCCCAATTATATTTTTGCTTTTAGATGAATATCATATGGTATATTTACAAAAAGCAGTCTAAAGAAAAAGCCTATTATCTTTCTAAACACAATTTTAAGAATCAATAACTTGTTGTTTGAAAATAAAAACTGTTACTCTTAGCTTTCCTAACAGAATGTTACAAAATAAGAAAGGGCTTGTATTCATTGGGGTTCTCCAGAGAAACAGAACCAATAAAATACATATACATTTATACATCTCTACCTGTGGGGTAGGGGAGAGATAAAGAGTATGAGGAAAAGGGAAGATGAAGGGAGTAGAGAGGGAGAGTGAAAGACAGACAGAAATTGATGCCTTATAAGGAACCAGCTTTCACAATTATGGAAGCTGACAAGCCTGAAGAGCTATAGTTGGCAAGCTAGAGAACCAGGATTGTTGATGGTTTAGATACAGTCCAAAGACAGGGAAAGGTCAGTGTTTAAACTTTAAGGCACACAGCCAGGGTGTGTTCCCTCTTATCTGGGGGAAGACCAGCCATATTTTTTTTGTCAGACCTTCAACTGATTGTTTGAGAACCACCCACATTAGGGAGTGAAATCTGTTTTACTCAGTCGATCTATTAAATGTTAAACTCATCTAAACACTCCCTCACAAGAACCAAGATCAATGTCTGACCAAGTATCTGGGCACTTTACAGACAAAACTGACACATAAAAATAATCATCACAGGACTTCAGAGTGAAGATCAAGTAGGATGTGCTATCAGGACAATGTCTTTTGGTAAAGATGAGCTAAAGGTATTAACTGTAGAACATTTATGAATATCTTAGAGAG
This sequence comes from Tamias sibiricus, assembly GCA_025594165.1. Lineage (NCBI taxonomy): Eukaryota > Metazoa > Chordata > Mammalia > Rodentia > Sciuridae > Tamias > Tamias sibiricus. Next base: position 107,143,844 of record CM046667.1, read on the forward strand.
AGTTAAGGTAGCACTTGCCTTTTGAAACAGATGCTTAGAAAGAGACAAAAAGGCTTCAAGGGGATATAGTTCAAAGATATATATCTTTGAAAAATATTGTCACATATCTGTAGCTTTTCTCCTGAGTTTTATTCCACTTTTCTGATCAATTTCTCATTTTCCTACAATGGTTTTTCTTTATACACACTAAGCATTTGTCAATATAAGGGATTTTTATGCCTACTTTAACAAAATATAAAGTAGAAAAATTTTAACTATTTTCTAAAATGGTGAATGTTTTCCAGAATAAAGCAGTATAAAACATTACAGTAAAACTGAAGCCTGGTATTGTTTTTAAGCAATGTTTAAGGTAATTCCATTCCATAATCCAAATCTCATTTTGTATGCTCCATGACAGAAGCTATAGAAGTTGAATTATTAATCAAACTTCAAACTTAATTAGTTAATATTTTATTTAATGTTTTTGTATTTTATTAAGTTTACAAAGTCAGTTATTTTCAGACGCATACAGAGAAAATGGGTTTTAAACACCAATAAAACATGAATATATTAGAGTTTACAATTCCTTTGTACCTATGCAACCCTGTAGACCTGAATTTATGCATCTTTCAAAATATGAGAGAATTCTAATAACTTAATAAAAATGTTATCTTAACATTTGCAAAAGAAATATGAAAGTTTGGGGTTTACATAGTAGCTTGCAATGTCCAGGCCATAATTTTATTGTGAAGGTGAAATTTTACTAAGAAAGACATTGCCTTGTGAAACAGTTTCCTTCAAAGTTAGCTAATTTATCAGTAAATAGTGAATATATGAGTATCTTGGTGCAAACTGTTTTTTATTATTGTTGACTTAACAAGGATCATGGCTAATTTGCTTGGTTATTTTTTAAAAATTATTTTATTTTTTATTTGATACTGGGGAGTGAACCCAGGGGAGCTTAACCACTGAGCCACATTCCCAGCCCTGTTTTCTATTTACTTAGAGACAGAGTCTCTCTGATTTGCTCAGGGCCTTGCTAAATTGCTGAGGTTGGCTTTAAACTCACAATCCTCCTGCCTCAGCCTCTCAGACTGTGGGATTACAAGCATGTGCCACCACACCTGGCTTAATTTGCTTACTTCTGAAGTTTACAAATAACCAGATATATCTCAAAGGCCTCCATCCACTCAGTCTTTTTTTCTAATACATGTTTCTTTAAATTTCTTTAGCACTTAATGTGGATCAGATATTTATGTATAGATATTTGGAACACAAAGATGTATGACACATGGTCCCTTGTCCCAGAGCCAGAGCCTACTGTACAGTGGGAGAGATAAATACCTAAACAGACTTGAATATAATGTGTTAATTAACTACAATGATTAAAAATGCACAGAATCTATGTGATCTCATATAATAAATGCTTAAAACAATCTGCAGAGATTATATCTGAACTGAATCACAAAGTATAAGTAAATTAAGAATAGATATGAGTACTTTAAAAATTTGAGCTCATAAAGTAAGGACAAAGATTAATAACCAATTATGCATCATGTAAAAATAATCAGTTCATCATTTGTAGAATACAAAGTAAAAAAAAGAAAGTGGTAGGTGATACATCTTGAGTAATAGTGTGGGGCTAAGTTATAAGATCTGTATGTTATGTCATGTAGTTTGGAGATATAGGAACTCAGTGGAAGATCAGAGAATAACATAGTAAAACTTGCATTTTAGAAAGATTATTTTGTCCCTACTGTGGATAATGAATCAGAGAGGGTTAAAGTTGAGAGGGGAAAGAAATAAGAGGATTTGTGCAATAAGGTAGGTAGGACATGATGATGGCCTAAGCTATAGTTATGGCAATAAAATGGACAGAAGTGGTAAGCTTCAAAATACATTTTGGAAGCCGGGCGCGGTGGCACATGCCTGTAATCCCAGCACTTTGGGAGGCTGAGGCAGGAGGATCGCGAGTTCAAAGCCAGCCTCAGCAATGGCGAGGCACTTAGCAACTCAGTGAGACCCTGTCTCTAATAAAATACAAAAAAGGGCTGGGGGTGTGACCCAGTGGTCGAGTGCCCCTGAGTTCAATCCCCGGTACCACACACACACAAAAAAATACATTTTGGAGGTAGAGTTAAAAATCTTTGTTGATGAATTAAATGTAGAAGGTGACTATGAAGGAGGAAAGAGAAAAGACAAAAATGGCTTTTCATCAGTTTTTAGCTTGGGAACATAGATGAATTAGTATCATTAGTACATTAACCATTAACTTAGATAGGAAAAACTGGAAGTGAAATACTTCTATTCTGAGTAAATGTGCAAGGAGAGATGATGTGAATTCACTTTTTAATAACACATGTTTTAAAAGCATACATGCAATCAAGACTCAAAGTCTACTGACATATTGATTTTGGGTTTCATCAACATCTGGTAGTGAAACCAATGTTTATTGACCAGGCAGGTTAAGAGAAACCTGAAAAGGAGACAAAAACAAAACAGATAGGAAAAAAAACTGTAGAAGGAAGCCATGTGAGTGAATGATATCATTAAATGAGAATTAGAGATAACAAAAAAGAATTTAACTTTTACCATGCTTGAAGGAAGAATTCTTGAAGTCTTACATTTTCTCATTGAGCTTCAATGATGACAGCAGAGACAGGGCCTAATGGATTTTCTAATAACCATAAAAAGCTAAAAGTTAGCTACTGGCCTAAATCTTGAATCTGCAGTTTGTCAAGTGATAATGTAAGGTAAAATATTTGGTAATCGTACCAAAGACGATATGTTTTGTTTTGCTCCTTCACCTTTTGATATATGCTTGTTAGCTTTAGTTTTTACTTAGGAAAACATACTTCATATTCTATCCCATAAGTAAACAAAACCATTCATTGGACTTTCTATGTTTTACACAAAGAACCTTTCACTTTTTTAAAATGTGAAATCTAGTAAAGAGGCAGATAAGCAAATAACTACATGGAGTATTGTGACCAATCTTACTATATCAATAGGCACAAAATACTATCGGAACACAAGTAAGAAAATAATTTTATCTGATTGAGTTGGGATTTGGGGAGAATATATTATATAAGAAAAATAACATGTGAATTGAAACTTGAGAGACCAGTAATGGTTTGTCAGACAAACAAGAAGAAAGTGGGAAGGGAATTACACTAAAAATACACATATAATCAAGAATAAATAAACATTTATGGACCTTTCATTTTAAAAGAATGAAAAGCAATCTAAAGTAGATGCATATGTGAACGAACATGGTTAACATTAGAAAGAATGAATAAAGCAGTTTTGTGGAGTATGGTGGACCTAGTTTTACTGTCAAAGGAAAAACAATTATGTGTTTTAATCAAAGAATTGACAATTATCAGATCTGCATTATATCAAAATGAACTCTACTCTCATGTATAATTAAAAAGAACCGAGCCAGTCCCGCCGACCTCCGCTCCAGAGCAGGAGCCAGCAAGCACAGACCGGCCAACTCTGCTTGAGTTCAGGAGGGCTTAGGTCAGTCCTGCTGACCCCCGCTGGTGTGCGACCAGGCTCCAGCCAGCCCCACCCACCTCCACCCCAGAGCAGGAGCCAGCAAGGACAGTCCCGCCAACTCTGCTTTGAGTTCAGGCAGGCTCAGGGTAGTCCTGGGGACCTACATTAGAGTGCCGCCAGGCCCAGGCTCCAGCCAGTCCCTCGGACCTCTGCTCCAGAGCAGGAGACAGCAAGGACAGACCCGCCAACTCTGCTTGAGTTCAAGCAGGCTGAGGACAGTCCCAGGGATCTACATTGGAGTGCCGCCAGGCCCAGGTCAGTCCTGATGAGCTTCAGCCCAGCGCAGCCAGCCCCAGGTCAGTCCCGCTGACATTCCCTTAAGACATTCTCTTAAGTGTGGCCAGGCTCAGGGAAGTTCTGACAACCTCTGCCCAAGCACAGGCAGGCCCAGGTCAGCCCAGCTCATATCCACAGAGCTCAGGTGAGTCTAGGACAGCTTCACTGACCTCCACTCAGAGGACTGCCTCTTCCAAAGAGCAGACCACCTCAGGAGCTCAGACTCAACCAGTTCTACCCACACCAACCAGCATGGGCCCAGCCCCAGGTAGAATACTTTGAAGGACAGCGGCAGGTTCTGATAGCCCAACACTAAGGGGAGGCACAGACAACCTTCAAGGGTATTATAAGAATATAATGAAGAAACTGTAATATCTCAGATCTACACTGCAAGAAAGTAAGGCAAATAGACAACATGAAGAAACAAGGGAGGAAGGTACCCCCAACAAACCAGGATTCTACAATAACAGAACCCATGCTCAGCGAAGTTGACAAAATGTCAGAGAAGGAGTTCAGAAGGTTCATAATTAAAATGATCTGTGAATCAAAGAATGACATAAATGAGCAAATACAGGCAAAAATTGAGCACTACAACAAAGATATAAGAGAGCAAAAATACAGGTAGAAAAGATTACTTCAAAAAAGAGAGAGAAACTCTGAAAAAAAAAAAGTCAGAAATCCTTGAAATGAAGGAAACAATTAACCAAATAAAAAACACAACTGAAGGCATCACCAACAGACTAGATCAACTGGAAGAAAGGACATCACGCAATGAAGACAAAGTATATAATCTTGAAAATAAAGTTGACCACACAATGAAGATAGTAAGAAACCATGAACAGAACATCCAAGAAGTATGGGTCAGCATTAAAAGACCAAATATAAGAATAATTGGGATAGAGGAAGACACAGAGTATCAAACCAAAGGAATGCACAACTTCTTCAATGTGATAATATCAAAAAATTTCCCAAGCATGAAGAATGAACTGGAAAACCAAATACAAGAGGCTTATAGGACACCAAATGTACAAAATTACAACAGATCTACACCAAGAAACATTTATAATGAAAATGCCTAGCAAACAGAACAAGGATAGAATTTTAAAGGCCACAAAAGAGAGGAATCAGATTACATATACAGGGAGACCAATTTGAATCACAGCAGATTTTTCAACTCAGACACTCAAAGCTAGGAGATCATGGAACAACATATTCCAAGTTCTGAAGGAAAAGGGATGCCAACCAAGAATCTTATATCCAGCAAAATTAAGCATTAGATTCAAGGACAAAATAAAAACCTTCCATGATAAACAAAAGTTAAAAGAATTTACAAGTAGAAAGCCAGCACTACAGAACATCCTTGGCAAAATATTCCATGAAGAGGAAAACAAAAACAATAATGAAAATCAACAGAGGGGGGTATTACATTAAAGGAAAAAACAATCAGAAGAGAAACCAAGTCAAGTTAAATACCAAAAAATAAATAAAAATGGCTGGGAATACAAAACACATCTCAATAATAACTCTGAACATTAATGGCCTAAACTCACCAATCAAAAGACATAGACTAGCAGATTGGATCAAAAAACAGACCCAACAATATGCTGCCTCCAAGAGACTCATCTCATAGGAAAAGACATCCATAGGCTGAGGGTGAAAAGTTGGGAGAAATCCTACCACTCACATGGACTGAGGAAACAAACAGGGGTCTACATCCTCATATCAAATAAAGTAGACTTCAAGCTAAAGTCAATCAAAAGGGATAAAGAAGGACACTATATACTGCTCAAGGGAACCATACACCAACAAGACTTAACAATTATAAACATATATGCCTCAAACAATGGAGCATCCATGTTCATCAAACAAACTCTCCTCAAGTTTAAGAGTCAAATATACCACAACACAATAATTCTGGGTGACTTTAACACACCCCTTTCACCATGGGATAGACCTTCCAAACAAAAGCTGAACAAAGAAATTATAGAACTCAAAAATACAATAAACAACTTAGACTTAACTGACTTATATAGAATATTTCATCCTTCAAGAAGCGAATACACTTTCTTCTCAGAAGCACATGGATCTTTCTCTGAAATAGACCATATACTATGCCACAAAACAACTCTTAGCAAATATGAAAAAGTAGGGATACTACCCTGCATTCTATCAGACCATAATGGAATAAAATTAGAAGTCAATGATAAAATAAGAAATAAAAGCTACTCCAACACCTGGAGACTAAATAATATACTACTGAATGAACAATGGGTTGCAGATGACACCAAAAACAAGATTAAAAAATTTTTAAAGGTGAATGAGAACACAGAAACAACATATTGAAATCTCTGGGACACTATGAAGGCAGTTCTAAGAGGAAAGTTCATTGCATTGAGTTCATTCCTCAGAAAAAGAAAAAGTCAACAAGTAAATAACTTAAAATTACATCTAAAAGCTCTAGAAAAAGAAGAATAATCCAACACCAAAAGTGGTAGAAGACAGGAAATAATTAAAATCAGAGCTGAAATTAATGAAATTGAAACAAAAGAAACAATTGAAAAAAATGACCAAACAAAAAGTTGGTTCTTTGAAAAAATAAATAAAATTGACAGACCCTTAACCAGGCTAACAAAGAGAAGGAGAGAGAAAACTCAAATTACTAACATATGCGATGAAAAAGGAAATATCATAACAAACACTATGGAAATACAGGAGATAATTCGAAATTATTTTGAAAACTTGTACTCCAACAAAATACAAAACACCAAAGGCATTGACAAATTTCTAGAGTTGTATGATCTTTCCAAACTAAAGTAGGAAGATATACATAATTTGAACAGACCAATTTCAAGCAATGAAATAGAAGATGCCATCAGAAGCCTACCAACCAAGAAAAGTCCAGGACCAGATGGATACACAGCCGAGTTCTACAAGACCTTTAAGGAAGAACTGATAGGGGCTGGGATTGTGGCTCAGCGGTAGAGCACTCGCCTAGCATGTGGGCGACCCGGGTTCGATCCTCAGCACCACATAAAAGTAAACACATTGTGTACAACTAAAGCAAATAAATAAATATTTAAAAAAAAAAAAAGAAGAACTGATACCAGTACTCTTCAATTTATTTCAGGAAATAGAAAAAGAGGGAGCACTTCCAAACTCATTCTATGTGGCCAATATCACCCTGATCCCCAAACCAGGCAAAGACACATCAAAAAAAAAAAACAAACAAACTTCAGACCCATATCTTTAATGAACATAGATGCAAAAATTCTTAATAAAATTCTGGCAAAACGGATTAAAAAACATAAAAATATAATACACCACAATCAAGTGGGGTTCATTCCAGGGATGCAAGGATGGTTCAACATACGGAAATAAATAAATGTAATTCATCACATCAATAGATTCAAAGATAAGAACCATATGTTTATCTCAATAGATTCAGAAAAAGCATTTGACAAAATATATCACCCCTTCATGTTCAAAACACTAGGAAAACTAGGGATAACAGGAACATATCTCAATATCGCAAAAGCTATATATGCTAATCCCCTGGCCAACATTATTCTAAATGGAGAAAAATTGAAAGCATTCCCTCTTAAAACTGGAACAAGATAGGGATGCCTTCTTTCACCACTTCTATTCAACATAGTAATTGAAATGCTGGCCAGAGCAATAAGACAGACGAAAGAAATTAAAGTGATACAGATAGGTAAAGTTGAACTCAAATAATGTTTATTTGCTGACGATATGATTTTATACCTAGAAGACCCAAAAAATTCCACCAGAAAACTTCTAGAACTCATAAATGAATTCAGCAAAGTAGCAGGATACAAAATCAACACCCATAAATCTAAGGCATTTCTATATATCAGTGACAAATCCTCTGAAAGGGAAATGAGGAAAACTACACCTTTTACAATAGCATAAAAAAAATACTTGGGGATCAACTTAACCAATGATGTAAAAGACCTCTACAATGAAAAGTAGAGAACACTAAAGAAAGAAATTATGGAAGACCTTTGAAGATGGAAAGATCTACCCTGTTCCTGGATAGGCAGAACTAATATTGTCAAAATGACCATACTACCAAAAGCACTATACAGATTTAATGCAATGCTAATCAAAATCCCAATGACATTCCTCATAGAAATAGAAAAAGCAGTCATAAAATTCATCTGAAAAAAAAAGAGACCCAGAATATCTAAAGCAATTCTTAGCAAGAGGAGTGAAGCAGGTGGCATCACTATACCAGACCTTAAATTATACTACAAAGCAATAGTAACAAAAACAGCATGGTATTGGCACCAAAATAGGCCAGTAGACCAATGGTACAGAATAGAGGACACAGAGACTAACACATATAATTTCAGTTATCTTATATTGGACAAAGGCACCAAAAACTTACATTGGAGAAAAGATAGCCTCTTCAACAAATGGTGCTGGGAAAACTGGAAATCCACATGCAAGAAAATGAAATTAAACCTCTATTTCTCACCATGCACAAAATTCAACTCAAAGAGGATCAAGGATCTAGGAATTAGACCATAGACACTACACCTAATAGAAGAAAAACTAAGGTCTAATCTCCAACATGTTGGATTAGGCCCCAAGTTCCTTAATAAGAATCCTGTAGCACAAGGATTAATATCCAGAATCAATAAATGGGATAGATTCAAATTAAAAAGCTTCTTCTCAGCAAAATAAATAATCAGTGAGTTGAATAGAGAACCTACTAATTGGGAACAAATTTTTACCACATGTACGTCAGATAGAGCACTAATCTCTAGAATATACAAATAACTCAAAAATCTTAACACCACAAAAACAAATAACCAATTCAATAAATGGGCCAAGGAACTGAACAGACACTTATCAGAAGAAGATATACAATCAACCAACAAATACATGAAAAAATGTTTAACATCTCTGGCAATTAGAGAAATGCAAATCCAAACCACTCTAAGATTTCATCTCACACCAGTCAGAATGGCAGCTATTAAGAACACAAACAACAATAAATGTTGGCAAGGATGTGGAGAAAAAGGCACACTCATACATTGTTGGTGGGACTGCAAAATGGTGCAGCCATTATAGAAAGCAGTATGGAGATTCCTTGGAAAACTTGGAATGGAACCACCTTAGGACTCAGCTATCCCGCTCCTTGGTCTATACCCAAAGGACTTAAAAACAGAGTACTTCAGGGACACAGCTGCATCAATGTTTATAGCAGCACAATTCACAATAGCTAAACTGTGGAACCAACCTAGATGCCCTTCGGTAGATGAATGGATAAAGAAAATGTGGTATATATACACAATGCAGTATTACTCAGCAATAAGAATAAAATCATGGCATTTGCAGGTAAATGGATGAAGTTAGAGAATATAATGCTAAGTGAAGTTAGCCAATCCCAAAAAGCCAAATGCCAAATGTTTTCTGTGATATAAGGAGGCCGATTCACAGTGGGGTTGGGATGGGGAGTAGGAGGATTAGAGGAACACTAGAATAGCCAATGTGGAGGGAGGGGAAGGGAGGGGGTAAAAGGGTGAAGAAAAAAAAAAAGATGATAGAATGAGATGGATATCATTACCCTAAGTGCATGTATGAAGTCATGAATGGTGTGAATATACTTTGCATACAACTAGAGATATGTAAAAATGTGCTCTACAAGTATAATATGAAATGTAATACATTCTATTTCTAACAACATAGAATAAAAATAAATTAAAAAACGAACTAATATAAAGAAAGAATATTTGAATTACAATTTGAAGAATTCATTTGATAAATTGAGGCTAGAGGCAGACAAGTCTACTCAAATGCAGTTGCATCAAACCAGGTGAGAGACAACGGTACCCTGGGATATGACAGCGACAGAAATTATGAAGAGGAAAGATCAGGTATGAGAGAAGTTTGATGAAAATTCAAAGGACTTGGCCATTTTTGACATTTTTCTTCCCTTACCTTCAGCAAGAGATTATTGCTACATATACTGCATAGAAGACAATATCCTTAAAAACATTTTTAAAAGATCGTAAATGAGGAATAGATGTGAGGTCTGGTAAGATGATACAGGTGAGAAAACGAGCAGAGAGATATGATTAACTTGGTTTTATATGTGTTGAGTCTGAAGTTTTGTTCCTACCCCATTCAGTTTTTCATACAGCTTACATGGTGACTATATTACTTCCTTGATTAAAAATCTTTTCAATGATTCCTCCTTGCTTAAGTATTAAATAATTACTAACAATGATTGATAAGTCTTTTAATTTGGATATATCTTTAGAATATCACATTTTGTCACTTCTCAACTCCCACTCTCCATTAGAGCCAGAATTAAATTATGGAGCTATAAAACCCTGTGCTCTCTTCACTGAATCTTTGTATAAATTATGCCCACTTCCTGGAATATTCTTCCCAGACTCCTGAGTAATTCCTATTTATCATTTGGGATTCATCTTAACAATCACTTTTTTAAAATTTAGCTAAATCCTATTGTCTAAGCATTTCTATCCAGCAAGTGCAATGAAGTCAGAAACTCAGTTCATTTCATTACCTTTTTTATCCCTAGCACCTTGTGTATATTCTTTAAGAATACAGTATATATTAAATAAATTGTTGGTTTGTAAATGAAATTCCTGACATTTGCCTGGGCAGAAAGGCCCTACAATCAACTGGATATTCAGAACTTAGTTTCAGAAGACAAATGAATTTGGTAATTTTTTGTTACATATGTACTAACTAAAGCCTTTAAAGTGAACATCTTAGCAGAGGGAGTCTACTAGATTGAGAAAAAAAACATAGCCAAATAGAACTCAGGAAAACCAATGTCTAAAAGAATAATGAACCATGGAAAGAAACATAGGAAGAGTGGCCAGAAATGTGTGAGAAGGAGAAAATAGTGTTACAGAAAGCAAGGAAGTAAAGAATGTCAATGGGGTTCAACAGGAAAATAATTTATCAGGAGGAACTGATAGGATGCTATTTGCTTGGCGTCTTAGCCCATTTTCTGTTGCTGTAACAGGAAATATAACACATGATAACTTATTTTTTAAAAAAATAGGTTTATCTTGTCTCACAGTTTTGTAGGCTGGAAAATCCAAGATCAGGCAGTCTCCTTTGGTAGGGATCATGTGTTGGTTGATTCAACTCCTAGTGGAAGAACAGAAGGGTAAGTAGGAACATGCAGAAGAGAGGGTGGGGACAAAAGAGCTGACTTCCTTTATAACAACCTGCTCTTGTGAAAACTAATCTATTCTTGTGAGAACTAACCCAGTCTCCTGAGAAACACAGTAGTTCCTCATAATGATCTGATCACTCCTTAGAGGACCCACCTCCTAATACTGCTACATTGGCAACTAAACTTCAACATGTATTTTGGTAAGGACAAGACCCATCCAAACCATACCACTTTGTTAATTTATAAAAATGGAAGGGGAGCTGGGTACAGTGGCACATGCCTGTAATCCCAGTGGCTTGGGGAGGCTTAGGCAGGAGTATTGGGGGTTCAAAGCCACCCCCAGCAAAAATGAGGTGCTAGGCAACACAGTGAGACCTTGTCTCTAAATAAAATACAAAATAGGATTGGGGATGTGGCTTAGTGTCTGAGTGCTCCTGAGTTCCACTCCTGGTATCCCCCCACCCCCCCCAAAAAAAATGGAAGGTGAAAGCAAAAAAAAAAAAAAAAAAAAAAAAAAAAAAAAAAAAAAAAAAAAAAAAAAAAAAAAAAATATTAAAAAAAATAAAAAAAAAAAAAAAAAAAAAAAACAAAAAAAAAAAAAAAAAAAAAAAAAAAAAAAAAAAAAAAAAAAAAAAAAAAAAAAAAAAAAAAAAAAAAAAAAAAACCAGATAAAAAGTTTAGGAGTGAATGGGGTATAAAAAGGAGAGACAATAAATGTAGATAAATCTTTCAAGAAAACAAAGAGTAGCCTTTAGGTTTTCATAATCAAATTCTATGGATTTAGATGTGAATACTAACTGCTGGTATTTGGCAATTTCTAACTTTTTGTTCCCTTGCTTTATCCTTTTTAAAAATTTGTATCTCCTCACAGAGCTTTAGAACTTGTATTTAGAGCTCATATAATTCAACTCGATCACTTTGCAGAAAAAAAAATTTAGGTTTAAAGAGGGTGAAGAAGCTTAGCCAAAGCATTTAACCAAGAAATAGAATGCTACACAAGAATCATTGCTCCTGATTATTAGTTTCATGATCTTGAATCTGTTAGCATACCTTTCATTTTTATTTTTCTCAAATATTTTTTAAACTTTTATTTCCAATAATCTCTATTTTTAACTATGTGTGTTCCTACAGCTTGTTGTTACAATATGAAATTACAGAAAAACATAGTAAATACTGGTATCTGAGCTTAGCAAAGGAATGTGTCAACCCTTGTTTGCCATTATGTGTACATTTCTATGCACTCTCAGTCACATTATGTGCTCAAAATGTGCTCGAAGCTTCTAACAAGCTAAATTTAAAAAATAAGTTCAAATACTTCAGGTTTTTTATTCTAATTGTTATTTAAATATTTTGTACATAATGGATTGAATGTTGAAAATATTTAGGAGTAAATACTCATGGGAAGTTACACACCTAAAATTCTAATTTAAGTCAACATTCCTTTTATGAATGTCATAAGATAAATTTAAAAATAAAATAGAAAGATAATCTGTAGTGCTTTGGTAATAATAATTATCAGTCCCTAGTATTAAATTCTTTCTCCAGAATGTGCTTTTAACTTTGGATCTTCCACGCTTCTAGTTTATCTTACTTTATGCTTTCTTAATCACACTCAGCTTCAAATGGCTTCACTAGTAATTGTATTCCACACATGAAATAATCTTTACCACTTTTCTGATTCTGTCAATAATGACTTGACAGTTCTCTCTCAGTGAGGCTTGGAATCCATTTGTCACAGGGAATAAGAATGACATAATGGAAAGAATAGGACTTTACCACACCATTAAAACCTGTGCCTCCTAAAACTGATTTCAAATGTCTAGAAAAACCTAAATTTTGAGAACTCCTAAATTAAATAATTCCCAACTGACTCAGTTATTTCAAACTCTCTTTGGTCACATTCAGGTCTAACATCACAAATAATACAAAGCAAAATGAGAATGATAATCTCTTATGCAAGCACGGCACTGAATATGGTAAGGTGTTTAGAAAATGCATAAAAATATAATTTTGAACAGATATTGTTTTCTGATTTGAGGTCAATTAAAGGTGATATGCAGTATATATAGTTCACCTTATTTAAAGCATAAACAGTTTTTGAACTTGTTTATTTTTTACATCCTCAAAATGCAAATGAATGTTTGCTTCCCTTTTGTTTCAACAATACATCATGACTACTAAATCCTTAATAATATGATTTCAGTTACTAGGTATTTGTTTAGGATTTACCTTGCAGCAGTTGTCAGCATGGTGTCCTCATGTTTTCATTATTTTTCTTTAACATGTCCATATATGCATATGTATGTATATATATATATACACACACATTGTTCTTATATACTTGCTCCTTTTTTGTATCTTAATATATGTGTATTTTTCTATCTTCTTTTCTTTTTTAGAGGGGAATATATATCATGATTTCTACTTTCATTTATTATAAGTCATCATAGCTCAACAAAGATGATTTAGTCCTTTCTGCAATTGTTATTTTCGCCACTAAGCTCACAAATACAATGGTAAGAACTAATTATATTTGCAGTTATATTTTTAATTTTTTTTGAGAAAGTCCCATAGAGTTTTCCATAATTGGCTGTCCAAATTTACACTCACACCAAAAATGTTCCCTTTTGTTCACATCTTTGCTAGCATGCATTATCTTTTGTCTTTTTGAAAATATCCATTCTTACTGGAATGAAGCAATATTTTATTCCAGTTTTGATTTTTATTTCCCTAATGATTAATAGTGTTGAACGTTTTTCATATAGCTGTTGGCTATTTCTACGACTTTTTTTTTTCTGAGAAATTTCTATTTAGGTTTATTGCTTATTTTAAAATATGGTTGCTTACTGGGTATATGTCTAAAGGATGTGAAGCCAATATGTCTAAGAGACATCTGTACTCCAATGTTCATTGCAGCACTTTTCACAATAGAGAAGAAACAGAAACAACCTTAGTGTGGGTGGATAAACAAAATGTGGTCATATACACAATGGAATCATATTTAGCCATAAAAGAATAGGATTCTGTCATTTGTGACAACATAAATTAAATTGTAAATCATTACGCTAAGTGAAAATAATCCAGGCACAGAAAAACACTACAGAAAGAAGGAACAGTGAACATGAAATCAAGGATACAAACACTGTAGAAACCGACTCATAGAAGAAAAAAAAAAAGCTAAACAAACGCACCAAATCTCAGTGACTTGTGTAAGCATATCAAGTAAATTTTGTGATTTTGAAGTTTCAGATATAGAAAGTGGTAAGAAAAATGTATAAAGAAATAAAAGCCAAAATTTAAAAAGTATCAATCCAAACAAAAAGGAAAAAACAAAGAATCTGTTATTACAGAAACAATTAACAAAATGGCAGAAGTCCTTATTTATCAATAATTACCTGGAATATGAATGGATTAAACTCTTCAATCAATGACAGAGTAGCTGAATGGATGAAGAAAATAAGATGTCACTACGTGCTGTTTACAGGAGACTCACTTTATTTTTATTTTTTTTATTATTATAATTTGTTATACATGTTTACAGAGTACATTTCATTTCATATTACATATAAAGAGCACAATTTTTCAAGTTGCTGGTTTTGTATAAAGTATTTTAACAGCAATTGTGTCTTCATACATGTATTGAGGGTAATCATGGATAAATCAGTCTGCCATTATTCCTATCCCCTTACCTCCTCCCCTCCCTCCCCCATCTTTGTTCTATTTAAAGCTCTTTTATTCCTCTCATCCCCTCTCTCTTGCCTTTATAAGTTAGTATCTTCCTATCAAAGAGATCATTCGACCTTTGGTTTTTTGGGATTGGCTAACTTCACTTAGCATTATTTTCTCCAACTCCATCCATTTACCTGCAAATTCCATGATTTTATTCTCTTTTAGTGCTGAGTAGTGTTCCATCGTGTATATATACCAAAGTTTCCCTATCCATTCATCTGCTGATGGGCATTGGGGTTGGTTCCACAATCTAACTATTGTGAATTGTGCTGCTATAAACATTGATGTGGCTGTGTCCCTGTAGTAAGCTGTTTTTAAGTCCTTTGGGAATAGGCCAAGGAGTGGGAAAGCTGGGTCAAATGGTGGTTCCATTCCAAGGTTTCCTAGGAATCTCCAAACTACTTTCCAGATTAGCTTCACCAATTTGCATTTCCACCAGCAATGTAAGAGTGTGCCTTTTCCCCCACATCCTCGCCAGCATTTATTGTTGTTTGTTTGTTTGTTTTTTGATAGCTGCTATTCTGTCTGGAGTAAGATGAAATCTTAGAGTGGTTTGGATTTGTATTTCTCTAATCACATTTATTGATTCTCGTTTTTAGTTCTTGTGCTATAGGGGTTTCATTGAAGAAGTTGGAGCCTAAACCAACATGGTGTAGATTTGGGCCTACTTTTTCTTGTATTAGGTGCAAGGTCTCTGGTTTAATTCCTAGGTCCTTGATCCACTTTGAGTTAAGTTTTGTGCATGGTGAGAGAAAGAGATTTACTTTCATTTTATTACATGAGGATTTCCAGTTTTCCCAACACTATTTGTTGAAGAGGCTGTCTTTTCTCCAGTGAACATTTTTGGCAGGTCGCAGTTCCCCAGGGAATGGATGGGGCCCTTCCTCTGGTCGGGACCTCTCTGCAGTGGGGACCTGCTATTCCCAGCCCCGGTGGCGGCCAAGAGACTAACTTTAGTTTTAAGGATGCATGTATATTAAAAGTGAAGATATGGAAAAAGTTATTCCCTGTAATAGAAACCAAAAGGGAGTAGTAATACCTATGCTTACATGTGATAAAACAGATTTTAAGAAAAACTGATGAAAGGAGACAAAGAAGGGCATTATGTAATGATATACAAGGCACTTCTGTAAGAGGAGATAACATTTGTAAAATACATATGCACCCAACATTGGAGCACATATATATATACAAAGAAAATATTAATAGATCTGAAGGGAGAGATGGAATAGACTGCAATGCATAACAGCAGAGGACTTCATCACCCTGTGTTAATTAATAAACAGATTATTCAGACAGGAAATCAATAAGAAGACATCAGACTTAAAATATACTCTATACCAAATGGATGTAGTAGATATATTCAGAATACAAATGCAGAATACACATTCTTCTCAACTACACATGGAACAATTTCCAGGATAGGTCATGTAATAGGACACAAAATTATTTACAAATTTAAGATTAAAATCATAACAAGTATCTTCTGTGGCCATACTACAATAAAGCTAGAAATCAATAACAAAAGTGAGCTTTGGAAAGTTCACAAATACATGGAAATTAAGCAACATGCTCCTAAACAACCAGTGTATCAGTGAATAAATCAAAAGGGGAATTAAATATTTCATGAGACAAATGAAAATGGAAACACAGCATACCAAAACTTATGGAATACAAGAAAAGCAGTTTTAAGAGGAAAGTTTATAATAACAAATGGTACATCAAAAAAGAAGAAAAATATCAAACAACTTAATGTTGCATCTCATGGAAGTAGAATATCAAGGACAAACTCAACCCAAAATTAGTAGAAAGAAGGAAATAACAAAGAGACATAAAATGGAGGCTTAAAAAAGGAACAAAAAGATCAACATTATTGAGAGTTTTTTTAGATAAACAAAACTAAGTAATCTTTAGTTACACCAACTAAAATTATAAGAAAGAAGACTAAAATAAATAAAATCAGAAATGAAAAAGGAGACATTACAATTGATATGACAGAAACACAAAGGACCATAAGGCACTATTATGAAACAAATTGGAGTATAAAAGAAATAGATAAATTCCTTGAAACATGCAATTTCCAAAATTGAATTATGAAGAAATAGAAAATCTCAACAGATCAATAATTAATAAGAAGATTACATTAGTAAGAAAAAACCTCCCATTAGCCAGGTATGGTTGTTCAGGCCTATAATCCCAGAGACTAGGGAGACTGAGGCAGGAGGATCATGAATTCAAAGCCAGCTTCAGCATCTTAGTGAGACCCTATCTCAAAATAAAAAATAAAAAAGGGCTGGGGATGTGGTTCAGTGGTTAAGTGCCCCTGGGTTCAATCCCTGGTAAAACAAACAAACAAACAAACAAGCAAACAAACAAAAACAGAACATGATGACTTCATTACCAAATTCTATCAGAATTAAAGAAGAACTAGTACTAATTTTTTAAAAATTCTTCCTCAAAATTGAAGAGTAGGGAATACTTTTAATGTCCGTTACAAGGCCAATATTACCCTATTACCAAACGCAGATGAGGACATTAAAAACTAGAAAACTATAGACCAATATCTCTGATTAACATAAATGCAAAAATCCTCATCAAAATATTAGCAAACCAAATCC
Source organism: Tamias sibiricus (assembly GCA_025594165.1). Classification (NCBI taxonomy): domain Eukaryota; kingdom Metazoa; phylum Chordata; class Mammalia; order Rodentia; family Sciuridae; genus Tamias; species Tamias sibiricus. Next base: position 107,161,190 of record CM046667.1, read on the forward strand.
AAGAACCTTAAAAAGATTATTCATGATGTCAAATGGAATCTATTCCTGAGATGCAAGGATGATTCAACATAATGCCAATCAAGAATGTGATACATCACATTAACAGAATGAAGAACAAAAACCACATGATCATTTCAATATATATAGAAAAAACATGAGACAAAATTCAGCATCTTTTCAAGATAAAAACCACCAACAAATTGGAGAAGAGATATGCCTCAATAATGTAAAAGCCACACTTGGCAAACCCAGAACTACCTTCATACTCAATGGGGAAATGTTGAAAGCTTTTCCTATAAGATTGAAATAAGACAAGGATATCCAGTATCACTGCTTCTATTTAACATATTACTGGAAATTCTAAAGAACAGTTAGGCAAGAAAAAAAAATAAAAGGCATCTAAGGGCTGGGATTGTGGCTCAGCGGTAGAGCGCTCGCCTAGCACGTGGGCGACCCAGGTTCGATCCTCAGCACCACGTACAAATAACACGCATTGAATAAAAAAACGCATTGTGTACAACTAAAAGCAAATAAATAGAAATATTTTTTAAAAAAAGGCATCTAAATTGGAAAGGTAGAAGTTGAATTATCCCTCTCCATACATGGCACACAGAAACCCTTTCAAAACCCCACACTAAAATCTGTTAGATCTCAGAAACATTTCAATAACATTGTAGGATTAAAAAGCCAACAGAAAAATGAATTTCTATATATTGGTGACAAAAGTGATCAAGAAAGGAATCCGATTTATAATAGCTACAAAAATTTAAAATACATAAGAATAAGTTTAATTAAGGCAAGAAAAGATCTCTTCATTGAAAACAGTAAAATATTGGTGAACAATTCAAGAAGATACAAATAAATGGAATGTATTTGTATGTACATATATTTGTATATTTGAAGAATTAATGTGGTTAAAATATCCATAATACCCAAAGCAATGCAAAAGTTCAATGCAATCCCTATAAAAATACCACTAATATTCTTTGCCAAAGTAGAAGAAAAATCCTCAAATTCACATAAAACCACAAAAGACCCCAAATAGCCAAAGCAACATTTATCAAAAAGAACAAAGCAGAGGCATCACAGTACCTAATTTCAATATACATGACAGAACCATAGTAACAAGAACAGCATGGCATTTACATAAAAACAGACACAAAGACAGATGAAACACATTAAAGAGCACAGAAATTAATCTATACATTTATAGCCAACAGTTTTGGGAAAAGGTGCCAAGAGCACACAGTGGGGAAAGGATAATCCTTTAAATATATTATTTTGAGAAAACTGGTTATGCATATGCAGAAGAATTAAATTAGACACTCAACATCATGTACAAAAATCCTCCCCAAATGGATGAAAGATTGAATGTATGATTCACAATTATGAAATTACTAGAAAAAAATAGGTAAAATGCTCCATGACATTAGACAAGGATTAATTGCATAAGACCCCCAAAGCACAGGGAAAAGAAGAAAAAAATAGACATAGGGAATAATATCAAACTAAAAACTTTCTGCATAACAATCAAACAACCTATAGAATGGGAGAAAATATCTGCATACTACATATTTGATACATTTATATTCAAAATATATAAGGGAATCCAATAACTCCAACAGCAAGAAATAGCCTAATTAACAAATGGGGAAAGGACCTTAATAGTCATATGTCAAAAGAAGACCCACAAATGACCAATAAGCATATGAAAACATACTTGGAAACCACTAATCATCAGAGAACTGCAAATTAAAACCACAATGAAATATCACTTCATACATCTTAAGATGACTATTATTAAAAATAAAAACAACTAAAGATAACATGTACTGGCAAGGAAAGTGAACGACTGCACAGACATGGTAAATTAATAGAGCCATGAATGGAAAACATTATGGATATTCCTCAAAAAATTAAAAATATAACTGCTATATGATCTACCACATTACTGAATATATATTCCATGGATGATGAATCAGTGATTTTTTGTGTTATTTTATTTTATGTTAAATTTATTTATTTATTTATTTATTTATTTATTTATTTATTAGAGTATATATGACAGCAGAATGCATTTTGATACATTATACACATGCAGCACAAATTTTCATTTCTCTGATAGTATACAATGTAGCTTTGCACCATATGTGCAGTCACACATATACCTAAGGTAATGATGTCCATTTTTCCTGTTCCCATGCTCTTTCCCCACCTCTCCCTCCCATTTGCCCAATCACAGTTCTTTCATTTTTTCCATACACCCCTCCCCCTCCAATATGGATCAGCATCCTCTTATCAGAGAGAACATCCGGCCTATGTGGTTTTGGGATTGGCTTACTTTGCTTAGCATGATATACTCCAACTTCATCCATTTATCTACAAATGCCATAACTTTATTCTCTTTTAGTGCTAATATTCCATTGTGTATATATATCATAGTTTCTTTATCTATTTATTGCATCTAGGTGTGTTCCACAGTTTAGCAATTGTGAATTGAGCTGCTATAAACATTGATGTGGCTGTATGACTATAGTATGGTGATTTTAAGTCCTTTGAGTATGGACTGAGGAGTGGGATAGCTGGGAAAAATGGTGGTTCCATTCAAAGTTTTCTTTTTTTTTTCTTTTATTTTAAGTTGTTATATATGACAGCAGAATGCATTACAATTCACATTACACTTACAGAGCACATTTTCACACATCTCTGGTTGTATACAAAGTATATTCACACCATTCATATCTTTATACATAACTTAGAGTAATGATAGTCATTACATTCTAACTTTTTTTTTAACCCTTTTGCACCCTCCCTTACCCTCTCTCCCCATTGGACTTTCTAGTGTTCCTCTATTCCTCCTATGCTCCCCGTCCCAAGCCCACTGTGAATCAGCCTACTTATATCAGAGAAAACATTCAGCATTTGGATTTTGGGGATTGGCTAACTTCACTTAGCATTATATTCTCTAACTTCATCCATTTATCTGTGAATGCCATTATTTTATTTTTATTGCTGAGTAATATTCCTTTGTGTATATATACCTCATTTTCTTTATCCATTCATCAACTGAAGGGCACCTAGGTTGGTTCCACAGTTTAGCTATTGTGAATAGTGCTGCTATAAACATTGATGTGGCTGTGTCCCTGTAGTATGCTGTTTTTAAGTCCTTGGGAATAGAGCCAGGAGTGGGATAGCTGGGTCATAAGGTGGTTCCATTTCCAGTTTTCCAAGGAATCTCCATACTGCTTTCCATATTGGCTGCACCATTTTACAGTCCCACCAACAATGTATGAGTGTGCCTGTCCCCCACATCCTGTCCAACATGTATTGTTGTTTGTGTTCTTAATAGCTGCCATTCTGACTGGAATGAAATGAAATCTTAGAGTGTTTTTGATTTGCATTTCTCTAATTGCCAAGGATGTTGAACATTTTTTTTTTTGTGTGTGTGTGTATTTGTTGATTGATTGTATATCTTCTTCTGAGAAGTGTCTTTTCAGTTCCTTGGCCCATTTATAAATTGGGTTATTTGTTTTTTGTGGTGTTAAGATTTTTGAGTTCTTTATATATTCTTGATATTAGTGCTCTATCTGATGTGCAAGTGGTAAAAATTTGCTCCCAATCTGTAGGCTTTCTATTCACCTCACTGATTGTTTCTCTTGCTGAGAAGAAGCTTTTTAGTTTGAATCTATCTCATTTATTGATTCTTAATATTAATTCTTGTGCTATAGGAGTCTTATTAAGGAAGTTGGGGCCCAAGGAAGTTGGATATTAGGTTCTACTTTTCCTTCTAAGAGGCACAGTGTCTCTGGTCTAATTCCTAGGTCCTTGATCCACTTTCAGTTGAGTATTGTGCAAGGTGAGAGACAGAGTTTAATTTCATTTTGTTGCATATGGATTTCTGGTTTTCCCAGCACCATTTGTTGAAGAGGCTATCTTTTTCTCCAATGTACATTTTTGGCACCTTTGTTTACTATAAGATAACTGTAATTATGTGGGTTAGTCTCTGTGTCCTTTATTGTGTACCATTGATCTACAAGTCTATTTTGGTGCCAATACCATGTTGTTTTTTGTTACTATTGCTTTGTAGTATAATTTAAGGTCTGGTATAGTGATGCCACCTGCATCACTCTTCTTGCTAAGGATTGATTTAGCTATTCTGGGTATCTTATTTCTCCAGATAAATTTTATGACTGCTTTTTCTATTTCTATGAGAAATGTCATTGGGATTTTGATTGAAATTGCATTAAATCTGTATAGTGCTTTTAGTAGTATAGTTATTTTGACAATATTGATTCTTCTTATACAAGAACAAGGTAGATCTTTCCATCTTCTTCTTTCTTTTTAATTTGTCTTGCTTTTTTATTAAAAATAACAGTAAAATTATTTAGGAATGCAGCAAATACTTTTTTTATTCTCAGAGTAATTCATTATGCCTCTTGTAGTTAGATTTTAGACTCCAAATCACAAGTTGATTGCCTATTATATCACCTATGCAGTCACAAAATACTTTTGCTACTTGTAAAGGCTACAATTTCTTCACAGGCATTTTTATTTGCTGCATTTATCTTTTTGAATAAAACCAACATTGGCCTCATGGGCTTATTCGGAGGCAATGAACAAAGTCACTTTTTTTGCTTGTTTTTTGGGCTCTCTTCCTTTTGTGCCCCATTTCCTTGTATTTCCATAATGTGATCCCATTTCACTCACTTGTGAGTCCTCATTATCGCCTGGCAAACAGCTCTTCTGCTGTCCCCCCACCCCCAACACTCTTGTCTTGTGCTGTTTCCTTTGTTAGAGATGCACTCTGCACTCTCTTTCCTTTTTTTTTTTTTTTTTAGAGTTCTTAAAGAGTTCTGTAGTTTTAGTTATAGAGGTCTTTCACATCTTTCATTAAGTTGGTTCCCAAGTATTTTATTTTATTTTTTTGATACTATTGCAAATGGGGTAGTTTTCCTCATTTCCCTTTCAGAATATTTGTCACTGATATATAGAAATGTGTTTGATATATTGGTGTTGATTTTGTATCCTGCTACTTTGCTGAATTCATTTATTAGTTCTAGAATTTTTCTGGTGAAATTTTTTGGGTCTTCTAGGTATAGAATCATAGGGCCAGCAAATAGTGATAATTTGAGTTCTTTACTTTTACTTTACTTTACCTATCTGTATCCCTTTAATTTCTTTCATCTGTCTTATTGCTCTGGCCAGTGTTTCAAGAACTATGTTAAATAGAAGTGGTAAATGAAGGAATCCCTGTCTTGTTCCAGATTAGGGGAATGTTTTTATTTTTTCTCCATTTAGAATGATGTTGGCCTGGAGCTTAGCATAAATACCTTTTACGATGTTGAAATATGTTCCTGTTATCCCTAGTTTTTCTGGTGTTTTGAAAATGAAGGGGTGCTATGTTTTGTCAAATGCCTTTTCTGCATCTATTGAGATAATAATGTGGTTCTTATCATTAAGTCTATTGATGTGATTAATTACATTTATTGATTTCCGTATGTTGAACCAACCTTTCATTCCTGGAATGAACCCTACTCGATCGTGGTGTACTATCTTTTTTTTTTATATGTTTTTGTATTTGATTTGCCAGAATTTTATTGAGAATTTTTGCATCTATGTTCATTAGAGATATTGGTCTCTAAGTTCTCTTTTTTGGATGTGCCTTTGCTTGGTTTTGGAATCAGGGGAATATTGGCTTCATAGAATGAGTTTTGAAGTGCTCCCTCTTTTTCTATTTCCTGAAATAAATTGAAGAGTATTGGTATTAGTTCTTCTTTGAAGGTCTTGCAGAACTTGGCTGTGTATCCATCTGGTCTTGGGCTTTTCTTGGTTGGTAGGCTTCTGATGGTATCTTATTTCATCACTTGAAATTGATCTGCTTAAATTGTGTATATTATCCTGATTCGATTTGGGGAAATCATACGACTCTACAAATTTGTCAATGCCTTCATTATTTTGTATTTTATTGGAGTAAAAGTTTTCAAAATAATTTTTAATTATCTTCTGTATTTATGTAGTGTCTGTTGTGACATTTCCTTTTTCATCACATATGTTAGTAATTTGAGTTTTCCCTCTCTTTCTCTTCATTAGCCAGGCTAAGGATCTGTCAATTTTATTTATTTATTTATTTATTTTGAAGAACCGACTTTTTGTTTTGTCAGCTTATTAAATTGTTTCTTTTCTTTCAAATTCATTGTTTTCAGCTCTGATTTTAACTATTTCCTGTATTCTACTGCTTTTGGTGTTGGATTGTTCTTCTTTTTCTAGGGTTTTGAGATGTAATGTTAAGTCATTTATTTGTTGACTTTTTCTCCTTTTAAGGATTGAACTCCATGCAATGAACAGTCTTCTTAGAACTGCCTTCATAGCATCCCAGAGATTTCAATACGTTGTTTGTGTGTTATCATTCACCCCTACAAATTTTTTAATCTTCTCCTTGATGTCTTCTGCAACCCATTGTTCATTCAGTAGCATATTATTTAGTCTCCAGGTGTTGGAGTAGTTTTAATTTCTTATTTTATCATTGATTTCTAATTTCATTCCATTATTGTCTGATAGAATGCAGGGTAGTATCTCTACCTTTTTATATTTGCTAAGAGTTTTTTGTGGCATAATGAATTGTCTATTTTAGAGTAGGATCCATGTGCTGCTGAGAAGAAAGTGTATTTGCTCATTGAAGGATGAAAGATTCTATATATGTCATTTAAGTCTAAGTTATTGATTGTATTTTTGAGTTCTATAGTTTCTTTGTTCAGCTTTTGTTTGGAAGATCTATCCAGTGGTGAAAGAGGTGTGTTAAAGTCACACAAAATTATTGTGTTGTGGTCTATTTGACTCTTGAACTTGGGAAGAGTTTGATGAATGTACATGATCCATTGTTTGGGGCATATGTATTTATAATTGCTAAGACTTGTTGGTGTACGCTTCCCTGTGCAGTATTTATCCCCTTTGATTAACTTCAGCTTAAAGTCTATTCTATTTGATATGAGGATGAAAACCCCTGCTTGCTTCTGCAGTCCATGTGTGTGGTAGGATTTCTCCCAACCTTTCACCTTCAGCCTGTGGAAGTGTCTTCCTATGAGATGAGTCTCTTGGAGGCAGCATATTGTTGGGTCTTTTTTTTTTTTTTTTTAATCCAATCTGCTAGTCTATGTCTTTTGATTGGTGAGTTTAGGCAATTAACATTCAGGGTTATTATTGAGATATGATTTGTATTCCCAGCCATTTTTGTTTATTTTTGGTATTTAACTTGACATGGTTTCTCCTCTGATTAGTTTTTCCTTTAGTGTAATAACTCCCTCTGATAATTTTCATCATTGTTTTTCATTTCCTCTTAGTGGAATATTTTGCCAAGGATGTTCTGTAGTGCTGGCTTTCTAGTTGTAACTTCTTTTAGCTTTTGTTTATCATGGAAGGTTTTTATTTCACCATCAAATCTAAAGCTTAGTTTTTCTGGATATCAGATTCTTGGTTGGCATCCCTTATCCTTTAGAGCCTGGTATATGTTGTTCCAGGATCTTCTAGTTTTGAGGGTCTGGGTTGAAAATTCTGCTGAGATGTGAATTGGTTTTCCCTTATAGGCAATCTGATTTTTCTCTCTTGTGGCCTTTAAAATTCTATCCTTATTTTGTATGCTAGGCATTTTCATCATAATGTGATTTTTTGTAGATCTGTTGTAATTTTGTACATTTGGAATCCTATAGGCATCTTGTATTTGATTTTCAAATTCATTCTTGCTTGGGAAATTTTCTGATATTATTTCATTGAAGAGATTGTGCATTCCTTTGGTTTGAATCTCTGTACCTTCCTCTACTCCAATAAATCTTTTATTTGGTCTTTTGATGGTATCCCATAATTCTTGGATATCCTGTTCATAGTTTCTTACCATCTTCACTGTGAGATCAACTTTACTTTCAAGATTATATATTTTGTCCTTATTTTCTGAGGTCCTGTCTTCCAAGTGATTCAATCTGTTGGTGATGATATCTATTAAATTTTTAAAATGGCTTGTTCTTTCTTTAATTTGAAGGATTTCTGTTTGTTTTCTTCTCAGACTCTGTTTCTTGAAGTAATCTTTTATTACTTGTATTTTTTCTCTTATCTCTTTGTTGGTGTGATCAATGGTTGCCTGTATTTGATCTCTTATGTCTTTGTTGGAGAGATAAATTTTTCCCTGTTTCTGCTCACTTAGGTCATTATTTTAATCCCAAATCACTTAAATTATGTATGTTCATAAGTCCTTCTCTGACATTTCACCTACTGTGCTTTCTATGGATTCTATTGATGTAGTATCTTGGTTTGTTTTGGGCATTTTCCTCCCTTGTATTTTCATGATGTCTATGTGTTTTCCTCTCTTGCAGGGTAAGCTTGAGGTATTATGGCTTCTGCCCGATTGTCTTATAGCATCCCTACAGGTTACCCAATACCTCACTTTTAAGGGAAAGATCAATATTATAGCATTCAATGTACCCAACGTGTATCCATATATCAGTTAACTTCTATTTTTTGATATTTACAGTTTTGTCACTATAAACAGAAATGATGAGATCAGTTTTCTTCTACCATATAGTCAGTATGTTTGTGTGGTGGTTTACAGTATCTAATTTTAGAAGGGGAATGTAGGGGTTGGCTAAAACGTTTGTGAGGTAGGATGTGAGAAAATAGAGGTATTAGATTATTTGACTAGTGAGAGGGTAATCATAAGAATTTGGTTGTTAGTAGGTGAAACAAGAGATAGGCATCCTCATGTAAGACTTCCTGTTAGCTCATCATAGGATAATTGTTAGCACCTCTGGTAGAGCACCCTCTGGTGCAGCCTGGTCCACAGGGATCTTAGTGATGTCTCACTAGGACCTTATTGTTGTCCCTTGATAGTAGCAACACAATATCAGTTTTGTGGTGATGGAAGCCTCAAGCCTATAATTATCTTGATGTTGGGCTGTGTAGCCATGGAAACCCAGTGTGTAGTGCCTCTTTGGGCAGGCACGGGTTGCCTCTCCGAGTTGTGGGTGTGGGGCAGGCCTCTCTCTCCAGATCTTCTCCTGGCTACAGTGTGGTGGAGCAGGTGGTCTGGATTTCCTCTTCCCACTCTCCTCCTCCTGGGTCTCTTCCCAGTCCAGGTGTGGTGGTAGTTGGACAGGTGGGTGGTGGGGCCTTTCCTCGGCCTGGAGTCTGTTCCTCCTCTTCTCAGTGGCAGTGTGGGTGGACCAGTGGGGGTCACGCAGGAGAGCAACGGGGCCCTTCCTCAGCCAGGTTCAATATTTTTTGTAACTCCAACTGCATATAAGCTTTAAAGCTTTAGGACAGCTTTCTTTGACTCTGGGCCTCAAGTCCCCCAAAATGGAGAGCAAGGTAAAGCCATGAGAGGCTGGTGAGAGAGGTAAGACAAGAATCTTTAGGGTAAGTTTTAAACAGATATCTGAAATTAGTCAGTTTGGTAAACTTTTTTCTAAATCCAATATTCTTTTATAACACTAAGTACCGTGTTTCAGTTTTGTTTAGTTATTCTAACTTTCATGGTGTTTGTAATTTTATAACTGTAGTGTATGGGTATGTAGACATAAGAGTGTAGAACATGCCACAAATATAGGCAAAAATAAGGCAAGAAAATAGAGCTGAATAGCATTTATTACACATTTTTAGTAACCATTGTAAACATTTTTACTGTGAATGACACAAAAATGCCCAAAGCAAATATATATATATATATTCCATCATACAGTGATAAAATATACCTACATTAAACCATGCACATAAAGACAGAAAAGTTGTGACTATCTCAGAAGCAATCTTTACCTTACACTGTGTCCATTTCTCCAACTCTCTAGATGTTATCTTTATACTGACTTTTATGATAGTAATTTCCTAGCCTGTATTTCTAAATTTAAAAATCAAAGTACACATCCCTAAACAATATAATTATTTTTCCTGGTATTCCACTTTATAAAGATGGAATTATGCTGTATGAGTTCTAGGTCTTTGATTCTTTTGCTTCTTCAAAAGTTATGTTTGTAAAGGGCTGGGGAATGTGGCTCAGCGGTAGAGCGCTCGCCTAGCACGTGTGCGGCCTGGGTTCAATCCTCAGCACCACGTAAAAATAAACGCATTGTGTACAACTAAAAGCAAAAAAAAAAAAAAAAAAGTTATGTTTGTAAGACTCATGTTTTGTCATGTGCTTAAAACAAGCTTCTTAAACCTTTAGAAATTATTAGATATGAAAAATGACAAACGCCAAAAGTATTGAGACCCGGGGAAAGGGGTGTGAGTAGAAAAGCCATACATTGAGAGCATTGATCTTTTCCCAATACAATTCTTTCCTGGTGATAAAACAAACCCTGAGGAGGAGGTGTCTATCAAACTTGGAAAGGCAATTTCTGGAAAGAGGCTGAAGCATTAACCCTTCTGTAGACAAGTCCTTCTCAAGTACCACCCACTGACCCCAGGCCCTCCATCAGGTCCAGTACAATAAATTCCAGAAACTGATCACTGACCCTTAATTCCTAAGCACTAAAACTGATTCCACAAACTCCAAATTACTGGGTACCCAAAGAAAACTGGTATGCTCACTAGACCAGCTCTCAGAATAACCTATATAATCCCAGACCCTTTCTTTGTTCGGGGGCTCATTGGCATCATTTCATCCCTGAATCCCCTGATCCTGTGTGAAACTTTGTTCCTGAATAAAGCATTGAGCTGATTTGTGAATTTTGCATTTGTCCCAGTCTTTTTGTGCTAACAGATTGGTTCCCTGACTGGGAAATGAGAGCAAGGTAATATCTCCAATTTCCAGTAACCCATTCTCTTCCCCACAATCAGCTAAACAATTGATGAGGCTTATAAAGTGACCATGATTGATGGCACCTCTGAGGCTCTCTGACAACTGGGAGAATGCCCAGCCACCGCTCATCGGTGCTACAACTGAATCTCTAGACTGATTATGTTTCTCTACTGTGTTGAATGTAGGCCTCCCATGTCCTTTGCTGTCTACTTTATGCGGAAGATGTCCAGTTCAAGGGAGAGGAGCAGGCCCAAGACAATTGAATTCAGCCAGCCTGGGCCACTCTCTGGTGCTGTATGAAGGTCTGGGTCTAAAACCTCACCCTGACAGCCCTTACGAATACTGAATATCAACTACTTTGTGGGAGAAGTTTGGTGTACGTGGCAGGAGGATGGCTCAAAGTAACTGAAGGCATCTGGCTCGGCAACTCCCTAGTGTTGCAGGAAGACTTTGATCCTAAAACCTGACTGCAACAGCTCTCAGGTGTGCCAAATATCAAGTACACATCAAACATTTTTTGCTTCATGCCACGTGGACAAAAAAGAGATTAATACCAAGCCCATTGTTGACATTAAAGAAGATCTACTTCTTCCCATCCCCAACCTTCCCTTGCACATTCAGCAAACTTCCCAAATCAAGGACCTACTTGCCATTTTGCTTCTGCATCCACCACTGGCCTTCTCATCTCTTTGGAGAGGTAAGACTCTGCCCTTAGGCTAACTAGGACCCTGTCCCTCTCTGCTGGACAGAGACTCCACCCTTAGGCTAATGGGGACCCTGTTCCTTACCACTGGGATTGAGGGAAAGGCATTTCCCCAACCATACATGGGAGAAGTCCAGTCCAAAATTGGCACATTGTTGGCATAAAAGAGTGCATAGGAAGCCTTGCTCTCCATTGTCACCTTTTTTCATTGATGGGAACTACTCAGTCAATTCCCAAAGACACCCCATTGGGTTGTCTCTCTGCCAATTTCAAAACCCTCTATTCCCATACTGGTCACAAAATTAAACACCTCATTAAATTCAGTACTAAAGTCTGGCCACAGCACAAATTAGATGGCCAGCACACATGGCCCAAATATGGAACTCCTGATAAAGAGATTCTGCAAGCTTTAGAAAAATATTTCACCCCAGATGGCAAGTACCTGGAACTTTCGTATCTGCAGCCTTTTCTCTTCCTCCACTCAAACCCCTCTCTACCTGAATCCTGTACTATTCTGCAGTTACTAGCTACAAATTTTCAACCCCTTTCTTCAATCACAGCCCAAGAGATAGCTGATGAATCCCCTCCCTACAGATTCCTGGGCCTCATAGGTTCCCCAGAAGTCTCCCCCTCCCCTGTGGGATCACTTCCTCAAAGCCCTGTTACTTCCCCACCAGATCCTTTACCCCAGAGTCCTACAGCACCCTCGTTAGACTGTCCTCCACAGATTCCACATTCTCCCTCCCTTTCAGCATCCCCTCCCCAAAGCTCTGTCATTTTCCCACTAGTTTTTCCTGCAGGAGCCCTGTTTGGGGAGATAGCTAAGATTGCGGTTCACTACGGGCCATAGACATTTTTGGGCATTGTCGCCTTCTGTAGTCTCACGGGACTTGGCCCAGGATCTCGAGAGATTTGAGCAGTGACTCAGCAGATCGACATTTTTGGGCATTGTCGCCTTCCGTAGTCTCACGGGAATTGGCCCAGGATCTCGAGAGATTTGAGGAGTGACTCAGCAGATCGAGCGAGCGCCATTCCTGCTCAGGCGCATGGGATGAGACCAGAGAGAGAAAGGACAGGGTTATCGCTATTGTATAGATATATTGTAGTTTCTTGTAAGAGTAGGTGCCTTGGTTTCTTGTGAGAGTATGTATGTGGTGTTAGAAATTACAAGAGACAGAGACAGAAAGATTAAAGAATGTTTTTTTCGTCTCCATCCTGTCTCCGGACTCCTTCCCGCGGCGCTGCCTTTCCAGGCTGCAATCCCTTTCTGTTCCACAGCCCGAATAGTGTTAACACCTGAAATGGGGGTTCAACTGATTCCCACAGGAGTCAGGGGACCTCTTCCCTCAGGGACTGTAGGACTTATTATCGGGCGAAGTCCTAAAAGCTTATTAGGTTTGCAAGTGACCCCAGGCGTAATAAACTCAGACTATAAAGGGGAAATAAAAATAATGCTTAGCTCACCCCAAAGTATAAGTTCTATTAATCAGGGAGATAGAATTGCTCAGCTGCACCTCCTTCCAAATTTACATAATTCATTTAAAATGAATATGCCTCTAAATAGGAACAATAGAGAATTTTGTTCCACTGATTCGAAACCCATGGTTTGCTGGGTTCAGGACTGTGCAAGGAGGCCTATGTGTAAAATAAGAATCCAAGGAATATATAAATGGAGGGTCTTATAGATACTGGAGCTGATTCTTCCATCATTAATTTACATCAATGGCCCAAACACTGGCCTCTACAAAAAGCTTCAACCAGTTTAAGAGGCTTGGGATATAATAACCTCCCAGAAAAAAGTGCGGTAATTTTAAAATGGGAGGATGATGAAGGACATAAAGGCACATTTCAGCCTTATGTTTTACCTAATCTACCAGTTACTTTATGGGGAAGAGATATTTTACAACAAATGGGAGTACACCTTGCAACCAAACCTGCAGGTGTTAAATGTAAAAATCTACAGGGTAATCTTAACCCTAAAAGAAATCATCAAAAAGTACAGGGTAAGCTTAACCCTAAAAGAAATCATTATCATATAGGAAAAAGACATTTTTCTTTGGGGCCACTGAGAAAATAATTTTGAAAATACCATGGCTTTCTGATAAGCCAGTGTGGGTCCCTCAGTGGCCCCTATCTAAAGAGAAATTACAAGCGGCCCAACTACTAGTTCAGGAACAATTAGAAGCAGGACATATAGAACCTTCCACCTCTCCCTGGAATTCCCCCATATTTGTGATCAAGAAAAAATCAGGAAAATGGTGATTATTACATGATCTTAGACAAATTAATAAAACCATGCAAGTCATGGGCCCTACTCAACCTGGACTTCCGAATCCTATAGCTATTCCAAAAAATTTCCATGTTATTAGTCTTGATATAAAGGATTGCTTCTTTTCTATTCCCCTACATCCTCTGGATGCCCCCAGGTTTGCTTTTTCAGTTCCTTTTATTAACAATAATGGCCCTGATCAGAGATATCAACGGAAGGTTTTGCCGCAGGGAATGGCTAATAGCCCCACCATATGCCAAATATATGTGGACAAGGCTATCCAACCCATTAAAAATAAATATCCAAACCTCATGTGTCTACATTACATGGATGATATTTTACTGGCCCACCCTAATCAAAAAATCTTATTTAATATATTCAGTGACGTGGTAGAAAATTTAAAAAAATACGGATTATATATAGCAGAAGAAAAAGTTCAAACCAGATCTCCCATATTATATTTAGGATTTAAAATCATGGATACTTTTGTTAGACCCCCCAAAATTTTAATAAATAAAGAACATTTAACCACCCTCAATGATTTCCAAAAACTACTGGGAGACATTAATTGGCTTCGCCCTACACTAAACCTCACTACTGGCCAATTAAAACCTTTATTTGATATCCTTCGAGGGGACCCTAATCCATCCTCACCGCGAACATTGACTCCTGATGCTAGGAAAGCTTTAAAGGTAGTAGAAAAAGCCATTGAAGGAGCTCATTGTGACAGATTTGATTTAACTCAACCGCTGATATTGATTATTATTTCTTCACAATATACACCGACAGGAGTATTTTGGCAACAAGGGCCTTTATTATGGATACATTTGCCTGTCTCTCCTAAAAGCATAATTGAGTCATATACCTCCATGGTGGCTAAACTTATTCTTCAAGGACTTAAAACTTCTACTAAAATATTTGGCATTCACCCTGCTACTATTATTACTCCCTATTCATCGTCACAGATTGAATATTTATGCTTCAATGATAATGACTGGGCTATAGCTAGATGCTCTACCTCTGCAAATTTTGATAATCACCTTCCTAAGTCTCCTATATTATCTTTTTATATTAATCATCCTATTATATTTCCACAGGTAATAAAAAATCATCCTATTCCTAAGGCATTAAATGTGTTCACAGATGGGAGGGGAGGGGCTGATACAATACTTTGGAAGGCGTCCCTTTCAAAGTATGAATCAGAGTAAGATCCAAGTTCGCTCTCCTAGTCGTCACCAGGTGAGACGAGCCTTGGGACACCTAAGCACCTTCCGTCCCGGACGGCAGGTTTAAAGGTGCCGGGGAGCTGTGAGCTTTACTCCATGGAGATTATGGGACTGTTTCCGTTCCGAACGGAAAAACGGAAGCTCAAGCCCGGAGTGCGGAGGGGAACTTTTCTAAAAAGCTGGGAGCCGTAGTCTTACAGGTGGAAATTTTTAAAGTGGGCGGATAAAGGTGGGGAGGCGAGGGGGGGGAAGAGTTCCCGGGGTCCACCATCGCCCTGAAGGCTTGGGTGGGGTGTGGTCCCCCCTAGAAAGGCCCCGGTGAGATTGCCAGACGGTCAACGGTCAATTCTCGCCGCGCAGTGGCCAAACAGGTTTAGGAACTCAGGGTGGACGGGGGGCTTACCAAAGTCCAGCGACGGTGTAGGAAGACAGACGGCCAAAGGAGACGTGTGGTGGACGCTCGTCTCCTTTCCCGGTCAGGGAACCAAATGTTAGCGGAATTTGCAGGAAGGGACCGAGGCTCGAACTGTCGTATAGGAAAAGGAAAGGGGTTTATTGAATTACCAAAGAAACACATGGAGGGGATGGGGACAAATCGCGGGGAACGGACGGGAGCTGGAGCACGCGGGAGCGGGAGCGGAGAGCAGGAGCAGGGAGCCGCAGGAACCAGGTGAGAGCAGGAACAAAAGGGACGATTTCAGTCCTGGGGCTGGCTTAAATAGAGTAGGGGTCATAAAACCCCCTTGGAGTGAGTCCTTGTCCTATAGGCCAGCAGAGGTCATGGGGGGAGGTAGTGGTAGTGGACAAGGGTCTTGCTGGTCAGGTTTTGGTCACGCTGAGGATCTCGGGAGCCGTAGTTTTTCACAAGGCACCTGGAAAGGTGTGGCCTTCTGCCTGGGAGGCGCGGCCTTCTGCCTAGAACCAACAAAACTTAACTCACAATTCTCTCTAGGTGGTCAAAAAAACTAATAAAATGATGACGTCTATAAAATGTCTAATATTCATTGTTTCTAGGACTTCTCTTCAACAGGGAAAAATGGCTAATACTGTTTAATATGCTTATCTGATATCTTGGTAAAAATAAGTAAAGTAGGTTTGACATGGAATTACTCATAAATGTGTTTTTTAGACATCTGATTAATTTACAAGGTTAAAATATTAACTGTTAAATATACCATCAAGTACTCTTAATTCCATTGGGTAACATTATTGATGTTTTCACAAATTGGTAAATGAAAAAATGGTGTAAAGGTGCTTTGCCATCACTGAAAAATGTTACTAAAAATTTAAAGTCTTAACACGTATAAATCTATGTACTTGAACATTGTGTTCTCATAAAAAGGTAAACAAATATGATTCTATATACAAAGTTTTTTTTAAATATTTCCATATACAAAGGCCCAAAACTTTCTACTGTTCCAATTAAAAGTACTGTAAATAACATAAAGTATATCCTTTTATTAAAATGAAATAATTTACTTAAATTCAGAAATTTACAAGAATTGTTTCAGAATGTGAACAGAAAAGGGGTTAACATATGGGAAAGAGAAATTAGAAGATTCTAGGCATGGAAACCATATTTAATAAAAGAAAAATAAAGTGTTTCTGGTTAAGAAAGTCTTTATGTAATGAAGTAAATAAGAGGGTTTAAGTAATTGATTAAAAATTCTATGTAAGTTGGTTATATATGTAGGTTTTTTCCCCTAAGGTCAAATGTTAATGTAATGATATAAACCAAGGTTTCATCTATATGTTAAAAAGGCAAGTATTTCCTAAAACATTCATTCACCCATAACATTTTGTTTATTAAGTTTTGTTTTTTTGAGCAAGTAATATTGAAGTAATTAAGGATTATAACTCTGGTTAAACAACAATTGTTAATTTGAAATATTATATGTTATTTCTTCAAGAGCTAAACTTGAGTAATATAAAAACATCAATGTAATTGTGGTGCTATTACTGTTCTTTGTATATTAAATGTGTTCATATCTCCCAGGTATGTAAGTCTTTAAGGTAGAAGCTTTAAAAGAGCATTATATCAAGCTGGTGTTCTCCAAACTAAGTTGTATGGTAATTTTGGGCTTATAAAGGTGAAAAATTTTATTGGAGGTTTATTTATACCATTTAATGTTCTACAACTGGACCTGTTATCAATAAGCTATAAAGTTTTATGTTACTTTTTACACTGGAGTACAACTTAAATATATTTTTAAGTCAATGAGAGCATAAGTTATGTAAAAGTTGATCTAGCAAAACACAAAAACATTTTGTTACTTTTCCACAAAAGGTTAAAGCTCTCAGCCTTTCTTTAATTCATGTTTTAAATGTAATATCATGTTGTGTTAGCTAATATTCATGTAAACTCAAACAACACTATATGTAAACTTTATAAAATGATATTTAAGAAACAAAGATCTGCTTCAGAACTAGAACACTTCGCCTAAGGTTTGTGAGGAGTTCCACCTTACCTGAGATAAGGTTCTGTCTCCCACATTACAACATGTCAGAATGATTCCAAAATAGGCCAGACTTGGGTTCTTTTCAAATTGTGCTCAAAGAATTGATTTTTGCTTTTAGGATTACTAGGATCTCAAACAGGGGATATAGTATATAACTCAGCCAAAATTTATGATAGTTATTACACAAACCAAATATGTTTTTACTCTTGTTAATTTTATTTTGTATTTTCCTTATAAACCATGTCTAAATGTTGACTGTTAATGTTTTGCAGAGGTATTGCTTCAAGAACACAACCTGGGTTAATTTAAGCCATAACCTACAGGACAGATAGGATAGCACAGACGCCAATTAATAAAAAGGGTAAATGACTGTAAGGTTATAAAGATTAAAGTTAAAGCACAGTATTCTTAATTTAAGATTGGTGAGACTAACTTGCTAGATGCTTATGATCAAGACTTAAAAATTAAATTTAAATTAAAAGGGCCAAGAAAACCAATATTTGGTTCTTGTCCTCCCAGTCTGAATCCAGGGAAAAGGGAACTTCTCTAGAGAGCTTTGCAACTCTGGGCCACATAACCTCCTGATCAGGGAGATTAATGAGACCACTGGAGAACAGAAAGCCAATCAGTGCACTTGTTATGAAGAGGAGGGTCACTGGAGAAGGGAGACATCCCTGATGCTCCCAAGGGAAGTCACATGGTCATCAAGACCTGGATCCATCCTAGTGCAAATGGCACTAGCAGAACTAAGACGCTGCTCTCAAGTTCCCCCAAAAGTGACTGTCATGGGAACTAAGCTGACTCTTAACAATAGATAAAACAAAAGTCAGTTTGACCTGCTTCATCATAAACACCTAGCAAAAAACAGTTAAAACCAAAAACAGCCATTGCTGGGCATTAAAAAAAATAATAATAATAGTTAAATGTAACTTAACATACATACTTATGTTAGCCCCCCCCCCCCCCAAATAAGTAAGCCTGGAGGCTACAAAGAGAGATTCTTAAGAAGAAATGCCTAATAACTATAAAGTGAAACTGCCATTCAGAAGTTTTAGTCAGTTTAAGGCCTATAGATATTCCTAACCTCCTACACAGGTAGGATTAATATTTGCTAACATGACTATCTAACCCTAAGTAACAGAAATTAAGGGTTCTCTACTAGACACAGAGGTCATATCAACATGCCAAAAAAATAATAGAGCCCTCAGTTATGTTACATACCAAAATTATTTTCATACCAAAATTATTTTCCTAGCACTAACAAATTAGTCTTTCACATTAAAATTATTCCACACACATTAACAATCTAATTAACCTTAATTCTATATGATACTATTGTTTACCCTAACCTAACAAACTAATTAATCTTCATATATTGCTATAAAATTTTCTTCTCTTTATTTATTTATCTTTTTTTAGTCTTACTATCTTTTAATAAAGTGGTCAGCTCAGCTGCAACTGCCAGGAAATGAAGGAGCCTATAATCAAGGAGATAGCTAAAGATTGCGCTTAGCTGAGAGCCATAAAAGATGTTCTAGTTTCCACCTGATATTAATACATTATTCAAAGAATCTTTGTATGCCCGTGAACACTGCGTGACGCACCTGTAAGCTCGAGCTGTAAGCACGTGTCCTTGTTAAAGCTATATGTATATAACTGGGTGAGGTTCGTTAGTGTGTGTGGGGAAGAAGAAGGTGGTGGTTGGAGTTAGAGCATTTGGAGTGATTGCTGGAGCTGGAGAGAGGAGAAGAATAAAAGACCTTTTTTCATTTTCATCCTGCCTCCGAATTTTCCTGTGGCGTTCGCTGCTCCAAGCGACTTCCGCTTCAGGCAGCGACAGGTGGTGGCCCGTACGGGGAATTCGGCGGCAAGGTAAGAAAAAAGAAAATTTAAAAAGATGGGAGCAAATATAACAAAAAGTCGGTTTATAAAAGCCATGAATGAAATTTTTGATATTGAGAACTCAGAGGATAGTGAGAAAAGTGAACAAGAAAGCATATCCTCTGACTCAGTGGAGACCAGCAAGGAGAGTAGGAATGTAAATTCAAAAGTAAGATCTGCAAAAGCCATCAGAAGCTTAATAAAATTAGCTGAGGAGTATGTACTCTCCTTAGAAACTGAAACTCAGGATACTAGTGAAAGTAATAATAGTAACAAGGAGCCAAACCATGAAAGTACAGTCTCCTCTACTGAGCCGGTTAGGAATTATGAAGCTAGTAGTGAAGAGGAATCAAAAAGCGATTCGGAGAGCACAGTCTCCAATAAAAAGAACAAAAAGAAATTAAAAAAGAGAAAAGACCGTCAAATAGAGGAACCACTAGCGCCCTCTGCTCCTTCATGGATAGAATCCCTAACAGAAACAACAAAGAGTATTGATCAGAGTGTACGTGCCCTTGAGGTAGAAATTGGCGGCCTTTCAGAGCGCTTATACGCTCTCGAACAACATAGACCGCAGGAGCACCTAGAACTGCCAGTATTTCAAAATGAACAGGGACAAAGATATCACGAGTTCCTAGACTTTAAAACAATAAAGAATTTTAAAGAGGCGGTAATGACCTATGGGCCTCAAGTTCCGTTCACATTAAGTATGATAGAGTCACTTAACACCCTAACCTTAGCCCCCTCAGATTGGAAAAGTCTATGCAGAGCGGTACTAAGTGGGGGACAATACCTAATCTGGAAAACTCAATTCCAGGAACTTTGTTCAGAAATAGCAAAGAGAAATGCTGCAGCAGGTTTCCCTCAACGCAATATAGATATGCTCACAGGGGAGGGTGAGTTCGCCGAACTACAAAATCAGCTACAATACGATCCAGGTGTGTATGCCCAGATACACACTGCAGCTGTGAAAGCCTGGAAGACAATCTCAGGCACAGGGGATCTGCAAGGCAGCCTATCAAAAGTTATACAAGGGCCTAACGAACCTTACGCTGATTTTGTAGATAGGCTCTTAAAAACAACATCTAGAGTTTTTGGAGAAGTCGAGCAAGCTATGCCCCTAGTTATCCAATTAGCATACGAGAACGCTAATAAATATTGCCAGGATGCAATAAGGCCATGGAGAAGTAAAAAAGACTTATCAATTTATATCAGACTGTGCAAAGACATTAACGAGGCTGTTATCACAGGCAACGTAATTGCTGCAGTGATGAAAAATTCCTCCCCTCAAAATTCCCAAAGGATTCAACCTAGAACAGGATATTCCAGACAAAATTATTATAATCAACCAAGATATGCTAAGCAATATCCCCCAAGGGTAATAAAATCAAATTCATACCATGCTCCAGGCCGATGCCCCAGATGCAAAAAAGGTATACATTGGGCCAATCAATGCCATTCTAGATATGATATATATGGAAATGATTTATCAAGGATTTCAAAAAACGGGGCACGGGGCCCAATGCCCCGGGGCCCACAAATGTACGAGGCACTAGAGGAGGAAGGCCCTCAGATTCAAATGATTCCTCGTCACAGTCCCTCTTACCCATTAACTCCCTTATCAGAGGGACAAGAGGAAGTGCAGGATTAGATCTCTGTTCTACTGCCCGGATGGTCCTGACACCTGAAATGGGGGTTCAGCTGATTCCTACGGGAATCAGGGGACCTCTCCCTTCAGGAACTGTGGGACTAATCCTTGGGCGTAGTTCCAAAAGTTTATTAGGCTTTAATGTTATACCAGGGGTTATTGATTCAGATTATAATGGAGAGATTAAAATAATGCTAAGTACACACAGGGGCATCATCTCTGTAAATCAAGGAGACAGAATCGCACAGCTGCTCCTCATTCCCAGTCTCCATAATTCTTTTAAAAGCATGCCACAAAATGGAAATAGCAGAGCATTCGGTTCCACTGGTTCAGGACCTATGGCTTTCTGGGTCCAGGACTGTTCACGGAGGCCTATGTGCAAATTAAAAATTCAAGGTATAGAGATGGAGGGGCTGATTGATACAGGAGCTGACTCTTCCATCATAAATCTACAACAATGGCCTAAGCACTGGCCTCTACAGAAAGCCTCAACCAGTTTAAGAGGCTTGGGATACAGTAATACCCCAGCTCAAAGTGCTGTAATCTTAAATTGGCAAGACAATGAAGGCCATACAGGAACATTCAAACCCTATGTTTTAAACAGCTTGCCAGTTACCCTATGGGGAAGAGATATCTTACATCAAATGGGGCTACACCTAGCGACCAAGCCTGCAGGTGTTAAGAATAAAAATCCTACTCATAATAAAAAAGGCAAAGGACATTTTTTCTAGGGGCCACTGAGAAAACAATTTTAAAAATACCATGGCTCTCTAATAAGCCAGTTTGGGTCCCTCAGTGGCCCCTATCCAAAGAAAAATTGCAAGCGGCCCATCAATTAATTAAAGAACAATTAGAAGCAGGACACATAGAGCCTTCCACCTCTCCCTGGAATTCTCCCATATTTGTAATTAAGAAAAAATCAGGAAAATGGAGACTATTACAAGATCTAAGACAAATTAACAAAACAATGCAAATTATGGGCCCTACTCAACCTGGACTTCCTAATCCTGTAGCTATTCCAAAAAACTATTACCTTATAACCCTTGATATAAAGGACTGTTTCTTTTCCATTCCCCTACATCCTCTGGATGCCCCCAGGTTTGCTTTTTCAATTCCTTCTATTAATAATAATGGCCCTGATAAAAGATATCAATGGAAAGTATTGCCGCAGGAAATGGCAAATAGCCCTACACTGTGCCAACTATATGTGGACAGAGCTATACAGCCCATTAAAAACAAATATCAAGACCTTATGTGTCTACACTACATGGATGATGTTTTATTAGCTCACCCTAATCAACAAATCTTATTTAATATATTTAGTGAAATAATAAAAAATCTAAAAAAATATGGATTATATATAGCAGAAGAAAAAGTTCAAAGCAGATCACCTATACTATATTTAGGCTTTAAAATCATGGATACTTTTGTTAAACCCCCAAAAATTCTAATAAGTAAAGAACATTTGACCACCCTCAATGATTTCCAAAAATTACTGGGTGACATTAATTGGCTTCGCCCTACACTAAGCCTCACTACTGGACAATTAAAACCCTTATTTGACATCCTTCGTGGGAACCCTGACCCATCCTCACCTCGAACATTAACTCCTGAGGCCAGGAGAGCTCTAAAATTAGTAGAACAGGCCATTGAAAGATCCCATTGCGATAGATTTAATTTTGCACAACCACTAATATTGATTATTATTCCTTCACAATATACTCCAACAGGAGTATTTTGGCAACAGGGACCTATATTATGGATACATTTGCCTGTCTCTCCTAAAAGTACAATTGAGTCTTATACCTCCATGGTGGCTAAACTTATTCTTCAAGGACTTAAAACCTCTACTAAAATATTTGGAATTCATCCCGCTACTATTATTACTCCTTATTCATCGTCACAGGTTGAATATTTGTGCTTCAATGATAATGATTGGGCTATAGCTAGATGCTCTACTTCTGCAAATTTTGACAATCATATTCCTAAATCTCCTATACTGTCCTTTTGTATCAATCATCCTATCATATTCCCACAGGTAATAAAAAATCAACCCATTCCTAAAGCATTTAATGTATTTACAGATGGATCCTCTAACGGTACTGCTGCAGTAGTCACTCAAAATGAAAAAATGATTCATATCACTAATCAAAAATCAGCTCAATTAGTGGAACTCGAAGCTATAATAATAGCTCTGGAAAATTTTAAAGAACAGCCTATGAATATTTTTTCAGACAGCCATTATATTGTACATGCTGTCCCAAAATTGGAGCTAGCAGGTCCAATAGCACCACATACTCCAGCTTTTAAATTGTTTTCTCAAATCCAAAATCTCCTATGGCAACGAAAAGAACCTTTATTTATAGGTCACATAAGAGCTCACACTAATCTGCCTGGTCCTCTCCATGAAGGTAATCAAAAAGCTGACACCCTCACTAAAACAATATTTATATTTACTACAGTACAACAAGCTACTTTATTTCATTCCCAGTTCCACGTTAACAGCACTACCTTAAGACAAAAATTTAAAATCACAAAAGAACAAGCTCGTAGAATTGTAAAAGAATGTCCATCTTGTGTAACACTCTTGCCCAATTCACATTATGGGGTTAACCCACGAGGTTTGATGCCCAATCATTTGTGGCAGATGGATGTCACACATGAGCCAAGTTTTGGAAAATTACGATTTATTCATGTCACCATAGATACATGCTCAGGCATGATTTTTGCTTCTTTACATTCCGGAGAAAAAGTTAAAGATACTATATCTCATTGTCTGCAAGCTTTTGCTGCATTGGGCATCCCCAAAATGCTTAAAACAGATAATGGCCCTGCATATACATCCACATCCTTCAAACAATTTTGTACAAAGTTCAATATTATCCACAAAACAGGTATCGCTTATAATCCTCAGGGACAAGGAATAATTGAAAGAGCAAATTGGACACTTAAAAATATGTTACTAAAGCAAAAAGATGGAAACTGGAAAAATCCTAAGGACAGATTGGCAGTTGCCCTGTTTACCCTAAATTTCTTAACTTTAGATTCTAATGGACATTCGGCTGGGATAGACACTGGAACCCACACCAACAACATAAACCTTTGGTTTACTGGAAGGATGTTCTCTCAGGTACATGGAAGGGTCCAGACCCAGTATTAATTTGGGGGAGAGGATCTGTTTGTGTTTTTCCAAAGCACGAATCCTCTCCAATATGGATACCATCTAGATTGATAAAGCAGGTACAAAGTCAAAGGGATCAAGACGAAGTTATTGAGGAGTCTAGATTGAATAAACAAGTGCAAGGTCAAGAGGACCAAAATGAAGGTATGGAGTGATTCCCTTAAAAGAGTTCTCCATTAAATTTACAACTTAAATTTCATTCTTCCCGGCCGGGACAAGAAGATCTCTCTTCAGTGTATACACAATTGTAATTTTTTTTTTCTCTTTTATATATGTCTTTATGTCTGTGCATTTGTCTAAATTTCATGTTAATGTGATGTCACAAATATGTTTATATGTGTGTCTGTCTAGTGTGACGTCACAAATAATTAAGCGCTTAAAAAAAAAGAAAAGGTAGATAGATATAGATCCAAATAACAAATAACGTTAATTCATTTAAGCTTAGAATATTCTAATTTGATAATCAATAGATAGATAAATAAATAGATATTTATATAAGTTCAGAATATTTTTAGATAATCAATTATAATGATAATCAATTTTGATTTATAGTTGTCTCCGGGACTTCTCTTCAGCTGTGAATATGTTTAATGTTGTATAACCTGATATTTTGGTGTTCCGACAGAGGATCATTTATTTGTTATTGACTTCATTTGTTTAGTAGCTGATTAATTTGAATTATTTCAACAGGTATAGGATTGCTGTGTATATAGAGACTCGAGAATTCCAGCTAACAAATTATTTTTCCAAAATGCCTTTAGCTTTTCTTTATCTTTAATGCAGTAAACACCCTCAGTTTCTCTTTGATTATTTCTGAATGTGATATTTTGCCAGCTTATGTTTGTGGGAGCTTGAGCAGCAATGTGTGTGAGCAGAGATCAACTTTTATTTTCTACTCTAATAGTTCTTTTTTTTTTAGTTTGACAGCTCACCTTTTGATCTCAGTGCTGGAATAGCACTGCCTTTCCCTTAATAATGAATGCTTGAGTTTTTAGGTAGCGGGCCCTGAAGATTTGCCGGTGGAAATGTCTGGACATAAAAAAGACGGCTGCTGCTACAACTGCAGGGACCGCGGTCGCTGCAAGCATCCCTGCTGCTCAAGCATCAACAACCTCACCAGCAGTGTGGCCTCTGCTCTGCATGCATGGGGCCTCCTGAATCTATGTGTTATAACTTATGGACATTTTGATTTTCCATTATTTTGGGACATTACGGGACAATGCCTTGTGGGTATTTGTCTAAGAGAACTCAGTGCGTTACTTGATGAAACTAAGGGCAGCTGATTCGCTTAAAGAACTTGATACGCTATGGAAACTTGGCTCGTCAGCAGTAGGCTTACCGCCTTAAAGCCGCAGCATCTCCTAAAAATTGGACGGCTGTTAGTCAACACAGTCGATCCTGAAGGGCTCTATTGGATGGCTGGTTAGCCTATGACGGGTAAGATCCCCAGAAGGGGACAACCTAAGACACGGCACAGTCGCACGGGACAGTCTAATGTGGCCGGCATGTCAACCTAAGCCAGGAGTCAGGACAGCCTAGACTCCCATGACGGGTAAGAATGTCGGTTGCACATGGACGTCCTAGAACATCCCCTCTTTTAAAACTAAAAGGGGGAAATGAAGGAGCCTATAATCAAGGAGATAGCTAAAGATTGCGGTTAGCTGAGAGCCATAAAAGATGTTCTAGTTTCCACCTGATATTAATACATTATTAAAAGAATCTTTGTATGCCCGTAAACACTGCGTGACGCACCTGTAAGCTAGAGCTGTAAGCACGTGTCCTTGTTAAAGCTATATGTATATAACTGGGTGAGGTTCGTTAGTGTGTGTGGGGAAGAAGAAGGTGGTGGTTGGAGTTAGAGCATTTGGAGTGATTGCTGGAGCTGGAGAGAGGAGAAGAATAAAAGACCTTTTTTCATTTTCATCCTGCCTCCGAATTTTCCTGTGGCGTTCGCTGCTCCAAGTGACTTCCGCTTCAGGCAGCGACAAGGAAACATCCAGAACATCCCTCTTCCCACTGCTCACTATCTGATCTCCTAAAAGCATTAACATTGTTCATGATTACATCAGGACTTCCCTCACACATCCTCCTCTGCATGCCCCCATATCCAGTCCAGGACTCTGAAAGGAAAATTCCTTCCCCCACGTCACCCCCTTCCAGCTCAAAGAAACCAAAGACTTCATCACCCAATTCATTTCTTCCTTTAAGAGTCTGGAATATTAGATATGGAAAAGGACAAACTACAAAAGTAATGAGACCCGGGAAAGGGGAGTGAGAAGGAAAGCCATACATTGAGAGCATTGATCCTTTCCCAATACAATTCTTTCCTGGTGATAAAAGAAACCCTGAGGAGGAGGTATCTATACTGGAAAGTCAGTCTCTGGAAGAGGCTGAAGCATTAACCCTTCTGTAAACAAATTCTTCCCAGGTACCAACCACTGACTCTAGGCCCTCCATCAGGTCCAGTACAATAAATTCCAGAAACTGACCACTGACCCTAGACTCCCTCCCATTTTGCCCCATAAAACAGATCCTTAATTCCTAAGCACTAAAACTGATTCCTTCACTGATTGATAAGCAAACTCCAAATTACTGGGTACCCAAAGAAAACTGGTATGCTCACTAGACCACCTCTCAGAATAACCTGTATAAGCCCAGGCCCTTTCTTTGTTTGAGGGCTCATTTTCCACCAGGAAAGTGGGTCCCACCATGGCATCATTTTGTCCCTGTATCCCCTGATCCTGTGTGAAACTTCGTTCCTGAATAAAGCATTGAGCTGATCTGTGAAGTTTGCGTTCGTTCCAGTCTTTTTGTGCTAACAGAAATAATGCTGATTTCTTTTACATTTATGTTTTTCATCAGTTTTTCTTTTTTTGGTCTATTCTTTTAAATATTTTTTTCCTGACTTACCCTTTGCTTTTAAGTACACCACAGTCCAGCCTTTTCTCATCACCACCCAGGGATGGAGAAGTATAATTTGGCAATTAAAATATATACTAGCCATGGCAATTACCTAGGGAGGAGATACGCAGGTAAAACAATTTTTTTTTCTGTCCTCCATGATTGCAAAGCCTTTCTTAGATTAAATTGCATTTAGCAAAGAAGTTGCATTTTGTCCAAAAGAGCATTTGTATATTTCAAAGTGACCTTGATTTGGTCTATACTTAGACAAAATTATGAAGTAATCTTATTTTGTTTACTCTTTCATGCTCTCATGGAGTTCTTATCTGGTATCAGCATTCTGTGAGATTATGTTCAACAGAAGAACCACATGGCCTACATGTAAGTGCCAGGGCAGGTTCCAAAACCCCAACGGCTACCTGTATGTGTCAGACTATTTTCTAGATGTCAGAGGTTGCTTTTTACTTTATCACATTTTGTTTTAATGTAGAAATAAAAGAGAAAGATATTGCCCTTAAGGTAATGTGATAAGAGAACTAAAGGGACTCCATCTTGTTCTTCAGCAGCCACCTTAGGAGTTCCGAGAAATAGTTCTGTTTCTCAGAATTAATAGAATATGGAAAGTCCTGCCTGTGTACCCATTAATCGTTACCTAGTGCCGGGGTCCGAGTTATGAATAGAGCCAGGTTCTGAGTTGCTTCCCTTTATGGGCCCTAAAGGGAATTCCTCCTGCCTGCAAGACGAATTGCAACTCACCCGGCGGGGCGAGCTTAAGACAGAAATCGCTAGATGCCTTACCTCTGCCTGTTTGAACAGATAACACGCCACATCTAGGGAGTCTTGTATATAGCACGGGATGTCCGAAGAACTCGCTTTATTGAACAAGCATTGACATTAAATAGGCCTAGAACTAACCAATCAGCAAGCAAGGCGGTTCAGCCTCTCACGCTACGTCATAGCCACACCCCTTGGATTAGCCCCGGTCCTTAAAGGTGTGGTAAGCAGTCAAATCTTTATCCCTTGGCAGACATAGTCCCAACAATTCCCCTTTTTTTGTTTATTTAAAAAATGGGTCTCTCCATTTATTTTTAAATGGGATGTCCCATCTTGTAGGGTGTCCAACTCATAGAGAGTGTGCCCGTCTAGGTCGACTTTTCCTCTTTGGGAAAAATCTTACCTGTTATTGGCTATCACTCTAGCACTTTAGGTGGACGTGTCTAGGGCCAGCAGGTGGCCAAGGGGAGCACACGGGACATGACAGTCACCTTTGGGAAGGCTTGACTGGATGGCATACCTCTGCATCTTGTTAAGGACCGTGGCCAAGCCTATAGGGCTATAGCTCAGCGTGACAGTAGACCACCTAGCTGTATCTGGCCAGTTCTATAGGGCTAAAGGTGCACACAAAGACAATGACAATTAGGGATTTCACCAAAAAGAGAAAGTCTACCCATTTAGCAAGGATTTCACCAAAAAGAGAAAGTCTACCCATTTAGCAAGGATTTCACCAAAAAGAGAAAGTCCATCTATTTAGTTTAGTTTTAAAGGAAGCCTTTTGGCCTAAAGTCCAGATGACTGTCACAGGAATGGGACTCTTCTCTTAGAGTCTAAAGGAAGCCGTCCAGCATAAAGTCTAAATAATTGTCCTAAGATATAGCGCTCTTCTCTCAGAGTCCAAAGGAAGTCATCTAGCATAAAGTCCAGATAATTGTCACAGGAATGGCACAGTCCTTCTTCTCTCATCGCAGAGGGTTGAGATGTTGACAAAGAAGGAGTCCAGGATAGTGTCTTTGATGAATTTTGAAATGGATGTGATGAGAAGGTTAATCACAGCACGACAGGAGCTTTGTCACGGTTTTTTTCATTTCTGTGGAAAAAGAAAGGATCACTCCTCAAGAGCTTGTGCTCCTGGGTAGTCATTTTGGTCGGATTGGCAATATTTGAGATCTCTGGCAGGCACCCATATAGGGTTTTGCTCCCCCATTGGGAAGACACATCCAAAACCTCTGCCAGCACTTATTAATGGATCAGGACCTCTCCAGACTCCAGTTAATGGGTCTTTCCATCGGACCTCAACTTTTATATAAGGCGTTTGGTTAGACCAGTGTCTCTGAAATGCAGATAGAGGCTGCTGTTTGGAAAAATTTAAAATATTTAAAGCAAGCATAGCTGTTTTCAACTGGTCATGAGGGTTGCTTCCCCCATTTTGTTTTATTAATTGGTCCTTTAAGGTTTTATTATGTCTTTCTATTATGGCTTGTCCTTTTGGGTTATATGGAATCCCTGTGGTATGCTTAATATGCCAAGTTTGGAAGAATTTTTGTAATGATTTGCTTACAAAACAGGGTCCATTATCAGTTTTAACTTGTTTTGGCAATCCAAGAATAGCAAAGCATTGTAAAAAGTGACTTTCAGCATGTTTAGCCCTTTCTCCAGAATGTGCCGTGGCCCAACAAGCATGTGAATAAGTATCTATGGACATAAATATATATTTTAATTTTCCAAATGGCACATAATGGGTTACATCAGTTTGCCAGATAGTGTTGGGCCTTAGGCCTCTGGGATTTACCCCAGGGGACTGGAGAGGTGGGACCTGTAAGAAGGGCAAACAAGATTTACATGTCCTTATAATCTTTTTTAAATCTTTTATAGGAACTAAAGGAAATTTATTATGTAGACCTCTCCAATTTAAATGAGTAAGGTTGTGAAGACCTTGAGCTAACTGAAGGTCTTGTTGATATGGAACTGTAACTGTTAATACACCTGTGGTGGCCAACCGGTCAGCGGCCTGATTTCCCTCAGATAGGGGCCCAGATACGCCTTGATGTCCCCTAAGATGTTGGAGGAACATAGGTTCATTACGCCCTTTTAACAGGGATCGAACCTGGATCATCAGAGGGGTGATAGGATTATTATCTATCTTTATATATGAGGCATTTAGAGTAGGTAATAGGTTAATTACATATAAACTATCTGAGAAAAGATTTATAGGCTCTTGGACATGGGTCAAGGCTAATGCAACAGCATATAATTCTTTAAATTGAGCAGAACCAGTAACTGCTTCAAAGTATTGTGTCCTTTGGCCTGAGGATGGGTGAAATATTACAACTGCTGACCCTTCTTTTCCTCCATCTGTGAAGACATTTACTGCCTTGGGGAGTGGCTTGCTAGAAAACAAGATGGGGGGAGTCCACTCCAGTTTGGGGAAAGAAGAAGTCCATTTGCTTGACCCGTAATGACAGTCAACTTTTCCTAGAAATCCTTCTAATGCATAGGAGACTCTAGGGTTGTTTCTCTGTATCCATTCAAAATCTGACAAACGGTAAGGAATTGTTAAAATATCTGGGTCTTTTCCATAATGCCTCAATGATGTATCTCTTCCTTTTATTACAAGATCTGCTAATTGATCTAATTG
The DNA here is from genome assembly GCA_025594165.1 of Tamias sibiricus. Classification (NCBI taxonomy): domain Eukaryota; kingdom Metazoa; phylum Chordata; class Mammalia; order Rodentia; family Sciuridae; genus Tamias; species Tamias sibiricus. Next base: position 107,191,644 of record CM046667.1, read on the forward strand.
GGAATAAACTCGAGGTGCTCCTCCCACAGAGGAATGTATCCATTCTAAGGGATTTCCCATCTGGGTGAGCACAGCTGTCAGGAGTTTAGCACCTGAGAAAATCCATAAATATAGAGGTTGCTTTGGTTGGTATCGAGCCAATTGGGCTGAATTGAGGGCATCTTGGACCTTTTGTAATATTGACAGATGACTCTCTTCTAGTAATATCACATCAGAGGGGGATTTTCCCCGTAGCAACTCAAAGAGAGGTAATAAATCCTCAGTAGAGGTATGAAGCCAAGGTCTTAACCAGTTTAGCTCTCCTAATAGCTTTTGTAACTCTGTCAAGGAATAAGATTTTTGAATGAGAAGTTGGGGTTTGAGAGGACAAACAGAGTCTAGGCTAATTTTTGTCCCCAATATTTTAAAGGGAGGAATAGTTTGTATTTTATCATTGGATATGTGTAATCCTCCTTTTTCTAAGAGCTCTCGGAGGGTTAAGTAAGCAGAGTTTAGTTGTTGGACATCAGTAGTACCCAGGATGATGTCATCCATATAGACATATAAGGTAAGCTGTGATTTTTTCATTAATGGTGACAGAAGACATGAAACATAATATTGACAAAAGGCTGGGCTATTAGCCATACCTTGAGGGAGAACTATCCATTCATATCTTTCATCTGGCTTATGACAATTGGTTGATGGGACAGAGAATGCAAATTTTTCATAATCATCTGGATGAAGAGGTATTGAAAAATAACAATCTTTAATATCAATAATAATTAAGGTTAAATCTCTTGAGATAGAAGGGATCCAGGGAAGGCCACGCAAAGGTGTGCCAACAAGGAACATCCTATCATTAATTTTTCGGAGGTCTTGTAACATCCTCCATTTCCCTGTGGCCTTCTGTATAACAAAAACAGGACTGTTCCATGGGCTAAAAGAAGGTCTAATGTGTCCTAGGGCTAACTGTTCTTGGACAATTGCCCTTAAATGGTTTAGTTTTTCAGTAGGAAGGGGCCACTGCTCGACCCAGATTGGGGGGCCATCTCGCCATTGAATGGCAGGAACTTGGGGAGCAGTGGCCCTTAGGATTGGGGGTGAAACCCTATTTGAGGATTGGAAAGTTTTCTTTCCATATCATTTTTAAGCTCTCTATGGGTTGTAGTAATGTAAGCCTCAGCTTCTCCTAGGATGTCTTGACCTAATAAATTAGAGGTTAATCCAAGGGCCACAAGGGGGCGAACTTCCCCTTGGTTTCCATCTATATCTCTCCATTTAAGCCAATTTCTGGTCTCTTCTGAATGAGTGTTTCCACCTACTCCAAGTAACTGAGGCCCTGGGATTAGTTCCCATTGGGGTGGAATCTCTTCTTTCCTTAGTATAGTACGATCTGCCCCAGTATCAATTAGGCAACGAAATTTCCTTCCTGATATATAAATATCCATCTTTGGTCTAATCCCTGGAACAATAGGAACTGTCCAATGGACCTGTGGGGGACTGGGAGCAGGGGAACCTCCTTGATGTAACGGGGCTGGAGGCTGCCCCCTTAGGAGTTTAAAGGTTTCCCCTGAACATCAAATTTAGACCTGCAATCTTTTTTCCAATGATATCCTCTTTTACATTTAGGACAGAGTGTTCTAGGGGCAGCTGGACTTTGAGTCTGGCCAGGGGAGCATTCTGGAGGCCTACCATGGCCATTAGGGCAGTCTCTTTTAAAATGGCCTTGCCGTCCACACTTAAAACAGGTTCCTTTTCCATTTAAAACTGTTGCTAATACCTCAGTGTGGGCATTGAGAGCAGTGCTCAATATCTGAGATTGATGAGTTGTTGAACCCACATCTTTGGAGGCAACAATCCATCTTCCCATAGATCTATCTTTTAACCCAGCACAGGCCAGTTTGTGATCTGCGGTCATTCCTTCCCACACTAACATTTTTGCGAATTGATCCCTCATCGTACCAGGTGGAAATTTCCTTTGAAGGCTTTTTTCCACTCTCTCAATAAATGTGGCTAAATCCTCATTAGTTTTTTGAGTGATTCCAGCTATAGGAAGCTCTGTGGGGCCTTCCTCTAGCTTTTTCCATGCTGCCAGCCCTAGAGCTCGCACCTGTTCTCTGTATGGAGCTGGTAATTCTGCTTGTTGAATTCCTGTGGCATACTGATCACTAGTTCCTGACAGCATCCCAAAGGTTATTGGTATGGGAGGATTTGTTGTTTGATTCCTCTCAGCCTGCGTATGGCATTCATCAGAAAAATATGCACACCATTTAAGGAATAACGGTCCTGGGAGCACAGCTTTTGTTAGATCCTTCCAATCTCTAGTGGTACAGGCATGATGAGCAAGATTTTGTAATATACATTCTGCCCATGGTGAGTTTACACCATCCTCTGCTACAGCCTTTTTTAATTCTTTTAATTCTTGAGTCTCCCAGGGATACCAGATATTTGGCCTGTCTTCCCTCGGATTTAAATTAACTGGAAATGCCATTACAGGTGAAAGCCCACTAGAGGGCGCTGGCGCCTCTTGGTATGGTAATGGCGCCAAAGGCTTACTAAGAGCTAATTCAGAAAATGGCGGATCACTTTCAGAAAGTTTCGAGCCACGTGGTTGGAGGTCTTTGTTCTCGGGGACCTTGTTAGAACTCTCTAAAGGAGGGGCTGTAGTTTCTAATTCCCTGGAGTGAGATTTCTTAAATTTGCGGACCGGGAAAAGTTAGGTGTTTGTTTTTCTTGTAAAAGCGAGTATGCTTTTAGGGCGGATAAAGCTGGATAAACTCCCGGAGGCGGGGATTCCCCGTACTCAATTTCTCGGTCCCTTAAAAATTTGTGTTATTTCGTCCCAAATCTCCCAAGAATTAAAATCAGACTTTTGGAGCCAGGGAGCCGCCCGTTTTAATGAACTCCAGATTATTTCCGATTGACCGTCTGATATTTGGAGACCTTGCTTTCTCAATAAACTGCGCCACGCCTCAAGGGCTGGGTCTCGTGATTTCCTGAATGCTAAGATTTGTCCCATAATAAAAGGGGATTTCTGCAGCGAAAGAGACGCTGTGTCTCTAACCTTATTAAGCTCACCGATAATTTTTTCCTTGTTCCCGCCCCACGTTTGGGCGCCAACCTGCCGGGGTCCGAGTTATGAATAGAGCCAGGTTCTGAGTTGCTTCCCTTTATGGGCCCTAAAGGGAATTCCTCCTGCCTGCAAGACGAATTGCAACTCACCCGGCGGGGCGAGCTTAAGACAGAAATCGCTAGATGCCTTACCTCTGCCTGTTTGAACAGATAACACGCCACATCTAGGGAGTCTTGTATATAGCACGGGATGTCCGAAGAACTCGCTTTATTGAACAAGCATTGACATTAAATAGGCCTAGAACTAACCAATCAGCAAGCAAGGCGGTTCAGCCTCTCACGCTACGTCATAGCCACACCCCTTGGATTAGCCCCGGTCCTTAAAGGTGTGGTAAGCAGTCAAATCTTTATCCCTTGGCAGACATAGTCCCAACAACCTAGCATAATACACTTGACAGCATAAAAACAGCAATTCCTATACAATGTAAAATTGCTCTCTTTGGTTTCCATTTTTCCTGGGCAAATACCTTGTCAGAGATTGATTGTCTAGACATTAGTAAACATTCTCTAACATGTACTCAACTAGGGTCATCTTGACCCCATTCCCTTCTACTTGATTGGTGCTATACCAACCTGGAAAGTCCCATGGGAAATATTACTGTACCCATTGCTTTGTCTTGCTAACTGCCTAGATTCAGCTTCTGTACTGTGGTTTGCTTGCATTGGCTAAAACCCTGCAATTGAATATTCTGCCATCTGTGATTTTGCTCTTTATAAACCCTTGAAAAATCACTGCCTGCGCGCCATCTTGTCACACACTGTGTGATGTGTGAGGATGGTGGCCGCTGATCAGCTTAATAAAGGCTTTTTATTGGCTCAACTGTGATGTGGCTTGGAGTTTTAATTGGAATTATGCTGGATACATTTTTGGTACAACAGTAATTTTTAAGGATATATTATGGGGATAAAGACTCACTGAGAGAGGAGTAAACAGGCAATATGGAAAAATTAAAGGTAAAGTTACAAACTGTTGCTATTATTGATTTTAGTGTGTATGTGAGTCATGGAGATCCCTATAACCAGCCCCTCTACCATAATCTGTGTTAGTCAAGGTTCCCCAGATAAACAAAATCAAGATAGTGTTTGTATGTGTATATATAGAAAGATTTGTTAAAAGAAATTGGTTTCAAAAAAATAATTGAAGGGCTTTGATTGTGGCTCAGTGTTAGAGGACTTGCCTAGCACGTGTGAGGCACTGGGTTTGATACTCAGCACCATATTAAAAAAATAAAATAAAGGTATTGTGTCCATCTACAACCAAAAAATATTTTTTAAAAATTGAAGGTGGTGAGTTCAAAATCTGCAGGGTGAAAATTCATGAGAGCTGATGATGCAGATGAAGACCCAAGACAGTATGCTGGATAATTCACAAATTACAAAGATTAAATTTGTTGGTGGTAACAGGTTTTTCTGTTTGTATTTAGACTGAGAAGAGGAGAAAGACTGTATGAAGAAAAGTAAGGCTTCAAATTAGAAACAATAATTAGAAAACTCTTATCTGTACCAGTTGAAATCTATTAGTTAAAATATATCTATGAATTATTAATATAATTTCAGTTTAACAAACAACAAATTGAGGCTCAGAGTGGTTGAGTAACTTGCCTATTCTAATGTCAGACTGGAATTTGAAAGCAGGTCTATTTGACACCTAAACAATTTGGTTTATGTTGGAGAAGGGGACTTAATAAGATCTTAAAGTGTAAATTCAGAAATGTGGAGACTGTGACTACTGTTTTTCTTCCTTTAGTAACAAGCTTACTGCTAGGAATGGCAAAAAATTTCCCATGCTCCTAAGATTTGCCTTAAAGGTCTTCCTTACCATACACATAAGAATGAATTGTGAATGTGAAGAACTCTGGATACTTTTAAGTCAGTCTGTACATTTCTGAATGTACACATTCAAATCTTTCTATGTCACTTTATATAAGATAAACCAATACAAACACATGCTTGCTTGCATAGTTGATTAGGTGTCAGACCTGGTTTCAAATTTAAGTCTGACATTAGAATAGACAAGCTACTCAATGACTCTGAGCTTCAACTTTGTTGTCTGTAAAACTGGAATTATATTATTTCATGGATAAATTTTAAGTTTTGTGATATAAGACATGTAAAGTATGTTAGACACAGCCCAATAAATGATTGCTATTCTTAGCATCATTAAAATTATTATGCCCACAGTCTACATTTTGATTATGAAATGGAGTAGGTATACTGCATATTATTCTACCAACACCAACAAATGGTTCTGTTGTACCCAATTTTCAGGAATAAAGTCTCACAAGCCACTCATGTACTATCCAGTGAAGCCTTTATTCTGGCCAGGGACACCAACTACATCCAGCACAAAGCAGGATAGTAGAAAATGGCGCCTGCTCATAGCAAGGGCAGGGTTTATAAAGCACAGGTTTAATATGCCCTCAAGCCCTCAGGTGGAGACAGTTTAAGGGTGGGTTAATGGGCCATTGGGTGGAGACAGTTTAAGTCACCTTTGCTTATTACAGTTTTTTGAAAAGTCATGTGGATAAGGATATACATTTCTAAATAAAGATAGGTTCCATAATTTTTAAAGGCTACAGTCATGGTCATATTCTTTCATTTGAGAGGAATTTTATACTATCTCTGCACAGAGATGGATCAATGAAATATATGAGAATTGGAGCAGTATTTTCTCTGAATTATAATTCTGAATAGTTTTTATACACAGGAACAAATAAAATATTAAAACTACACAATTTTAAAATATATTGTGGGTAACATGATTTTTGAATAAGAATATAATAGGTATTAAAATGGTCAGGTGATCAATGTAATGGGCCCTGAATAAGGATTTGTTCAAAAGCATAGACCACACCTGGATACTAACCAGTAGAAACATTAAAGGGCTCCATCAAGGCATTCATATGTAAAGACCATGAGACTTACCTGTGGGAATATTCCTGCCAACTCTTTGGTCCCAGAGCTGTGGGAAATGGAAGATGAGGGTGAAACTTGATGGGAGTTACAGGAAGGTTTAAAACTATAAGAAGGCTATAGGACATAGACAATGACTTTGGTACTTTTTCAATGCTTATTTAACATAAATTTTGATGAATGCTCATATCCCCAAACCATGTAAGCCCCTAGGAAGGCACACCAAAATAAAATTTTCTGTTGTTGATACTGGTAATGGGAATCAATCAGGGCCAAGTTCCATATCCCGAGATGTGAAGATTGAACACCTGAGGATCGCCAAGAAAAGCATAAAAAGCAAGTTTTATTTAAAGGGCATGACAGAAATAGACTTCACAGAGAAGAGTATCCAGAAATGGTATCCAAAGAAGTGGAAATGTCCTGCCACTTTTTAGAATTTCTTTATTCTCAAGGCCTCTCATCCCCCCTTCCTGTGTACAGGACCAGTGGCCAAAAGGTGGGCCAAAAGGTGAAGGTCAAGTGATCCAAGGGTGGGAACCTAGCCATGCAGGAATTTGGGCAGGAAGGGAGCAGCCCTGGAGGCATTCATTAACAGCCCCTTGTAGGGAGGAGCAATACCTGGGGGCAGGTTACCTTGGCAACTGGTAGAGGAGGAGGGGAAAGGGCTTTGGAGATATTAGCATTTCATTTCCTCCCGAATTAGCACCCCCCTTCTGACCCAATCATTTATTACCTTCATTAACTATCTTTTTGTCCCCCCACTTACCCTCAGACTTCCCCCTCCTGCATTGGGGGAAGGGAGTTCCATCTTCTCTCTCTTAAATAAGTCCTACTCTGTTTACTTTTCCCTTCTTTTATTGCCTATGGATTTTATTCTTTAAATTTGTGAGAAAAGAACCCAGAAAGAAATTAGTGAAGCAGAGAATCTTCATTTCAAAACTCCAGTTTCAATTTGATGTTAGAAATTCAGACAAGCAGTAGCTTAAATGGTGGCCTAGCAACATCATAAAAGAATCTGAATAATTATTTAGTAAACACTTGATTTTGAGCAATGTGGTTTTCTACAGAACTAATGTGTAAAATGTACATTTACATGCATATATAAATTGACATAATTCTGGTAGATTTTAAATGTGGAGAGTCCCATCCTAGATATGAGAACATTGAGTGAATGCCTATAATTAGAGATGGGAATGAACAGTGAGATCCACATTCTCTAGTCATCAACAAGAGAGCTGACAAGTCAAGATTACTATTTCTGGACAAGATATTGAGCAAGAGAAAAAGAAAACATACGAAACATACATACAGTATAAGGTAAGCATCCCCAATGAAAATGTCATGTCATCATTTCATCTGAATTTCACCAGATGAAAGGTCCTGCTCTCACACATAGTTTGATATTAGTTTTAGTGCTTCAATCTTAAATATGATAGACAAGAAAAATCTTGAAAGATTTAGCCCACAGCTGACAAAATAAAGGTTATTGGGAAAACAAAGAGTGCAGAGAACAGATAAAAAAAAATTGATGGTAGAACTATCATATCCTCGTAGTGCTAAAAATATTGCCTATATGAAACATGCAAATATAGCTATAATAGGAAATATTTCTAGAACAAAAATGAGCTCTTAGAACCATGATAACAAAATAAAAAACAAATAGACTGGAGGGTAGATAAAATTGATATAACATCTCCCAAAATGTGGACTAACATGAGAAAGAGAAATAAGCATACAAGAAACTAGAAAATTAGTAGATAACTGCAGGACATGTAATATCTAAATAATAATATTCTCTGGAAGTAAAAAATCTAGTGTAAAGTGATCAAAGAAATGATTGCAAAATTTTTCTACAGTTGAAGAATATGAATTTCTCGACTGAAAAAGACCATCAAATGATGAGTCCAACAAACTAAAAAACCCACACAAGGAGACATCAACACAAAAGGGGAGTGAAAAGATGATCCTAAAAGCCATTAGAGACAAATATAAAGTCATATCAAAGAATGAGGAATCAGGATGGAAACAGATTTATTTGAATTAACACTTCATTGTGATTTTTGTTAGTATGCTTTCTTTCTAGTTAGGTCTTGAGGTTTCTTTGCCAAGAGCAACTATAAGCCAAGAGAGTAACTCTCTAGGGGAGCCTAGATGGGGGAAAAATCAAGTTCAGTTGTGTGTGTTAAGAGAGACACAAGAGGGCATGAAACCAAACTTCATTAAATGAGATATTTATTACTCATAGGTGCAGAGATGCTAAGGGTGTTGATGGGGGCATGTGGAGTGGCAAATGAAAGTGTTGTACCCAATTTTCAGGAAAAAAGTCTCACAAGCCACTCACTTAATAGCCAATGACGCCTTTATTCTGTCCAGGGACACCAACTACATCCAGCACAAAGCAGGATAGTAGAAAATGGCGCCTGCTCATAGCAAGGGCAGGGTTTATAAAGCACAGGGTTAATATGCTCTCAGGCCCTCAGGTGAAGATGGTTTAAGGGTGGGTCAAAGGGCCATCAGGTGGAGACAGTCCAAGTTGAGTTTAAGTTGCCTTTGCTTATAACAAAAGTCTGGAAGCAGGGAGCTCAATTAGCATGTGGGGAGTTGGGAGAGAGAGAGAGAGAGAGAGAGAGAGAGAGAGAGAGAGAGAGAGGAGAGAGAAACAAGGAAGGAGAGAATAAGGAAGAGGACCTGTGGGACTACTACATTATTAAGTTTTATAGGTATTACCCTTTAGGCTTCACCACTGTGGTTGTGGATTAGGTAGTTTAAATAAAACATTAACAAAAGGGGAACTTATTTATATTACCCTGACATTGAACATTATGTTTTTATCATGGTTGACAGCTGTGGGGTATATTGGATTTTGGGTCAATGATATAAACAAGTAGGTTATATTGAAAGCAATCATACAGAGAAAGTTTTGACTAGGTTGATGGTGACAGAGTACAACTGGCTTTCAAACAACTATGCCAGTCCTAAAAATTGTTGCTGAGGTAACAAGTATGTTAAACAAATTTATGACACATTCTCTTTCCAGAAATATTGAAGCAAGGTCTTCAATATTTGGAGGGAAAATTATTTCCAAACTTGAATTCTCTATCAATTAATTAGAAATACTAAATTTTCAGATATATAAGTTCTTCAAATAACTGGCCTCTATTATATCTTGTTTAAGTAAGTAATGGATCTAATTCATCAAAGTAAGAGGAAGGGGAAGCAAGAATCAGAAAAAAATGAGATCCAGAAAAAGGGAGCAATGAAAGACACTAAGGCATAGAGAATAACCATTCCAGACTTAAATAGGATGATGTAAGGTTCTAGAAAAGCCATTCCCAAGTAAAATGTAAGATTAATAAAAACACTTTTATGCATGGAGAAGAAAATTTAACTCATAGAAGATTAGTCATAAATATAAAAAGTAAAAACTAGTTAAGTGCCTTATTCTTCCCTACCCTGCTCAACTTATGTACAATGTGTCAAAATTCATTATACTGTCATGTATAACTAATTAGAACAAGGTAAAAAATAAAAAAAAAAGTAGTTAAAACAACAGAATTTCTGGAAAATGAAATATTGTACCAGAAATTATATGTAACTATCTCATTTTGTAGCTAAGACATGAATATACTTTAAGCATATATTTATAACCTGAAGATTGATCTAACCATGTCAAAAGTAAATTTAGTGGCAAATTTCATAAATGGCCTTGTATTTTTCTTTTAACTATGACTAATATTTAATAATATATGTAGAATATCATCCAAGGAGTTTAGTTCAGAATTTATGGGTTTTCCACTGATAAGTATTCAAATAAATTTGCAGTAGAGATCAAACCCTCAGAATCTTATAGTAAGTATGGCTTAGGGTGATTCTATCTTTATAAATAAATATTCACATGTGATATCATTTCTATTTAACAAACAAAATCTTATTTTATTTGCTTATGGAAGCATAAGTTATCATCTTCTACCAGGACCACTTGGCTTTGCCTATACTCTATCATTTTCTATATAATTGATACAGTTTCATTTAAAGTAGTTTATCCTGTGATTTGTTGACTATTGAATTGGAAAAGGCATCAATAGAACTGTTAAAGTGTATGTAAATAGAAAATTGATTTGTATATTTAAGCAACACAAAGCCAAGATATACATACACAAATTCTCTTTTCAATATCAATTTACATAGCATTAGAGCCACAGATAAGCTGTTTATTTAGAAGCATAAGTGATAACCTTATGCTTTCTGGGTATGACATTCTGGGTGCTTACCCTTTGATATAAGAAGATGAGATTAGTAAACCACCCACCCTTGAGGGTTTATGACTATATATTGAAATTCCATAGTTTCATCACTGATAAATTGCATCTTGTATTCAGAGATTAATGTAGGAAGTATACAACATAGAAAAACCTTGTTAGCTGAGACGGGGATGCCCTCTTTCACCACTTCTATTTAACACTGGCCAGAGCAGTACTACAGATGAACGAAATTAAAGGAATACATATAGGTAAAGAAGAACTCAAATTATCATTATTCACTGATGATATGATTCTATACCCAGAAGACCCAAAAAATTCCACCAGGAAAATTCTAGAACTAGTAAATGAATTCAGCAACATAGCAGGATACAAAATCAACACCCATAAGTCAAAGTCATTTCTATATATCAGTGACAAATCATCTGAAAGGGATATGAGGAAAACTACCCCATTTACAATAGCATCAGAAAAATAAAATAAAATAAAATACTTGGGAATCAACATAATGAAAGATGTGAAAGACCTCTATAATGAAAACTACAGAACTCTAAAGAAAGAAATTAAAGAAGACCTTAGAAGATGGAAAGATCTACCTTGTTCTTGGATAGGCAGAATTAATATTGTCAAAATGACCATAGTACCAAAAGCACTATACAGATTTAATGCAAGTCCATTCAAAATCCCAATGACATTCCTCATAGAAATAGAAAAATCAGTGATGAAATTCATCTGGAAAAATAAGAGACCCAGAAGAGCTAAAGCAATCCTTAGCAAGAAGAGTGAAGCAGGTGGCATCACTATACCAGACCTTAAATTATACGACAGAGCAATAGTAACAAAAACAGCATGGTACTGGCACCAAAATATACATGTAGACCCATGGTACAGAATAGAGGACACAGAGACTAACAGGCACAACTACAGTTATCTTATATTAGACAAAGGCTCCAAAAACATGTATTGGAGAAAAGATAGCCTCTTCAACAAATGGTTCTGGGAAAACTGGAAATCCCTATGCAACAAAATGAAATTAAACCCCTATCTCTCACCATGCACAAAACTCAACTCAAAGTGGATGGAGGACCTATGAATTAGACCAGAGACACTGTGCCTATTAGGAGAAAAAGTAGGCCCTAATCTCTAACATGTTGGATTAGGCCCCAACTTCCTTAATAAAACTCTTATAGCACAAGAATTAATATCAAGAATCAATAAATGGGATAGATTCAAACTAAAAACCTTCTTTTCAGGAAAAGAAACAATCAGTGAGGTGAATAGAGAGCCTACAGCTTGGGAGCAAATTTTTCCCACTTGCACATCAAATAGAGCACTAATATATAGAGTTCATAAAGAACTCAAAAAGCTAAATACCAAAAAAAAAAAAAAAAAAAAAAAAAACAACAACAACAAATAACCCAATCAATAAATGGGCCAAGGAACTGAAAAGACACTTCTCAGAAGAAGATATACAATCAATCAACAAATAAATGAAAAAATGTTCAACATCCTTGGCTATTAGAGAAATGCAAATCAAAATGACTGTAAGATTTCATTTCACTCCAGTCAGAATGGCAGCTATTAAGAACACAAACAACAATACATGTTGGAGAGGATGTGGGGAAGAAGGCACACTCATACATTGCTGGTGGGACTGCAAAATGGTGCAGCTATTATGGAAAGCAGTATAGAGATTCCTTGGAAAACTGGGATGGAACCACCTTATGACCTAACCATCCCACTCCTGGGTCTATTCCCAAAGGACTTAAGAGCATACTACAGGGACACAGCCACATCAATGTTTATAGCAGCACAACTCACAATAGCTAAACTGTGGAACCAACCTAGGTGCCCTGCAGTTGAATAATGGATAAAGAAAATGTGGTATATATACACAATGGAATATTACTCAGCAATAAAAGAGAATAAAATAATGGCATTCGCAGGTAAATGGATGAAGTTGAAGAATATAATGCTAAATGAAGTTAGCCAATCCCAAAAATCGGATCTACTTTTCATCATAGTTTCTGAAGTTTTAAATAAGTTTTAATTAAAACTAAATTTAATTTATTTTCATGAAAATTATATTGTGACCATTTAGTGATGTTTCACATAAGATAAAATTACATCAGTACATTTTAAAAATGAGCTCTCTTCAAATAGTTAGGTTTTAATAAATGAATAAGCACTATCCATATAACTGAAAAATTTGATCTAAATTTGAATCTTTTTAAATGCCCTATCAATTTGGTTTATTAGTTCTTTGAAGTCCTCCTTACAGACACATTTTTTAAAACTCTTATTTCATAAGAAAAATATCCATTATCCACACCTGAATTGCATCAATTTTTTTCTTTAATCTCTGCCTTAGATTGGATTCCTCCAGAATGGCAGTCTATGGTGTGCAAATAGTTCATTAGGAAAGTGATCCCAGGAAGTGCAGGAGCCCTGTTTGGGGAGATAACTAAGATTGTGGTTGACTACGGGCCATGGACATTTTTGGGCATTGCCTCCTCCCGTAGTCTCACGGGACTTGGCCTGGGATCTCGCGGGACTTGGCCCAGGATCTCAAGAGACTTGAGCCGTGACTCAGCAGATCGGGCGAGCGCCATTCCTGCTCGGGCGCATGGGATGAGACCTGAGAGAGAACAGACGGGGTTAACGCTATTGTGTATATATATTGTAGATTTTTTGTAAGAGTATGTGCCTTGGTTTCTTGTGAGAGTGTGTATGTGGTGTTAGAAATTACAAGAGACAGAAAGAGAAAGATAAAAGAATTTTTTCATTGCCATCCTGTCTCCGGGCTCCTTCCCACGGCGCCTCCGTTCCAGGCTGCAATCCCTTTCCGGCGACAGCAAGGAAGTACCAGGAAGTTCTGGTTTTCAAATCTTTAATTAAATTTTATTGGTTCTTCTCAGTTATACTTGACAGTACAATCCATTTTGATAAATTATATAAGCATAGGATATAAGCATAGGCCCCATTCTTGTGGGTGGGCACAATGGTGGGGGATTCACTTAGGTAATTTCATATGTGTACATAGAAAAATGTCAGATTCATTCTACTGTCTTTCCTATTCCCTTCCCTTTGTTCCCCTTTGTCTAACTTACTATTCTTTTGATATATACCTAGAAGTGAAATTTTTTGATCATATGGAAATTCAGCGTTTAACTTTTTGGTCAACTGCCAAACTATTTTCTATAGAGGCTGCACAATTCTAAATTCCCACCAGCAATGTATGGGGTTTTTAATTTCTCCACATAACATTTATTATCTTTCTATTTTATTATGGCCATTCTAGTAAGTATGACTCATGACTAATAGTGGAAGTGTTCTTTTTACTTATTTATTGGCCATTTGTAATTTTCTTTGGAGAAATGTCTATTCAAGCCATTTTGCCTGTTTTTGAATGTGGTTGTTTCATGTTTTTGTAGTTGTCGAGTGATAGAAATTTTTATACATTCCAGATATGAATTCCTTGTTGGATAAATGATTTGCAGATATTTTCTCTTATTCTGTAAGTTGCCTTTTCACTTTTTTGATAGTGTTCTTTGACACAAAAAATTCTTAATTTTAATTAAATATAAATTTTTCTTTTTTTTTGCCTTTGCTTTTGATGTCATATCCATGAAATTGTTGACAATTCAATATCGTGAAGATTTTCTTTAATGTTTTCTTCTAACAGGCATATATTTATAATTTTGAAGTTTATGTGTTTGATCCATTTTGAGTTAATTTAATTTTTAATATTGGATAATATTAAGTGTCCAACATCATTCTTTAGGTGTGTACTGTATCCAGTTTCACAGAGGCATTTGTGGAAAAAAATACCTTTCATTTTTCAATTGAATAGTCTTAGCACACGTGTCAAAAAGAAGTTGACCATATATGTGGTGATTTATTGTGGGAAACTACTATTCCATTGGTCTGCCAATTTGTCTTTATGCTAATATAGAACTATTTTTTTTTTTTTTTTTGTGGTACCGGGGATTGAACTCAGGGGCACTTGACCACTGGGCCACATCCCCAGCCCTTTTTTTGTATTTTATTAGAGACAGGGTCTCACTGAGTTGCTAAGTGCCTCGCCATTGCTGAGGCTGGCTTTGAACTCGCGATCCTCCTGCCTCAGCCTCCCAAAGTGCTGGGATTACAGGCGTGCGCCACCGCGCCCGGCTCTAATATAGAACTATTTTAGTTGCTGTAGTTTTATAACTTTTGAAGTTGAGTAGTTTGAATATCCAACATGATTTTTTTAACATTGTTTCAGATATTCAGGCCTCTTGAAATTCCATACAAATTTGAGAACTGACTTTTCCATTTCTAATACAAAACAAAACAAAACATTGGAATTTAAAAAAAAAATTTAGTTTTGGTTGGACACAATATCTTTATTTTATTTTTTTGTGGTGCTGAGGATCAAACCTAGTGCCTATGCATTCTAGGCAAGCATTCTACCACTGAGCCACAACCCCAGCCCAAAAATCTGTTGGAATTTTGATAAGAATTATATTAAGCCTGTAAGCTGCATTGGGAGTGGTATTAACACCTTAACACTATTTAGTCTTTCCATGAGCTTAGAATGTCTATCCATTTATTTAGGTCTTTTTAACTTATTTCAGCAATATTTTATATTTTTCAGGGCACATGACTTTCACCTTCTTGGTTAGATTTATTCCTAAGTATTAAACTCTTTTAGATGTTATTGTAAATGGAATTGCTTTTTAAATTTTATTTTTAAATTGTTCATTGCTAGAGTATAGAAATACAACTGATTTTTGTGCTGAATTCCTTTGTTAGATCTAGTAGCTTTTTAAAGGATTGTTTGGGATTTTCTTTTTTGGGGGGGTGGGGGGTACCCGGGATTGAACTCAGGGGCACTGGACCACTGAGCTACATCCCATCCCTATTTTGTGTTTTATTTAGAGACAGGTTCTGACTGAGTTGCTTAGCACCTTGCCCTTGCTGAGGCTGGCTTTGAACTCATGATCTTCCTGCCTCAGCCTCCTGAGCTGCTAAGATAATAGGTGTGCACCACTGTGCCTAGTGGGATTTTCTACATTATAAAAGTATGACATATGCAAATAGATGCAGTTTTATCTTCTTCTTTCCAACTTGGGTGTGTTTTCTTTTCTTATGTAATAGCTCCGATTAGAACTTGCAGAACAATGTTCAGTAATAGCAAAGGAAACAAATGATTTTGTCCTGTTCCTAAGTTTTGTCTTTCATCATTAAGTTTGATGTTTGCAATGGTATTTTCCATAAAGAATCTTTATTATGTTAAGAAATTTTCCCTCTGTTCTAGTTTTCTAGGGGTTTATATCATTAAATGTTGTTGGCTTTTGTCAAGTGACTTTTCTGAGTTGAGTTGATCATGTGTTTTTTTTTTTTTCCTGCCCTTTGTTCTGTTATTATGGTTTGTTATTTTGATTAAAAAATGTTGAACTACCCTTAAATTGGTATAAATCCCACTTAGTCATGCTAAGTAATTTCAGTATGCTTTTGGATTACATTTGCTGATATTGTGTTTAGCATTATTGCATCTATATTATTAAGAGATATTGGACTGTGTTTTTCTTTTCTTATAATGCTTTTATCTGGCTTTGTTATCAGTATAGTGCTGACCTCATAAAATGAGTCAGGAAGTGTTCCCTCTCCACGATTTTTGGGAAGGATTTTGGAAGGGTCATTAAGATCTCAGCTCTCATTCTCTGCAGATCTGTCCATCCAGATTTTAAGGTGGCAGTTTGCCCCTGCTACTTCTGATCTCTGTTAATTCCAAAAAAATCCATTTGTTCATTTTTTTCTTGTTTTAGCAATGAGAGTGAATATTTCCAAACTCTTCACATGTTGAAATTGATGGATTGCTTTTTTTGTTGTTTCATTTTAAAAATTTCATAATTTAGACATAAATTGTCAAATATATCATTTACAAATAGTTTTTCAGTTATAATTTGTCCTTTCATCTTATTAACAGGGTGTTTTGCAGAGAAAATTCTTTTAATCCGGGTGAGGTTAAATTTATCAGTGTTTCCTTTTATGGGTCATACTTTTTATTTCAAATCCAAGAATTATATGCCTAATATTAATTTATGAAGATTTTTCTTTTATGTCTTTTTCTAGAAAATTTTTATTTCATATTTTCTCTTGAGTATTTTATCAGTTATTTACTGGGGGTGGAAATGTATACAATTATAATTGTGAATTTGTCTGTTTCCCATTTTAGTTCTATCAGTCATGTTGAGTCTCCCAAGACTATCTGGTAGAAGTAGATCACTGGCTCACACTTGAAGATTGAAAAAGGTATTAGCTTAACTCTCCATTCAACTGCATGGACACTTTGCTAGTAAATTGGGACATCAACTTGCACTGTCTTATTGCCTTGGAGTATGGGTATAAAGTCAGCACCAAATGGGCCCTTCTGAAATCAGGGATTGTGTGGGGTGGGGTTTCCACTGTACTGCCCCCATTCTGCCTTGCTTGATCTTGGTAACCAGAGAGCCTCAGATATCCAATTAGCCTAGCTGACATAGTGTATCAGTTGAGAGAAAGTGGCACCCTTAATAACTTAGACTCAGTCTTGTTCAGTCTTATGATTCCAGGTGAGGATGGATGCTCAAGTTACCTCTGGGCCCTACAGATATGAGGAAGGAGAGGATGTGAGGCATGATAATTACCCCAATTCACATCAACTCAATAAGTCTCTTTATTGCCTATTTTGAGTCAAGGCTGACTCACTGCTAAACCCTGTTGTCAATGTACTGGTTTGGGAATTAGGGCACTGCTGTCTTCTACCACATAAGGAACAGAAGTTTAACTTCATGTATGGACATGCGTGAGCAGTGAGAATGAAAACATTCACTTCTCTTGGTTTGTGAATAAGGTGGAAAATCACTACTACCTACTTTGCACTGAAGAAATCACAGGGGATTAGTGTATTTTTTCTATTTTGATGGAATAGCATGAGAATCCATGGAAGTTTTCTGTTATTAGGTCATGCTCTTTATTGGGGGGTCTACACCTGTTTCCAGATTAGAATATTCTATACTTCTTTCTCCTTGACATGTGGGGGGCAATAAAGAAACCCAGGGAACTCACAACCATATAATTTCTCAAGTCGTAATGTCCCTAGGCAGCTTATTTTCTGCTTTCCAGATTCCCCATATCCTTTTCAATTTTGCTATGTTTATAGTATTTTAGTAGCAAGAGGAAGGACATGGGAAGAGTAGGAACAGTCAATTTTAATAGAAATAGAAATTTCTTTCTATGTTGTTATAGTTTAAAAATTATTTACTGAGTGGCTACTAAATTCAAGGCATCATTCAAAGTGATATGAATAAATTCAAGAATGCTGTCACGTATAATTACTCTAGAAGTTTACAATGTATTTAGTTAAAGCATAGTGACAAAATGGAATGAAGGTTTATATGACAAGTATAAATATGTTGTATGAAGTATTAAAACTTTTAAACTAGAAATAATTCAATATGGAATGATGTAGACAGGAGGGAAATTAAAACTTTAGCTAAGAACCATTATATTAAAAACAAATCCATAATGAAGAATCACTAATTTTTAAAATGCAATTGTGGTTCATCATTATCCATTCACTGTGTATTATTTGATTACTTGTTTGCTTATTTTTTGAATGGTAATTGAGACAGTAGTAGAATACAAAATAATTTTGGGAAAGAGAAAGTAATGCATCTTCAATTTATTCTTTTATTTGGAGGATATTGATATTATATATAGTAGCCTCTCTCCTTATGTTATACTTGCCAATTTTTTTCCTGTTACCTCCCTAACTCCTCTCTATTGTTCTTCCACCTTTCCTTTGCTCCCTTATGTCCATATTTATTAAACAAAAATTCGCTGAACTACTTTTTGTGTGTATGTCACAAAATATTGTAAGTAAAAAGTATAAGATCCTTCTTTCTTGGAGTCTATAATCTGATGGCTAAGAGAGATTAGCCAAGTTCCCAATTAGCAAGAGTACCAAACAATACATATTTTAAATAACATATAAGTGGTACAGTGATTACATGCAGTAGGAATTCTTGAAACAATAGCTATTTCCAATTATGTTTGTGGAGGATCATATATTTTACCCAGCATACATTCCACTTTCCTCTCCCTAATACCTCTTCCAACACTCTGGGCCCAGCTGCCATATCCAGACCTAAATTTGCATTCCAAATGAAGATTAGTAATCAAGCAAATCTCATAAATTCAATCCTACATTTCAGTACCCAAGCTACATTTTTTTTTTTTGTAACACTACAGAATGAGAATTGTGCAATTCTAAAGACAAAGATGATCAAAGCTATTTCCCAAGAAAAGGTGGGGAAAATGAAGTGACATTTTAGCATGATCCCAAATTAATTTAGAGTTTCCCATTTTATAGCCCAATTATTCAGGTATTAAAAAATCCTCCTATAAAATTTTGTTATGAAATGTTTCATTCAGCCCTGGAGTTAAATTTTTTCCTGTATTTGAGAAAAAGGGAAAAGAAAAACAACAGATGTTGAATTATAGGAATAAGAATTTCAGATGGTTTATTTTCTTTGGAATGCATGTAACTTTAGGACAGATCCATTTATTTAAATTACATTTTACAGATGGGTTGTCTGAGAAGAGATTCCTCTTCGGAGGGGAGCAAAGTGCAAATAAAAAAAGGAAACTAAATTCTAAGTTCTCTTTTGTTCTGACTCTTCATTTTTGGGGGCCTGATCCTCTTCATAAATAGATTATTTTCTTTAGCCTACACTAATACCAAACACTGAAGGGCATTGCCTCCATTTTGGAAGCACATAGTCTGACTATCTAACAACCCTCAGAATCAAATCCTTTCTGCTCTTCAAAGTCAAGGATTTTTTTTCCCTAGACAAGTTCTTGCATTGTCATTCTCTGTGTGAGTTGCTTCTTCCATGAAAGTTAAGTTCATTTTAGTAAAAGTATCCTACTTAATTTCTCCCTTCCCCATTTTTAAGTAAAAACAGAAAAGAAATAATAAGAAGGAATTTTGAGAATGATCTTAATTTCAAAGTGGTATCTGCTGGAGGCAATAGAAATTGTATCAGTGCCAACCATAGTTCCTCATGACTATTCCCTCCTACTGCTACTTTTCTTTCATGGCCTGGTGTTCTTATTTATCTCTTTTGGTTTCTCTTTGTCTCTATCAGCCTCTGTCTCTCTGTACTGCATTCCTCACCATTTTAATTCCACCTTCTGATTCTCATTCCTATCCATCAATGTATTTCTGTGGTGATAAATCTTGTGCATGATATGTACATTCTCTTAATAACTTGACATTTTTGGAGTTTTTTAGTTTTTATATTTAATTTTAATTTATTGGTTCTTCTTCGTCATACATGACAGTAGAATCCATTTTGAGAAAATCATAAGCATAAGGTATATCTTATTCTAATTAGGACCCCATTCTTTAGGTTGGGTACAACGGTGGGGTTCACTTAGGTATTATTTATAAGTGTACATAGGAAAATTATGTCAGATTCATTCTAATTTGTTTCCTATTCCTATCCCCCTTGCGTCTTTTCATTCCCCTTTGCCTAATCTACTGAAATTCCCTTCTTCTCTGCCCCCACCCCCTTTTGTGGTTTAGTTTCCACAGATCAGCAAAATATTCGACTTTTGGTTTTTTGAGATTGTCTTATTTCACTTAGCATGATAGTCTCCAGATCCATCTATTAACTGGCAAAGGTCATATAGTCATTCTTCATTATGGCTGAGTAATAGTCCATTGTGTATATATGCTACAATTTCTTTATTCATAGGTAGTAGAATGAAGGTTAATCCCTTTCTCTCATGCTGCACAAAAATCAGCTTTAATTGGATCAAAGACTTGTGAATTAGACCAGAAACCTTGAACCTACTAGAGGAAAAGGCAGACACAACAATTCAATATATTGGCACAGGAACTGACTTCCTGAACAAGACTCCTAAAGCATAAGAAATAAAAAGAAAATCAATAAATGGATGGCATCAAACTAAAAAGCTTCTTTACAGCAAAATAAACAGTCAAAAGTGTGAAAAGAGAGCCTACAGAGTGGGAGAAAATCTTTGCCATCTGCACCTCAGATAGAGCATTAATCTCCAGGTTATATAAAGAACTTAAAAAAACCTCCACTAATAACCCAATCAATAAATGGGCAAAGGAACTGAATAGACTCAAAAGAAGAAATATGAGTGATCAACAAAAAATATATAAAAAAATGTTCAACATCTTTATCAATTAGAGAAATGCAAATTAAAATTACACTAAGATCCCATCTCAATCCAGTAAGAATGGCAATTATCAAGAATAGAAGTAACAAAATGTTAGTGAGGATGTGCGGTAAAAGGTACACTTACACATTATTGGTAGGACTACAAATTAGTGCAACCCTTCTGGAAAACAGTACAGAAATTCCTCAAAAACTAGAAATGGAACCTCCATTTAACCCAGTTATCCCACTCCTTGGCATATATCCAAAGGATTTAAAATCAACGTACGTACTACAGTGACATGGCCACATCAATGTTTATAGCAGCATAATTCACAATAGCTGAGATATGGAACCAACCTAAATGCCCCAAAATAGATGAATGGATAAAGATATTGTGTTGTATGTATATAACTTGAGATTTTTTTATTCAATACCCAAAATGCTTTTTTAAATTTTGTCTTTTATTGCAATTTGAAAGAACTAAGTAGCCTCTATCAGGAATCCTAGCCCATACCAACAAAATTATATACTCCCATAAGTTTGCTTATTTCTTTGCATAGTCTATCCTTCAATTTTGTTTCTGCCAGTACTTATTGCTAAATTCCATTTCTCTTTTTAAAAACCATTATGTTTGTTACAAATTATTAAAACTATTTATTAAAATATTACAGACTGATATACAAATGATGAAAGGCCATACCATATTTAAAAAGAAAACTTGGCCCAAATAATATGTAGTAACCCCCGAGGAAATCAGCCAAGTACCTGTAGTAACCAGCCCCTCCCCCACGTAAACACAAACCAGTCTGCTATCTAAGGTCAGAGATGTAGAAAATCAGGCCACTATTTCTAATTAAGTGTTCAGGAAGCCAAACAGTAACGTCTGTAACAATAAGACCAAAATAGTTGGGACTTAATTAATTATAGATATTTATTCTAATTTTTTGTGCCCACTTCCAATTTAGGACTCAGTTGGAAAAAGCCAAAGGCGAACTTCTAACAATCACACGTGATGTCCCACTTCTGGTTTGTTGGATGACAGCTTCTCCATGCTGTCTCTGATCAGGGTATAAATCAAGTCTTCTCTTTCTATTTATTTCTAAAAAGCTTTCTTACTCTTCCACCCACCTTTGAGTCTTTCCAAAACACAAGTGATGGTTACTGACTCCCTTGTTATGGAACGCTCTAAATATAGCCTTTGCTTGGCCTCATTGGTTGGTCTTCACTTATTTCTACAATTATGATAAAAAATTGAAATGCCCCTATAATCCTATTTCCAGAGGGTAATCACTGTTAGAGTTTAGTTCCTAATTTTTCAAAATATTAACATTTAAAAAGCTTAATTTTAAAGAAATTTACAAAATGGATTACAAAATAGCCTCAATTCTTTGTGTTTTGTAGAATTTGGACCCTTTGCAATGTGACTTTTCTGCTTCTTTCATCTATAGGTGGAATGTGTTTGTACCCTTCTTAAATCTACTTTGGCCTGCAGACTTGGTTGAACCAATAGACTCTGGAGGAAGTGACATAAAGTAAGTTCCACGTCTAGTCCTCAAGAAAATTTGCTCACTTCTGCTCTCTTAGAACCCTACCATTATCACGTGAACAAGCTAGGGACAGGTTGAAAGATATGAAATATATGTAACCCAATTAACCCAGTCACCCCTACCAACAGCTGAGTATTTAATTGATATGCAAGGAGGACGTTTTAGACTAGATAGCATATGCTGACCTAAAAAACATAAGTAAGTGAACCCAAATGATATCAATTCTATCTAGACCTCATCAGAGGAAATGCCCTGTAAATCTATAGACTTGTAAATGCTCACTATAAGAAAATTAAGCCACTAAGTTGTGGAGTGTTTTTATATACATATGTAAGTTATAAAGCATTACAATAAAATTAACATCCATAAATTGACCATTTAACTTATTAAATATATTTCCTAACACATTGAATCTCATGTCCTCTCCAGTTCAGTTACTCTGATTTCCCCCAGGAGCTAACCAGAAGTTCACATACTTTTTATTATTTCCTTGAACTTATTCATAGCTTAACCACATATATATTTATCCTTCCAAATATTTTTACTGTTAAATAAACTTAAAGTATGATTTTTTATTTAATGTTGCTTCTAAAATGTATATTTGTTGATTTATGAATCCACAGTTTCTTATTTTTTCTTTTCAGTATAATGTTTTTGTGTATACCACAATTTATGCATTCTCTTGATGATGGTTATATAGGTCTTTTTCAGAGATTTTTTTTTATTACTAACAATGCTAATAAGAGCATATCATCTGATGCAAGTATTCTCTAGAGTTTAAAAATTGGAATTACTTATGATAAGTACATGTTCAATTTTATAACATTATGTCAAATTATTTAAATGAGTGGATTAAACAAACTGGAAATATATTAAGTACCTTCAATTTTGTTATGAAAATGGCAATGCATCGGAACATATGTTTGAATGGATATTAGGTGTGTAGGGTAATAGTGGAAGTCATATAAAGTTGGATATGGCTGAATATATTGATTTAGGTCCACTAAAGAGAGATTCTTGCATTAAATGTTGTATCTCAGGGATTTAGAAAAGATGCAAACAGATTTTTTGCTTAGTTGGCTAAAATATGGGTCAAAAGATGCTCCAGTATAAGTGATTTTGAAATGGCTAATATCCCTTGTTTTAATGGAGAGGAGGTGATTCAAAGGCCTAGGAGTATTAGAATCTTATGGTGGATTTGTCATTTAAAACCTACATACCCGCACTGAGCGGACGGAGAAGACACATCTTTTTTTTTTTTTTTTTTTTTTTTTTTTGGTACCAGGGATTGAACTCGGGGGCACTCGACCACTGGGCCCCATCCCCAGCCCTTTTTTTTTTGTATTTTATTTAGAAACAGGGTCTCATGAGTTGCTAAGTGCCTAGCCATTGCTGAGGCTGGCTTTGAACTCACTATCCTCCTGTCTCAGCCTCCCAAAGTGCTGGGATTACAGGCGTGCGCCACCGCGCCCGGCAGAAGATACATCTTTAACTAATTCTTTTGAAACAGATTTGTGAGGGAATCCCCAGTTTCCATGAAGAGTTTCAAAATTACTCTGAGGACAAACCTTACAGTGGGAACCATTCTCATTCAGTTGGATAACATAAATACAGTGAAAATAATTGGATCCTAGGTAGCAGGGACAAATTGTGGCTCTCAATTTTCAAAGGCAAGGTGGGCTTAGTTAGAATAATGGACAATAGAGGCAAAGCAACAGTCAGAATAATCTGACTAATATAGAGCTATGTGTTGCTAAATAATCATGATGTTCTTAGAAGTAAAATAGATAGGAATCATACACAATTCTTAATTGATCTGTATAAGTAGGAAACTTTTAAATCAAGGGCACAAAACTATAACTGAAATCAGAGAATCATGACCCCTTAATCAATTCCCAGATTTGATCAAGAATGCTTTTAAGGAAATAATGGAAGGGATGTGGATAGGATTAAGAAAGACAGTAGAATGAATTGGACACAACTTTCCTATGTTCATGTATGAAAACACCACTGTGAATCTCACCATCATGTACAACCACAAGATTGGAATAATTAGAATAAGTTATATTCTATGTATGTATAATATGTCAAAATATACTCTACTGTCATATATATAAAAAAATAACAAAAAAAAAAAGCGAAAAAAAGAAAGAACCCTTTGAAGAGGAGGTTTGGTCCCCTGCAGGAGGATCCTGGTTTATTACTAAAAATTTATACTGTTAATCATTCTCCTATTCTTCCCTAAAGAGATATGTAGCCTTTTACCAGAGTGCAGGAGCCCTGTTTGGGGATTGGCTTGAATTGCGGTTGACTATGAGCCGTGGAGATTTGGGCATTGTCGCCTCCCGTAGTCTCACGGGACTTGTTGCGGGATCTCGAGTGACTTGGCCGAAATTGCTGATCGGGTCAGCGCCATTTTGGTGGTGTGTGTTTGGCGTGTGTTAGTCGTTGTTAGAACCAGAGAGAAAAGTTATCAGAATAAAAAGCTGTTTGTCTCCAGTTTGCTTCTGAAGTTTTTCCCGTGGCTCCGTTGCTCCAAGCGCTTCAGGCGGCAACACCAGAGTACACATGTATTGATAGGAAGGGGATTATCAGTCCTTTTTTGGACTACTGGACATTGGTTTTTAATTGATATTGATTCCAGGAGACCCAAAATGTCACTGTGGTCCTCCAGTCAGAGTAGGGGTTTATGGAGGCCAGATAGCCAATGGAGTTTTAGCTTAGGTCTGACTTACAGTAAGTCTAATAAGTCCTTGAACCCATCTTGTGGTTATGTCCTTAGTTCCAGAAAATATAACTTAACAGGTGGCAGAATTCTCATATTGTTTCCCTGGCTAATTCGGATATGAAAGGCCAAATGGTAATGATTAGAACTGCATTTGCCTAGGAAAACAGTAAATCCTAAGCAAAACTGAATTCCTGGAAGGATTGCAGAAATTAGTGCCACTATCAAGGACTTTAAAGATATACTCTGGCTTCCGAACTTACCATGTGATATCTCCCTTACAAACATACTCCTGCCATGATGCCATCACCACTATGCGCTTACCAGAGGTCAAAGGCATGGGGCTACACAATCTTGGGCTTTCAATTTCCATAATTTTGGCTAAATAAGGGTCTTTTCTTTATACATTACCAGGAGTTAGATATTTTTGTTGTAGCAACTGAAAATTGACTAAATACACAAGTGAAAGTATTTCTATTCTATTCATAGTTTAGTAAGAGTTTTATATTTATTTTTAAATTTTTGAATAAATCCCAACTGGTGTTTAATCATTTTTATATATTTCTGGATTTGGTTTGTAGTGAGACACATCAAATAGTGACATTTATCAGTAGATGAGGCTTTTTTGAGGAGCTCCAAGTTCAGTAAGCCCTTAATGATTGCAAAAATGAGGGTTTTCAAAGCAACCCTAGAACTATCATTCTGAGACTGTTTCCAGACTACTATGGAGCTGTGAGGATTGAGGAGAAGACCAAATAAAAATATTTCAAATCTTTCTCTTTCAGAGGTTCATAAGGTATGTAGATAGATAGATAGATAGATAGATAGATAGTAAAGGGGATTGAACCCAGGGGTACTTAACCACAGACTCACATCCCAAGCCCCCCTTTTTTTTTTGAGACAGGGTCTTGCTAATTTGCTTGCCAAGTTGCTAAGGCTGGCTTTGAACCTGAAATCCTCCAGCCTAGGCTTCCCAAGCAACTGGGATTACAGGTGTATGCCACTGCGCCTGTCAGGGATTTTTTTAAAATACATGTTCTTCATTGTATTTGCATTTAAAGGCTTTTATGGGAGTGAAAAACTTTGAAGAGCACTATTTACAGATATAAAATAAATAATAATGGAATATTATGAACAAGTTTATGGGACTAAATACAACAACCTAGATGATACAAATTCCTTCAAAGACCCAAACTTCCAAAGTTCACTCAATACATAATAACATCCCTATATATAGTAAATATATTATATTTTTAGGTGAACAAACCTTTAGTCCTAGATGACTTTACAGGTGAAAGCTGCCAAATATTTAGAGAAGAAATTCCATATAAATTGTTTTGGTCAGCTTTTTCACTGGTGTGACTAAAAGGCCTGACAAGCACAATTGTAGAGGAGGAAAAGTTTATTTGAGGGCTCACAGTTTCAGAGTTTATATTGCATAGAAGTCTGGCTCCATTCCTTGGGGTCAAAGTGAGGCAGAACATCATGGTGGAAGAGTATGGCTGAGGGAAGCAGCTCACATGGTGATCAGTGAGAGAGAGAGAGAGAGAGAGAGAGAGAGAGAGAGAGAGAGAGAGACTCCACTGTTTTTTGAAAACTAATTTTTAGTTGTCAATGGACTTTTATTTTATTCATTTATTTGTATGTGGTTCTGAGACTCAAACTCAGTGCCTCACATATGCTAGGCAAGTGCTCTATCACTGAACCACAAACACAGCTCAAGAGTCTCCACTTTTGAGATACAAAATATATGCCCCATAACCCATAACTATGCCCCCAACGAATGGTGAAGACTTCTATGATATGTACACTCCTCTATAAGAACAATGAAAACACTGACAAAATTGTCAAAAAAACTTTTTCAGAACTCTGACAACTAAGAGAGTTTCCAAAAATATGAAGAACAGCTCTCTCTATTTTTTGATCACAGTGGCAAAAAAGCAGACTTTAGTCAGTAAAGGAAAAGCATCATATAGTGTTGGATTCACACAAATTATTTAATTTTCTCTCTAGGATCTTGGACTTATCCTTCTAGTAAATGAAATATCTTATTATATAGCATCCTGCTTTTCCTCAATTTTTCTCTAAAATCTATTAGCCTGCAATTACTACAGTAATAGTATCTTTTTTGAGTCAGCATTTGCCTAGACCATTTTCTATCTATTTAGTTTTAAGACCTTTCTGGTCTCATATTTTTAGTGTGTATCTTATAAATAACACATAGCTGACTTTAAAGAATAATGTCAGATAAACTATGCCTTATTTTTTTAATTCGAAGTTGTTGTATATATAACAGTAGCATGCATTACAATTCATGATACACGTATAGAGCACCTTTTTACATATCATTGTATACAAAGTATATTCATATTATTCATGTCTTCAATCATGCATTTAGGTTATTGATATCCATCTCATTCTACCATCTTTTTCCCCCTTTTCACTCCCTTGCCCCCTCCCTTCGGCACCCTCCCCATTGACCATTCTAGTGTTCCTCTAATTCTCCTATGCTCCCCAAGCCAACCCCACTGTGAATCAGCCTCCTTATATCAGAGAAAACATTCAGCATTTGGATTTTTGACATTGGCTAACTTCACTTAGCATTATATTCTCCAACTTCATCCATTACCTGTGAATGCCTTATTTTATTCTCTTTTATTGCTGTGTTATATTCCATTATGTATATATACCTCATTTTCTTTATCCACTCATCTACTGAGGGGCATCTAGGTTGGTTCTACAACCTAGCTATTGTGAATTGTGCTGCTATAAACACTGATGTGGCTGTGTCCCTGTAGTATGCTGTTTTTAAGTCCTTTGGGAATAGACCCAGGAGTGGGAAGGCTGGGACATAAGGTGATTCCATTCCCAGTTTTCCAAGGAATCTCCATACTGCTTTCCAGATTGGCTTCACCATTTTGCAGTCCCACCAGCAATGTATGAGTGTGACTTTTTCCCCACATCCTCTCCAACATTTATTGTTGTTTGTGTTCTTCATAGCTGCCATTCTGACTGGAGTGAAGTGAAATTTTAGAGTAGTTTTGATTTGTAATTCTGTAGTTGCCAGAGATGTTGAACATTTTTTCATGTATTTGTTGATTGATTGTATATCTTCTTCTAAGAAGTGCCTGTTCAGTTCCTTGGCCCATTTATTGATTGTTAGTTTTTTTGATGTTAAGATTTTTGAGAGCCGGGCGCGGTGGCGCACGCCTGTAATCCCAGCACTTTGGGAGGCTGAGGCAGGAGGATCGCGAGTTCAAAGCCAGCCTCAGCAATGGCAAGGCACTTAGCAACTCAGTGAGACCCTGTCTCTAAATAAAATACAAAAAAGGTCTGGGGATGTGACCCAGTGGTTGAGTGCCCCTGAGTTCAATCCCCGGTACCAAAAAAAAAAAAAAAAAAAAAAAAAAAAAAAGATTTTTGAGTTCTTTATATATTCTAGAGAGTAGTGCTCTATCTGATGTGCATGTGAGTAAAAATTTGTTCCCAATTAGTAAGTTCTCTATTCACCTCACTGATTCTTTCTTTTGCTGAGAAAAAGCTTTTTAGAGACTAAAGAAACAATTGAAAAAATTGACAAAACTAAAAGTTGGTTCTTTGAAAAAATAAATAAAATTGACAGACCCTTAGTGATGCTAATGTAAAGAAGGAATGAAAAAGCTCAAATTACTAGTAGCCATGATGAAAAAGAAAATATCACAACAAACACCTCAGAAATACAGACGATAATTAGAATTTACTTTGAAAACTTGTACTATAATAAAATAGAAAATATCAAAGGCTTTGACATATTTCTAGAGTCATATGAATTGCCCAAACTGAATCTGGAGGCTATACACAATTTAAACAGATCAATTTCAAGTGAGGAAATAGAAGATGCCATCAAAAAACTACCAACTAAAAAAAGCCCAGGACCAGATTGATACCAGCCAAGTTCTACAAGACCTTCAAAGAAAAACTAATACCAATACTCTTCAATTTATTTCAGGAAATAGAAAAGGAGGAAGCTCTTCCAGACTCATCCCTTGAGGCCAATATTACACTAATTACAAAGCCAGGCAAAGACAGCCAAAAAAGAAAACTTCAGGCCAATAGCTTTAATGAACATAGATGGAAAAATCCTCAACAAAATTCTGGCAAATTGAGTAGTGCACCACAATCAAGTAGGGTTTATACCAGGGATGCAAGGTTGGTTCAACATATGGAAATCAATAAATGTAATATATCACATCAACAGACTTAAAGATAAAAACCATATGATCATTGCAATAGATGCAGAAAAAGCATTCGACAAAATACAGCACCCCTTTATGTTCAAAACACTAGAAAAACTAGGGATAACAGGAATATATCTCAACATTATAAAGGCTATTTATGCAAAGCACCAGGCTAACATCATCTTAAATGGAGAAAAATTGAAAGCATTCTCTCTAAAAACAGGAACAAGACAGGGATGCCCCTTTTCACCACTCTTATTTAAAATAGTACTTGAAACTCTGGCCAGAGCAATTAGACGGATAAAAGAAATTAAAGGGATCCATATAGGAAAAGAAGAACTCAAAGTATCACTATTTGCTGATGATATGATATTATACCAAGAAGACCCATAAAACTCTACCAGAAAACTTTTAGAACTAGTAAATGAATTCAGCAAAGTAGCAGGATACAAAATCAATACCCATAAGTCAAAGGCATTTATGTACATCAGTGACAAATCCTCTGAAAGGAAAATGAGGAAAACTACCCCATTTACAATAGCATTAAAAAAAAGTATATGCTTGGGAATCAACGAAAAAGGTGAAAGACCTCTATAATGAAAACTACAGAATACTAATGAAAGAAAATATAGAAGACCTTAGAAGATGGAAAGACTTACATTGTTCTTGGATAGGCAGAATTAATATTATCAAAATGACCATACTACCAAAAGCATTATACAGATTTAATGCAATTTCAATCAAAATCCCAATGACATTCCTCAAAGATATAGAAAAAGCAGTCATGAAAATTCATCTGGAAAAATAAGAGACCCAAAATAGCTAAATCAATCCTTAGCAAGAAGAGTGAAGCAGGTGGCATCACTATACCAGACTTTAAAGTATACTACAGAGAAATAGTAACAAAAACAGCATGGTATTGGCACCAAAATAGGCTGGTAGACCAATGGTACAGAATTGAGGACACAGAGGCTAATACATATAATTTCAGTTATCTTATATTAGACAAAGGTGCCAAAAATGTACTTTGGAGAAAAGATAGCCTCTTTAACAAATGTTGCTGGGAAAACTGGAAATCCATATGCAAGTAATGAAATTAAACTTCTATCTCTCACCATGCACAAAGCTCAACTCAAAGTGGATCAAGGACCTAGGAATTAGACCAGAGACACTATGCCTAATAGAAAAAAAAATAAGCTCTAATCTCTAACATGTCAGATTAGGCCCCAAGTTCCTTAATAAGACTCCTGTAGCACAAGAATTAATATCAAGAATCAATTAGTGGGGATAGATTCAAACTTAAACTATTCCTTTTAATAAGACAGTGTAGTTCATATAAATTATTTGTGATTATTGATTCATTTGATTTCATATTGCCATTTATTTTTATTTTTTTTGCCTAATTTTATTTATTTATTTATCTTTTTATTGACAAATTATAGTTATATATTTATGGAGTACAAAGTAGTATGATTTTTTGCCTACTTTTTTAAAAAAAATTTATCTTGACATTTTTACTTCCTTTGAATTTATTATTTGCATTCTATTTTCTTTACTGCTTTGAAAGTTACACATTCTGTTTCTATTGTATTAGTGAGTCCTGGACAGGAATTTCACAAATTTTTCTACTGCCTCCTTATAAGAGGTTTTTATGTCAATATTTTTTTCATATGACTTTGCTATGTCTCTCAATAGAGTATATTTTTATGCATCATTTATCTAACTTGAAAAAATGAATAGCTTTATCAAATAGAATGTGAACAGATGTGATGTACATGTGCCAACTTAGACTTTAAATGTGCTTGCGTGGTTTGGCATTGCCTCTTACATTCTTGTTCTCCACCATGAATAGTCACTATTCCTCCACATTGATAAATAGAATGAGAGGAAGTACAAATATGAACTTGTATACAGTCTGCCTGCAAAGTTAATTAGAACTAATAAGAACCACAGCTCACCCACAGAGCATGAACCAAGAAAAAAATTTAAAAAATGAGTTTCAGAGTTATCCTTTGCATTGTATTGGCCCAGGCAAACAAAATAAAACAAATATAACAACAATAGTAAAAAGACTACACTAAAATTCTAACATTCATTCTTATGATATCAAAATGTAAACTTAAATTATTGCATTTACCTTTCTCTTCCATACTTAAGTAGAGGGCTTTAACTCCGATCATCTTCCTCCCAGTTTATATGCTATCATTCTCCATCCAGTTAGCTCTCTTCTGTGATTTTTCTAAACTTGTAAAGTAGATATTATTGTAATTGGTTAATGTGGTTAATAATTTCTCCAAATGTTTGCAATTTTCTTTAGTAGTCATTCCTTCTTGAGTAACAAGTGTTTCTTATGTAACAATCTTCTTACTTCTTGAAATATATTTATTCGAAATGTTGTTGATGAGGTTTTAAGGGTTCATAGATTTTCCAATTTACATATTCAAATATACCATAAACTACAAATGTTATTTTAAATACAGTTGCACTAATTATTAAATTCTAGTTTGATAATTTTCTCTTCACACCTTAAAAATGATGTTACCTTTTTCAAGCTTCCATTGTTGATGTGGAAAAGTCATTATAATTCTAAGTTCGTTCCTTTCTAGGTAATCTGTCTTGTTTTTCTGGTTGTTTTGTAATATTTTGTGTGTGATGTTTTAATTCAGTGTGTCTGTATTTATATTTCTTTACATTTATATTTACTGGGATTTACCAAGCTTCCAGAAACTGAGGTTCATGCTTTTCATAAACTCCAGAAAACTTCTAGCCATCACTTTGTCATCCTTTTCTTTATCATTCCTTTCTTTCTATGATCATCATGTTGGTGTATATTTGTACTTTCTCACTCTATTCTACATGTTTCCAGACCTAGTCTTTTATCCTTTTTTTTTTCTCTTTGTGGTATTTCCCTGTATAGTTTCTTGAGATATATTTTTTAGCCTATTAATTTCCTCTTTGGCTATTTCTTTACTATTGTTTAATGTACACTGAATGATTATTTACAATTGTTATATTTTAACTTTATAATACCCTTTTAGTTCTTTTTCAAATCTGATTTATTTCTATAATCCGGATGTTCCTTCTTCTTCAGTTTGTATTTCTGACTTTATTTCATTAAACCTGTTAAAATAATTTCACATTCTGCATTTGAGATTTCCAAAACTGAAATCTCTATGACTTTGATTCACTTAACATTTCTGTCCATTCTCCTCATGGAGGCTTGTTCCCTTAGAATCTGTGCTCTTATGCCTTAATATGAATATATATGTATATGTATATGTATATATACATATTTAAGATAGGTATCTCTATGAAAATTTTATAAGGCTTACATTGATGAGTTTCTAAGAGGAAAGTTTGCATTCACTTTTGCTATATTTCACAGCAGTACAGTTTATTTGCTAATTAAAATTATCATTTTGATGTACTATGCCAATGGCATATCATTATGAGAGTTACCTTGTTTTTATTTGAAGCTTCAAGGAAACATTTATAGAAGGTTTAATCATTTTAGACTTGAAAAGTGTTAGGAATAATTCTAATATTACCCATTAATAACTTCAGAATTCAGGGGCAGAATTTGTTAATATTATAATACTCCTATGATTGTACTTTATGATATAGCAAAGAGATTTTTAATTCCTTTTTATTTTTAATGTTTTTATTAGTGAATTGTAGTGATGCATAATATTGAAGTTCATTTTGACATAATTATATAAGCATACGATATAATTTACTCCAATTTTTAAAGGTATAATTAAGGTTACTAATCATTTGATATGAATTAATCAAATAAGAGATTATTTAGGTGGGCCTAACATAATCAGGTTGGTTTTTAAAATCTGGATCTAGAGGTCAGTGGCAGGAGAAGAATTCAAAGAGACACTTCTGTTTTGGAAGAAAGCACAGGGCTGTCACGTGAACTGCCAATACAGAGTGGCAGTCTCTCCGAGGCAATAGTAGTCTTTGACCAATAACTAGCAAGAAAACAGGAACAACATTCCTAAAATCTTCAAGGAATTGAATGTTGCCATTAATGAATATGCCTAAAAAGGATGTTGAGCTCCAGATGAGAATCAATTTAGCTAACACCTTCATTTTATTTTTGTGAGGCATCAAGTAAAGAACTCAGCTCATTCATAATCTTTGTACATACAAATCATGATATAATGTATTTGTCTTCTTTCCAGATGCTGAGTATATAATAATTTGATATGCAGTAATAGAAATCAAACACATCCATCCTAAGCCCATAGTTTTAAATTGGTTTACTTGTAGTTCCTTTTATTCTCAGTATGCATTCTTTCATTAGTCTGGGTTGTAGAGATAGTTGTCTTGACACACAACTTAAGCAGGTCCTAGGCTCAGTCATATCTTCTCTTCAGAAACTTAGAATCCTTACATATAGATGACCTAAATTACTCAGCTCTTTATATTCCATCAGATTATGCAATAGTTGCAATGGTGGTTCACTCGTTGGATTGGTGGTGATGTCCTTAAACTAAGAAATTTTTCATTGATTTAGGGAGAATTTTTAGAAAAATTGTGTATATTTTTAAAGCAGAATGTTATCAGCACCATCAAAATACTATATTAATTAACATGGATCTTAACTCTGGCTTTTCTTACTAGTTGCTGGAACTCTCCACTTAGATTTGTGATGAGGATCTCAAACACAGTGTGTCCAAAACAGAACTCAGAATCTGAATCTCAAATTGGAATTCTATAAAAATCTCTATAATCACTGCTAAATGTATTATTTTTATCCCTATCATTCATACTAAAACTCATGGATGCATTTTTCACAACTATGTTGAGATATGATTTACATACAATCAACTTTGCATATTTAAACTGAACAAGTTAATAATCTTTGGTAGATGCAAATACCCGTGAAATCATTATTATAGTGAAGATAATGAATATATCTGTTATCCTCAAAAGTATCTTCAAGCCTATTTTTAATATTTGTATCTAAATCAGCTCAGTCTGCCATAAAAATACTACAGATTAGTTGAATTAAACAGTAGTAATTTATTTCTCAGTTCTGGAGGGAGGAAATCCAAGATCAAAGTACCAGTCACTTTTGTTTCCTGGTTTGAACTATCTTCCTGACTTTCTGATGATCACCTTTTCTGTGTCCTCACATGGGAGAAGGGTGGGAGGAGGGAGTTCTCTGGTATCTCTTCTTATAAAGGCACTAATCTCTTTATGAGAGACTGTTATGGATGAAATTCTGTCCCCTCAAGTTTCATAGGTTGAAGCCCTAACCTCCATATATAATTGTATTTGGGGATATGACCTTTAAGGAGGTAATTAAGGTTAAATGAGGTCATAAGTATGGGTCCTTAATCCAACATGTTTGATGACTTTACAGGAAGAGAAGGAGACACCAGAAGAATATGCAGATAGGTCATATGAGGGTGTCAGGAGGGCACTGCCTGCAAGCCAAGGACAGAGGCCTCATCAGAAACTAACCCAAGTGGCACTTTAATGTTGAACTACCAACCTCCATAAGTGTGCAAAAGTAAATTTCTGTGCTTTAAACCACCAAATCTGTGGTATTTTATTATGGCAGCAATAGAAGACTGATAAAGGAGCCTATACACAGGAACTACTCTAAATCTACCTTCCCAAAGCCTCATCTCCAAGTAGCAACACACTGAGGCTTAGGGCTTGAATAAATGACTTTTACATTGAGTCAATTCAGTCTCTAGCACTTTTCCTCCCAACCCAGCCACCACCCATTCTAGCCCCAAATATTAGAAACAGTGTGATACATTAATCTAGATTTACTAGCATTTTATATAAATTTAATCTTATACTATATACTCTTTATGGCTGTTTTGTTTCACTCAACATCATTTTATTTTCTCCTTTTATAAGCAGATTTATTGAGATATAAGTCACAAATCTTATAATTCACCCATTTAAAGGTAACAGTGAATTGATTTTTGGTATAGTTACCAAGTTGTCCAACTATCACCAGAATCAATTTTACAATACTTTTATCACTTCCTGAATAAACCTGTACCCACTAACAGTCTCGCCCCATTTCCCTTAAATCCCACCAGCCCAAGATAACCACACTAAAATACTTTGTCACTATAGATTTGTTAATGCTACACACTTCACTTAAGTAGAATCATATAAAGCATGGCATTTGTATTTGTCTTCTTTCACTTAGCATAATGTTTTCAAGGCTCATCCACATTGTAGCATATATCAGTAAATCAGTTTTTGAATTGCTAAATAATATTCCTTTGAGTAGATAACATGTATTGTTCTTCCATTAATCAATTGATGGATTGTGAATAGAGTTTCTTTGAACCTTCATTTCTCTTAGGAAAATACCTACTAGTGGAGAGTGAAATTGCTGAATCCTATGGTAACTCTGTTTCACTTTTAGAGGAACTAACCATCAAGCTGTTTCCCAAAGTGACTACATCAATTTATTTTTACATTAGCAGTGTATGAGAGTTGTATTTTTTTCTACACCTCCACCAACATTTGCTATTGGCAGTCTTTTTTATTATATTCATGAGAGTGAAGTAGTTTCTCATTGTGATATTTATTTTCATTTGCCTAATTAATAATTATGTATAGAATCTTTTTAATGGTTTTATTGGTGCATTATATTTATATACAACAGTGGAATTTATTTTGACATATTTGTGCGTGCATATAATTTGATCAGTCTCATTCCCCTGATATCTCTCCATTCATTACCCTCATCTCTATCCCTGACCCTTTTTCTTCACACTACTTGTCTCCCTTCTACTTTTTTAAATTAATGAATTACAATTATACATGAAAGTGGGATTCATTGTGATATATCCATACTCTGTCATAGCATAATTTGGTAGATTTTGTTCCCTAGTACTTTCCCTTGTTTTTTAGTCCTCCCTCTATCTCCATCCCCTTCCTTTTCTCTAGTAGTCTTCCTTTTATTTTTATGACTTTTTATTCCTTTAGGAGCTGCTATAAACTTCACATATGCATTTCCATATGGATATACTCTCATTTCTCTTGAGTTAATTGCTAAGAGTAGAAATATCAAAATGTTTTTATGGTGTTTTTCTCCACTGTGTTGTTATAGGTTCTTTTTAAAATATATTTTTTAGATGTTGATGGACTTTCATTTTATTCATTTGTTTATATGTGGTGCTGAGAATCAAACCCAGTGCCTCACACATGCTAGGCAAGTGCTCTACCACTGAGCCATGACCCCAGTCCCATGTTATTGGTTCTTTATTAGACTTATGAGAACCCCAGAACTGTTTTCATTAATGCGTTACTATATAATTGTTGTTGATGTTTGTGAGAGAATGAAGGTTTGTTATCTTCTATTCTGCCTTCTTGCTAATGACACGCTCTGTCTACCAATGTCATTTTCCAAAGCATAAGGGATATCAAACAATGATAAATTTGTCAAAAGACTAAAAGGTACAAACCTTTGTTGAGGGAAATTAAGGAATACTTATGTAAAAATATATAAATTTTTCATTGATTGGAAGAGTCAGAATTCAATGTCAATTCTCCCCAAATTGATCTATAGATTTAATTCTACTGCAAATAAAAATCCTACCGTATTTCTTTTAGAAAATGACAAGCATTCATAAGAAAATGCAAATGAGGTGGAATACCACAAAAATGTTTTAAAAAGAACAAATTTGATAATGATACCTAATTTTGAGGGCAATGGTTTTGACACTGATGAACACTACAGTATACTTCATTGTGAAATATTATAACAATGTTAATAAAAGCAGTCTGGTATTGATGTGCAATGAACTAAATGGTAGTTTCTCCTTCAAATTCATATATTGAAATCCCATTTCACATGTGTTAGTTTTTGTGGGTGGCATCTTTAGGAAATACTTAAGTCATGAGGGTGGAATCCTCATCAATGAGATTAACATCCTTATAAGAATCTAGCACTAGCACTTTCTTCCAATTGAGAATACGACAAGACAATATCAGCAGAGGAAACCACCTGATAGGTTTCCTGGCTGCATTGAGTTGACTGTATTTTCTTGCAGCTTATTGAACTCACCTATGGATGAATGTGAG
Organism: Tamias sibiricus; assembly: GCA_025594165.1. Classification (NCBI taxonomy): domain Eukaryota; kingdom Metazoa; phylum Chordata; class Mammalia; order Rodentia; family Sciuridae; genus Tamias; species Tamias sibiricus. Next base: position 107,228,712 of record CM046667.1, read on the forward strand.
GTCTATATGTAGAAGCCATGATCTTATACCACATGAATGGTCAAAGTCCTTACCCTTCTTGATCTGTCACCAGATGTCTTAATAAATAGGTTCAAACTGGAAATAATTCAAATGACCATCAGCAGGTGAATTGATAAACCATGGTACTCTCATAATGGAATACTAGTCAGTAATATAAAGGAATGAAATGTTGATACCAGCAACAACATGGAAGAATGAAATTATGATACTTTTAAACAGATGGAGCTGGAGAACATCATGCTAAGTGAGACAAGCCAGAATCAGAAAGTCAAGGGTCAAATGTCTTCTTTCATATGTGGAAGCTCATATAGAACCCCCAAATAGTCAAAGCATTCTTCAGCAAGAAGATAAAAACAAGAGGTATTACACTAACTTCAAAATATACATAAATTTATAGTAATCAAAACAGCTTATACTGGCATAAGAACAGACAAATAGACCAGTGGAACAGAAGAGAGTGCCTAGAATTAAACCCATGCATCTACAGTCAACTGCCTTTGAAAAAGATGCTAAGAATATGCATTGAGGAAAAGATAGTCTCTTCAGTAAATACTGCTAGGAAAACTAGGTACCCTTATGTAGAAGAATAAAACTAGATCCCTCTCTCTTACCAGTTCCAAAAAGAACTCAAAATAGATTAAAGATTTAAATGTGAGCTCTAAAAATATGAAAAATTTAGAGGAAAACCTAGGGGAAATAGTTTAGGACATTGCAATGGCAAGGATTTTTTTTTTTTTTTTTTTTTTTTTTTTTTTTTTTTTTTGTATAACACTCTCCCCCAAAAAATTAAACCAGAAAACAAAAGCAAAAATAAACAAATTGGACTGCATCAAACTAAAAAGTCTGCTCAGAAAAAGGAACAATAAAAACATGATGAAACAACCTACAGAATGGGAGAAAGTTGTCACAAAGTATACATCTGACAAGGGATTAGTATTTAGACTATGTTAGAGACTTAAATAATTTAAAAACCTGTTGCTGCCTGAAGCGCTTGGAGCAACGGAGCCGCGGGAAAAACTTCAGAAGCAAACTGGAGACAAACAGCTTTTTATTCTGATAACTTTTTTCTCTGGTTCTAATAACGACTAACACACGCCAAAAAACACACCCTAAAATGGCGCTGACCCAATCAGCAATTTCGGCCAAGTCACTCGAGATCCCGCAACAATCCCGTGAGACTACGGGTGGCGACAAAGGCCAAATCTCCACGGCTCATAGTCAACCGCAATTCAAGCCAATCCCCAAACAGGGCTCCTGCATTTCCCCCTTTTTGTTTTAAAAGAGGTAATGCTCTAGGACGTCTATGTGCAACCAACATTCTTACCCGTCATCGGATAATCAAGGCTGTGCCCTTGACTCCTGTCTTAGGTTGATATGTCGGCCACATGAGACTGTCCCGTGCGACTGTGCCTGTCTTAGGTTGTCCCCCTCTGGGGATCTTACCCGTCATTGGCTAACCAGCCATCCAATGGAGCCCTTTAGGATCGACTATATATGATGACTAACAGCCGTCCAAATTGTGAGGAGATGTTGCGGCTTTAAGGCAACAAGCCTTTTGGTGATGAGCCAAATTGCATAGCATATCAAATTGTTTAAACAAATCAGCTGCCCTAAGTTCCATCAAGTAACACACTGAATTCTCTAGACAAATACCCGCAAGGCATTGTCCCGTAAAGTCCCAAACAATGAAAGATCAAAATGTCCATTTGTTATAACATGTTGATGTAGGAGGCCCCATGCATGTAGAGCAGAGGCCACACTGTTGGTGAGGTTGTTTGATGTTTGAGCAGCAGACGTCTTTTTTATGTTTAGACAATGCCACCTGCAAATCTTCAGGGCCCGCTACCTAGAAACTCAAGCATCAATTATTAAAGGAAAGGCAGTGCTATTGCAGCACTGAGTCAAGAGGCGAGTTGTCAAACTACAAAATAGAATAATTAGATTAGAAAATTAAAGTTGATTTTTGTTCACATACATCGCTGGTTGAGCTTTTACAAACATAAGTTGGAAAAATGTCATATTTAGAACAAAACAAAGAAAGACTGAGGGTAATTACTGCATTAAAGATAGATTAAAGAAAAGGTAAAGGCACTTGAGAGAAATAATTTGTTAGCTGGAACCCTTGAGTCTCTGTATACAGAGCAATTTTTTACCTGTTGAGATAATTGAAATTAATGAGCTATTAAACAAATGAAGTTAATAACAAATAAACAATCTTAAGTCAAAACACCAAAATATCAGGTTATATAGCACTAGTCATATTTGTTTGCTAAAGAGAAGTCCCAGGGACACCTATAAATCAAAATTGAAAGTACCTTAATTTATAAAATTATTTACCTAAAATGAATACTCTTAACCTAAAATGAATTAAAGTTATTTGGATCCATATATATATATATTTTCTTTTTCATAAGCGCTTTGTTCTTTGTGACGTCACACTGGACAGACGAACAAGCATACAAACATATATTTGTGACGTCACATTAACATGAAATGTAGACAAATGTACAGACATAAAGACATGTATAAAAAGAAAAAAAAAATACAATTGTGTGCACACTAAAGAGAGATCTCCTTGTCCCGGCCGGGAGAAATGACACTTAAGTTGTGAAATATTTTGAAAGACTCTTTTGAGGGAATCATTCTGTACCTTCATCTTGGTCCTCTTGATTTTGTACCTTTTTTATTAATCTTGATTCTTCAATAACTTCATCTTGATCATTTTGATGTGGTACCTGTTTTATTAATCTAGATGGTATCCATATTGGAGAGGATTCGTCTTTTGGAAAAACACAAACAGATCCTCTTCCCCAAATTAATACTGGATCTGGACCCTTCCATGTACCTGAAAGAACATCCTTCCAGTAAACCAAAGGTTTATGTTGTTGGTGTGGATTCCAATGTCTGTCTCCAGCAGAATAACCATTAGAGTCTAAAGTTAGAAAATTTAAGGTAAACAGGGCAACTGCCAATCTGTCCTTAGGACTTTTCCAATTTCCTTCTTTTTGTTTTAATAACATAATTTTCAGTGTTCGGTTTGCTCTTTCAATAATGCCCTGACCCTGAGGATTGTATGGGATGCCTGTTTTATGGGATATATTGAATTTTGCGCAAAACTGCTTGAAAGATGAGGACGTATATGCGGGGCCATTATCTGTTTTAAGCATTTTGGGGATGCCCAATGCAGCAAAAGCTTGCAAACAATGAGATGTAACATCTTTAACTTTTTCTCCAGAATGTAAGGAAGCAAAAATCATGCCTGAGCATGTATCTATAGTCACATGAATAAATCGCAATTTTCCAAAACTTGGCTCATGAGTAACATCCATCTGCCACAAATGATTGGGCATTAATCCTCTAGGGTTAACTCCGAAATGAGGATTGGGCAAATGTGTCATACAAGATTTACAATCTTTTACAATTGTTCTGGCTTGCTCCTTTGTGATTTTAAACCTACGTTGCAAGGTGGTGCTGTTGACATGAAACTGGGAATGAAATAAAGTAGCTTGTTGTAGCGCTGAAAGTATAAATACTGTTTTTGTAAGTTCATCAGCCTTTTGATTACCTTCATGGAGGGGACCAGGCAAATTAGTATGTGCTCTAATATGGCCTACGAATAGAGGTTCTTTTCTTGCCCACAAAAGTTTTTGTATTTGATAAAACAATTTAAAGGCTGGAGTATGAGGTGCTATTGGTCCTGCTAACTCTAATTTTGGGACGGCTTGTACAATATAGTGGCTATCTGAAAAAGTGTTTACGGGCTGGTCCCTAAAATTTTCCAGAGCTCTTACCACAGCTTCCAGTTCCACTAGTTGAGCTGATTTGTGTGCAGTTATGTAAGTCATATTTTCTTTTTTAGTGACTACTGTAGCAGTACCATTTGAGGACCCATCTGTAAATACATTAAATGCCTTAGGAATAGGTTGATTTTTTATTACCTGTGGAAATATAATAGGATGATTAATACAAAAAGATAATATAGGGGACTTAGGAAGATGATTATCAAAATTTGCAGAAGTAGAGCATTTAGCTATAGCCCAATCATTATCATTGAAGCATAAGTATTCAATCTGTGATGATGAATAGGGAGTAATAATAGTAGCAGGGTGAATGCCAAATATTTTAGTAGAAGTCTTAAGTCCTTGAAGAATAAGTTTAGCCACCATGGAGGTATAAGATTCAATTATACTTTTAGGAGAGACGGGCAAATGTATCCATAATAAAGGCCCTTGTTGCCAAAATACTCCTGTGGGTGTATATTGTGAAGAAATAATAATCAACATCAGCGGTTGAGTTAAATCAAATCTATCACAATGAGCTCCTTCGATGGCTTTTTCTACTAATTTTAAAGCTTTCCTAGCATCAGGAGTCAATGTTCGTGGTGAAGATGGATCAGGATCTCCACGAAGGATGTCAAATAAAGGTTTTAGTTGGCCAGTAGTGAGATTTAGTGTAGGGCGAAGCCAATTAATGTCTCCCAGTAGTTTTTGGAAATCATTGAGGGTGGTCAAATGTTCTTTATTTATTAAATTTTTTGGGGTCTAACAAAAGTATCCATGATTTTAAATCCTAAATATAATATGGGAGATCTGGTTTGAACTTTTTCTTCTGCTATATATAATCCATATTTTTTTAAATTTTCTACCACGTCACTGAATATATTAAATAAGATTTTTTGATTAGGGTGGGCCAATAAAATATCATCCATGTAATGTAGACACATGAGGTTTGGATATTTATTTTTAATGGGTTGGATAGCCTTGTCCACATATATTTGGCATATGGTGGGGCTATTAGCCATTCCCTGTGGTAAAACCTTCCATTGATATCTCTGATCAGGGCCATTATTGTTCATAGAAGGAACGGAAAAAGCAAACCTGGGGGCATCCAGAGGATGTAGGGGAATAGAAAAGAAGCAATCCTTTATATCAAGAGTAATAAGATGGAAATTTTTTGGAATAGCTACGGGACTAGGAAGTCCAGGTTGAGTAGGCCCCATAACTTGCATGGTTTTATTGATTTGTCTAAGATCATGTAACAATCACCATTTTCCTGACTTTTTCTTGATCACAAATATGGGGGAATTCCAGGGAGAGGTGGAAGGTTCTATATGACCTGCTTCTAATTGTTCCTGAACTAATTGGTGGGCCGCTTGTAATTTCTCTTTAGATAGGGGCCACTGAGGGACCCACACTGGCTTATCAGAAAGCCATGGTATTTTCAAAATTATTTTCTCAGTGGCCCCGAAAAAAAATATCTTTTTCCTTTATGACAATGATTACTTTTAGGGTTAAGATTACTCTGTACTTTTTGATAATGAGTTCTTTTATGGTTAAGATTACCCTGTAGGTTTTCACATTTAACATCTGCAGGCTTGGTTGCAAGGTGTACTCCCATTTGTTGCAAAATATCTCTTCCCCATAAAGTAACCGGTAGATTAGGTAAAACATAAGGCTGAAATGTTCCTTTATGGCCTTCATCATCCTCCCATTTTAAAATTACTGCACTTTTATCTGGGAGGTTATTATATCCCAAGCCTCTTAAACTGGTTGAAGCTTTTTGCAGAGGCCAGTGCTTGGGCCATTGGCGTAAATTAATAATGGAAGAGTCAGCTCCAGTATCTATTAATCCCTCCATTTCTATTCCTTGGATTTTTATTTTACACATAGGCCTCCTTGAACAGTCTCGAACCCAGCAAGCCATGGGACTTGAGTCAGTGGAACAAAATCCTCTATTGTTCCCTTCTTGAGGCATACCCATTTTAAATGAATATGTAAATTGGGAAGGAGAAGCAACTGAGCAATTCTATCTCCTTGATTAACAGAACTTACACTTTGGGGTGAGCTAAGCATTATTTTTATTTCCCCTTTGTAGTCTGAGTTTATTACACCTGGGGTCACTTGCAAACCTAATAAGCTTTTAGGACTACGCCCGATAATAAGTCCTATAGTCCCTGAGGGAAGAGGTCCCCTGACTCCTGTGGGAATCAGTTGAACCCCCATTTCAGGTGTTAACACTATTCGGGCGGTGGAACAGAGGTCTAATCCTGCATTTCCTCTTGTTCCTCTGGCGAGGGAGTGGATGGGTAGTAGGGATTGTGTCGGGGAAGCATCTGAGTGGATGCTTGAGGATACTCCTTCTGCAATGCCCCCTACATTTGTGGGCCCCGGGGTACTGGGCCCCGTGCCCCGTTTTTTGAATTCCTGAACAAAGGATTTCCATGGATGTCAAATTTTGAATAGCATTTATTGGCCCAATGATTTCCCTTTTTACACCTGGATCAGCGGCCTGGGGCACGGTATGAGCTTGATCTTATTTCTCTTTTGGGATTTTGCCTAGAATTGCCTGATTGATTATGATAATTTTGCCTGGAATATCCTGATTGATTATAATGTCTACGTTTAGCCTTTGTGAAATTTCGAGAGGAAGCACCTCTCATTGAGGCTGCAATCACATTTCCTGTGACAAAGGCGCCATTTATATCTTTACATAGTTGTATATATACGGAAAGATCCTTTTTAGTTCTCCATGGCCTGATGGCTGCTTGGCACCATTTATTTGCATTTTCATAAGCTAATTGAACAACTAAAGGCATAGCTTGGTCAACATCTGCAAACACACTACCTGCAGTTCTCAAAAGTCGATCAGCAAAGTCGGCATACGGCTCATTAGGTCCTTGAATCACTTTTGACAAGCTACCTTGTAGATCCCCAGGTCCTTGTACAGTTTTCCATGCCTCTAAGGCAGCTGCATTTATCTGAGCATATATATCTGAGTCATAATCTGTTTGAGCCTGTAAGTCTGCGAATTGCCCTTCTCCTGTGAGCATGTCTATATTATAGTTTTCAAACCCTGCAGCCGCGTTTCTTTTAGCCGTTTCTATACAAAGTTCTTGGAATTGCGATCGCCAAACCAAGAATTGCCCCCCGCTTAATGTTGCTTTACATAGACTTTTCCAGTCTGAGGGGGTTAAGCTAAAGGTGTTAAGGGACTCCAGCATACTCAACGTGAAAGGAGCTTGGGGCCCATAAGTCATTACTGCCTCTTTGAGATTTTTTATTGTTTTGAAATCTACTGACTGATGGACACTCTGTCCATTTTTCTTTTCAAATGCTGGCGGTTCCCAATGTATCTGTGAGTTGTCCTCGAGAGCGCATAAGCGATCAGAAAGACTTTTTATTTCTGTTTCTAGGGTATGCAAATGCCTAGTAATACCCTTCATATTTTCTGTAATGGATTCCACCCATGGATGAGTAGTCACTTCCACAAGTGACTCCTCTGCCTGACGGACCTTTTTCTCGGTCTTTTTAAATTTCTTTTTCCTCATTTTCTCAGGATCACTTTTACTAGTTTCCTCACCACTGCTAATTTCACTGACAGCAATATCCTGAGGCCCAGGTTCCAGTGAGAGCAAGTATCCTTCAGCTTTTGCCAATAACTCCCGAATAGCTTTAATAGCTTGGATTTTTGTCATTTTTGGGTCTCTTCTAATACTCTCTTTACTGGTCTCAGTTGGCCCAGTGGAATCTACACTTTTTTGATCACTTTCACTTTTGTCTATATACTCCTCACTGAGAACAGAGTCAGGTATATCAAGGAGTCTTTGCATAGCCTCTATCACTTGGGATTCAGTTATATTCGAACCCATCTTTAGAGACCTTTCAGTTCTTACCTGTCCGCTCCGAAGTTCCCCGTACGGGCCGCCACCTGTTGCTGCCTGAAGCGCTTGGAGCAACGGAGCCGCGGGAAAAACTTCAGAAGCAAACTGGAGACAAACAGCTTTTTATTCTGATAACTTTTTTCTCTGGTTCTAATAACGACTAACACACGCCAAAAACACACCCTAAAATGGCGCTGACCTGATCAGCAATTTCGGCCAAGTCACTCGAGATCCCACAACAATCCCGTGAGACTACGGGTGGCGACAAAGGCCAAATCTCCACGGCTCATAGTCAACCGCAATTCAAGCCAATCCCCAAACAGGGCTCCTGCAAAAACCCCAAAAAACCCAAATAAAAATGAGCAATAGATTGAAATAGACATTTCTCAAAAGGAGACATATAAATTGCCAAAAGGTACATGAAAATATGCTCAAAATCACTAATCATCAAGGAAATGCAAATTAAGACTACAATGAGATGTCACCTCATTCCAGAAAGAATGGATATTGTCAAAAAGACAATATATATGTCAAAAAGACATATATATGTTAAAACATCACAGGATACCCCATAAATATGTACTATTTTATGATTTAAATAAAAAGCATAAATTTAACTAGAATGGTAGTGCATGCCTATAATTCCAGTAACTCTGGAGGCTGGAGCAGGAGGATCACAAGTTTGAGGGCCAGCCTTAGCACTTTAAAAGGTTCTAAGCAAATTGGTAAGATCCTGTCTCAACATTTTAAACAAAAGTGCTGAGGATATAGATCAGTGGCACAGTGTCCTTGGGTCCAATATCCAATAACAACAAATAAAAAAAATATAAATATAAACAAAAAATAAATCAATAAGTAAAAATCTTAAAATCCCACAAATTTAAAAATAGGAAATGGACCTGAATAAAAATTTATCAAAATTGTACAACACCATTCATCATCAGGGAATTGCAAATCGATACCACAATGATATATTACCTCACACCTGTTGGGATTTCCACTATCAAAAAGACAAGAGATTACAAATATTGACTAGGGTGTGGGGGAAAGGGAACACTTGTTTACTGTTGGTAGGAATATAAATTGGTCTGCACGACATTATTGGATACAGTATGGATGTTCCTCAAAAAAATAAAATAGGGTGTTGATTTTGTATCCTGCTACTTTGCTGAATTCATTCATGAGTTCTACAAGTTTTCTGGTGGAATTTTTTGGGTCTTCTAGGTATAAAATTATATTGTCAGCAAATAATGATAATTCGAATTCAACTTTACCTATCTGTATCCCTTTAATTTCATTCGCTTGTCTTATTGCTCTGGCCAGCATTTCAATTACTATGTTGAATACAAGTGGTGAAAGAGGGCATCCCTGTCTTGTTCCAGTTTTTAGAGGGAATGCTTTCAATTTTTCTCCATTTAGAATAATGTAGACCTGGGGATTAGCATATATAGCTTTTACGATGTTGAGATACGTTGCTATTATCCCATAAATTCAGCAAAGTAGCAGGATACAAAATCAACACCCATAAATCTAAGGCATTTCTATATATCAGTGACAAATCCTCTGAAAGGAAAATGAGTAAAACACCCTGTTTACAATAGCATCAAAAAAAAAAAAATAAAAATACTTGGGAATCAACTTAACCAAAGACGTGAAAGACCTCTATAATGAAAACTACAGAACACTAAAGAAATAAATTATGGAGGACCTTAGAAGATGGAAAGATCAACCCTGTTCTTGGATAGGCAGAACTAATATTGTCAAAATGACCATATTACCAAAAGCATTATACATATTTAATGCAATGCCAATCAAAATCCCAATGACATTCCTCATGCAAATAGAAAAAGCAGTCATGAAATTTATCTGGAAAAATAAGAGACCCAGAATATCTAAAGCAATTTGAAGCAAGAGGAGTGAAGCAGGTGGCATCACTATACCAGATCTTAAATTATATTACAGAGCAATAGTAACAAAAACAGCATAGTATTGGCACAAAAATAGGCTGGTAGACCAATGGTACAGAATAGAAGGCACAGAGACTAACACATATAATTTCATTTATCTTATATTAGACAAAGGTGCCAAAATGTACATTGGAGAAAAGATAGCCTCTTCAACAAATGGTGCTGGGAAAACTGGAAATCCATATGCAAGAAAATGAAATTAAATGTCTATCTCTCACCATGCACAAAATTCAACTCAAAGTGGATCAAGGATCTAGGAATTAGACCAGAGACACTACACCTAATAGAAGAAAAACTAAGGTCTAATCTCCAACATGTTGGATTAGGCCCCATGTTCCTTAATAAGAATCCTGTAGCACAAGAATTAATATCCAGAATCAATAAATGGGATAGATTCAAATTAAAAAGCTTCTTCTCAGCAAAAGAAACAATCAGTGAGTTGAATATAGAACCTACTAATTGGGAACAAATTTTTACCACATGTACGTCAGATAGAGCACTAATCTCTAGAATATACAAAGAACTCAAATATCTTAACACCAAAAATACAAATAACCCAATCTAAATGGGCCAAGAAACTGAACAGACACTTCTCAGAAGAAGGTATACAATCAACCAACAAATGCATGAAAAAATAAATGCCGGGCGTGGTGGCGCATGCCTGTAATCCCAGCACTTTGGGAGGCTGAGGCAGGAGGATCGCGAGTTCAAAGCCAGCCTCAGCAATGGCGAGGCACTCAGCAACTCAGTGAGACCCTGTCTCTAATAAAATACAAAAAAGGGCTGGGGATGTGGCCCAGTGGTTGAGTGCCCCTGAGTTCAATCCCTGGTACCACCAAAAAAAAAAAAAAAAAAAAAAATACATGAAAAAATGTTCAACATCTCTGGCAATTAGAGAAATGCAAATCCAAACCACTCTAAGATTTCATCTCACACCAGTCAGAATGGCAGCTATTAAGAACACAAACAACAATAAATGTTGGCAAGGATGTGAAGAAAAAGACACACTCATACATTATTGGTGGGACTGCAAAATGGTGCAGCCAATATAGAAAGCAGTATGGAGATTCCTTGGAAAACTTGGAATGGAACCACCTTATGGCCCAGCTATCCCATTCCTCGGTCTATACCCAAAGGACTTAAAAACAGAATACTTCAGGGACACAGCTGCATCAATGGTTATAGCAGCACAATTCACAATAGCTAAACTGTGGAACCAACCTAGATGCCCTTCAGTAGATGAATGGATAAAGAAAATGTGGTATATATACACAATGGAGTATTACTCAGCAATAAGAGAGAATAAAATCATGGCTTTTGCAGGTAAATGGATGAAGTTAGAGAATATAATGCTAAGTGAAGTTAACCAATCCCAAAAAGCCAAATGCCAAATGTTTTCTGTGATATAAGGAGGCCGATTCACAGTGGGGTTAGGATGGGGAGCATAGGAGGATTAGAGGAACACTAGAATGGCCAATGGGGAGGGAGGGGAAGGGAGGGGTCAAAAGGGTGAAGGAAAAAAGTAACATGGTAAAATGAGGTGGATATCATTACCCTAAGTGCCTGTATGAAGTCATGAATGGTGTGAATATACTTTGTATACAACTAGAGATATGTAAAAGTGTGCTCTACAAGTATGATATTAAATGTAATACATTCTGCTGTCATTTATAAGAACTTAGAACAAAAAAATAAATTAAAAAAAATAAATAAAATAGGGGCTAGGGCTCTGGCTCAGCAGCAGAGCACTTGCCTAGCATGCGTGAGGCACAGGGTTTGATCCTTACCACCACATAAAACATAAAATAACAAATAAAATAAAAACATTTAGTCCATCTACAACTACATAAAAATTTAAAAGTAAAATTAAAATAGAACTAAAATATGATCCATGAATCCCTCCACTGGTTATGTATCTGAAGGAAATAAAATATTTATAAATAATCTGCACTCTCATGTTTATTGCAATATTATTCACAAAAGCCAAGATAAACAACCTAAGAAAATGTGCTTTATATATGTGTGTATATATGTCTGCAAGTGTGTGTGTGTGTGTGTGTGTGTATGTATATATACATATATACTTACACATATTGTATATATAAACATAGATACATATATATTCACATGCTGGAATATTATTCAATGAAAAAAATCTTCTTGTATATGATATTATGGATCGACCTGGAAGGCATGATTGTGCTTAATAAAACAATCCAGACCAGTCCAAAAAAGACAAATACAGAATGGCATCACTTACATGTGAAATCTAGAAAAAAATACCAAATTCATAGAGAGCAAAATCATGATTTCTGGGAGCTGGGTGCTGGTCCAAATGGGGAAGTTTGGATAAAGGGTCAACATTTTCAGTGAATAGATGAATAAATAACAAAAATCTCAAGTATAGCATTGTGATTATAGTTAATAATAATTGTATTGTGTACTTAAAATTTGCTAAGAGTAGATCTCAGGCATTCTCACCAAAAATAAAAAAGTTATATAAGGCGATGAAATGTATTAATTAATTTGATTGTGATAATCATTTCACAGTGTATATAAAATTAGATTTTACAATTTAAATATATGTAGTTTTGTCAATAATCACTCAATGATGGTAGGTTAAAAAACAATGATATTGGATTTCATCTTAATTTTTGATTTTTCATTGCTAGTATGTAGAAATATAACAAGTTTTTTTTAAATTTTATTTTTATACTTTTTAATATGTACAACTCATAGTACATGTATTTAGCATCTTTTTACATACAACTGTTTGTATACAAAGTATATTCGTACAATTCAGGTCTTCAATCATGCATTTAGGAAAATGATATCCGTCTCATTCAATCACCTTTTCTTTTTTTTTCCTTTTCTCCCCCTCCCTCTCCCCTTGCTCCCTCCCTTCCCCTCCCTTCCCATTGACCATTCTAGTGTTCCTCTAATCCTCCTATGTATCCCCATCCAACAATACTATGAACTAGCCTCCTTATATCAGAGAAAACATTTGGTACTTGGATTTTTGAGACTGACTAACTTCACTTAGCATTATGTCTTCCAACTTCATCCATTTACCTACAAATGCCATTAATTTATTTTCTTTTATTGCTGAGTAAAATTCCATTGTGCGTATATACCACATTTTCTTAATCCACTCATTTACTGAGGGACATTTAGGTTGGTTCCACAACCTAGCTATTGTGAATTGCGCAACTACAAACATTGAGATAGCTGTGTCACTGTAATATGCTGTTTTTAAGTCCTTTGGGAATAGACCCAGGAGTGGGATGGCTGGGTCATAGGGTGGTTCCATTCCCAGTTTTCCAAGAAATCTCCATACTGCCTTGCATAAGGGTTACACCAATTTGCAGTCCCACCAGCAATGTTTAAGTGTGCCTTTTTCCCCACATCCTCTCCAACATTTATTGTTGTTTGTGTTCTTAATGGCTGCCATTCTGACTGGAGAAAATGAAACCTTAGAGTAGTTTTGATTTTCATTTCTCTAATTGCCAGTGATGCTGAGCATTTTTTCATGTATTTGTTGATTAATCGTGTATCTTCTTTTGAGAAGTGTCTTTTTAATTCCTTAGCCCATTTGTTGATTGGGTTATTTGTTTTTTTGGAGTTAATTTTTTTGAGTTCTTTATATATTCTAGAAATTAGTGCTCTATCTGATGTGCATGTATTAAATATTTGTTCCCAAATAGTTGGCTCCCTATTCAACTCACTGATTGTTTCTTTTGCTGAGAAGAAGCTTTTTAGTTTGAATCCATCCAATTAATTGATTCTTGATATTAATTCTTACGCTATAGGATTCTTATTAAGGAACTTGGGGCCTAATCTGACGTTGGAAATTGTAGCTTACTTTTTCTTCTATTAGGTGTATTGTCTCTGACCTAATTCCTAGGTCTTTGATTCACTGTGAATTGAATTTTGTGCACGGTGAGAGATAAAGGTTTAATTTCATTTTGTTGCATATGGATTTCCAGTTTTCCCAGCACCATTTGTTGAAGAGGCTATTTTTTGTCCACTGTACATTTTTGGGACCTTTGTCTAATATAAGATAACTGAAATTATATATATTAGTCTCTGTGTCCTCAATTCTGTATCATTGGTCCACCTGTCTGTTTTGGTGCCAATACCATGCTGTTTTTGTTACTATTGCTCTATAGTATAATTTAAAGTCTGGTATGGTAATGTCACCTGCTTTACTTTTCTTGCTAAGGATTGCTTTGGCTATTCTGGGTCTCTTATTTTTCCAGATTAATTTCATGACTGCTTTTTCTATTTATATGAGGAATGTCATTGGAATTTTGATTGGAATTGCATTAAGTCTGTATTATGCTTTTGGTAGTATGGACATTTTGACAATATTAGTTCTACCTATTCAAGAACAAGGTAGGTCTTTCCATCTTCTGTGGTCTTCTATAAATTTTTTTTTAGTGTTCTATAATTTTTGTTATAGAGGTCCCTCAACTCTTTCGTTGATTCCCATATATATTTTTTGATGCTATTGTAAATGGGGTAGTTTTCATCATTTCCCTTTCAGAGGATTTGTCACTGATGTACAAAAATGCCTTTGACTTCTGTGTATTGATTTTGTATCCTGTTACTTTGCCAAATTCATTTACTAGTTGTAAATGTTTTCTGGTAGAATTTTTTGGGTCTTCTAGGTATATTATTATGTCATCAGCAAATATTGCTAATTTGAGCTCTTCTTTTCCTATCTGGATCCCTTTAATTACTTTCATCTGTCGAATTGCTTTAGCCAGAGTTTCAAGTACTATGATAAATAGCAGTGGTGAAAGAGGACATCCCTGTCTTGTTCCAGTTTTTAGAAGAAATGCTTTCAATTTTTCTCCTTTTAAGATAATGTTAGCTTGGGACTTTGAATAAATAGCTTTTATGATGTTGAGATATGTTCCTGTTATTCCTAGTTTTTCTAGTGTTTTGAACATAAAGCCATGTTGTATTTTGTAGAATGCTTTTTCTGCATCTATTGAGATGATTATATGGTTCTTATCTTTAAGTCTATTGATGTGATGTATTATGTTTATTGATTTCCGAATGTTGATCCAACCTTGCATCCCTGGGATAAATTCCACTAGATTGTGGTGCACTATCTTTTTGATATGTTTTTGTATTCGGTTTGCCAGAATTTTGTTGAGGATTTTGCATCTATGTTCATTAAATATATTGGCCTGAAGTTTTCTTTTTTGGCTGTGTCTTTGACTGGCTTTGGAATTTATGTAATATTGGCCTCATAGAAAGAGTCTGCGAGAGCTCCCTCTTTTTCTATTTCTTGAAATAGTTTGAAGAGCATTGGTATTAGTTCTTCTTGGAAGGTTTTGTAAAACTCGGCTGTGAACCCCTCAGGACCTGGACTTTTTCTTGATGGTAGCTTTTTGATGGCGTCTTCTATTTCCTCGATTGAAATTGATCTGTTTAAATTGTGTATAGCCTCCCGTTCTAATTTGGGCAATTCGTATGACTCTAGAAATCTGTCGATGCATTCAGTATTTTCTATTTTATTAGAGTAAAAGTTTTCAAAGTAATTTCTAATTATCTTCTGTATATCTGAGGTGTTTGTTGTGATATTTCATTTTTCATCATGGATGTTAGTAATTTGAGTTTTTACTCTTTTTCTTTTTGTTAGCATCGCTAAGGTTCTTTCAATTTTATTTATTTTTTCAAAGAACCACCTTTTAGTTTTGGCAATTCCTTGAATTGTTTCTTTAGTCTCAATTTCATTAATTTCAGCTCTGCTTTTAATTATTTCCTGTCTTTTACTACTCTTAGTGTTGATTTGTTCCTCTTTATCTAGTGCTTTGAGGTGTGATGTTAAGTCATTTATTTGTTTTTTTTTTCTTTTTTCTTTTAAGGAATGAACTCAGTGCAATGAATTTTCCTCTTACTAGTGCCTTCATAGTGTACTAGAGATTTCTATATGATATGTCTGTGATTTCATTCATGTCTAGGAATTTTTTAATCTCCTCCTTGATGTCTTCTTCAACCCCTTGTTCATTCAGTAGAATGTTGTTTAGCTTCCAGTTGTGAGAATAGTTTTTTTGTTTGTTTGTTTCTTGTTTTGTCATTGATTTCCAATTTCATCCCATTATGGTCTGATAGAATGCAGGGTAGTATCTCTACTTTTTTATATTTGCTGAGATTTGCCTTGTGTCATAATATATAGTCTATTTTGGAGAAGGAGCCATGTGCTGCTGAGAAGAAAGTGTATTCACTCACTGAGGGATGAAATATTCTGTATATGTCCATTAGGTGTAAGTTATTAATTGTTTTAATGAGACCTACATTTTCTTTATTTAGCTTTTGTTTAGATGATCTATCCATTGGTGAGAGAGGTGTCTTGAAGTCCCCTAGAATAATTGTGTTGTGGTCTATTTTACTCTTGAACTTGAAAAGAGTTTGTTTCATGAATGTAGGTGCCCCATTATTTGGGGCATATAGATTTATAATTGTTATATCTTGTTGATGAATGGTTCCCTTAAGTTGACAATAATATCCATCTTTGTCCCTTTTGATTAGCTTTGGCTTTAAGTCTACCTTATTTGATATGAGAATAGAAACCCCTGCTTGATTCCGCAGCCTATGAGAGTAATAAGACTTTTCCCATCCTTTCACCTTCAGTCTATTGATGTCTTTTTCTATGAGGTAGGTTTCTTGGAGACAGCAAATTATCGGGTCATTTTTTTTTTAATCCAGTCTGATAATCTGTGTCTTTTGAATGGCGAGTTTAGGGTTATTACTGAGATGTGATTCTTATTCCCATCCATTTTTATTTGTTTATGGTATTTAACTCGATTTGTTTTCTCCTCTGGTTGGTATTTGCTTTAGTTTAATATCTCCCTTTGTTTATTTTTATTGATATTTTTCTTTTCTTCTTCGTGAAATATTTTGCCCAGGATGTTCAGAAGTGCTGGATTTCGAGTTGTGAAAACTTTTAACTTTTTTTTTTTTTCATGGAAGGTTTTTATTTCATCTTCAAATCTAAAGCTCAATTTTGCTGGGTAAATATTCTTGGTTGGCATCCCTTTTCTTTCAGAGCTTGAAATATGCTCTTCCAGGATCTTCTAGCTTTTAAAGTCTGGGTTGAAATATCTGAACATAGTCTGATTGGTTTCCTTCTATATGTAATCTACTTCCTTTCTCTTGTGGCTTTTAATATTCTCTCCTTGGTCAATATATTAGGCATTTTCATTATAATGTGTCTTGGTGTGGATCTGTTGTGATTTTGTATGTTTGGTGTTCGCTAAGCCTCTTGCACTTGGTTTTCCCATTCATTCCTCAAGTTTGGAAAATTTTCTATTATTTCATTGAATACATTACTCATTCCTTTGGCTTGGAACTCTGCATGCAGGAGCCCTGTTTGGGGAGATGGCTTGAATTGCGGTTGACTATGAGCCGTGGAGATTTGGGCATTGTCGCGTTCCGTAGTCTCACGGGACTTGTCCCGGGATCTCGAGTGACTTGGCCGAAATTGCTGATCGGGTCAGGGCCATTTTGGTGGTGTGTGTGGCGTGTGTTAGTCATTGTTAGAACCAGAGAGAAAAGTTATCAGAATAAAAAGCTGTTCGTGGGGCTGGGGTTGTGGCTCAGCGGTAGAGCGCTAGCCTAGCACGTGCGCGGCCCGGGTTCGATCCTCAGCACCACGTAAAAACGCATCGTGTACAACTAAAAGCAAATAAATAAATATTAAAAAAAAAAAAAAAAGCTGTTCGTCTCCAGTTTGCCTCTCAACTTCTTCCCGCGGCTCCGTTGCTCCAAGCACTTCAGGCGGCAACATCTGCACCTTCCTCCAGCCCAATCACTCTTAAATTTGGTCTTTTTATGTTGTCCCATATTTCTTGAATGTTCTGTTCTTGATTTCTTACAATTTTTGCTATGTAATCTACATTTTTCTCCAGAATATATATTTTGTCTTCGTTATCTGAGGTCCTTTCTTCCAAGTGGTCTTATCTGTTGGTGATGCTTTCAATTGAACATTTAGTTTAATTTATTGCTTCTTTCATTTCCAGAATTTCTGTTTGGTTTCTCTTTAAAACCTCTATCTCCCTATTGAAGTAATCTTTTGCTTCCTGTATTTCTTTTTGGAGTTCTTTGTCAAAATGATCTTTTACCACTTGTATTTGCTCCCTTCTATCATTTTTGAGTTCATTCTTAAGTTCCATAAACATTGGGAATATCTAATTTCTGAATTCCATCTCTGGCATTGGACCAACTGTGCTTGCCATGGAATCTTCTGAGGAGATATGTTGATTTGTTTGAGTCACTTTCTTCCCTTATTTCTTCATATTACTTGTGTGATTTTTCTTCTAGCTCTTTGGAGCCACGATTATTTCGTTTTTACCTTAAATCCTTATGATGCTCCTGTAGTACAATGCTATCAGATCCCCTTATAAATACTTCACACTCTAAAACCAAACACTTACTATTCAGATAATCCCATTTTGATCACAGTGTACAGAGTTAGTTAACTCAGATATTGTCTCCAATTTACTCTGTATGTTTGTGATGGGTTTTATAGTTTCAAGTGTTGGACACAGAGGTGATAAATTTAGGACGAAGGAAGTGAGGGTATTGAGTTGATCTTTCTTAGGAAGTGTGAAAAGAGAATTCTATGGAAGTGGTTTAATATCATCAGACAAGAGAGGAAAGAAAGTGAATGATTTAGTGGAAAGACTGATTTATATATACGCCAAACTTATGCAACCATTGAGAGAAGAAAAAAAGAAGGATGAAAAAGCAAAAAAGAAAAGAAGAAAGAGGAATAAAAGAGATGACAAAGAAGTAGGGATTAGTGTAAAAGAGAGGAAATAGAAAGTGAGAAAGAAAAAAAAAGAGAGAATAAATTATATATAACACCACTTTGCTGTATAATTTAGTTGCCCCAGTTCTCGAAATCCCAATTTATGTGTATAACTTGTTTTCGCCTCTGTTGAGAATGCAATGGCAGGGTGTAAATAGAAAGATGAGGGAAGAAGAAAGGAGACAAAAGTGAGAAGTAAGAAAAGAAAGAAAGAAAAGAGAAATAAAAGCGAACAAACAAATAAACACACAATCAAACAACAACAACAAAAAAGAAAACCAAAGTTGAACCCAGGAACAAATCTCAGGAACAGATCTCAGTCAAACAGCGCCCTGTGAAGTCCTTCTTTTTTTTCCCTTCCAGTTTAAGGCAGTTGTCCCGGTTCATGTCCAGGCAATTACCGAGAACCTGGAAAGCTTGCAGACCGGGGCATGTTCTCCTGCTGTCCTGTTGTGGGATTGCCTTTCTGTGGTTGGTGGGCTGGGAAAGTCTGCTGGTGGGGGCCTATCTGGGAAGCTTGCAGGCCGGGGCATTTTCCACTGGGGTCCTGCCTTGGGATGGTGTCTCCATGGTGGACAGGCTGGGAAAGTCCTCTGTAGGGCCTAGCTGGAAAGCTTGCACCCCAATGGGGTCCTGTTCTGGGATCTGTTGCTAATTCTTTAGAGAAATTAATTTCCTTGTCTCAAGAAGTTTCTTTATGTGCATGAACTTACCAGTTCTCAGCTTAATACTAGTAAGACATTCTCTGAGATTTTCTGAATTCTCTCTCTGTTTAGGTCTCTGGAACTCTGTCATAACTATCTTTGTTCTCCCCACCCTCACAACTCTGTCTCACTTCAGAGAGTTCACTGGTCTATGCCTAGTTCCTGAATTCTTTTCACATAGAGGTCAAGAGTCCATACTCTATAAACACAGGGAATGAACAAAATCATTCCTTCTTAAGGGTCATGAAAAGATCACAAGAACTTTCTTTAAAAGGTTCCATCATGGGCAGGGATTCGGCTGGTAGTACTTTACAGGTAAGAATCAGGGAAAGACCTTATAAGATGACCATTGAAATTTACTTCTTATGAATGAAAAATTCTAACACATTGCTTAAGTTATTCTTAAGCAATGAACATGTGTCTTCAATTAGTGTGCCAGAGTGTTTATAGGCAGATTGTCCTTATTACCGACCTACTACTGATGAACTAATTGCCTCAAGAAAGAGACATATTGTTCCCTGAACTGAATACCAGAATTTTGCACTATTATTTTTATTAAAAGTCATTTCTGTCAGGAATCATCTCTGAAATGATGATGAATATCCAAGAGACATCATTTAATTTGCAAAATATTTATTTTCCACAAACCTTGTTCAAAATGTATATACAAATGTGCAAAAGTCTCAAAAAACTGTGTTCTTGTAATAAATGTCTACTCAGAAATTCCCAATTGTTAAGTGTATGAGTATTTAAAAATTTCTTGTTCCCTCAGAATGTAATCAAAAAAGTTGAAATACATAAAGCTCGAAATAAAAATCATGGAGGAAATAGCATGACTGCCTTCAGATAATAAATGACTGCCACATGGACGAAGGATTAAATTATTCTGTGTAACTCAGGAGATCACAATACATACTAGTGGTTCAACATTTTTGTATGTTAAGTATTGGTTCAGTTGAAGAAGAAATATCCTAACAAAGTTCTCCCATCTTGGATAAGTTTCTACGCATAATAATTATCATTTATTTATTACACAAATACTTTACTTTTCCAAAGCATTATCTTTTGTTTTTATTCTTAAAACAATCCAGTGAAGAATATAAGGGAAATTTGCCAGTGCACTGGCTCACCTCAACCTGCAAGAACTAATTTTGTGCATCTTTCCTAAAATTTGTACTCAGTGACATCACATTAGTAGTTTGAAACTGGTCATGGTAGGGATGTTAACACCATGCAAATCAGCACAAGCAAATACTCCCTTGTTTCCAAATCCCACATAATTGTTAAACACTAACTAGCATACCAGTGGGCAAGAAAAAAAAAGTCTGAGGATTAGATACATTTGTTGAATTTTCCAAAATCTCTTAGCAAATAAGGGACTGAGTGAATCAGTTATACCCTGGGCAGTAGTCAGAAAACTACTGCCTGTGGGCTTACAGCTCGTGTTTGTATGGCTCTCAAATTAAGAATTGTTTTGTCATTTTAAAAGGTTGTAAAACTGAATATGCAACAGAGAACATATGTCATAGGCAATCAAGGCCTAAAATATTAATTTGACCTATAATTAAAAATGCTTGCCAACCTAGAGTCTCAGCTTTATTATACCCACTATGGCAAAGACTATTACCTGTCCATCACGATCCATTTGTATATCTTCCA
This sequence comes from Tamias sibiricus, assembly GCA_025594165.1. Classification (NCBI taxonomy): domain Eukaryota; kingdom Metazoa; phylum Chordata; class Mammalia; order Rodentia; family Sciuridae; genus Tamias; species Tamias sibiricus. The sequence goes on from CM046667.1 coordinate 107,249,547, forward strand.
GAATAATTGATCTTTAGCTGGACACCTGATTGCAAGCTAAGCTATATTTTTATTTTAAGATGATATAAAATAAGTTGTTATATAGTATGTATATACTGAAACTTTAGTAAAGGCTCAATATTTTCTGTAAGAGGAGAACATGAAAAATAACCTCAACTACACTTAATATGGTGCTTTCCAGATATGTATGCTGATGAACAGAAAGGACATGCTCATACATTATCACTCATTATTGCTGTACAGGACTTTCTCTGAGAAAATTTGTAACTAGTTCCTGGGAGTTATTTTATAAAATGGATTAATTCAATCAGCATTCCAAATTGCTCTTTTCATGCTGAATATAAAAAAGATATCTTTGTCTAAAATGATATCTCTTAATGTCCTTAAAAACTCAGCCATCCAACTCTTTTATGAGATCAATCTGTAAATTATATTACACTAACCTGCAATGGATAAAACATATTTCAAGTAAAGTCATGCTTATTTGGATAACTGAAAAGTACTTTTTTGAAATTAGAAATGCCTTTTGACTTAATTTTTGAGGCAGTAAGTCAATAGATTGTCCAAGGTGAAAGTGCACTTAGGCAAAACATATATTCAGATATTTAACTATTTCTAATTTTATTCCGTATCCTTTCCCTCCGATTTTTTTAATCTGTCCTTTCTTTGTTCATTAATTTCTTGTTACCAGAGCTTACCTCTCCTATGTACTCTGTTTTAATAGCACAGAAGAGGAATCAATATCCCTTTGTCTCTCTGTCCACACCCCTCCACACACACATTTTGAAAGGGGTTGGGTATTAAAGCATTAGAAACCCTTTTATCCTTTATCTATTTTTTCCTCCAATATACTGGTTAGTAAAAAATTGGTTACATGATCTGGCAGAAGATTAACTTATTTAAACTTGGGTCACTGCTGTTATCATATTATTTGATTAGATAAGGGCATAAGACAATCTCACAGTGTCCATTCCTTAGGGTAAATACCATCAATAAAGGTTTATGTGAAAAGCAAAGACCTAAACATCTGGATAAATTTAAGCTATAACTACTAAGAAAAGCAAAAATGATAAAATTCTCATTTATCTTTTTATCATTCAAATATGTTTATCAAGGATTTAATCAGTGACATAGATTGGAAAAGTACTTTACAGCACTGCAAAAAAAAAAACAGTCATGGTATTTCTTCATAGAGCTATTATCTAATGAGGAAAAAATGTTGCACAAGTAATGATAAGTAGTTGAATGTCACGAAAAGCCATGCACAGGAAGAAGTGAGACACATTGCGAAATGGGTCTCCTTTCTACAAGCAGCATTTTTAAAAATATAACTATTTCTCCAAATAGCTGACTGCTGATCTGTTTTGAGCTATTCATTATTTAAATTACTGGACTTCATTTCCTCATGAGAGTAGGGATTAGGAAGAAATTAATGCATTGAGAGTCTTGGAGTGAAAAGAGACCTGGAGAATCAGGAAAACTCTATATATTCTAACATTATTTAGTACTAGCTCAAACATTAACAATGAAGCTATAGATAACACAATTGAAGGAACCTGGACAAATCTAAGAAAATATGATGTTATGGGGACTGCAGAGAACTGGAAAAGGTATCCTATAGAATGAAGCCATTACTCTTTTTTTTTTTCTCAGTGGATCAGAGGGAGGGAGAAGGGAAAGGAAAGGAAAGGTACCAAAGAAGGAGATTGAGCAAATTATGTTATGTGCATGTATGAATATGGCATAATGAATCCCACTATCATGTATAATTATAATCTACCAATAAAAATTAATTAAACAAGAGAATGTAGCTATTATTCATCTCTTGCTGGAGGAGTATGTGTGGTGAATATTTCTAGATCTTCTAAGTGTAAGAGGAGTCAGAAATCTAGATTATTATATATAACTTCCAAATTTTAAATTGTCAACAGTTAATTGATAAAATGTTTAACCATTTTAATGTTTTCATAAGTGCATTGTAATTATATATAACGATGTGGTTCATTATGACATGTTTATAAATGTACATAATTTGTGCTAAGTCAGATATATCTGTGGGCATAATGTGGCTCAGGGAAGCACATTGCAACTTCTACACTATATCATAGTTAGACCAACTGTGAAGGGAAAAAAGTAAGGGATGGAAGTGAAAGGATAGTTTTGAAAACAGCAAGGAAAGAAAAACAATGAGTTAGCAGTAGTTAAGAAGCTTCTAATTTAACATAGGAGAATATTAACTGAATAGTTTTCTTGAACAAAGAGTAACCAGGAAATAAAGATTTTCTTAAGAGGTTTTAAGTGAAATTTTCACTCCCAGGGTAATTACTATTCTTATTCATGTGTTTATCATTTCTTTGCTTCCTATAATAGTAATATCATATAAATATATGTGTACATTTCAGAAAAACAGAGCCACAACAAATATTATGGATGTTATAGACTGAACCATGAGAAAACAAATTTCTGTTGTTTTTAATGACCCAGTCAATGGATTTTTGTTACCGCACCCCAGGCATACTAATAAAAAGGGAATAGATGATTTATTATGATAATCAGAACTTATACCCACTTGAAACACTATATTATGATTTGGATGTGAGGTGTACCCCAAAAGAACACATGAGAGACAATGCAAGAAGGTTCAGAGGAGAATTGATTGGGTAATGAGAACCTTAACCTAATCGGTGAATTAATTCATGATGGGATTAACTGAGGGGTAACTGAAGTGTAGTGTGTGGCTGGAGGAGGTGGAAATTGGGTGTGTGGTTTTGGGGTATATATATTTTGTATCTGGAGAGTGGAGTTTCTCCCTCTCTGCTTCCTGATGTGAGCTGGTTCCCTCTGCCATACTTTCATGCCATGATGTTCAGCCTTACCTCGAGCCCTGAGGAATGGAGCTGGCTTTCTATGGACCTCTGAAACTATGATTCCTCAAATAAACCTTTTCTCCTTACAGTTGTTCTTGTCAGATCCTTTAGTCACAGCAGCTGAAAAGCTGACCAAAATACACTGATAACAGTAAATAGGTCAAGGAATGTAAGAAAACTTGAGAAATTGAACATGTGTGGCTACCATGATTATACCACAAGAGAAGATTCAATGGAATCTTCTATGGAAACTGCCATCTCCTCAAAAACTATTCATGTGGAGGAAATTGCTGCCTCTGAAAGACCACAGCAGAGAACTTGGTAAGCTTGAGCCTGCTGGTGCTTGGTAACATCACTAGATAGAAAGATGAACTAGGAGTAGAACAGAAAAACTGGGACTAGCTAGTGCACTCTAAGCATTTCTGCACATATCCATAACTACATCTCAATTTGACAAGCTTCCTTGTCTTCAATTCTACCTTCCAAATTTCATGTGGCCAAATTGAATTCAGAACCATAAGAGGAAGAGGATTCTCTTTGTTGTCGTTGTTATTAGATATACATGATACTAGAATATTTTTCACATATTTATATAAACATGGAGTATATCTTATTCTAATTGGGATCCCAGTCTTGTGGTTGTACATGATGTGGACCATTCCTAGTCTTATTTGGAAGGAGTGGTTCCAAATGGATAACAAACCATCATGCACAGATCCTATTATTAAAAACATTATTTAGTTTTATTATTTTGTGTTTATAAACACCTATATATGTGTGCATTTATCTATGACTTGGTCTTTTCACTTGAAATTGTGAATCTGAGACTCATCCATTTATAGGAGTGCCTTTTTATTAATATATTTTATGCCATGGGATGATGAATAAACCATAATTTATCAGAATGGGTAAACTCGGATAAGTTACGTATAAATTATTGATACGTAGTTGGGTTGTTTCTACTCTTTGTCCATTGCAAAGAGTAAACAAAACACTCTCTACATATTTCCACATGCTCATATTTAATAATTTTTCTTTTTTTTTCATCCTCAGATTGGTTTATTTTAAAAAATTTTTTATTGTTCTAATTTGTTATACACGTTTGCAGAGTACATTTTATTTTATATTACATATAAAGAGCACAATTTTTCAAGTTGCTGGTTTAATATAAAGTATTTTTACCACAATTATGTCCTCATACATGTATTTAGGGTAATCATGGATAACTCAGTCTGCCATTATTCCTATCCCCTTGTCCCCACCTTTCCCTCCCCCCTCTTTGTTTTATTTAAAGCTCTTTCATTCCTCTCATTCCCTCTCTCTTGCCTTTATAAGTTAGTATCTTTATATCAAAGAGATAATTCGACCTTTGTTTTTTTGGGATTGGCTAACTTAGCATTATTTTCTCCAACTCCATCCATTTACCTGCAAATGCCATGATTTTATTCTCTTTTAGTGCTGAGTAGTGTTCCATTGTGTATATATACCAAAGATTCCCTATCCATTCATCTGCTGATGGGCATCGGGGTTGGTTCCACAATCTAGCTGTTGTGAATTGTGCTGCTATAAATATTGATGTGGCTGTGTCCCTGTAGTAAGCTGTTTTTATGTCCTTTGGGAATAGGCCAAGGAGTGGGATAGCTGGGTCAAATGGTGGCTCCATTCCCAGTTTTCCGAGGAATCTCCAAACTACTTTCCAGACTGGCTTCACCAATTTGCAGTTCCACCAGCAATGTAAGAGTGTACTTTTATCCCCACATCCTCACCAGCATTTATTGTTTGTTTTTATGATAGCTGCCAATATGAGTGGAGTAAGATGAAATCTTAGAGTTGTTTTGATTTGCATTTCTCTAATCGCTAGAGGTTTTGAACATTTTTTTCATATATTTGGTGATTGTTTGTATATCATCTTCTGACAAGTGTCTGTTTAGTTCCTTGGCCCATTTATTGATTGGGTTATTTGTTTTTTTGGTGTTAAGGCTTTTAAGAGCTTTATAAATCCTTGAGGTTAGTGTTCTATCTGATGTGCTGGTGGTAAAAATTTGCTCCCATTCTGTAGGCCCTCTATTCACCTCACTGATTATTTCTTTTGCTGAAAAGAAGCTTTTTAGTTTGAATCCATCCCATTTATTAATTCTTGGTTTTAGTTCTTGCACTATAGGGATCTTATTGAGGAAGTTGGAGCCTAAACCAACATGATGGAGATTTGGCCCTACTTTTTCTTCTGTTAGGTGCAAGGTCTCTGGTTTAATTCCTAGGTCCTTGATCCACTTTAAGTTTTGTGCATGGTGAGAGAAAGAGATTTAATTTCATTTTATTACATGAGGATTTCCAGTTTTCCCAACACCATTTGTTGAAGAGGCTGTCTTTTCTCCAGTGAACATTTTTGGCACCTTTTTCTAATATAAGATCACTGTTGGTGTTTGGGGTCGTCTCTGAGTCTTCTATTCTGTACCATTGGTCAACTGGTCTATTTTGATGGCAATACCATGCTGTTTTTGTTACTATTGCTTTGTAGTACAATTTGAGGTCTGGAATAGTAATGTCACCCGCTTCATTCTTCTTGCTAAGAATCACTTTGGCTATTCTGGGTCTCTTTTTTTTTTTCCAGATGAATTTCATGATTGCTTTTTCTATTTCTATGAGGAATGATATTGGTATTTTGATTGGAATTGCATTGAATCTGGATAGTGCTTTTGGGAGAATGGTCATTTTGACAATATTAGTTCTACCTATCTGTCGGGACCTTACACTGTCTGCCAACGGGATGGAAAAGCTCTTTCTGGCTCCTTGCCACATTACCACGCCCTGTTACTGGACCTAGGCTAAGCAGGGGGCGTGGCTGTAAGAACTGAAACTGCACTATGATTGGCTGATGTCCACTATAAAGCATTGTGCACCTTTTCAATAAATGAGTTCCAGCGCTGACCACTGACCGGACTCCCTGGTATGTTCCTGGGCCTTCTAAAGGCAGGGGAGGGAATATCAGCAGCCTGCGCTTTCCCAATCTAGTCTCTTCATTGGAGTAGGCCTCTCTGGCCTCTTTTGCTGGACAAAAGAGGTCCATCCCGGGTACTGGGGGGCTAAAGACCCCAACCCCTTATAATATCCCAATAAAGTGGCGCCCAACGTGGAGCATGAACTTCTGGGCAGATTGGATAATCGTTTAAGCCAGATAGGGCCTTGCGAGTGGAGGCATCCTCTAGAAAATGAGACAACCATACATCTCTCTCTCTCTTTCTTGTCCACTTTTTCTCTCTTTCTTCCTCTCCCTTTTCTGGGAAGTTCAGCCTTCGGACTTATGTCTGAAACCTCTGCGCAGGGAAACCTGCAGTTTTCATATGCACCTGTCGGGGGAGAAAGGGTGGATGTCCGGGGAAGGCACGCTGGGTGACGGGCATGACCTGAGTCCGTCTCCTCTGGCCATGGCCATCCCCCACGGAGCCTCAGGTGAGCCACCTCCGGGGTGGGGCTCACGCCAACCTAGGAGGCACACATGTGACCATGACCCGGGACGCATGCCGATAGGCCAGCCTTCTGTCAACAAGGTTCAAACTATACCTCCTTTTAAAATCTTAGGAGCTGAGCTTAAATTGGATTCTGTCTGTCCCCTTAAACCTTAGCTGCTTCTCAAATCATGTTACTCTTTGGTAGAAGTGCAAAAGCTTTTAGGGGAACTCAACTGGTTAAGGCCTTGAAAAAGTGCCTTAGGCGAAGGCATCTGCTCACAAAGCAAGGTCTATTATCTGTTTTAACCTGTAGGGGTTAGAAGAGGGAGGGTAAAGCACAGGGTTAATACACTTTTAAGCCCTCAGGTGGAGAGGGTTTAATGGGCCATTGGGTGGAGACAGTTTAAATCCAGTTTAAGTTGCCTTTGCTTATTGTATTTTTCATTGGTTATTATTGGGGGAGAATAAATCTTTATTTTTTCCATAATTTGCCATCTCCAAGTTTAGTTGAGAAACTAGCAGGCAGAATCAATGAGACTGAATGTTGGCATTGGGGACTCCCCTGATAACATGTAGGAGGAGGGGTGATATTGAAAGTCCTAAAGTTCCTCTTGGAAGGGGCAATTTCTGGAACAGGTTGGGACAGAGGCAAGGATTTTACAAGGGTTTTCAGTGGACAGTTTTTCAACAGGTTTCAATTTTTCCTGGACTCACTCAAAATCACCCATCTATACTGACTGCCCAACAGATTTTGGCTTCATTTATCAAGGACGGAAGATTTTATAAGCGAAACAAAGAACATTAGTACTGAATAGCAGTCAATAATTTCTCACCACCTATCCATGAACAAGGTAGATCTTTCCATTGTCTAAGATCTTCATTAATTTCTTTCTTTAGCGTGCTGTAGTTTTTATTGTAGAGATCTTTCACTTCTTTTGTTAATTTGATTCTCAAATTTTTTTTTTTTTGAGGCTATAGTAAATGGGGTGGATTTCCTAGTTTCTCTTTCTGAGGATTTGTCGCTGATGTACAAAAATGCCTTTGATTTATGGGTATTGATTTTATATCTAGCTATGTTGCTGAATTCATTTATTAGATTTAGAAGATTTCTGGTGGAATATTTTGGATCTTCTATGTATAGAATCATATCATCTGCAAATAGTGATAATTTGAGTTCTTCTTTTCCTATCCATATCCCTTTAATTTCTTTTGTCTGTTTAATTGCTCTGGCTAGGGCTTCAAGAATTATATTAAATAGGAGTGGTGAAAAAGGGCATCACTGTCTTGTTCCGTTTTTTAGAGGGAATGCTTTCAATCTTTCTCCATTTAGGATGACATTGGCCTGGGGCTTAGCATAGATGGCCTTTATGATGTTGAGGCATGTTCCTGTTATCCTTATTTTTTCTAGCATTTTGAACATTAAGGGATGTTGTATTTTGTCAAATGCTTTCTCTGTGTCTATTGAGATGATCATGTGATTTTTATCTGTGAACCTGTTGATGTGATGAATTACATTTATTGATTTTCTTATACTGAACTAACCTTGCATCCCTGGAATGAAGCCCACTAAATTGTGATGCACTATCTTCTTGATGTGTTTTTGTATTCAATTTGCCAGAATTTTATTGAGAATTTTTGCATCTATATTCGTTAGAGATATTGGTCTGAAGTTTTCTTTCTTTGATTTGTCTCTGTCTGGTTTTGGAATCAGGGTGATATTGGCCTCATAGAATGAGTCTGGGAGTGTTCCCTCTTTTTCTATTTCATGAAATAGTTTGAGAAGTATTGGTGTTAGTTCTTCTTTAAAGGTCTTGTAGAACTCAGCTGTGTATCCATCTGGTTCTGGGCTTTTCTTGGTTGGTAAGTTTTTTATGGCATTCTCAATTTCTTTGCTTGAAATTTAAATATTTAAATTGTATATATCATCTTGATTTAGTTTGGGCATATTATATGTCTCTAGAAATTTGTTGATGCCTTCATTATTTTCTATTTTATTAGAAGTGCATTTTTATTAATATATTTTATGCCATGGGATGAATAAACCATAATTTATCAGAATTGGTAAATTCTGATAAGTTATGTATAAATTATTGATATGTAGTTGGGTTGTTTCTACTTTTTGTCTATTGCAAAGAGTAAACAAAACACTCTCTACATATTTCTACATATCATATTTAATAATTTTTTCTATTGTGTATATATAGCTCTAGGATTCCTAAGTATGTGAATTTGTAATTTGTAAGATAACCCCAAACAGTTTTTGAAAATGTTTTTCCAGTTTTGAAACTTAATAGTAGTATATGAGTTCTTGTTACTTGATATCTTGGAAAACACTTGGTATAATCAGGTTTTAAATTTTTGGACTGGGAAGTCACAAAATTGCATTTCATATGGTTTTAATTTTTGTTTCTCTGATTACCAAGAAGAACTAATATATATTAATATGCTTTTTCTCCTTTTGAGCTTTCTTTTATGTCAAACTCCATTCATATTTGACCCATTTTTCTATTGAGTCATTCAGGTCTTTTACTATATTAAATCATAGGGGTAAATTATTGTACATATTGGTCATTTTGTGGTTGTCTGTTGCAAGCATCTTCTTTAAATTTTTTACTTTTCTTTAAACATTTTGTGTTTTTGATAAACAAAAGATTTTTTAAAATGTGTGTGTGTGGTACTGGGAATTGAAACCATGACCTTGTACATGTTATGTTACATCCCAATCTAAGATCTTAATTTTAATGCAATGAGTCATTTCTTTTATAGAATGTGCACCTTATATATCTGTAAAGAAATCCATTCTTACCTGATATTTTAAAGATATTTTTCTGCCCACTTTTCTAAGAAAGTTTTCTTTCCATATTAAATCTTTAATCTACTATGAATTTATTTTTGTGTTTGGTATATGGCTTTTGTATCTCACCTAAATGTATAATTTTGTTTTGTGTCTAAAATGGATAAGCATTTATCTCAGTATCATTTCATCATTTAATGATTGGTTATTGTGTTTCTATTTACCTGCAATGCCACTTGTGTCACCTGTCTTTCTCTCTACCTATCTACCTATCATCTATCTCATCTATGGACTTCCTCTTTTCCTTCCTATTGTGATCCATTGATTTACTTGTGTAATTCTGATTCATATCATACTGTCTCAAATTCTATATAATAAATGTTTTGATATATGTCAACATGAGTATATCTAATTTTTTCTTCAGTACTATTTTTACTCTTTTTTTGGCCTCATAATTAAATGATCATGTTCACAAGTTTAAAGAATTTTTCTATTGCTATTTTTCTTGGAATTGTATTGAATCTATAGATGAATATTGCATAGTGTAACACATGATATTGTTTTTTCTATTTGAAGATACATCTCACTTGTTGTTTTTGTCATCTTTAATTACTTTTCAGTAAAGTTTCATACTTTTCATCACAATGTTTGAAGAAAATTTTATTACTCTCATTGTAGGTACCACATATCATTATCATACTTTTAAACATTTTTATTAAGATATGATTCTTGTGCCATGCTATTCACTCATTTAAGGCATATAATTCAAAAATTTTACTATATGCATAGAGTTGTGTATCTGTCTCCACAATTAATTTTAGACACTTCCACTTACCCAACAAGAACTGCCACCAATTAGCGATCATTCTTTTCATTCTTCCCAGGTCTAGGAAACCACTATCTACTGATTTGTCTCTATACATTTGGTATTCTGGACATTTCATATAAATGTAATCAAACAATATATGGCATTTTGAGATTGTTTTTTTTCACACACCATGTTTTCTTTTCTTTAGTTTTTGTTTATTTGTGTGTGTGTGTGTGTGTGTGTGTGTGTGTGCGCGCGCGCGCGCACGCACGCACACACTAGGAATTGAACTCAGGGCCTCATGCCGGCTAAACATGTACTTTACCACTGAGCCACACTCCCAGAACTCAGCTTGTTTTGAAGGGTCATAGCCTTTTTTTTTTCTATCACATTATGATAATTATGCACACCATAAAAAACCTATTTCCCATTTTGAGCATATAACCAGTGGCATAAAGTATGCTCAAATTGTTTAGCACTTATCACCATTATCTATTCCCAGGACTTCTTTATTATCCCAAAATGAAACTCGGTACCCATTAAACAATAATTTCCCATTGCTATGCCACAACCCTTGGTGACCACTATTTCTATCTATAAATTTGTTTACTCATGTAAGTAGAATCACACAATATTTGCTTTTCTGTATTTGGCAATTTCATGTACTCTAGCATGTCCAAGTTTCAACTACATTGCAGCATGTGTTAGTACTTGACTCCTTTTTATGGTTGAATGATATTCTATTGTATTCATTCCAATGTATATACATTTTTCTATCCATTCATCCATTGATGAGGATTTGTGTTACTTCTACTTTTTGGATCTTGTGATCAGGGTACTATGAACATTTGGTGTACAAATGTCTGTGTGAGTCCAGGCTTTCAATTCTCTTTTAGCTGAGTTATTTGTTTTCTTGTTTGTGAGTTGAAGAAATTCTCTATGCATTCGGGATATCAATTATCTATTAGATGAATCATTTACAATCATTTTCTCCCATTCTGGAATTGCCTTCTCAGTGTTTTAGTTGTGTCATTCAACGTGTCAAAGTTTTCTATTTTGATGAAATCCAATTTATCCATTTTGTTATATCCTATGCTTTTTAATTCATATATGTAAATATCTGTGATACTGTGAAAATATATAGTGTTGGTTCTTTGTACAGAGATTTAAAAACTCTTTACTTGCCTGAGCAATAGGAAAGCAAGGTGCAACTTTTTTTAAAAATTTTTATTTATAGTAGTATGTATTACAGTTCATACTATACATATATGGCATCTTTTTACACAAAACAGTTTATATACGAAGTATATTCGCAGCATTCAAGTCTTCAATCATGCATTTAGAATAATGATATCCATCTTATTCAACCACTTTTTCCCCCCTTCCCCCCTTGCTCTCTCCCTTCCCCTCCCTTCCCTTTGACCATTATATTGTTTCTCTAATTCTCCTATGTACCCCGACCCAACAATACTGTGAACCGGCTTCCTTATATCAGAGGAAACATTCAGTATTTGGATTTTTGAGATTGACTGATTTCACTTAGCATTATATTCTCCAACTTCATCCATTTGCCTGCGAATGTCATTATTTTATTCTCTTTTATTGCTGAGTAAAATTCCATTGTGTATATATACCACATTTTCTTTATCCATTCACCAACCGAGGGACATCTAGTTTGGTTCCACAACCTAGCTATTGTGAATTATGCTGCTATAAACATTGAGGTAGCTGTGTCACTGTAATATGCTGTTTTTAAGTCCTTTGGGAATAGACCCAGGAGTGGGATGGCTGGGTCATAGGGTGGTTCCATTCCCATTTTCCCAAGAAATCTCCATACTGCTTTCCATAACAGTTGTACCATTTTGCAGTCCCACCAGCAATGTATGAGTGTGCCTTTTTCCCCACATCCTCCCCAACATTTATTGTTGTTTGTGTTCTTGATAGCTGCCATTCTGACTGGAGTGAAATGAAATCTTAGAGTAGTTTTGATTTGCATTTCTCTAATTGCCAGTGATGTTGAGCATTTTTTCATGTATTTGTAGATTAATCGTGTATCTCCTTCTAAGAAGTGTCTTTTCAATTCCTTAGCCCATTTATCGATTGGATTATTTGTTTTTTGGGTGTCAAGTTTTTTGAGTTCTTTATATATTCTAGAAATTAGTGCTCTATCTGATGTGCATGTATTAAATATTTGTTCCCAGTTAGTTGGCTCTCTATTCACCTCACTGATTGTTTCTTTTGCTGAGAAGAAGCTCTTTAGCTTAAATCTATCCCATTCATTAATTCTTGGTAGTAATTCTTACACTACAGGATTCTTGTTAAGGAACTTGGAGCCTAATCCAACATGTTGGAAATTGTAGCTTACTTTTTCTTCTATTAGGTGTATTGTCTCTGGTCTAATTCCTAAGTCCTTGATCCACTTTGAATTGAATTTTGTGCATGGTGAGAGATACAGGTTTAATTTCATTTTGTTTCATATGGCTTTCCAGTTTTCCCAGCACCATTTTTGAAGAGGCTATCCTTTCTCCACTGTACATTTTTGGTGACTTTGTCTAATATAAGATAGGTGAAATTATAAGTATTAGTCTCTGTGTCCTCAATTCTGTACCATTGGTCTACTAGTTTGTTTTGGTGCCAATACCATGCTGTTTTGTTAATATTGCTCTATAGTATAATTTAAAGTCTGGTATGGTGATGCCGCCTGCTTCACTTTTCCTGCTCAGGATTGCTTTAGCTATTCTGGGTCTCTTATTTATCCAGATGAATTTCATGACTGCTTTTTCTATTTCTTTGAGAAATGTCATTGGGATTTTGATTGGAATTGCATTAAATCTGTATAATGCTTTTGGTAGTATGGACATTTTGACAATATTAATTCTACCTATCCAAGAGCATGGTAGGTCTTTCCATCTTCTGAGGTCTTCTACGATTTCTTTCTTTAGTGTTCTATAGTTTTCGTTATAGAGGTCCTTCACATCTTTCATTAAGTTGATTCCCAGGTTTTTTTTTTTTTATGCTATTTTAAATGGAGTAGTTTTCATCATTTCCCTTTCAGAGGCTTTGTCATGATGTACAAAAATGCCTTTGACTTATGGGTATTGATTTTGTATCCTGCTTCTTTGCCAAATTTATTTACTAGTTGTAAAAGTTTTCTGGTAGAGTTTTTTGGGTCTTCTAGGTAGATTATCACGTCATCAGCAAATAGTGTTAATTTGAGCTCTTCTTTTCCTATCTGGATCCCTTTAATTTCTTTCATCTGTCTAATTGCTCTGGCTAGAGTTTCAAGTACTATGTTAAATAGCAGTGGTGAGAGGGGGCATCCCTGTCTTGTTCCAGTTTTTAGAGGGAATGCTTTCAATTTTTCTCCATTTAAGATAATGTTAGATTGAGGTTTTGCATAGATAGCTTTTATAATGTTGAGATATGTTCCTGTTATTCCTAATTTTTCTAGAGCTTTGAACATAAAGGGGGTGTTGTATTTTGTCAAATGCTTTTTCTGCGTCTATTGAGATGATCATATGGTTTTTATCTTTAAGTCTATTGATGTGATGTATTATGTTTATTGATTTCCAAATGTTGAACCAGCCTTGCATCCCTGGGATAAATTTCACTTGATCGTGGGGCACTATCTTTTTGTTATGTTTTTGAATCCGATTTGCCAGAATTTTGTTGAGGATTTTTGCATCTATGTTCATTAAAGATATTGGCTTGAAGTTTTCTTTTTTGGCTGTGTCTTTGCTTGGCTTTGGAATTAATGTGATATTGGCCTCATAGAAAGTGTCTGGAAGAGCTCCCTCTTTTTCTATTTCTTGAAATTATTTGAAGAGCATTGTTATTAGTTCTTCTTTGAAGGTCTTGTAGAACTTGGCTGTAAACCCATCATGACCTGGACTTTTTCTTGTTGGTAGTTTTTTGATAGCGTCTTCTATTTCTTCCCTTGAAATTGATTTATCAAAATTGTGTATAGCCTCCTGTTCCAGTTTGGGCAATTCATATGACTCTAGAAATCTGTCTATGCTTTCAATATTTTCTATTTTATTAAAGTACATTTTTTGAAGTAATTTCTAATTATCTCCTGTATATCTAAAGTGTTTGTTGTGGTATTTCCTTTTTCATCATGGATGCTAGTAATTTGAGTTTTTTCTCTTCTTCTTTTCATTAGCATTGCTAGGGGTCTGTCAATTTTATTTATTTTTTCAAAGAACCGACTTTTGGTTTTGTCATTTCTTTGAATTGTTTCTTTAGTCTCAATTTCATTAATTTCAGCTCTGATTTTAATTATTTCCTGTCTTCTACTGCTCTTACTGTTGATCTGTTCCTCTTTTTCTAGTCCTTTGAGGTGTGATGTTAAGTCATTTATTTGTTTTTTTTTTCTTTTAATGAAGGAATTCAGTGCAATGAATTTTCCTCTTACTACTGCCTTCATAGTGTCCCAGAGATTTCTATACAATGTATCTATGTTCTCATTTACCTCTAGGAATTTTTTAATCTCCTCCTTGATGTCTTCTTTAACCCCTTGTTCATTCAGTTGCATGTTGTTTAGCTTCCAGCTGTTGGAGTAGTTTTTTTTTTTTATTTTTTGTATTATCATTGATTTCTAATTTCATCCAATTATGGTCTGATAGAATGCAATGTAGTATTTCTATTTTTTTATATTTGCTGAGCGTTGCCTTGTGACATAATATATGGTCAATTTTGGAGAAGGAGCCATGCGCTTCTGAGAAAAAAGTGTATTTGCTTACTGAGGGATTAAATATTCTATATATTTTGGTTAGGTATAAGTTATTAATTGTTTTAATGAGGCCTAATGTTTCTTTATTTAGCTTTTGTTTGGCTCTTAATCCTATTTCCTGATGAGGTTCTAATGAAGAGATTCTTGGGCTCCTAGATGGGTGCTGTTTGGAAATTTCAGCCCTAACTCCTTTGGAAAAGAGAGAAGAACTAGAGATTGATTATGCCTGTATTATAAAGTTTCCATGATAGTAAATTCATGAAGTATAAGGTTCCTACACCTTTATGTTTGTACACCTTATGTTTGCTGAACATGTGGTGGTGCAAGGGTGGTGCTGGGCCCTGAGTGGGTATGGAAGCTTCTAAGCCCTTCCTCCACATCTTGCCCTATGTATCTTTTCCATCTGGTCGTTCATCTGAATCTTTTCCATGCTAACAAATTATCAAACCTGAGGAAGGGGTCATGGGATCCCTCAATAAATCAGAAGTTCTAGAAACCTGGACTTATGATTGGCATCTGAAGTACTGAGAATTCTTGTGAAAGTGTACCCCAAATTTGTGGGATCTGACTCTAACTCCAGGGATATAATGTCAGAATTGAACTGAATTATAGAACACCCAGTTAATGTCTGCTGGATAATTACTTGATTTGTGGGGGTAAACCCCTCACATATCTAGTCACAGAAGTATTGTTTTGAGAGTACAGTAGAAGTTTTTTTTTTTTATTTTTTGTATTATCATTGATTTCTAATTTCATCCAATTATGGTCTGATAGAATGCAATGTAGTATTTCTATTTTTTTATATTTGCTGAGCGTTGCCTTGTGACATAATATATGGTCAATTTTGGAGAAGGAGCCATGCGCTTCTGAGAAAAAAGTGTATTTGCTTACTGAGGGATTAAATATTCTATATATTTTGGTTAGGTATAAGTTATTAATTGTTTTAATGAGGCCTAATGTTTCTTTATTTAGCTTTTGTTTGGCTCTTAATCCTATTTCCTGATGAGGTTCTAATGAAGAGATTCTTGGGCTCCTAGATGGGTGCTGTTTGGAAATTTCAGCCCTAACTCCTTTGGAAAAGAGAGAAGAACTAGAGATTGATTATGCCTGTATTATAAAGTTTCCATGATAGTAAATTCATGAAGTATAAGGTTCCTACACCTTTATGTTTGTACACCTTTATGTTTGCTGAACATGTGGTGGTGCAAGGGTGGTGCTGGGCCCTGAGTGGGTATGGAAGCTTCTAAGCCCTTCCTCCACATCTTGCCCTATGTATCTTTTCCATCTGGTCGTTCATCTGAATCTTTTCCATGCTAACAAATTATCAAACCTGAGGAAGGGGTCATGGGATCCCTCAATAAATCAGAAGTTCTAGAAACCTGGACTTATGATTGGCATCTGAAGTACTGAGAATTCTTGTGAAAGTGTACCCCAAATTTGTGGGATCTGACTCTAACTCCAGGGATATAATGTCAGAATTGAACTGAATTATAGAACACCCAGTTAATGTCTGCTGGATAATTACTTGATTTGTGGGGGTAAACCCCTCACATATCTAGTCACAGAAGTATTGTTTTGAGAGTACAGTAGAAGTTTTTTTTTTTTTTAATTCCATCTTACAATATCTAAGAAATCATCACCAAATTTAATGTCATGAAAATGTAACCTACATTTTCTTATTTTCTTCAAAGAGTTTTGTCATTTTAAAACTTACATTTAGATCTTTGATCCACTTTTATTTTTTGTATATAGCATTAGATGATGGCTCAACTTCATTCTTTTATATGGAGACATCCACTTTTCTCATTAATATATGTTGAAAAGACTATTCTTTCTCCACTGAATCATTTTGGTACCCTTGCCCAAAATAATTTGATCATATATGTCAATATTGGGTTCTCTACTCCATTGGTCTATATGTCTGTTTTTCATTTTTACTTGTTCTAATTAGTTATACATGACAGTAGAATATATTTTGACATATTATACATATGTGGAATATAACTTCTCATTCTCTTGGTTGTTCATGATATAAAATTACACTGGCTGTGTAATCATATATTCACATAGGATAATAATGTCCCATTCATTTTACTATCTTTCGTATTGTCATTTCCCCTTCCTTCCATTCATTTGCCTACCTCAATCCAAAGTACTTCTATTCTTCCCTAACCCTCTCTATTGTGAGTTAGCATTTGCATATCACAGAAAACATTTGGCCTTTGGTGTTTTGGGATTGGATTATTTCACTTAGCATGATATTCTCCATATCCATCCATTTACCAGCAAATGCCATAATTTTGGTCTTCTTTATGGTGAAGTAACATTCCATTATGTATATATACCATATTTTCTTTATCCGTTCGTCTGTTGAAAGGGCCTTAGGTTGGTTCCATAGTGTATCTATTGTGAATTGAGATTCTATAAAAATTGATGTGGCTGTGTCACTGTGGTAAGCTGATTTTAAGTCCTTTGGTTTAAACTGAGGAGTAGAATAACTGGGTCAAATGATGGTTCCATTCCAAGTTTTCTGAGGAATTTGCACACTGCTTTCTGGAGTGGTTGCACCAATTTGCACCCTCATCAGCAGTGGATGAGTGTACCTTTTCCCCCACACCCTTGCCAACATTTATTGTTGCTTGTGTTCTTTATAATTGCCATTCTGACTGGAGTAAGATGAAATCTCAGTGATGTTTTAATTTACATTTCTAAAATTGCTAGAGATGTTAAACATTTTTTCATATATTTATTGACCAATCATTTTCTTCTGTGTAGTGTCTGTTCAGTTCCTTTGCCCATTTATTTATTGATTGGGTTATACATTTTTTGGTGTTAACTTTTTTGATTTATTTATATATCCTAGAGATTAATGCTCTATCTGAGGTGCATGTGGTAAAATTTTTTTCCCCTTTTATAGGCTCTCTCTTCATGCTCTTGATTGTTTCCTTTCTTGTGAAGAAGCTTTTTAGTTTGATTCAATCACATTCATTGATTTTTGATTTTACTTCTTATACTTTAGGGATCTTGTTAAGGAAGTCAGTTCCTAAGCCAACATGGTAAAGATTTGGGCCTACTTTTTCTTGTTAGATGCAAGGTCTCTGTTCTAGCATTTAAATTCTTGATCCACTTTGAGTTGAGTTTTGTGCAGAGAGAAATTTCATTTTGCTACATATGGGTTTCTAATTTTCCCAGTACCATTTGTTCTGTTTTTTTGCCAGTATCACACTATTTTGTTTATTGTGCTTTTGTTGTAGGTTTTGAAGTTAGGAATGCTCTGTTCTTGAACTTTGCCCTGTTTTTCAAGATAGTTTTGCCTATTTGGGGTATCTTGAGATACCATATGAATTTTAGGGTGTTTTCTATTTATACAAAGAAAAAACTGCTGAATTTTTAGTAGGAAATACACTTAATCTGTAGATCACTCAAGGTACTTTTTTCATTGTAACAGCAGGTGATGTCTTTCCATTTATTTTCTTCTTTCAGCAATATTTTGTAGCATTCATAGAACTCAGTGTACAAGTTTTTTGCCTTATAATTCTGAAGTATTTTATTCATGGTTATATTGTCAATAAAATTTATACCTTAATTTACTTCTTGAAAATACTATTCCTAGTGTATATAAAAGTTCTAATGTCTTCCTTTATATGTGGAATCTCTAGGTTTTTCTACATAAACATCATGTTAATTGTGAACAGAAAAAAATTTATTTCTCCCTTACCTATTTGGGTGTCTTTTATTTCTTTTTCTTGCCTAACTATTCTGAACAGAACTCCAATGCTCTGATAAATAAGAGTGGCAATTATAGGCATTATTATCACATTCCTTATTTTATGAACACAGCTTTCAACCTTTCATCATTGAATGTGATGTTAGCAGTGTCTTTTTCATATATGACCTTATTATATTGACAAGGATTCTTTGTGCTCATAATTCATTATTTTTATCATGAAAACATTATGAATTTTCATATGTTTTTACTAAATCAATTGAGATGATCATATCTTTTCTTTCATTCTGTTAATGTGGTGTATTACATTGATTGATTTTCATTGTTACACCATTCACATATTCCATTAATGAATCTCACTTATGGTGTATAAAACTTTTACTATACTGATGAATTCAGTTTGCTAGTACTTTGTTAAGTATTTTTTCATCAGTATTCATAAGGAATATTAGTCTGTACTTTTTTCCCTTATAAGTGTCTTCAACTTTAAAATATCAGAGTAATACTAGACTCACAGAATTAGGATGGGTGCAATTCTCTTCAAATTTTGGGAAAAGTTAGAGAATTTATTGTGAAGACTTCTCTAGAGCTTTTGCTTTTTGGGATTTTTTTTTTAAAAATTACAGATTCAATGTCCTTACTACTTACAGGTTTATTGTGATTTGTGTTTCTTTATGATATAGTATTGGTAGGTTTTTTGGCTCTAGGAATCTGTTCACTTCATGTAGGTGATCCAATACATATATTGGTTCATAGTGTTTTCTCACATTCATTTTCATTCCTTAAATTTGGTAGTAAGGTCCCCACTTCAATTTTTGACTTTAGTTATTTGAGTGTTCTTTTTATCTTAGTCAATCTAGATAAAAGTTTGTCAATTTGTTTATCTTTCTCTGAAGAAACAACTTTTGGTGGTTTACTCTATTGTTTTCTATTTTCTTTATCTCTGCTCTTATTTGCATCCTTCTGTTAATTCTAGGTTTAGTTTGTTCTTTTTGTATTTCCTTAAGCTGTAAATTGAGATTATAGATTTGAAATATTTATTATTTTTAATGTAAACATTTACAGCTGATTTTTCTCTCAGCACTGTTTTTATTACATACCACAAATTTGTGTATGTTGTTTATTAATTTATGTTTGTCTAAAGATATTTTCTACTTTCAGTTGTGCTTTTATCTTTATACTAGTGATTGTTTAAGAGAGTGTTGTTTAATTTTCACATACTTATTACTTTTCTAGAATTCTTTCTATCAATTTCTAGTTTTATTTTGTTGTGATTATGATTATATTTGGTATAATTTCAATATTTCAAATTTGTTAATAATTCTTTTTGACCTAATATATCATCTATCCTGGAAAATGTTTCATGTGCACTTGATAAGAACATGCATTCTAAAACTATTCGGTTGTGTGTTCTACATATGTCTAAGGTCCAACTGTTATCTAGTGTGTTCAAATCCTCTTTATCTTAAGGTAGTCTTTTGATGTTTATCTGTTATTGAAAGTGGGGAATTGAAAGTACCTTACTATTATTGTAGAATTATTTCTCCTTTCAATTTGTCAGTGTTTGCTTTATACATTTTGGAGCTCTAATGTTTGCTGTATGTATGTTTAAACATGTTATAACTCCTTGTTATATTGACTCTTTTATTTACAGATAATTTTCTATGTGTTTTGTAACAGTTTTTGACTTAAAGTTTACTTGCTCTGATAATAGTATAGCCATGCCACCTCTCTTCTGGTTTCCATTTGCAAAGAATATCTTTATCTATTGTCTCAATTTCAACCTATTTGCATATTTAGATCTGAAGGGAGTCTCCTGTGGATAGCGTATAGTTGGATCTGGCTTCATTTTGTTTTAGCAATTATACCAAGTTATATTTTAAAAAATATTTTTATTAGTGCATTATACATAGTAGTGGAGTTCATTTTGACATACTTACACATGCATGGAATATATTTGTATTTATATGTTTATACATATACATATATATAAACACATGTATATAAATTTTTTGATATATGAATCATAGGAGTGTGTGTGTGTGTGTGTGTGTGTGTGTGTGTGTGTGTGTTGTGGTCATCTATGGTTTATCTATAACATCCTAAGTTATAACAATCTAATTTGAATTGATATTAATTTAATTTTAGTCACACACAAAATCTCAATTTCATACATCTCCACCCCTCCCTTTATGTTATTGCTGTCACAAATTCTGTTCTTATACATTTTGTACCACTTGAGTACAATGAGTTATGGTTTTCTACATTTGTGTTATGAATCCTTGTTATGGTTTGAATATGGTTGGTATGCTCTGACACTAATGTTGGAATATAATCCTAATTGGAGGTATTAAATGGTGGAAAAAAAAAATCTGACTATGGTGTTTCAGAGGTGGGCCTTTGGGATGTGATAAGGTTAGATGAGATCATCTGGGTGGAGCCCCTATGTATGAATACTAGTGATGAGAGGGGAGGGGAGGGACCAAAAGACCAGAGGACATACATGCACATGGCCTGTCCTTCCATGTGTTGTGGGCTGAGCCAGCTTGGGACTCTGTCAGCAAGAAAGCCTTCAACCCTTGCCCTGGCACCTCCAAAACCATGAGTCAAAATAAATCTCTCTTTTTGATAACTTACCCTGTCTATAGTATTGCATAATTAACAATGGAAAATGATGTAATAGTCTTATAGAAGTAAAAAGTAGAGTTATAAACCAAAATTATAATATGTTGTTTTTGTATTTGCCCACAATATAAAGAAATGACAGTTTGTGGGATTTTGAAAGAGACATGCAAGTTTTGTATGTGGGAAAGATGTGAATTATTTTGATCAGAGGACAGAAATAGACCCATGAAATATATGTGTCACATACTTAACTTACAATGTGATTGACATTCCCTTCTCTGAGGGGTGGAATATTTATCCTGTGTTTATTGAATTTGGGCAGAGAATTTTAAGGTCTAGTATCTCCTCTCCTATAACAACCAGTTCTATGTGGATGGGGCTCTTCACTTATAGTTCTTCAAATACAGTTTCTCAAATATAGCTTCTCTTTATTTGAAGTACTGTGAATTAAAATAGTCTTATCTGCCCTTCCACACATTGTAAAACATTAATTTTAAATAGACATAGATCCTCCTTTATATAAAGTGTATAGAAGTATATCATACTCACTGGTATATAGCTATTCAGAAATCCAGTAAGTTATGTATGTGTTGCCTCTTCCTTGATAACTCAGTTCTCCTAAATGAAAATAATTCATCAAGAGTTTTGGTTTCATGCATTATTTAATCCTTCTTTTCTATAAAATAAGCTTGTGTTACAGCTGAGTATTGTTTTCCTTACAGTCTTTTCTGCCCATAGGTGGTTTGGGTTCCAAAGGTCTTTTAAATTTTTTAGTCCAAGATGATATAAATCTTTTTAAAAATGTAATGTTCCCTTTTAAACCAAATACATATATTCCCCCATAGACACGAGACAGTGTCATAAGTCTCTTTGAGATTAGTCCTTCTCTATTTTGAACATCTTAAAAACTGCTGAGTGATAATGAATGCTCCTATGATACTACAAATTCTATTGTTCAATTGAGAAGGTCTGTGAGTCAAATCCTTAAGATCCTTAGAGTTTCAGTTGTTCCTGAACTAAAGGATTCTATGAGTCACCATAATAGATTTCTCTTTGGTCTTACAAAGGAGCTTTTACCCTTACTCTGCAGTTTCATCTTTTCTCTGAAACTATTCCTTAATTCTAGAATCTTTGAAAGGCTGCAAATAATAATAAACAGTTTTTAAAATCTTTTTATATAATGGTGTTTCCTTTAGATTATTTCTCTAGCATTTTACTGTAAGCAACAAGAAGCTAGGTGGCAACTTTAACTCATTGTAAAACCCCTTACTTACAAAATCCAATTTGTTATATATATTTTCTATTTTCCAAGTATTTGCAGGTGATATTGCTATATGTTACATTGAGTTTAATTTTGCACTTTATACTAAGAATGTTTTTCTTTCCCGCATGTTCCAACAACAAATTCTTTACTTTATTTTAAGCCTTTAATGGTATGAAGTCCTTTGTTCAGATCTTCATGCTTCCATTGTCAATCTCTTCTAGAATTTTCCAACTTTGGAACAATATCTCTGCTGTTATGAACTGAATGTTTATGTTCTCTTAAAATTCTTATGTTAAAGCTCTAATCCCCAATGTAATATTATCTGGAGGTGGGAGGTGATTAAGTCATGTTAGAGTGGAGCCCTGATCAATTAGATTGATGTCCTTGTAAAAGAAACCCCAAAGACTTCTGTAACTTTCGGTCATCTGAGAATGCTACAATAAATCTATAGTCTGCAACCTGGAAGAGGGTCCTCAGAAGAACCTGGCACCCTGATCTCAGGATTCCAAATTCAGAGCTATTAGAAATAAATTTCTCTCATGTATAAGCCACATAGTCTATTTTATTTCATTGTAGTAGCCAGAATTGACTACTACAGAAGCCAAATGGATCAAAAGGTAAAAAGTATAGTAGGGAGGAAAGAGAAATACAGGTCAGGAATCCAAGTGAACTCAACAAAAGAGATGATAGAAACGATGTGAAAGTTTACAGAATCTAGGCCAAGAATTGGGGCCTTTGGAAAGTAATTATTTTTAGATGAGGTAATAAGTGTAGAGCCCCATTTATAGGAACCCAAATGGAATTATAAGAAGAGAAAGAGAGAAAAGTCTTCTTTCTCTCTTCCATGTGAGGACACAGTGAGAATATGCATCTGAAAACCAGGAAAACAAACCCCACAAAGAACCCTATCTGCTGGCACTTTGATCTTGAATATCTCAACCTCCAGAACTATGAGAAATAAATGTTAGTTGTTTAAGTTAATTGGTCTATGGTATTTTGTTATAGAAGTCCAAGGAGATGGAGACATTCACTTTGTGCTTTTGGTCTACAAAGTAAATCACATGAAATGGCTTTCTGTTCTCTCTAGGAGCATAGTCATTCACTTTCTGTTGTCTAATCTTATAGCAATTTTAAATAAATTATTTTGCCCAGTTTTCTAGTTGTTGACCAGAAGCAGAAAATATAACCTTATTTTTGAAAATTTCTTTTGAAAAGAGTTTCACATTTAATTGTACTTTCTAATTTTTGATGTTGTATACGTAAGTGAAATTCATTTTATCCAGCAATATTTTCCTAAAGATAGTTCTGATAATTTTTCTGTGGCTACATTTTAAGTTTTCTGTGTAGACCATTTTATCATCTATGAATAATATTCTTTATTTCAAGCTTTCCAAAACATACTTTGTGTTTGGTTGTGTTGTTTTCTGTATTACTAGGATTTTTGACCATGATTAATACTAATACTGATAGTGAGATATGCTATCCTCTTCTGGATTTTGTGAATATTACCAACTTTTCAACACAATATCTGACTTTTGTATAGTTTTTTTAAAATAGTTTATATTAGATTGGGGAAGTTCATTTCTATTCCTTTATATTTCTCAATTCTGAATGATATGTCTCCTCCTTCAGATCACAAGAGATCAGAAATAAGCTAAAGACAAATTACTCAGAATATTACGACTGAAGTAAGAATTCCTAATTACACATAGAGTTAACTAAGCCAAGAAAGTTTCAAGAATAGATGGTTGAAGGTAGATGGATCCAACAATAGTGTTTTGAATTTATCAATGGACTTGAGCCTGATACTGAATTTAATTGCCTACAAAATTGTTTATATATCCCAGGGTAGGTGGGAAGTCATTGTGGAATAGGAGTCCTAGGAAGTATTCCTAAGTCCTAGGAAGCATTCACTGTTGGCTAAAAGTAGTGCTTGTAGGTGAGGTGTGGTACAAACAAGTACCTTTCCATGTTAGATTGCTAAAGAAAATAAGCACTATTATTTTTATTTGCCAGCTGGCAAAATTGAACTATTGTGATACTGCTACAGATAGATTCCATTCATTCATCTTTCAGAATATGTTTTCTCTTTCAGATACAATTCTAATAGCTGGAAAACTATAGGAGAATTAGACACATGTGGCTCACATCCTTACAGAGCATAAATTCTAAAGGATTCATGGACAATTGATGTCTAGTTTTCCTTTAGAACTGTTCTGTTTTCCTTTCTGCAAAACCTTTCTGTCCATTCAGACACCCAGTTCTTTCATGGCATATTACCTGACTGCCTGCCCTAATGTAGTACTTTCTCTATTTTTACAAATTAAATGTAACAAAAATAATAATATATAAATAAAACACAAAATACATATTTGAGATAATATTTTATCAGAAGTTCCCTGAATTCCTCTGTTCATGGATCCTATAGTGTTTCAGGAACACTCTTTATCATGCCTTAGGCCAATAAAATGTCTACTATGTTCATTTGTTAAGTAACAAATTTCAAACCTAACAATTTAATGGCAACTTGGAAAATATTGAAAAAAATTATTCCATTCTCAAATAATAATTACTTACTAATGGGATTTGTGTGTCTGTATAATTTTGTAAATCTTTAGGATCAGATTGGGCATTGTGTCATTTTTTGTTCAACAATTATTTTCACATAGCACTTGTTTTATCAAAGCAATTGCCAAAACTACAGCTTAGCAAATATATGATGTCATTGAAAATAATGCAGTACTACACAATAAAACCATGAAATATATCTAGTTAGTAATCCATGTGGTATTGGGCACATATTGCACATAATACTGTTTCCTTTAAAAAAATTAAATATGCCACAGCATTCCTGTGAGTCCACTGCAGCTTCCTGGGACACCTTAGGGGACAGTTTGGAAATCATATCCTGTGTTTCCTTCCCTGTTTGATGAGTGTTACTTAATTTGATGAATATATTTGGTAATAGCCAACTTGGTAGTAGGTTGCAATGGCTTTGCATATTATCATTCCTGGGTAAAATTCTTATTTTAAAAGCAGCTGTACTTTGTTCAAAGTTAAAAATCATGGATGTATACAAACATTGTGCTTCAGTCATGGAAAGACAATTTTAGATGTGAAAGGGATATTCTTATACTTCTACACAAGGTTGTTATGCCCAGAGAACGGACCCCCCAAAACCACTAAGGAATCCGGAATGCATGCAAGAACACAGAGCCTTTATTTGGGCTGAAGCTTGGACTCTCAGATCCCACCAACACAGTGGATCTGTACTGAGAGCCCGGAACTGAGGAAAGACTGAGTCTTTATAGGGTTAGAAGCAAGGAGGGGGAGGGGGTTTGCCTGATTGGCCAGGGGAGCCCATGCGTGTCTAAGGAGGTTTTCATTGGTGGGTTTCATCTCCAGAGCTATGGAATGTGCTGACTGTTCATTGCAGGGCCCTGGAGGGCCCAGGGGCCTGCCATTGCCCTAGTTTATTGTGCCAGGGATGGTTTATCATATCCGGGCTTATTCCTGCCTTGTGACAGGAGACTTGCAACAGTTTGGGGCAGCTGATAACAAAATGGGGTCACAGCAGTTTGGCTTCTATTGTCTTTAAGCCAAGCATTTTACAGAAGCAAAAAGAAGCGGTTAAACTGAAAAGAGGCTTGGAGCTGAAAAAGGAGGGTTCCACAAGGTAGAAAGCTACCTACTCCAACTTTCAAAAAGCCCAATTATGTCAGGTGTCCTGTCAGTGAAAAATGTCCAAATTTCCTCTAAGGCTATGGTTGGTTAGGGCCCAGACTGATAGGTTTAAATAATGGTTCTGTCAGTTACTAACTCTGTGAGCTGGGAAGTTACTTGATTTCATTATGTCTTACTTTTTCTATTTTTAATATGAGGACAAAAATAGCACTTATTTCATAGTCTAGGTAACAAGGTCAAATGAGGTTATCCATGTACAGCATTTAGAACAGTGTTGATACTGATAAAATACTCAATAATTGTTAAACATTATTTTGGACAAAAAGAATACAGATCAATGGCTTCCCAGGAAAGAAAAATATATGAGTGAGTTGGCCTATATCCTCTTTCTGTCATTCAGCTAGACCCAGTATTGGGTTATAGGACTTTAGGGAATTTATAGTCTTTACATGTAATAGAATGATCCCACCAAGTAGCTCTGGATATAAGTATTGTCCTGATTTTTCTGACTATCTATATTATCCAAGTTGTAGGCAATGTCAATTCATTTTGAGTTAAGGTGACAGAACTAAGAGACATGTAAACCAGGATTTAAAGATAATCCATATTTGGTTTTGAATTCTGAAAAGAAAGAGAAAGTATTTTTCAGAGCTGATTGGCATTCAGTTGAAAATAAAGGTAGAGGAGAAGGTAAAAATTCACACATTTTCAAATTTTTGGAAAAGTTTTGATTCTAATTGGTCTATCTTTAGATCCTTGTCCTAGTTTATAGTAAAATTACAAAAGTAAGGAGAGGAAAAAATAAATGCAACTTTGTAACTTTAAAGTCTTGAGTGATATGGTATTCCTATTTCATTATATCCAAGCATAGATAGAACCATAAACTCTCCATCAACTGATATTTATTTAAAAGAATGCACCATTGAGACAACTGATAATCCCCAACATCCTGGGTATCCCACTGTAGTTTTCAAGAGACTAATAATAATTCTGCCAATTCAAAGTCTTTTCCCTCTGGAAATATCTACAGAAGGTTTCATATGTCATTAGAGAAGAGGAAGCTATCAAAATCAGGGATCAAAGGAAAATAAAAATATTTTGTGGCTCCCAATAATTGTATATTAAGCGTACTCCTTTTGTTGCTAATAGAATATATCTTATATTATATGCCAATAACCAAGATACAGGATGATTATATAACAGGAGAAATGAGGAGGGATATAATTATGAATCAGATGCATCAGGAAACGGTGGGAAAACCAGGATAAATGCTGCCAAACCTTCCTAAAAGCCTATTTGGAAGGAGGTAAGCTATAAATAAGACAATAAAACCAATTAAGGCTGGACACAGGAGGAAGCATTTGGCAACTGAAAGAGTTGGGAGCCTAATAGCAGCTATGCCAAGCTTTCTGTAGGAAAGTGAAGGAAATTACTGTTCTGTTGTCATGGGGCTGACTAGGGCATGGCCTTGAATATCCAGCCAAAATAATCATCCCTCAGGATCCTGAGACTAATCATAGACATGGGCAGTGACAGTCAGTATAATGAAATTTTGGGGCTCGTAGAAAACTTAGAAATGCTTTTGTAGCCGGGCGCGGTGGCGCACGCCTGTAATCCCAGCACTTTGGGAGGCTGAGGCAGGAGGATCGCGAGTTCAAAGCCAGCCTCAGCAATGGCGAGGCACTTAGCAACTCAGTGAGACCCTGTCTCTAATAAAATACAAAAAAGGGCTGGGGATGTGACCCAGTGGTCGAGTGCCACTGAGTTCAATCCCCGGTACCAAAAAAAAAAAAAAAAAAAAAAAAAAAAAAGAAATGCTTTTGTTCATGACTTAACTTTGCTTCAATGGCAATGGATGCTCAGAGGGTGGAACAGACTTGCTACAGGATCACAGAGTAATTTAGCATCACAGTATAGTCTCCTAGCTTCTTATTTTATTTCTTATCACAGAACTATCTTCAAAAACAAATAATTAAACAGAAATTATCAATATTTTCTATCTCTTTATGTAGCATGTCTGTTCTAGACTTGTTGCTTGTCCCTTTTCACAAAGTATTCCACTTTCCATGGAGTAATTTTAGGCCTCAACTGGAATGTAAAATGTGTTCAGTTTTTTTCAATAATTTGATATTACCAGAGAATATTTCAGATATATCATTAGTGAAAAATATCCTTTGAACATCCCAATTTCAATAATCTCAATCAAGAAAATAAAAACACAAGGAAATGCCTCCAATCTTCTCACAGATATGCCTTAGTTCCAGAATTTTTTATATTTCTTTAGGTTAAGGCATTGAAAGAGGCTGCTAAGACACAGATTTTTGAGAAGATGAATACACTAAATTTAGGATGAAGCATCAATATATTAGCAACAATATACTTAGAAAATCTCTGATAGACATATCAGAGATATCAAGAGATATCAGTTGGGGGCAAAGGGGACAGGCAGTGGAGAATACCTAAAGAATACAAAATCCCAAGTGACTAAATTCTCTAGATCCATCCTAAAGGTGACTAGGACCTCACCATGGGAGACAGGTGATGGAGGTACAAAGGGGTTGTTAAATTCTCACTTCTGTTTATGAAAAAATCAGAAAGTTCCTCATTTTCTGTAAATCAGCTTTGTTTTAATAGTATTATATCTAGGGCTTGATTAATGAATCAGGAACAAATATCATTTTATAAAATAATTTTCTTCTTTAACAGTCTTGAAAAATGCCTAATATTTTCCAAAAATATTTTTTAAAGTTTGTATATTATTGTGATAACTGACAGCCTTTCCTCCTTGAACATCATGAACAATATATCAATCTTACATTATTTTTCTGGAAGGAAGCTGAGAAGATGCCATTCTAAAAAGCATATATTATGAATATATTAGAATATTCCAAGCCAAAAACAAAGGTACAAATTCTAGCTGCTTACTTATGTTCTGGTTCATTAAATGCATTAAATGAGGAGGAAACTGACTGACTCTAACAAGAGGGTATACTCTCAATAATCCAGGTATTCTTTCTCTAGCTCCATTAAAAAAAACAAAACAAAAAAACAAAACAAAACAAAACAAAAACAGGTTTATGGAAGATACCTGACCTCCCAAATATGGCTGCCACTGAAAAAGATGCAGAGAAAAGCATGAAAAGGACCTTTGAGAAAAATAAAACTAACAACTCAGGCTACTTTCTTATAGATGTTTAAAGGAGATGTAATATTGTTTGTATTATTCTATAGTAGGACCATGCCTACGGTGGCCTCAGAAACAACCATCATGGAACTAGCCCTTCTTTAAGTAGTTATGAGAATGTGTGATACTCATGTCCCAAGGCCCAGAAACTGACCCAATCACTGCATATACAAAGAGTATGTTGAGGAGAGACCAATCCAGGTCCAAAGAATTATGCTAAGCATTCTGCATATATTATCTCGTTCAATTACCCCTACAGCTATGTGATATAAGTTATACCTCTTGGCCCATCTATTGCTGATGAAGAAACTAAAGTGAAGTTATTAGTTAAAGGACACACATCAAAATAGTGCTAGAACAGGGATTCCATCCTGCAAGTTCTGATCTCAGAGCCTATTCCCTTGACTTATAACCTCACTATGCTAGTATATATAAGTCAATTTTGTTTCTTTTTGGAAAGGGATGTTAATGTACATACCATTTTTTTTAGACTTAGAAAATGCACAAGCATAGACATTAGAAAGGATGTATGCCACCCTTATTTCCTGCTTTATACAACTAGAGAAATGGAGACAGAGAGGGAAAATGGTCTAATTTTGGCTATATAATATTTAATGGTAGACCCAGAATTACATCTTAGACTTGTGACTCCTAAAGTTGTCTGTACTCTACTATGATTCTTTCCTTTCTACCTACCTTCCTTCAATCTTTCCTTCTTATTTGTATTTTTTATTCTAATTTGTTATACATGCTTGCAGAGTACAATTCATTTCATATTACATATAAAGAGCACAATATTTCAAATCACTGGTTTTATATAAAGTATTTTCACAACAATTGTGTCTTCATACATGTATTTAAGGTAATGATGTCTAACTCATTCTACCATTATTCCTATCCCCTTACTTCCTCCTCTCTCCTCCCCCTTTGTGCTACTTAAATTTCCTTCATTCTTCTCATCTCCCCTCCCTTGCCATTATAAGTCAGTATCTTCAAAACAAAGAGATCATTCCATCTTTGGTTTTTTGGGATTGACTAACTTCACTTAGCATTATTTTCTCCAACTTCATCCATTTACATGCAAATGCCATGATTTTATTTTCTTTTAGTGCTGAGTAGTGTTGCATTTGTGTGTGTGTGTGTGTGTGTACCAAAATTTCCATTCATCTATTGATGGGCATCAGGGTTGGTTCCACAATCTAGCTATTGTGAGTTGTGCTCCTATAAACATTGATGTGGCTGTGTCCCTGTAGTATGCTGTTTTTAAGTCTTTTGGGAATAGACTCAGGAGTGGGATAGCTGAGTCAAATGGTGGTTCCATTCCAAGTTTTCCAAGGAATCTTTACACTACTTTCCAGATTGTCTTCACCAATTTGCAGTCCTACCAGCAATGTATGAGTATGCCTTTTTCCCCACATCCTCACCAGCATTTATTGTTGTTTGTATTCTTGATAGCTGCCATTCTACTGGAGTGAAATTAAATCTTAGAGTTGTTTTGATTTGCATTTCTCTAATCGCTAGAGATGTTGAAAATTTTTTCATATATTTGTTGATTGATTGTATATCTTCTTCTGAGAAGTGTCTGTTCAGTTCCTTAGCCCATTTATTGATTGGGTTGTTTGTTTTTATTTTTTGTTGTAAAGGTTTTTGAGAGCTTTATATATTCTTGAAGTTAATGTTCTGTCTGATGTGCATGTAGTAAAGATTTGCTCCAATTCTGTAGGTTCTCTATTAAACTCACTAATTGTTTCTTTTGCGGAGAAGAAGCTTTTTAGTTTGAATCCATCCCATTTATTAATTCTTGGTTTTAATTCTTGTGCTATAGGGGTCTTATTGAGGAAGGCGGGGCCTAATCCAACAGGATGGAGATTAGGGCCTACTTTTTCTTCTATTAGGTGCAAGTTCTCTGGTTTAATTCCTAGGTCCTTGATCCACTTTGAGTTGAGTTTTGTGCATGGTGAGAGACAGAGATTTAATTTCATTTTATTACAAAAAGATTTCCAGTTTTCCCAACACCATTTGTTGAAGAGGCTGTCTTTTCTCCAATGATCGTTTTTGGCACCTTTATCTAATATAAGATAACTGTAGATGTGTGGGTTTGTCTCTGTGTCTTCTATTCTGTACCATTGGTCAACTGCTCTATTTTTGTGCCAATACCATGCTGTTTTGTTTCTGTTGCTTTGTAATATAATTTAAGGTCTGGAATAGTAATGCCACCAGCTTCACTCTTCTTTCTAAGAATTGCTTTGGCTATTGTGGGTCACTTATTTTTCCTGATGAATTTCATGATTGCTTTTTCTATTTTTATGAGGAATGATATTGGGATTTTGGTTGGGATTACATTGGCATTGTATATTGCTTTTGGTAGAATACTCATTTTGACAATATTAGTTCTACCTATCCATGAACAAGGTAGATCTTTCCATCTTCTAAGATCTTCTTTAATTTCTTTCTTTAGCATGCTGTAGTTTTCATTGTAGAGGTCTTTCACTTCTTTTGTTAAGTTGATTCCCAAGTTTTTTTTTTTTTTTTTTTTTTTTTGAGGCTATAGTAAATGGCATGGATTTCCTAGTTTCTCTTTCTGAGGATTTGCTGCTGATGTACAGAAAAACCTTTGATTTATGGCTGTTGATTATATATCCAGCTACTTTGGTGAATTTATTTATTAGTTCTAAAAGATTTCTGGTGGAATTTTTGGATCTTCTATGTATAGAATCATATTGTCTGCAAATAGTGATAATTTGAGTTCTCCTTTTTCTGTCCATATTCCTTTAATTTCTTTCATCTAATTGCTCTGGCCAATCTTATGTTCTTTCCTCTATCCTTCTTTCATTTTTCTTTTTCACTTATTGTATGTGCTTTTTTGTGGTACCAGGGATTGAACTCAGGGGCACTCCACCACTGGGCCACATCCACAGCCCTTTTTTTCTTTTTTTTGTATTTTATTTAGAGACAGGGTCTCACTGAGTTTCTAAGTGCCTCGCCATTGCTGAGGCTGGCTTTGAACTCCTGATCCTCCTGCCTCAGCCTTCCAAGTGCTGGGATTACAGGCGTGCGCCACTGTGCCCCACTTGTATGTGCTTTTTGACTTTGTGTAAACTTGTAGCATGCCTAAATAGCTGCATTGTGTTTGTTAAAATTTTTAAATAGTGCCATTGTTTCAATTTCTAAGCTAAAATCGAAATAAGGGATTAAAAATAAATAGTGGAATAGAATATATCTGTGTGATGGCCACCAGAATCAAGATATATAATATTTCCAGAAGCACAAAAGTTTCCTTTTCCGCTTCCCAGTAAATACCCTTCTTAACTCCCAGCCAAGAAATTTCACTCTTGTTTCTGTCAGTGTAGACTAAATTGGAATTTTTTAGTGTTTTACATGTTCATATAGGTGTCTGGTTCTTTTACCTTAGCATAAGGTGTGATAGATCAGTCATTTATTTTTTTTTCTATTGCTCAGCAATATTTCATTATTGTTTAGATTACAATTTATTTATCCACTGTGCTGTTGATGAATATTTGGTTGAGTAAATAAAGATTCCATGAATATTTGCATTTATGTCTTTCTGTGAATAAATATTTCATTACTTTTGGGGAAATTATCTAAGAGTGAAATTGCTGAATTGTATGTTATTTAATTCTTAAACAACTGGTAAACTCTTTTCAAAAATGGTAACATTTTATACTCCTATGAGCAAAGCATTACAGTCTTTGTTGCCTCACATATTTCAGCACATGGAATCAACATTATTTTTTAAATTGTACCTGTTATTATGTGTTTATTTTCTTAATTATTGAATTGCAATATTTTTATATATAATAGATATAGGTCTTTTGACATAAGTATTATGCATGTATTAATGCTTACCATTCAATATTTAAAAATATGGCTTTTGAAATGAAAATGTTTTTAATTTCAAGGACATACAATTTGTTCATTTATCTTTTAAGGTATACTCACTTTGTATCCTATATAAAAAATTTGCATAGCCTCATAAGATTTTCTCCTATTTTTTTACTCCAGAGATTATAAAATTTGAGCTTCTTACATTGAGGTCAATAGTGCATTTTTAGATAATTTTACCATATGGTATTAGGTAAGTTTCAAAGTTATTTTGTTTCCTTATGGATGGCCAAGTGTTTCAAAACCCTTTGTTAAAAAGATTTTCCAAGTTTCATTTGTGCAAGATAAATAAGTTCAGAGATCTAAGTACAAACATGTACTCTATTTTAAAATACTGTTTTTTTTTCTTGATGTTTATTAGGAGGCTAGATCTTAAGTGTTCTCAACACAAATAAAAAAAGGTAATTGAGTTGGTTGGTATATTAATTAGCTGGATTGTTGTAAATATTTCACAGTATATACAGATATCAAATCATCAAGTTTTAAACCTTCATATGCTTTAAATATGCATTTTTAGTTGTTATTTGTCCCTCAAAAGACTTTCTTTTCCTCAAAAATTTATATTGAAACACTTATTGAAACTAAACTGACCAAAAATACATGGATTTATTTTTTGATTATGTAATTCATTCCATTTAACCATATTTCTATCCTTATGCCAGAATGATACTCTCTTTGGTGCTGTACTTTTACAGTAAATATTGAAGTTAGGTAGTGTATGCCCTCCAGCTTTTGTTTAGTTTTGTCTTTAATTTCATTTTCTTTCTTTCTCTTTTTTTTTTTTTTTTTGAGTGTTCATGGCAGCTTTATTGAATAGCCACATGCTGAACACCACTCATCATCTACAAGTGAAGATGGATAAACTGGTAGGTCCATCTAATGGAAAAATACTCAGCAATAAAGGGAATGAACCATTAATATATGCTACAATGTGAATCAATCTCAAAATGATAATAAAAAATTAAGCCCTCCAAAAGAGAAGGAATAAAGGGATTTTAATAAAGCTCTATGAACTGCAAACTAATTTATAGTGACAGAAAATAAGAGTTTGGAGACTGAACCTGAGATCAGGAAACATGGGGTCTGAAGGTGATGTAGGGGACTAAAAATTGGGTCCCCTACCACACAAGTGGAACCCAGGGGAGATCCCTGGGGTAAAGTCTTCCAGTGTGGACCAGCAAGTACTGGGCACTGGGGGTGCAGTGATTTAAAACCTCCAGAACAATTAGCATTTGGTGAGCATCCTGGAACCCACCTAAGACTAAATCCTGTTTCCAGGAACTTCACCTGCCAGATTACCTCTCTCACTGCAGCAATCCAGGGGGTGGAGCATCACACTCCAGATGACCACATCTTAAACTGCTGAGAAGAGAAGCTGAGAAACTTTTATTGCGTTTATAAAATTCTTTTTCTCTGTTAAATTATGACCTTAATGGTACATGAACCTTTACACATAATCATATTTGTTTTTTTCTCATTTCTAGCATTTTTGAAGCCAGTTATTTTTCATGGATTCATTTTTTTGTGGACTAGGATGTTTGATTAGTATATTTTAGTTTTGTTTTATATTTTTATTTTATTATTTATTTACTTATTCATAATGCACAAGTATAGCATCTTTTTACATACAACTGCTTGTATGCAAAGTATATAAGTACCATTCAGCTCTTCAATCATGCATTTAGGATAATGATATCCATCTCATTCCACCACCAATTTTTTTTCCTTCCCCCCTTCCCTCGACCTTTGCTCCCTCCTTTCCCCTCCCTTTCCTTTGACCATTCTAGTGTTCCTCTAATCCTCCTATGTACTCCCATCCAACAACACTGTGAACTAGCCTCCTTATATCAGAGTAAACATTCGGTATTTAGATTTTTGAGTTTGACTAATTTCATTTAGCATTATATTCTCCAACTTCATCCATTTACCTGCAAATGCCATTGTTTTATTCTCTCTTATTGCTGAGTAAAATTCCATTTTGTATATTTTATTTTTCATTTTCTATTTTTTAGTCTTAGCTTGGAACATAATTTCTTTAGAATTATATTTGGATCCATATTTGGTTTATTAACTAACCTTCTGTGGTTTACATTTTTAGTCATTACTCTAACGTTTATAAAATATCTCATCACTGTCTGACATCAAGAAATATATACCTTTCATGTCAAATATAAGAGTCTATAAAAAGAAGGCTTCTATTTGCTTCCTTCCTTTGTATAAATATGGAATTGCAATCATACATTTGTTACATTTTTATCTGTTATAAATTTTGTAATGCATTACTATCTTCTTTTTAAATTTTTTATTAGTTATTGATGGATCTTTATTTATTTATTTGTTTATATGTGGTGCTGAGAATTGAACCCAGTGCCTCTCACATACTAGGCAAGTGCTCTACCACTGAACCACAACCCCAGCCCTACTATCTTCTTTTAAAACAATTATCATTTGAAGTTAAAATTTAGAAATGCCTTTCATATTTATTGATGTATATATTTCTAATACTTTTCATTTCTTCTTGAATCTATCTGAAGTCATTTTCCCTCTACCTAAAAAATCTTCATTAACATGCCTTGTAGTACCAGTCTACTGATGGTGAATTTTCTTTTCTTTAGTTTTCTGAATATAGAATATTGGACCGTATTTTGTTCTCACAGCATTTTAAAGGTCTAAACCTATGGTTTTCTCTCTTTCCTGAATAATATACAGAAAGTTTGAACATGACCCTTTGTATTAACATGGTTCATATCTCTTGCTGATTCTAAGGCTTTTCCCTAACATTTTCTTATATTAATTTGAATGCAAAGAGACACTTTGCCAAAAAATTGTGTAGATTTCTGCATCTCATTTTCTGTGTAGCTCCCTCTTTGAAAAATTCAGCATTCTGATTCTGTCCACTTAAAATCTTGGTGTCTCAGCCTCTCAAAATTCATATGCCACTTTCCTCAATAAAAACTGCAAACTTTTTGGCTTTCCCCTCCCTGGATAGTAGTCCAAAAACTTCCTTCAGATAGAAGTTCGAGGAAATGACAGGAATCAAATAAATTATTTTTTCTGTTTTCAGACATAATAATCATATTGTGATTTTCATTGTCCAGTTTTTGAAAACAGACTTTCATACATTTATGAAAGTTTTCTAAGTTTCATATGGCTGGTAGTTAATTATATATCCTTTTACTGTGTTGTGGACAGAGGCAGAAATTGATACCATTTTACTAGAAAAGAAATTAAACACTCCAATATGAAATGTATCTATTAATTTTAAAAGAGATCTTCTGGAAAACTATGGAGTGGGGAGCTCTAAGATTCTGTTTCTCCATGATACTAAGTAATGGCTGAGAAAAAACTCTGTCAGAATCACCTTTTAAAAAACTCTAGAAGCTAGTCAAAACCTACAACTATCAGCAGAAGTCTTCATAAAGAATAATTTTACTATGTTTTAAATTGTCTGCCTATCATAACCCATCTCAAAGATTGTGAATGGCCATTAAATTATAGCTAGTGTCAGATTAAGCAATTTGGACATTATTAATCTATGTGCACAACTGGTGTGATTCTACAACATGTACAACCAGAAGAATGAGAAGTTATACTCCATTCATGTATGATGTGTCAAAGTATATTCTACTGTCATGGATAACTAATTAGAACAAATTTTAAAAAGAAAAAAAAAAACTAACTCTGCTGGGTGTGGTGGCTCATGCCTGTAATCCCAGTGACTGGGGAGCTGAGGTAGGAGGATCATGAGTTCACAGCCAGTCTCAACAACTTGGAAAGGCCCTAAGCAACTCAGTGAGACCATCTCTAAATAAAATACAAAAGATGGCTGGGGATATGGGCAGTGGTTAAGTGCCCCTGGACTAAATCTCTGGTACCAAAACAAAAACAAAAACAGAAACAGAAAAAAAAGACCTAAATATGTTTCCTTTAAGAACTCCACTTTAATTGTAAAAACATAAATTAATAGTGACAGAAAAAGATAATTGTTAACACTTATCAAAAGAAAGGTAGAATAGCTATATTAATTTTAATCAAAGGAAGAAAATTATGAGGGCCAAAACAGTGTTATGTTATGACAAAAGGGATAATTCTCTTTAAAAAATCTATAATGTGTATATACTTAACAACAGAACATTGAATATATGTAACAAAAATGATAGAATGGCAAGAAGAAACAAATGAATCCACTATTATATTTGAAGACTTTAACATCCTTCTATCAATAATTGACCAGTTCAGTAAGCATAAAATCATTGAAGGCATAGCTGAGCTAAAATACACCATCAAATCAATGGAATCCAATTAACATTTACAAAATGTTTCACCCAACAACAGCAAAATACATTTTATTCTCATGATCACACAGAGTAAGAAGATAAACCATACCCCAGACCATAAAACACATCTTAAACATTTTTAAACTCCAGTGGAATTAAACCAGAAATTAATAATGAATAGGTAGCTGGAAAACCTAAAAATGCCCATATATTAAACAGTATACTCTAAATAATACATGGGTCAAAGAAGAAATACCAAGAAAAAATTTAAAATATTTTGAACTACATAAAAATGAAAATAAAATCTTCCAAAATTGTGAGATGCAGTGAAAGTAGTGCTTATAAGGAAATTTATACCATTGAATGCATATATTAGGAAAAAAGCCTCAATTCAAAAATCTAAGCTTCCAGTTTAGGAAACTAAAAAAGAAGAGCAAATTAAATATCAAGTGAAAAATGAAAGGAAATAATTAATATTAGAGTAAAAATCAGTGAAATTGAATACAGGAAATCAATAGAGAAAAATCAACAAACCCAAATAGTAGTTCTTTGAAAAGATCAATAAAATTGATAAATCTGTATTGAGACTAAATAAGAAAAAAAAGCAGAAGACCCAAATTCTTAAGGAACAACAAGAAAAATTCCTAAAGGAAACTAGATTTTATCAGCCACATTGTATGCATGTATTAAAATATTACAGTGAACTCCATTAATAATACAATGTTAATCAAATAAAAAAAATGAAAGCAATACTGTTACTACTGATTTCATGGACATTTAAAAAATAGCAAAGGACTTAATGAAATATTCTGTCCATAAATTTGAATCCTTAATCAAATAAACCCATTTCTTGAAATGCACAACCTGCCAAAACATGCATAAAATTCATATGAGGAACATTATGAAACTCTGATTAAGAATACAAAGAATTTTCCTCTTACTACTGCCTTCATAGTGTCCCAGAGATTTCTATATGATGTATCTGTGTTCTCATTTACCTCTAGGAATTTTTTGATCTCCTCTTTGATGTCTTCTTCAACCCCTTGTTCATTCAGTAGCATGTTGTTTAGCTTCCAGTTGATGGAGTAGTTTTTCTTATTCCTTGTTTTGTCGTTGATTTCCAATTTCATCCCTTTATGGTCCGATAGAATGCAGGGTAGTATCTCTATTTTTTTATATTTGCTGAGAGTTGCCTTGTGACATAAAATATGGTCTATTTTGGAGAAGGAGCCATGTGCTGCTGAGAAAAATGTGTATTCGTTTACTGAGGGATGAAATATTCTATATATGTCCGTTAGGTCTAAATTGTTAATTGTTTTGAGGAGGCTTAAAGTTTCTTTGTTTAGCTTTTGTTTGGATGATCTATCCATTGGTGAGAGAGGTGTGTTGAAGTCCCCTAGAATAACTGTGTTGTGGTCTATTTTACTCTTGAACTTAAGAAGCGTTTGTTTGATGAATGTAGGTGCTCCATTATTTGGGGCATACAGATTTATGATTGTTATATCCTGTTGATGGATGGTACCCTTAAGTAATAAGAAATATCCATCTTTGTCCCTCTTGATTAGTTTTGGTTTGAAGTCTACCTTATTTGATATGAGAATGGAAACCCCTGCTTGCTTCCGCTGGCCATGTGAGTGATAAGACTTTTCCCAGCCTTTCACTTTCAGTCTGTTGATGTCTTTTTCTATGAGGTGTGTTTCTTGGAGACAGCAAATTGTTGGGTCATTTCTTTTAATCCATTCTGATAATCTGTGTCTTTTGATTGGCGAGTTTAGGCCATTAACATTCAGGGTTATTATTGAGATGTGATTTTTATTCCCATCCATTTTTATTTGAATTATGGTCTTTAGCTTGATTTGGTTTCTCTTCTGGTTGGTATTTCCTTTAGTTTAATATCTCCCTTTGGTGATTTTCGTTATCATCTTTCTCTTCTTCTTCATGAAAAATGTTGCCCAGGATGCTCTGAAGTGCTGGCTTTCGAGTTGTGAAATCTTTTAACTTTTGCTTGTCGTGGAAGGTTTTTATTTCATCTTCGAATCTAAAGCTCAATTTTGCTGGATATAAGATTCTTGGTTGACATCCCTTTTCTTTCAGAGCTTGAAATATGCTATTCCAGGATCTTCTTGCTTTTAAGGTCTGGGTTGAAAAATCTGAACATAGTCTGATTGGTTTCCCCCTATATGTAATTTGCTTCCTTTCTCTTGTGGCTTTTAGTATTCTCTCCTTGCTCAGTGTATTAGGCATTTTCATTATAATGTGTCTAGGTGTGGATCTGTTGAGATTTTGTTTGTTTGGTGTTCGGTATGCCTCTTGAACTTGGTTTTCCATTTCATTCCTCAAGCTTGGAAAATTTTCTGTAATTATTTCGTTAAATAGATTACTCATTCCTTTGGCTTGAAACTCTGCCCCTTCCTTTACGCCGATCACTCTTAAGTTTGGTCTTTTTATGCTGTCCCATAATTCTTGGATGTTATGTTCTTGATTTCTAACAAGTTTTGCTGTATGTTCTAAATTCTTCTCTAGGACATATATTTTGTCTTCATTGTCT
This sequence comes from Tamias sibiricus, assembly GCA_025594165.1. Classification (NCBI taxonomy): domain Eukaryota; kingdom Metazoa; phylum Chordata; class Mammalia; order Rodentia; family Sciuridae; genus Tamias; species Tamias sibiricus. Next base: position 107,289,409 of record CM046667.1, read on the forward strand.
GAGGTTCTTTCCTCCACGTGGTCTACTCTGTTGGAGATGCTTTCAATTGAACTTTTATTTTGGTTTATTGCTTCTTTCATTTCTGGAATTTCTATTTGGTTTCTCTTTAGAGCCTCTATTTCCCTATTGAAGTAATCTTTTACTTCCTGTATTTGTTTTTGGATTTCTTTGTCAAAATGATCTTTTGCCTCCTGTACCTGCTCCCTCATCTCATTTTTGAGTTCATTCTTAAGTTCCATAAACATTTGGCATATGTAATTTCTAAATTCCATCTCTGGCATTTGACCAACTGTGCTTGCCAAGACATCTACCGATGAGGTATCTTGATTTGTTTGTGTCATTTTCTTTCCTTGTTTTTTCATGTTGCTTGTGTGTAAAATGGTGCAACCGTTATGGAAAGCAGTATGGAGATTTCTTGGAAAACTGGGAATGGAACCATCCTATGACCCAGCCATCCCACTCCTGGGTCTATTCCCAAAGGACCTAAAAACAGCATATTACAGTGACACAACTATCTCAATGTTTGTAGCTGCACAATTCACAATAGCTAGATTGTGGAACCAACCTCGATGTCCCTCAGTAAATGAGTGGATTAACAAAATGTGGTATATACGCACAATGGAATTTTACTCAGCAATAAAAGAAAACAAATTAATGGCATTTGCAGGTAAATGGATGAAGTTGGAAGACATAATGCTAAGTGAAGTTAGTCAGTCTCAAAAATCCAAGTACCAAATGTTCTCTCTTATATACGGAGGCTATTTCAAAGTATTGTTTGATGGGGGTACATAGGAGGATTAGAGGAACACTAGAATGGTCAAGGGAAGGGAGGGTAAGGGAGAGAGCAAGAGGGGAGGGAGGGGGAGAATAAAAAAGGTGGTTGAATGAGACGGATATCATTTTCCTTAATGCATGATTGAAGACCTGAATTGTACGAATATACTTTGTATGCAAACAGTTGTATGTAAAAAGATACTAAATATATGCACTATGAGTTGTACATATTAAAAATTATAAAAATAAAATAAAAAAAAGAAAAAAAAAAGAATACAAAGAAGATTTAAATATATGTACACATCTATAGGAATAAGAACACAATATTGTAAATATGTCAGTTCTTCTCCACTTGATAAATAGAACCAATGTAATACCAGTCAACATTCAAGCAACTTATTTTGTATATATTGACAGACTGATTCAAAGTTTATAGGCAAAAACAAAGAAACTAGAATTGTTGATACTAAAGAACAATTTTGAAATCTCACACTATTTAATTTCAACAGTCATTATAAAGATATTGTAATAGAGAAAGTGTGATGTTGGTAAAGAATAGAGAAATATATCTATAGGACAGAATAGAGAGTCTAGAAATAGACCCACAAGATGATAGTCAACTGATTTTGACCAAGGAACAAAGACATTTCAATGAAGATAATGTTTAAGTAGTTCTGGAACAACTGGACATTCACATGCAAAAATTGAATATAAATATAGATAGTATACCTTTTACAAAAATAAACTAAAAATGGATCAACAATTAAATATAAAATGCAAAATCCAAAACACTTATAATTAATTTATTAACATAGACTCCCATGTTAGTTGGAGAAAATCTTCATGAACTTGAGTTCAATTATGACATTTTAGATAAATCACCAAAAAATATATTCCATGAAAAAATTTGGATTTTGTTAAAATTTAAAACTTCTACTGTGTGAAAGACTTGAATAAGATAATGAATAGACAAGCCACAGATTGGAAAGAATTATTTGCAAAAGACACATCTGATAAAGGATTATAACCAAAAATACAGAAAGAACTCTTAAAATCTAAAAACAAGACCATAAACAACTCCATTAAATCATAGGACAAATACCTTAACAGACACCTTACCAAATAAGATACACAGGTGGAAAATAAGCACAGGAAAGTATGGTCAACATTATATATCATCTGAGAAACACAAATTCAAACAACAAGATACTATTACATGGATATTTGTCTTAGTGCTTGTGTGGCTACATCAAAGTACCAAGAGTGAATACTTTGTAAAGTATGGAAATTTACTTCTCACAGTTTTGGGATCTGGAAGGCCAAAATCAAAAACTGGAAGATTCAGTGTCAGATGAGGGCCTGGTTTCCATTGCAAGGATGACACCTTGGGGCTGGCTACAACCTCCAGAAAGAATAGACACTGTTTTTGTATATGGAAGAAGAGACCAAATGGACTCAGGCCTGGCTAATCCATTTATAAAGTCATTCTTCCCATTCATGTGGGTTCCAACCTTATGATTTAATCCCTTCTAAAAGGCCTCACCTCTTAATGCTATCACACTGGTGATTAAATTTCAACATACAAAATTTGAGCAACACATCAGACCACAACTGTATTAGAATTACAAAAATCCTGACACTGAAAACATCAAATGCTTATGAAAATATGAAGCAATGGGAATTATCATTCATAGTGCGAATGCAAAACAGTACAGCTGATTTTGAAGACAATTTTGTAATTTATTAAATAGCCAAACATACTTTAACCATGTGATCCAGCAGTTGCACTTATTGGTATATACCCAAATGAGTTAAAAATTACATCCACAAAACCCATGTACATTAATATTTGTAACAACTTTATTCAAAATTGTCAAAACTTAGTAGTAACCAAGATGTTCTTCAATAGGTGAATGGATAAACAAACTGTGATATATCACAGAATGGAATATCATTCAGTGATAAAAACAAATAGTTATCAAGCCTTGAAAACACAGGGAAGAAACTGAAGTGCATATTGACAAGAAAAGAGGCTAATATATCAAGCCTAGAAACTATGCGTTTCCTACTATATAACACTTTGGAAAAGGCAAAACTGTGGAGATAATGAAGTTCTCAGTGGTTTCCAGGAGTTCATGGGGAGATATAGAGGGAAGTATGAATAAGTGAGATATGAGGAAGTTGTAGGCCACTAAAACTATTCTGTATGATAATATTGTGGTGATTACTTGCCATACAGTTGTCAAAACTTGTAGAATGTGCAATGAAAGAGTGAACCATAATATAAACTCTGAACTTTAGATAATACTAATGGATCATTTTGTCTTTGTCAAATGTTATAAATGTACCCTAATAATGCAAGATGTTAATAATATTGTAAGCTGTGTTGCGTGGGATGGGAGAGCATGGCATATTTCTGTACATAATACTCATTATTTTTAAAGTTAAATCTGTTCTAAAAATCAGGTGTAGTTGTGTCCTTCTAAAAATAAGAAGAAATACTCCAGATTAATGATCTAACCTTATAACATAGGGAACAGAAAAAGAACAGGTAAACCTAAGCAAACAATTGGAAGTAAATAAAAATGATTAGATCAGAGAGGAGTGAAAGTTGAAAACATAATATATAAGTTATTTATTTGAAAGAATCACAAAATTGATAAATGTTTAGCTAGACTGAACAGAAAATTACTACTCTCAGAAATTAAAGTGAGGACATTACAGGTATTTTTTAAATAACAGAATTATTAGAGCATATTACAAGCACTGTACTCTTTGTACACTAAAATGTTAGGTAACCCAAATAAAATATACACATTCCTACAAGCAAACAAACAGGCAAACTTGAGTCTAAAATAATAGAAATTTTGAGTAAACCTATAACAGAAAGCTATTGAATAAACTATTTAAAACGTTCCAACAAGGAAAATCCCAGGATCCACTGCCTTTACTGGTGATCTGCCAAATTTCTTTTTAAAATATTTTTAGTTGTTGATAGGCCTTAATTGTATTTATTTATTTTTATGTGGTGCTGAGGATTGAGCTCAGTGCTTCACACATGCCAGGCAAGCAATCTACCACTGAGCCACAACCCCAGCCTGATCCACCAAACTTTTAAATGAAAATGATTACTACTTTTCTCAAACACTTTTAGAAAAATCACAGGGAATGCTCACTCATTTTATTAGGCCAGTGTTCCTTTAATATCAAAGTGAGGTAAAGTTATTCTAAGAGAAGAAAATTATAGAACAACATCACTTATGATTATAAATATAAAAAGTCTCAACAAAATATTAATAAAATGAATTTGGTAACATATTGAGAAGATTATACATCATAAAGAAATGGCAATTATTTCAGAAATGCAAGGGTTGATCAATGTACAAATTATAATAAACAATATCAACAGAATAATGGAACAAATACAAGACCATACCAAAAGAAGCATTTGACAAAATAAATCCAAAACACTTTTATGATAAATACAGGCAGTAAACTGGATATAAAGGAAATACATTCAATATAATAAAGGAAATATATCGAAAACACACAATTACCAATATAGTCCATGGTAAAAGACTAAAAGTTCTCCCTTAACATCAAGAACAAAATAAGGATGCTGCTATTACCACTTCTTTCATTTTGCACTGGAATTATTACCTGGATGAATTAGTCAAGAAAAAAAGCTTTCAGATTGGGAAAGAAGTAGATGTATCTTTATTCACAGGTGACCTGATCTTCTATATAGAAAATATTACCATAATTTCATCATTATACACTCTACATCTATTGAATTATTATACTGCACCCCATAAATTTGTTCAGTTAAACAGTAATTAATAAAAAAGAAAATTCTGAGCAGTTCCCATAAAAACGGTTAGAGCTAGTATATACATTCATTAAGTTGCAGGAATAAAGATCAACAAACAAAATTCAGTTGTATTTCCATATAGTAACAATGAATGATCTGGAAATAAAGAAAAAAATTATTTATAATAGAACAAAAAATGAAAGACTTAGAAATAAATTTAACCAAGAATATACAAAAAGATTTATAATACAATTATAAGATATTTCTGAATGCAATTAATGAAATGATAAGTCAATGAAGATACCTTATGTTCATGGATTAGAATTTTTAATATTGTTAACATAGTAATCATATTCAAAGTAATCTACAGTTTAAATATAATCTGCATCAAAATCCCAACTACATTTATGCAAATGAGAAAAGCTAATTAAAAAAAATTGTGTAGAGTTTTTTTCATTCCCTGGTTCTCCACCACCACCTCTGTCTTGCTGCTCCCTGACAGGGGCCGAGGACCAGTCCAGAGTTTTGGGGTTTGGCTTACTGAACATCAAATGTACAAAATCACAACAGATCCACACCTAGGCACATTATAATAAAAATGCCTAACATACAAAATAAGGAGAGAATATTAAAAGCCATGAGAGAAAGGAATCAGATTACATATAGGGGGAAACCAATTAGATTATGTGCAGATTTTTCAACCCAGATCTTAAAAGCTAGAAGATGCTGGAACAATATATATCAAGCTCTGAAAGAAAATGGATGCCAACCAAGAATCTTATATCCAGCAAAATTAAGCTTTAGATTTGAAAATGAAATAAAACCTTCCACGATAAACAAAAGTTAAAAGAATTCACAACTCGAAAGCCTGCACTACAGAACATCCTTGACAAAATATTCCATGAAGAAGAAAAGAAAAATAACAATGAAAATCAGCAAAGGGAGATATTAATCTAAAGGAAACACTAACCAGAGGAGAAACCAAATCAAGTTAAATACCAAAAATAAACAAAAATGGATGGGAATATAAATCATGTCTCAATAACCCTGAATGCTAATGGCCTAAAGAGACCATTCAAAAGACACAGACTGTCACATTGGATTAAAAGAAAAGATCCAACAATATGCTGTCTCCAAGAAACTCACCTCATAGAAAAAGACATCAACAGACAGAAGGTGAAAGGCTGGGAAAAAATCTTACCACTCACATGGGGTGCAGAAGCAAGCAGGGGTTTCCATTCTCATATCAAATAAGGTAGACTTCAAGCCAAAGTTAATCAAAAGGGACAAAGAATGATATTTCTTACTGCTTAAGGGAACCATTCCTCAACAAGACATAACAATAATAAATTTATATGCCCCAAATAATGGAGCCCCTACATTCATCAAGCAAACCCTTCTCAATTCAAGAGTCAAATAGACCACAACACAATTATTCTAGGGGACTTCAACACACCTCTTTCACCACTGGATAGATTATCCAAACAAAAGCTAAATAAAGAAATTCAGACCTCTTTAATACAACTAATAACTTAGACTTAATGGACATATCTAGATATTTCATCCCTCAGTGAATGAATACACTTTCTTCTCAGCAGCACATGGCTCCTTCTCTAAAATAGACCACAAAGCAACTCTTAGCAAATATAAAAAAGTAGAGATACTACCCTGCAATCTATCAGATCATAATGGAATGAAATTAGAAATTAATGATAAAATAAAAAATAAAAAAGTTACTCCAACACCTGGAGACTATACAACATGCTACTGAATGAACAAGGGGTTGCAAAAGACATCATGGAGGAAATTAAAAAATTCCTAGAGGTCAATGAGAACACAGATACATCGTATCGAAATCTCTGGGACACTATGAAGGCAGTATTAAGAGGAAAATCCATTGCATTGAGTTCATTCCTTAAAAGAAGAAAAATCCATCAAATAAATGACTTAACATCACACCTCAAAGCTCTAGAAAAAGAAGAACAGATCAACACTAAGAGTAATAGAAGACAGGAAATAATTAAAATCAGAGCTGAAATTAATGAAATTGAGATGAAAGAAATGACAAATCAAAAGGTTGGTTCTTTGAAAAAAAAAATAATAAAATTGACAGACTCTTAGCCATGCTGACAAAAAGAAGGAGAGAATACACTCAAATTACTAACATCCATTATGAAAAAGGAAATATCACAACAGAAACCTCAAAAATACACAAGATAATTAGAAATTACTTGGAAAACTTGTACTCTAATGAAATAGAAAATATCAAAGGCATTGACAGATTTCCAGCATCATATGAATTGCCCAAACTGGATCTGGATGTTATTCACAATTTAAACAGATCAATTTCAAGTGAGGAAATAGAAGACACCATCAAAAAACTACCAACCAAGAAAAGCCCAGGACCAGATGGATACACAGCCAAGTTCTACAAGACCTTCAAAGAAGAACTAATACCAATATTCTTCAATTTATTCCAGGAAATAGAAAAAGAGGGAGCTCTTTTGGACTCATTCTATGAGGCCAATATTACACTGATTCCAAAACCAGGAAAAGACACATCTGAAAAAGAAAACTTCAGACCAATATCTTTAATAAACATAGATGCAAAACTTCTCAACAAAATTCTGGCAACTCGAATACAAAAACATAAAAAAGATAGTGTACCACAATCAAGTGGGGTTTATCCCAGGGATGCAAGGTTGGTTCAACATATAGATATCAATAAACATAATACATCACGTCAATAGACTTAAAGATAAGAACCATATGATCATCTCAATAGATGCAGAAAAAGCACTCCACAAAATACGGCACCCCTTGATGTTCAAAACACTAGAAAAACTGGGGATAACAGGAACGTATCTCAACATTATAAAAGCTTATCTATGCGAAGCCCCAGGCTAAAATCATTTTAATTGGAGAAAACTTGAAAGCATTTACTCTAAAAAGTGGAAGAAAACAGGGATGCCCCCTTTCATCACTTTTATTTAACATAGTACTTGAAACTCTGGCCAGAGCAATTAGACAGATGAAAGAAATTAAAGTGATACAGATAGGAACAGAATAACACAAATTAGCAGTATTTGCTGATGATATGATTCTATACCTAGAAGACACAAAAATTTCTATCAGAAAACTTTTAGAACTAGTAAATGAATTTGGCAAAGTAACAGCACACAAAATCAACACCCATAAATCAAAGGCATTTATGTATATCAGTGACAAATCCTCTGAAAGGTAAAGGAGGAAAACTACTGTGTATACAAGAGCATCAAGAAAAATAAAATACTTGGGAATCAACTTAATGAAAGACGTGAAAAACCTCTATAACAAAAATTACAGAACACTAAAGAAAGAAATTAAGGAAGACCTTATGAGATGGAAAGATCTACCTTGTTGTTGGATAGGCAAAATCAATATTGTCAAAATAACTATACCAAAAGCATAATACAGATTCAATGCAATTCCAATCAAAATCACAATGACATTCCTTATAGAAATAGAAAAGGCAGTCATGAAATTCGTCTGGAAAATTAAGAGACCCAGAATAGCTAAAGCAATTCTTAGCAAGAAGAGTGAATCAAGTGGCATCACAATACCAGTCCTTAAACTATACTTCAGAGCAATAGTAACAAAAACAGCATGGTACTGGCACCAAAATCAACCAGTAGACCAATGGCACAGAATAGAGGGCACAGAGACTAACACACACAACTACAGCTATCTTATATTAGATAAAGGTGCCAAAAACATATATTGGAGAAAAGATAGCCTCTTCAACAAATGGTTCTGGGATAACTGGAAATCCATATGCAACAAAATGAAACTGAACCTCTATCTCTCCCTATGCACAAAACTCAACTCAAAGTGGATCAAGGACCTAGGAATTAAACCAGAGACCATGCATCTATTAGAAGAAAAAGTAGGCCCAAATGTCCATCACATTGGATTAGGCTCCTACTTCCTTAATAAGACTCCTATTGCACAAGAATTAAAATCTAGAATTAATGAATAGGATGGTTTCATACAAAAAAGTTTCTTCTCAGCAAAAGAAACAATCAGTGAGGTGAATAGATAACCTACTAATTAGAACCAAATCTTTACTATACCCACGTCAGATAGAGCACTGATCTCTAGAATATATAAAGAACTTAAAAATCTTAACATCAAAAAACAAATAACCCAATCAATAAATGGGCCAAGGAACTGAACAGACACTTCTCAGAAGAAGATATACAATCAATCAACAAATACATGAAAAAATGTTCAACATCTCTGGCAACTAGAGAAATGCAAATCAAAACTACTCTAAGATTTAATTTCACTCCAGTAGAATGGCAGCTATTAAGAACACAAAGAACAATAAATGTTGGAGAGGATGTGGGGAGAAAGGCACACTCATACATTTCTGGTGGGACTGCAAAATGGTGCAGCCAATATGGAAATTAGTATGGAGATACCTTGGAAAACTGGGAATGGAACCACTTTATGACCCAGCCATCCCACTCCTGGGTCAATTCCCAAAGGACTTAAAAACAGCATACTACAGGGACACAGCCACATCAATGTTTATAGCAGCACAATTCACAATAGCTAGGCTGTTGAACCAGCCTATATGCCCGTCAGTAGATGAATGGATAAAGAAAATGTGGTACATATACACAATGAAATATTACACAGCAATAAAAGAGAATAAAATCATGGCATTCACAGGTCAATGGATGAAATTGGAGAATATATGCTAAGTGAAGTTAGCCAATCTCAAAAATCCAAATGCTGAATCTTTTCTCTGATATAAGGAGGATGATTCACAGTGGGGTTGGGACAGGAAGCATAGGAAAATTAGAGGAACACTAGAAAGGTCAAGAGGGAGGGAGAGAAGGAAGGGGGGGGCAAGGGGCAAGGGGGTGAAAAAAAGATTGTAGAATGAGATCGATATCATTACCCTAAGTGCATGTATGAAAACATGAATGGTATGAATATACTTTGTATACAACCAGAGATATGTAAAAATGTGCTCTATATTTGTGTTATGAATTGTAATGCTTTCTACTGTCATATACAACAACTTCAAATTTAAAAAAAAATTGTGTAGAATTACATGGGACCCCAAAAAAAAATCCAGCTTTAAAATGTACTATACTTAGCCGGGCTAAAAAATTAAAAAAGTGAATTTGGAGAACTGACTCTTCCCAGCTTTACCAAAAAAAAAAAAAAAAAAAAAAAAAAAAAAAAATGTACTATACTTATAGTCATAAAACAGTCTTTTACTGGAATAAGGATAGATCTATATAGATGGATAGAATAAAAATGAGAGCACGGAAATCAACCCATACATTTATGTTCAATTAATTTTAACAAAGGTGCCAAGACTAATCAATGGGGAAATGAGAGTCACCTTAGCAAAGGTTACTGGGGAAACTGAATTTCCATGTTGGAAAGGAATAGCCCTACCTCTACCTCACACTATATAAAATGTTAAACCCAAATCAGTCAATCACATAAATAAAAATGTCAAAATCATAAAATCTTAGAGGAAAATGTAGGAGTAAATCTTCATGACCTTGGATTTGTCAATGAATTCGTAGATATGATATCAAAAATATTAGCATCAACAGGAAATATAAGAGTTATGGGTATAGCTGAATGGTAAAGCACTGCCTAGAATGCATAAGGCCCTGTGGTTAATTGCTAGATTCCTAGGAAAACAAAAAATAAGAATGAGAAAATAATTTAAGTTTCACAAAATTGAAAATTTAAGTTCATCAAAGATACTACTGAGAAAATGACAAGACAACCTAGAGAATGGGAGAAAAGCTTTTCACATCCTGTATCTGATAAAGGTCCAATGTCCAGAATATGTTAAAAAAAAAAAAAAAAAAAAACACTCTTAAACTCAACAACAAAGGGCAAATACTCAAATTAAAAAATTAAAAAAAGTATTTGAATAAATATTTCTACAAAAAAGGCATATAAATGGCTAATAAGCATATGAAAAGGTGTTCAACACTGTCACTTAAGTGAATCAAAGCCATAATGAAATATCACTTTGTACCCACTAACATGGCCATAGTAAAAAGATTAATAGAAAATAATAAGTAGCAAAGATGTGAACAAGTTGAAGACCTCATACATTGTTGGTGTAAATGTAAAAGGCTGCAATCTCTTTGGTAGTTCTTCTATAAGTTAAATATAAATAACAATATTACCTGACAATTTTACTTCTAGGTATATAGCTAAAACAATTGCGAACACATATTCAAGTAAAAACTTGTACATACATGTTCAGGGCAACTCTATTTGTAATAGACAGCAGCGGAAACAACCCAAATGTCCACCAATGGATAACTTAAATAGACAAAATGTGACTTTATCTGTACAATGTAATATGATTCAGTCATAAAAACAATGAAGTATTGATGAATGTTGAAACATAGATAAATCTTAAAATATGATAAGTTGAAGAAATAAAACACAAAATGTTATTGTCTTATTCCTTTTATGAAATAGCTGGAATTGGAAAGCCATTGAAGATAGAAAGCAGATTAGTGGTTGTCAGGGATTGGAGAAGAGGGGAGTCACTGTGTAATGGGTATGGGATTTCCTTTTAGGGGTAATAAAACTTTTTGTGATACTACACATAGATGATATTTTTACAAAATTACTGATGTACTAGTTGCCACTGAATTTTACACTTTGAGATGGCTATGAAAGAGATGCTTTATGATTCCAGAAACAGTATAATATGAAATGGAAAACAACATATGTTTTAAATCAATGATATATAGTATCACAGAGGTAATACAGATCTATTATTTATTATTTACCACCATCTTTAATTAAATAGTCAGTCATACAATGAGTCAGGCTTCAAAGTCTTTAGGATATGCTGAGAGAAAGAAAGCAAACACCAAACACTCAGGAAGTCATTAGGAAATAGTAATATTGAGCAAAGCCTGTGTGTTAGTCAGCTTTTCATTGCTGTGACAAAATATCTGGAAAACAACTTAGAAGAGGAAACATTTCATGTTGCTCATGGTTTCAGAGCAGATTGGCTAGCTCCATTTATTCCCGGGTTTGTGGTGAAGCAGTACATCATGGCAGACTGGCATGGCAGAGCAAAATTTCTTATCACATAATGGTCAGGAAGCAGAGAGAGAGAGATATGCAGGGGTATGCCCCAATGACCTAGTTCCCTAAACTAGACCCCACCTTCTACCACCTCCCAATATTTCCATAAAATTATGAAATTATCAATGAATTAGTTCACTGATGAGGTCAGAGCCCTCATGGTTCAATCATTTATTAAAAGCCCCACCTCTGAACATTGCTGCATTAGAGAACAAGCTTTCAATGCATGAGACTTTGGGAGAACTTTCCATATCCAACCTGTAACAGCCTGGTATATTTCAGAACAGGAAGACCAACTAGTAGTCTTTTTCAGCTACAGAAGTGATCAAAATATGTTGTAATAATCAGAAAAATATTTTATGCAACACTGGGCACTAATGCTGGGTCCTAGCAGATATGTAGGCAGACTGGAGAAAGAGTAACACTTCAAACTTGGAAAATTATGCCAGGGAATAACCTAGTTTTGAAAGTTATAAAGCATATATGATTATAGCTCCCTCTTTCAGAAATGATAATAAAATTATAACTATGAAATTAGACACAGAAGACTTCTAAAGGGAAAGCAAAAAGTCCTGATACATAAACTTTATTAACTTCACATCAAGTTTACTCCTATATAGTGGTGATGGTGATAACCAAGTGTCCTACTGATTAATAAGGATCAGGTCCAGCTCTGGGCAAAAATAAAATAATAAGTAGTAGGTGTTTTTTGGGTTTAAACCTAACACATATATTCCTTCATTATATGGATGGGGAAATTCTTTCACTAGAAGAATTAGTGTAGAAGTAATGTATTTGTGTGTGATCTAAGGGGATGGCTCTATTTCCCAGGATAATTTGAAACAGAATTAAACACATTAAATTCTAAAATATGTCATTTGTATGTTACCAAGTATGGTTAATGACATAGTTTAAAATTTAAATTTTTTAAATTGTAGTTGGAAACAATACCTTTATTTTATTTATTTATTTTATGTGGTGCTGAGGATCGAACCCAGTGCCTTGCACATGCTAGGCAAGCGCTCTACCACTGAGCCACAACCCCAGCCCCATAGTTTACAAGTTTAATAAATGTTTAATTTTGCTCCAATGAATCCAAGAAATATCCTAATGTATATGTACACACACACAAAATAAATTTTTTTTTCATTCCCCCTTATCAATGGCTTTGTTTTCGGTGGTTTCAGTTACCTTATATTATCTGTGAGCAGAAACAATCCAAAAATATTAAATGAAAATCTCCAGAAATGAACAATTTATAAGCTTTAAATTATATGACTTCTTGTATTACAAGATGAAGTCTTTCACCATCCTGCCTGGGATGTGAATTCTCCCTTTGTCCAGTATATCCATACTGTATCCATGCTGTCCCGGGTACCCACTCATTAGTCATTTAATAGCTGCCTCAAGTATCAGATCAACTTGTGATTATCACAGTGCTTGTGTTCAAGTAACCCTTATTTTACTTAATAATGTCTCCAAAGCACAAGAGCAATGATAGTGGAAAATTTATTACAGTATATTTTTCTATTTTACTAGTAATTGTTAATCTATTATTGTGCTTAATTTAAAAATTAAACTTTATCATAGGTTTGCATGTGTAGAAAAAAAACATGACATATACAGAGTTGATATGATCTGCAGTTTCCAGCATCCACTAGGGATCTTGGGAGGTATCCCCTGATATAAGAAGGAACTATTGTATGTATATGTGTGTGTGCATTTAAACTCTTCCACATTTATTGTGATTAAGGAAAATTATTATCCATTTTATAAATGAGAAAACTACAATAAGAGTAAGATGCTCAATTTCAATTGCAGCAATAAATGGAAGAGCTATGACTCAAACATAGATTCCAAAGTCTGAGCCCTTAACCATTGTTTCATGGTTAAAAACATCTACAGCTTTGAACATTCAATAAAGCTTCGTTCTTTGTTAATATATATTTTTATAACTTTATTTTATTTATTTACTTTTTATGTAGTGCTGAGGATTAAACCCAGTGCCTCACCCATGACTGAGCCACAACCCCAGCCCAAAAAGCTTCTTTCTTAAGCACATATTTTGGAAATTTAATACTGCCTATTTATGAGTCTTAAAGTTACACAGCTAATGGGAACCCAGTGATCTTAAAGTAGCTAAATATCTCATCAGACAGAGTTGTAAAAAAGGTTCCAATGCCTTTAAAATTAGTATAGCATATAAGATAGTAAAAAATAAATGCTACCAAACACCTGAAAAAGGACTGTACATTGGAAATGCATTTGTTTGGCTCATATCATCCAGATAAATTATTTCTCAATCTTAATTTTTGGAAGGTTCTAGACACAAGTGATATTTGCACAGTATTACTGATGTACTAAGGGCATTTGTTTCTCCACCAGGAAAAAAAAATGAAACAGTCACCATAAGGAGAGGAAAATAAGCAGAATAAGTCACAAAACATGCTTGAGAAAAGATATATGTGTACTTTAATAGGAATTTTTGCTTAATTCTAGCATTTTTTTTTCAAATTTATTTTTTACTCTAAGTTGTTAGAAATGACAGCAGAATGTATTACATTTCATATTATACTTGTACAGCACATTTTTACGTATCTCTGGTTGTATAAAAAGTATATCCACACCATTCATGACTTCATACATGCACTTAGGGTAATGATATCCATCTCATTCTACCATCTTTTTTTTTTCTTGACCCTTTTGCCCCCTCTCATCCCCTCCCTCCCCATTGGCCATTCTAGTGTTCCTCTAATCCTCCTATGCTCCCCATCCCAACCCCACTGTGAATCAGCCTCCTTATATCACAGAAAACATTTGGCATTTAGTTTTTTGGGATTGGCTAACTTCACTTAGCATTATATTCTCTAACTCCATCCATTTACCTGTGAATGCTATGATTTTATTCTCTCTTATTGCTGAGTAGTACTCCATTGTGTGTATATACCATATTTTCTTTATCCATTCATCTACTGAAGGGCATCTAGGTTGGTTCCACAGTTTAGCTATTGTGAATTGTGCTGCTATAAACCTTGATGTGACTGTGTACCTGTAGTATGCTGTTTTTAAGACCTTTGGGTAAAGACCAAGGAGTGGGATAGCTGGGTCATAAGGTGGTTCCATTCCAAGTTTTCCAAGGTATCTCCATACTGCTTTCCATATTCGTTGCACCATTTTACAGTCCCACAAACAATGTATGAGTGTGACTTTTTCCCCACATACTCTCCAACATTTATTGTTCTTTGTGTTCTTAATAGCTGTCATTCTGACTGGAGTGAAATGAAATTTTAGAGTAGTTTTGATTTGTATTTCTGTAGTTGCCAGAGATGTTGAACATTTTTTCATGTATTTGTTGATTGATTGTATATCTTTTTCTGAGAAGTGTCTGTTCAGTTCCTTGGCCATTTATTGATTGGGTTATTTGTATTTTTGGTGTTAAGATTTTTGAGTTCTTTATATATTCTAGAGATCAGTGCTCTATCTGACGTACATGTGGTACAAATTTGTTCCCAATTAGTAGACTCTGTATTCAACTCGCTGATTGTTTCTTTTGCTGAGAAGAAGCTTTGTAATTTAAATCTATCCCATTTATTGATTCTTGATATTAATTCTTGTGCTACAGGATTCTTATTAAGGAACTCAGGGCCTAATCCAACATGTTGGAGATTAGAACTTACTTTTTCTTCTATTAGGTGTAGTGTCTCTGGTCCAATTCCTAGGTCCTTGATCCACTTTCAATTGAATTTTGTGCATGGTGAGAGACAGAGGTTCAATTTCATTTTCTAGCATATGGATTTCTAGTTTTCACAGCACCATTTGTTGAAGAGGCTATCTTTTCTCCAATGTATGTTTTTGGCACCTTTGTCTAATATAAGATAAGTGAAATTATGTGTGTTAGTCTCTGTGTCCTCTATTCTGTACCATTGGTCTACCAGCCTATTTTAGTGCCAATACCATGGTGTTTTTGTTACTATTGCTCAGTAGTATAATTTAAGGTCTGGTATAGTGATGCCACCAGCTTCACTCTTCTTGCTAAGGATTGCTGTAGCTATTCTGGGTCTCTTATTTTTTCAGATGAATTTCATGACTGCTTTTTCTATTTCTATGAGGAATGTCATTGGGATTTTGATTGGCATTGCATTAAATCTGTATAGTGCTCTTGGTAGTATGGTCATTTTGACAATATTAGTTCTGCCTATCCAAGAACATGGTAGAACTTTCCATCTTCTAAGGTCTTCCATAATTTCTTTCTTTAGTGTTCTGTAGTTTTCATTATAGAGGTCTTTCACGTCTTTGGTTAAGTTGACTCCCAATTTTTTTTTTATGCTATTGTAAAAGGGGTAGTTTTCCTCATTTCCCTTTCAGAGGATTTGTCACTGATATATAGAAATGCCTTAGATTTATGGGTGTTGATTTTGTATCCTGCTACTTTGCTGAATTCATTTATGAGTTCTAGAAGTTTTCTGGTGGAATTTGTTGGGTCTTCTAGGTATAAAATCATATTGTCAGCAAATAATGATAATTTGAGTTCTACTTTACCTATCCTTATCCCTTTAATTTCTTTAATCTGTCTTATTGCTCTAGCTAGCATTTCAATTACTATCTTGATTAGAAGTGGTGAAAGAGGGCATCCGTAACTTATTCCAGTTTTTAGAGGGAATACTTTCAATTTTTCTCCATTTACAATAATGTTGGCCTGGGGATTAGCATATATAGCTTTTACGATGTTGAGATATGTTCCTGTTATCCCTAGTTTTTCTAGTGTTTTAAACATGATGGGGTGGTGTATTTTGTCAAATGCTTTTTTGCATCTATTGAGATAATCATATAGCTCTTATCTTTGAGTCTATTGATGTAATGAATTACATTTATTTATGTCCGTATGTTGAACCATCCTTGCATCCCCGGAATGAACCCAACTTGATTGTGGTGTATTATATTTTTTATATGTTTTTGTATCCATTTTGCCAGAATTTTATTGAGAATTATTGCATCAATGTTCATTAAAGATATGGGCCTGAAGTTTTCTTTTTTGATGTGTCTTTGCCTGGTTTGGGGATCAGGGTGATATTGACCTCATAGAATGAGTTTAGAAGTGCTCCCTCTTTTTCTATTTCTTGAAATAAATTGAAGAGTACTGGTATCAGTTCTTCTTTGAAGGTCTTGTAGAACTCGGCTGTGTATCCATCTAGTCCTGGACTTTTCTTGGTTGGTAGGCTTCTGATGGCATCTTCTATTTCATCGCTTGAAATTGGTCTGTTCAATTTATGTATATCATCCTGCTTAAGTTTGGGCAGATCATAAGACTCTAGAAATTTGTTGAAGCCTTCGGTGTTTTGTATTTTGTTGGAGTACAAGTTTTCAAAATAATTTCGAATTATCTCCTGTATTTCCGTAGTGTTTGTTGTGACATTTTCTTTTTCATTGCATATGTTAGTAATTTGAGTTTTCTCTATCCTTCTCTTTGTTAGCCTGGGTAGCCTGGGTAATTTCCTGTCTTCTACTGTTAGCCGCCGGAAAGGGATTGTAGCCTGGAACGGCAGCGCCGCGGGAAGGAGTCCGGAGACAGGATGGAGGAAAAAATTCTTTAATCTTTCTGTCTCTGTCTCTTGTAATTTCTAACACTACATACACACTCTCACAAGAAACCAACCACGTACTCTTACAAGAAACTACAATGTATCTATACAATAGCGATAACCCTGTCCTTTCACTCTCACAAGAAACCAAGCCACGTACTCTTACAAGAAACTACAATGTATCTATACAATAGCGATAACCCTGTCCTTTCTCTCTCTGGTCTCATCCCATGCGCCCGAGCAGGAATGGTGCTTGCTCGATCTCTGTCAAGTTTTATTTGTTTTTTCAAAGAACCAAACTTTTTGTTTTGTCAATTTTTTCAATTGTTTCTGTCCCATGAAGTCCCAAACAATGAAAGATTTTGTTTCAATTTCATTTGTTAGCTGGAACTCTCGAGTTTCTGCATACACAGCAGTCCTTTACCTGTTGAAATAATTGAAATTAATCATTTATTAAACAAATGAAGTTAATAACAAATAAGCAACCTCATGTCAAAACACCAAAATATCAGGTTATACAGCCCTAGTCATATTTTTTGCTAAAGAGAAGTCCCTGGGACACCTATAAAACAAAATTGAAGGTACCTTCACTTATTAAATTATTTACCCATTTTGAATACTCTTAAACTTAAATGAATTAGAGTTATTTGGATCCATATATATATATTCACAAATTTCAGCTCTGATTTTTTCTGTTTTAACAACATAAATTATCAAAATTTGCAGAGGTAGAGCATCTAGCTATAGCCCAGTCATTATCATTGAAGCATAAATATTCAATCTGTGATGATGAATAGGGAGTAATAATAGTAGCAGGGTGAATGCCAAATATTTTAGTAGAAGTTTTAAGTCCTTGAAGAATAAGTTTAGCCACCATGGAGGTATATGACTCAATTATGCTTTTAGGAGAGACAGGCAAATGTATCCATAATAAAGGCCCTTGTTGCCAAAATACTCCTGTCGGTGTATATTGTGAAGAAATAATAATCAATATCAGCGGTTGAGTTAAATCAAATCTGTCACAATGAGCTCCTTCTATGGCTTTTTCTACTACCTTTAAAGCTTTCCTAGCATCAGGAGTCAATGTTCGCGGTGAGGATGGATCAGGGGCCCCTCGAAGGATATCAAATAAAGGTTTTAATTGGCCAGTAGTGAGGTTTAGTGTAGGGCGAAGCCAATTAATGTCTCCCAGTAGTTTTTGGAAATCATTGAGGGTGGTTAAATGTTCTTTATTTATTAAAATTTTTTGGGGTCTAACAAAAGTATCCATGATTTTAAATCCTAAATATAATATGGGAGATCTGGTTTGAACTTTTTCTTCTGCTATATATAATCCGTATTTTTTAAAATTTTCTACCATGTCACTGAATATATTAAATAAGATTTTTTGATTAGGGTGGGCCAGTAAAATATCATCCATGTAATGTAGACACATGAGGTTTGGATATTTATTTTTAATGGGTTGGATAGCCTTGTCCACATATATTTGGCATATGGTGGGGCTATTAGCCATTCCCTGCGGCAAAACCTTCCATTGATATCTCTGATCAGGGCCATTATTGTTAATAGAAGGAACTGAAAAAGCAAACCTGGGGGCATCCAGAGGATGTAGGGGAATAGAAAAGAAGCAATCCTTTATATCAAGACTAATAACATGGAAATTTTTTGGAATAGCTATAGGATTCGGAAGTCCAGGTTGAGTAGGGCCCATGACTTGCATGGTTTTATTAATTTGTCTAAGATCATGTAATAATCGCCATTTTCCTGATTTTTTCTTGATCACAAATATGGGGGAATTCCAGGGAGAGGTGGAATGTTCTATATGTCCTGCTTTTAATTGTTCCTTAACTAGTAGGTGGGCCGCTTGTAATTTCTCTTTAGATAGGGGCCACTGAGGGACCCACACTGGCTTATCAGAAAGCCATGGTATTTTCAAAATTATTTTCTCAGTGGCCCCAAAGAAAAATGTCTTTTTCCTATATGATAATGATTTCTTTTAGGGTTAAGCTTGCCCTGTACTTTTTGATGATTTCCTTTAGGGTTAAGATTACCCTGTATGTTTTTACATTTAACACCTGCAGGTTTGGTTGCAAGGTGTACTCCCATTTGTTGTAAAATATCTCTTCCCCATAAAGTAACCGGTAGATTAGGTAAAACATAAGGCTGAAATGTGCCTTTATGTCCTTCATCATCCTCCCATTTTAAAATTACCGCACTTTTTTCTGGGAGGTTATTTATATCCCAAGCCTCTTAAACTGGTTGAAGCTTTTTGTAGAGGCCAGTGTTTGGGCCATTGACGTAAATTAATGATGGAAGAATCAGCTCCAGTATCTATAAGACCCTCCATTTCTATTCCTTGGATTCTTATTTTACACATAGGCCTCCTTGTACAGTCCCGAACCCAGCAAACCATGGGTTTCGAATCAGTGGAACAAAATCCTCTATTGTTCCTATTTAGAGGCATATTCATTTTAAATGAATTATGTAAATTTGGAAGGAGGAGCAGCTGAGCAATTCTATCTCCCTGATTAATAGAACTTATACTTTGGGGTGAGCTAAGCATTATTTTTATTTCCCCTTTATAGTCTGAGTTTATTACGCCTGGGGTCACTTGCAAACCTAATAAGCTTTCAGGACTTTGCCCGATAATAAGTCCTACAGTCCCTGAGGGAAGAGGTCCCCTGACTCCTGTGGGAATCAGTTGAACCCCCATTTCAGGTGTTAACACTATTCGGGCGGTGGAACAGAGGTCTAATCCTGCATTTCCTCCTGTTCCTCTGGCGAGGGAGTGGATGGGTAATAGGGATTGTGTCGGGGAAGCATCTGAGTGGATGCTTGAGGATACTCCTCCTCCAATGCCTCGTACATTTGTGGGCCCCGGGGCATTGGGCCCCGTGCCCTGTTTTTTGAATTCCTGAACAAAGGATTTCCATGGATGTCAAATTTTGAATAACATTTATTGGCCCAATGATTTACTTTCTTACACCTGGGGCAGCAACCTGGAGTACGGTATGAATTTGGTCTTATTTCTCTTTGGGGATTTTGCCTAGAATAGCCTGATTGATTATGATAATTTTGCCTAGAATATCCCGATTGATTATAATGTCTATGTTGAGCCCTTGTAAAATTTTGAGGGCAGCATCTCTCACAGCTGCTGCAATCACATTCCCTGTGACAAAGGCATCATTTACATCTTTACATAGTTGTATATATATATGGAAAGATCCTTTTTATTTTTCCATGGCCTGATGACTTCCTGGCAATATTTATTAGCATTTTCGTACGCTAATTGAATAACTAATGGCATAACTTGATCAATGTCTCCAAAAACTCTACCTGCAGTTCTCAAAAGTCTATCAGCAAATTCAGCATATGGTTCATTAGGTCCTTGAATTACTTTGGACAAGCTACCTTGTAGATCCCCAGGTCCTTGTACAGTTTTCCATGCCTTTAAGGCAGCTGCATTTATCTGAGCATATACTCCTGGGGTATAATGTTTTTGATCCTGTATGTCTGCGAATTGCCCTTCTCCTGTGAGCATTTCTATATTATGGTCTCCAAACCCCGCATCTGCATTTCTTTTAGCTGTTTCTATACAAAGTTCCTGAAATTGCGATCGCCAAACCAAGTATTGTCCCCCACTTAATGTTGCTTTACATAGACGTTTCCAGTCTGCGGGGGTTAAGCTAAAGGTGTTAAGGGACTCCAATATACTCAACGTGAAAGGAGCTTGGGGTCCATAAGTCATTACTGCCTCTTTGAGATTTTTTATTGTTTTGAAATCTATTGGCTGGTGGCCCCTCTGTCCATTTTCATATTCAAATACTGGCAGTTCCCAATGTATCTGTGAGTTACCCTCGAGAGCGCATAAGCGCTCAGAAAGACTTTTTATTTCTATTTCTAGGGTATGCAAACGTCTAGTGATACCCTTCATATTTTCTGTAATCGATTTCACCCATGGGGGAGTAGAGGACACAAGTTCCTCCACTTGATGATCCCTTATCTTGGTCTTCCTTAATTTCCTTTTATTCATTTTCTCAAAATCACCTTTAGTTAATTCCTCCTCACTACTACTACTCTCATTGGTCCTAACTGACTCAGTAACATCCTGAGTCCCAGGTTCAATTGAGACCATGTATCCTTGAAATATCTCTAATAAATCTTGAATAGCTTTAGCAGCTCGGATCTTTGTAATTTTGGGGACACTTCTAATACTCTCCTTACTGGTCTTAGTTGACTCAGCGGAATCTACGCTTTTATGATTGCCTTCACTGTTTTCTAAATCCTCCTCACTAACGACAGACTCATCCATATCAAAGAATTCATCAAGAGCCTCGTACACTTGGGTCTTAGTTATTTTCGAACCCATTTTAACCGCTCTGACTAGAGACTCCTGCGAGGTTTCTCAGTTCTTACCTGCCGTGCTGAATTCCCCGTACGGGCCACCAACTGTTAGCCACCGGAAAGGGATTGTAGCCTGGAACGGCAGCGCCGCGGGAAGGAGTCCGGAGACAGGATGGAGACGAAAAAATTCTTTAATCTTTCTGTCTCTGTCTCTTGTAATTTCTAACACTACATACACACTCTCACAAGAAACCAACCACGTACTCTTACAAGAAACTACAATGTATCTATACAATAGCGATAACCCTGTCCTTTCACTCTCACAAGAAACCAAGCCACGTACTCTTACAAGAAACTACAATGTATCTATACAATAGCGATAACCCTGTCCTTTCTCTCTCTGGTCTCATCCCATGCGCCCGAGCAGGAATGGTGCTTGCTCGATCTGCCGAGTCACTCCTCAAATCTCTCGAGATCTTGGGCCAAGTCCCGTGAGACTACGGAAGGCGACAATGCCCAAAAATGTCAATCTGCTGAGTCATTGCTCAAATCTCTCGAGATCCTGGGCCAAGTCCCGTGAGACTACGGAAGGCGACAATGCCCAAAAATGTCTATGGCCCATAGTCAACCGCAATCTTAGCTATCTCCCCAAACAGGGCTCCTGCTTCTACCAGTTTTTGTGTTGGATTGCTCTTCTTTTGCTAGAGCTTTGAGATGTAGTTTTAAGTTATTTACTTGTTGACTTTTTCTTTTTTTGAGGGATGAACTCAATGCAATGAACTTTCCTCTTAGAACTGCCTTCGTAGTGTCCCAGAGATTTCGATATGTTGTGTCTGTGTTCTCATTAACCTCTAATTTTTTTTTTATCTTTTCTTTGATGTTATCTGCAACCCATTGTTCATTCAGTAGCATATTATTCAGTCTCCAAGTGTTGGAGTAGCGTTTATTTCTTATTTTATCATTGATTTCTTATTTCATTCCATTATGGTCTGATAGAATGCAGGATAGTATCCCTACTTTTTTATATTTGCTCAGAGTTGTTTTGTGGCATAGTATATGGTCTATTTTATAGAAGGTTCCATGTGCTGCTGAGAATAAAGTGTATTTGCTTTTTGAAGGATGAAATATTCTATATAAGTCAGTTAAGTCTAAGTTGTTTATTGTATTTTTGTGTTCTATAGTTTCTTTGGTCAGCTTTTGTTTGGAAGATCTATCCAGTGGTGAAAGGGGGTGTGTTAAAGTCACCCAGAATTATTGTGTTGTGGTTAATTTGACTGTTAAACTTGAGGAGAGTTTGTTTGATGAACATGGATGCTCCATTGTTTGGGGCATATATATTTATAATTGTTATGTCGTGTTGGTGTATGGTTCCCTTGAGCAATATATAGTGTCCTCTTTGTCACTTTTGATTTTTTGATTGACTTTAGCTGAAGTTTATTTGATATGAGAATGGAAACCCCTGCTTGTTTCCTCTATCCATACGAGTGGTAGGATTTCTCCCAACCTTTTACCCTCAGCCTATGTATGTCTTTTCCTATGAGATGAGTCTCTTGAACGCAGCATATTGTTGGGTCTGTTTTTTTTCTGCTAGTCTATGTCTTTTGATTGGTGAGTTTAGGCCATTAACATTCAGAGTTATTATTGAGATGTGTTTTGTATTCCCAGACTTTTTGTTTATTTTTGGTATTTACCTTGACATGGTTTCTCTTCTGATTGTTTTTTCTTTTAATGTAATACCTCTCTCTGTTGATTTTGTCATGTTTTTTCTTTTCCTCTTCATGGAATATTTTGCCAACGATGTTCTGTAGTGCTGGCTTTCTACTTATAAATTCTTTTAACTTTTGTTTATCATGGAAGGTTTTTATTTCATTCTTGAATCTAAAGCCTAATTTTGCTGGGTATAAGATTCTTGGTTGGCATCTCTTTTCCTTCAGAACTTGGAATATATTGTTCCATGATCTCCTAGCTTTGAGTGTCTGAGTTGAAAAATCTTCTGTGATTCAAATTGGTCTCCCCCTATATGTGATCTGATTCCTCTCTTTTGCAGCCTTTAAAATTCTATCCTTGTTTTGTATGCTATGCATTTTCATTATAATGTGTCTTGGTGTAGATCTGTTGTAATTTTGTACATTTGGTGTCCTATAAGCCTCTTGTTTTTGGTTTTCCAATTCATTCTTCATGCTTGGGAAATTTTCTGATATTATCTCATTGAAGAGGTTGTGCATTCCTTTGGTTTGAAACTCTGTGCCTTCCTCTATCCTAATTACTCTTAGATTTGTTCTTTTGATGCTGTTCCATACTTCTTGGATGTTCTGTTCATGGTTTCTTACTATCTTCATTGTGTGGTCAACTTTATTTTCAAGATTATATACTTTGTCTTCATTGTCTGAAGTCCTTTCTTCCAGTTGATCTTGTCTGTTGGTGATGCCTTCAGTTTTTTTTTTTTTTTTTTTTTTTTTTAATTTGGCTAATTGTTTCCTTCATTTCAAGGATTTCTGACAGTTTTTTTTTTTTTTTTTTCCAGAGTTTCTCTCTCTTTTTTGAAGTAATCTTTTGCTACCTGTATTTGCTCTCTTATATCTTTATTGTAGTGCTCAATTTTTGCCTGTATGTGCTCATTTAGGTCATTCTTTGATTCACAGATCATTTCAATTATGAACCTTCTGAACTCCTTCTCTGACATTTCATCAACTTCGCTGAGCATGGGTTCTATTATTGTGGAATCCTTCTTCATTTGGGGTATTTTCCTCCCTTGTTTTTTCATGTTGTCTCTTTACCTTACTGTCTTGCAGTGTAGATATGAGTTATTACAGTTTCCCTGTATTCTTATAATACCCTTGAAGGTTGTCTGTGCCTCCCCTTAGTGCTAGACTATCAAAACCTGCGGCTGATCCTCAAAGTATGCTACCTGGGGCTGGGTCCACACTGCTTGGTTTGTGTTGAACTGGTTGAGTCTGAGTTCTTGTGGTGGTCTGGGGCTAACCACACTGCGGTGAAGGTCAGCAGGACTGCCCTGGAACCCCTGAAATCAAAGCAGAGTTGGCGGGTCTGTCCTTGCTGGTTCCTGCTCTGGGGTGGAGGTCAGCGAGGCTGGCTGGAGCCTGGTTGCACACCAGGAGGGGCGGGTCAGCGGGACTGACCTGGGGCTGATGGTGCTCCAGTGAAGTTCAGCGGGACTGCCCTGGGCCCTCCTGGGCTAAGGTAGAGTTGGCAGGTCTGCCCTTGCTGTCTCCTGCTCTGGGGTGGAGGTCAGCCCTAGCATGATATTTTAATGAAGGATGTTTACAACAAAGTTACAGTTCATCCTGTGCCACCTCTAGACCTGTTTGACCTGTGACAAATCTCTTGGCAAACCAGTTTTTCCTTTAGGATCAAATGAGATAGAAAAATTGAATGTACCTGGAATCTTTTCAAATTGCTCTATTAGTATGTTATTATCCACATTTTATGATAAAGTCTATGTTTATCTTTTAAAATTAAAAACTTTTATCATCCATTGCAATTTTAACCACAACAGAAAATAAAATTGACATTCTTTATTTAGAGTCCTCCTATAGTAAGTTTTATAGTAATCCTTCTTTCAAGTAATTGTTATTAAGGATATCAAGTAATTTCCATAATCTCTGATGTCACATTGCACCAAATAATTGGTGAGATATGACTTATTCACAAAATCCACTGATTAGAGATGAAAGAAACCAATAATAAGAGTTATAGTTAGTCAAACATAATACAAGGAAAAATGAGTGGCATAAACTGGCAGTTTCTCAACCAAGGTGCACATATGAATGACCACACACACACACACACACACACACACACACACACACACATATTAGGTATTTAATCTAGGAGGGGCACTTTACTACTGAGCCAAATCCTCAGCCCTTTTTATTTATTTATTTTTTTTAATTTTGAGAAAGGGTTTTGTTAAATTGCTTAGGGCATGACTACGTTGCTGAGGATGGCTTTGAACTTGTGATCATCTTGCCTCAGCCTCCTGAGTTGCTGAAATTACAGGCTTGTGCCACAGCATCTGGTTTACATTTAGCAATTCTTACAAGGTAGATTTAGTAGTGACAAACTCCCTCAATTTTTGTTTGTCTTGGTAAGTTTTTTTCAATACTGGGGATGGAACCCTGGATGTTCTTTCACTGAGATAGTTTGCCAGTCCCCTCAGTATTTATTTTGAGACAGGGTCTTGCTAATTTGCCAAGGCTGGCCTTAAATTTGCAATTCTTCTGTCTTGTACTCCCAAGTAGCTAGGATTATAGACATGTGCCATGGAACTCCTCTGTCTTATAAAGTCTTTATCTCCTTCTTATTTTCAAAGGACAGTTTTGCCAGCTATATTTTTGTTGTTAGATAAATTTTTTCTATAACATTTTGAATATATTTCATACTGTTTCCTTCTGTCCTGCAAGGTTTCTGCTGAAAAATCCACTAATAGACTTATTGGTGCTCAATGATGTATGACAAGTCACTTTTTTTTCTTTTTTTTTTTTTTAATTTATTTACTTATTCATAATGCAGAAGTGTATCATCTTTTTACATACAACTGCTTGTATACAAAGTATATAAGTAACATTCAGATCTTTAATCATGCATTTAGGATAGTGATATCCATCTCATTCAACCACGATTTTCCCCCCTTCTCCCCCCCTGCTCCCTCCCTTGCCCTCCCTTTCCTTAGACCATTCTAGTGTTCCTCTAATCCTATGTACCCCCATCCAATCACACTGTGAACTAAGATCGTTATATCAGAGAAAACATTCGGTATTTGGATTTTTGAGATTGACTAATTTCACTTAGCATTATATTCTCCAACTTCATCCATTTACCTGCAAATGCCATTATTTTATTCTCTCTTATTGCTGAGTAAAATTCCATTTTGTATATATACCACATTTTCTTTATCCACTCATCTACTGAGGGACATCTAGGTTGGTTCCACAACCTAGCTATTATGAATTGTGCTGCTATAAACATTGAAGTGGCTGTGTCACTGTAATATGCTGTTTTTAAGTCTTTTGGGAACAGACCCAGGAGTGGGATGGCTGGGTCATAGGGTGGTTCCATTCCCATTTTCCCAAGAAATCTCCATACTGCTTTCCATAGCGGTTGTACCATTTTGCAGTCCCACCAGCAATGTATGAGTGTGCCTTTTTCCCCACATCCTCTCCAACATTTATTGTTGTTTGTGTTCTTGATAGCTGCCATTCTGACTGGGGTGAAATGAAATCTTAGAGTAGTTTTGATTTACATTTCTCTAATTGCCAGAGAGGTTGAGCATTTTTTCATGTATTTTTTGATTGATTGTATATCTTCTTCTGAGAAGTGTCTTTTCAGTTCTTTAGCCCATTAATTGATTGGGTTATTTTCGTTTTTGGTGTAAAGTTTTTTGAGTTCTTTATATATTCTAGAAATTAGTGCTCTATCTGATGTGCATGTATTAAATATTTGTTCCCAATTAGTTGGTTTTCGGTTCACCTCACTGATTGTTTCTTTTGCTGAGAAGAAGCTTTTTAGCTTAAATCTATCCCATTTATTAATTCTTGGTAATAGTTCTTGCGCTACAGGATTCTTATTAAGGAACTTGGGGCCTAATCCGACATGTTGGAAATTGGAGCTTACTTTTTCTATTAGGCGTATTGTCTCAGATCTAATTCCTAGGTCCTTGATCCACTTTGAATTGAGTTTTGTGCATGGTGAGAGATACAAGTTTAATTTCATTTTGTTGCATATGGCTTTCCAGTTTTCCCAGCACCATTTGTTGAAGAGGCTATCCTTTCTCCACTGTACATTTTTGGCACCTTTGTCTAATATAAGATAACTGAAATTATATGTATTAGTCTCTGTGTCCTCAATTCTGTACCATTGGTCTACTGGTCTGTTTTGGTGCCAGTACCATGCTGTTTTTGTTACTATTGCTCTATAGTATAATTTAAAGTCTGGTATGGTGATGCCCCCTGCTTCACTTTTCTTGCTCAGGATTGCTTTGGCTATTCTGGGTCTCTTATTTTTCCAGATGAATTTCATGATTGCTTTTTCTATTTCTTTGAAAAATGACATTGGAATTTTGATTGGAATTGCATTAAATCTGTATAATGCCTTTGGTAGTATGGACATTTTGACAATATTGACTCTACCTATCCAAGAGCAAGGTAGGTCTTTCCATCTTCTGAGTTCTTCTATGATTTCTTTCTTTAGTGTTCTATAATTTTCTTTACAGAGGTCTTTCACCTCTTTTGTTAAGTTGATTCCCAGGTATTTTTTTTTTTTTTTTTGATGCTAGTGTAAATGGGGTCGTTTTCATCATTTCCCTTTCAGAGGCTTTGTCACTGATGTAAAAAAATGCCTTTGACTTATGGGTATTGATTTTGTATCCTGCTACTTTGCCAAATTCATTTACTAGTTGTAAAAGTTTTCTGGTAGAGTTTTTTTGGGTCTTCTAGGTAGATTATCATGTCATCAGCAAATAGTGCTAATTTGAGCTCTTCTTTTCCTATCTGGATCCCTTTAATTTCTTTCATCTGTCTAATTGCTCTGGCCAGAGTTTCCAGTACTATGTTAAATAGCAGTGGTGATAGGGGGCATCCCTGTCTTGTTCCAGATTTTGGAGGAAATGCTTTCAATTTTTCTCAATTTAAGATGATGTTAGCTCTGGGCCTTGCATAAATAGCTTTTATAATGTTGAGATATGTTCCTGATATTCCTAGTTTTTCTAGTGTTTTGAACATAAAGGGTGCTGTATTTTGTCAAATGCTTTTTCTGCATCTATTGAGACAATCATATGATTTTTATTTTTAAGTCTATTGATGTGATGTATTATGTTTATTGATTTCTGAATATTGAACCAGCCCTGCATCCCTGGAATAAAACCCACTTGATCGTGGTGCATTATCTTTTTGATATGTTTTTGTATCCGATTTGCCAGAATTTTGTTGAGAATTTTTGCATCTATGTTCATTAAAGATATTGGCCTGAAGTTTTCTTTTTTGGATGCATCTTTGCCTGGCTTTGGAATTAATGTAATATTGGCCTCATAGAAAGTCTGGAAGAGCTCCCTCTTTTTCTATTTCTTGAAATAGTTTGAAGAGCATTGGTATTAGTTCTTCTTTGAAAGTCTTGTAGAACTCGGCTGTAAACCCATCTGGTCCTGGACTTTTCCTTGTTGGTAGCTTTTTGATGACATCTTCTATTTCTTCGCTTGTAATTGATCTGTTTAAATTGTGTATAGCCTCCAGATCCAGTTTAGGCAAATCATATGACTCTAGAAATCTGTCAATGCATTCAGTATTTTCTATTTTATTAGAGTACAAGTTTTCAAAGTAATTTCTAATTATATTCTGTATATCTGACGTATTTGTTGTGATATTCCCTTTTTCATCACGAATGTTAGTAATTTGAGTTTTTTTTCTCTTCTTCTTTTTTTTTTAGCATCGCTAAGGGTCTGTCAATTTTGTTTATTTTTTAAAAGAACCAACTTTTTGTTTTGTCAATTCTTTGAATTGTTTCCTTACTCTCAATTTCATTAATTTCTGGTCTGATTTTAATTATTTCCTGTCTTCTGCTACTCTTGGTGTTAATTTGTTCTTCTTTTTCTAGTGCTTTGAGGTGTGATGTTAAGTCATTTATTTGTTGTTTTTTTTTTCCTTTTAAGGAATGAACTCAGTGCAATGAATTTTCCTCTTACTACTGCCTTGATAGTGTCCCAGAGATTTATATACGATGTATCTGTGTGTTCTCATTTACCTCTAGGAATTTTTTGATCTCCTCTTTGATGTCTTCTTCAACACCTTGTTCATTCAGTAGCATGTTGTTTAGCTTCCATTTGATGGAGTAGTTTTTCTTATTCCTTGTTTTGTCATTGATTTCCAATTTCATCCCTTTATGGTCCGATTGCATGTAGGGTAGTTTCTCTATTTTTTTTTTATATTTGCTGATAGTTTTCTTGTGACATAATATATGGTCTATTTTGGAGATAGAGCCATGTGCTGCTGAGAAAAAAGTGTATTTTTTACTGCGGGATGAAATATTCTATATATGTCCGTTAAGTCTGAGTTATTAATTGTTTTAAAGAGGCCTAAGGTTTCTTTGTTTAGCTTTTGTTTGGATGATCTATCTATTGGTGAGAGAGGTGTTTTGAAATCCCCTAGAATAACTAACTGTGTTGTGGTCAATTTCACTCTTGAACTTGAGAAGAGTTTGTTTGATGAATGTAGGTGCTCCATTATTTGGGGCATATAGATTTATGATTGTTATATCCTGTTGATGAATGGTTCCCTTAAGTAGTAAGAAATATCCATCTTTGTCCCTTTAGATTAGTTTTGGCTTGAAGTCTACCTTATTTGAAATGAGAATGGAAACCCCTGCTTGCTTCCGCAGGCCATGTGAGTGATAAGCCTTTTCCCAGCCTTTCACCTTCAGTCTATTGATGTCTTTTTCTATGAGGTATGTTTCTTGGAGAAAGCAAATTGTTGGGTCATTTCTTTTAATCCTTTCGGATAATCTGTGTCTTTTGAATGGCGAGTTTAGGCCGTTAACATTCAGGGTTATTATTGAGATGTGATTTTTATTCCCATCCCTTTTTATTTGTACTATGATCTTTAGCTTGATTTGGTTTCTCTTCTGGTTGGTATATCCCTTAGTTTAATATCTCCTTTTGTTGATTTTCATTGTTATTTTTCTCTTCTTCTTCATGAAAAATTTTGCCCAGGATGTTCAGAAGTGCTGGCTTTCGAGATGCAAAATCTTTTAACTTTTGCTTGTCGTGGAAGGTTTTTATTTCATCTTCGAATCTAAAGCTCAGTTTTGCTGGATATAAGATTCTTGGTTGACATCCCTTTTCTTTCAGAACTTGAAATATGCTATTCCAGGATCTTCTTGCTTTTACGGTCTGGGTAGAAAATTCGGAACATAGTCTGATTGGTTTCCCCCAGTATGTAATCTGCTTCCTTTCTCTTGTGGCTTTTAATATTCTCTCCTTGCTCAGTATATTAGGCATTTTCATTATAATGTGTCTTGGTGTGGATCTGTTGTGATTTTGTATGTTTGGTGTTTGGTAAGCCTCTTGAACTTGGTTTTCCCATTCATTCCTCAAGTTTGGAAATTTTTCTGTAATTATTTCATTAAATAAATTATTCATTCCTTTGGCTTGAAACTCTGCCCCCTCCTCTACCCCAATCACTCTTATGTGTGGTCTTTTTATGTTGTCCCATAATTCTTGGATTTTCTGTTCTTGGTTTCTTACCATTTTTGCTGTGTAATCTAGATTTTTCTCTAGGGTATGTATTTTGTCCTCATTGTCTGAAGTTCTTTCTTCAAAGTGATCTACTCTTTTGGTGATACTTTCGATTGAGCTTTTATTTTGGTTTATTGCTTCTTTCCGGAATTTCTGTTTGGTTTCTCTTTAGAGCCTCTATCTCCCTATTGAAGTAATCTTTTACTTCCTCCGTTTGTTTATGGAGTTCTTTGTCAAAATGATCTTTTGCCATCTGTACTTGCTCCCTCATCTCATTTTTGAGTTCATTCTTATATTTCGCAAGCATTTGGCAAATGTAATTTCTAAATTCCATCTCTGGTAATTCTCCAACTGTGCATGCCATGGAATCTACTGAGGAGGTATATTGATTTGTTTGTGTCACTTTCCTTCCCTGTTTCTTCATCTTGCTTGTATGTCTATTCTTCTTGCAATATGGGTCCTTGACTATTTTGATTTTACCTTAAAACCTTACGTTGCTCCTGTAGTACAATGCTATCAGATCCCCTTATATTTCCTTATACTTTGAAATCAGACACTTTCTCTTCAGAGAATCCCAGTTTGATCACACTGTACAGATTTAGTTAACCCAGATATTGTTTCCAATTTAGTCTGTAAGCTTCTAATGGGGCTTTATAGATTCAAGTAATGGATACAGAGGTGATATGTTTAGTAAGAGGGAAGTGAGTGAACTGACTTGTTCTTTCTTAGAAAGTATGAAAAGAGAGTTCTATGGAAGTGGTTTAGTATCAGCAGATGAGAGAGGAAATAGTGAATGATAAGGTGGAAAGACCAATTTATATATAAACCTAATTTATGCAGTGGTTGAGAGAAGAAATAAAGAAAGATGGAAAAGACGAAAAACAAAAAAAAAAAAAAAAAGGAAAAAAAAGAAAAAAAAAGTGACCAAGGAGTAGAAATTAGTATGAGAGAGAGTGAGTCTAGAAAATAGAGAATACACTATATATAACACCACTTTGCTATATATTTCAATTGTACTCATTCAAAAAAATCCCAATTTCTGCTTATAACTTGTTTTTGCCTTTGTTGAGTATGCAATGGCAGGGTGTAAATAGGGAAGATGAAGGAAGGAGAAAAAATACTAAAGTGATAAGGAAGAAAAGAAAGAAAGCAAAGAGGAGCGGAAGCAAACAAACACACTGTCAATCAAAACAAAACAAAACAAAACAACAACAACAACAACAAAACCCCAGAAACTAACAAACAACCCCCCCAAGAAACAGCAAAACAAACAAACAAAAACGTTGAAACCAGCAATAAGTCTCAAGCCAAATGGACCCTTGGAAGCCATTCTTATTTCCCTTCCAGATTAATCCAATTGACTGGGATCATGTCCAGTCAGCAATCCTATTAGTGGAGTCAAGGCTGCACCTTTGGCCTTTTGCAGAATGGCACAGTGGAAGAGTGGAGGGGGCTTATCCTCAGGATGGGCCCTGTGTTCAGCAGTAGGGAGCTGCCACTCTGGGCCCTGCAGGCCAGGCAAACTGGTGGCTGGATCTCTCCTTCCTGCCGGGCGGGCGGATGCCTATCTCTTGCTCTGGTTACAACTGGGCGGGTCGCACTGCTCCCAGTGAGTGGAGGAGGTGCTTCCCCAGGACTGGCCCTGCGCGCAGCAGCAGGGAGCTTCCACTCTGGGCCCTGCAGGCCAGGCAAACTGGCGGCTGGACCTCTCCTTCCTGTGGGGCGGGCGGATGCCTACCTCTTGCTCTGGTCACAGCTGGGTGGGTTGCGGGGAGTGGAGGAGGTGCTTCCCCAGGTCTGGCCCTGCATGCAGCAGGAGGGAGCTGCCACTCTGGACCCTGCAGGCCAGGCAAACTGGCGGCTTGATCTCTCCTTCCCGTGGGTGGGCAGATGCCTACCTCTTGCTCTGGTCACAGCTGGGCGGGTTGCGGGGAGTAGAGGAGGTGCTTCCCCAGGTCTCCACTTTTTTCTTATTGCTCTCAAAATTCGCTCTCTGTCCTTGACTTTTGAAAATTTGATTATAATGCATCTAACATGCTAGTATGGCATATACAGTTATCTACAGACTATGTAATAGAGCTGATGTTTAAAGCCCTCAACATGGAAAGTATGGCTTTCTCATCTTTTTGATTACTTGTAGATCTCTGAGGCCATGGCCCTTTCCTCAGGGTGTGTGGGATGGTGCCTCCCACAATGCTCAACACAAGTGGTGACCTTTTTCTCTGAAAGCAGTGTGATAGAATTTGTTTTTCAGGAACTGTAGTGCCATGTTCTCAAGTTGTGAGGGGATTCTTAATGGGCTTTCTCTACTTCCAACTACCTGCAGCAGTACCTTTACAAACAGTTTTGCCTCTGGTATATTCCAATGCCATCCAGACATGCAATAGAACTGCAGTTCCACAACTTCACCCTGGAAGCTCAGGGTGAGTGCACGTTTGACCACGTGGAGGTATATGAGACCAACATCTCAGAGACTCTCAGCCTCTTGGGTAATTTCTATGGGCAAAACAGTGTCCTGTCATCACCTTACACCATTAACTTGCTGTGCTCTTTAGTATCAGACTTCTGAACCATTTACTGGGCCTTTGGTACCAAAGAGGACACCTGTGGGTCATATAGTTTTTCTGCTAGGATGGAGAATTGTAGGAGTCCACAGTGGATCTGTAACATGGACAGGCTGTCTAGATGGCAGAAATGATAACAACTGGAGTATCTCCTTCTTCCTACCCTAGAGTTGGCCTGGTGAGCCTATCCAGATAGACATATATGTTGTTCTGAGCTATTAACACCACAGCCTTTCCTAACATCTGGGTGGGCATGGCCACTAGTAGGAGATGGTAGATGTCCTTAAAATTTAGAAAAACATGATCATTTTATTCTGCAACCAGGATTTCCAGAGGCTCCTTTGTGAGTTATGTGTGCTTTTCTTCATCCCAGCAATCAGCATCCTTCTCCTTGTCTGCTCTGTCTGCAGGAAGCAGAGTGACAGCACCACTCTTCCCTGGAACTGCTGTGTACTCTCTGGCCCTTCAACTGTAACAGGCCCCCTGACGCAGCTGACTTGAAATCTTGTGTCCTGAACCTGGCCTCCATCCTCTGCCTACACATTCTTCATTGCTTATCAAAGCAGGCAGGTAGTAAAAATAGGAAGTGTCCCTATAGCATGGGACTCTTCAAGTCTTCATGGAGGCCTTCAAGGAAGGGGGAGGGGCAAGAAAGAAAAGTGCTTAACCTCAAGCTAATTGGACCCTCCCTGCTCATTCCCTGTCCTTTTATTTGATCTAGCTATTCCAGGCAGCTGACCTAACTCTATAATATGCCACTGGACAACCTAAAATGTTTACCAAGTCTCTCACCAAATTTCTTATCTTCCGTCTCCTCTTTCCCATTTGCTTTTGTAAGTTATCTATCACTTACCCCCAAGCTTTTTCATTTAAGTAACAAAACTGTTTTAAGTGTCTACTGATAAGTCAGGCCCTGTTGTAAGCTCTGAGAATCCAGTTAGCTCTCTGCCTCTAGAACTCTGTGCTCTCAGTATGGAGACTACAAGAGGCTAGTCAGGTTCTTACCAGACTAGAGTCTTTCTTGTCTTTTGTCTCTGTCACTGTATAATCTCTGCCTTTTGTTCCTGGGAACAGGAGGACCCCTGGGTGTTTGCCTTTATTATTCAGCCTCTCTGTGCTTGGCTGAAGTCTCTCTCACTCTTCTTTTAACCCCCAAACTTTAGCCAGTTGCCAGAGAACACCATGAGTTACTCCCTGAAATTTCCTGGCATGGATTTCTTGGCCCTGGAACAATTATTTCCTCTTGGAGTCTGGAGGGAGCAGAGAAGGACCCCAGGGATTTGAAAGAAAACCTTGTGTCTCAGTTTAGACTTCTTTTGGATTCATCTTCTTTGAACCTTTTGGGCTTTATGATTTTAATCCATTTACTGCCAATGTTTAGGACATGTAAAGCCATTACTTCTTTAAATAATCTTTCTGCCATTTTTTCTTTCTCTCCTCCATTTTAAACACCCATAATGTTTAAAATGGTTCACTTGTTGGTGCCTTATGAGTCTAATTGCTTTCTTCACTCTTTTGTTTTCATTTGCTTTTCTTTTTAATTCTTTAATTACAAATTACCTGTCTTTGAATACATTGATTTCTTACTTCCTTCTGAATGAATCTGACGGTGGAATTCTCTAATAAAATTTCAGTTATGTTATTGTATCTTTCCATTCCAGAATTTGTTTTTTTAATAGTTTTTATCTCTATTTTGATATTCTAACTTTATTCATAAATTGTTTTTGCAAAGTCA
This sequence comes from Tamias sibiricus, assembly GCA_025594165.1. Taxonomy (NCBI): domain Eukaryota; kingdom Metazoa; phylum Chordata; class Mammalia; order Rodentia; family Sciuridae; genus Tamias; species Tamias sibiricus. The sequence continues at coordinate 107,324,594 of CM046667.1, forward strand.
CTTAGTTTTCTGCATGTGTTATCTTGCAGCTTACTGAGTTTCTTATTTGTCACAAAATTCAGATACCTCCATTTCTCTAGGATAAGTTACAGATATTTATTTTGCTCATTTATAAGTATCATATTTCCCTGAGAATATTGGCCTTGACAATGACTTCTTGGATATGACATCAAAGTAAGTCAACACAACAAAAGTGGGAAAGCTGGACTAAACCAAACTAAAAAGCATCTGCACAGCAAAAGAGATTGCAGAGTAAAAAGAGAACCTATGGAACAGGAGAAAACTTTATAAACTATTTATCTGATTAAGGTGTTAATATCCAACATACATAATAAACTCTTCCAACTCAGAGCAAATCAAACTAAAACAAATAACCTGGTTAAAATGGGTAAAGTATAAAGGATGTGAATAGAAATTTCAAATGATTACACTAATTGCTAATGGGCATAGGAAAATTCACTCAAAATGTGCTTATCATCAGGGAAATGCAAATCAAAACCACAATTAGATATCACCTCACAATGTTTATAATGCCTATTGTGAAAAAAGATACCAAGTGTTGATGAGGGTGTATATATACTGTTACTAGGAATGTAAACTGGCACAGTTACTATAAAAAAAATTATAGAAGTACCTCAAAACATAAAAAATAGAACTGCCATATAATCCCCAAATCCTATATATGGGTACATATCCAAAGTCTTGAAAATGGGGTCTTAAAAATATATTTGTATTTGTATCTTCACTGAAACATTATCTGTAATAACCAAGAATGTAAATAACTCAGATAACCATAGAAAAATAAATAAAGAAAATTTGGTATATACATACAATGAAATATGTCAGTCTAAAAAGTTAAGGAAAGCTTACCATTTACAACAATATGGATGAACCTGGAGGATATCATGTTAAGTGAAATCAGTCAGTAACAGGGCAAATAATATATGATTTCATTTATATTTGGAATATAAAATAGTCAAACTCATGGAAACAGGTTATAACAGTGGGTATAAGGGGTTGGGATGTAGGTGAAAATGGAGAGCTGTTAATAAAGTTTCAATCATATAAGATGAATAAGTTCTAGAGATCTGCTACATAACATGATACATGTACTTTGAAATAAAATATTGTTCACTTAAAATCTTGTTATAAGGGTACAAAAACAAACCTACAAAAATACATGATGACACATTTGGAGGTGATTTAAATGTGTATTACCCTGATTACAGTGATGATGTCATGACTGAGTGCATATGTCCAAACTTACAAAATTATATACCTTTTTAAAACTAAGAAAGTGCTGAACTGTTTTCAAAAGCAGTGGTGCAATTTTGTATTCCCATTAATAATGGATGACAGGAGAAGATGGCAGATTAGAAGAAGAATTCACTTAAATCTGGTGCAATTCCTTAGCACCAGATTTTAAAAGCAGGAAGCTGGCTCCACAATGAGGTGGGTTAACTCAGGGAAGTCATTTAAATTCAACTGGACAGTAAAAGAAACCATACAGACACAGAGTGTTGGAAACATTGAACATAATATAAAAATAATATATTAGAGATGTGCCAGCTTGGAACCCCATAAAAGCAAAATAGAAGACACCAGTAATAGCCACAAAGGAGCATCCATACTCCAAGGCTAATACTGGGCAATTCACATGCATACTGGTGAATATGAAAACTGTGGAGGTTTAGATTCTATATACTAAAAGTGGAATTTACAGGAAGCTCTGAGATTCAGACATCCAACAGATACCACCATCTTCCCAGCAACAGGTGGTGTGGAACAAATCTAAAATCCTACCAACAGAGTTCCAAAAGTCAAACCAGACTAAATTCTAACCACTGGAACTTCCAATAGAGAACTCTGCACCATTCCTGCTACTGGAAGATGAGAAGCTAAAAACTACTAGTAGTTTTTTAGCTTCTCATCTTCTGTCTGTAGTTCCTAGCCATAACAACTGGCAACTAGGCGAGGAACACAAAGACATTGGATTTAACAACACCAGCCATTGACCCAAGTATTAGAAAACTGAAAATAAATATAAAGAATTGAAATCCTTTGCTGCCAACAGTTTTGACCACCTCAGAGGAAATAAGTGTTGGATTCCAGGCAGGAGGCTGCGCCTCCCAGGCAGAAGGCCACACCTCCCCAGGTGCTTTGTAAAAAACTACGTTTCCCAAGATCCTCAGCATGACCAGCAAACCTGGCCAGCAGGTGCCCTGGCCACTACCTCCTGACCTCTGGTAGCCTATAGGGCAAGGACTCACTCCAGGGGGGCTTTCTGACCCTCACTCTATTTAAGCCACCCCTGGACTAAAATCGCTCTCTGTTCACGCTTGCCCCAGTTCCCGTCCATCCCCTATTTTCCCTTTTTCTCCCCTTTCCACACGTGGCCCCTAATAAACTTCCCTTTTATTAAAATGGCATTCCCTGCGTAAGAGACTTTTTGCCCAAATTCTAACAATAAGTCCTTTATTTCTCATTATGATTGTTTATCATTTAATCTTTATTTCTGTATTCCCCCTCTCACAATTTTTACTCTTTCTTATTTTAATTTTTTAAAATATCATTTTATTATATTTTTCCAGTCTCTGAAATTGCATGTGTAAATACAAAATATTGATATAGTCCTGTGCATCCTATTAGATCATACTGGAATAAAACTAGAAATCACCAAGAAAAACAAAAGAAACCACACAAAAACATGGAGACTGAACAGTACTCTTTTTTTTTTTTTTTTTTTTTTTTTTTTGTGGTACCGGGGATTGAACTCAGGGGTACTCGACCACTGGGCCACATCCCCAGCCCTTTTTTGTATTTTATTTAGAGACAGGGTCTCACTGAGTTGCTAAGTGCCTCGCCATTGCTGAGGCTGGCTTTGAACTCGCGATCCTCCTGCCTCAGCCTCCCAAAGTGCTGGGATTACAGGCGTGCGCCACCGCGCCCGGCTTCCTGAACAATACTCTTTTAAATTATTGATGGATTGCAGAACAAATGAGAAAAGAAATCAAGAGATTCTTAGAAACAAATTGAAAAGAGAGATAACATCAAAATCTCTGGGCTGTATGAAATAAGTTCTAAGAGTAAAATATGGCATTGTGTGCCTACGTTAACAAAAATAGATTTCAATAATAAGTGTGTGCTCCACATCAAGGCCTTAGAAAAGAAAGAACAAAATAATTCCTAAATCAGTAAAATACAAAAAATAAGATAAGTATTGAAATTAATGAAAATACACATAGGATCAATGCAAAAAAGAGTTGGTACTTTGAAAACATAAATAAGATTGATAAACCCTTTGCCTAACTAGCCCAAAGAAAGCAGGAGAAGACTTAAAACAACAATATTAGAGATAAGGGTTGGGGATATAGCTCAGTTGGTAGAGTGCTTGCCTTGCATGCACAAGGCCCTGGGTTTGATCCCCAGAACCGAAAAAAAAATTTTTTTTAGAGATAAAAAAGATAGCATCACAGATACTTCTGAAATTCACAGGATCATTAGAAACTATTTTGAAAATTTATACTCCAATAAACTGGAATATTCAGAAGACATTATAAAATTCTAGATAAAAAATGGCCTGCCCAAATTGAGCCAGGAAGAGATAGAAAATCTAAACAGACCTATAATCAAACATTGAAATCAAAACAGAAATTAAAAGTCTTCTAACAACAACAACAACAACAACAACAACAACAACAACAAAAAAGCCCAGGAGTGGATGGATTCTCAGCTAAGTTCTAATGGACCTTTAAAGAAGAACTAACACCAGTCTTTCTCAAATTATTTCATGAAGTTGAAAGTTAGGGAACACTCTCAAATACATTTTATGAATCTAGTTTAACCCTGATAACAAAACCAGACAAAGACCTATCAAGGAAAGAAACTATAGACCAATATCCCTGATGTACATTGATGCAAAAATCCTCAATAAAATATTAGTAGACCACATTCAAAAACACATCAAGATAATAATACACCATGATCAAGTGGATTTCATGCCAGGGATAAAATGTTGGCTCAACATATACAAATCAATAAATGTAATTTGCCACATAAATAGAATTAAAGTCAAGAATCTTATAATCATTACAATAGATGCAGAAAATGACTTTGAAAAAAATCCAGCACCCACTCATGTTAAAAACTCTGGAGAAACTATTGATAGAAGGAGCTTAGCTTAATATTATAAAGGCTATAGATGACAAATTCAAAGTCAGCATCATATTGAATGCAGAAAAAAACTATATCCTTTTCTCAAAATCAGAGTCATGATAAGGATATACACTTTCACCTCTTCTATTCACTATAGTTTCTCAAAACTCTCACCAGAGCAATCAGACAAGAGAAAGAAATTTAAGGGATAAAAATAGGAAAAGAAGAAGTGAAAATAACTCTGTTTCCTGATGACATGATCCTATATTTGGAAGACCCAAAACACTCCATAAGAAGATTTTATACAGCTGATAAATGAATTCAGCAAAGTAATAGGATACAAAAGCAATACTCATCTAGCTTTTTTATACTCCAACAGTAATTCTCAGAAAAAATCAGCAAAATCATTCCTTTCACAATAACATCAAAAATATTTTGGAATTAATCTATCCAAGGAGGTAAAATGACTCTACATTGAAAATTATAGAGCACTGAAGAAAGAAATTGAAGAAAATCTTAGAAGATGTAAAGATTTCTCATGCTCATGGATAAGCAGAATGAATATTGTCATCATGATCATATTATTAAAATCAATATTCTGATTCAATGCAATCCATATCAAAATACCAATAACATTCCTTAAATGACTATAAAAATGTCCTAAAATTCATTTGAAAGAATAATAGACTCAGAATAGTCAAAGAATTCATGAGCAAGAAGAGTGATACAGGAGACATCACAATGTGTGATCTCAAATTATACTACAGAGCTATGGTAACAAAACCAGCATGGTATTGGCACAAAAAAAGACATGAAGACCAGGTTGATAGAATAGAAGTCACAGAAACAATCCCACATAGTCGTACCCATCTGATACTTGACAAAGTTGTCAAAAATTTATTTTGAAGAAAAGATAGCCTTTTAAAGAAATGGTGCTGGAATAACTGGATATCAATATGTAGAAGATATCAATAACTGGATCTCAGTATTAGATCCATATTTCTCACCTGCACAGAAGTCAAATCAAAATTAATCACAGACTTAGAAATTAGATCAGAAATCTTTCAACTGCTACATGAAAACATGTGGTCAGCACTCCATCATATAGGCACAGGCATCAACTTCCCCTTTTGAGAAAACTCAATAAATAAAACTAAGAATCAACAAGTGGGATGCCATCAAATTAAAAAAAAAACTTTGGCACAGGAAATGAAATGATTAAGAGCATAAAGAGAGAGCCTATATAATGGGAGAAAATGTATGCCAGATCCTCCTCTGGCAGGGGATTATTATCCAGAATATGTAAAGAACTAAAACCCTAACAGCAAAAATATATGTATAACCCAATCAATAAAAGGCTAAAAGAACTAAACAGACATTTCTCATGAGAAGAAACATGTTGCCAACAAATATATGAAAAAATGTTGCTTATCCATAGCAATAAGGGAAATGCAAATCAAAACAAGATTACGATATCATCCCACTCCAGTCAGAATGACAATTATCAAGAACACAAATAAAAATAAATGCTGGCATGGATGTGGGTAAAAAGGTACACTTATACATTGTTGGTGGGACTGCAGATTACTACAACCACTCTACAAAGCAGTATGGAGATTCCTTAAAAACTAGGAATGGAACCACCAAATGATTCAAATTTACCACTCTTTGGTATTTATCCAAAAGAACAAAACTCATCATACTATAGCAACACAGCCACTTCAATATTTATAGTAGCACTATTCACAATACCATATTATGGAATCAGCCCAGATGCCTGTCCATAGATGAATGAATCAAGAAAATGTTGTCTATATACACAATGCGGTATATACTCACCATAGGGAATTTCATGTGTATGCATATGTAGAAAGTACCAATCAAAAATACATAAAAAAAACCATAAATAATTAGACAAGCAAAAGGCAGATCAATAGAGAATGGGGACAGGGTGGAGGAGAAGAAAAGGGGGGATAGGGATTGAAATAAAATTCTGTGCATATATGATTTGTCAAATTGAAATCAACTACTATGTATAACTATAATGCTTATACACACACACACACACACACACACATACTCAATGCAGTGTTACTTAGTCATAAAGAAGAATAAATTATGGCATGGTAAGTGGATGGAAATGGAGAACATCATGCTAAGTGAAATAAGCTAGACCCAGAAAATTAATTTTTAAATGTTTTCACTCACATGTGGAAGCTAGACCAAAATAAGAAAAAAAAAACATAGATAATCAGATAGCATAAAGATATGGAGAAGATCATTGGAGTAGGAGAAGGAGATTGAGAGGAAGGGAGGGAAGGGAGGAGGGACAGGAAAGAGGAAGAAAAGTGTAATGAATTTAACAATATCATGCTATGTGCATATATAAATGTACCACAGGGATTCTATTTTTATATTTATGTAGAAAGCACCAATAAAAAAAGGTAAGTGAGTGAAAGGAAGATCAATAGATGAAGATGAATAGGGCAAGGTAGGAGGAAAGAGGAAAGGGTGGGGAATGGGTATTCAAATGGAGTAAATCAAATTTCATGCATGCAATACTTTTTTTCAAAATGAATCTAACTACTATGAATAGCTATAATGCCCTAATTTTAAAAAAGGAAGAAAGCACACCCCTCCCCAAATAATGAATGACAGTTCAAAATTTGCTCTACATCCTGGTCAACATTTAGCAATATTAGTGTTTTTTTTATTTAAACATTTTTGTATTATTCAAAGTTAATTTTTTCATGTGCTTTTGGCCACTTACATATCTTAATTTTTCATGTATTTATTTAAGTGATGTTCCCATTCTGAACAGAATAGTTGGCTTTTTGTACTGCATAGTGGTTATCATTAAGTCCTTTGTATTTTATTTGCATATTTTAAATACAAATTCTTTATAGATTTAGGTTTGCCAATATTTCTACCATACCATGGTTTGCTGCTTTATTTATTAATGGCATCTTTCATAGAGCAAGGTGTTTTAATTTTTGATGAAATCTGATTGCTTAGTTTTCTTTATGGGTCTTACTATCTGTTATGTCCCATGAAATCACTGACCATTTCAATATATTGGATGTTATTCTCTTATGTATTTTTCCAGAATATTCATAATTACTTTTTACATTTTGGAATATTATCTGTTTATATCTAAGTTTTAATATCATATAAGGTATATTTTGAGTTCATTTTCACCATAAGTTTATCTGATTCTTCAAGCACAAAATCTGAAAAACAGATTTTCCTTTTCCCAATAAATTGTCATCTCTTTTATCAAAAATCAATTGACCACAAACGTATAGCTCTATTCTGTTTCCTCTATCTTATTTAAAAATTTTACTTGTCAATCCTTATGCCAACACACCAGTGTCTAGATTACTATAACTTTATTATGATCTTTAAAACCAGGAGTTTTCTTTTCCAAAATTGTTTTAACTACATTGGGTAATTTGCATGTTAATGTCTTATTGAAGCTTATTATTTATTGAAGAAAGCAAACAAACCATAAATGTATCACTTTGTAAATGAATTTTCAATGAAAGAACACACCCATATAACTAATGTTCAGATCTAGACATAATATTGCCTATGACTGAGAAGTCCCTCAATTATTTTAAAAATGCATTTCTAACTATTTAAACTTATGATAAAAATAAGTTGTCTAATTTTAAACAAGCAAGTAGTTATTAATTTTTCAAAGAATTTTATGAGATATAGAAGCCAAAATGACTCTGAAGAAATCACTTTGAAGAGCTGAGGGTCACTGTATTCCTTTTTGTAACAAAACTCAAGGTTGGTTCTCAAGTAAAAAGATTCCCAGATTGGCCTAAGACAAGTTAACAGGAGTGAAACAACTGATGGTTCTTGGAAAACCATGTCATGCTTGGTACAAGGATTTGCTAGGCTGGGGTTAGTGAAAGAAATTTGGAGGACAACTGTTATTTGTAGTTTGGTTCCTTTGTGCTGAACTCACCCACAGGAGCTTCATATACTATAATATATAATTAATATAAAATAATGAAATATATAATTACATATGAACATACATCATAACATTATATATATTTTTGCATATCTTTTTATTTTTTAAATTTTTTTATTCTAAGATGTTATAAATGACTGCAGAATGCATTACATTTCATATTACACATATAGAGCACTTTTTTACAAATCTCTGGTTGTATGCAAAGTATATTCACAACATTCGTGACTTCATACATGCACTTAGGGTAATGATATCCATCTCATTCTACCATCTTTTTTTTTTCTTGACCCTTTTGCCCCCTCTCATCCCCTCCCTCACCATTGGCCATTCTAATGTTCCTCTAATCCCCCTATGTTCCCCATCCCAACCCGACTGTGAATTGGCCTCCTTATATCAGAGAGAACATTTGGCATTTGGCTTTTTGGGATTGGCTAACTTCACTTATACACACAATGGAATATTACTCAGCAATAAGAGAGAATAAAATCATGGCATTTGCAGGAAAATGGATGGAGTTAGAGAATATAATGCTAAATGTTTTTGCATATCTTTTAATTTTTATTGTGATGTATACAACAGAAAATGTCATTTTAATCATTAAATGTATAATTGGGTAGCATTAATTACTTTCACAGTGTCTTGTAACAATCAGCACTGTTTCCAGAACTGTTTTAACTTCTAAACAGAAATTATGTAATCATTAGTTAATATCCATTCATCCTTCCTTTCTCCCTGCCCTTGCTGCATGTTAAATTTGTATATTCTAGATATTTTGCATAAAAGGAACAACAAAATATTTGCCTATCTGTCTGGTTTCTGTTGCTTAGAACATATTAAATGTTATCCATGTTCTAATATGAAAGCTTCATTACTTTTTATGGATGAGTAATATTCCATTGATTTTAAATATATACCACATTTTGACTACCTATTCATCTGTTGATGGACATTTGGGTGGTCTCCATCTTTTAGTCATTATGAATAAAGCTTCAGTGAATATTGTTGTATAAGTATTTATTCAAGCTTCTGTTTTCAATTGTTGGGGATGTGTTTCAATTCAGTTCAATTTTATTTATCAAATTCAGTTTCAATTTTTCAATTTCTAGGAGTAGGATTACTGAGTTATAATTCTACATTTTAGCTTTTTGTGGAACTACCAAACTTTTCCACACATCTGCATCAACTTTACATTACTGACAGCAATCCATGAGGATTCCAATTTCTTTACATCATGACTGCACTTGTTATTTCCCTTTTTAAAATTTCATCCATCCTAGTAGATATGGCATGATATTTCACTGTGGTTTTGAATAACATCTACCAATCTACAAACATAAATATCTCTCCATTTAATTATATTGTCTTCAATAACTCTCAACAATTTTGTAGTTGTCAGTTGAAAAGTATTGTAAATCCTTTGTTAAATTTATTACTAATCATTTTATTTATTTCTTACCTTTAAATTATATCTTAAAATTATTTTTGACTGAGAATAAAATTTGGTTTTGTATATTTCCTATCCTCTAATTTTGATAAGTTAACATTTATTTTTAGTTACTTAGAGGACTCTTTAGGATTGTCTACATTAACACTTACGCTATATGTGAGAGTTTTATTTCTGTTTTCATGTCTTTCATTTATTTTTTTTTTAATTTTGGATTACTTCACTAGTTATGACCTATTAAACATATTTATTAAAAATAGTGAACAGAGCACACTGGTCTTGCTCCTGGCCTTAAAAAGAAAATATTCAACATCACATCATTATGTGTGATGATATTTGTAAATTTTCATAGATGCCCTCTGTCTTCTTGAGAAGATTACCTTTTATACTTAGTTTGCTTATAACATTATCTTGAATTGGTATTGATTTTTGACAAATGCTTTTTCTGCATCTTTTGAGAAAATTATATATTTTTCCTGTTTATTTACTTCATGGTGAGTTATAATGATCATCAATAAACTTTGAATTTCTAGGATGAACCCACATTGCCATATATTGCATATACATTTACTTTGTTAATTTTTATTTCTGTACTTTGATTGTCATAGTTCATCAAAACTGGCCTCTGCTCTGTCAAATATGCTCATAGGGTTATTTATGGAGTAATTTGATATTATATTTTTCAATTCTAAAAATTACACTTGATTCATTTTAATACACTCTAATTTTCTAGTGAAATAATTCATTTTTTAGTATTCTTTAATTTTAAAGTAGTGGTTATTTCATTTTATTTTAAGAAATATAGTGAATTCCATGGATAAGAACCACCAAACTTTTTCACACGCCTGCATCAACTTTACATTCCCAATATGTATATCAAGTATGGGTTAGTTCTTTTTTTAAAATATTTTTAGTTGTAGAAGTTCACAATACCTTTATTTTGTTTATGTAGTTTTTTTTTTTGTGTGTGTGTGTGTGTGTGTGTGTGTATGTGTGTGGTCCTAGGGATCCAACCCAGTGCCTCACGTGTGGTTAGGCAAGAACTCTACCACTGAGCCACAACCCCAGCCCTATGGATCAGTTCTTCTTTTTTATTTATTTTCCTCTTGTGCTTTGATAACTTTCTTCTGTTTCTAACATGCTTTATTTTGTGTGTGTGTGTGTGTGTGTGTGTGGTGCTGGAGATCGAACCCAAAGCCTTGTGCATGTGCGGCAAGCACTCTACTAACTGAGCTATATCCCCAGCCCCTGATGTATTTTAATACTGCATTTTGCATGCAAAAATCGTAGAACTTTTGGATGGTATTATCCTCTTCTTAGAAGGATTTGACTTTCTTCTGGAAGGTATACTGTAAGGACAAACCACTTTAATTCATATCACACTGGTTTGTTTTTTATTTTTTCTTGTTCACAGAGCATAGCAATTTATAGGACTAAAGCCTGTGGTATTTATCATTCTTCCATGGTAGCCCTGAACATAAATTTTTCTCTCTCCAACTTAGGAAATGCCTGACTTTATGCTCTGTACTTTTATTTCTTACAAACTATTTTCTGACTAGTTTCTTGGAGTCCTAACCCAATTATTTGTAGCTTCAGAGCCAGAAAATTCATTGAGGCAGTATTATATACAGAATATTGCACTTACCTTTCTATGTTTCTTTGTCCTCTATGATCTTGGCCTCTCAGGTCTTGACCCCAAATCATAGTGTTCTTTTTGGTCTCCAAGTTCTGAGTGGCAAATTAGTAAATGTCCTGAGGGAAAAGTGGCTGGGAAGAGATGAATTGCCTCTAGTGTCTTCCTTTCCATAATTTTAGCTACTCAATTTCAGACTGCCTCCATTGTTTTTTATTCCCTCAATTTTTGTAGTTGCTTTAGTTAAATGGATTAGTATACTGAGATTTTATCCAAAAGCTTCAACAACATAATATATATATATATATATGTATATATATATATATATATACATGTATATAAATATATATATATATATATATATATATATATATATATATATATATATTCTTGGAGTGGTATGGCCATACATTTCTGCTTTAGACTATACTCTGATCTTTTGAAATTATAATCAACATCAATGAGAGAAATTTGTCTTAACAATTGGATGATATTTTTTAATCATATTCTTACAACTTTTAAAAAATTTGAAAGCACTGATGTTTTAAAATCTCTAATATCTTCATTACAAAATGTGATGTTGCAATTTCTTGGGATAATATAAATAGACTTTAATATTTTCATATCAGGTGTTTCAATGTATTGATAAATGTCATATTTTGTAGATTTCACATGCATTGTTAGAGCTGTCACCCTGAACCATGTTTAGATATTACAAAAGAGTAGATATTAGATATTATTTAAAGCAGCCACAAGCAGATTCATTATACATATATAAAGACAGTAAAATATTTAGAAAATTACCTCAATCTTCAGTTACACTGATAAATAAAATAAAGAAAAGTTCCAAAACTACTAAAATCAGAAATGACTGAAAGGACTAATGGTAGTAATCTACTGACCTTTATTGGTACAAACCAATAAAGAAATTTAAAAAAGGATTTTGAGGGAATCATATGAACAACTGCATGTCAGAAAATTAGATTACTTGGAAGAAATGGAACAATTCTTAGAAAGACACAGCTACTAAAATTCACTCAGGAAGATAAAGGATGATGCCTCAACATGAACCTATCAGAATGGTTTACATGTTATAAATAAGAAGAGTTAAAACAGAGATGTGGCATATTTTTAAAAATAAATTTCAACTAAGAGAACCAGGGTGGATTTAACAAAATTGGAAAAGAGGTGATCTGCAATGGATTTTGTTAGATTAAAGTGCATTTCAGGTGGTGGGACTAGATGTGAATAAAGGCATGACCACTGGAGCATATTGATGCTTAATGAACTGAGGACAGAATGGTTGGAGCATGGATGCATGGAGAGCTGTAGTTGGAAGTAAGATTTTTTAAATGTTTTTATAGTGCATCATATTACATGATGTTGGGGTTCATTTTGATGTTATTATATATGCATGAAATATAATTTACTCCACTTGAGTCCCCAGAACTTCCTCTTTCCCTTACTTCCTCCATACCCCTGCTTCCCTTCCTCTACTCTACTTTTTTCCCTTCCATTGATTTATAACTTCCTTAAAAATTAGTCATTTATACATATGCATAAAGGTGAAATTCACTATGTTATATTAATATACGTACATAGCATAACTTGGTCAATTTTTTTCCACCTTTCATCTGTTTTCTGGTCCCTCCTTCCTGCCTTTCAATTTCCTTTCTCTACTCCACTGATCTCCCTTTTGGAGTTATTGGATTAAGTAATTTAAATGCTAGCATTTCTTAGGGTTTTTTTTTGTCAAGGGAGAATAAAGATATATGTTTTTTTTTTGCAGGTAAATGGATGAAGTTGGAGAATATAATGCTAAGTGAAGTTAGCCAATCCCAAAAATCCAAATACCGAATGTTTTCTCTGCAAAGGAGGCTAGTTCACAGTGTTGTTGGATGGGGGTACATAAGAGGATTAGAGGAACACTAGAATGGTCAAAGGGAAGGGGGGGGGGGAAGGGAGGGAACAAGGCGGGAGGGAGAGGAGAAAAAGAAAAAAAAAGAAAAGGTGGTTGAATGAGATGGACATCATTATCCTAAATGCATGATTGAAGACCTGAATGGTACGAATATACTTTGTATACAAACAGTTGTATGTAAAAAGATGCTATATATGTGCACTATGAATTTTAATACATACTACATTATAAATAAAAAAGAAAGGAAAAAAATTGCATTAGTATGCACAACTATAATGCATGAATAAAAAATGTGGGTAAAATATGAAAAAAAAGATATATGCTTTTTATTTTAAACAAATCCTTCTGTAGGTAGTGTAAAGGATAGATTTAAGGGAATCAGACCAATTGAGAAACATTAAATTAGAATCAGTGAAGAGTAATTGAGTATGTGACATAACGCAATGGCAGCAAGAATGAAAGTTATCTTCTTCTGTATTTTTTCTCATTTTGCCTCATAAAATAATGCTTAATAAATTGCTTTCTCTGAGTATAAAATTCAATCTATGTCATCTAAAGAGTGATATGTCCAAATGAGTTTCATCTTATATAAGTATGTGGAAGAAGGCTTATTCCTGTTTACTCAGAGTTTAGCTTATAAGAAATAGCAAGAGGGAACAGAGATCCATTTATACATTGTTATTTTCAACTTTGGGGCTTTGATTGTGATACATCTGAAAATGACTAATGGATTAAAAATAAGAATCGTTTGAATACCCTGTGCATAATCATATATGCATGAAATATAATTTACATTTTTGACCAAAAGTTTAGTAATATGCTTGTCTAGTAGTGAAAGTTATTAGTTATTGATTTATTTATTGAATTACTAAATATATAAATTTATCTAGAGACAAATAATTTATAATTATGGTAACTTCATGTTCCAGAGTTTTTAAAGCTATTCCAAGAGAGGAGGCCAAAGACCAAAACAACCTTTTCAATTTGCTTAGGACCATTGCATATCTGGGCCTTCCTTCTGAAAAATTTTAATAACTAATACTTCTGAGCACAGACCATAAAGACTCAACAAATAGACTGATTTAAGGATTCAGTGTATAGAAAGCAGGGGCAACATTTTATGCTTTAAACCTAAAGCCCATAATCCAAAAACTATCAGAGCAGGAATAGTTCTTCCCCTTTATTGTGGACACAGGATCCACAAATACAACTAAAAATGATCAAAATATATGAATGAATACGTGTGCTACAACTACTCTAGGTGAACAAATATGTGTCCTAAATCACCAGAAGTACTTACTTAGCCCAGTTAGAATCCAGTGATGATAGAGTTTAGAGTTAATAAACCTCAAGAGAGAAAAACCATACAGGTATCTAGACAATTGTTGGGCATTTATTGTTTTTTTTTTTTTTTTTTTTTGCTGATTATTTTAGTTTTTTATGATTGGCAAATGCTAAAATAATTGATACTGGAGAGAATACAACATCTTAAGTACTATGTAGAAATTTTTCTTCAGCCTTACATTTGACAATACTTTTGATTGAAATCAACTGATGATAAATAAGAAAATTAATGCCTCTATTTTGATTCTGAAGAATCTTATTATTATTTAAAGTGTAAATATTATAGTCATTTGCAATACCATCCATAGTTAGCTCTAAATATTAAAAAATGTATTTCAGCACATATGCCAAATATTCATGTTTGGGTCTGTGCGGGAAAACAAAAAAATGAAATGAGGGAGAGAGGAGAATAAGAATTCAAGACATATTCACTGATGGCCACTAACAGCAAAGTTAATTCCTAAGCAATATGATACAGGAGATGTGTTTCAGATCTGCAGAGCAGAATAAAAGCATTTTTCAAAAGTCCAACATTTGTATTTCCAGAATGAAGTGCAAGTATTAATGTCCTCAATGAGTATTCACTCTTCTCAGTACTAAGACTTCTCATTTTCTGCTGCTCTAGCTGATAGTTTTCACATTCTTACTCAACTGGCATACTAATAAACAAAGTATTATATGGTCTTCCTTCCAAAGGGTTTTTACTGACATGCCAACATGAATTTTCATTATTTGTTTTTTATACATTTTTTCAGTTGTAGGTGGATACAATACCTTTATTTTATTTATGTGGTGCTGAGGATCACCCAAGACCTCACACATGCAGATGCTGAAATGCTCACTCTATTGCTGAGCCATAGCCCCAGACCCTTCATTATTGTTTTTATTACACAAATGGAACACACCTTTGGTCCTCTTTCCTTATATTTAAGTTGATAGGAAAAACTTCAACTGTCTGAATACAGATTTTCATAAAGCCTTTATAATCAGAGGTTATGAAAGTAAGTTTAACCTTAACACTATCATTGGAGGGAAGAAAGAATGAAGCTGCTTTATGTATGAAAAATAAGGTGTACTCAGAAACATGGAGGACATGGAGGTAAAGGAAGAAGGGAAGGAAGAAGGGAAGGCAGGAAGGAACGAAGGAAGGAAGGGAGGGAGGGAGGAATGGAGAGAGAGAGGGCGGGGGGGGGGAGGGAATATAACTTTGAAACTGTCAAAACTGACAGGGTTGAAAAGGACAAGGTACTGAACATAAAATTGCACTTTTGTCTGCCTTTGGCAGGAGTATATAGTAGTCAATGAGAAGGATTTCACTACAGGAGGCAAATTGCTTGTGGATTCTGAAAATTACAGAGTACTTTTTAAAACATTGAACATATCCCTGATTACATGTTTTTAAGTATGCAATTTGGTACTTCTTGGGGAAAGTTTTGCATTACATAAATTTGTGTTTCAGAGACTTCTTCCATTCTGGGTATACGCTGAATAGCTGAGTAGGAGGTGACATAGCTTTTATATCAATCATTATGCAAACCTGCCTTTGGCTTTGCCTCAGGTTTAAAATATTCTTGTCTGTAAAAATTATTATAGTTAGAGAAGTAACATTTGCCTAAATCAATGTTCTTCCTCTCAAGTCAACCTGCATTCTCCATTAATGTCATGCTTTCTATGAAAGTCAAAGGAAGCAAATGGAGGTTAGATTATTAAATATGACAAATTTTCTGTATATTTCCTGTAATTCCAGAGCTATAAGAATCCTAGGCCTACTAAGGTATAGAGCTTGAGGCAACTTTTCTAAGAACCCACACTGAATTAGTGACAAAAATAGGATTAGACACCAAGTCATATTGCTACTATGCTATGGCATTATACAAAAGCTGTCTATAAAACTGCAAAGCGAAGGACACTTTCAATTACTTTCAGTCAAACAGCATTCATTATATCTCTCATAGTTCCCTAACTTGCTATGTCATCTCTGCCACCCACTCCTAGATCCCATCATGTTCTGATTCAAAATTTGTCTCTTTTGTGAAACCTGACTTACTTTACTGTCCAGCCCACACTGATCACAAATTTACACCTCTGGCTTTCAACACAATTTTCAAACTTTAATTTTATATGTGTGTTTATGCCCTTAATCATATATTACTTTGGATTTATTCTTGATTACTTCATGGGGCTTATTTTGTCCCTTCAACTTAATTGCAAGCTTTTTGAAAAACAAGAGCCATGTATCCTGCTTGCTTAATAACAACTCCAAATTCTTTCTCAACCACCCACATACAACCTTACTCAGAACAGACAATTGATATATCTTTTTATTATAACTAGAGTTTTAAGTGAATCATAGGCAAAAACACTTTAAAATGTGCAATTCTCTATTTTTTTCAAAATCTATACAATAACCCCGCATTACATTTTAAGTAGAAAATTGTATACCATTAAAAACAGAAAGGCCCACACTTTGTTTTCTTTAATGATTCCTTTTCCTCACCAATTCAGCTAGCACTATTATTCTAATGCTTTCTAAAACTGGCATTCCCTTGGGAATTTTCACCCAATTCATGTACATGTATATATACTATCCTCAACCTTCAATAGTTCCACTTATAATTTTTTAACTTTACAATGGTGCAAAAGCCACACATATTTGGTAGAAACGGTATTTCAAATTTTGAATTTTGACCTTTCTTTTTTTTCAATGTTTATTTATTTGTTTTAGTTGTACACAATGCAATGCATTTATGTTTACGTGGTTCTGAGGATGGAACCCGGGCCACGCACATGCTAGTCAAGCGCTCTACCGCTGAGCCACAACTCCTGCCCTTGACCTTTCTTGAGCTAGCAGTTTATGGTACTAGAACTCTCATGCGTTGTTAGACAATAGCCTTGAGCCTCAGCTCCCAGTAGGCCACATATTATGAGGATGAACCAAAGATAATTTACAGTGTAATGTATTGCCAGCATCTTTCAGACAGTGTAGTTTTGTTTTTGGTAGACCATCATGTCTACAAAATGACAATCTGTGTGTGTACATGTGATATTCCACATTTTATTACAAAATAGTCTTTGTGATAGATGATTTTGACCATTTGTAGGCTGATACTAAGCACATTTAAGTAACATATTTAAGGTAGGTTAGGCTAAGCTGTGATACTCCGTATGTTATATGTGTATCAAGTGCCTTTTCAACTTACAATATTTCGACTTACGATGGCTTTATTAGGATATAACCCAATAAGGAGTGAAGGAGCATTTTCATTATCTGGCCCATGATCTGTCAGGCTCTCTTCAACTCTTTGTCTTAAATCTATCCCTTTAAAATGTTCATTCAATCACCCAACAAATATTTATCAAGGACTGGTAAGTTCTAGGTCTTGTGTACACATTGGAAATGAAGCAGATAAGGTAACCCAATGAATCTTAATGGGAGAGATGCAGAGCAAACAGATAAACAAATTAATAAATCTGAAATTTCTAATGGAGAAAGAAAAATTATAGATTCAGAATTAGAGCCCAAGAACCAGAAGAGGTTTTAGTGAATTTCAAGTCTCTTTCATATTTCTCTTTTTTAAAATACTTTTTTTAGTTGTCTATGGACCTTTATTTTATTTATTTATATGTGGTGCTTAGAATTGAACCAAGGGCCTCACATGTGCTAGGCAAGTGTTCTGCCACTGAGCCACAATCCCAGCCCTCATATTTCTCTTTTAAAGGGCAGAAGAAAATGTTACTTTCTTAAAATTATACGTCCTGGCCTAGACTTGATGAAGGCATTGGACCTTAAACAAGTATTTTACTTACACATAATCCTGTTGCTCATACACTTGGTGGTTCATAATCTCCTATGAGACAAAGCATAAGTATTAATTTAAAAGCAATATTTCCTGGATCTGTATTAGATTCTAGAGAGAGAGTGGTGAAAATGTAATTCCAAACCATTAAAAATGGCAAATGCAACTCATGCTAAAGAGGAAGATTCTTGATAGAGGTTTATCTATTTTACTAACACTTTCAGAGAAACAGCTTTTGAGTTTGTTGATTCTTTTTTGTCACTATTAATACTGTTTTCTTATCTATTATATATTTATTCTTTTCTTTTTTATTTGTTCTTTTCAGATATACATGACAGTAGAGTATATTTTGACATATTTATACAAGCATGGAGTATAATTTATTCTAATTAGGATCCCAGTCTTTTGGTTGTACTTGATGTGGAGATTTTATTGTAGTGTATTCCTATACCTACATAGGAAAATTGTGTCTGATTCATTCTTTTCCAGTTCATTGAGTTGACTCTGTTGAACTTTTTCAAACATCTTAATTTGATTACTAATGCAAATTTCATTCTTTTTTTTGGGCGGGGAGGACACTGAGGATTGAACTCAGGGGCACTCAGCCACTGAGGCACATCCCTAGCCCTATTTTGTATTTTATTTAAAGACAGGGTCTCACTGAGTTGCTTAGAGCCTTGCCGTTGCTGAGGCTGGTTTTGAAGTCACAATCCTCCTGCCTCAGTCTCCTAAACCACTGGGATTATAGGTGTACACCACCATGCCTGGCCAAATTTCATTCTTAAGATCCTAAATTAGAATAAACAATTTTAAGAATATAAGTTTATGTGCCAGTTTAGCTTTATCTACAATCTTAAATGTAGTGTTTTATTGTTATTCATTTACAGATATTTCAGTTTCTATTATGTCTTATTTGAATCATAAATTATGTAGAATTTTTTGTCTTGTATTTATATATGTATAGGGATTGGTTTCTATGTTCTTATTGATGTCTAACTTTATCATATAGTTATCAGCAGATGTGTACTATGTATTTTATTTTTAGACTTTCTTTGGGATCTATATATACATGGTTGAAACTGTTACATGAATTCTTATAGGTGCAGATATGTTTTCCAGATAAACCTTGTTAGCTATGTTTTCATTTCCTTATTTGTGGCTTGTCCATAAAAACTATCAATTTCTGGAGAGGGGCTTGATTGAAAATCTCCCAGTTATAATTATAGATTTGTCTATTTTCCTTTGTGTTTCTCTGTGTTTTGAGCTTACATTACTATCACAGTCTATTACATTTTCTTATATCTTGATTTTTTTCATATGATTTCTTCATTTCTTAAAGCACAAATTTGAGAACATTGTTCTTCTGCACAGAATTCATCAATGGTGTGCTATGTGCCATTATACCACTCTTGAATTCTTTTGTGTGATTTCCATGTTTAGGTTCGATTCTATATCCCCATCCTTATTTTTCCAATGTTACTTCTCATGAAATTTCTGTATGATTTGATGTTTCCTGACACCAATCTCATCCTTACTCAATATTGCTCTTACATGTAGGGATGCTTTTCTCCTTCATTTATAATTTCTAACTATTCCTTAAGGACGTTTTTTTTTTTTTTTTTCCACCAAACCTTTATTTTTACTCTAACCTGTACTTATCACTCCCTTCTCAGACTCTCAGAGAACTAAAGTCTAAAGGATATTTGATCATCCTGTATTCTTAATTAGACTAGAATCATTAAGGGAAAAGCTCAATTGTATTTATTACAGATAAAGCACATAGCAGGAATGTCATCCATTTATGTTGCTTTATAGTTGTATTGGTACTATATTCTAAATGGAGAAGTTGATGTTGATCTGCAATCTAAGTAAAGTAGAAACCAAGACCAAATATACAGTGATTTGAAAGACACGGCATGGTAACTTAGTTGGGTTTAGGTAGGAAAACCCAGTTAATCTTATTTTTAGTGGATAGAATTTCTCTTATTATCAGTGTATTAATTTTAGGGCAATGAAATGAAAGCTTTTGCCACTTTAATAAAAGAGGCTGAAAGGAATAGCAAGACAATCCCAGCTGCTAAGCCATATGTGAAACATATTTAAAGACTGTAGATATTATATTTCCTATTTACAATTTCTGATTATATTTGACCTGGGTCCAAACCAAGAATAAAGTGATAAGAAAGGATAGTTATTTGCCCTTCTTTTAATGAAAAATACCGAACAGATTTAGGTGGAATTTCCAAAATTTAGTTGTTGGTTCAATTTGTTTCCTGACACTTCATTACATGCGTCTGTACACATGGACATTTTTCTTTATCACAATCCCAATCAATGTCTTACTAAGTTATGGTATTCTTTGGGCTGGGGTTGTGGCTCAGCAGTAGAGTGCTCATCTACTACGTGCAATGCCCTGGGTTCAATCCTCAACACCACATAAAAATAAATAAATAAAATAAATGTATTATGCCCAACTACATCCAAAAAAATAAAGTAAAAAAAAATATTTTAAAAAAGATATGGTATTCTTTGTAAATCACAGGAAGAATACCTCACTATTCTTTTTTCATAGATTTATTTGGAAGATCTCAACTATATAGCAAAGAAGTTCATCCACTAATAAACCATAATGTGGGCTATGCCATTATAGTCAATGTTTCATTATCTGAGACATTTCACAGAAAATCTTACTGACAACTATTTAAAAGATTCTAACTGATGTAAACATGGTTTTAATATATTTTATACAATCACCTATTTTTACTGAATCCTAGAATATTAGGTGTGTAATTCAACTTGTACACTAATCGGGGTCCTTTTTGTGTGTTTATTCCAAGAGATGATTGATTTGAGGGAAAGGTTATTTATTCTCTGCTCCATATTTCCATGTGGAAGCCTTTCCCTAGTGTAATCCTCCTGACCTTTGCCATAATCAAAGGAGTGGTGGATTAACTCATTGCTGAGCCTGAGAGTTAAACTAAATGAATATACTTTTTTTTTAATTCAGCGTATTTTTTGTTATTTATTTATTTATTCATAATGCGCAAGCATATCATCTTTTTACATACAACTGCTTGTATACAAAGTATATAAGTACCACTCAGATCTTTAATCATGCATTTAGGATAGTGATATCCATCTCATTCAACCACCATTTTTCCCCCCTTCTCCCTGCCTGCTCCCTCCCTTGCCCTCCCTTTCCTTTGACCATTCTAGTGTTCCTCTAATCATATGTACCCCCATCCAATCACACTGTGAACTAACCTCCTTATATCAGCGAAAATATTTGGTATTTGGATTTTTGAGATTGACTAATTTCACTTAGCATTATATTCTGCAACTTCATCCATTTACCTGCAAATGCCATTATTTTATTCTCTCTTATTGCTGAGTAAAATTCCATTTTGTATATATACCGCATTTTCTTTATCCACTCATCTACTGAGGGACATCTAGGTTGGTTCCACAACCTAGCTATTATGAATTGTGCTGCTATAAACATTGAAGTGGCTGTGTCACTGTAATATGCTGTTTTTAAGTCTTTTGGGAACAGAACCAGGAGTGGGATGGCTGGGTCATAGGGTGGTTCCATTCCCATTTTCCCAAGAAATCTCCATACTGCTTTCCATAGCGGTTGCACCATTTTGCAGTCCCACCAGCAATGTATGAGTGTGCCTTTTTCCCCACATCCTCTCCAACATTTATTGTTGTTTGTATTCTTGATAGCTGCCATTCTGACTGGGGTGAAATGAAATCTTAGAGTAGTTTTTATTTGCATTTCTCTAATTGCCAGAGAGGTTGAGCATTTTTTCATGTATTTGTTGATTGATTGTATATCGTCTTCTGAGAAGTGTCTTTTCAGTTCTTTAGCCCATTTATTGATTGGGTTATTTTCGTTGTTGGTGTAAAGTTTTTTGAGTTCTTTATATATTCTAGAAATTAGTGCTCAATCTGATGTGCATGTATTAAATATTTGTTCCCAATTAGTTGGCTCTCGGTTCACCTCACTGATTGTTTCTTTTGCTGAGAAGAAGCTTTTTAGCTTAAATCTATCCCATTCATTAATTCTTGGTAATAGTTCTTGCACTACAGGATTCTTATTAAGGAACTTGGGGCCTAATCCGACATGTTGGAAATTGGAGCTTACTTTTTCTATTAGGCGTATTGTCTCAGATCTAATTCCTAGGTCCTTGATCCACTTTGAATTGAGTTTTGTGCATGGTGAGAGATACAAGTTTAATTTCATTTTGTTGCATATGGCTTTCCAGTTTTCCCAGCACCATTTGTTGAAGAGGCTATCCTTTCTCCACTGTACATTTTTGGCACCTTTGTCTAATATAAGATAACTGAAATTATGTGTATTAGTCTCTGTGTCCTCAATTCTGTACCATTGGTCCACCCTCCTGTTTTGGTGCCAATACCATGCTGTTTTAGTTACTATTGCTCTATAGTATAATTTAAAGTCCGGTATGGTGATGCCCCTTGCTTCACTTTTCTTGCTCAGGATTGCTTTGGCTATTCTGGGTCTCTTATTTTTCCAGATGAATTTCATGATTGCTTTTTCTATTTCTTTGAAAAATGTCATTGGAATTTTGATTGGAATTGCATTAAATCTGTCTAATGCCTTTGGTAGTATGGACATTTTGACAATATTAACTCTACCTATCCAAGAGCAAGGTAGGTCTTTCCATCTTCTGAGTTCTTCTATGATTTCTTTCTTTAGTGTCCTATAATTTTCTTTATAGAGGTCTTTCACCTCTTTTGTTAAGTTGATTCCCAGGTATTTTATTTTTTTGATTCTATTGAAAATGGGGTCGTTTTCATCATTTCCCTTTCAGAGCTTTGTCACTGATGTATAAAAATGCCTTTGACTTATG
The DNA here is from genome assembly GCA_025594165.1 of Tamias sibiricus. Taxonomy (NCBI): domain Eukaryota; kingdom Metazoa; phylum Chordata; class Mammalia; order Rodentia; family Sciuridae; genus Tamias; species Tamias sibiricus. The sequence goes on from CM046667.1 coordinate 107,347,753, forward strand.
GGTATTGATTTTGTATCCTGCTACTTTGCCGAATTCATTTACTAGTTGTAAAAGTTTTCTGGTAGAGTTTTTTGGGTCTTCTAGGTAGATTATCATGTCATCAGCAAATAGTGCTAATTTGAGCTCTTCTTTTCCTATCTGGATCCCTTTAATTTCTTTCATCTGTCTAATTGCTCTGGCCAGAGTTTCCAGTACTATGTTAAATAGCAGTGGTGAAAGGGGGCATCCCTGTCTTGTTCCAGTTTTTAGAGGAAATGCTTTCAATTTTTCTCCATTTAAGATAATGTTAGCTCTGGGTCTTGCATAAATAGCTTTTATAATGTTTAGATATGTTCCTGATATTCCTAGTTTTTCTAGTGTTTTGAGCATAAAGGGGTGGTGTATTTTGTCAAATGCTTTTTCTGCACCTATTGAGACAATCATATGATTTTTATCTTTAAGTCTATTGATGTGATGTATTATGTTTATTGATTTCCGAATATTGAACCAGCCTTGCATCCCTGGAATAAACCCCACTTGATCGTGGTGCACTATCTTTTTGATATGTTTTTGTATCCGATTTGCCATAATTTTGTTGAGGATTTTTGCATCTATGTTCATTAAAGATATTGGCCTGAAGTTTTCTTTTTTGGATGCGTCTTTGCCTGCCTTTGGAATTAATGTAATATTGGCCTCATAGAAAGAGTCTGGAAGAGCTCCCTCTTTTTCTATTTCTTGAAATAGTTTGAAGAGCATTGGTATTAGTTCTTCTTTGAAGGTCTTGTAGAACTCGGCTGTAAACCCATCAGGTCCTGGACTTTTCCTTGTTGGTAGCTTTTTGATGACATCTTCTATTTCTTCACTTGTAATTGATCTGTTTAAGTTGTGTATAGCCTCCAAATCCAGTTTAGGCAAATCATATGACTCTAGAAATCTGTCTATGCTTTCAGTATTTTCTATTTTATTAGAGTACAAGTTTTCAAAGTAATTTCTAATTATATTCTGTATATCTGAGGTGTTTGTTTTGATATTCCCTTTTTCATCACGAATGTTAGTAATTTGAGTTTTTTCTCTTCTTCTTTTCGTTAGCATCGCTAAGGGTCTGTCAATTTTGTTTATTTTTTTTTAAAGAACCAACTTTTAGTTTTGTCAATTCTTTGAATTGTTTCCTTAGTCTCAATTTCATTAATTTATGCTCTAATTTTAATTATTTCCTGTCTTCTGCTGCTCTTGGTGTTGATCTGTTCTTCTTTTTCTAGTGCTTTGAGGTGTGATGTTAAGTCATTTATTTTTGTTTTTTTTTTTTTTTTTTTTTTTTTTAAGGAATGAACTCAGTGCAATGAATTTTCCTCTTACTACTGCCTTCATAGTGTCCCAGAGATTTCTATACGATGTATCTGTGTTCTCATTTACCTCTAGGAATTTTTTGATCTCCTCTTTGATGTCTTCTTCAACCCCTTGTTCATTCAGTAGCATGTTGTTTAGCTTCCAGTTGATGGAGTAGTTTTTCTTATTCCTTGTTTTGTCGTTGATTTCCAATTTCATTCCTTTATGGTCCGATAGCATGCAGGGTAGTATCTCTATTTTTTTATATTTGCTGAGAGTTGCCTTGTGACATAATATATAGTCTATTTTGGAGAAGGAGCCATGTGCTGCTGAGAAAAAAGTGTATTCATTTACTGTGGGATGAAATATTCTATATATGTCCGTTAAGTCTAAGTTATTAATTGTTTTAAGGAGGCCTATGGTTTCTTTGTTTAGCTTTTGTTTGGATGATCTATCTATTGGTGAGAGAGGTGTGTTGAAATCTCCTAGAATAACTGTGTTGTGGTCAATTTTATTCTTGAATTTGAGAAGGGTTTGTTTGATGAATGTAGGTGCTCCATTATTTGGGGCATATAGATTTATGATTGTTATATCCTGTTGATGAATGGTTCCCTTAAGTAGTAAGAAATATCCATCTTTGTCCCTTTAGATTAGTTTTGGCTTGAAGTCTACCTTATTTGAAATGAGAATGGAAACCCCTGCTTGCTTCCGCAGGCCATGTGAGTGATAAGCCTTTTCCCAGCCTTTCACCTTCAGTCTATTGATGTCTTTTTCTATGAGGTGTGTTTCTTGTAGACAGCAAATTGTTGGTTCATTTCTTTTAATCCATTCCGATAATCTGTGTCTTTTGAATGGTGAGTTTAGGCCGTTAACATTCAGGGTTATTATTGAAATGTGATTTTTATTCCCATCCATTTTTATTTGTATTATGATCTTTAGCTTGATTTGGTTTCTCTTCTAGTTGGTATTTCCCTTAGTTTAATATCTCCCTTTGTTGATTTTCGTTGTTATTTTTCTCTTCTTCTTCCTGAAAAATTTTGCCCAGGATGTTTAGAAGTGCTGGCTTTCGAGCTGCAAAATCTTTTAACTTTTGCTTGTCGTGGAAGGTTTTTATTTCATCTTCGAATCTAAAGCTCAATTTTGCTGGATATAAGATTCTTGGTTGACATCCCTTTTCTTTCAGAACTTGAAATATGCTATTCCAGGATCTTCTTGCTTTTACGGTCTGGGTAGAAAAGTCGGAACATAGTCTGATTGGTTTCCCCCTATATGTAATCTGCTTCCTTTCTCTTGTGGCTTTTAATATTCTCTCCTTGCTCAGTATATTAGGCATTTTCATTATAATGTGTCTTGGTGTGGATCTGTTGTGATTTTGTATGTTTGGTGTTCGGTAAGCCTCTTGAACTTGATTTTCCCATTCATTCCTCAAGTTTGGAAATTTTTCTGTAATTATTTCATTAAATAAATTATTCATTCCTTTGGCTTGAAACTCTGCCCCCTCCTCTACCCCAATCACTCTTATGTTTGGTCTTTTTATGTTGTCCCATAATTCTTGGATGTTCTGTTCTTGGTTTCTTGCCATTTTTGCTGTGTAATCTAGATTTTTCTCTAGGGTATATATTTTGTCCTCATTGTCTGAGGTTCTTTCTTCCAAGTGATCTACTCTGTTGGTGATACTTTCGATTGAGCTTTTATTTTGATTTATTGCTTCTTTCATTTCTGGAATTTCTGTTTGGTTTCTCTTTAGAGCTTCTATCTCCCTATTGAAGTAATCTTTTACTTCCTGTATTTGTTTATGGAGTTCTTTGTCAAAATGATCTTTCACCTCCTGTATTTGCTCCCTCATCTCATTTTTGAGTTCATTCTTAAGTTCCGCTAACATTTGGAATATGTAATTTCTGAATTCCATCTCTGGCATTGCACCAACTGTGCATGGTATGGAATCTATTGAGGAGGTATATTGATTTGTTTGTGTCACTTTCTTCCCTTGTTTCTTCATATTGCTTGTGCGTCTATTCTACCTGCACTGTGGGACCTTGTCTACTTTGATTTTACCTTAAAACCTTATGTTGCTCCTGTAGTACAATGCTATCAGATCCTCTTATATTTCCTTTACACTTTAAAATCAGACACTTTCTATTCAGAGAATCCAGTTTGATCAAAATGTACAGATTTAGTTAACCTAGATATTGTTTCCCATTTTTGTCTGTAAGCTTCTAATGGGGCTTTATAGATTCAAGTAATGGACACAGAGGTGATATGTTTAGTAAGAGGGAAGTGAGTGAACTGACTTGTTCTTTCTTAGAAAGTATGAAAAGAGAGTTCTATGGAAGTGGTTTAGTATCAGCAGATGAGAGAGGAAATAATGAATGATTAGGTGGAAAGACGAATTTATATATAAACCTAATTTATGCAGCGGTTGAGAGAAGCAATAAAGAAAGATGGAGAAAAAGAGAAAGAAGAAAAAGAAAAAAAAAGTGACCAAGGAGTAGAAATTAGCATAAGAGGGAGTGAGTCTAGAAAATAGTGAATACACTACATATAACACCACTTTGCTATATATTTCAATTGTACTCGTTCAAAAAAATCCCAATTTCTGCTTATAACTTGTTTTTGCCTTTGTTGAGTATGCAATGGCAGGGTGTAAATAGGGAAGATGAAGGAAGGAGAAAAAATACTAAAATGAGAAGGAAGAAAAGAAAGAATGCAAAGAGGAGCAAAAGCAAACAAACACACTGTCAATCAAAATGAAACAGAACAACAACAACAACAACAACAACAAAAACAACCCAGATAGTAACAAACAACCCCCCCAAGAAACAAAAACAAACAAACAAACAAATGAACAAAAACGTTGAAACCAGGAATAAGTCTCAAGCCAAATGGACCCTTGGAACCCCTTCTTATTTCCCTTCCAGATTAAGTCAATTGATCCGGAACTTATCCAGTCAGCAATCCTGTTAGTGGAGTCAAGTCTGCACCTTTGGCCCTTTGCAGAATGGCACAGTAGAAGAGTGTAGGGTGCTTATCCTCAGGATGGGCCCTGCATTCAGCAGCAGGGAGCTGCCACTCTGGGCCCCACAGGCTAGGCAAACTGGTGGCTGGATCTCTCCTTCCCGCGGGTGGGCAGATGCCTACCTCTTGCTCTGGTCACCGCTGGGCGGTCCCGGGGAGTGGAGGTATCGCTTCCCCAGGTCTGGCCCTGCGTGCAGCAGCAGGGAGTTGCCACTCTGGACCCTGCAATCCAGGCAAACTGGTGGCTGGATCTCTCCTTCCCGCGGGCTGGTGGATGCCTACCTCTTGCTCTGGTCACCGCTGGGCGGGTGGCGGGGAGTGGAGGTATCGCTTCCCCAGGTCTGGCCCTGCGTGCAGCAGCATGGAGCTGCCACTCTGGGCCCTGCAATCCAGGCAAACTCAATTCAGCGTATTTTGTTGTATATTCAGGTACCACTGATGCAGCAAATGTCACCAGCAGTCCTCAAAAAAAGTCCAGGCCCCCGAAGGTGTCAGCTGGAAGAAGCGCAGAGTTGACCAGGTTCACAAGCAACAGGCACTGGAAGAAATGCAGACCGAGAGCCTAAACGAATATACTTAAATCCTTTCTTGCAGCACTGGGATCTACAGTTCCGCTAGAAAATGCATTTCTAGGTTATTTGTAGTATCATGATGCAAATGTATGGTATGCTCCTGCACAGTGAAATCTGAGATTCTCCAGCTGTGCTTTTTGACATCACAGCTCATGCTCTTAACCATTATTTGCACTGTTTATAAACTCAGACTTTATCTTAAGTAAATTTTTTCCAAGGTCATGAAAATGTTTAACATTAAAATTGCAATTTTAATACAGGTTTTTTGGACTCTAAAGATAATTTTTAAAATCACTATATTCATTCAAATTAATGTTAAATTTACATAATGGGAAATTCTGCTTTTGAACAATATAGAATAATAAAAACCAGATTTCTCCTCCCTCCTCAAATAATAACAATAAAATTTTAAACAGAAAAAATACATGAAACAACTGGATTTTAACACAGCATCTATTAAACAAGCAAGGACAGTGATTCTAGAGAGAAGGGGAAAGAAGTCAACTGAATACTATGATTACCTCAGATTCTTTCTTTTGGTTTCCAGGTTGCTGTTCAGAATAAAATAATCCAGGTGGAGTAACCTCAGCATACTTGAGGTAAAGGAAATGGAGCTGAAAGTCAAGGGATAACAAGGTGACAAGAGTTCACAGGACAGAGTACCATAGAGAAAAGAGCAACCCACTCTCAAAACATGTGTGATTTGCAGGAAATCCACTATAGTAGTTGGCTTAGAACAAATAAGCTCATTTGAATATGGAAACCACCTGAGGCCAGGAGAAAAATATCATCCAAAATGATTAGAAGAGAATGGCCTGTAATAGCATCTATTCTCATAGAGCTAGTAATAGTGTCTATTCTCATCAGTTTTACTAGTAAAACACAGTTCATATGGCAGTGGCTGAAATTTTCAGGAGGGTCTTGCTGAGAAGAGGGGAATTATTAGCCCTAGTCTGATCACTGTTCTGGTCTTGCCTAACAAATCATAAAAGAAAGACTCAAAAATGTCAACTTGATCCCAAGATTTGAACTGCATCTTAAGAAAAGCTCAAGAATATTTATAGGAATGCAAAATATCCAACACCCAGTGAAAGTAAAAATTCCACTGTCCAATGTCCAAGGATGAGCAGACATTCAAAGAAATAAGAACACATGCCTATAGTGAGGTAAATAATCAGTCAATCAAAACTGATTCAGACTGACACAGATGATAGAATTAACAGAGGAAACAATGAACAGTTGTTGTAACTGTATTCAATATGATGCACCCCCGAATTAAAAAGACTCATTTAAAACATGAGTTTGAGAGAGTCTTGGAGATGAAAACTAAAATATCTCAGATGATAAAAAAATATATATATAAAAAAGTAAAGTTAAAAAAATGCACTTAAATTTATTGACAATAAATTAGACATTGCAGAAGAGAAGATTATGTTATGAGACATAACATTAGGAATCATTCAAAATTAAGCACACAAAAAATAATATGATTAAATTAAAAGGATATCTATCCATAAACTGAGGTCACTTCATATGACTTAATATATGTGTAATTAGACTCTTTAAAGGAGAAGTTGACAAAAATATATTTTAAAAAAAGTGGTCAACAATTTCCTTGGGTTTAAAAAAAATGATAACCTGAAAAGTCTCATGAAAAATCATGTCCAAAAAATATGAAGAAATTTATACCAAGTCACGTTATAATCAAATTTCTCTAAACTAAGGATAAACATAAAATTTTAAAGGAGTACTAGTCAGAAATTTATAGCGCTATGTGCCTATGTTAAAGACTTTAAAAGGTCTCAACTCATCTTCTACATTAAAAAAGATGTAAAAAGAAAAGTAAATTATAAAAAAGTAAGGAGAAAATGGAAATAATTTTAAAAAGTGTATTCCATAAAATAAAAACCGGAAAAACAATAAAAACCAAAGTCTGGTTCTTTCAGAGTTTTAATTACATTTATAAATTTCTAGCCAGACAGATGATGAAGAAAGTAAAAGAAGACACAATTTTCCAATATCAAGAATGAGAAACTTTAAATCACTGCATGTTCTAATAATATTAAAATGATAAGCAAATATTATTAATAAATTTATGCTTTTGAATTCAACAACTTAGTTGAAATTCACACATTCCTTGAAAGCCATGAACTACCAAAGTTTAGTCAAGAAGAAAAATACAATAATAGCCGTATTTGTATTAAAGATACAACTTTTCACAAGGAAATCTCAAGGCCAAAATGGCTTCATTGGTAAACATTTACATAAGAAATAATGTAACTTCTACAGTTTTCCAGAACATTGAACAAAGGGATACTTAAGTCTCATTTGATGAAGCCCACATTATTCTAGTAATAAAAGTAGATGAAAACAACACAAAATAGGAATACTAAAGACCAACATATATCATAAATATAAATGAAAAACAAATGACATAAATAAATTATAGTAAATCAGGATCCAACAACGTATAAAAAGAAAATACATCACTATCAAATGGAGTCTGTATCATGAATGTATAGTTGGTACATAATTAAAAAATCAATGTAGGGCTGGGGTTGTAGCTTAGTGGTCGAGTGCTTGTCTAGCATGTGTGATATACTGGATTCAAATCTTAGCACTACATAAAAGTAAATTTTAAAAATAAAGGTATTGTGTTCCTCTACAACTAATTTTTTTTAAATAATCAATATAATTTCCCATATTAATAAACTAAAAATGTCAAACCACATTTTAATACACACAAAGAATTTGACAAAAATCTAGCATTCATTCATGACAAATTAAAAATCTCACAGCAAACTTGGAAATAGAGGGAAACTTTCTCAAATTGATAAAGGGCTATATAAAACCTACAATCAACATCATGCTTAATAGTGAAAAACTGATAACTTTCTTTCTATGATCAGAAATAAGGTAAGAAGGGACCAAATACAAGGCCCCTAATTTGTATCCCCCAGTAACAATTATTTCACAGACATCTAAGTCAAAAATGCCTTGTGGGAGCTTTGAATTTCAGATAGGAGGTTGGAAAAAAACAAAAACCTCATAGAGCCCAAAAACTACAAAGGCTATTTTGAGCGAGCAGACCCATGATCAAGTAGCAGGCTTTTGGGCTATGGTCCCAATTTCAGATTCAGAAATGGCCTCAACCCCTTGAGTTAATGACTACATCCCTGTTTGGCCTTGTTCCTGCTACCATAACTGTCCACCAAAGGACCAAGGAAGAATGATTCCCACTTGGTGCATCTGATGATAAGCCTGCCAAACCTATTCTCAACTATTGATTCTAAAATGGCCCTGTACCTCAGCTCTATCCTTTCTCAACTATGGTTCATTTTCCAGGGTAGTCTTGTTGACCTAGTTTCCATAGTAGATCTTGAAGTGGCCGTGTAACTTAGCTCCAGCCCCTCTCTGATGAGGTTTGAGAGTAGTCCTGCTATCCCAAGGACCTGAAGGAACACATGTTCATAAATATCCTCACAGGCAAGACCAACTTTAGCCTCATCACAGATCCATAAATGATTGTGTAACTCAGCTCCAATAACTAGGTGGCAGTTTGAGAGCAGTTCTACCTGCCATAAGATCCAGAGTTATATGTGCTAATCCATGTCCCCCAAGGCAGGTCTGTAGTCCCCAGTCTTGGCTTTAGATACTGAAAAAGACATGTGACTCAATGCTAGAACCTCTGAGCCACAGTCCAGGACCAGTAGTACCTGTCAGGGTCTAAGGCAGTGAAACCTTCCAGAGAACCACAGGAAATCATACCAGTCCATTTGTGTGATAATAGGGCATCTATCTGTGGAACCTAAAGGAAACTGTCATTTAAGCACCAGCCCTGTTGATGAAAGTCCTTTAGGCTGTCAAGTCTACCTAGGGACCAGACAGGATTCACATCCATTTGAGCCTCAGGTGAAATTGATAATACTGTGAATCCAGCAGCTATCATATGACCAAGGTCCAACCACAATCCTGGAGGCAATTCCATCAGCTGGGAGACCCAACAGGAGAAGGTATTTATTTGCTGTCATCAGTCTTACTATAGCTTAGATATGGAATGCCCTCCAAAGTTTCATATGTAAAGGTCCTAGAATGGCAGTATCATGAGGTCTGATGGAACATTAAGAGGTAGAACCCAATAAAAGGCCCTTAGGTCAGTAGGGGTGTGTCATAAAAATACATCATGGGAACACTTCTAGTTCATTCACATTTTCTTTCTCTCTCTTTCTCTCTTGAATCTTTCTGTCTCCATCTGTCTCTCTTTCCTGGCTTGAAATGTGAATACTTACACTGACATACACTCCCAACATAATGTGTCATCATCAATGGAGGCCCAAACCATTGGGGCCACCAAATCTTGGATTTGAAACTCTAAATAATGGTACAAATAAAGTTCTCTTTTTATAAGTTAATGGTACTAGGCATTTCACCTTGGCAATGTGAAGCTTACTAAAACTAATCTGTAAGACTGGAAAAGGCATATGGACATTCAAATGCAGAGAATCAACACGAGCCTGCATGGATTACAAAGAATCAAGCAATCACAATACCAACAAAAGAAACTAACAAAGCTCCATTAACTAACCTCAAGGAAATAAAAATCTGCAAATTGTCTGGTAAGTAATTTAAAATAATCAATGAGAATTGATAAATTACATATACAACTAAATACAATAAGAAAAAATGCATGAACAAAATGAAAAGCTTAGAAAGAGGTTGAAAGAATAATAAACACATTAAAAGGATCGTTCAACATCATCAAATTGGATTTATCCCTGGGATGCAAGAATGGTTCAACATACTCAAATTTATAAATGTTATATATCACATCAACACAATGAAGGACAAGAACCATATAATCATCTCAATAGGTGTAGAGAAAGAATTTGACAACAACATCCCTTTATGATAAAGATCTTAACAAATTAGGTATAGAAAGCATGTACCTCAACACAACAAAGGCAAGTTATGACAAACTCACAACTAACATCATACTCAATGGTGAAATGTTGAAAGCTTCTCCCCTAAGATCAGGAATAAGATCCAGATATATAGTTTAGTTAACTCCTTTCCAACATAGTACTTGAAGTCCTAGCCAGAGGCATTAGGGAATTAGAAGAAATAAGAGGCATTCAAATGAGAAAGGAAATAGAAAAATTATTTGCAGATGATATAATCTTATGTATAGAAAACCTTAAAGAATCTACCAAAAAACTGTAAGATTGATTCCCAAGGATTTTTTTGAGGAAGTTGTGAATGGGATAGTTTCCCTAATTTCTCTTTCAGTAGATTCATCACTGATATATGGGAGCACATTTGATTTATGGATGTTGATTTAATATCCTGTTAATTTGCTGAATTCATTTGTTAGTTATAGAAACTTTCTGGTGGAATTTTTTTGATCTTATAAATATGGAATCATGTCATTGACAAATAGTGATAGTTTGAGTTCTTCCTTTCCAATTCGTATCCCTTTATTTTCTTTCTTCTTTCTAATTGCTTGGGCTAGAGTTTCAAGGATATATTGAATATAAGTGGTGGGCATCTGTGGTTTGTTTCAGTTTTTAGAGGAAATGCTTTCAATTTTTCTCCATTTAGAACGATGTTGGCCTTGTGTTTAGCACATAAAGCTTTTATAATGTTGAGATATATTACTACTATCTCTAGATTTTCTAATGTTTTGAACATAGAGGGGTGCTGTATTTTGTCAAATGCTTTTACTGCATCTATTGAGATGATCGTATGATTCTTGCCATTAAGTCTGTTGATGTGGTGAATTACATTTATTGATTTCAGTATGGTGAACCAAGCTTGCATCCCTGGAATGAACCTCACTTAATCATGGTGCACTATCTTTTTAATATGTTTTTGTATGCAATTTGCCAGAATTTTATTGAGAATTTTTGCATCTATGTTCTTCAAGGATATTGGTCTATCACATTCTTTCCTTGATGTGTCTTTGTCTGGTTTTGGTATCAGGGTGATACTAGCCTCATAGAATGAGTTTTGAAGGGATCCCTCTTTTTATATTTCATGGAATAATTTGAGGAATATTGATGTTAATTCTTCTTTGAAAGTCTTGTAGAACTTGGCTGAGAATCCATCTGATCCTGGGCTTTTCTTGATTGGTAGGCTTTTGATGGCATCTTCTATATCATTGCTTAATCTGTTTAATTGTGTATGTCCTCCTGATTCAGTTTGGGTAGGTCATATCTCTGAAAATTTGTTGATGTTTTCAAGATTTTCTATTTTATTACAGTATAAATTTTAAAAATAGTTTCTAATTATCTTTTGTATTTCACTAGTGTCTGGTGATATTTCCACTTTCATCACAAATTTTAGTAATTTGATATTTGTCTCTCTTTTCATTAGTGTGGCTAAGTGTTTATTTACTACAAAGAACCAACATTTTGTGTTTCAATTTTTTTCAATTTCTCTTTTGTTTCAATTTCATTGAGTTCAGCTCTGATTTTGTTCTTCTTTTTCTAGGGCTTTAAGATGTAATGTTATATTATACATTAGGCTATTTTCTATTCTTTTAATGAATGAGCTCTAGGCAATGAACTTTCTTCTTAGCACAACCTTCATGGTGTCCCAAAGATTTAGATATATTGTGTTGCTATTCTAATTTACCTCTAAGTATTTTTATATTTCATCCATTATTTATTCTGCTATCCATTTATCATTTAATACCATATTATTTATTCTGCAGGTGTTAGAGTAGCTTCTATTTTCTATTTTATTGTTGATTTCTAATATTATTTCATTATGATCTGATAGAATGTCAGGTAGTATCTCTTTTTATTTTTTTGTATGTGCTAAAAGTTACTTTGTGGCATAAGATATAGTCTATTTTAAAGAGGAATCTGTGTGCTGCTGAAAAGAAAGTATATTCAGTCACTGATGTATGAACTATTCTATATATGTCTGTTAAGTCTAAATTATTGATTGTATTATTTACTTCTATAGTTATTTTGTTTAGTTTCTGTTTGGAATATCCATCCAGCAGTAAAGAGATGTGTTAAAGTCAGCAGGTATTATTGTGTTGTGGTCTATTTGATTCTTGAAATTGAGAAGGGTTTGTTTGATTTCTGTAGATACTCCATCGTTTGGGGCATAAATATTTACAATTGTTATGTCTTGTTGATGTATGATTCCCTTAAGCATTATGAAATGTCCTTCTTTGTCTCTTCTGACTTACTTTGGCTTGAAGTCCACTTTATCTGAAAAGAGGATGGAGACTCCTGCTTATTTACACTTTCCATGTGAGGGATATGTTTTTTCCCTTTCTTTCACCTTCAGTCTGTGATTATCTTTGCTATGAAGTGAATCTCTTAGAGACAGCATATTGTTGGGTCTTGTTTTTAATCCAATCTGTCAATTGATGTCTTTTGATTGATGAGTTTAGGGCATTCAAAGTTATTAGTGAGATATGATTTGTATTCTGGGTCATTTTTGTTTATTTCTTGTTTTCTTTTAAAATATATATGTGTATATATATATATATATATATATATATATATATATATATATATAGTTGTTGTTGTTGTAGGTGGACACAATAGCTTTATTTTATTTTTATGTGGTGCTGAGGATCAAACCCAGTGCCTCACACATGCTAGGCGAGCAATCTACCTCTGAGATGCAACCCCAACCCTATTTCTTGTTTTTAATTTCACTTAGTTTCTCCTTTGATTGACTATTCCTTTAGTGTAGTTCTTCCATTTGCTGATTTTCACTTTTTTTTTTTCATTTACTCTTTATGGAATGGAATATTTTGCTGAGAATGTTCTGTAGTGGAGGCTTTCTAGTTGCAAATTCTTTTAACCTTTGTTTATCATGGAATGTTTTTATTTCATCTTCAAATCTGAAGCTTAATTTTGCCAGATATAGTATTTTTGGTTACCATTTATTTTCTTTCAGAGCTTGGAATGTATTATTCCAGGACCTCCTAGCTTTGAGGGTCTGGGTTGAGAAATCAGCTGAGATTCAAATTGCTTTCCTCCTATATATAATCTGATATTTTTCTCTCACAGCCTTTAAAATTCTAGCCTTATTCTGTGTATTAGGCATTTTCATTATAATGGGCCTTGGTGTGGGTCTGTTGTAATTTTGTACATTTTGGGTCCTGTAGGCCTCTTGTATTTCATTTTCCATTTCATTCTTTAGATTTGGGAACATTTCTGATAATATTTCATTTAAAAGATTGCCCATTCCTTTGGTTTATATCTAAATGCCTTCCTCTATTCTGATAAATCTTAAATTTGGTCTTTTCATGCTATTCCATAATTCTTGGAAATTCTGTTCATGGTTTTTTGCCATCTTCTCTGTGTGGTCAGACTTATTTTCAAGATTATATATTTTGTCTTCATTGCCTGTAGTTCTATTTTCCAAATAGTCTACTCTGTTGATGATGCTTTCCATTGCATTTTTATTTGGTTTACTCATTCCTACATTTCAAGGATTTCTGCTTCATTTCTATTCAGACTTTCTATTTATTGCAGTGATCTTTCATCTCCTGAAATTAATCTCTTATTTCAGTCCCTACATCATCTTTTATGTTGTAGATCAGTTTAACTACATACATTCTAAACTCCTTCTCTGACATTTCTTCTACTATGTTGTCAATGGATTCTAATATTGGAGTGTCTTTGATTTCTTGGGTGCTTTGTTTCCTTGTGTTTTGACGTTGTTTGTGTGTCTGCCTATCTGCAATGTTGATCTGAGGCAGTACAGTATCTACCTTGCAGACTAGTAGTATCCCTGAAAGTTTCCAGTACTTCGCCTTTGAGGGGAAGACAAATAATCACAGCAACCAATGTAAACAATATACAGCCTTAAACGAAAGAGCTCCTATAAAAGCTTCTATAGTTTTGTTGCAATAAACAAAAATGATATGTTTAATTATTGTCTACAATATGAACAGTTTGCAAAGGAGTTTATAATTTCAAATGGTGGATAAAGAACAGAAATGGTGTAAGATGTGATATTTATGAGGAAGAAGGAGAGAAGATAGAAGTAAAAGTTATAGAAAGAGAGAAAGGGAATTAATAGTGGTTGGGTTTTAGCAAAAGTAAAGAGAGAAAGAGAATCCAGGGAAACAGATAAGTGAAAGGGAACTATATATAAAGTAATTAAAAATTTTTAAAAAGTAAAAGAATATGCAACAAAACTGTAATATACTATTTAGACATCCCAGTCCTCATTAAACTGATGCATGAAAAATACTTGTTTTCAAAAAATGGTAGAAATGTGTGTGGGAAAAATATGAAAGAAAAAAATTTAAAAATAACTTGATGAAAAATTGAAAAAATTGTTTCTGTTGCAGTTCAAATGCTTCTCCATTTCCCTTCTCAGTAGGTAGGTGGGGTTGTCTGGTATATGATGCTTGCTTATCCTCAGGATGGGTGGGTGTTCTAGGTATACTTTGGTCTCTTCCCTGAGTGTCAGTTGGTCTGGAGATTTTAAGCCAGTGCACCTGCAGGGCTTAGCAATTGCCAGTGCACACTGGATGACTGCACCCCAGAAATCTCATTTGGGTTCCACTCCTGTACTATAGGAGTCTATTCTTGGCCCATAATGTCACCTGCGGACCTGATGATTTTTGGTTTCTGATTTAGTCTCCAAAGTAAATCTCTCTCACTCTTGCCCTTTTTGGTTCCCAGTCAAGTGCTTCTCTCCCAGCCCATCTTGAGGCTTGGGCACCAGGACTTGTGCACCTGTCTCAGAGCTGTGTGCTGTATCTGGAGGGTCTGGCAGCTAAAAGGAATGTAGAGTCTTGCCATGTCTGGGGCTGAATTGTTCTGTGTCTGGTGGACCACATCCAGGCACTGGGACCCATGCGCCAAGTTGGGGGCTAGGGAGGGGTTGGGAGACTGGGGACTGAGGAGCTGGAGGACCCTGTTGGGTTCCAGACTGATGCCAAACATGGAAGGTCCAGGGCACAGGTGGATGCTGGACTCAGGAGGGAGTCAGGGACCAGGCTGGTGCTGGGACATGGTTGGTGCTGGACCCAGTGGGTTCTGGGAAACTGCTGGGCACAAGACCCACTGGATGGGCGATCTGAGAACAAAATGCCCTCCCACCCTCTTCCAACCTTCTGACGCACTGTAGCCAGCCCTTCAGTCTGTGCCAGCCTCAGGACACACAGAGCTGAGGAGAGCCAGGCTCTCTCCAGCCTCTCTAACCTGTGTTCCCGTGGGTGAATGCTCACAGCTTCTGAATTGTCACAGGATTTCTAGGCTCAGACAGGCCCATGCAGACTACCTGCAAACTCACACATGTGGGCTTCAGTTTCTAAAGGCTCCAACATGCTATAGTCCCAAGATTGCTCCTGGATGGCAGAAGATTGATAAGCTCTGGAGGAGGGTGTTTTAAAAATATTCAATTAATGAGTCAAGCATTCTGTTGTTTAGCCAGGGCAAACTGCACCTCTTGCCTCAGGATTTTTCATTCTGAGCCTCTGGGAGATGTGGTATTGCTGCTGTTTGAGTTCTCGGTAGCTAGGCTAAGGGAAATGATGTCTCACACTAATCCTCCATCTTTCCCCTCAAACAAAACAAAACAAAACAAAACAAAAACAAAAACCTCTTAATCATTCTCTGAACCTGCAGGCCAGCAGCACTTGTGGGCCTCTGTGCAAGCAGTCTGCCCTGGCCTAATGTGGCCAGACCTTTTGGAAGCCTGCCCTTCAGAGAGGCAGGGTGTTACAGTGTATGTAACACTGTAACATATGAGGTATCCCCAAAAGCTCATGTGTGAGATGATATAAGAAGGTTTGGAGGAGAAATGATTGGGTTCTAGCCTTAACCTAGTCAGTGAATTAATTCCTGATGGGATTAACTGAGTGGTAACTGGAGGCAGGTTGGGTGTGCCTCGAGGAGGAGGTGGAAATTTGGGTGTGGCTTTGGGATATATATTTGTAACTGGCAAGTGGAGACACCTCTCTACTTTCTGATCACCTTGTGAGCTGCTTCCCTCTGGCACACTCTTCCACCTTTATGGTCGTCCTTACCTAGAGCCCCAAGGAATACAACCACACTTCTGTGGAGTAAGAGCTCTGAAACTGAGAGCCCTAAAATAACCTTTTCTTCCTCTAAAATTGTTCTGGTCAGAATTTAGTCCATCAGCAAAAAAGCTGACGAAAAACACCAGGCCTCCGCTCTGGTACCAGGGAAGAGTGGGCTGTTTGGTGTTTCCACAATCTGATGTACGTTGTGGATAAAGCTGTTTCGCATCACTGACTGGGATTATCTGCTTGTCATTTTGCTTTGGTGGAAGCAGCACAGCTAGGTGGAAGTACAGGATGGCGGTGGCCATGCCTTGTCGCATCTGCAGGTGGCAGTGGTGTGCTCCAATAACCAGAACCAGAGCACGGAGACTCACAGCCTCCTCAGCAAACGAGGATTCAATGTCCGGTCCTTTGGAACAGGAGCTCACGTGAGGCTTCCAGGAGCAGCACCTGGCATGCAAAATGTTTATGATTTCAGAACCACATATGATGAGATGTACCAGGATCTTCTTAAGAAAGACAAACAACTCTACATGCAGAGTGGCATTTTACATATGTTGGACAGAAATAGGAGAATCAAGCCCCAGCCCGAACAGTTCCAAGCATGTGACGATAGGTTTGATTTGATCCTCACATGTGAAGAGAGAGTCTAGAACCAGGTGGTGAAGGATCTGAATTCCAGAGAACAGGAAACCTTTCAGGCAGTGCATGTGATCAACGTGGATATCCAGGACAACCCTAGGAAGTACTCCTTATATGTGAGCTGTGCCAGTGTATCCAGCACTTGGATGACATGGAGAACAAGATCTATGACCTGCTGCAAGCTTTTGAGGAGAAGACTGGCAGAGCTTTCCTGCATACAGTCTGCTTTTACTGAAGAGGGCAACTTCGCGACCTCCAAAGCCACCTTCTCGAGACTTTTTTTTTTGGGGGGGGAGGGGGCAGGTGGGAGATACTGGGGATTGAACTCAGGGGCAGTTGAACACTGAGTCACATCCCCAGGACCACTTGTATTTTATTTAGAGACAGGTTCTGACTGAGTTGCTTTGCAGCTTGCTTTTGCTGAGGCTGGCTTTCAAAACACAATCCTTCTGCCCCAGCCTCCTGAGCTGGTCTTTTGTTAATGTTTTTTTTTCCTTCTTGATTTTTTTTTTTTTGTCTTTTAGATATTTGGCCAATGGACTGTGGTATTTTGTAAATGTTATATATGAAAAGAGAAGATTCACATACATGCCAGATTAAAACCATTCGTTTTTTTGTTTCCTTTTTATTTATGAAGAAAATATAGATTATGAAGGGTTTTTTTCTTTATCCCCAAAAGAAAGAAGTGCATAACACATCCCCTCAACATATGTGTGTCCTTATGCCTGCCTTTCCCTTTTTGCCACTCCTAACTTCCTGCATTAAAGTATTAAATAAGTACTTAACAAAAGCAATGGGTTATATCATGTGAAGAAGGACCCTGCCAATAAATAAATAGATGCAAGTAAATAGATGCTTCTATCTTTTTAAAATTTTGTTCTAAATAATTATACATGACAGTAGAAGGCATTTTGACACACTGTACACAAATGGAGCACAACTTCTCCTTCCTCTGGCTGTACATGGTGCAGAATCACACAGGTACTGTAATCATACATTATATAGGGTAATAATGTCCATCTCATTCCACCATCCTCACCTCACCATCCCCATCCCCATCCCCATCCCCTCTCCCCTCCCCTCACTCCCCTCTGCACAATCCAAAGTTCCTTCATTCTTCCCTACCCCTGTCCCCATTATGGATCAGCATCCACTTATCAGAGAAAACATTCGGCCTTTGTTTTTTTGGGGTTTGGCTTTTTTGGGTTAGCCAGCCTGACAGTTGATTGGGTAAGGAAATTCCTTGTAATGACCCCCCCCACACACACACAATATCAACTACATACCTTGCTTGAGAGGTTCATTAGTATGAATAAATTCAATGGGCTTCCTTGGTCTCTGATTTCTGGTGGTAGATTAGAGGAAGGAAAAGTATGATTTTATAGAGGATTTATCCCTATTTAGTTATTGTCTTGCCCTGACACCTTTCCTACAGGTTTCCACAGACTAATTTGTGTATCTTGACCATGTCACAGTGTCGCTGAGGTTGACCTACACACACAGCTTTCCCTCCTCATTGATTCAGGCCTGGAAGTGATCGTCACCTCTCTGCAATGTTATTGGCCCTGAAATAAGGCACAATGTTCTGTTATTTCTCTATACCATGCTCTCAGGGTTGTTAATAGCCTCTTTATTAAAT
Organism: Tamias sibiricus; assembly: GCA_025594165.1. NCBI lineage: Eukaryota > Metazoa > Chordata > Mammalia > Rodentia > Sciuridae > Tamias > Tamias sibiricus. Next base: position 107,365,937 of record CM046667.1, read on the forward strand.
GTTTCTAAAATTATTGTGCTTTATCATGCTTCTTATTTCTTGCAAAATGCTTAAAAGTTTATTTTTATTTATAATTATTATTATTAAAATAATAGAAGGCATTGAAGTATATTTTTTATAAACTTGGTGCAGGGGAATTTTTAAAGATCACATTTAACACCTAGAATACATTGTGAGGAAAAAAATGAAAGGTTTGATCATGTTAAAAATATCACATTGCAAATACAGCATGGTATTTTCATTAAAAGCAATGGAATAGAAGCCTGAGAAAGATCGATATTGATGCATTCATGTGGTCCTGGACAAAGATGCCTAAAATGTACATTGGAGAAAAGATAACCTTTTTAAACAAATGTTGCTGGATATTCATGTGTAGAAAAATGAGGCTAAATCCTTATCTCTCACCCTGCACAAAAATCACCTCAAAGTGGATCAAAGACCTAGGAATTAGACTAGATATATCTGCCTAAAGCAAACATAGGCTCAACATTGCAATATGTTGAAATAAACACCAACCTCCTTAATAAGACTACTGAAGCTTAATAAATGAAACAAAAAATCAGTACATAAGATGGCTACAAATTAAAAAGCTTCTGCACAGCAAGAGTGTGAAGAGAGAGCCTACACAGAATGGGAGATTGGGAGAAAATCTTTACCAACTACTCTTTTGAGAGGGTATTAGCATCCAGAATATATAAATAACTCAAAAAAACTTAACAAAAACAAAACAAAAAACCAAGAAACAAAAACAAAAATAAATAACCCAATCATTAAATTGCTAAATGAACTAAACAGACATTTCTCAAAAGTAAAAATGCAAATAGCCAACATATATATGAAAAAAAGATCAACACCCTTAGCAACAAGGAAAATTCAAATCCCAGCAACTCAGGAGATTGAAGCAGGAGGATTTCAAGTTCAAGGCCAGCCTCAGGAACTTAGTGAGGCCCTAAGCAAGTTCGTGAGACCATGTCTCAAAATTTAAATAGAAAAAATTTTGGTACCAGAGAGTGTACCCAGGGGTGCTTACCAGTGAGCCGCATCCCTAGTCCTTTTCATATTTTATTTAGAGACAGGGTCTCACTAAACTGCTTAGGGCCTCACTAAGTTAATGAGGCTGGCTTTGAACTCACAATCCTCCTGCCTCAGCCTCCCAAGCCACTGGGATTACAGGCATGCACCATTGCACCTGGCTGAAAGGAAAATTATTTTAAAAAATGGGAATGTGGCTCAATTGTCAACTGCCCCTAGGTTCAATCCCTTCTACAAAAAAAAGAAAAAGGCCATGAATGGAACCACCATATAACTATCCCAATCAGCATACTATTTAGGGATGCAGCCATTTCAATGTTTATAGCAGCACAATTCACAATAGCCAAGTTATAGAACCAGTACAGGTGTCCCTGACAGGTGAATTGATAAAGAAAATGTGGTATGACATGGATTTCTATTTTAAATTATCTGGGGTGCAGAGATTCTGTTACTTCTGCAATATCAGTTCTTAGAGATGTGAAATAGCTCTCATCACAACTCCACAAATAGAACACCAAAAACAGAACTAATGAAACCGTGAGCATTTGGAAATTGGTTGAGGGAGATGAAATATCTTATTTTGTTCTTAAAATAAGCGAAGCATTCTGAATGTTTTCTATGAGATCGAGGTCTGTTAGTTAATCCCTTTGATTATTTTTTCATATTCTGAATAGTTTGTAAGTAAAAACAAAATGTTTGCTCTTATTTTCTCTATTTTCTCAGATGTTCATTATCTTGTATTCATGTTTGCTGTGGAAATCAGATTATTTTCAACAATAAATGTTTGTTATATGCTTCTTACAAAAGCAATTGCCTCAGTTTTATGATTTATAGTGTGGTATATAAAAAGGACAATAAACATATCAGATTCTTTTCAAAGAAAATGTGGTATATATGCACAGTGGAGTTCCACTCAAGAATAAAGAATAAAATTGCATCATTTTCTGATAAATGGATGGAACTGGAGTATATATCATGCAAAGTGAAACAAACCAGACTGAGAAAGTCAAGGGTCAAATGTTTTCTCTTGTGTGCAGAACCTAGAGACAAAGAACATTTTAAACGGGGATCTCATGAAAATAGAAAATACAATCGTGGTGGGGGGATAAAGAGAAATGGCAGACTGAGTTATCCATGATTACACTAAATACATGTATGAAGACACAATTGTTGTAAAAATACTTTATATTAAACCAGCAACTCGAAAAAAAAAAAAAAAAAGAGTCAGGGCATAGGGATGGGAAAGGAGAGGGACTGCATCAATGTAATTGATCAAATTATGTTATCTGTATTAATATATCACAGTTAACTCTATTTTTATGTATAATAGTACACCAATTAAAAAATAAATAAATAGAAGGAAGACCTATAGAAGTAGGGGATCGAGAGAAAGGAGGAGGGGAAGGAATGTGGTAGTATGTGGGACTGAAATGGAGCAAATTATGCTACATGCACTCATGAATACATTAAAATGAACCCCACCCCTATGTTAAACTATAATGCACTAATTAAAAAATATCACATGGCTAAAGACAGTAAGCAAAGCAAAAATGTCATATATCAAATTATGAGAAACAATAATATCATATAAATTAAAAGATTAATTTCTATGCCAAATACCTATGAACATTTAAGAAAAAGAAGCAATTAGAAAAAACAAGGGGGCTGGGGTTGTGGCTCAGTGGTATAGCTCATACCTCACATGTGTGAGGCACTGGGTTGATCCTCAGCACGACATAAAAATAAATAAACAAAGATATTGTGTTCATCTATAACTAAAAAATTTTTTAAAAACATTTGAAAAACCAAGAAAAAGCATAAAGCTTATAAACTAATAAAGCATGTTATAATTAAATGAATAGATCTCTCATATTACTCATAACCAAAGAAATAGCAAAATGGTGTCTTTTTCTCATTTCACTGGAAAAGTAACTGGAAGAACTAATAAATTCAGAAATGTTAAAGGATACAAATCAACATATAGAAATTGATGGTTTTTCTATATACAACAAAGTACAAAAAATCAAAGCAAACAACTTTATAATAACTATAAAAGATATAGGAGTGAATTTAATAAAGGAGGTAAAAGATCTGTACATATAAAATTATACAATGTTGATTAAAGAAATTTGAAGAAGATACAAATGAATGGAAAGAGACCCATGTTTACAGATTGAAAGAACTGGTATTTTTGAAGTCAAATTCATAATTGAAGAGAGTAGAATTATGAAGGTCAGGACATGGAGAATTTGGAAAATGTTGGTTAAATGATCCAAAATTTAGTCATATTATGAATTAAATTGAAAAAGTCCTAAAGGTCTAACATACAACATGGTGGCTATAGTTAACACTGTGTTACTTTCTCAAAAATTGGTAAATGAGCAGATTTTAAATGGCCTCACATACACACACCATAAACACAATAATAATGGATGTGTTAACTAATTTGACAGTTAGCTATGGTAGTAAGTACACAGTGTATGTGTATATTGAGTCATCACATTATGTATCTTTAAGGTATGTAATTTTGTCAATTAAATATTTTTTTAAAAAATTGAGATGTCTACTCTTACTTATAGTCAACATTGTAACATAGGTTATTGTCAGTGAAGCAAGGCAGGAAAAGAAATAAAAAGCATCCAGTTTGTAAAAGAATTAAAACTTTTTTTCATTCACAGATGTCATTATATGTAGAAAATCCAGTAGAACCCACAAAAAAAGCCTACCAGAATGAATTAGTCAGCTTAGAATGTTTTCAGGCTATCTTACAAACATTTGCATCAAAGAAAATTTTCTGGAGATAAGACAGTCTGTTCTAAAAATATTGCTGGAAAATTGGATATTTATATCCATAAATGTGAACTTTTATCCATATCTCATATTAGGTATGGAAATTAACTCAAAATGGGTCATATATCTATTTAAAACGTAAAACTGTAAAACTTTCAGAAAATAATGTTCTACCAAAGAGATTTTTGTCACCTGGATTAAGGCAGTTTTCTTAGTATAGATCCAAAAGCACACTTCACAAAATAACAAAATTATAAGTTTGATTTCATCAAAATATCTGTTCTTCAACACTGCCAAGAAAATGAAAATACAAAGTGCATCTTGAGAAAAAATATATGCAAATCATGTATCTTACAAAACACTTGTATTCAGAATACATCCTCTTAAAACTCAAGACAATAAACAACCCCATAAAAATGGGCAAAGGATTTGAACAGGTACTTCACCAAAGAATATATACAGATGGTCAATAAGTACATGAAAAGCAGACAGCATCACAGTCATTAGAGGAATATGAATTTAAACCACAATAAGATGCCGCTGTACATCTGTTAGAATGGTTACATTTTGAAAGTATATTCATACTAAGTTTTGGCCAGGATGTGGAGGAACTATAATTCTCATACACTAGTTGTGGGAATGTAAAATAGGTACAACTTTAGAAAAACAGTTTGGCAGTTTCTTAAACATATACCTATCAAGCAATCCAGTTATTTCTTCCCTAAAAATAAAAAGAAAGAACATCTACCTACATGCAATTTTTAACCTAAATTTTGGTAGAAAATTTATTCATAATTTCCAAAAACTGTAAATAACCATTATGTCCATTAATACCATATATGATAAGCTAAGTATAATCATACAATAGAATACATATGACAGCAAAAAAAAAGGCATGAACTATTAACACATGTAACATGGTTGAATCTCAAAACAATTATGCTGAGTGAAAGATGCCAGATGCTAAAAAGTCCATACACTTCATTCCATTTTTGTAGAGCTATATGCAATGTAAAATAATCTATAAAACACAAAGCAAATCAATGGTTTTCATAGAAGTGGAGAAGGGGCTTAGAAGAGGTAGACCGAGTACAAAAATGCATGCAGAATATTTTGAAGGTAATGAATATTTTACTATCCTAATTGTGGTGATGTTTTAGAATGTGTTTTTATGTCAAATCATGTCAAAATGTGCAACTTAATTACAGTTTGTTTTGCGTCATATCTCCATAAAACTGTTAAAATTCAAATAATGAATCAGTGTGACATTAAGACACAAAATAGCAACTAATAAAATTCTCGCAATGAGCAAATTTTGATCCTTGAACAATATTTTTATATTCTGACCTGTTCTTGCTTCATAGTTTTGTTAGTTTTCTATCAAAAAGGTCTGATGTCTTTAATCTAGCATCATTGAACCCCACACATAAGAGTGTCTTGTAAAATATATTCACAGTGATCATGGGACCAGTTTTTTTGGTTTAAAAGTATTGTTTTTCTTCTTTCTATATGAATGGATAGAATTTTGCTCAGCCCATGAAAGAACTAAATACTCTACAAATTAAGGTCATTACTTATTTAAGATGGCAACAGTAGACTACATCCTCAAATCAGACACTGAATTACTCTGCTTGAGCTTCCATAACAAAACCTCACAAACTGGCTTGTCTAAACAACCAAAATGTATTTTCGCACAGTTCCAGAGGTTGAACGTTCAAGATAAAGGTGGAAGTAGGATTGAGTTCTTGTACAATCTCTTGTCTTGGCTTGCAGATGACCACCTTCATAAGACTCTCTCTCCACACATGCACTGAGAGTCTAAGTTCTGATGCCACCTCCTCTTCTTGTAAGGATTCCAGCTCTATCCTGTCCTTATGACTTCATTTAACCTTAATTACCTCCTCAAAGGCTGTCAACTGGATATAGTAATTTCAACATATAAATTTTGGGGGGTATAACCCAGTTTGTAAGAATTACTATGTCAATAATTATGACAGCTCACATTGATTGCAGTCAACCTAAATGTCAAGCACTCTAATAAAATCCTTACATAAAATAAATAATTGAACTTGCTGGGTGCAGTGGAGCACACCTGTAATCCTAGTGGCTCAGGAGAATGAGACAGGAGGATCGTGAGTTCAAAGCCAGCTTCAGCAAAAAGCAAGGCGCTAAACAACACAGTATAGACCCTGTCTCTAAAAAAATACAAAATATAGGGATGGGGATGTGGCTCAGTGGTTGAGTGCCCTTGAGTTCAATCCCCAATACTTAAAATAAATAAATAAATAGATAGATAGATAGATAAACTCTACAACCCTTTAAACTAAGTATTACTCTCACCTTACTATATAAATGAAGAGAATTTGGCCTAGGGAAATTACATCAATGAATCTATCAAAAATGTATGGACAACCTGGGCAAAGTTGTACACACCTATAATCCCAGTGGTTCAGGAGGCTAAGGCAGGAGGATCGTAAGTTCAAAGCCAGCCTCAGCAACTTAGAGAGAACCTAAGCAACTTAGCAAGACCCTGTCTCAAAATAAAATAAAATAAAATAAAATAAAAAGCCTGAGGATTTAGCTCAGTGGTTTAGTACCCCTAGGTTCAATCCCTGGTCTAAAATAATGTATGGACAATTAAATTACATGCAATTATCTAAGTACAAAATATATGCCATTAGAATGTGAACTTTATAAAGTATATCCCCTTTTTGTTACACTGAATTCTTTTTATACATCTGAAATGGGCTGGAACAGAGTAGGTGGTTGATAAATATGTGTTGTGTTGAATTGATTTAATATTATTGAAGTCACGTCAAGTAGCATGTCACAAAGCTAGGATCTGAACACAGGTATTTTTATTTAGATCCATATTCCTAATCAATATTTTATACATATTAAGTAGAATAATGAGATATTATAGTTTGAACATTCAGGAAGGAACAAAAGAAACCTATATATGAGAATGTTTTCATTAAAGGACAAGGTACTAGACTTGACATCATTGATTTTTCCACTAGAAGTACTATCCCTACTCTGAACCTCCTATTTCCTACCATTTAACACTTTATATCTTGTAGAGTACTTACTTGTATGTATGTCTTCTCTTCCTAACAAAGTTGAAAACACCTGTATGGCAAGGACTAATTCTTAAATAACTTTTATAATGTAAATCCTTCCATCAGTAAATGCTTTCTGAATGAAAAAAGAAAGAAAAATAATTAATCTTTTAAAGGGCTATATGCAGTAGATCTGGGCTCCAGTTTCAACACTGCCTCTAAATTAGTGTGTGGATTTGGGTAAATCACATTACTTTTTAGAAAGTCATTAAGATTTCTTTTAATTCTAATATTCTGAAACTAAGTCCATTTTGATACTTTTAACAATTGAATTTTAGAGGTAAGTATATGAGATGAAGAGAATTCAACTCCCACAGAATAATTTTAGAAGTTCATCAAAACAAAAAAGATGAGTAGTATTGTGGAAGAAAAAAATTTTTGGAACAAGTTCCATCACATATTTTGTCTTCACAAATTTGATAGCCATGATAGTCAACACACAGTGCCCTGTTTTGTGGCATAACAAAAGCATGGGATCCTAATTTGAATAAGATATATTTGGGCTGGCATTATAGCACAGTTGGTAGAGTGCTTGCCTCACATGCTTAAGGCCGTGGGTTCAATCCCCAGCGCCACACACACAAAAAGAATAAGATATATTCCATGCTTATATAAATACCTCAAAATAGGTTCTACTGTCATGTATAACTAAAAAGAACAATTAAAATTGAAAAAAGAAGAGTAATCATGTATTTTTTCTAAATAACTAAAATTACACAAAACTCTGATAAGATCATTTTAGATATGTCAATGATCGAGAAATGCTAATCATCTTATTGAACTATAAAGAAGGAAAATCACAAATGACCATTATAAACACCCATTAAAAATCTTTTTCTTAATTTATGAACAATATTCTCTTATTGTTGTATCAGTAGTTTGTCTCAGAGTAACAAAAAATACATTATAGAGGAAGCTCTGACATACAAAGATTTGAAAGTCCTCACTTTAATCCTTACCATAACAGCAATGCAAACAGAAAATCGATGAGATTATAATTTTGATTAATTTTGGAGGCTGAACATGAATGAATCTTACAAAAAGAAACAATTGTTAGCCATAGACATAACAAGCCCACCACATTTTCATGAATTTTATATCCAGAATTTCAACAGTGTGTCATATTGAAGAATCAAGAAACACCTCTCATGTCTTGGGCAGAAGGAAGTGGAAAATAACAATTTAAAAATAGTTCATTCTTCAATACACCAAATTATGCTATGTCCATGTACAAATATACCACAATGTTTTAGTCAGCTGTTCACTGCTGTGACTAAATATACCACAATGTTTTAGTCAGCTATTCACTGCTGTGACTAAAAGACCTGACCAGAACAATTGTAGAGGAGGAAAAGTTTATTTGTGGGCTCACGGTTTCAGAGGTCCCAATCCATAGAAGTAGACTCCATTCCTTGGGGCTTGAGGTGAGGCAGAACAGTATGGAGGAAGAGTGTGGTGGAAGGAAGCAGCTCATATCATGATCAGTAAGCAGAGAGATTCAACTTGCCAGATACAAACATATATACCAATACCATGCCCCAATTCCTAACTCCTCCAGCTATACCCTACCACTTCAATTACCACTCAGTTTAATCCCTATGGGGGATTAATTTACTGATTGGGTTAAGAGTCTTATAACCCAATCATTTCTCCTCTGAACCTTCTTGCATGTCTCACACATGAGATTTTGGGGGACACCTCATATCCAAACCATAACACACAATGAAATTTGTGAATATAATGCAGTAATTAAAATAATAACAGAAGATAGCAGTATAATAGAGCAAGAAGGTAGGGGAGGGAGCAGGGAAGGTATTGGAAATGAGATCGAGCAAATTATGTACATGTACACATATGGCATTATGAATCCCATCACTACATATAATGCACCAAGAAAAAATGATAATAATGGCCCTTTGGAGTTCAAAATAATAACAATATCTAACAGAAGGGAATTTGTCTACTTTTTAACTCTAAAAATAAAGATGTAATTTCCTAGCTAACAATAAATAAACAAATAAATCATAAAATAGATCATTCTTTAAAAATACCTACTCTTCAGGGTAAAAGACTTTACCAAAAAGTTAGCCCTCCTGGAAAAATGACATTCCTCTCACTTCAGCCCCGGCTAACATTTTAGTCTCACTTAAAGGAGTATGGGTACTTTATGGGAAGAAAACACTCATAGACATCACAGGCCAAATACATAAGCCCACTAATGGATTCATATTTACTCAGACTATTGTAGAAGGCTCAGCCTCCTTACAACTTAAAAAAGATACCAATAAGTCTACAGTACGTTCCAGTATATAATAATAGATTATAGCTGAAGGAGTTATACAGAGAATTTCTGTGGAGTGCTTAGGGAACTCAAACTGAAAGAGGCAAAAACAAGGTAGAAGAGAAACCTAAAAGCTTGTAAAAATGTAGGCAATCCAACATAAAAGTAACATAAATCTTCACACTAAAGTCCTATTGTTACTAAAGCCATCATGTCTGTGTTCAATAAAAACAACAAAGATAAAAGGCTTGCTAAGAAAAAAAAGAAAATACATATTCTGAGGAAACAAAACATCAGAATCATATTCAGGTATAACACAGATTTTAAAATCATTAAATAAGTAATTTAAAATAAATGATTAATGTGCTAAATGCTCTTAATGAATAAATATCAATGGTCAAGAATAGATGGGTAATGTAAGTAGAGATAAAAGTTTCTAAGAAACAATAAAAAGGAAAGCTAAAAAATAAAAAAAAAAACTACTGCAACATATTAAGGATGTCTTTGTTGAATTCATCAATAGATCTGTCATAACCAAAGAAGTAATCAATGGGCTTGAAGATTCATCCATAGAAACACTAATCTGAAATGCAAAGAAAAATTGGGGGGAAAATCCAGAATATACAAGAAGTTTGAAACAATTTAAAAAGGTATAATTGAAATCTAAGAAGGAGAAGAAAAAATAGAGAAAAAATACTTAAAGTAGTAAGGGCTTTAAAATTTCCAAAATTAATGACAGGCACTAAACTATAAATCCAGGAAATTCAGAGAACACCAAGCAGGATAAATACCTAAAAATTTACATCTAGGGATATCCTATTAAAATTTATATCCAAACTGCAGGTAACCAAAGACAAAACAAAATTAAAATCTGTGGTAGGGACACCTTACTTATAGAAGGAAAAGAATAGCTACATTGGTCTTCATATCAAAAACCACACAAGCAATAGGAAAGTGACCTAATATATTTGAAGTGTTAAGAATACCGCAATGTATAGTGGTGCCACCTGCTTTACTTTTCTTACTAAGGATTGCTTTAGCTATTCTGGGTTTCTTATTTTTCCAGATGCACTTCATGACTACTTTTTCTATTTCTATGAGGAGTGTCATTGGGATTTTGATTGGAATTGCATTGAATCTGTATAGTACTTTTGGTACTATGGTCATTTTGACAATACTAATTCTGCCTATCTAAGAACAAGGTAGATCTTTCCATCTTCTAAGGTCTTCTTTAATTTCTTTCTTTAATGTCCTGTAGTTTTCATTATAGAGGTCTTATTTCATTTAGTTAATTCCCAAGTATTTTAATTTATTTTTTTGATGCTACTGTAAGTGTGGTAGTTTTCCTTGTTTCCCTTTCAGAGGATTTGTCACTGATATATAGAAATGCCTTAGATTTATGGATGTTGATTTTGTATCCTGCTACTTTGCTGAATTCAATTATGAGTTCTAGAAGTTTTCTGGTGGAATTTTTTGGGTCTTCTAGGAATAGAATCATATCCTCAGCGAATAGTGATAATTTGAGTTCACTTTACCTATCTGTATGCCTTTAATTTCTTTCATCTGTCTTATTGCTCTGGCCAGTGTTTCATGAACTATGTTAACTAGAAGTCGTGAAAGAGGGCATCCCTGTCTTGTTACAGGTTTTAGTGGGAATGCATTCAATTTTTCTCCATTTAGAATGATGTTGGCCTGGGGCTTAGCATAGATAGCTTTTACGATGTTGAGCTATGTTCCCATTATCCCTAGTGTTTTGAACATGAAGGGGTGCTGTATTTTGTCAAATGCTTTTTCTGCATCTATTGAGATAATAATATGGTTCTTATCTATAAGTCTATTGATGTGATGAATTACATTTATTGATTTTTGTATGTTGAACCAAACTTGCATCCATGGAATGAACCCCACTTGATATGTTTTTGTATTCGATTTGCCAGAATTTTGTTGAGAAATATTGCATCTGTGTTCATTAGAGATACTGGCCTGAAGTTTTCTTTCTTTGATGTGTTTTTGCCTGGTTTTGGAATCAGGTGATACTGGCCTCATAGAATGAGTTTGGAAGTGCTCCCTCCTTTTCTATTTCCTGCATTAAATTGAAGAGTATTGATAGTAGTTCTTCCTTAAAGGTATTATAGAAGTCAGCTGTGTCTCCATCTGGTCCTAGGCTTTTCTTATTTGGTAGGCTTCTGATGGCATCTTCTACTTCATCGCTTGAAATTGGTCTATTTAAATTGTGTATCTCATCGTGCTTCAATTTGGGCAAGTCATACAATGCTAGAAATTTGTTGATGCCTTCGATATTTTGTATTTTATTGGGGTACAAGTTTTCAAAATAATTTCTAATTATCTTCTGTATTTCTGAGGTGTCTATTTTGATATTTCCTTTCTCATCACATATGTTAGTAATTTGAGTTTTCTCTCTCCTTCACTTCGTTAGTCTGGCTGAGGATCTGTCAATTTTATTTACTTTTTTTGAAGAATCAACTTTTTGTTTTGTCATTTTCTTTCAATTGTTTGTTTTGTTTCAATTTTATTGATTTCAGCTCTGATTTTAATTACATCTTGTTTTCTACTGCTCTTGGTATTGGGTTGTTCTTCTTTTTCTAAGGCTTTGAGATGTAATGTTATGTCATTTATTTGTTGAATTTTTCTTCTTTTCAGGAATGAACTTCATGCAATGAACTTTCCTCTTCAAACTGCCTTCATAGTGTCCCAGAGATTCCAATATGTTGTGTCTGACTTCTCATTCACCTCTAAGAATGTTTTAATCTCATCCTTGATGTCTTCTGCAACCCATTGTTCATTCATTAGCATATTATTTAGTCTTCAGGTGTTGGAGTAGCTTTTATTTCTTATGTTATCATTGATTTCTATTTTCATTCCATTATGGTCTAATAGAATGCAGGATATACAAGACTTTAAATTATACTACAGAACAATAGTAACAAAAACAGCATGATATTGGTACCAAAATAGACCTGTAGACCAATGGTACAGAATAGAGGTCATAGAGACTAACACATATAATTACTGTTATCTTATATTAGACAAAGGCTCCAAAAATGTACATTGGGGAAAAGATAGCCTCTTCAACAAATGGTGCTGGGAATACTGGAAATTAATATGCAACAAAATGAAATTAACCTCCTTCTCTCACCATGCACAAAACTCAACTCAAAGTGGATCAAGGACCAAGGAATTAAAGGAGAGACACTACGTCTATTAGAAGAAAAAGTAAGCCCTAATCTCCAACATATTGGATTAGGCCCCAAGTTCCTTAATCAGACTCCTATAGCACAATAATTAATATCAAGAATCAATAAATGGGATAGATTCAAACTAAAAAGCTTCTTCTCAGCAAAAGAAACAATCAGTGAGGTCAATAGAGAGCCTACTAATTGGGAACAAATTTTTACCACATGCTTGTCAAATAGAGCACTAATCTCTAGAATTTATAAAGAACTCAAAAATCTTAACACCAAAAAACCTAATAATCCAACCAATAAATGGGCCAAGGAACTGAACAGACACTTCTCAGAAGAAGATATACAATTAATCAAGAAATTCATGAAAAAAATTTTCAATATCTCTGTCAACTAGAGAAATGCAAATCAAAATGACTCTAAGATTTCATTTCACTCCAGTCAGAATGGCAGCTATTAAGAACACAAACAACAATAAATATTGAAGAAAGGCACACTCATACATTGCTGGTGGGACTGCAAAATGGTGCAGCCAATCTGGAAAACAGTGGAGATTCCTTGGAAAACTGGGAATGGAACCACCTTATGACCCAGCCATCTCACTCCTGGGTCTATTCCCAAAGGACTTAAAAACAGCATACTACAGGGACATAGCCCCATCAATGTTTATAGCAGCACAATTCACAATAGCTAAAATGTGGAACCAACGTAGATGCCCTTCAGTAGATGAGTGGATAAAGAAAATGTGGTATATATACACAATGGAATGTTTCTCAGCAATAAAAGAGAATAAAATCATGGCATTCTCAGGTAAATGGATAAAGTTGGAGAATATAATGCTAAGTGAAGTTACCCAATCCCCAAAATCCAAATGCCAAATATTTTCTCTGATATAAGGAGGCTGATTCACAGTGGGGTTGGGATGGGGAACATAGGAGGATTAGAGGAATACTAGAAAGGCCAATGGGGAGGGAGAGGAAGGGAGGGAGCAAAAGCGTAAATTAAAAAAAAAAAGATTGTCAAATGAAATGGATATCATTACCCTAAGTGAATGTATGAAGACACGAATGGTTTGAATATACTTTGCATTCAACCAGAGGTATGTAAATATGTGCTCTATAATGTAATATGAATTGTAATGCATTCTACTGTCATATATAACAACTTAAAATAAAAGAAAATAAAAAAATAAAAAATTGTATACAATATTATTTTATGTATAGGAAATATTAAGGACTCCACCAAGACTGTTAGAACTGATACATTCAATAAAGTAGCAGGAGAAAAAATCGATATAATAATCCCAGTAGCTTTTATATACACGTATAATGAACTTGCTGAAATCATGTAAGAAATCCTATCCAAATAGTCACAAAAATACTTACAAGTAAACTTATCTAATAAATCAAATACTTCTACAACAAAATTGCAAAATACTAATGAAAAGAATTGAAGAAGACACTAAAAGGTGAAATAACTTCCCAAATTCATGGATTAAAAGAATTAATATTGTTAAAATATTCATACTACCAAAAAAATGTTCATACTACCAAAGCAACCTACAGATTCAATACAAACACCGTTAAAAATTGACATTTTTTAAGTGACCTTTATATAACATGATTTTGAATTTTTATTTCTCTCCCTTGGAGTCTTTTTTAAAATATTTATTTATTTGCTTTAGTTGTGCACAATGCATTTATATTTATGTGGTGTTGAGGATCAAACCCGGGTCGCACACATGCTAAGTGAGCGCCCTACCACTGAGCCACATCCCAGCCCCGAAAATTGACATTTAAAAAAAAAACTTAGAAAAAGTAATTGTAAAATTTATGTGGAAACACAAAGAAACACCCAAAAGTGCCAAAGCAATCTTGATCAAAAAGAGCAAAGCTTGAAGGCATGCAACACCTGATTCCAAGGCATACTGAGTCACTGTAACCAAAACAGCATTATATTGGTATAAAAACAGACACATAAACCATATAGATCCCAGAAATAAACCCAAGCATCTACAGCCAACTGATTTTTGACAAAGGTGCCAAAAACACACACTGGAGAAAGGACAGCTTCTTAAACAAATAGTGTTGGGAAAACTGGCTATCCACAAGTAAAAGATTGAGTTCCCTCTCACCCTTGTACAAAAATCAACTCAAAATGGATCAATGACCTAAAAGTAAAACTACTAGAAGCAAACAACAATAAAATATTTTGAGACATTGGTACAGGCAATGATTTTTGATAGGACCTCAAAGACACAGGAAACAAAAGCAAAAAATTACAAATGGAATTGCAACAAAGCGAAAAGCTTCTGTACTGCAAAAGAAACAATCAACAGAGTGAATAGACAGTGGTAGAAGTCTTTGCCAACTATTTATCTAATGGAGGGCTATCTGCAGGACAAATAAAGAACTCAAAAACTTAACATGAAAAGAACAAGTAATCCAATTAAAATTTGGCAAATGATTTGAATAGATGCTTTTCAAAAGAAATATAAATGGCTGGAAAATATTTGAAAAAAGTGCTCAGTATCATTAGCCTTCAGAGAATTAGAAATCAAAACCATAAGGAGATATCATCTCACCCCAATTACAATGGCTATTAACAACAACAACAACAACAAAAAAAAAAAAAACAAGAAAAAATTATGCTGGTAAGGATATGGATAAAAAGGACCTCTTATACAATTTCAGTGGGAATATAAATTTCTATAGCAATTATGGAGATTAGTATACAGATTCCTTATGGAAACAAAGAATGTGACCACACAATCCTGCTACCTCACTTCTTAGAATATACCCAAAGGAAATAAAGTCAGCACCCTGAAGATATACTTGCATGCTCATGTTTATTGCAGTACTATTCACTAGCTAAGATATGGAATCAGCCTAGTTGCCCTTTAACAGATGAATGGATACAGAAGATGTATTAGTTATGTTCAGTATTTGGAGTATTATTAGCCATAAAGTACTAAATCCTGTCATTTGCAGCAAAATTTATGGAACTGGAGAACATGTTTTGTTAAATGAAATAAGGCACACACAGAAAGATGAATATTGCATATTCTATCTTATAGGTAGAAACTAAATAACTAGGCATGAAAGTTGAGTAGTGATTACTGGGGATTAAGTAGTGTGTTTGTTGGGAGAAGAGTGAGCAAAGGGTGGTTGAATTTGATCAGTGCAATGCATGTGTGGAAATATTTCACTAAACCCCATTAATATGTATAATTAATACGTGTTAATAAAATTGAAAATAAACTAAAATATAGGTGTTAAACCTTACATAAAAAGTAACAAAATTGATCATAAGCCTATGTGAAAAGGCAATACCTATGAGTTTACTAGAAAATTTCAGAGAAAATTTACGTGTTCTTAAGTTTGATAATATTTTAGATAGAATTCTCAAAGCATGATATCCACAAAATAATTGATAAATTGACATCAAATTTTTAAATGTTTGCTCTGCAAAGGACCCTGTCAAGAGAATGAAAAACAAACTACAGCCTGGGGAAAATATTTGTAAAACACAACTGAGAAATTATTTGTACCTAACATATACAAAGAATTTCCAATATTCAATGATCATAAAATGACAATTCTGCTAAAATTGGCAAGATTTATTAGCAGAAGAACAGAAAAATTCCAAAGCCGAAAAATATAAGTAACTTATATAAATCCTCTGCCTTCATCAAATTTCTAAAAGAGAGTTCAATCAACTTCTTTTAAACAACTGATAAAAGTTAGGGATAATGAGTGAGAAAATGAATAGTAAACTAGAGAGATCACAGAATATCCAGTGGAGTTGGAGAGGAGAGTGACTTTCGAGGGCATCTGCTGTTTATGTGGTATATTTTCAATAATATTTCCCATTGATACTGTAATAAAGAGCTGTAGGAAATTTTTAAATTGCTTTTCATTTATGTTTAGGTCCCCAAATATGCCTTTGGATACAAATATAAGACAGCTGATTTCTTATAGTCGTTCTTTTCAGATATACAATAAAGAATCCAAAAAATGGAGTCTTAACACTATAGGCAATCTCTTTAATGAAAATTGATAAGAAAGGACAGGTCCAAACTGAATAAGAAAGCTGGCAACACACTGGGCAAAGAGATATTGTTATCACTTGCTCATGCATTGCTCTCCTGACCTCAGTGAGTATCTCTACAACTTTCATTTCAAATTTTTTGGTATAAGTGTATCTCTATTTCATTAGGTTGATCTCTGGAAATTTTTCTTATTCTTTGTTTGGAACATATTTCCATATTTTAAAAATTTACTTGAGTATCTGTGTTGGTTTTGAGACTAGGTATAAGAGCCACCTCCCTCAGTCTTATCAGATTGGCTTCTTATAGGAGCTACACCTCACTTTATTAGTTTGGCCTGAGATTCTGAGTGCCTTTCAAGCCTTTGTGCTTGTTCAAAAGCTTATTTATTTTATTTTTCCTTAGTACAGAGTCTGTTCATTGCCCCAAGACAGGTGAGATAGAATCCAGTCCCACGAGAAGCAGCTAGAGAAGTTGAGGTGCATGATATGTGGTTCGATTCCTCCTCTTTTGAGGGATAAACCGGGGACTGGCTGGCATTTATCTCCCACTTGCTCTGCATTAAGCCAAGTAGGAGATCTGTGGCACATTCCTGATCTCTTCTTCAGACTTCAAACTCTTCCAACCTATTGTTTTGCATTTTGTTTATTTGATTGTTTTTGATGTGTTTGGATCAAGAACAAGCACTTTGCCACTGAGCTATATCCCCAGGCTGTTTTGCTTTTTGTGGCCCCCAGAGGTCTAATGAATTCTGGGGTCTGCCAGCTCCTAGAGACAAGAAAGTAGCTGGATTGTGTCAGGAAGAGCTGTGGAAAGTGCCAACACTACCATTCAGGATCTTACTGGAGTACTAATTTCCTGCCCTGTCAGCTCCCAGATGCATGATAATTAAAAGCACAAACCCTAGCAGCAGATGGGAAAGTCAGGATGTTGGATATATAGTCAAACCCCTTCCAATGATAATCTAGGAGCTAGGTGCTTTCACCTACTCATTATGTGCTGAGCTAGGGGAAATCATCACTGGTAGCACATTTGTGCCAGATTAAAACTGCTGCTTTTAGCCGGGCGTGGTGGCGCACGCCTGTAATCCCAGCACTTTGGGAGGCTGAGTCAGGAGGATCGTGAGTTCAAAGCCAGCCTCAGCAATGGCGAGGCACTTAGCAACTCAGTGAGACCCTGTCTCTAATAAAATACAAAAAAGGGCTGGGGATGTGGCCCAGTGGTCTAGTGCCGCTGAGTTCAATCCCCAGTAAAAAAAAAAAAAAAAAAAAAAAAACTGCTGCTTTTTCCTCTCCCAGAGTTAGGTCATTTAGGAGCTATAAAAGTTGAGTCACTTGATGTGTGAACCACTTACTTCCATGGACAGACTAAAGGCTAGGTTTTATTGCTAGAGTGAGATGGTAGAAAACGCTCAGGAAGTGCCCACATGCCCATTTGGGCTCCTGAAAGTCTTACTAACTCCCTTTCTCATCAGCTGTCAGAAAAAACCCAAGTTGGGTCACTAATGTTTTTATGGTGGTAGAAAAAAAATATGTAGTTAAACCCTTTGTAGGGAGAAAGTGGGAGCTGTCTACTATGGACTTTTTGCTCTGCGCTAAGTCTGGAAAGAGACATTTTGAATCTGCCACTTCATTCTTTTTGGTCCCTGTGAACTTGCAAATACCAAGATTCATTTATTCCCAGTGCTAGATAAGTTAAGAACCAGTCCTTCGGCAGGGAATTATTAATAGTGCAGGAAATATATTTGTGGTCCAAACCCACTACTCTTCAGGGAGAAGCTGAGAATTGTACATTTCCTCTCAATTGTAATGCACTGTGCTCATTGTGGGGCTTGTTTTATAAGTCTCTGCTTTTCTACTCATTTCAAAGTGGATATTTTCGAGGTTGCATTGTGTACCTTTCTTAAGTAGTTTCTGGATTTATCTCCCACAAAATTACCCACGAGTAGCTTTTATTCTGTGCATCTGTAGAAGTTGGGACAGTCAAGAACCTCCTATCTACCATTTTCCTGAATTCCTCCAAAGATTAATTCAATATTGGTGGAATCAAATAGAAGACAGACTATTTGTCTATCAAAATGAAGTCTGAGAAACTTAGGGGCATACCAATTACCACCTTGTAAATTAGTATGCAATTTAATTCTTTTTCCTCCTTGTTAAAAACTTAAATTTGTTTTTTAATTGATACATAATATGAATGAATAAAGAAAATGTGGAATATATACAACAACTGCTTTATTTTGCCATAAAGAACAATGAATTATGTCATTGCAGGAAAATGGATGGAACTGGAAACCAAAATAAGACAGACTCTGATAGATAAGTGCCATATATAATCTCTCTCATACATGGGACCTAGAGAGAAAAAAGAAAGTGTAGAGAAAGGCAATCAGGAAGACAACAAGGGGATATTCTAGGGAATGAAACTGACAAAATTATGTTATATTCATGTAGAAATATACCACAATAAAACTCACTATTCTGCATAATTGATAGATACCAACCAAATACAAAGCAGAATCATACATATTTATGGAATACTATGTGCTGTTTTGGTACATGTATGCATTCTGCAATGTTTAAATCCAGTTAAAATATTTATCTCATCAAACATTTATCATTTCTTTTTAAAAATTTTTATTTGTTCTTTTTAGTTATACATGACAGTAGAATGTTATCTTTACATATTATATATACATGGAGTATAATTTACTCTACTTAGGATCCCCATCTTGTGGCTGTACATGATGTAGAGGTTCACTGTGGTGTATTCATATATATATACATAGGAAAAATTATGTGAGATTCTTTCTACTGTCTTTCCTATTCATATCCTCCATCCCTTTCCTTCATTTCCCTTTGTCTAATCCAATGAACTTATATTTCCCCCCTATTTACCCATCGTTCTGCATTAGCATCCACATATCAGAGAGAACGTTCCGCCTTTGGTTTGGGGGATTGGCTGATTTCACTTACTATGATAGTCTCCAGATCCATCCATTTATCAGAAAATGTCATAAAGCCATTCTTTTTTATGTTGGATATATACACAGGAATGGGATTCCTGGACCATATGGTAGTCCTGTTTTTAATTTTTTTGAGGAATAACCATGTTATTTTTCACAATGGATATATTAATTTACATTGCAACAAACAGAATATATCAAGAGTTCCCTTTTTACCACATCCTCACCAGCACTTGCTATCTATAGTCATTTTGATCATTTTGTGGTTTCAATTGGCATTTCCCTGATGATTAGTTATGTTTAAGATTTTTTCATGCTTTTCAACTATTTTTATATCTGTGATCTCATTTGTCTATTTTTGCTTTAGTTTCCTATGCTTTGGGAGTTTGTCGAAAAAAATTCCTGTCCATTGTAATGTCCTCAAGCATTTCCATTATGTTTTCTTTCAGTAGTTTCATGACTATTATTTAAGCATTCAGTTTATTTTTAATTGATTTTTATAGTTATTAAGAGATAAAGATTTATTTTATCACATTTATTGATTTGCATATGTTGAAACATCCTTATATTCTGGGGATGAATCCTACTTGACTATGGTAAATAATCCTTTGAATGTGTTGTCAGATTCAGTTTTCTAATATTTTTTGAGGATATTTGCATCTATGTTCATCAAGGATATTGGCCTGTATCTTTATTTTGTTGTTGTTGTTTGCAATCTTATCTGGTTTTGCTGTCTGTCTAAAGGTATTCTAGCATAATGAGTTGGGAAGAATTCCCTCCTTTTCTTCATTTTTTAAAAATCCCCTCATTTTCTATTCTGAGAATAATTTGGAAAGAATTTATATCATTTTTCTTAGTTGTTTGAAAGAACTCATCAGTGTAGCTATCTGGTCCTGGACTTTTCTGTGATGGGAGGCTTTATTACTGACTTAATTTCATTACTTGTTATAGGCAAGCCTTGCTCAGGTTTCCTATTTCTTCATCATTTACATGTCCAGACATTTGTAGATTTCTTCTGGGGATAACAAATTCTTTAAAATGTAATGGTTTATAATAATTTTTATGGTCCTTTGTATTTCTGTAGCGTTATTTGTAATATTTCCCTTTTCATCCCTGAATTTGTTTATTAGAATTCTTTTTTTTTTTACTCTTAGTGTTTGCTAGTTTTGATTATCCATTGAAGAATCAAGTTTCCTTTTCATTGATAATTTTATTTTTAATATTTATTTCATTTATTTCTGTTCTAATGTTCAACGGTATTTTCTTCTTACTAAGTTGGCATTTGGTTTGTTCTCATCTTTATAGCTTCTTCAGATACAGTGATACATTGTTTATTCAACGTATGTTTTTTTTTTTTTGTAGGCATTAGTTGTTATAAACTTTCCTCTTAGTACTAATTTTGCTGTATACTATGTTTTGGTATGCTATATTTCTGTTTTTCTTTGTTTCAGAATTATTTTAATTTACTTTTCAATTTACTGCCTGATCCATTGAATGTTCAAGAGTAAGTTGTTTAATTTCCATGTAATTGTATAGTTTACAAGTTTTTCTTATTATTCATTTCTACTTTTATTGCTTTGTAATTAGAAAAGCTTCTGAATATGCTTATAGTTTTAAAAAA
The DNA here is from genome assembly GCA_025594165.1 of Tamias sibiricus. Classification (NCBI taxonomy): domain Eukaryota; kingdom Metazoa; phylum Chordata; class Mammalia; order Rodentia; family Sciuridae; genus Tamias; species Tamias sibiricus. The sequence continues at coordinate 107,386,996 of CM046667.1, forward strand.
ATTGTTGAAATTTGTTGCCAATCATATGTTCTATTCTGGAGAATGCATCATGTACTGTTAAGAATAAATGTGTATTCTGTAGTATTGGATGAAATGTCCTATAAATGTCTGTTAGGTTCATTTGGTCTAGGGTGTAAACTAACTCAACTTTTTCTTTTATTTTCTGACTGGATGATATATCTATTGCTGAAAGTGGAGTGTTAAAGTCAGCATCCATTATTCTGTTGGAGGCTCTCTTTTGTCTATTAATACTGGTTTGATATATTTGGGTGCTCTGGTAGTGGATACCTATATATTTTCAATTTAATTGGCCCCTCTATCATTATGTAATGAATTTCTTTGTCTCTTTTTACTTCTTTGATCTAAAGTCAATTTTATCTGATATAAGTGAGGTACTCCTGCTTTTTTTGGCTTCCATTTGCATGGAGTATCTTATTTCATCCTTTTAATTTTAGTCTATGGAACACATAGTTGGCTTTATTTTTTTTAATCCATTCAGTCACTCTGTAAATGGACTCTATCCTCCAATTAAAAAACACATCCATTCTGACTGGAGTGAGAAAAAATCTTAGAGTAGTTTTGGTTCGCATTTCTCTAATTGCTATAGATGTTGAACATTTTTTCATATATTTGTTGATTGATTGTATATCTTCTTCTGAGAAGTGTCTATTGAGTTCGTTAGCCCATTTATTGATTTTATTTGGTGTTAACTTTTTTGAGTTCTTCCTGGAGTTTAGTGTTCTATCTATATGCACGTGGCAAAAATTTGCTCCCAAAATGTAGGTTCTCTCTTCAACTCATTAGTTTGAATCTATCCCATTTATTGATTCTTGGTTTTATTTCTTGTGCTTTAGGATTCTTATTAAGGAAATTGGGGCCTAATCTGACATGATGAAGATTTGGGCTGACTTTTTCTTCTATTAGGCATAGGGTCTCTGGTCTAATTCCTAGGTCCTTGATCCACTTTGAGTTAAGTTTTGTGCATGGTGAGAGATAGGGGTTTAGTCTCATTTTGCTTCATATGGATTTCCAGTTTTCCCAGCACCATTTGTTGAAGAGGCTATCTTTTTTCCCCCAACGTGTGTTTTTGGCACCTTTGTCTAGTATGAGATAACTACTCTAACATTTCATCTAACTCCTGTCAGAATGGCAGTTATCAAGAATACAAGCAACAATAAGTGTTGGCAAGGATGTGGGGAAAAAGGCACATTCATACATTGCTGGTGGGACTGCAAATTGGTGCAGCCAATATGGAAAGCAGTATGAAGATTCCTTAGAAAACATGGAATGGAGCCACCATTTGACCCAGCTATCCCACTCCTCGGTCTATACCCAAAGCACTTAAAAACAGCATACTACAGTGACACAGCCTCAACAATGTTTATAGCAGCACAATCACAATAGCCAAACTGTGGAAACAACCTAGAATGCCCTTCAATAGATGAATGGGTAAATAAACTGTGGTTTATATACACAGTAGAATATTACTCGGCATTAAAAAAATTAAATATTGCAATTAGGAATTTTGATCAAATAAGAGAAATTAACTTATTGGATTGTATCTAATGGTTTTGAAGATTAATAATTCTACAATTTCTTCTGTCTCAAATAAAATAATAATAAAAATATAAAAGTCTCTGCTGAGCTATTTATCTCTTTTCTATTCAAGGGAAATAAAAATATGCCACATTACATATTTTATTACATCTATTAGTTCCATTCTCTGATTATAAATAATTATAATTCTTTAACATTCCATTAATCCAAACCTCAAATTCTTTGTAGCATGTGTGGAGTGAATTTACTCATCAAACAAAGAACTACCAGGAGAATTCTGCGATCCCCAATTGTTTATAGAGACCTTACAAGTCACTTAATGTTGTTTTCTAGGAAAAAAACATACATTAAAAAATAAAGACATTAATTAGTATGCTATTTGTCTTGGGAGAAGACTCCTAATTGTAGTACAAGTTATATTTTCTCAGTATATACCTAATGTATGATTTTATGTTTTTTTTTCAGACTGTCTTAGAAACCTTTTCAAATTTCATTATCAGGGAACTTCTTTAAAGTGACCACTCTAATGTATATTTGAAAGCTAGACTGCCATTGATTCATGCCAGCAGTCTTGACAGTGCAATGACAAATAATTGAAGGGTTGGGGAAAAGCAAAAGGAGAGAATTTCTTGTAAATCTTCCTATTGTTTAATCAATTGGCAAGATGTTCTCAGGTCTTTCTAATATCCATCAGAAAACTTGATTGCAGTTTAACTGCTTCCAACAATAAATCAATGATTAATGTGCAACATATCTATGCATTATGAGAGAAATTACCAAGTTTATCAAAAGCAAGTGGACAACTTTGAAACAGAACATTAGAGAAATAGTTGACCTCTGACTAAAGACAATGATTTTCATTTTCTACTTTTTTTCTATTTTTTCCAAACAAAGAAAAAAATTAACTATTGCCATAGTCAATGAATCATAGAAACTATTAGATAAATATAAGTAAGTACAAGTTTTGTAAGTCCATGTTCTAAAATAATGTAGTTGTGCATTCTCTGCACTAATTTCTAAGTTCTATGTCTGTTTTTCCTGTTTTTCCTGTAACAACTAACACTTTTCTTGTAGCACCTAGCCACACAATAAATGCACTAGTATATTTCAGGGTCTTTAAATCAGGAAAGGATTTTAAAACATTCTTAATCTGGCATTGAGCATTTGAAATGAGGGAAGTCTGGATTGAGATGTGCAACAAGTGTAAAAACACATATTGAATATCAAATAATTAGTACAAGCTGGGGTGCAGTGGCGCACGCCTGTAATCCCAGCACGTGGGAGTCTGAGGCAGGAGGATCGTGAGTTCAAAGCCAGCCTCAGCAATGGCGAGGCACTTACCAACTCAGTGAGACCCTGACTCTAAATAAAATACAAAAAAAGGGCTGGGGATGTGGCTCAGTGGTCGAGTGCCCCTGAGTTCAATCCCAGGTAAAACAAAAATAATTAGTACAAAGATGTGAACTGTAAGTTATTATTTTTGAGATTGATGACATTCAAATAATTATAAATTGAATTAAATGAAAATTTATTATTATAAAAAAAGAATAAAATTATGGCATTTGCAGGTAAATGGATGGAGTTGGTGAATATCATGCTAAGCAAAGTAGGCCAATCCCAAAAAAACAAAGGCCGATTGTTTTCTCTGATAAGTGGATGCTAATCCATAATGGATGGGGCAGCAGTGAGTGGAGGAACTTGTCCAAAGGGGGGTGGGGAGGAGGGAGCATGGGGATAGGAAAGATGGTGGAATGAGAGAGACATCATTACCCTAGGTACATGAATGATTGCATAAATGGTGTGATCCTATTTTGTGTACAATCAGAGAAGTGAATAATTCTACCCTATTTGTGCACAATGAATCGCAAAGCATTCTGCTGTCATGCATAACTGATGAGAACAAATTAAAAAGACATAATTAATTAGAATTAATTATAGATAAATTCTTACTACAGTCTTCATACTAAAGACACCATACTTACAATATTAGAGCCCAGGTTCTCATGCCACTCCATGGCCACAAATACTGAAATGCTATACCATACCATGACATTACCAGCACAGATCTTGGGTAGGACCAAGGCCCACACTGCTAAGGGATGCCTACTGCTGAAGTGAACTTGTGACCCAAAATTGTTTCAACCAACTACAGATTATGACAGCTGGAAGAGAATATTGATCCACTGGGGCCCTGTTTATCTCTGTGACACAAGAGCCGTTCCATAGGCTCTGTCCATGTGCAGACCTGAAAACGGGAACTCTTAGAATCTTACCAGAGTTCGCTCTCACCAGCCTCAAACTGAGTTCCAAGGCAAATTTCTTTATTTACTACCCTGTTCAAACCTTAGCAAATGGACTCTTGCTCCACACTATGCTGCCTAAGGTTGAGGTAGTATTGGTAAAGGCAGTCACTTGCCCACCAAGGCTGACACTAAATTGGGTCACACCTGAATCTCACAGCTGCAGGGACTTGCACAGCTACAAGGGTTCACTCATGCTCATGCTATAGCTTGCTTATGATGATGCAGGCCAAAACTTAAGTCTGTGCCAATAGCACATGGGTCTCCACCACATGCCAGGGTAGGTCAAGTAACTCCATTTGCATGCTCTGGGCTAGGTATAGGGATTTTTGTTTACTACCTTGTGCTGTCTCCACCATAATGCATCCAGTACTGAACTCCAAAGCAAAGTCCTCTGCCAAATTTTGAGCTTTGTTCCCAGAAAGTGAAGTCTTCCTTTTGCCTCTTTTGCCTGATGTTCAGAGAGGAGTGGTGGAGGCCATCTTTTGACTGTCTAGTTAATACAGTTCTAGAAGCTCATCCTGTGATTACTAACCTATGCACAAAGGTTAGTACTCTGTTTGGCACTGAGTTTCACTGTGGTGGACCTGGTAATGTGTTTGAAGCCTCAGGCCTGGACTTAATTTATTCTCCCTCTCCAAAGCAGGAGTTATCTCTTTTTAGGTTTCTTAGAGTTGGGGGATGGGTAATACTGGGAACTCTTTAATTTTTGCCTTCTTTGATACCTATTATTATACCAAAGCCAAATACTGTATTCTTTGTCTCTTGGCTTCCTTAGCTCTTGTGAAGGTAGAAGGTAGTTTGATATGGAAACTAGCTGTTCAATTTTGGTATATCTGGGGATAAATGGTTGCTGGAGTATCTTACTAAAATTTCACCTAGTTCTCCCCTTCTGTAATTCTATTCTTGATTAGAATGTTTGAATTGAGACATTAAATAGACAAATTCCAAGAGAGTACAAACACCTTCCTGTTTCACGGAGGTTATTGGCATTATCAAAACTAGTACAATATATATCTTTAAGAATATTTCTTGACAGAGTACATTATATATGCTTATCAAGTATACCACAATCAAATGGAATAAGTTCCCCTATTGGTATACTCTTTTGAACACAATTAATTTAGGATGATTTAAACATATGGGTCTAAAATAAATCATTTTTAATAATTTTAACACATTGCCTTAAATAACCTATTCTGGCTAATGTTAAGTTTCTTCAAAAGTCTTGAAAATTGCCCAGAGGTGTAATATTATTCATAGCAATTTGTTTACTACAGAAGGCCATTAGCACATTGTTGGTTACTTGAAATAAAATGCAAAAGAGTGGGAAAGGAGAACGCTCAGAGAGATACTTTAATTAGTAGCTTCATTAAAAAGACTCTGGACATTGAACATGAAAAAAATTTAGAAAGACCAGTTAACTTTGCACATGTAGTTTTGAATTCTAAAACAGGAAGAGCTGGTTCAGTAAAAGAATAATATATAACATTTGTACAAGAATGTTCTAGTCCTGCATAGTGCTAAATTATGCAAAAGAATAGGGAAGCATAATATTATAACATATTTGAAATAGCAGTGACGATTGTTTTGTTTCACTTTAAAATTATTAAATCCTTATAGGATTGGTTTACTTAAATAAATATTTTGCCAATAGAATAATAACCAACTTTAAATCATAGTAAAATAAGTTTAATTTAGTATTGTTTTACAAATATACTGGAAATATTTGCATGCATATTTTGGTCAAGCACAAGATAAAACCAAAAATTTCTAGGAACAGCATAACGAAGTTGTGATGACAGTAGCACTCAATCACCAAGAATAAAAAATTTATACATCTTAGTAAAGTAAAAGGGAGGTAACTGTAGCAAATTCATATAATTTTAGTTTGCCTTGGAATTCATTTTTTTCTGTGTGTGTTCAATGACAGAATTAGAAGTATAAATTGATAAATCCATGATTGCATTTAATTTACTTCCATAAAATGGCAAATGAAACAAAATTTAAGTTAATACCTAAATATCTTGAACAATAGTATAAATAAACTTGATCTAAAATATAATAATATATCATCTTTCCCATTACACTTTGATCATTAGTATAGAAAAAAAAATGACTGGATTTAGATGAAGTTTTAGGGAATTTCATAGAATTAGTTCATATGAACTATATTATGACCACAATGCATTAAATGAGAAATCAATAATCTAAATAAAGGAAAACACATTTAGTGAGTTTAAGACAGACTTCTAAATAATCTTGGGTTAAAGAAACAAAATATTTGTAATAAATGGTGAAAGTTTTACATATCAAAACTAAAATAGTGTTTACAGTTAAATCTATAATATTAAATATACACATTTAACAACAAGAAATGTGAAAAAAATTGGGTATATCAATGAAATTTAAAATATAGAAAGAGAGCCAAATGTTGAGGTGGGGTTATGAGGGAAGTAATAAAGACAGAAATTTTAACATCTATAAACAAGACCAAAGACTTAGAATATCAATAGAACCAAAGGTGAAGTTTCTAAAGGAGTTATAAAGTAAACAAATATACCATGCATGATTTGGGGAAAATATTTGCAAGTAAAAATCATGAGCTAAGTATCTTTTATACAACTGGGGATGGGGCAGAATCCTTAGGTAACTCTCTAAGCCTTGAGCAAAAATGTTTTATACCCAGAACCTACAAGAATATTTTAAAAATATGTTCGGTATTCTGATGAAATCATATTGCCCCTTCATATCTACTGAGGGCTTTTAACACTGTGCAGAGTGATTTCACATAAATAATCTTATTTAACAAAATTATGAATAACAAGATGTCCACCTGTCAATTGTATGAAAATGTTCAGGTTCCACTAAAAAGAAAGGTACAACCAGACATCATATTCTTTCAGTCTACATAAAGAAAAAAGCAGAAATGCAGTATTCATGTATGCTTATCCTTAAATACATTAACATGATTAGATAAATAAGCCACTGCTTTTAAGATGTTAAAAAATAACTTCATAAATTATAAGCTTAGCATTTAAATACACTATATTCAGAAGTTCATTTTTTAAAATCTTAAAATTTACCATTACAATAATAACAGGAATATTTCTACTTATCTCTTGCATTAAAATGTAAGAGCTTTTACTAGTTCATTTGCAGAAATTTAACAAAGATAAAGTACAAGGCAATAATGTGTTAAAAGAAGTACTCAGGCATAGCAAATTATTTGGGATTAATTGATTTCAAAGCTTGGCTTTTTCATTGTCATAAAATATTTCACTTTGTTATGCTCATTTTCTTTTTCTTTATTCGAAGTTGTTGTATATATGACAGTGGCATGCATTACAATTCATAATACACATATGGAGCACCTTTTTACATAACACTGTTTGTATACAAAGTATATTAATACTATTCATGTTCTTAAGTATTTTTTTAATCATGCAGAATCCTTAATACCAAATATGTATAAAACCATGGTACTATACTCAATATTCTATGTGAAATGTTTCCATAAAAATAAGGGAAATTATTTTAATACAAACTTAACAAAATAGTTGGAATGGCAAAGAAATAATAGATTATTTCTAGTCAATGAGCTTTTACATAATTATTACCATAAAATGAGACTGCTCTTGCTTTCATATACCCTTAGCACAAAAAAAGCAGAAAGAAGGTTTAAAATGTGCCATCTGCCAATTTCCCCCTCCTCCAAGCCCCTGAAAACCAATACGTATATAAAGCATATATTGTATTTTTATTTTTATTTATTTTTTATTTTTTTATTTATTTATTTATTTTTTTTTTTTTTGTGGTACCGGGGATTGAACTCAGGGGCACTCGTCCACTGGGTCACATCCCCAGCCCTTTTTTTTTGTATTTTATTTATTTAGAGACAGGGTCTCACTGAGTTGCTAAGTGCCTCGCCATTGCTGAGGCTGGCCTTGAACTCGCGGATCCTCCTGCCTCAGCCTCCCAAAGTGCTGGGATTACAGGCGTGCGCCACCGTGCCCGGCTTATTGTATTTTTAAATAATACAATTTACAAAAAAAAGATGGTGACAAGAACACTGATATCTAACACACTTCTATGTAGCTTTTTTTTTTTTTTTGTGGTACCGGGGATTGAACTCAGGGGCACTCGACTACTGGGCCACATCCCTGGCCCTTTTTTGTATTTTATTAGAGACAGGGTCTCACTGAGTTGCTAAGTGCCTCGCCATTGCTGAGGCTGGCTTTGAACTCGCGATCTTCCTGCCTCAGCCTCCCAAGTGCTGGGATTACAGGTGTGCGCCATCGCGCCCAGCTCTAACACACTTTGTTAAGATAATAGCCACAAAAACTAAATGAAATAACCAAGTATATCTTTAAAAAAGAATAGATCTGACTGGGAAAATGAATCTACCAAAGCTAACATCACATGCCATGCAATTTGAAGGATTCCCGCTAGCTCTTTTAAATATGCCACAAGATTTATTTAAGGGGCTAGGCTTGGTGGTGCACGCCCATAATCCCAGCAACTCAGAAGCTGAGGCAGGAGTGTCATAAGTTTAAGGACACACTCAGCAACATAATGAAGCCCTAAGAATCTTAGTGAGACCCTTTCTTAAAATAAAACTAAAAAGGGCTGGGTATGTGGCTCAGTGGTTATTCACCCCTGGGTTAAATCTCCAGTGTGCTCCCTACCCCCCCCCCAAAAAAAAAAAAAAAGATTAATTTCAGGGACTGAAAAACCCCAGAATATAATTTTGTCAGTATACAATACGTTATACCATTAGAGAAGGCCCTAACTAATATAAGGTGGCTAGTCCTTCCTGATTTGGAAAGTATGGTTTGGAGATAAGGGCAAGACTAGGGACAAATGTGAAATAGGCACTTTGACCACATTCATTACAGTGGCATCAAACCATCTGCAATCAGCTGTAAGTAGACCACAGGTCCAGTCTGGCTACATCTAAGAGAAAAATCTATGAAACTGTATTTTTTTTTCTTGTGGCTTCTTCTTGAGAAGCAGATGACAGTAACAATAGGAAGAAGCCTTGACATAGCCACATTCTATAATTGCATTAGGGTTTAGACAGAACAGAGAAAAATAGATGAATGTTTGTGTGTGTGTGTGTGTGTGTGTGTGTGTGTGTGTGTGTTATTGGAGATTGAACCCAGGGACACTGTACCACTAAACTGAAACTGTAGCCCTTTTTATTTATTTATTTTGAAACAGGTTCTCACTAAATTGCTGAGGCTGGCCTTGAATTTGTAATCCTCCTGCCTCACCTTCCCAAGTCACTGGGATTACAGGCCTGTACCATTGTACCCAGCAGATATATATTTTTTAACCAGGGAATATCATTTCACCAAACATTGAGGAGGAAGTATGCAAAGACAAGTGTTCAATAGATGGACAGCCTCAAAATTCCTAATTCTCCTCTGCCCAGGTTCAATATCATTAAATTAGTGATACAATATACATCAATTGAGGCCTGCCAAAAAACCTCTGAGTCAATAAATCTAATCATATCGAGGCATGGTGAAGGACTTCAAGGAGACTCCTTATGCATTAATGTCAGTCATTTACCAGTTCAGTATAGACCTGTCCTAATTAAGAAATGAATGCCCATTTTATAAAGCCATCATATATATGGCTTATAAAATATTCTTCCAGATGAAAGAGAAAAAATGAATTTGGGATGTAAGTAGCAGAAATAGATAACAAAGGATATAATCAACAGAGTAAAAAGGCAACCATATGGAATGGGAGAAAATATTTGAAGAATATCCAATATATATATGGAATTCCTACAGCTTAATAGTCAAAAGAAAAAAATTAAGAGGGCTTGAATCGATATTTCTCCAAAGAAGACAGAGGGACAACAGGTATATGAAAGGATATTTAGGTCACTAACCATCAGTAAAATGGAAATCAAAACCACAGTAAGATATCAATTAGCACCTTTTAGGATGGTCATTATTAAACAAAAACAAAAACGCAGGAAAATATCAAGTGATAACAAGGATATAGAGAAATCTGAATACTTTTGAACTATTGGTGGGAATGTAAATTGGTATAGCCATCGTGGAAAAGAGAATGGGATTTCTTAAAAAATTAAAAATAGAATTACCTCATGATACAGCAATACCATTTCTGGATGTTAATTCAAAATAACTGAAACCAGGAACTTGAGGAAATATTAGCACCCCCATATCACTGTAGCACTATTTACAATAGCCAAAATGTGGAAACAACTTAAGTTTCCATTAAAAGTTTACACATAATAGAATAACTTTCAACCTTTTAAAAATATTTTTAATTATAGATGGACATAATATCTTTATTTTATTTATTTTTATGTGGTGCTATGGATGGAACCTGGTGCCTCACATGTGCTAGGCGAGCACTATATGACTAAGCCATAACCCCAGACCAGCTTTCAACCTTTAACAAGAAAGTAATTCTGCAATATGTGGCAGCCAGGACATTATGCTATGTCAAAGATGCCAGTCACAGAAGGGCACATATTTTATTTTCTATGAGTTATTTAAAATAGTCTAATTCATACAAGCAGAGTGAATGGTGGTTGCCAGAGGCTAGGGGAAGAGAGAAATAATTGACATTCAATGAGTACAAACTTTTACATTGTGAAAGATGAATAAATTTTAGAGATCTATTGTTCAACATTGTGTCTATAGTTAACAATAGAGTACTGTGTATCGAAAATTTAAGAAGGTAAATCTCATATTATAATTAAGATGCTTTTTTAAAATTGATTTTATTTTACTTGTAGATGGACACAATACCTTAGTTTTATTTATTTATTTTTATGTGGTGCTGAGGATCAAACCCAGTGCCTCACACGTTCCAGGCAAGTGCTCTACTACTGAGCCACAACCCCAGCTCCATGATGCATTTACCTTTAGAGTATATTTGCAACTGCTATTTTTAAAAGTCTAATGAAATCTATATTCTGTAAGAGTATATTCACAACATTGTTAAATTCTTGACATGCATATTTATATCTGCCACCAATGATATCTGAAAATAAATTTATATTTATATTTTGAAAATGATCAGATGCCATTAATGCATTCTTATTTTTTAAAACTGATAAAAAGAGAGAGAAAAAATACTTTTAAAACTATTTACTAGAGTAAGCAGAAATAATTTTTTAGAAATCATCTGCTTTTTGCTTTCATTAAAATTTATATAAACAGGAAATCCATAAAGAAACAGAATGTTAGAGAAATAATACAACAGATTAACAAGAAAAGGAAGGTAGGAATGTCCAGGAATTAACATGAATATAAAAGTAATAGTATGGCACCAAGGAATTATTACTAGAAATACTGAACTACAGAATGAACCTTAAAAATTTTTAATCTGTAAGAAAATATAGAAATATTATTAAACAGAAAGATACATTACCATCTAGGGGTCTGGAGTTCATTGTCTCCACTCAGCAAAGAAATGGACAGGACACAAAGAAAGCAAACAGCAGGTTTATTATAAGAGCAAAAGTAACAAAGTAACAAACTTTTCTGAAAAGGAGGGTCCCGGAAGTCAGGAACGTACTGAAAGCACTGACTTTTCATAGGTTTTGGACCTTTAACCTTTTTCTATATCCTCCCCTCTCCAAGCTCTCCTTATTATCATCTCAATGGTACCCCTTGTCCATGCTCTGTTTGAGTCTTTCTGTTGGATCCACTGCTTATGTCCACCAGTACCAAAGTAAACCTGATTTGGTGCCCCACCCATGTTCAAAAGCACTTTTGTCAACTAGAAAGTTGACTTTATCCAGGGACCCTCTGTGCTCATACTGTTTGAACCTGCCCCTACCTTTTTCATTCACCATCTTGTCCTGACTGCCTATGCAGTTCTAAATCTCCCTCACATATACTTAAAAAAAGTGTAACAGAAAGAATGTCAGCTAAAATAGGGGAGACTGTGGGAAAGAAAGTAAAACACATTAAATCATTCATGAGGTTGAACCTTACGACATTATTTAAAACACTGCAAACCAAGTGGGGCAGTGGTGCATGCCCAGCAGCTCTGGAGGCAGAGGCAGGAGGATTACAGGTTCAAAGCCAGTTTCAGCAATTTTAGGGAGGCCCTAAGCAATTTAGGGAGACTCTGTCTCTAAATAAAATATTTTAAAAAAGGCTGGGGATGTGGCTCAGTGGTTATGTACTTGCAACCTGCATTCAATCGAAAGACAGAAAGACAGAAAGGGGAGGAGAAAAAGACAAGGAGGAAGGGAAGGAAGGGAAAGAAGGGAAGGAAGAACAAACCTGTAAACCAGCCAAACACAGTGTAGCAAAGCAGTAGTCCTAGCTGCTTGGGAGGCTGAGGCAGAAGGATCATTTGAGCCCAGGAATTCATGGCTTCAAGGTCTGTCTGGGAAACACAGCAATAGCCCTTCCTAAACAAACAAACCCAACTGCAAATCTTTCTCCACTCAACCACCTTAACCTCACTGTTCTGCTTTATTTTCCACAATAGCACTATTAATCATCTATTGTACCATAAAATTATATTTACTTTTGTCTGTTCCTGGAACTAGACTGTAAGTTTAAAGAGAGCAAAGATTTTTTGTTTGATTCATCACACATACCTAGAAAAGTACTGGCACAAAGTAAGAGACTCAATGAATATTTTTATATATATGTTGTGTGTGTGTGTGTGTGTGTGTGTGTGTGTGTGTGTACGTACAGAAATAGAAGTGATGTATGATGAGTCTAATCCTAGAAGTAAAAATATATAGTCTCTCTTTTAAATAGTAGATGTTATTTTTAAAGCAATTTTAAGTTCACAGCAAAATTGAGTGTTCAGAGTTCTCATATACCTCTGTATCTCCCCCACAAACACATAACCTCCCCCATTATCAACAACCAGTACCAAAGTGGCATATGTGTTAGAATTGGTAATGCTAGAAAACAAGCATGAAAATGATGTAATAATATATGTATATTGTAAGTAAGATATGTTTCTATCTTTGTTTAGACCTAAAATAATGATATTTGAGTTAATCTTACTTCTTTTTTTTTTTTTTTTTTTTTGTACCAGGGATTGAACTCAGGGGCACTCGACCACTGGGCCACATCCCCAGCCCTTTTTTGTATTTTATTTAGAGACAGGGTCTCACTGAGTTGCTAAGTGCCTCGCCATTGCTGAGGCTGGCTTTGAACTTCGCGATCCTCCTGCCTCAGCCTCCCAAAGTGCTGGGATTACAGGCGTGCGCCACCGTGCCCGGCAATCTTACTTCTTTATTCATTATACATTATCATGATGGTAAAAGAAAACTGTGTTTATTGTTTTTTTTCTTGCAGAACTAGGGATTGAACCCAAGGCTTTGCACATGCTAGGCAAATTTTCTACCACTTAGTTACATCCCCACTCATTTTAATTCCAATTTTAAATATCATACTCCATTTCCATTCCCGTCTACCTCACACACAGCTATTTTAATGTGTTAAATGCATATCTTTAAATCTGAATGAGTATTTTTAAAAACATTATTTTGTACATGTTTTTCTAGTTTGTGTAAATTGTAGTGTTTTATTTCATTGTGATTTTAATTTTATTTATTTTAGCTGAGTCTCATGTTTTTACAATCCACCTGTTACTATATTGTACATCTAAAATATGCTTCTAATTGCTGCATAATACTCCATGAGGTACTTTCCCCACATTTTACCAGTGATGAATATTAGTTGCCTCCTACTCTCCTCTACAAATTCCTTGAATATGCCCTATTAGGGATCTGTATTATAATTGGTTTGGGATATATACCTAGGAAAGGAATTGTCAAATTCCTGAATACACATATGTAATTTGTCTATATATTGCTAAACCATGCTCAACTGTTGGATGGCAGTTGCCTTATACACTACAAAGGCCCAGAATACTTTTGGTTTCTATCAGCTCTACTGTTCTCTCACTACCTTTTTCTAAGCAAAAGCCTGGATAACTTAATATAAAATTACCATTTCTCATTGTCCCTTGTTTACGGCTTCTTCTTTACAACCAAGATTCATTCTTAACTCTTATATTCTACTTGAGCATTGGTAAAGAAACCTAGGGAACAAGAGAAAAGGAAAATTTTGCTCACCAAAAATTAAAAATGTATACTCTTCAGTAAGTCTTATCAAAGTGCACAGTTTAAATTAGGGGTCATTCTTGGTGTTGTACATTTTTTTTTTTGGAGTTCTCAGAAATAACATAAATTTATTATTTGTATTTTAGTAACTGTTTTTTTTTAATTGTTTTATTATTTATTTACTTATTCATCATGCACAAGTATAGTATAAATGCATGATTGAAGATCTGAATGGTACTTATATACTTTGTATACAAGCAGTTGTATGTAAAAAGATACCATACTTGTGGTGTTGTACATTTTATGGGTTTTGATATGTGTACTGTACCCACCATTATAGTATCATATGGGTAGTTTCATAATCTTAAAAATCCTTTGTGCCCTGCCCCAACCTCTGGAAACCACAGATAATTTTACTGTCTCCATATTTTTGTTTTTCCCAGAATGTCATATAATTGTATGTGGACTTCTGTGACTGGCTTCTTTTTCTTAGTAATACACATTTAAAGTTTTCTGTTGATCTTCATTGCTTGAGTGTGTGTGTTTAGTATTGAATAACATTCCATTTATCTGGGTTTATTACAATTAAATTATTCATTCACCTACTAAGGGCTATCTTTGATGCTTCTGAGTTTTTCTAGTTATGAATAAATCTGCTATAAATATCTATTTGCAAGTTTATATTGATATGTTTTCAATTCACTTGTATAAGTACAAAGGAGCAACTACTGCTGAATGATCAGGTAAGAATGTTTAGTTAGAAACTGCCAAAGGATCATCCAAAGTAGCTGTACTAATTTGAATTCCCACCAGCAATGAATGAGAGTTCCTATTGCTTTACCTCCTCATTTGCACTTGTTGTTGTCACTGTTTTATATAAGGACCATTCTAATAGGTGTGTAGTGGTAACTCATTGGTTTTTTGATTTGCAATTCCCTACTGACACATGCTGTTAACAATCTTGCTTATTTGCTATTTTAATATATGCTTCAGTATTTTCAGGTCCAATATTTAATTAGGTTGTTCATTTTCTTATTGCTAAAAGTTCTTTGCATATTTTAGATAATATACTTTTATCAAATGTTTTTAGTATTTTCTCTCAGTTTGTGTCTTCACTTCTCATTGTCTTAATGATGTCCCTCATAGAACAGAAGTTTTAAATTTTAATGAAGTATAGCTTTTCAATTATCTCTTTCACTGATAATACTTTTGGTATTACATCTGAAAGTCATTAAAGTTTCTACTTCTTTATCATCTAGGAGTTTTATAGTTTTACATTTTTCATTTAGGTCTATGATTGTTAAGGACCTGAATTTTGTGAATGGTGTAAGTTGGTGTCTATGTTCTTTTTTTGTCTTTGTTTTTGTATGTGGATATTGGTTGTTCTAGCACCCATTTTTGAAAAAAAACAATTTTGCACATTATAATGCCTTCATTCTTCTGTTAAAGAATATTTGACTTACTTATATGTGTCTAATTCTGGCTCTCTGTTATCCATTTAATTATTTTTCTGTTTATTCACCAATTCTACACTGTGTGAATTATCATAGACTCATAATATGTCTTGAAGTCAAGTAGTATCAGTCCTCTGACTCTGTTATTTAATATTGAGTTAGCTATATTTTGCCTCTTCATATAAACTATAGAATCATTTAGCAATATTAACAAAATAACTGGCTAGGATTATGATTGGCATTATTTTGAATCTAAAGATTAAGTTAGGAAGAATAGACATCTTTACAGTGAGTGTTTATCCATGAACACAGAATGTCATTAACTAGTTCCCTTTGGATTTTATACATAGTCTGCCATGTCACCTATGAACAAAGGTCATTTTATTTCTTCCTTCCAAACTGTTGTATCTTTTGTTTCCTTTTCTTATTGCATTAACTGGGACTTGCAATACAATGTTGGGAAGTAATAAGAAGGACATCATTGCTCTGTTTTTTTTTTTTTTTATAATTTTCTTTTTTTTTAGTTTTTCTAATATTTATTTTTTAGATAGAGGTGGACACAAATATTTTTATTTTATTTTTATATGGTGCTGAGGATCGAACCCAGTGCCTCACACATGCTAGGCGAGCACGAAAGGCGAGTGCTCTACCTCTGAGCTACAACCCAGCACAGAAAACACATATTTTTTTAAAATATTTTTTATTACGTATATTTTTAAATTTATAATAATTACAATCCATAGTGCCCATATATGGCATCTTTTTATATACAACTGTTTGTATACAAAGTATATTCGTACAATTCATGTCTTCAATCATGCATTTAGGATAATGATATCCGTCTCATTCAACCACCTATTCTTTTTTGTTTCTCCCCCCCCCTTTCTTTCTCCCTGCCACTCCCTTCCCTTTGACAATTCTAGTGTTCCTATAATCCTCCTATGTACCCCCATCCAACAATACTGTGAACTAGCCTCCATATACCAGAGAAAACATTTGGTACTTGGATTTTTGAGACTGACTAACTTCACTTAGCATTATGTCTTCCAACTTCATCCATTTACCTGTGAATGCCATTATTTTATTTTCTTTTATTGCCGAGTAAAATTCCATTGTGCGTATATACCCCATTTTCTTAATCCACTCATTTACTGAGGGACATCTAGGTTGGTTCCACAACCTAGCTATTATGAATTGCACAGCTACAAACATTGAGATAGCTGTGTCACTATAATATGCTGTTTTTAAGTCCTTTGGGAATAGACCCAGGAGTGGGATGGCTGGGTCATAGGGTGGTTCCATTCCCAGTTTTCCAAGAAATCTCCATACTGCTTTCCATAATGGTTGCACCATTTTGCAGTCTCCCCAGCAATGTATGAGTGTGACTTTTTCCCCACATCCTCTCCAACATTTACTGTTGTTTCTGTTCTTGATAGCTGCCATTCTGACTGGAGTGAAATGAAATCTTAGAGTAGTTTTGATTTGCATTTCTCTAATTGCCAGTGATGTTGAGCATTTTTTCATGTATCTGTTGATTAATCGTGTATCTTCTTCTGAGAGGTGTCTTCTCAATTCCTTAGCCCATTTATTGATTGGGTTATTTGTTTTTTTTTGGTGTTAAGTTTTATGAGTTCTTCATATATTCTAGAAATTAGTGCTCTGTCTGATGTGCATGTATTAAATATTTGTTCCCAAGTAGTTGGCTCTCTATTCACCTCACTGATTGTTTCTTTTGCTGACAAGAAGCTTTTTAGTTTAAATCTATCCCATTCATTAATTCTTGGTAGTAATTCTTGCGCTACAGGATTCTTATTAAGGAACTTGGGACCTAATACGACTTGTTGGAAATTGGAGCTTACTTTTTCTTCTATTAGGCATATTGTCTCTGGTCTGATTCCTAGGTCCTTGATCCACTTTGAATTGAGTTTTGTGCATGGTGAGAGATAAGGGTTTAATTTCAATTTGTTGCATATGGATTTCCAGTTTTCCCAGTACCATTTGTTGAAGAGGCTATCCTTTCTCCACTGTACATTTTTGGCATCTTTGTCTAATATAAGATAGCTGAAATTATATGTATTAGTCTCTGTGTCCTCAGTTCTGTACCATTGGTCCACCTGTCTGTTTTGGTGCCAATATCATGCTGTTTTTATTACTATTGCTCTATAGTATAATTTAAAGTCTGGTATGGTGATGCCGCCTGCTTCACTTTTCTTGCTCAGGATGTCTTTGGTTATTCTGGGTCTCTTATTTTTCCAGGTGAATTTCATGACTGCTTTTTCTATTTCTTTGAAGAATGACATTGTGATTTTGATTGGAATTGCATTAAATCTGAATAATGCTTTTGGTAGTATGGACATTTTGACAATATTAATGCTACCTATCCAAGAGCAAGGTAGGTCTTTCCATCTTCTGAGTTCTTCTATTATTTCTTTCTTTAGTGTTCTATAATTTTCATTATAGAGGTCTTTCACCTCTTTCGTTAGGTTGATTCCCAGGTATTTTATTTTTTTTTGATGCTATTGTAAATGGGGTATTTTTCATCATTTCCCTTTCAGAGTCTTTGTCGCTGATGTACACAAATGCCTTTGAATTATGTGTATTGATTTTGTATCCTGCAACTTTGCCAAATTCGTTTACTAGTGGTAAAAGTTTTCTAGTAGAGTTTTTTGGGTCTTCTAGGTAGATTATCATGTCATCAGCAAATAGTGCTAATTTGAGCTCTTCTTTTCCTATCTGGATCCCTTTAATTTCTTTCGTCTGTCAAATTGCTCTGGCCAGAGTTTCCAGTACTATGTTAAATAGCACTGGTGAAAGGGGGCATCCCTGTCTTGTTCCAGTTTTTAGAGGGAATGCTTTCAATTTTTCTCCATTTAAGATAATGTTAAGCCGGGCACGGTGGCGCACGCCTGTAATCCCAGTACTTGGGAGGCTGAGGCAGGAGGATCGCGAGTTCAAAGCCAGCTTCAGCCATGGCGAGGCACGTAGCAACTCAGTGAGACCCTGTCTCTAATAAAATACAAAAAAGGGCTGGGGATGTGGCCCAGTGGTTGAGTGCCGCTGAGTTCAATCCCCGGTACCAAAAAAAAAAAAAAAAAAAAAAAAAAAAAAAAAAGATATTGTTAGCTCTGGGCTGAAGGAGCCCTACTTAAGGAGATAGCTAAGATTGCGGTTAGCTGAGAGCCATAAAAGATGTTCAAGTTCCACCTGATATTCATACATTTATCAAAGAATCTTTGTATGCCCGTGAACACTGTGTGACGCACCTGTAAGCTCGAGCTATAAGCACTTGTCCTTGTTAAGGCAACATGTATATAACCGGGTGAGGTTAGTTAGAGGTGGTTGGTGGCTGGAGTTAGAGTGGTTGAAGTTGGAGAGGTTACTGGAGCCATAGAGAGAAGAAGAATAAAAGACCTTTTTTCATTTTCATCCTGCCTCCGAATTTTCTCCTGTGGCGTTGTTGCTCCAAGCGGCAATCGCTTCAGGCAGCAACAAATGGTGGCCCGTATGGGGAATTCGGTCAGCAGGTAGGAAATAAGAAATTTAAAAAAAAAGGGGGTGCAAAAATAACAGAAAGCCGGATAATAAAAGCCATGGATGAGTTTTTCGATATTGCTGACTCAGTGGATAGTGAGGAAAGTGATCGAGAAAGCATAGCCTCTGAGTCAGTTAATACCAGTAAGAAGAGTAGTGTTGTAAATTCAAAAGTAAGAGCTGAAAAAGCCATCAGAAACTTATTGAAATTAGCCGAAGAGTACGTACTCTCCTTAGAAGCTGAAACTCAGGATACTAGTAAAAGTGATAGTAGTAAGAAGGAGCCAAATAATCATAAAAGTACAGCTTCCTCCACTAAGCCGGTTAGGAACAATGAGAGTAGTAGTGAAGAGGAATCAAAAAGTGATTCTGGGAGCACAGTCTGCAATAAAAAGAACAAAAAGAAATTAAAAAGGAGAAAGGACCATCAAGCGGAGAAATATTTTGTGCTCTCATGGGTGGAATCCCTCACAGAATCCATGAGGAGTATTTCTGTGTGTATGCATGCCCTTGAGGCAGAGATTAACAGCCTTTCTGAGCACTTATGTGCCCTCGAACACCCAAAACTGCAGGAACATTGGGACATGCCAGTATTAGAAAATGAAAATGGTCAAGGATATCACCAATCCCTAGACTTTAAAATGATAAAAAATTTTAAAGAGGCGATAATGACCTATGGGCCTCAAGCTCCATTCTCGTTGAGTATGCTGGAGTCCCTTAAGACTTTCATTTTAACCCCCTCAGACTGGAAGGGGTTATGCAAAACGGTATTAAGCGGGTGACAATACCTAATCTGGAAGACTCAATTCCAGGAACTCTGTTCAGAAGCAGCAAAGAGAAATGCTGCAGCAGGTTTTCCAGAAGGTAATATAGATATGCTAACAGGTGAAGGACAGTTTTATGAACTACAAATCCAACTAACATACGACCCCGGTGTGTATTCACAGATTTACTCTGCCGCTGTTAGAGCCTGGAAGACCTTATCGGGAACAGGTGATTTGCAGGGAAGCCTATCAAAAGTGATACAGGGGCCTAATGAACCGTATGCTGATTTTGCAGATAGACTCTTAAGAACGGCAGGCAGTGTATTCGGAGATTTAGAACAAGCAATGCCATTAGTCATCCAATTAGCATACAAGAACGCTAATAAATATTGCCAGGATGCAATAAGGCTGTGGAGAAATAAAAAAGACTTATCAATTTATATCAGATTGTGCAAAGATATCAATGATAACGTGATTGCTGCAGCAATGAGAGGTTCTTCCCATCAAAATTTCACAAGGGCCCAACCTAGAAATCAATCAGGATATTTCAGACAAAATTTTAATAATCAACCGGGATATTCTAGGCAATATCCCCCAAGAGAAATAAGATCGAGCTCATACCATGCCCCAGGCTGATTCTCCAGGTGTAAAAAGGGCCAATAAATGCCATTCCAGATATGATATTTATGGAAATGATTTGTCCAGGAATTCAAAAAATGGGGAACACGGCCCAATGCCCCGGGGGCCACAAATGTACGAGGCATTAGAGGAGGAATGTCCTCAAATCCAGATGATTCCTCGTCACAATCCCTCCTACCCATTAACTCCCATGTCAGAGGGACAAGAGGAAGTGCAGGACTAGACCTCTGTTCCACCACCGAAATTGTGCTAACATCTGAAATGGGGGTTCAACTGATTCACACGGGAGTCAGGGGACCTCTTCCCTCAGGAACTGTAGGAATTATCCTCGGGAGAAGGCCTAAAAGCCTATTAGGCTTACAAGTAATACCAGGTGTTATTGACTCTGGTTACCAAGGAGAGATAAAAATAATGCTAAGTTCACCTAGAGGCATTATCTCTGTTAACCAAGGAGATAGAATTGTTCAGCTGCTTCTCCTTCACAGTTTACACAACTCATTCAAGAGTATGCCACAGAATAGAAATAAGAGAGGATTTGGTTTCAGCGGCTCGGGACCTATGGCTTGCTGGGTTCAGGATTGTTCACAGAGGCCTATGTGTAAAATAAAAATTCAAGGTATAGAGATGGAGGGGCTGATTGATACTGGGGCTGACTCTTCCATCATAAATCTACAACAATGGCACAAGCACTGGCCTCTGCAGAAAGCCTCAACCAGGTTAAGAGGCTTGTGTTATACTAACACCCCAGCACAAAGTGCTGTAGCCTTAAATTGGGAAGATAATGAAGGGCATAAAGGAACATTCCAACCTTATGTTTTGACCAGCTTGCTGGTTACCCTATGGGGAAGAGATATTCTACATCAAATGGGGCTACACCTAGCAAGCAAGCCTGCAGGTGTTAAAAATAAAAATCATAAAAAAGGCAAAGGATTTTTTTTCTAGGGGCCACTGAGAAAACAATTTTGAAAATACCATGGCTTTCTGATAAGCCAGTTTGTGTCCCTCAGTGGCCCCTATCTAAAGAAAAATTACAAGCGGCCCACCTATTAATTAAAGAACAATTAGAAGCAGGACACATAGAACCTTCCACCTCTCCCTGCAATTCTCCCATATTTGTAATCAAGAAAAAATCTGGAAAATGGGGACTATTACAGGACCTTAGAGAAATTAACGAAACCATGCAAATTATGGGCCCTACCCAACCTGGACTTCCTAATCCTGTAGCTATTCCAAAAAAATTCCATCTTATAACTCTTGATATAAAGGATTGTTTCTTTTCCATTCCCCTATGCCCTCTGGATGCCCCCAGGTTTGCTTTTTCAATTCCTTCTATCAATAATAATGGCCCTGATAAAAGATATCAATGGAAAGTGCTACTGCAGGGAATAGCTAATAGCCCTACTATATGTCAAATATATGTGGACAAAGCTATCCAGCCCATTAAAAACAAATATCCAAACCTCATGTGTCTACACTACATGGATGATGTTTTACTTGCCCACCCTAATAAAAAAATCTTATTTAACATATTCAGTGACATGACAGAAAATTAAAAAAAAATACGGATTATATATAGCAGAAGAAAAAGTTCAAAGCAGATCACCCATATCATATTTAGGATTTTTAAAATTTTCTTATTTCTTACCTGCTGACCGAATTCCCCATATGGGCCACCACTTGCCGCTGCCTGAAGCGATTGCTGCTTGGAGCAATGATGCCACGGGAATAAGTTCAGAGGCAGACTGGAAATAAACAGGCTCTTTATTCTGCTAGCTTCTCTCTCTGGCACCAACAACAACAACTCCAACACCATCCACACATTCATATTACTGGTCAAAAATCAGCCCAATTAATGGAATAAATAAATAAATTCACAATTTAAGTCTCATTCCTCCCGGCCGGGACGAGAAGATCTCTCTTTAGTGTGCACACAATTGTATTTTTTTTCTTTTTATATATGTCTTTATGTCTGTGCATTTGTCTAAATTTCATGTAAATGTGACATCACAAATATATGTTTGTAGGTTTGCACGTCTGTCCAGTGTGACGTCACAAATTACAAAGCTCTTATGAAAAAAAAAATATATATATGGATCCAAATAAGTTTAATTCATTTAAGTTTAAGAGTATTCAATTTGGGTAAATAATTTAATAAGTGAAGGTACCTTCAATTTTGATTTATAGCTGTCCCAGGGACTTCTCCTTAGTGAAGAATATGACTAGTGCTGTATAATCTGATATTTTGGTGTTTTGATATAGGAATGTTTATTATTAATCAACTTTATTTGTTTTATAGCTGAATAATTTGAGTTATTTCAACAGATAACCTCATGGAAGGTTACAGAGACTCCAGGGTTTCAGCTAACAAATTATTTCTCCAAAGTGCCTTTAGCTTTTCTTTACTCTCAGTCTTTCTTTTTTTTTTTCTAATGTGATATTTTGCCAGCTTATGTTTGTGCGAGCTCAAGCAGCAATGTGTGTGAGCAGAAATCAACTTTAATTTTCTATTCTAATAATTCTATTTTTTAGTTTGACAATTCGCCTCTTGACTCAGAGCTGGAATACCACTGCCTTTCCTTTAATAATTGATGCTTGAGTTTCTAGGTAGCGGGCCCTGAAAATTTTCCAGTGACATTGTCTAGACATAAAAAAGACGGCTGATGCTACAGCTGCAAGGATTGCGGTCCCTGCAAACATCCGTACTGCTCAAGCATCAAACAACCTCACCAGCAGTGAGGCCTCTGCTCTGCATGCATGGGGCCTCCTAGATCAACATGTTATCAAGTGGACATTTTGATCTTTTATTGTTTGGGACTTTACGGGACAATGCCTTGCGGATATTTGTCTAGAGAACTCAGTGTGTTACTTGATAGAACTCAGGGCAGCTGATTTGCTTAAAGAATTTGATATGTTATGCAACTAGACTCGTCAGCAGAAGGCTTATAGCCTTAAAGCCACAGCATCTCCTCACAATTAGATGGCTGTTAGTCATCACACACAGTCGATCCTAAAGGGCTCCATTGGATGGCTGGTAGCCAATGATGGGTAAGATCCCCAGAGGGGAACAACATAAGACAGGCACAGTCACATGGGACAGTCTCATGTGGCCGACATATCAACCTAAGACAGGAGTCAAGGGCACAGCCTTGATTATCCGATGACGGGTAAGAATGTTGGTTACACACGGACGTCCTAGAGCATCCCCTCTTTTAAAACAAAAGGGGGGAAATGTAGGAGCCCTACTTAAGGAGATAGCTAAGATTGCAGTTAGCTGTAAGCCATAAAGATGTTCAGGCATTGCCACCTTCCATGGTCTCGCGAGACTTGGCCCGGGACATAGCGGATTGGGTCGGTGCCATTTGGTGGTGGTGGTTGTAGGAGTGTGGATGGTGTTGGAGTTGTTGTAGGAGCTGGAGAGAGAAGCTAGCAGAATAAAGAGGCTGTTCATTTCCAATCTGCCGCTGAACTAATTCCCGAGGCGTTGTTGCTCCAAGCGGCAAACGCTTCAGGCAGTGACAGAATTTTCCTCTTACTACTGCCTTTGTAGTGTCCCAAAGATTTCTATATGATGTATCTGTGTTCTCATTTACCTCTAGGAATTTTTTAATCTCCTCTTTGATGTCTTCTTCAACCCCTTGTTCATTCAGTAGCATGTTGTTTAGCTTCCAGTTGTTGGAGTAGTTTTTCTTATTCCTTGTTTTGTCATTGATTTCCAATTTCATCCCTTTATGGTCTGATAGCATGTAGGATAGTATCTCTATTTTTTTATATTTGCTGAGAGTTGCCTTGTGACATAATATATGGTCTATTTTGGAGATGGAGCCATGTGCTGCTGAGAAAAAAATGTATTCATTTACTGAGGGATGAAATATTCTATATATGTCCGTTAGGTCTAAGTTATTAATTGTTTTAAGGAGGCCTAAAGTTTCTTTGTTTAGCTTTTCTTTGGATGATCTATCCGTTGGTGAGAGAGGTGTGTTGAAATCCCCTAGAATAACTGTGTTGTGGTCAATTTTACTCTTGAACTTGAGAAGAGTTTGTTTGATGAATGTATGTGCTCCATTATTTGGGCATATAGATTTATGATTGTTATATCCTGTTGATGAATGGTTCCCTTAAGTAGTAAGAAATATCCATATTTGTCCCTTTTGATTAGGTTTGGCTTGAAGCCTACCTTATTTGAAATGAGAATGGAAAACCCTGCTTGCTTCCGCAGGCCATGTGAGTGATAAGTCTTTTCCTAGCCTTTCACCTTCAGTCTATTGATGTCTTCTATGAGGTGTGTTTCTTGGACACAGCAAATTGTTGGGTCATTTCTTTTAATCCATTCAGATAATCTGTGTCTTTTGAATGGTGAGTTTAGGCCGTTAACAATCAGGGTTATTATTGAGATGTGATTTTTATTCCCATCCATTTTTATTTGTATTATGAATTTTAGCTTGATTTGGTTTCTCTTCTGGTTGGTATTTCCCTTAGATTAATATCTCCTTTTGTTGATTTTCATTGTTATTTTTCTCTTTTTCTTCATGAAAAATTTTGCCCAGGATGTTCAGAAGTGCTGGCTTTCGAGATGCGAAATCTTTTAAATTTTGCTTGTCGTGGAAGGTTTTTATTTCATCTTCGAATCTAAAGCTCAGTTTTGCTGGATATAAGATTCTTGGTTGACATCCCTTTTTTTTCAGAGCTTGAAATATGCTATTCCAGGATCTTTTTGCTTTTAAGTTCTGGGTAGAAAAATCTGAACATAGTCTCATTGGTTTCCCCCTATATTTAATCTGCTTCCTTTCTCTTGTGGCTTTTAATATTCTCTCCAAGCTCAGTATATTAGGCATTTTCAATATAATGTTTCTTTGTGTGGGTCTGTTGTGATTTTTTATGTTTGGTGTTTGGTAAGCCTCTTGAACTTGGTTTTCCCATTCATTCCTCAAGTTTGGAAAATTTTCTGTAATTATTTCATTAAATAAATTATTCATTCCTTTGGCTTGAAACTCTGTCCCATCCTCTACCCCAATCACTCTTATGTTTGGTCTTTTTATGTTGTCCCATAATTCTTGAATGTTCTTGGTTTCTTACCATTTTTGCTGTGTAATCTAGATTTTTCTCTAGGATATATATTTTGTCTTCATTGTCTGAGGTTCTTTCTTCCAAGTGATCTACTCTCTTGGTGATACTTTCGATTGAGCTTTTATTTTGGTTTATTGCTTCTTTCATTTCTGGAATTTCTGTTTGGTTTCACTTTAGAGCCTCTATCTCCCTATTGAAGTAATCTTTTACTTCCTGTATTTGTTTATGGAGTTCTTTGTCAAAATGATCTTTCGCCACCTGTATTTGCTCCCTTATCTCATTTTTTAGTTCATTCTTAAGTTCTGCAAACATTTGGAATATGTAATTTCTAAATTCCATCTCTGGCATTTCACCAACTGTGCATGCCATGGAATCTACTGAGGAGGTTTATTGATTTGTTTGTGTCACTTTCTTCCCTTGTTTCTTCATATTGCTTGTATGTGTACTCTTCCTGCACTCTGGACTATTTTGATTTTACCTTAAAACCTTACCCTTACATTTCTCCTGTAGTACAATGCTATCAGATCCCCTTATATTTCCTTTACACTTCAAAATCAAACACTTTCTATTTAGAGATTCCCAGTTTGATCACAATGTACAGATTTAGTTAACCCAGATATTGTTTCCAATTTACTCTGTACTCTTCTGATGGGGTTTTATAATTTCAAGTAATGGATACAAAGGTGATATGTTTCGGAAGAAGGAAGTGCGTATATTGACTTGTTCTTTCTTAGAAAGTATGAAATGAGAATTCTGTGGAAGCGGTTTAGTATCGGCAGACAAGTGAGGAAAGAGAATGGAGTGAATGATTAGGAGGAAAGACCGATTTATTTATAAACCTATCTTACGCAGTGGTTGAGAGAAGAAATAAAGAAAGATGGAAAAGAAAAAAGAGAAGAAATAAAATGACTAAGGAGTAGAAATTAGTGTAAGAGAGAGGAGAGAGAGAGTGAGTCAAGAAAATAGTGAATAAACTATATATAACAGCACTTTGCTATATATTTCAATTATACCCATTCTAAAAATTCCAATTTCTGCGTATAACTTTTTTTTGCCTCTGTTGAGTATGCAATGGCAGGGTGTAAATAGGGAAGATGAAGGAAGAAGAAAAAATACAAAAGTGAGAAGGAAGAAAAGAAAGAAAAAAACGAGGAGCAGAAGCAAACAAACACACTGTCAATCAAAACAAAAACAAAGCAAAAACAAACAAACAAACAAAAAACCCCACGAAACAACAAAACAAACAAACAGACAAACAAACAAAAACAAAAACATTGAACCCAGGAACAATTCTCAAACAAAATGGACCCTTGGAAGCCCTTCTTTTTTCCCTTCCAGTTTAAGCCAATTGACCCGAATCATGTCCAGTCAGCAATCCTGTTAGTGGATTCAAGGCTACACCTTTGGCCAGTTGCAGAATGGCACAGTGGAAGAGTGGAGGGGGCTTATCCTCAGGTTGGGCCCTGCGTGCAGCAGCAGGGAGATGCTACTCTGGGCCCTGGAGGCCAGGTAAACTGGCGGCTGGGTCTCTCCTTCTGGGCGGGGCGGGTGCCTATCTCTTGTTCTGGTCACAGCTGGGCAGGTCGCACTACCCCCTGGAGTGGAGGGGGCTTTTCCTCAGGTCTGGCCCTGCATGCAGCAGCAGGGTGCTGCTACTCTAGGCCCTGGAGGCCAGGCAAACTGGCTGCTGGGTCTCTCCTTCCAGGGCCTACCTCTTGCTCTTGTCGCAGCTGGGCAGGTTGCACTCCCACCGGGAGTGAAGGAGGCCCTTCCCAGGTCTGGCCCTGCGTGCAGCAGCAGGGAGATGCTACTCTGGGCCCTGGAGGCCAGGCCATGCTTCTTATATTTGGTTTTCAAATTTGTTCTTCTTGTTTGGGAAATTTTCTGATATTATTTCATTAAAGAGATTTTGCATTCCTTTGGATTGATTCTCTGCACCTCCTTCAATTCCAATAAATCTTATATTTGGTCTTTTGATGGTATCCCATAATTCTTGGATATTTTGTTCATGGTTTCTTACCATCTTCACTGTGTGGTTAACTTTGTTTTCAATATTATATATTTTATCCTCATTGTCTGAGGTCCTATCTTCCAAGTGATCCAATCTATTGGTGATACTATCTATTGAGTTTTTTAAATGGCCTATTTTTTCTTTCATTTCAAGTATTTCTGTTTGTTTTTTTCTCAGACTCTCTATCTCTTTCTTGAAGTAATCTTTTGCTACCTGTATTTGATCTCTTATCTCTTTGTTGGAGAAATCAATTTTTGCCTGTATTTGCTCACTTAGGTCATTTTTTAAAATCTCGAATCATTTTAATTATGTATATTTGGAATTCCTTTTCCGACATTCCACTGACTGTTCTTTCTATGGGTTATATTGCTGTAGTATCTTGGTTTGTTTGGGGCATTTTCCTCCTTTGTTTTTTCATGATATTTATGTGTTTTCCTGTCTTGCAGTGTAAGTATGAGGTATTCCTGTATCTGTCTTATTGTCTTGTATCATCCCTACAGGTTACCCGCTGTATAACTGTGGCTCCTGAGTGGGTGGGCAGAGCTGGGAACACATTCAGGTAGGCAGAGCTTGAACGCTTGCAGATGGGCCTAGCGGGAATGCTCACAGGCTGGGGCTTGTTTCCTGCTGTCCCCAGCAGGGATGGCGTCTCCGAGGTGGGTGACCCAGCTGGGAAAGCATGCTTGAGGGCCTAGCTGGAACTCTTGCAGGCCGGGGCTTGTTCCCTTGCCTTCCCCCAGAACATATTTTTAAAAATTCAAAAAAACTTAACAACCAAAAAAAAAAAAAAAAAAAAATCCAGTAAAAAATAAGCAAATGATCTGAAGAGACATTTCTAAAAATAAGTATAAATGAAAACTTCCAACATCTTAACTATCAGGAAAATTCAAATCAAAACTATTTTGAGATCCAATGTTATCCCAATTATAATAGGTTTTATAAAAATAACAATAATAAATGCTGGCCAGGATATGGGGGAAAAGAACATTTATATACTATCAATAGGAATGTAAATTAGTACAACCACCATGAAAACCAGTATGGTAGTTCCTCAATAATATGAAAATGGAACTACCATAAGATTCTTCTATAACATGCCTGGGTATATATACAAATGAAATGTAGTCATCATGCAAAAGAGAAACCTGTAAACCCATATTTATTTCAGCACTATTCCCAACAGTGAAGGTATAGAATCAGCATTAGTGTCTATCAAGAGATGAAGGGTGGGGGTAGGGAAGAATAGAAGTACTTTGGATTAGACAGAGGGGAGTGAAGGGAGGGGAAGTGGTATGGGGGTAGAATTAATCAGACATAATTACCCTATGTGTATTTATAATTACATTTCTGGTGTAACTCTACAACATGTACAAGCAGAGGAATGAGAAATTATACTCCATTTATTTATGAGGTGTCAGAATGCATTCTGTCATATATAACTAATTAAAACAAATAAAAAATTATAATAAATAAATAAATAAAGGAATACCAAGTTAAAAAAAAAAAACTGGAACAAATGTGACTAACTGCATATAAGATGGAAAAGTACCTATTATTAAAAATACTTTCAAGTGAACTTACATTTTGTGTATTCTTAATGGAATGCAAGAATAGCAAAGAAATATAAAACTTTATTTTATTTTTTAGTTTTAGGTGGACACAATATTTTATTTTTATGTGGTGATGAGGATCAAACCCAGTGCCTCACATATGCTAGGCAAGCAGTCTACCACTGAGTTACAACCACAGCCCTAAAACTTTATTTAATAATTGTTTTCAATAGTACTATGATTTCTTTTATTCTGTGTATGTTCTAGGATAATGCTAATGCATTGTCAATGTTGTTAAGCAAAATATCAAGATATGTAATCAAGGAGGTTAAGTAAAAATCCAATAAATTTACATTTAAGTTGGAAATGTCGAAAAGAGATAAATGGATCAAGAAAATATGGTAAATATATACAAAAGAGTATTATCTAGCAATACAGAATAATTAAATTCCATAATTTGCAGGAAAACAAATGGAACCAGTGATCACCACCATGCTAACTGATATAAATCAGACAAAAAGAGACAAGTATCACATGTTTTATGTCAAACATGAAAACAACAGAAAAGATGAGCTAAATGTAGAAGAGGGACTATGGAGTGGGAAGGTGGCCAGGGGTAGAGGGTTAGGAGGAATGAGTAAAAGAATGTGGAAAGCAGGGTGAACATAATCAATATATGATATATACTTGCATGGAAATGTATAGTAGTACCCATTGATTTGTACAATTAACACATACTAATAAAAATGCACAGGGCCAGGTGCAATGGCACATGCCTGTAATTCCAGTGACTTGGGAGACTGAGGCAGGATTTCAAAGCCAGCCTTAGCAATTTAGCAAGGCCCTAAGCCACTTAGTGGGATCCTATCTCTAATAAAATACAAAACAGGGCTGGGGATGTGGCTCAGTGGTTAAGGGCCCCTGAGTTCAATCCCGGTTACAAAAAAAAAAAAGAAAAGAAAAAATGCACAGGATTGTCAGAAATTATTAAATGCCATAATTCAGTAAATTATAAAATCCCAAATTGTGAGATTTTAAAAAATAATGTAAAGTATTAATTAATTCAAGTTATATGATTATTCTTCTGTAATACCAGATTTGTAGTACAGACATAATCTATAGTAGAACCATCCAGATTCAATTATTAGGAAAGAGGAAGGTAACTTAAGAATACTTGCAATTATGTAGTTAGGATAAAGCCCAATGGAATTAAGAGTAGATACCTGTTTACCTCTGTAGAAGAGGAAATAGGATCCAAACTGATGAATACTGAGGAAGTGATGTGTTTAATATATTAAATGTCTCAATGTGATAAAATATTGTGAATAAATCTTTAGGGAAAAATACTGAATGGATTGGAGATAATAATCAAAAAGAGATTTTTGAAATCAACTTATCAGAGAACAAAGTAGTGATAGGGCATCTATTTGGACATTAAAGTCCCCAAGGGAAATCGTAGATTGCAGAAAGTGAAAAATTATTATAAACTGGATATCAACAGCTTATTTCAATGATAGATACTCTTTAGGATGTATATATATATCAGAGCAATGAAGAAAAATGGTTGGTATAGCTGAATGGGCTGAGTGATAATAGGGTAGGCCATTTGTTTGTGGGAAATTTGATTTTGATCTGGTTTCCAGAGAAAATGAAAGAAATTGTATGGAAGTTACGATGAACAGGAATGCAGATGTCCCACCTCTTAACCCACAAATTTGTACTGTGAGAGGGAAACATCACTTTTCTTAAGAGAGTTATGGGGGAATTTGTATTCTCAGGAAAGCATCTGAGTTTTGTTTAGGTTTGGAGGCAATGAAAAATAAAATAAAATAAGGAAAACACCCAAATATGAGTTTGGGAAAAACAGGGAGTTTGCTGTAGTTGAAGCAGGGTAGTCAAAAATTCCATGGAATTTTTTTGAGAAATTAAAGCAAGAATGTTTGGATTAGAATATGTGTTGTAACTTTCTCATATCTTAATATCTCAGGAGGGAATAAATATATAGAAAGAAGAAAGAGATATGGTTAGTATGTGCAAAATTGTACATGGAATACATGCCAATTATAGGATAATAGCAGCAAGGGAAAACAATATCTTTCCCCAAATGAGGCATATAGAGAGGTGCTGTGCATTCTAGTTTATTAGCTGAAATACTGATTCTTAGCATTGGGTAATGAGCAAGGGTAAGGGGCAGTATTCTGAGGAGAAGCTGGAACTTCCTACTGTATCCAATCTGGGAGATACTGATGATATTTATGAAATTATGATTTCTGAAAGTGGGCTCAAGAGTTGCCAGAATGTCAATGGAAGAACTTGTCACCAAATCCTTTTTAGGCCCACATTTACAAATGGCCATCCCTCAAACTAGTATCTGATGAAAACAAAGTCACTCTCATAGTCACTCTCAAGAAAATAGAGAAATTTAGCCAGATATAATTTGTGGAGCCAAAATGTCATTTGACAAATGTCACAGAATTGTAAAATAGAGGATGAACTCTATAGTAATTATAACATAGTCTTCAGTTATGGGAAAAACACATGAAAGGAATGAAAGTAAAAGTATTAAAAACAAAAGAAATTGATTTTTTAAACTTCAGAAAATACTTAGATGCATATTCTGGGATCAAGTTCCTGAAAATTTTCTAGTCAGTGCTCCATGACTTACATTGGTGTTATATCCTGACAAATCCATCGTACATTGGTAAGTTGAAAATATCATAATTTTCAAAATGAATTTAATACCTCTAATTTACCAAATATCATAGCTTAGCAATGCAGTGAAATATAGAGTATTAGTTGTTTCCTTTCATGTTCAAGGGGCTTACTGAGAGCTGTGGTTCTCTGCACTGCCCACCATCACAATAGTACTGCATATTCCCAACCTAGAAAAAGATCAAAATTAGAAGTATGTATTCTTCTGAATGCATATCACTTTTGAATTTTTGTAAAGCTTAAAAATTGTAAGTTAAACCATCATAAGTCAGGGACCATCTGTATCTGTACTGTTAAGTGATAGACCTGTAACAATCTGCCAGCCAAAGTTCCGCCTTCTTAACTGCTACCTGTATTCAGAGTTTTTCTTCGTCTTTTAAATATCGCAGAGGTAATTAAGTTAAAACCAGAAGTACTTAGATACTATTAGGGAAAATACAATAGAAACTAGCATGTATACCAGACCCATTTTCAGATTAGAAAGTGCTTGTTGCAGTATTATTCATAATAGCCAAAAGGAAACAACCCAAATGGTCCATCAAGTGATGAATGAATAAATATGGTATATCCATACAATTAAAGATTTTTGAACAGAAAAAAGAATGAAGTATTAATACATGCTGCAACATGGAAAAACTTTGATAACACAGAATTAAGTGAAATTAGCCAGCCAAAAAGGACTACATAGTACATGAGTTCATCCATGTGAACTATCCAGAATAGAAAAAAACATACAGACAGAAAGATTAGTAGTTGCCTAGGGCTGGAGCACATAGGGAAAATGAGAAGTGATAGATAAGGAGTGTAGGATTTCTTCTATGGGTAATTCAATGTACTAAAATTGATCAATATTACTAAAGTTGTTCATTTACTATATATCACTCATATTTTTAAAAAGGCCTTTAATTAGAAGATATAATATGATAACTTTGTCAGATAAGATCAGATATTTACAATTCTGTAAATATATCAAAACATTGAACTATAAAAGTTGTATGATATGCAAAGTGTATATCAACAACACTTTTTTTAAAAGTCAATTCTTATAAGTTAGTTATTTCAAGAAGATTGGATAGAAAGACACATAGTAAACAGAAAAATCTAAGGCACAATTTCCAAGTAGATCCAGAAAACACTAGCGGGGAGTAATGGGTATTTATCAAAACCTAATTTCACTTCTTGTATTTCAGAAGGCCACAGCATTCTGGTATAAGGTTGGCTGTATCAAGACATTAAATATGTGCAAGATCTATCTTTAGTCCCATAGCACTCTAGTGCCTGACTTTCCAGAAGGCTCAAACGTCATCTTGACCATCCATTAAGCTGATGTCATAAATACCTACCAGGCAATGTAAAATGCTAGGTAGTTTATGTTAGCTATCACCCTTCACCTTTTGTTTGTTGAAGCCATTCCTAGGATCCTATATAAGAGGTTGAGAAATGGCATTGGAGAATAAAAACCCAAAAGCTGAAGAGTTAGATTAATTATCTAACTTAGATATATTATCCTCCTCAGGGTCTCTGACAAAGAAGATTCCCATTTAAATGAAACCCAATATTACTGGGCTAATCAAAACTCAGAAGTCAAACACTGAGAACTTCCTTGGTTTTCTTTTCTTAGTTGAAGGATATGAGGAATAGTGGAGAATCAGAATGAAAGACAAAATATCTAAGTAAACAATATCTAAAAGGTCAGAAGTACATGTTGTTAAAAATAATGTAAACATAAGCTAGTAGAGTTTTTTTTTTTTGCAAATAGTTTTTTTTTGTATTCTCTCCAAATCTAACCCCTTCTTCACTGCTTATGACAACTTTGACCTCCATTTCACTGAACATTTCCTTGATCTCACTGATGTCCAAGACAAACAAGTTTAATAATCTTACAGTTAAGAGAATAATAAATCTATCAATGAATTAATAAATATTTGATGCTTTAAAACCTTTATTTCCTAGATAGAGAATCTAGTATCAGTTAGTGGAATAATTAGAGCTAGAATTTAGGTCTACTGATTTATAAATCATTATCACTTTCACCATACAGGACTGTCTTTTTTACTTTTGTAGTACTCTGGTAATCAAAAGGGCAAACTGTATTATTTTTTATTCCTTTCTAGATGTCCTGGTTACAATCTTCCCATTTAGTAAACCACTGAAGCACTTCTAATGACCTTGGACCTTTTCAATGTCTTGGGACTATTTCAAATCTCTGCCTGGTCAAAGCTTTTTTCTACAAGTACCAGAAGAGCACCCAAGCTAGCATTGGTTAAAAAAGAAGATGGGGAGCACTTTAGTCTAAGAAATTGTTGACATAGGATGTTTCATGGAATTCAATGGGATAGATGCACTGGGACTTCAAACATAGCCAGAAAAGCCTCTGCTTTCTACAGATGGACTTTTCTCTGCTTATCAGCTTAAGAGGCAGGATGGAAGACAGTCTCTTCACATCACCAAATTTATATCTCCTTCATTCCCAAGATAAGTTCAGATAGAAGCTAAAATATTATACCAAATTCAAAAATAGGCATAATTTGTCCTAATTTTAGTAAGATACCCAGCTTCTACTCTAACACTATACCCATCCAACTTGATCCAACCAAGGGACATGTAGTATCAACACTGTTTCTAAAGACCTACACCTGTAGATAAAAATACAGGTAAGGGTTCACTGTGATCTAGGAAACATCACAAATAACTTCTACACCAGACTTTTCATAGACATAAGCTTTACAAAAATATTATGAGTTACATAATGCCCACACTATTTTAACATTCATACAACTCAATGAGGTAAAAGTGATATGGCTACAGCTAGGAAGAATACAGTTGCCTGACCGCAGAGCCTGAGTTCCTAATCACTATACCCAGGTGCTATTCAGATGCTTTATCCCCTAAAAGCTTAAGCACTGATAATCTTCTGAACCAAAAATAAAGACAAGGAAACAATTGATAATTAACAGTGAAGTAAAAATCTACTTTTTAGGAGAGAAGATGTTTCATCATCAAAGTGAAAGGAAGTTAAATAATGCATTAATGCTGGAGAAATTTCATGAACTTTGAGAGATTTTTCCATCATAATGTAACAAAACCACATTGAAACTTAATCAGACAAAACTGAATGTCTTGGAGGAAATAAGACTTATTCTGTAAAGAGACTGGGTGATTTGGGTGAAAGTAAATGCACTTTACTTTGGGGTTTGGGTGAAAGTAAATGCACTATTTCCAGACCTGAATTGAGATATTTATTTATAGACCAACATGAAAGCCCCTTGCACCAGGCAGAAACTTTCTAAGGGTTTTATAATCATCCTAAGAGAAAACTCGAAAATTGATCTGAAATTAATAAGACTGATTACCAAGGTAAAGAAAGATGCTTGTAAAGGATGAAACCTTAAATATTCATCATTGAAAATATGATGTTTGATTGAATATGAAATTTTGGTTAATGTTTGAAGTTATTTAGACCTAAATATTTTCATGATATATATATTCTTTAATAAAATCTGTACTTGATGACCTAGTCCAAATGCATTCATGCCATTTTCTTACAGAACATAAGTAAGGCATTATCAGGCCTTCCAAGTCAATATCCAACATCTTTCTGAAGTCTCATATTATGTAACTTTTTTTTAAAGAACACTGCTAGCACTATTTGATGAAGACATAATAATATATCTAGAAGACCCAAAAAACTCTACCAGAAAATTTTACAACTAGTAAATGAATTCGGCAAAGTTGCAGGATACAAAATCAATACCCATAAGTCAAAGGCATTTTTGTACATCAGCGATAAAGCCTCTGAAAGGGAAATGATGAAAACTACCCCATTTATAATAGCATAAAAAATACCTGGGAATCAACAAAAGAGGTGAAAGACCTCTATAATGAAAACTATAGAAAACTAAAGAAAGAAATAATAGAAGAACTCAGAAGATGGAAAGACCTACCTTGCTCTTGGATAGGTAGCATTAATATTGTCAAAATGTCCATACTACCAAAAGCATTATTCAGATTTAATGCAATTCCAATCAAAATCACAATGTCATTCTTCAAAGAAATAGAAAAAGCAGTCATGAAATTCACCTGGAAAAATAAGAGACCCAGAAGAGCCAAAGCAATCCTGAGCAAGAAAAGTGAAGCAAGGGGCATCACCATACCAGACCTTAGATTATACTATAGAGCAATAGTAACAAAAACAGCATGGTATTGGCACCAAAACAGACTGGTGGACCAATGGTACAGAATTGAGGACAGAGAGATTAATACATATAATTTCAGCTATCTTATATTAGACAAAGGTGCCAAAAATGTACAGTGGAGAAAGGATAGCCTCTTCAACAAATGGTGCTGGGAAAACTGGAAAGCCATATGCAACAAAATGAAATTAAACTCTATCTCTCACCATGCACAAAACTCAATTCAAAGTGGATCAAGGACCTAGGAATTAGACCAGAGACAATATGCCTAATAGAAGAAAACGTAAGCTCCAATTTCCAACATGTCAGATTAGGCCCCAACTTCCTTAATAGGAATCCTGTAGCGCAAGAATTAATACCAAGAATTAATGAATAGGATAGATTTAAGCTAAAAAGCTTCTTCTCAGCAAAAGAAACAATCAGTAAGGTGAATAGAGAGCCAACTAATTGGGAACAAATATTTAATAGATGCACATCAGATAGAGCAGTAATTTCTAGAATATATAAAGAACTCAAAAAAACTTACCAACAAAAAAACAAATAACCCAATCAATAAATGGGCTAAGGAATTGAAAAGACACTTCTCAGAAGAAGATACACAATTAATCAACAAATACATGAAAAAATGCTCAACATCCCTGGCAATTAGAGAAATGCAAATCAAAACTCCTCTAAGATTTCATTTCACTCCAGTCAGAATGGCAGCTATCAAGAACACAAACAACAATAAATGTTGGAGAGGATGTGGGGAAAAAGGCACACTCATACATTGCTGGTGGGACTGCAAAATGGTGCAACCGATATGGAAAGCATTATGGAGATTTCTTGGAAAAATGGGAATGGAACCACCCTATGACCCAGCCATCCCACTCCTGGGTCTATTCCCAAAGGACTTAAAAACAGCATATTACAGTGACACAGCCACTTCAATGTTTATAGCAGCACAATTCACAATAGCTAGGTTGTGGAACCAATCTAGATGTCCCTCAGTAGATGAGTGGATAACGAAAATGTGGTATATATACAAAATGGAATTTTACTCAGCAATAAAAGAGAATAAAATAATGGCATTTGCAGGTAAATGGATGAAGTTGGAGGATATAATGCTAAGTGAAATTAGTCAATCTCAAATATCCAAATACCGAATGTTTTCTCTGATATAAGGAGGCTAGTTCATAGTGTTGTTGGATGTGGGTACATAGGAGGATTAAAGGAACACTAGAATGGTCAAAGGGAAAGGAGGGGAAGGGAGGGAGCAAGGAGAGAGGAAGGGGGGAAAAGAAAAGAAAGAAAAAAAAAGAAAAGGTGGTTGAATTAGATGGATATCATTATCCTAAATGCATGATTAAAGAACTCAATGGTACGAATATACTTTGTATACAAACAGTTGTATGTAAAAAGATGCTATATATGTGCACTATGAATTGTAATACATACTACTATTATAAATTAAAAAAACCCTGATTCTGAAACTTAACTTTGCACGAAAATCTACTATAACATTTTTCAAACCATGGTTTGTTCATCTATTTTCAGGTTATGGAATTAGTTTAATGATCCTGTCCAGTTTGTTTCTTTAAAGTAATTACTTAGAATAACAAATAATAGAAGAATATCAGTATAGATCACATCATGAGCACTGTTTAACAAAACTTACTGCAGTTCACTAATTATGTATGCATGTGTTTGCAATATAAGATGTTTTTCTTACCATGGATCATAGTCACAGGCATTACTAAATTTGAAAGCTATTTAATTAGTGAACTTAATCTAAATTCAGAATTTTAATTCTTTGGTCCAAAGAGTCTGATTCAGTATGTTCAACAGTGTTGCTGCCTGAAGTGATGGCTGCTTGGAGCAACAAAGCCGTGGGGATAAGTTCAGAGGCAGACTGGAAACAAACAGCCTCTTTATTTTTCCAGCTTCTCTCTCTTGCTCCAACAACACCCCAACACGCCGTTCACACTCCTCCAACAACCACAAAATGGCACCGACAATGACCCACAATTCCCTGGGCCACGTCTCGCGAGATCATGCAAATGGCACCGACCCGATCCACAATGTCCCGGGCCAAGACTCACGAGACCATGGAAGGTGGTAATGCTTATGGCTCACAGCTAACCGCAATCTTAGCTATCTCCTTAATTAGGGCTCCTGCATTTCCCCCTTTTTTGTTTTAAAAGAGGGGATGCTCTAGGACGTCCATATGCAACCAACATTCTTACCCGTCATTGGATAATGAAGGCTGTGCCCTTGACTCCTGTCTTAGGTTGATATGTCAGCTACATGAGACTGTCCCGCGCAACTGTGCCTGTCTTAGGTTGTCCCCCTCTGGGGATCTTACCCATCATTGGCTACCAGCCATCCAATGGAGCCCTTCAGGATCGACTGTGTATGATGACTAACAGCCGTCCAATTGTGGGGAGATGCTGCGGCTTTAAGGCGATAAGCCTTCTGCTGATGAGCCAAGTTGCATAGCATATCAAATTTTTTAAACAAATCAGCTTCCCTGAGTTCTATCAAGTAACACACTGTGTTCTCTAGACAAATACCCACAGGCATTGTTCTGTAAAGTCCCAAACAATGAAAGATCAAAATGTCCACTTGTTATAACACGTTGATCTAGGAGGTCCCATGCATGCAGAGCAGAGGCCACACTTCTGGTGAGGTTGTTTGATGTTTGAGCAGCAGGGATGCTTGCAGCTGTAGCAGCAGCAGTCTTTTTTATGTCTAGACAAAGCCACTGGCAATTCTTCAGGGCCCGCTACCTAGAAACTCAATCATCAATTATTAAAGGAAAGGCAGTGCTATTCCAGCACTGAGGCAAGAGGCAAGTTGTCAAACTAAAAAATAGAATTATTAGATTAGAAGATTAAAGTTGATTTCTGCTCACACACATTGCTGCTTGAGCTCCCGCAAACATAAGCTGGCAAAATATCATATTCAGAACAAAACAAAGAAAGACTGAGGGCATTTCCTGCATTAAAGATAGATTAAAGAAAAGCTAAAGGCACTTTGGAAAAATAATTTGTTAGCTGGAATCCTCGAGTCTCTGCATACACAGCAATCCTTTACCTGTTGAAATAATTCAAATTAATCAGCTATTAAACAAATGAAGTTAATAACAAATAAAAAATCCTATGTCAAAACACCAAAATATCAGGTTATACAGCACTAGTCATATTTTTTTGCTAAAGAGAAGTCCCAGGGACACCTATAAATCAAAATTGAAAGTACCTTTACTTATAAAATTATTTACCTAAATTGAATACTCTTAAACTAAAATGAATTAAAGTTATTTGGATCCATGTATATATTTTTTCATAAGCGCTTTGTTATTTGTGATGTCACACTGGACAGACGCACAAACATACAAACATATATTTGTGATGTCACATTTACATGAAATGTAGACAAATGCACAGACATAAAGACATGTATAAAAAGAAAAAAAATACAATTGTGTGCACACTAAAGAGAGATCTCCTCGTCCTGCCCGGGAGGAATGACACTTAAGTTGTGACATATTTAAAGGAGTCTTTTAAGGGAATCATTCCATACCTTCATTTTGGTCCTCTTGATTTTGTACTTTTTTTTTAATTAATCTTGATTCCTCAACAACTTCAACTTGATCCTTTTGATATGGTACCTGCTTTATTAATCTAGATGGTATCCATATTGGAGAGGATTTTTGCTTTGGAAAAACACAAACAGATCCGCTCCCCCAAATTAATACTGGATCTGGACCCTTCCATGTACCTGAAAGAACATCCTTCCAGTAAACGAAAGGTTTATGTTGTTGGTGTGGGTTCCAATGTCTGTCTCCAGGAGAATAACCATTAGAGTCTAAAGTTAAAAAATTCAAGGTAAACAGGGCAACTGCCAATCTGTCCCTAGGACTTTTCCAATTTTCTTCTTTTTGTTTTAATAACATAATTTTCACTGTGCGGTTTGCTCTTTCAATAATGCCCTGACCCTGAGGATTGTATGGGATGCCTGTTTTATGGGATATATTGAATTTTGCACAAAACTGTTTGAAAGATGAGGACGTATATGCAGGCCCATTATCTGTTTTAAGCATTTTAGGGATGCCCAATGCAGCAAAAGCTTGCAAACAATGAGATGTAACATCTTTAACTTTTTCTCCAGAATGTAAGGAAGCAAAATCATGCCTGAGCATGTATCTATGGTCACATGAATAAATCACAATTTTCCAAAACTTGGCTCATGAGTAACATCCATCTGCCACAAATGATTGGGCATTAATCCTCTAGGGTTAACACCATAATGAGGATTGGGCAAATATGTCATACAAGATTTACAATCTTTTACAATTGTTCTGGCTTGCTCCTTTGTGATTTTAAACCTACGCTGCAAGGTGGTACTATTGACGTGAAACTGGGAGTGAAATAAAGTAGCTTGCTCGAGCACTGAAAGTTTAAAGATTGTTTGGGTAAGGTCATCAGCCTTTTGATTACCTTCATGGAGGGGACCAGGCAAGTTGGTATGAGCTCTAATATGCCCTACGAATAGAGGTTCTTTTCTTGCCCACAAAAGTTTTTGTATTTGATAAAAGAATTTAAAGGCTGGAGTATGAGGTGCTATTGGTCCTGCTAGCTCTAATTTTGGGACAGCATGTACAATATAGTGGCTATATGACAAAATGTTCATGGGTTGCTCTCTAAAATTTTCCAGAGCTCTTACCACAGCTTCCAGTTCCACTAATTGAGCTGATTTGTGTGCAGTTATGTAAGTCATATTTTCTTTTTTAGTGACTACTGAAGCAGTACCATTTGAGGACACATCTGTAAATACATTTAATGCCTTAGGAATAGGTTGATTTTTTATTACCTGTGGGAATATAATAGGACGATTAATACAAAAAGATAATATAGGAGACTTAGGAAGATGATTATCAAAATTTGCAGAAGTAGGGCATCTAGCTATAGCCCAATCATTATCATTGAAGCATAAATATTCAATCTGTGATGATGAATAGGGAGTAATAATAGTAGCAGGGTGAATGCCAAATATTTTAGTAGAAGTCTTAAGTCCTTGAAGAATAAGTTTAGCCACCATGGAGGTATAAGACTCAATTATACTTTTAGGAAAGATGGGAAAATGTATCCATAATAAAGGCCCTTGTTGCCAAAATACTCCTATGGGTGTATATTGTGAAGAAATAATAATATCAGCGGTTGAGTTAAATCAAATCTATCACAATGAGCTCCTTCCATGGCTTTTTCTACTAACTTTAAAGCTTTTCTAGCATCAGGAGTCAATGTTCGCTGTGAAGATGGATCAGGGTCCCCTCGAAGGATGTCAAATAAAGGTTTTAGTTGGCCAGTAGTGAGGTTTAGTGTAGGGCAAAGTCAATTAATGTCTCTCAGTAGTTTTTCGAAATCATTGAGGGTGGTCAAATGTTCTTTATTTATTAAAAATTTTGGGGGTCTAACAAAGGTATCCATGATTTTAAATACTAAATATAATATGGGTGATCTGGTTTGAACTTTTTCTTCGGCTATATATAATCCATTTTTTAAAAAATTTTTCTGCCATGTCACTGAATATATTAAATAAGATTTTTTGATTAGGGTGGGCCAGTAAAACATCATCCATGTAATGTAGACAAATGAGGTTTGTATATTTATTTTTAATGGGTTGGATTGCTTTGTCCACATATATTTGGCATATGGTGGGGCTATTAGCCATTCCCTTTGGTAGCACTTTCCATTGATATCTTTTATCAGGGCCATTATTATTGATAGAAGGAACTGAAAAGGCAAACCTAGGGGCATCCAGAGGATGTAGGGGAATGGAAAAGAAACAATCCTTTATATCAAGAGTAATAAGATGGAAATTTTTTTGGAATAGCTAGAGGATTAGGAAGTCCAGGTTGAGTAGGGCCCATGATTTGCATGGTTTTATTAATTTCTCTAAGATCATGTAACAATTGCCATTTTCCTGATTTTTTCTTGATCACAAATATGGGGGAATTCCAGGGAGAGGTGGAAGGTTCTATATGTCCAGCTTCTAGTTGTTCCTGAACTAGTAGGTGGGCCACTTGTATTTTCTCTTTAGATAGGGGCCACTGAGAAACGCACACTGGCTTATCAGAAAGCCATGTATTTTCAAAATTATTTTCTCAGTTGCCCCGAAAAAAAAATCTTTTTCCTTTATGATAATGATTACTTTTTTTTTTTTTTTTGTGGTACCGGGGATCGAACTCAGGGGCACTCGACCACTGGGCCACATCCTCAGCCCTTTTTTGTATTTTATTTAGAGACAGGGTCTCACTGAGTTGCTAAGTGCCTCGCCATTGCTGAGGCTGGCTTTGAACTCGCGATCCTCCTGCCTCAGCCTCCCAAAGTGCTGGGATTACAGGCGTGCGCCACTGCGCCCGGCTGATAATGATTACTTTTAGGGTTAAGATTACTCTGTACTTTTTGATAAAGATTTCTTTTAGGGTTAAGATTACCCTGTAGATTTTCACATTTAACACCTGCAGGCTTGGTTGCAAGGTGTACTCCCATTTGTTGCAAAATATCTCTTCCCCATAAAGTAACTGGTAGGTTAGGTAAAACATAAGGCTGAAATGTTCCTTTATGCCCTTCATCATACTCCCATTTTAAAATTACTGCACTTTTCTCTGGGAGGTTATTATATCCCAAGCCTTTTAAACTGGTTGAAGCTTTTTTTCAGAGGCCAGTGCTTGGGCCATTGCCATAGATTAATGATGGAAGAGTCAGCTCCAGTATCTATCAGTCCTTCCATCTCTATTCCTTGGATTTTCATTTTACACAGAGGCCTCCTTGAACAATCCCAAACCCAGCAAGCCATAGGTCCCTAGTCAGTGGAACAAAATCCTCTATTGTTCCTTTTTTGAGGCACACTCATTTTAAATGAATTATGTAAATTTGGAAGGAGAAGCAACTGAGCAATTCTATCTCCTTGATTAACGGAACTTACACTTTGGGGTGAGCTAAGCATTATTTTTATTTCCCCTTTGTAGTCTGAGTTTATTATACCTGGGTTCACTTGCAAACCTAATAAGCTTTTAGGACTTCACCCGAGAATAAGTCCTATAGTCCTTTAGGGAAGAGGTCCCCTGACTCCTGTGGGAATCAGTTGAACCCCCATTTCAGGTGTTCACACTATTCGGGTGGTGGAACAGAGGTCTAATCCTGCATTTCCTCCTGTTCCTCTGGCGAGGGAGTGGATGGGTAGTAGGGATTGTGTCGGGGAAGCATCTGAGTTGATGCTTGAGGATACTCCTCCGCCAATGCCTTGTACATTTGTGGTCCCCAGGGCATTGGGCCCCGTGCTCCATTTTTTGAATTCCTGAACAAATGATTTCCATAGATGTCAAATTTTGAATGGCATTTATTGGCCCAATGATTTCCATTTTTACACCTGGGGCAGTGGCCTGGGGTACGGTATGAGCTTGGTCTTATTTCTCTTTTGGGATTTTGCATAGAATAGCCCGATTGATTATGATAATTTTGCCTGGAATATCCTGATTGATTATAATGTCTAGGTTGAGCCTTTGTGA
Organism: Tamias sibiricus; assembly: GCA_025594165.1. Lineage (NCBI taxonomy): Eukaryota > Metazoa > Chordata > Mammalia > Rodentia > Sciuridae > Tamias > Tamias sibiricus. The sequence continues at coordinate 107,430,416 of CM046667.1, forward strand.
AATTTTGAGGGGAAGCACCTCTCACTGAGGCTGCAATCACATTTCCTGTGACAAAGGCGTCATTTATATCTTTACATAGTTGTATATATACGGAAAGATCCTTTTTATTTTTCCATGGCCTGATGGCTTCCTGGCAGTATTTATTAGCATTTTCGTATGCTAATTGAACAATTTATGGCATAGCTTGATCAACATCTGCAAACACTCTACCTGCAGTTCTCAAAAGTCAATCAGCAAAGTCAGCATATGGCTCATTAGGTCCTTGAGTCACTTTTGACAAGCTACCTTGTAGATCCCAGGTCCTTGTACAGTTTTCCATGCCTCTAAGGCAGCTGCGTGTATCTGAGCATATACACCTGGGTCATAATCTTTTTGAGCCTGTAAGACTGTGAATTGCCCTTCTCCTATGATTATTTCCATATTATCACCTCCAAACTCTGCAGCTGCGTTTCTTTTAGCCATTTCTATACAACCTTCTTGGAATTGCGATCGCCAAACCAAGTATTGCCCCCCGCTTAATGCTGCTTTACATAGACTTTTCCAGTCTGAGGGGGTTAAGCTAAAGGTGTTAAGGGACTCCAGCATACTCAACGTGAAAGTAGCTTGGGGCCCATATGTCATTACTGCCTCTTTGAGATTTTTTATTGTTTTGAAATCTACTGACTGATGGACCCTCCGTCCATTTTTCTTTTCAAATGCTGGGAGTTCCCAATGTATCTGTGAGTTACCCTCGAGAGCACAGAAGAGCTCAGAAAGACATTTTATTTCTGTTTCTAGGATATGCAAATGCCTGGTAATATGCTTCATATTTTCTGTAATGGATTCCACCCATGGTGGAGTAGAGGACACAAGTGGTTCCTCTACTTGACGGTCCTTTTTTTTGGTCTTTTTTACTTTCTTTTTCCTTATTTTCTCAGGATCACTTTTACTAGATTCCTCACTACTGCTAATTTCACTGACAGCAATATCCTGAGTCCCAGCTTCCATGAAGAGCAAGTATTCTTCAGCTATCTCCAATAACTCCCGAATAGCTCTAATAGCTTAGATTTTTGTCATTTTTGTGACTCTTCTAACACTCTCTTTACTGGTCTTAGTTGACCCAGTGGAAGCTACGCTTTTTTGATCACTTTCACTTTTTTCTAAATCCTCCTCACTGACAAAGGAGTCAGGTATATCAAGGAGTCTTTCTATAACCTCTATCACTTGGGATTCAGTTATATTTGAACCCATCTTTAGAGACCTTTCAGTTCTTACCTGTCCACTCCGAAGTCCCCGTACGGGCCGCCACCTGTTCCTGCCTGAAGCGATGGCCGCTTGGAGCAACAAAGCCGCAGGAATAAGTTCAGAGGCACACTGGAAATAAACAGCCTCTTTATTTTTCCAGCTTCTCTCTCTGGCTCCAACAACACCCCGACACGCTGTTCATGCTCTTCCAACAACCACAAAATGGCACTGACAATGACCCACAACCCCCCGCGCCAAATCTCGCGAGATCATGCAAATGGCGCAGACCCGATCCACAATGTCCCGGGCCCAGTCTCACGAGATCATGGAAGGTGGTAATGCTTATGGCTCACAGCTAACCGCAATCTTAGCTATCTCCTTAATTAGGGCTCCTGCACAACAGGATGCCCAGGGATCTTCATTTTTTTCAAATATCTTAACTTTATTTTCATACTGTTGGCTTTGGACCACATTTTGGAAACCATGATTGAGTGATCTGCTTATAATGGATTAAAGAAATCAGAGGCTTTAAGAATGTTAAGTGACAATCCAACTAAGTATTAGAAATTCATGACTGGTGAACTAATAAAATAGTTAATAGTAACAATCTGAGTATTACATATGCTTTCATATCTATAATATAACTTAATCCTCAATATAATTTAGTCAGGTATTTTAGGTAGATAAAATTACCATATTTTATAAATGAGAAAGCTGAGCTTCAAGGGTTAAGTTATTTGCCTAAGTCCTCCCAATTGGAGTGTGGAATTCTGTTGTTTTTTATTTCAAAAAGTGAAAGATGAAAATAGTTATAATATTAATATGTTACCTTAGGCTTCTTGTGACCTTATAAAGCTGAAATAAATCCCTTCAAAACTTTGCTTTTATGTTTAATTAAGAAAATGTTTATACCCAAGGATATTTGGGCATGGTTAAAAAGTTATCTCAATTTTTATTCTTGTATTTATTAGGTTCTCTGAATGCATTAACATCTCAATATTATTAAATGAACCCCTTTATCCCTTGGTAATATTCCTCATGTAAAACTGCTTTATTTGTTATTAATATAAGGACTCCAGCTTTCTATCAAGGCTAGCATGGTATATCTTTTCCCATATTTTTCATTTAACATATTCATATCTTTATAATGTGTGTTTCTTGTAGGCAGCATATAATTGGGTTTTGCTTTTTATAGAATCCAATAATCCCTGCCATGTAATTAAGGCATTAGACCATTTACATTTAATGTTATTTTTGACATGATTAGGGTTAAATCCTTCTATTCCACTTCTTCTCTCTGCTTTTTTCTCCTTTTCTGCTTCTGAAAGACCGATTTTATTCAATATTGGCTCATTTATTGGTTTATTAGATAGTCATATCCCTCACAAATACATATGATGAAGTTCTAATGCACAGTACCTCAAAATATGACTGAATTTGGAGATAGTCTTTAGAGAAGTGACTATGTTAAAATGAAGTCATTAGAGTGGGCCCTAATTGAATCCAACTAGTGTCCTATAAGAGGAAATTTGGATACACTAAGAAACATCAAGGACATAAATAAACTGAAGAATGATCATATGAGGACACAACAAGAAGGAAGACATCCGAAAGTCAAGAAAAGAGGCCTCAGTAGAAATCAAACCTGTTGAGACTTTGATCTTGAAGTTCTGTCCTCCATGGCAGTGAAAGGATTAATTTCTGCTGTTTGAGTATGGCAGGTCTAGCAAACAAATATTTAGCATATATAACGCTTATTTTTAAATTTTATTTGTTTTTCTTAACATCTACAGTATGCATATTTAACTGATCACAATTTATCTTCAAGTGGTATTATAGCACTTCATATTAAAGCCTGAGAATCTTATAATAGCATTTCTTGTACACACGCATTTATCCTCTCTTGATTTTTGTGTTATCATTTTATTCTACTGTTTCATAAACACCCCACACTATATTTTACAATTTTTTTTAGGAAAACAGTGACGTTTAGATATATTTAAGTGATAATAAAATCTCATTTTAACCCATGTTTTTATTATTTCTGGTGTTCTTCATTCTTCTGTGTAGATGCAAAATTGCACCTGGCATAATTTTCCTTCTGACTTAAGACATCCTTTAATACTTATAATATAAGTCTGCTGATGATTAATTATTTCAGCTTTTGTATGTGAGAAAGAGTGTTGGGACTTTCCGGACGCTGTCTGCCAAGGGGATGGGCTCTGGTTGCTTACCACGCCCTTTGGAGGACCGGGGCTAAGCAAGGGGGTGTGACTATGACGTATAGTGAGAGCCAGAAACGCCCTGCTGGTCAAGGATTGGTTGTTTTTAGGCCTATATAAGTGCAGTTCACTGTTCAATAAATTTGAGTTTTTGGCATTGCTTTCTACCAAAACTCCCCGGGTGTGGCGTGGTGTCCGTCAATCAGGCGGGGATAGAGACACTCCGCGACTTTTGCCAGCTAAGCCTATCTTCACCAGGTAAGCTACTTTAACTCTTTCTGCTGGCAGAAAGAACCCCCTTTTAGGGCCCAAAAAGGGGGTAGCTTTAGACCTCAGCCCCATTAATAAGTAACACAGCAGTCACGGCAAAAGAGTTTTTTTTTTTTTTTTTTTTTGTCTTTGTTTTTGAAATACACTTTCCTAGGTATATAGCTGTCAGTTGCCAGTTTCTTGCTTTCAGTAATTTAAAGAGCTTATTCCATTTTTGTTCTCACTTGCTTTGTTTGCTATAAGAAATATACTGTCATACAAGTTTTCTTTTTTTCTCTGGCTACTTTAAAATTTTCTGTACCTCTGGTTTAAGGCAATGTGATTTCAATATGACTTTTTTTTTTTTTTTTTTTTTTTTTTTTTGGCAGGGGAGTTGTACCAGGGATTGAACTCATGGGCACTGTACCACTGAGCTACATCCCAAGTCCTATTTTGTACTTTATTTTGACAGGGTCTCACTGAGTTGCTTAGCACCTCACTTTTGCAAAGGCTGGCTATGAAATCATGATCCTCCCGCCTCAAACTCCTGAGACACTGGGATTACAGGTGTGTGCCACCATGTCTCGCACACACTTAAATTTTTATTTAGATACAGGGTGTCACTAAGTTGCTTAGGACCTCACTTTTTGCTGAGGCTGGCTTTGAATATTTGATTCTCCTGCCTTAGCCTCTCTGAGTTGTTAGGATTACAGGCATGTATTACCAGACCCAGCTCAATATGACTTTTTTATTCTCTTCATGCTTGTTGATGATATTGCTGTTTTGAATGCTTGTAGAGCTTGTGAATTTATACTATGAGTCAGATTTGTACAATTTTGGTTATCATTTCTTTCAAAATTTTCATATGTCTTTATCTATCTTGCCTCTCCTTCAAGGACTGCAATTCCATGTTTCTTGGGCCACTTGAAAATTTCCCACAGCTCACTGATGTTAATTTTTAAATTTCCTATCTGTTTCATTGTAATCTTTTCTTCTGTGATATCTAATACTCTGTTAATTCCATTCAGTATGTTTTCTATCATAATATTTTTTTAAATAAAGAAGCTCAATGTGGATCTTTTAAATATTTTCCACATTTTCACTCAACTTTTTGAATATATGAATACAATTAAAATAACTTTGTGTCTTTGCTCTAATATATGTGCTTGTTCTGAGCTGGTTTTCATACATTGGTTTTTCTTATTGTAGATATTATTTCCTTGTTTACATGACTGGTTGTAAACTACCTGGTACCGAAACCCGGGAGGAAAACTCGGAGGCAGAGTAAAGATACTACTACTTTTACTTCTACTTTCTTAGAGAGAGCTTAGAGAGAGAAAGAAAGATTTTTCTTCTTCTTAGAAAGAGCTTAGAGAGAAAGATTAGAGAGAGCTTTCTTCTTTCTTCTTTTCTTCTTAGCTTAGAGAGAGAGAAAGAAAGATAGAGTTTAGCTTATGTTTTAGAGCTTCTTTCTTCTTTCTTCTTTCTTCCTCGGCAGCCTCGGCCTGACTCTGACCAGCAATTACTTCTTCTATCTGGTTTCTCTTCTGTAACCGATCTGCCTACACTCTGGCCACTCTGATTCTTTTTCTTCTTCTCCGACCCAAACTCTTCTTCCGACTGACCGAGCAACTGCACGACTGACTGAATGAATTCATTCTTCTCCTGACTCCGACCGCTTTCACCCGGTTATATACCTTTAGCTTTGCGGGTGACTCACATGCATTTACAGGTGCGTCACATACATACTTATTATCAGGTGGAACTTATGGCTTCCAGCTGACCGCAATAGCCATCTCCCTAATTGGGGCTCCTTCAACTGGTATTTTTTAATTGGAGGTCAGAAATTACTATTTTATGTGTTTGGATGCTTGATATTTTTATATTTCTATACCTTTGCTTTGAGATGCAATTAAGTTACTTTGAAACAATTTGATCTTTTTGTTAGGTGGGGCTAGAGCTGTTCATAGTCTAAGGATAATTTTTACCATAACTGTTTCTTCTATCCAAATGCCTCATAAATATTGAAGTATTCCTGTTTAGTTGATGATAAGAGCCACTATGTTGGGGACTACATAAATGCAGGGAACTCTTTTATTTTTTTTTTATACTTGGGATTGAACCCAGGGTCACTTAACCACTAAACCACATCCCCAGCCCTTTAATTTTTTATTTTGAGACAGGGTCCCACTAAATTGCTTAGGGTGTCACTAAGTTGCAGAGGCTGGCTTTGAACTCATGATCCTCCTGCCTCAGCCTCCCAAGCTACTGGGATTACAGGCCTGTACCACTGTGCCCAGCTTTGGCTTTGGGTAGTTTTCTTATAGGGATGCACTCATACTCATCTAAACACCCAAATGCAACTCATTTCTCTCTAGTACTCTCTTGTATAAAGTCTAGCTTTGTTGATTTACCTGGGATTTAAGCTCTTCCTCCTCAACTCAGATAATCCACTGGATTCTGCCTAGGTTCACTTTCTTTATGGTTTGGAAACTCTCTGAAGGCAGAAACCTAAAATAACTATTGTACTCACCTCATTTGCTTTCTATCTCATAGGGATTACTTGTATTTATTTTCCAATATTCAGTGTTTTAAAAATCAGTGTTTCATATATTTTGTACATTTGTTGTTCATTTCATATGGAAGGAGAAATCTCTTCCCATTTTTCCAGTGTCTCTGTAAGCTAATCAGCAATAACAAAGACTGGCATCTTAGAAATCCAGAGTTCATTTAATAGTTTGCCTCTAAAAAGTCTATGTTTTCACTGAACACTCACTTTCCTATTATGTAAAGAGACTTCATGCTGGCTCAGAGGACACACTTAACTGTAATCCTGTGGGTTAGGAGGCTGATACAGGAGGATCATGAGTTAAAATCCAGCCTCAGCAAAAGAGAGGCACTAAGCAACTCAGTGAGACCCAGTCTCTAAATAAAATACAAAATAGGGCTGGGGGTGTGACTTAGTGGTCAAGTGCCCCTGAGTTCAATCCCTGGTACCTCCCTTTCCCCCAAAAAAGACCTCATGTTGTCACAATAGCCAACTTACCATATATTTGGAATGTAATGACATGTCTTGATGCAAGTTCAATAAAGGGTGGGTTTTAAACTTCAGGGATTCTTAAAGAAAAAAAAAAAGTCCAAAAAATGTTTGCTGTTCTTTACCATCTGTCTTTCACACAATATTATCGTTTCATAGATTGGCAGAATATTCAGTTTTCTCGTCATCTGGTCATATTTATATCTACAAATGTAAATCAAAATTCAGAATTGAACCCATTATCTATGTTATGCTTCCTTTAGTGTGATTAACTAGCTTGTGTGAGGCCCTGAACAGACTCCCGGGCACCACAAAAAAAAAAAATAAATAAATAAAGTACACTTCCTTTGGTCCCTTTGTATTCCCAAATCCAAAATAAAATCTAGAAATTAATTGTAAAATATTCACAAATACAAAGCAAAGTGTTTGAGGGGTTTTCACCAATATAGTTAAAATTATAATCTTGTAATTCTGACCAGAAACTTTTCCCCTCAAGATATAATACTTTTTCGGTATGAACATATAGAAAATAGCTTATGATGAAGGGCAAAATATATTAGGAAAAATTCTACATGGTTAGTGCTGAAGGAATGCTGAGTAAAGGGTTTCCTGTGGATGCTAAGAATTGGGCAAAGAATGAAATCAATGAAGTAGAGTTTTATAGTGGTTGATAATTATTGTAAGAGCCTTAATGAAGATGTAGCTAAGATGGACGCTGGCTGAGAGCCAAAGAGGAGGCATTTAATTGTTTTCTCCTGACCTTAATGTAATCAACTAAGAATCTTTCTGTGCCCGTGAACACTGTGTGACGCACCTGTAAGTTGAGCTTGTGACACGTGTATATTGTTAAGGTGAAGAGTATTTAACTAGGTAAGGCTGGCGAGAGGGGTGGTTGGAGTTGGGGGAGAATAAAGAAGAGAAAGCAAAGAAGAAGCAAGAATAAAGGAACCAGTCATTCCCAGTCTGCCTCCGATTTCTTTCCCGCGGTATCGTTGCTGTAGGCGGCAACAAATTATAATTTTGTTCTTAACAAAATTGAAATAAACTGGAAAAATAAGAACATTGCAGACAGTGGTAATTATATTAATAAAGGCATGGTGGTAGAAAGAAGCAAAATATATTGATAACAAGTGATTTGGTTGAAGATGGGGGTGATGTTATGAAGAATAAGAAATATACGGAGAACATATGAATGGTAAGACAAGTCTATAGAGAATTTTGCATGGTAGACTGAAAGTTTAAGGGTATAAAACTTCCATTTTAAGAAATAAAGTAGTGAGCTTTACCAATCCCTTCTCTCTGAAAACAACCGAGAAATGTAGATTAAAAATAACATAAATCAATTTCTGATTTGGGATAAGATAACATATATTCATCTTTTTCAGCATCTCTCTACTTAGTACAAATAAAAAAGAGAATGGGAATAATATAATAGGCATAGGAAAAACCTGAAGGGTAAAAATGTGAAGTCAATCTTCCTAGGGGACCCAGGACTTGAGGGAACAAAAACAAAAACATCAATTCAAACAAATTCAGACCTCAGGTCTCCCAACCCTCCAAGAGACAGAAACTGTACCAGGCTGAGCATCTGATAAAATGGTAGCCTTGTTACTGGCCAGCTATAAAAATAACAGGAGTTAAGAAGCTCTCTCTGTTCCATAGGCCCAGCTATTTCCAAACTTGACCTACAGCAACCAGATCAGTATATTCTGTCCCTGCACACAGCATCAGTAGAATTCAGGAGAGTGCTGGGTTATACTTGAAAATGTGTTATGAGTATTTCATCAGGCCTAGTGTCTCCTTCCTCCACTTAGGGTCAATCAGGCTAGGGAAGTGTGCTTAAAGAAAAATTAATATCAGCTTTTACACATCTCTTCCAGAAAATGTAAGAAGATGGAATCCTTTCCACTTCATTTTATGAGGCCATTATTATCCTAATACCCAAACTAGACAACTACAATACAAAAAGAAAATTTCAGACCAGTATTTCTCATGAACGTAGATGCACAATACTTCAACAAAATATTAATAAGGTAGTTTGTAAAAGTCAGGTTAATTCTTCTTTAATTATTTGGCAGAATTCTCCAGTGAAGTCATCTGAGCCTAGAATTTCCTTTTTTGGGAGCTTGTAAATTACACATTCAAGTTCTTTAGTGGTTATAGGGCTATTCCTATTACATGGTTATATGTTGTTCGATAGTTTGTTGAATTTAAGTTGTTGAATTTATGAGGCAAAAATTGTTCATAGTATTGCCTTATAATATTTTAATGGCAGAAAGCTCTGTATCAATTTCCATATTTTATTTCTGGTATTGGTGATTTGTCTCTTCTCTCCATTTTTTTTTTTTTTTTTTTTTTTTTTTTTTTTTGGTACTGGGGCTTGAACTCAGGGGCACTCGACCACTGGGCCATATCCCCAGCCCTTTTTTGTATTTTATTAGAGACAGGGTCTCACTGAGTTGCTAAGCACCTTGCCATTGCTGAGGCTGGCTTTGAACTTGCAATCCTCCTGCCTCAGCCTCCCAAGTGCTGGGATTACAGGCGTGCTCCACCATGCCCAGCCTCTCCACTTTTTAAGTGTTAAAAAGTTTACAAATGTTCTGATTTTACAGTAAAACCAGCTTTCTTTTATTTCCTCTGTTACTTTCTTCTTTTTAATTTCATTGATTTCTGCAAAGAAATTTATTATTTCCTTACTTTTGCTTGGATTGAGTTTAGTTTTTTATTGCTAGGTTTTTGGTAGTGACTTGGATTATTGATTTGAGACCTTATATCCCATAGTATGTTTGCATTATTTTTAATTCACAGATCAGCAAAAAGAAAAAGAATTCAGCGATCACGTTTTCAACATAAGGTGAATGAGCCAATCCAGTTGTGCAATATGAGGTGTTCATCAGATTATTTGCACAGATAATTCAGACCAATACTATTTCCTTTTCCTAGAACTTGCTGCAAAAGTGAATATTTCCTTGAGTTATCTTGATAATTTTATCATTTCTCCAATGTATTTAAATAAAATATATAACTTCAAAAACAACAGAAATGGCACATACTCTTTAAATATAATGTATGTTTTAGAAAAGGATAGAGACATGTAAATAGAAAATATGAAAGTATATTCAGAAGATTATAAGTCATAAAGATTACCAGAAATGCAAATATAAACAAGACTAAGTAGGAATAAGACTGATGAGAAGATACAGAAACACCAAACACAAGACAAAAAATAATATTTAGTTTATATAAAGGGAGATAAGAAAATATTTGATGAAGGTGGTTTAAGAGAAATTATAAAGATGAAGAAAACTTATTCAAGAATGATGGTAAGACGGTATAATCTAGTAGTTAATAATGCTTTCCAGGGTTAGACTCATGATTCATCAATTTATTACGTGTGATAACTTTGGGAAATTATTTATCTTCTCTAAGCCTCAGTTTTCTCATTTCTAAAGTGGGGAAGAATTAAAGTTATAATTTAATAGGATAACGGTGAAAGTTAAATGAGTGTCTTAGTCAACTTTTTCACTGCTGTAACCAAAGATCTAACAAGAACAATTAGAGGAGTAAACGTTTATTTTGGGCCTCACTGTTTCAGAGGTATCAGTCTATAGATGGCCAACTCAATTTCTTGGGGCCTGATGAGAGGCAGAATATCATGACAAAGTGTCTTATCAAGGAAAGTAGCTGGGAATATGGTACCAGGAAGGTGGGGGACAGAGAGAGAGTGAGATAGAGAGAGAGAGACATGCCCCGCTAGGAACCTACCTCCTCCAGCCATACCCTACCTGTCTACAGTTATCACCCAGTTAATCCTTATCAGAGGATTAATTCACTGATTAGGTTAAGTGTGGAGAGCCATCTGTGGACTATGTGTGGACCAGACTGGCATGGAATCCCATTGAGTGGAAAGTCTGGTATCTGGGAACTTACTGCATAACATCCTACTGTAAGATGGCCCAAATATATGTGAATTCCCACCTAGCTCTGCCCACATAGCACTGGAGATGGGTTGACCTGCTGTAGCTACACAGCCTCTCAGAGATGGGTATAGCCTGCCAAGATGCCAATCAACCCTTTGACATCAAGACATCACGAAGTATGACTCCACCCCTGAAATCTTATTCCTACCTTTGATGTATCCCCTTAAATAAACCATGGGAGTCATTTTTTAATTGTTCAGCTCCAGCACCTGTGTGGGCTGGACCTATCAGGCACTCTGCCTTTAAAACTATTTTTCTGACTTCGTCTTTTATTTCTTCACTAACTATTTCAGACTTTATTTTCTCAGGTGGCTTATCCCCTCCTGACCAGGAAAAATTACCCTGGCAAAGTGCTGGTCACACAAATAAACAAGACATTAGCTGCTATTATGACTCTGGCTGTACCTTTGTATAGCCTCAACACACATTGAGCATTTATTAAGTTATCTTTACAAATGTCTACTTTTTTTCTTACTTCTTTTAAGGACTTCATGAATTATTGCTTCACTCTGAAAAACAAATTATATAAGGAATCTTATTTCCTGACCTCATATCTTCTAGCTTGCTTCATTCTTTGTACGGTGGACATTTAATAGGCAAAAAAAAAAAAAAAAAAAAAAAAAAAACTAAGGCTCAGGGAAATTCAGTAAGTTCTCTGAAGTCCATGCAGATTTTGCATGGTGGAATTACCTGGTAGAATTATGTAGGTAATTATTACTTGATGAACAAATAAATACAGATAAGCAGGGAATTGGAATTCCCTGAAACTTCAAAAGTTCAACTATGATCAGATAACCAGAAGAAAACAATACATTTATAAGGGGGACAAATGTGAAACTGGACTCAGAAAAAATGTATTACCCTTTCCCTAAATAGCCTGAGTTTAGTAGCAGTAGATTTCTTTAAGATTTTGTTAGCTATTGTTGTGAAATGCCTTAACTACTAGTAAATTAGCAATACTGTGAACCTATAAAAGGACAGAAGGCATTTGTTAAGGTTTAAAATATGTTGGCTTGCTGAATTAAGTATGGTATTGTTGGTATTGTTAGCAATGATATAAATTAGCATGTTATTATTGTTCCAGTGATTTTTTTTCAGTTTGACAATTTGGTAATATGGGTAAATTTATTAACTGAGGAGTTTTCTTTTTTAACAAATTTTATATATATCTAAGGATTTGGGCATGCACAAATTTAAGATATTTCTTAATATGCAACTTAAATGTGAAAAATGATCATGTTTCTAAAACTGATATTGGTGTCCAACTTGAGCCTTTGTTTTAATTCGTGGTGGTATACTCAGATAATTCAGTTTTCTCATTTATTTCAGACTAAATTCATTATATTTCTGTTTTTCCCCCCTTTTCAATAAAGAGTCATTCTATTAGCCTGACTTCTTGGACATTTTTCTCTTAAAATAAAAAAGTGAAAGAGAAGGCAAAAAACCCCAGACATTTTGAGATTTAAAAACCTACCCTTGTAAGTTGCTATCTCTCCTATGAACTTCAAATCCCATTTTGAAGTCTATTTTGAAACTCAAAAGCTGAAAATGACTCTTTTCTTTCTCTTTGAGTTATTTTTGTCATTGCAACTGTACCCTAAAGGCAGTGAGTATAGAATGACAAATTTATGGTTGCATGAATGGGAAAGAGTAGATAATAAAAAATTACAGAAAAAATATATGACATCATATTGTTACAAATTTACCAAATGAAATTATTTTTCTCAAGTTCTGTCAATCAACCAGGTGCTCTTGATACAAGCTTTTCCTATACCTAGAGCTTCCAACGAGTATACTACACTGATGTGCTGCAAATGAGTTCCTACTGTGTCAAGGTATTGTACCCTTAAGCCCAGAGGGGCCTCTGGCCATACGTTCATACAGTCTTATTAAAAGCAAAGTTAAGAAATATCAAATGCATATATCTCCTTTCTTTTCCTTTATTTAATCATTTTAAATAAATACATTTCTATACCAGCAACCCTATTCAGATCAAAAGTACATGAGATTAGACAAAGGGGAATGAATGAAGGGAAGGGAAGGGGATGGGAATAGGTAAGAGAGTAGAATGAATCAAACATTACTTTCCTATGTTCATATATGATTACTTGACCACGTAACTCTACATAATGTTCAACCACAAGAATGGAATCAAAATTGTAATGGGTTGCATTCCATGTATGTATAATATGTCAAAATATACCCTACTGTCATGTATATCTAAAACAACAAAAAAAAATTAATAACCATTATAATAAAAAAGTACATGAGATAGAGAAAACAGAGCAAACCAATGATTAGGGAAGATAAACAAAAATATATTTGAGAAAAAGAAAGGTAGTGGGGATGAGGATTGAAGCTAACCAAAGGAACTCTCTTTCAAAGCAAGGTCTCCACAATAAAATTCTTGAAATGAGAATAGCCTATGAAAAGCTAGGGTACCAGAAAATAATTCAAAAGTAAAGTTTATCAGGCCCAGTTATTAGAATTATGGTCTGATTTGAGAGTTAAAACCAGCAGTAAGGCTAATGCTTCTGAGGTATTGAATTACTGGCCCAAAACTCTTCAGATTTTTCTGCCTTGGGAAAGATATGTACTTAAAGTCCAGAGAAATGACAGATCCCAGCAAAATTAAGTGTTCGAGAGCAAGGCAAAATGCCATGTGCTGGGAGAAGTAATCGGAACAAAGATTCATAAATACTGAGAAAATGGTGGATTTTCTTATACTTGGGATCCATTATTGTGCATGAGTTCTAGAAAAGGAATCAAGTCTGGAAAGTTCCAGGATCTAGAGACTATATGCCTTTTATAGATGAGATTTCCATTGTCTTGGTTCTTTTGGGTTACTATAACAAAATACAATAAACTGGGTAGTTTATAAATAACAGAAATTTGTTCCTCACAATTTTGGAGGCTGAGAAGTCAAAGATCAAGACAGATTTGTTGCTTGCTTTCTGATTCATAGATGATGCTTTCTCATGTCCTCATATGGTGGAAGTGGTGAGGATTCTCTCCAATGCTTCTTTTATAAGGACATGAATTCCATTCATGAGGCCTCCACCCTCATGATTTAATTATTTCCCAAAGGTCCTACCTCCAATACCATCACATAGGGATTAAGGTTTCAGTATAAGTATTTGGGGTATGGGGGAGGCACAAACATTCAGACCATAACATCTGATATATTTTTTTAGCTATAGATGGACACAATACCTTTATTTTATGTATTTATTTTTATGTGGTGCTGAGGATCGAACCCAATGCCTCACACGTGCTAGGCAAGCACTCTACCACTGACCTGCAACTCCAGCCCAACATCTGATATATTTTAAATTTTTAATCTTCTCATTGTTTTCTTACAAATCAACAATAAAAGAGAGAGAAAGCATTTGGAATCAAAACATTCAATATTTCCCTCATATATCTATCATGTAATAAAAACTTCTTGTACCAAAATTACACAAATAGCCCATCTCATCCCATTTTTACAACTCATCACCCAAAATACTAAATCAGAATGCTCTATACTTTCTTTCTCATGACTGAAGTAACTACCCTGTCTTCACAAATCCTTCTACTGAGCCATTTATAAATATTCCTTATATCATATTTAAAAAACTATTCTATACAAACTACTCAGAACACATATATGACCATTTCATTCTCTTATGTCAACTAAACCCTAGCTCTCCCTTGGATCATATGTTTAGTTCTCCAAAGTGATGTTGCTTTTTTCACATACCTAATAAAACAAATTTGTCAGAGTTATGTCCTCTTTGATTTCCATAGCCACTTTCAATCATCACTCTCTCAACTTCTTTCAAACAAAATAAGCAAAACCATCAACAACAAATTCCTCTTCTGTTGCCAGTAATGTTTTCTTCTTGCCTCCTTATCCAGCATAGACTGTGTGGTTCAGCACGTCAATAATATGCAGCCAATTATGCCTGGTATACATTTATACTCATTAATTTATGTAGGGCTTCAATATTACTCAATATACTCACTGTATTTATCTGCTGAAGGTACTATTCCAAGACTTCTCTACTATTTTCAAATTTTTGAATCCCTTTCCCACTCTGAGCTATACAGACAGTGAGGGAAGGAGTAAGGAATCTGAGAATAGTTACTAGAAGTAAATTCAGAAGGAAACATTCTCATTCAACACAAAACTACATTTACTTAAATTTTCCAACAATCTTTTATCCCTCTCTCCAACTGGAACTAGAAACTGTCCTTTATTATATTTAAGGCTAATCCTTCCATATTAGTTATGCTTATGGTCTCCATTTCTTTATCTCCCTGCCACCCAGCCACTTTGATTTAGCTTTTTGCCCTGTTCCTCCATAAATATATATCTGGCTCATAACACCAGTATTACCAAATAAAATAGACTTTATAGTTCAAAGTTTATTTGACTTTATCACCAATATTCACTGTTAAACACTATTTTCTTTTAGTTTTCATAACACACTAGTTTGTTATTTTCTTCTCTCCTCCTTTGAAGGCTCATCCTCTTCTCAGCCATTATATGTCCGAATTAATCAATGTTTGTTCATAAAACTCACTGGCTTCTTTTTCTGTCATCTTTCCCATGGCTTCAATTAGCACATATACACAATTAAGTAAAATCTACATTCATCTCAGACATCTGTAAACTAAAGTAGGATATTCATCTAATTGTTCTACATCCTTTATCAGTTGTTTGAAAGGTACTTAAGACCAAAGCACAAACCTAGCCCACCAAGTACGTTCCTCTTCCAGGATTCTCTACTTTAGAGAATTTCGCCTCTAAGCATCAAGTTGCATAAGCAGGAAATCAAAATGCATCCTTGATACCACCTCACTTCTATCCTGTATCTAATGTAGTATTAAGTCTCTGGATTTGGCCTTTGAAAAGTGTCTCATATATCCAGTTCTCTCAACCTCCATTGCCACTATTATAATTAAGTTAACAACATGTCTTGATTGAATTACAACAGCTTTCTAACTTATTCTCATATGTATTATCAGACCCTTCTATCTGTTTCCAACTGCCAACAACAAAACAATTGTAATACAATCCTTGTCCATGGCCACTCTTGCAAAGAAATCAATATATCCTTGTCCATGGCCACTCTTGCAAAGAAATCAATATCATCCCATTGTTTTTTATATAAGTTTTTAAAAACCTTGACATTTCAACAAATGGTTAGCTTGGCCATTGCCCACATCATTTTTTTTTTTTTGTACTGGGTATTTTTTGTTTTTTTGATACCTAGGGGTGCTTTACCACTGAGCTACCTCTCTAGCCCTTTTTATTTTTAATTTTTAGATACAGTCTCACTAAATTGCCTAGGGCCTTACTAAATTGCTGAGGCTGACCTTGAACTTCCGATCCTCTTGTCTCCGCCTCTCAAGTCATTGGGATTACTGGCATGCACTACCATGTCTGGCTCTTTGCCTACTTTTTAAGTGTTTCTTCTACTACACTCCTCTACCTCTTTGTACTTCAGCCACACGAGGCTTCTTCCAGACCTTCTTACCTTCCATGTTTCCTCACACCAAAAGGTCTTTGCAGATGCTATTCTTTGTATTCTGAAACATTTTTGATGGCCCTTCTAGTCATCAAAAGAACTCAGAACTCAGTTAAATCCTTTTCTTTTTTCTTTTTTTTTTTTTTTTTTTTTTTTTTTTTTTTGGTACCTACCAGGGATTGAACTCAGGGGCACTTGACCACTGGGCTACATCCCCACATACCCAGCCCTTTTTTTGTATTTTATTAGAGACAGGGTCTCACTGAATTGCTAAGTGCATCGCCATTGCTGAGGCTGGCTTTGAACTTGCGATCCTCCTGCTTCAGCCTCCCAGGTTCTGGGATTACAGGCATGAGCCACTGCAGGCCCTGTTTGGGGACTTAGAATCCGGGATTTTGTTTCTGGAGTGATATTGCTGATTCTTTTTCTCTTCTTTGCATCAATCTTAGTCTGTAGTTGTCTGTAGTTGTTTATTGGTGTGGTTATTATTTTGTGTACTTTCCCTCTGGAGTCTAAACTCTAAGCTCTGTAAGTGTAAATTTGCTTTTTTCTACTTGTATTTTCAGTGCCTAGTAATTAATTGTTGAGTAACTGAATGGGCACTTCATCAACATAGCTGTAAAATTCACCAAATAGGAGTTTAGTTCTTTTGGCCACTCTTTTCCATGCTTTTTTTTTTCCCTCAACAGAGGTACAGTGTCCTTATTTTCCTTGGATATCCAGTGCTATCAAAGTATTTATGTGGTATTCTTTCCTCATTTTAAAATGTTAGTTTTCAAGAAGTGAGGTAATAAGCTCATTCAAACTTAGAAATCACAGGCTGATAAGGCTTAATAATTTTCTCTTTCCAACTGAATTTGCATTTAAAATGGATTAAACCTTAGAATTAAAGCTAAGAGGTTTTATTATGAGATTTCCTCTATCAGTCAACTAAATTCAGGAAGTCTCTGATCCAGAAGATCTACTGAAAAGACAATTGTCCTTACTCCATTATTGTGAAAACCATTTCTTGTTTATGGAATAAGTTTAGGTTTATTTGGGAATCTTCTACTAAAAGTGTTTATAACATTTTTTACTGAGGTTAAGCTACACATATAATTTTGTTTATGTTATCTCAGAAGTGAATATGATGAGGTAAATATTATCCATTTCCACATAATGTAATAAATTTGTTTTTATTTGTTAACTGCCTTGAGTAGTAATTATTGTTGAAATTGTTATTGTCAAGATAGTACATAAATTATGTCAATAGCTATAGAAACACACATATAGGAGAGGGGAGGATGGGAGAGAGGGCAAGAGGGAGAGAGTGTGTTATAATTATATACTTTCAGATAGTTTTACACACTATTATTTATTTTTTTTTTTTTTTGAGACAGAGTCTTGCTAAGTTTCTCAGTATAGCCTCAAAATCCTGGGCTCAAGTGTTCCTATTTTCCCAGCCTCTGAAGTGGCTGGGACTACAGGTGCATGCCACTTCATCCAGCTTTTCATCATTGATTTAATCATATTTATATTACTGGTGAGAACCAGTGCTCATAACACAACTTTCTCCTTGGTATCTCAAAGAAGAATAACTTCCCTTAAGAACAATAGATCAAATAAAACTTAGCACCAGAGCTGATAAATTCACCCTGGCTTTATGACTTATAGAAAGATATACATTTCATTAATTGGAAAATATAATCTCTTCACTGATATAGCAGGAAAAAAATGGAAATCGACAAGTAACTGAGAATCTGATTGATATGTAGCTGCATTAAAATAAGAGAAAAATGTAATGATGTTTGTCGGTTTTCCTTCAGTCACCACAGGGTAATAGAAGAAACATATTTTTTAATTACCATTTTTTACTAAAATGTGGGAATATTAGCCTCCAGATACCAATTTAAAGCTCAAAACCAGATGGTGGAAAATATCCAACTGAATCAAAGTAGAGGGAGAACAATCTGAGTAAAGTGGTTTGGAGACATGTAATGCACAGAAAAGGGGCAAATAATGACTCCAAGAGAAAGGAAGAGAAAGCAGAACTCAACTACTAAAGCCTCTTAAAATCTTAGACATATTTGAGAAAATGATATCAAGTCAATAATGGCCAAATTCACATTTTCAGGGAATGGCTGGAAATCATAGACAGTAATTTCCAGCATCAGATGTGAAATTGCTCCTTTAAGTGAAAGTGATTTTGATACCTTAAATTTTCATGGCATCTTTCTTTAAAAAAAAAAAAAAAGTTTTCTCAGATGGAGGTTTGCAACAACACAGAGTTACCTGTTAGAAGAAACTTGCAAAGAGAATAAATGTCCCAAGCCACACCAACTTTTTTACTACTTTTTATCAGTTTAGCTTCATATTCTTCACTAACACCCATGCCTAGTCACCATATACTTCCCCTCTAACGAAGCAAAACACAATATAGGCCTCCACACAAATTCTTCCCTGAATTTATTCTCTCTTCTGGAGATGTCATTATATCCATTCATTGATTTGATTATTTAAAAAAAATCAGTAATCATTTTGTTTCTTGCTAAACACTTAGAAAGACCTACAGGATAAAAACATGAGCAAGATATACAAGATTCTTATCCTTGTGGAGTCCTCTATTGGTAGGGGATAAGGAAAAGGAAATCATTGAGTGGGAGTGAGGAGGGACAGGAAAATAGAGGAAATGCAAAATAAATTTGACTAAATTGTGCTATGTACATGTATGACTATGTCACAGTGAATTTTGCCTTTATGTATATCTATAAGGCACTACTTTAAAAAAACAATAAATAAATAGAAGTAAAACCAGTATAGTAGAGGAAGTAAAACAGGGAAAGGGAGGAAGGGAGGAAAAAAATAAGCACTGGGGACTGAAATGGAACAAATTATACTCCTGCCTCTCTTAATGAATTCCACTATTATGTATTACCATATTAAACTAATAAAATATTTTTAAAAAGAAAGAAAAGTAAATTAATAATCATAATATTGTGTCAAAAGTGAGAGGATAGGAAAATATAGATTGCTGTAGGTAGAGTTTATAGCTGTTGGCCCAACATAATTACTGATATCACAGCCTTTTATTCTCAAAAATATTTTTGTTTAGAAATTAGGTTATATGATCACTCTTGCTATAGGATTTAAGAGGATAAATGTCTGCTCTAGTTCTGGAGATTCAAAGACAACCTCCCATAGAAAGGCATGGTTAAAAGCCTAACGGGGGAGTCGGGGGAAGATGGCCAACAGGAGGGAGGTGCTCTCTGGACGCAGTTGGTAAAAGACGCGGAGTGGGAAGTTTGAGCGTGTTACTAGGAATTCTATTACAACTGAAAGGGAGCCGAGACATTCACGCACCTCAGGACAGTGAAATACAACGTTCTCCGGACCACGACAAGCAGGGGCAGAGTCTCAGCGGTCCACAGTCCGAAGCAGCACTGTTTGCACTGCAGGCGCAGGGACCTGATACCAGCTCGGCAAGGAGACATCCACCCAGCGGTTTTGAAACCGATCGGCGAGGAGGGATAGAAAGAAGCCTAGAGGCATGGGCGGTGTCCACATAGAGCTGTTTCGCACAGCTTGCCAAGCCAATCCCACACGCTCTGGACTGACACAAGGGTCTGTGGAGCTGCTGATGAGTGGGAGGCGAGCATCCACCGCCATCTTTGAGAAGTACAGTGGCTGACCCAGACAAAGGGAAAAAGACAGAAAGGAAGAACAACTATGCAGACATCCAGGGAGCCGCCAATGCTCTGAAAACAACCCACACCTGGGTGATGCTCTGGTAACCAGCAGGGGAGGGCATGTCTGAGGCCAGCGCAGCGGCCACAAGAAGCTAAACTGTGGGTGGGCGTGGAGAAAGGGTGCCTTCTGGAGGGTCCCCTTCCTGGTGTCATTCATCTGCTCACACACAACCCCCCTGAGCCAATCTTCCACTGAGCCATTTGGCCACTGGCCTAAGGTGCAGCCTTCACTCCACTAACAGGATCACAGACTGTCCAGATGTGATCTGATACAATTGGCTTAAACTGGAAAGGAAAAAAGAGGGGGGCTTCCCAGGGCCCGTTTTGTTTGAGACTTGGGGTTCGACTTTTTTTTTTTTTTTTTTGGTTTGCTTGTTTTATTGGTTTTCAGGGGTTTTTTGTTTGTTTGTTTTTTGTTTGTTTGTTTGTTTTTCTTTTTCTTTTTTTGGCTTTGTTTTGTTTTGCTTTTTTTTTCACATTGATTGTCAGTGTGTTTGTTTGTTTGCTTCTGCTCCTTTTTTCTTTCCTTCTTTTCTTCCTTCTCACTTTTGCATCTTTTCTTCCTCCTTCATCTTTCATATTTACACCCTGCCACTGCATACTAAAACAGAGGCAAAAACAAGTTATACACAGAACTTGGGATTTCTAGAACCAGTGCAATTGAACTGGATAGCAAAGCGGTGTTATATATAGTTTACTCTCTATTTTCTTGATTCTCTCTCTCCTCTCTCTTACACCAATTCCTACTCTTTTATCATTTTTTTCTTTTCCATCTTATTTCATATATAAATTGGTCTTTCCACCTAATTGTCCACTCCATTCTCTTTCTTCTCTCATCTACTGATACTAAACCACTCCCACTAAACCACTTCAATAGAACTCTCTTTTCATACTTTCCAAGAAAGAACAATTCAAGACACTTCCTTCTTCCTAAACATAACACCTCTGTATCCAATACTTGAAGCTATAAAACCCCATCAGAAGTGTACAGAGTAAATTGGAAATAATATCTGGGTTAACCAAATCTGTACAGTGTGATTAAACTTGAATTTTCTGAATAGAAAGTGTTAGGTTTTAAAGTGTAAAGGAAATATAAGGGGATCTGATAGCATTGTACTACAGGAACAACATAAGGCTTTAAGGTAAAATCATAATAGTCAAGGTCCCACAGTGCAGGAAGAAAAGACACACAAGCAACATGAAAAAACAAGGGAAGAAAGTGACACAAACAAATCAAGATACCTCATCAGTAGACTCCATGGCAAACACAGTTGGTCAAATGCCAGAGATGGAATTTAGAAATTATATATTCCAAATGTTTATAGAACTTAAGAATTAAACAAAAAAATGAGATGAGGGAGCAAGTACAGGAGGCAAAAGATCATTTTGACAAAGAACTCCAAAAACAAATACAGGAAGTAAAAGATTACTTCAATAGGGAAATAGAGGCTCTAATGTGAAACCAAACAGAAATTCCAGAAATGAAAGAAGCAATAAACCAAAATAAAAGTTCAATTGAAAGCATCTCCAACAGAGTAGACCATTTGGAAGAAAGAACCTCAGACAATGAACACAAAATATATGTCCTAGAGAAGAATTTAGACTATACAGCAAAACTCGTTGGAAAACAAGAACATAACATCCAAGAATTATGGGACAGCTTAAAAAGACCAAACTTAAGAGTGATTGGCGTAGAGGAAGGGGCAGAGTTTCAAGCCGAAAGGAATGAGTAATTTATTTAATGAAATAATTACAGAATATTTTCCAAACTTGAGGAATTAATGGGAAAACCAAGTTCAAGAGGCATACCAAACACCAAACAAACAAAATCTCAACAGATCCACACCAAGACACATTATAATGAAAATGCCTAATATACTGAGCAAGGAGAGAATACTAATAGCCACAAGAGAAAGGAAGCAGATTACCTTTAGGGGGAAACCAATCAGACTATGTTCAGATTTTTCAACCCACAACTTAAAAGCAAGAAGATCCTGGAATAGCATATTTCAAGCTATGAAAGAAAAGGGATGTCAACCAAGAATCTCATATCCAGCAAAATTGAGCTTTAGATTCGAAGATGAAATAAAAACCTTCCACGACAAGCAAAAGTTAAAAGATTTCACAACTCGAAAGCCAGCACTTCTGAACATCCTGGGCAACATTTTTCATGAACAAGAAGAAAAAGATAACAATGAAAATCAACAAAGGGAGATATTAAACTAAGGGAAATACCAACCAGAAGAGAAAGCAAATCAAGCTAAAGACCATAATTCAAATATAAATGTATGGAAATAAAAATCACATCTCAATAATAACCCTGAATGTTAATGGCCTAAACTCGCCAATCAAAAGACACAGATTATCAGAATGGATTAAAAGAAACGACCCAACAATTGCTGTCTCCAAGAAACACACCTCATAGAAAAAGACATCAATAGACTGAAGGTAAAAGGCTGGGAAAAGTCTTATCACTCACATGGCCAGCGGAAACAAGCAGGGATTTCCATTCTCATATCAAATAAGGTAGACTTCAAACCAAAACTAATCAAGAGGGACAAAGATGGATATTTCTTACTACTTAAGGGAACCATTCATGAACAGGATATAACAATCATAAATCTATATGCCCCAAATAATGGATCACCTATGTTCATCAAAAAAACTCTTCTCAAGTTCGAGAGTAAAATGGACCACAACACAGTTATTCTAGGGGACTTCAACACACCTTTCTCACCAATGGATAGATCATCCAAACAAAAGCTAAACAAAGAAACGTTAAGCCTCCTTAAAATAATTAACAATTTAGACCTAACAGACATATATAGAATATTTCATCTATCAGTAAACGAATACACTTTTTTCTCAGCAGCACATGGCTCCTTCTCCAAAATAGACCATATATTAGGTCATAAGGAAACTATCAGCAAATATAAAAAAAATAGAGATACTACCCTGCATTCTATCAGACCATAAAGGGATGAAATTGGAAATCAACGACCAAACAAGAAATAAGAAAAACTACTCCAACAACTGGAAGCTAAACAACATGCTACTGAATGAACAAGGGGTTGAAGAAGACATCAAAGAGGAGATTTAAAAATTTCTAGAGGTAAATGAGAACACTGATACAACGTATAGAAATCTCTGGGACACTATGAAAGGCGGTAGTAAGAGGAAAATTCATTGCACTGAGTTCATTCCTGAAGAGGAAAAAAAAAAAAAAAAAAACAACAAATAAATGACTTACCATCACACCCCAAAGCACTAGAAAAAGAAGAATAGACCAACACCAAGAGCAGTAGAAGACAGGACATAATTAAAATCAGAGCAGAAATTAATGAAATTGAGACTAAGGAAACCATTCAAAGAATTGACAAAACTAAAAGTTGGTTCTTTGAAAAAATAAACAAAATTGACAGACCCTTAGCAATGCTAATAAAAAGAAGAAGAGAAAAAACTCAAATTACTAACATTCGTGATGAAAAAGGGAATATCACAACAAACACCTCAGATATACAGAAGATAATTAGAAATTACTTTGAAAACTTATATTCTAATGAAACAGAAAATATTGAAAATATTGACAGATTTCTTGAGTCGTATGATTTGCCTAAACTGGAAATGGAGGCCATACACAACTTAAACAGACCAATTACAAGCGAAGAAATAAAAGATGCCATCAAAAAGCTACCAACAAGGAAAAGTCCAGGGCCTGATGGTTTTACAGCCGAGTTCTATAAGACTTTCAAAGAAGAACTAATACCAATGCTCTTCAAACTATTTCAAGAAATAGAAAAAGAGGGAGCTCTTCCAGACTCTTTCTATGAGGCCAATATCACATTAATTCCAAAGCCAGACAAAGACACATCCAAAAAAGAAAACTTCAGACCCATATCTTTAATGAACATAGATGCAAAAATCATCAACAAAATTCTGGCAAATCAGATACAAAAACATATAAAAAAGATAGTGCACCACGATCAAGTGGGGTTTATTCCAGGGATGCAAGGCTGGTTCAACATTCGGAAATCAATAAACATAATACATCACATCAATAGACTTAAAGACAAAAATCATATGATCATCTCAATAGACGCAGAAAAAGCATTTGACAAAATTCAACACCCCTTTATGTTCAAAACACTGGAAAAACTAGGAATATCAGGAACATATCTCAACATTATAAAAGCTATTTATGCAAGGCACAGAGCTAACGTTATCTTAAATGGAGAAAAATTGAAAGCATTGCCTCTAAAAACTGGAACAAGACAGGGATGCCCCCTTTCACCATTGCTATTTAATATAGTACTGGAAACTCTGGCCAGAGCAATTAGACAGATGAAAGAAATTAAAGGGATCCAGATAGGAAAAGAAGAGCTCAAATTAGCACTATTTGCTGATGACATGATAATATACTTAGAAGACCCAAAAAACTCTACCAGAAAACTTTTACAACTAGCAAATGAATTTGGCAATGTTGCAGGATACAAAATCAATACACATAAGTCAAAGGCATTTTTGTACATCAGCGACAAAGACTCTGAAAGGGAAATGATGAAAACTACCCCATTTACAATAGCATCAAAAAAAAAAAAAAATACCTGGGAATCAACCTAATGAAAGAGGTGAAAGACCTCTATAATGAAAATTGTAGAACACTAAAGAAAAAAATTATAGATGAACTCAGAAGATGGAAAGACTTACCTTGCTCTTGGATAGGTAGAATTAATATTGTCAAAATGTCCATACTACCAAAAACATTATACAGATTTAATGCAATTCCAATCAAAATCCCAATGTCATTCTTCAACGAAATAGAAATAGCAGTCATGAAATTCATCTGGAAAAATAAGAGACCCAGAATAGCCTAAGCAATCCTGAGCAAGAAAAGTGAAGCAGGGGGCATCACCATATTGGACCTTAGATTATACTATAGAGCAATAGTAACAAAAAACAGCATGGTATTGGCACCAAAATAGACTGGTGGACCAATGGTACAGAATTGAGGACACGGAGACTAATACATATAATTTCAGCTATCTTATATTAGACAAAGGTGCCAAAAATGTACAGTGGAGAAAGGATAGCCTCTTCAACAAATGGTGCTGGGAAAACTGGAAATCCATATGCAACAAATTGAAACTAAACCCTTATCTCTCACCATGCACAAAACTCAATTCAAAGTGCATCAAGGACCTAGGAATTAGACCAGAGATAATACGCCTAATAGAAGAAAAAGTAAGCTACAATTTCCAACATGTCGGATTAGGCCCCATGTTCCTTAATAAGAATCCTGTAGTGCAAGAATTACTACCAAGAATTAATGAATGGGATAGAGTTAAACTAAAAAGCTTCTTCTCAGCAAAAGAATCAATCAGTGAGGTGAATAGAGAACCAACTACTTGGGAACAAATATTTAATACATGCACATCAGACAGAGCACTAATTTCTAGAATATATAAAGAACTCAAAAAACTTTACACCAAAAAAACAAATTATCCAATCAATAAATGGGCTAAGGAATTGAGAAGACACCTCTCAGAAGAAGATACACGATTAATCAACAAATACATGAAAAAATGTTCAACATCGCTGGCAATTAGAGAAATGCAAATCAAAACTACTCTAAGATTTCACTTCACTCCAGTCAGAATGGCAGCTATCAAGAACACAAACAACAGTAAATGTTGGAGAGGATGTGGGCAAAAAGGCACACTCATACATTGCTGGTGGGACTGCAAAATGGTGCAACCGTTATGGAAAGCAGTATGGAGATTTCTTGCAAAACTGGGAATGGAACCACCCTGTGACCCAGCCATCCCACTCCTGGGTCTATTCCCAAAGGACTTAAAAACAGCATATTACAGTGACACAGCTATCTTAATGTTTGTAGCTGCGCAATTCACAATAGCTAGGTTGTGGAACCAAACTAGATGTCCCTCAGTAAATGAGTGGATTAAGAAAATGTGGTATATATGCACAATGGAATTTTACTCAGCAATAAAAGAAAATAAATTAATGGCATTTGCAGGTAAATGGATGAAGTTGGAAGACATAATGCTAAGTGAAGTTAGTCAGTCTCAAAAATCCAAGTACCAAATGCTTTCTCTGATATAAGGAGGCTAGTTCATAGTATTGTTGGATGGGGGGGGTACATAGGAGGACTAGAGGAACACTAGAATGGTCAAAGGGAAGGGAGGGTAAGGGAGGGGGCAAGGGGGGAGGGAGAGGGAGAAAAGGAAAATAAAAAGAAAAGGTATTTGAATGAGACGGATATCATTTTCCTAAATGCATGATTGAAGACCTGAATTGTGCGAATATACTTTGTATACAAACAGTTGTATGTAAAAAGGTGCTAAATACATGCACTATGAGTTGTACATATTAAAAATTATAAAAATAAAATTTAAAAAAATGTGTATCCACCAAAAAAAAAAAAAAAAAAAAAAAGCCCAATGGGTGAGTAGGAGATAGCTAGTCACAAAGGAAATGTGAGGAATGGTGCTGAGGCAAAAAAATATAGCTTATGAGAAAGCCAAGAAAGAGAATGAGCTGGAAAATGAAATAAATAATGTACAGTTGAAATATTACAGTAATGGAAGTAAGTGTAAAAGGTGAAGTACTAGATGAGGTAGGAATGAAAGCCACGTTTGTATGTCTTGAACTAACACTAAACAAGGTCTGTCCTCAAGGCCTTGCGTTGTTTATTTCTTCTACGTAAGAGTCCTTTTCTTAAAAATCCATATAGCTCAGTGTCTCACTTTATCATAATCTATGATTAAATGTCATTTAATCAGAGAGGACTTTCTTAACCACTGGGCAAAACAGAAGTAACATTCCTCCCCATCATTCTCTAACCCCTTAATTTGCTTCATTTTTTTATCTTGGTACTTATCAATACCCAATATATTACTTATTAACTGTTTCTCCCCAATAGAATGTGAGCTTCATGAGAGAAACTTTGTTTTCTTCGCTGCTGTATCCCCTATCCCTAACATTTTTCCTGTCATATTGTAATCATTCAGTACCTATTTGATAAATGAATACATTAAAATTTCTTAGAAAAGTACTTTAAGTAGATAATAAGCACAAAAACCAAAATGTTACCTATTTTTTAGTATGAAATATTTGTAGGGAAGTGGAGAACATAAAAACATGAAATAATATTTGAATATCACAGTATCCCTAACAGGAAACCTGGGTTTGAGTCTGTGTCTGCTTGAAATCTCCTATAAAAAGAGGGAATTCACTATTTCTTGGAGTAGGCTGTACCACAGTTAGACCAAACATCTGTCCCTTCAAAGGTTTTCTCTTACATTAAGCTGAAATATGCCTTTGTAATTTCTTTTTTGAAAAGTACAGAGAAATCATCCCTCTGGAGAATTGAAGTTTCTCATTATTTTTCTTTACTCTTTACCAGAAAAAGACTCAATTCCTTGATCTGTACATCATGTTTATTTGCTTATTTAAACATATTCACACAAAATATTCTACATATAAATAGATTGATAGATACGAGCTGACCATTGGGCATCATTGGTCCCTCAATATCATTATTAAGACAGTTTATTATTCCATAAATATTTTCATAATTGCATTTACTGAAATATTTATGAAATGATATGAGTATTGATTCATTTTCAAGTATTTTCCTTAAAAGATATAGGCTTTACTGATAAAGTTAGTTAATTTAACTGGTGAATACAGGATTCTATTTCTTGTACTTGAAACAAAAGAAAAGCTAATCTCTTGGGCTGAGTTGGTGGCTCAGTGGTAGAGTGCTTGCCTAGCATGTGTGAGGCACTGGGTTCGATTCTCAACACCACATATAAATTGACAAATAAATAAAGGTCCATCAACAAGCAAAAAATATTTTTTTAAAAAGAAAAGCTAATCTCTTAATCAAATGCATCCACTAAATTTAGTCTTAAAGCATAGTGTTTTAGGATTTAATATTCAATATTTCAACTATCCACAGAAGACCCAAATACTAATGCCATGTACCTATATGTAACTTTATTGCATCACGTGGTTTGCTGAGGCATACATTATCCTATAAGGTTAGTATATGGAATACATTTACTTAGTTTATGAGTGAACCAAGCTAACTTCCAATCTTATATACATCTTAATATGATTCAGTTATTCTCTGCTTAAGCTTGCAAATGTATTTTATGATATGTAAGTATATGTTCTGTTACAGGGATATTTGAAATGGAGATACATAGAGTTTTTAGTAGTTTTTCCTGGTGATTACTGCAGGTCTAATATACAGTTCTTAGATTGGTGGTCATAATACTTTACTGCCACCTGGTGACATCATATTGACCACTCAGCATAAATTTAAGATCCAACACCCCCCTCCCCGTCCTACTGTGTAGCATTCCTTTGCTAGTTTGAATGAGCTTTGATCAGTACCCATGTTCTATACAATCATAAATTAAAGAGACCAAGCTTTATGTGAATGATTCTACGTAAAAAAGTTAGTATACTCATAATACTGGACAGAGTAGACAGAAAGATATAATATTGTTAAGCAAACTCAATTGATCAAGCCATGACTGAATAACTTTGAAGTGACTATGGCATTTAAATATTCTATGTATTCAGTTGAAACAAAACTTCAGCAAGTCATAACGTTTCAGAGAAAATGTTCTACATTTTTTGAAGAATCTATTTCATTTTGAATTTTTGTGTTTTATTTTCTAATATTTTTATTTTGAAGTAAGTACATGTTCACAGAGAGTTGCAGAGGCAGTAGACAGAGATCCCATGCACCCTTTGCCCAGTTCCTCAATGTTCAGATCTTTGGTAAGCATATTATAATATCAAATCAGAAACTGCCATTGGTACTGTGCCATTTTATTACATGTGAACATCACACAATCAAGTTACAAAATTATCCTATCACAACAAGTATCCCTTATTCTATTTTTATAGTTGTACACTGCCTTGCCCCAAACCCTTGACCAATTGCCATTACTAACCTGTAGAAACTATTATTTTGTTCATATCTATAATTTCATCAGTTTTAGAATGATAAATACATGGGATCATACAGTACATGACATTTTCAGATTTTTTACATGCCACATAATATGTTAAAGATCAATGAAATTATTTTATGTTATAAACAGATTGTTCCTTTCATTGCTTTCATTGCTGAGTAGTATTCCATGGTATGGATGTACCTAGTGTTAGAATTTAGGCAAAGTTTCTTACGCTGGGAATGCCATTTTAATAAAAGGCAAGTTTATTAGGGGCCACGTGTGGAAGGGGAAGAAGAAGGGAAAACAGGGACGAAGGGAACAGGGGCAGGTGTGAACAGAGAGAGATTTCAGTCCGGGGGAGGCTTAAATAGCAGAGTGGTGGTCAGAAAGCCCCCTGGAGTGAGTCCTTGTTCTATAGGCTGTGGGAGGTCAGGAGGTAGTGGCCAGGGCACCTGCTAGCCAGGTTCGCTGGTCAGGCTGAGGTACCTGGGAAACGTAGTCTTTTTACAAAGTACCTGGGAGGTATGGCCTTCTGCCTGGGAAGCCCTGCCCGGAATCCAACACCTAGTATAGGATATTATGTATGATATAGTACCAATAAAACTGCTATGAACATTTATATTCCAGTTTTTGTGTGTACACAGTTTTCATTTTTCTGGGATAAATGCTTAGGAGTGTGATTTTGGGGTACCATATTGTATGCATGTTTTCTTAAAAAAATGGTCAAGCTGTGTTCCAAAGTTACTGTACCAAGTTAAGTACAGTATAAAAACCTCTGTTTTTATCTCTTTGAACTTGCAGAATATTGTGGCCTTCATAGTTTCTGATGAGAAATCTTCTGTCATTTGAATTGGTGAAGTGTCTTTTCTCTCTCCATTTTCAATATTTGTTCTTTTTGTCCTTAGTTTAGAGAAGATAGAACATATTTCTTGTATGGATTTCTTTAGGTTTATCATTCTTGAGGCTTGCTCAGCTGCTTATATTTATGGTTTGTGCCTTTCCCCAACTTTGAGGGTATTTCACCCATATTGCTTAAAATATTTTTAGATCTTCATGTTTTCACTCTTTATCCTAAGATGACAATAACATGAATATTCTCTGTTATACTGCCAAATATCCTTGACATTATTTTCATTTTATCCCAATCTATTTTCTCAGTTTACATGGGGTAGTTCCTATAATTTTAAGTACACTTATTTTTTTATTTTGTTCCCTCCATTCTGCTGTTAAGTCCATCAAGTTTTAACTATCTGTGTTCTAAAATTTACATTTTTTTAAGAAAACAAGAAGTGCCTTGTATTTTTATTGGTTGTTTCCAGTTATATATAACAGTAAAATTCATTTGATATATTTGTATAAATACGTAGTAAAATGATTTCAGATTCATTCCACTGTCTTCCCTTTACCTATTGCCCCTCCTTTCCCTTCATTCTATGTTGTCTAATCTACTGAATATCTGTTTTCCCCTCTTCCCCCTTGTTGTGGGTTAGCTTCCACAAATCAGAGAAAACATTCAACCTTTTGTTTTGGGGGACTGGTTTAATTCATATCTTCTGTTTCTTTTCTAAAATTTTCTACTTTTTGTTTATTTCAAGATTATTTAAAATCACTCATTGAAAAAATAGTATAATGGCTACTTTAAAATACTTTTAGATAATTTAAAAATCTGTATCATCTTACTGGCATCTGTTGATTTTTCTCTTATCATTCAAGCTGATATTTTCTGGTTCTTCATATAAGTAATGATACTTGATTGAATACTATACGTTTGGGGAATTATGCTTTGAGATGCTGGAACTTGAGTCTTCTGTTTTAGCAGGCTTCCCCTGACATGTCCCAGTGGAGGAAAGATGTTTATCACCTCATTACTGTCAAATGGTGGTTAAATTCCAGAGTCCATACTCTGCCTCCATTGGCATCCTGGAGTAGAAGACATGCTTGACACTGCTGGGTGGGATAGGAGTTTTAGCTCCCCATGTGACCTACATTGGCATGGTGGTAAATGGCTCTTTTACTGCTGAGAAGTTAGGTCCTGATCACCTGCTAGGCCCTTTCTAAGAGGAGAAATTACATCTCATTATAATCAAATGAATGTGGAAGCCTAGGTCTTCACTGATGAGGAAAGGTAGGAAGCCCTTTCATTTTTGGTATTTGTTTGGAGCAGTTATTGTTATGTATTCCTGATAGGCTCTTCTCCTGGTCCTCTGGATAGAAATAGTAGACTTTTCCTATGACTTTTTTTGTCTGTGCCTGTTAGCATATCTGGGCTTTCAGTTTCTCCATAAGCCAGTCTCATACACACAGGGCAAAACAAAAACATAAGAAACTCAGCACTGTGTTTTCCCTCAAATTCTGGGTTGCCTAAACAGTCTTGTTCTATATACCTTTCAGAATTTTCTTAGGTTTAATATGTAATTTCTAGGGTTTCCAGCTATACTTAGTGGAAGAAATAGAAAAAAAAAAAGTATATCTCCTCCATCTTTCCAGATAGAGCAGTCAGATTTTTATGATTTTTATGATAGTCACCAAATTATAGCCAAGTTTATATAAATCAACCTATGTTGCAGATTTTAACTCAGATAAAACTAATCTTATTTTCCTTGTTTGATTAATGCACAAAAGTAAAATTCAAAATCTTGGAAATACATAAATAGCCTCATACTTTTGAGGACATCTCTCACATAATTTTTGTTTAAAAGATCATGCTTCAAGCCTGGCATGGTGATGCATGTCTGGGGGTGGGGGATGGGTTGGGGAGGGGGCTGAGGCAGAAGGATGGCATGTTCAAAACCAGCCTCAGCAGCAGTGAGACGCTAAACAACTCAGTGAGACCCTGTCTCTAAATAAAATACAAAATAGGGCTGGGGATGTGGCTTAGTGGTTGAGAGCCACTGAGTTCAATCCCCAGTACTCACAACCACTAAATCATGATTCATTATGGTTTAAAACTGCTTT
Organism: Tamias sibiricus; assembly: GCA_025594165.1. NCBI lineage: Eukaryota > Metazoa > Chordata > Mammalia > Rodentia > Sciuridae > Tamias > Tamias sibiricus. The sequence goes on from CM046667.1 coordinate 107,462,317, forward strand.
ACCAGTAACTTTTAGAAAAACACACATGCACCTTAGTAGAAGAAATCCCTAAGATCTGAGCATGGTGTTTTTTTTTTTGTTTTTGTTTTTGTTTTTGTTTTTTGTTTTTTCATGTAAACCTTAACTTACTTTTAAAATTTGTCTCCTTTATTTTTAATTTCAATAAGATTACCCATCTCACTGGCTAGATAGTTTTTCTCATGACTATATTCTGTTCAGATCAGGAAGATCAAATCTGATTGCCCTGTACTGTGACAAAGAAATCATCACAGTCAATAAACTAAATAGATAAAGTAAATAAAAAGATAAAAAGAAGTCTACTATACCCACATATACACATATTTCATGGAGATTTTTCAGTTTCCCCAGCTCATCTTAAACTCTTCCTGAACATAATTTGCTAAGTATATTCTCAGAAGACAATATATTGTGTACCTTTTGTTGTGATATTCTTTTATTAGTCAATGACCACTGTATATTATTATTTAACTTATCTTCTCAGATAGATGGTAAAGTCCTTAAAAGCAGGAATCATGCATATCTAACAGTTTTTTGACTTATATTAATCACTGAGAAGTTGCTGATTTACAGCAGGGAATATATAACAAATTGATATATGTAGAAAATCTGGGGAGTACCAAAATGGGACAAAAGCAAAATGGCTTTTAATTTGCATAACACAGAATTTTAAAAATATCTAAAGCCTGCACACCCATAACTAATTCTTGATGCCATTTGTGGGATGGCAAGACAGTTACATCAATTTCAATTTATTCATGAGGAAATAGACACCCATTGAGGAAGCATTTGAAGAAATACCTCTGAAGTCTAGCTGACTGGGTGATAATTGCAGTTCCATAGTTTACTAAGCATATTGAACTTAATTATAGTATTCACTGTTAAATTTGTTAAAAGTCAAGTTTGAAACCAAAGTCCCAATCAAAGCCTTTAATTATAGAAAAGAACCAGCAAAAAGTGGGATATTCTAGTATCATCACTATCCTAAAACCTGTATCATTTGAGCTTTACAGTTGGTATGTTTAATGTCTTACATGAAACCATCAATGAGGAAGTGTTAGCATATATTAATCAAGAAAAGCATATTCCTTGGTATATCCTACACCATGGAAATTTGTCCAATGATCCTATGTTGGCCTCATACAATGGGGATTAAAGGTCATGTGTTAAATGAATATGCATGAGAAGGAGATTTAGTGTACAAGTATTAGAGGAATACTTTTAAAATATTCCCTTTTACAGGTTTATTGAGTGTCAGAGTATTTACATATTGGCCAATAGGAAACCATCTCCTGTCTCTAATATAAAGAATAAAACAGTGCATAGTAAGGGTAGTATTTTTGGCTGGAGAATTTATAATTATGTCTTGAACATCTGTTGAGGTTTCCAAGCTCTGTGATCACTCCCTTAGATGAATAAATGTGAACAATCTTGCAAAAATCCAACCGTTTAAGATGAATCTAAGAAGTGTTCATTATATCACATCCAGTATTTATCTACTAAGGGTAACCTTACATAGGCAAAACCACAATTAAGAACTCTGTTGCTCCTCAGAAAAAGTCCATATATTTTACTATTTATATTCAGTTATAGAGAGATGAAAGAAGTTTCATTTGGACATACCCCTCAGCTTTTCTTATGGGAAAGGAGGTTCATAAACTGACAGAGTATTGTGAAGGGAAACGAATAGGGAGACAGATTTGGATCTCTTCATTAAAATATGCAGCATAAATTTAAAACACTCATATTCTTGGTACAATTATTACAAAACTGGACAGGCTGTTCAGTTCAAGAGGTTAGAAAAGGCACTATTCCAAAAATGTGGTGACAAATTATCCTTGGGTTGATCCCTATGCTTATTAAACTGTCAGTGCTGAATTATCAGTAAATCAAGAAGGATGCTAATGAGCATCTGTGCTTGAGCTTTCAATGCCATTTGGCAAACAGTAGCACAAAAAATGGTAATTAGCAATAAAGGTGTGTTTATTGGTTTGTACAATTGACAGAGGCTGTATGTCTCTTCTACACAGTATGTGTCCTTTATAAAACTTGCCAAACAATGGAAGTAAAACCTGTTCACTTTCTTTTAGGCTAGAGCTTCATGACCTTGAAGTGCCACTAGAGGAAAATCAATTAACATGGGAAGGAGAACTTATTCTTTTCATTGAAAGAAAAACAAAGAAATTTAAAGAAATGAGGAAAAATTGGCTAGTAATAACTACTTCCTCTAAGGGCCTTCCATAAAGCCTACAATCTATCCTTTATATTGCATACTATGGTCTTTTGGAAGGGAAAAATTTGATAATGGCATTCTCCTGATGAAAATCCTTCACTATATTCTCAGGCTTAAAGCTCCCTAGTATGTTCTATAAGTCACTTCATGATCAAACCTCACGTACTCTCTAAACTCTTCCCAGTCCCCTATCTCATTATATTCTGTACAGTAATAAAGTATTGGTGAGGGAAAATAATCAGAAATATTGATATACTTCTGGGAAAAGTGTTGTCAGTCATGTTTGAGAGCAAAGTGGCAACCTGTAGTAAAGTAGATGATGTTCATACTCTACAAAGCTGTCATTCCACTTCTAGGTATAAGTTTGAAAACTTTTGTACACATCCATCTGTAGAAGTCCACTAATGTTTTTGCAGTGTTTCTTATAGCAATGAAAAGTAGGGTGAGAAGGAAAAAAATCCTTCCAAATCAATAGGATAATAAATATATAAATTGTGAATCTAACATAATACAGGAAATGACAAAGAAGTAGTGGTATACTACATGGATAAATATCAGAACCCAAACATGGGATTTAGAAACTATATTAAAAAGTAATATCATTTATTTAAAATGTTTAAATCAACAAAACATTATATTTTATTTAGAGACATATACATATACGCCAATACATAAAAAGGAAGGATACAAAAATCTTCAGGAAAGAGGTTACTTCCAGGAAGAAGATGGGAGGAGAATAGGATCAGAGCGAATTACAAAGGGTTTTCATTGTTATTTGTCATATTTGATTTCAGATACTTCTCATATGTACATTGCAAATATATATATATAATTAATTGGCTTTTGAGCTGGTCGCAGTGGTGCACGCCTGTAATCCCAGCACTTGGGAGGCTGAGACAGGAGGATTGCGAGTTCAAAGCCAGCCTCAGCAATGGTGAGGCACTTAGCAACTCAGTGAGATCCTGTCTCTAATAAAATACAAAAGAGGGCTGGGGGTGTGGCTCAGTGGTCGAGTGCCCCTGAGTTCAACCCCTGGTACCAAATAAATAAATAAATAAATAAATCGGCTTTTGAGATGAGATTTTCATTTTATAACAAGTTTTTGTATGTGTAAATTATGGCTTTTAATAAAAAATTTTAAACTGAACTACAAAAACAATTGACAAAATACCTGTACATTCACTGCTATAATTTAATAAATGATAACATTGTGTGTTTTTAAGGATAAATATGTATACATATATGTATACAATATATATGAATACAAATATAAAAATATATATTAAGAAAATTCTTAGTCCATTTGGGCTACTACAACAATATAGCTGAGACTAGGTAATGTATAAAGAACACTAATTTATTCCTCACAATTCTGAAGGCTGAAAGTCCAAAATCAAGGTGCTACCAAGATTTGGTGTCTGGTGAAGTCTAGTCTCTACTTCTAAGATGTTGCCTTGTTGCTGTGTCCTCTGGAGCTGAACATTGTATCCTCATATGGGAAAAGGAAAAGAAGGCAAAAAAGGGACCATTGTTTGTTCCTCTGACCCTGTTAAAAGATTGCTAATCCTGTCAATAAGGACTGTATCCTTATGACTTAACCACTCCCTAAATGTTATCCCTCTTAATACTATCACATTGGTGGGGCTAGGGCTGTAGCTCAGTGGTAGAGAGCTTGCCTTGCACATGTGAGGCACTGGGTTTGATCCTCAGCACCACATAAAAATAAACAAATAAAATAAAGGCATTTTGCCCATCTATAACTTCCAAAAAAATAAAAAAAATAATACTATCACATTGGTGACTAAGTTTCAACATAGGGACTTTGAAAGGCACATTCAGACCATAGGGTAGTGAATACATAGTTGTTCTATATATTGTGGGCTTTTTTTCTTGTAGTTTAGCTTCCTTGAAATTTCTCATTAAAAATCATCACTTACACATGTGAGAATTTTGTCATAAAATGAAAAACACACAAATAATAGCCAAGCCATGCAAAGGATAAGGCGCAATAAGTGGGTGTTAAGTTGATTTTCTTCTCAGTCCTTTTTTCTTTTTCCTGTTTTGGGGATTATGGTTCATAAAATCAGTTATGCCTTTTATGGGCTTTTTATTCTGTGGGATTTTCTGAATAGTGTAACATTCCTTAAAGCTGTAGCCACAAGATATAAAGCTAGATAGGGTATGAATTTAGATGTCTAGGTGAGTGGGTATTATAGTATGTTGTTCAATGTGGCTGTGGGTAATGGAATTAATGTTAATTATATTTTCTTTCCCACAAAGACCCTTCTGAACTTAATTGTTTGCATTGTAATGGAGTGTGTGTTCATATAAGCAGTGTGGAAAACCACTTGGCATTAATAAAGTAATGTAGTACAAGTACAGTAACACCTGTGCTTAACATATGAACTAGCAATTATATTTGTATTAGATACTCTGAAGAAACTAATATAAATGGGCACCAGCAGGTATATTCATAAAGCTATTGTAATGTAAAAATACTATCAATATATAATCAGAAGTAAAACAATGTCCAAATACTGAAGAATGCTTAAATTGTGTTAGTCAGATGTCTTAGTTCATTTGTTCTGCTATAACAAAATACCTGAGACTGCGTAAATTGTAAAAAATGCAAATTTATTTTCTCACAGTTTTGGAGGCTTGGAATGTACAAGATTAATACACTAGCGAGTCTGTTTCTCTGGTGAAAGCTGCTCTCTACTTCCAAGATGGTGCTTTGTTATTGAATCCTCCAGAGAGAAGAAATGCTGTGGTCTCACATGGCAGAACATGGAAGGCCAAAAGAGACAAACTACCTCTATTAAGACTTTTATTTTTGTTATAAATGGACAAAATGCCTTTATTTTATTTTATGTATTTATTTATTTATTTTTATGTGGTGCTGATGATCGAGTTCAGTGCCTCACACATGCTAGGCAAGTGCTCTACCCCAGCCCAAGACTTTTCATAAACGCACCTAATTTCATTCATGAGGGCTATACCTTTAGGAATTAATCACTTCCAGTAGGCCCCATTTTTTAATACTATTGCATTGATGATTAAGTTTGAACATAAATTATGAAGGGGACAAAAATATTCAAACTATAGCATCACACAATGGAATTCTATACAGTAAAGAAAATGGGTGAACCAGAGCTACAAAAAATCATGGAAGAACATATAAAGGATAATTCTCTCTATATAAACAATAAGACATAAAATAATTAAACTATATATTTAAGGGACATATTTGTATATGGAAAAACTATGAGGGAAAGCATTATAATGATGAATACATAGTTTAGGATTCAGGATATTAGTTCCCTTTTTTGGAAGAGGGAAAACTATTAGGTAGCAGCATCATAAAGGGAACTTCAAAGAAATTAATAATTTTTATGCTTAGTATTGATGGTATATATATGTATGTTTATTTTTATTATTTAAAATATGTACATATATTTTCTTGTATATGTGTTTTATAATAAAAATAATTTTAAAACAGTTCTGATACTACTGTACTTGAAAGGTTTCAGTGAAGATCAGAGGTCCAATGGTCCAAGTTAGATCCTTGCTGGAGTCATGGCCTGGTAACCACCTTTCACCTGAGGGTCTTTGAACACATGATTAAATGTTTTGTCCATGTTCTTAAATCTACTGAGCCACTGCACTATGATTAGTGCAGTGTGCAGTGTCTAAATGGCATCCCTATTCATAATTATCTCATCTTCCCATGGCAAAAATTATTCTAAAGTCTATTTTGTACTTTGAGTGGTTTTCTTCCTTCCTCCCCTCCTTCTTTCCTTCACTTCTTTTTGTGCTGGGAATGGGGTACTCATGGCATAATACATGATAGGCAAGCACTTGACCACTGAGGTATACACCCAGTCCCCAGGACTTTCTTATTCCTACAGTTTATTCAAAATGCAAGCCTGCTTAAGTACACATATGGATCTATTACATGAGTGTGAATGAAGTTATCCTTACAAAAGGAGGAATATGAGCAGACTGAAGACGCTGGGTGTCTGAGCATGGAGAAATAAAAGCAAGAATGGGATAAAAATAAGAATTGGCAATGTAACACCAAGAACCTTGTGGACGTCACCATTTTTCCTATATATGATAAGAATTGAAAGGGTATTACAATGTTTATTCACTGAAAACTAGGTATTTTTTTAGCTTTGTGGTCCTGATGGAGGATATAGGCTTTAGAGGAGCCTCCTTTAAAATGACACTGTTCAGCCAGGCATGGTGGCAAATGCCTGTAATCTGAGTGACTAGAGAGGCTGAGGCAGGGGGATCACAAGTTCAAACCAGCCTCAACCAGACTCTGTCTCAAAATGAAAAAAAAAGTGGGTTGGTCTGGGGATATGGCTCATTCTTTAAGTGCCCAGGGGTTCAATCCCTGGTACCAAAAAGGGGGAAAAAGACATTGTTCAACAAAGAGCAGTGAGCGACTGGCCTAATGTGGGAAAGTAATAATAAAAGATTACTATCTAATGGAAAGTCACCAGAATGTCCAATGAGCTGGAGTGTGGGTGAGGGGCAAAAATTATAAGGTTAGTAGAGGGAAGAAATTCGAAATTGCAGAAAACAAGCAGTAGGTTGGGAATTTAGGAAATGATAACATCAACAAATACTAGGAATGTGTAGGGTATTAATTAGTCAGAAGTTTAAACCTGCCACAAACACCCAAGTGGTATCAGACTAGCAACATGCTTTCCTGCACTCATTTTTGTTAGTTGTGACAAACCCACAGTGAACATTCAGACAAAAATCTGTCATTATTTATTCAATAGTAAAGTTGACTCTAAAGCTGCAGACAGAAGGCTCAGTATTCAGATATTTCTGAGGAAAACAAGCCTGGAACCAGAAGTTGCAATTCTGGCACACAAACTAGCATGAAAATCACTCCCCATTCAAGGGCCAAGTTTGACAAAATCAAATTCAGTTGCTTTAATTGTCGTGTAGCTGGGTTAAAACCATTCCCTTATTATAATGTCATTAGCCTTTCCACCAAATATGTACAATTCATAATTGTTCGAAAAAGGTATAAAGTCATGAAAATACACTATTGAAATATTAAATCTAACTCATTTAAATTTTAAAATATAGTTCCTGGCCCACAGTAGGCTCTCAATAAATGTTTGTTGAATGGAGTTGAAATTAGGAAATTAGAAGAGATTGTTTGGCTTTCCAACAGCACATTAAATTGAGTATACTATTTCTCAAGATGAAAGGAAGCTAAATGAAAGGAAATGGGTTTATTTGATTGTCACACACATAATATAATGAAGTAATATGGAAATTATTTAGATTATTCATCTCAAATTTTGTCTGACATAGACAGATGAATGAAGCTTTGTCTTTATAAATCTGCATTACTCAGAGAGTGCATTCAATCCTATCTTTCCCTCTCTAAATGGAAAAAAAAAACAAAGTACTCTAAACCAAGTCTTGGATTTGTAAATATAGTGTGCTATCTATTTAGCTGTACTTCTTCAGAGGAGGAAGTCACTGCAACAAATTCAACATGGAGATATGACAAGCTAAATGGCTTCTTAATGTTCCAGCACCTGCTTTCCTGTTTGCTTCTGACTTATAAGTGAGATGTTGGAGGCTCTTGAAAAAACTCTGCATTCTTCCTAGTCACCACATTATATTTTATAGAGCTTAGTTTTCTTAGAATAAAATATTGAACTTAGAATATATCACCTTTAGGGTAATAAATGGGCATGGCTCAAACAAAGTAGGTCATTTGAGGAGAGAAGAAACATAGTCAGGTGTGGTGTATTAGAGTTATATGGGATCAAGTAACCACTTCAACCTTGCAGAATCCATTTCCTGTAAATTAGCTCTATCCACAAGTGGCTTGAAGGAATATATGGAAAATGATAGGATAACCAAAATAATTGAATTTTGCTTACCAAATGCTTTCCATAGAAAACTGATGCTGATCTAGAATTACATAGCTTACTCCTGTTTTCTTCTGTGAATCAGATGTGTGCTTTTTAGCAGTGGTTTGTTTCAGGTAGTGTCTTAGCCAATTTGCCTATTACATAGATTTTGTATGCTTACACACATAAGCACACACCTGCATACACATCAGAGTTTTTACACCCATGTCATATGACAAAACTCTTTGCTATGATGGAAAAGCACAATATATACAATTGCAATTCATTTAATAATTAAAAAAACATTTACAGAATACTTCCTATACTAAACATTATATTATTGTAATGCAAATTATCTGCCTTTAAGAAACTCATAGTAAAGGGAGGCATACAAATTTGATAAGTGTTATATGCATGCCATATCAATACCTAAAAGAGTCGATGAAAATTTAATAATTATTGACATATGACCTGTGGTTTTTATTATAGACAGAAGAATTTTCCAATTGTGAATGTGGCAGAAGTGCATTCTAGGCAGAGGAAATAGTATGGGCAAAGACATGGTGTTTCAAAATGATATGAAGTCTTCATAAAGCTAGAATATATTTGCTGCAACTGAAGCATATGATATATAGGAAGGAGAGTAGGTGAGGCTAGGGGGGTTGTTAGGAAACCAATTGTAAGAGGTTTTGGATGTATAGGTAGCAAGTTATACTTTAGATAGAAAGGAAAAGAGGTTTATAAACATAGTGTTAATGTTATAAGAGCTCCTCTCTACTGGGTGACTTTGGTTTCACTACCTCAGCAGCCTCAACTGGAGCGGCATTTGGAGCTGATTGGTAACTTAGATACTGTGGAAGTGCCTAACAGACTTTCAAGTCTAAACTATGAGACTCATAATCCTTCTAATTTGTGATAGTTATATTTCTAACTTTATTTATAGGCATGTTAACCAACATGAGACCAATAGGAGGTACAAAAAAGAATTAAGAAAACCATATCAAATATGCAACTTGACCTTGACAAATAACTGAAACTCTCAGTTCTTTCCCTCCAAGCCACAGTTGTCCTGGAAGAATCTGGCCTGAATCAAGCACCAAAAGAGATTACAAGGTGAAATTTGTATTGCTTTACCTTCTTATATTAAATATGCTCAAATATCATTTCACATTCATGTCTGATCAGTAGAGGAATATTAGTAAGTATATGGAGATATTGATATATGAGAAATTTACAACAGAGGAATGGGAAGAAATTTATGCATAAACATAGTGCTTGTTTTTGTATCTAATATGTCTGACTTTATTAAAGAAATGGTCACTTTTTCTACATGAAGATAATTATTGGCAATGTGATAACACATTCAAGGAGACAGTATTACTATCAAAGAGACCAGTTAAGAAGTTACTGCTACAGTTCAGCCAAGAACTGAGAATGGTCAGGACCACAGCAAATGGTAATGAAGTTTAAGAGAAATGGACTATTCAGGGAGTTTCATACCTCTGTAGTAAAGGCAAAGGAATTGCATGGGCTGGGGATAGGGCTCAGAAGTAGACTGCTTGCCTAGAAGGAACAAGGTACTAGGTTTCATCCCCAGCACACACACACACACACACACACACACACACACACACAGAGAGAGAGAGAGAGAGAGAGAGAGAGAGAGAGAGAGAGAGAGAGAAAGGTAGGAAGAGTCACATGACACATCACTTGAAACGAGAGAGTAGAAGAGAAAGAGGCGTGTAAAACAACCCCTAAGTTTCAGATTGGAGAACAGAGTAACACTATGAGTTGAGCATGCATGTAACAAAAGAGTTGATGTGCAGGAAAGAGAGATGCCTAATTTGGGGGAATAATTTCTAAGGTTCTATAGAACAGTAGGGTAACTATAGTTGACAACATTAAACTCTATGTTTCGCCCAGCCACCAGTTCGCCTGGCCGCTGGCTCATGCAGTCATTGCCTCCTGGGCTGGGAATAGCAGCTCCCTGCTGCAGACAGGGCCCAGCCAGAGGAAGGGTCCTTTCCATTCTTTGGGGAACTGAGACCTGCCCAGCTGCGACCAGAACAAGCAGTAGGCACCCACCAGAAGGAGCGGCCCAGCCACCAGCTCTCCTGGCCACAGGCTCACACCGTCACCAGGACCAGGAACTGCAGGCTCCACCCTGTGGAAGGGCCCTGCTGCCCACCTGCCCAACCCCCCACCAAAACAACTAGACTGGAAGGAGACCCAGGAGGAGAAGAGTGGGGAGAAGAAAGCCAGACTGCCTGCTCCACCACACTGCGGCCAGGAGGGGATCTGGAGAGTGAGGCCCACTCCACACCTGCAAATCCACACCTGCAAATCTGAGAGGCAACCCACATCTGCCCAGAGAGACACACCAAACTGGGATCCCGTAGCTACTCAACCCAACACCAATATAATTATAGGCCTGAGGCTACCACTGCCTCAAAACTGAGTTAGCTACGCTACTACCAAGGAACAACAAAAAGGTCCAGGTAAGACATCACTAAGGTCCCTAGAGACCAGAATGCACCAAAAGGTGCTACCAGTTATGATGTTGTGAACTAACAGGGAATCTTACTTGGGGTTGTCTATCTCTTGCTTCTGCTACTAACAGCCAAATTCTAATGATTATACTCTCACTAGTCAAATAATCTAATACCTCTATTTTCTCACATCTTACTTCATAAACGTTTAAGCCAACCTCTAATTACCCTCTTCTTTCATTAGATGCTGTAAACCATATACCAGGCTCTAAAGGATAAGGGACGCCAACCAAGAATTTTATATTCAGCAAAATTAAGCTTTAGATTTGAGGATGAAATAAAAGCCTTCCATGAGAAACAAAAGCTAAAAGAATTTACAAGAAAGCCTGTTCTACAGAACATTCTTGGTAAAATATTTCATGAGGAGGAAATGAAAAATAATAATGAAAATCTGCAAAGGGAGGAACTACAATAAAAGGAAAAACCAACCAAAGGAAAAACCAAGTCAAACTAAATACCAAAAATAATAAAAAATAAAAATGACTGGTAATATAAATTATGTCTCAATAATAACCCTGAATGTTAATAGCCTAAACTCACCAATTAAAAGACATAGGCTAATAGATTGGATTAAAAAACAGACCCAACAATTTGTTGCCTTCAAGAGACACATCTCATAGGAAAAGACGCCCATAGACTGAAGGTGAAAGGATGGGATAAAATATATCACCAACATGGTCTATGTAAGCAAGCAGGGGTCTCCATCCTCATATCCAATAACTTTAAGCCAAAGTTAGTCAGAAGAGATAAAGATGGGCATTTCATACTGCTTAAGGGAATCATACATCAACAAGATACAAATGTTATAAATATATATGCCCCAAATAATGGAGCATCTACATTCATCAATCAAACTCTTCTCAAGTTCAATAATCAAATACACCACAACACAATAATTCTAGGTGACTTTAACACAACTCTTTCACCACTGTATAGATCTTCCAAACAAAAGTTAAACAAAGAAACTGTAGAACTCAATAATACAATTAATAATTTAGACTTAACTGACATATATAGAGTATATCACCCATCAATGAGCCAATACACTTTCTTCTCAGTGGCACATGGATCCTTCTCAAAAATAGACCATATATTATGCCATAAAGCAACTCTAAGCAAATATATAAAAGTAGGGATTCTACCCTGCATTCTATCAGATCATAATGGAATGAAATTAGAAATCAATGATAAAAAAAAGAAAGAAAAGCTACACCAACACCTGGAGACTAAATAATATGCTATCGAATGATCAATGGGTTGCAGAAGACATCAAGAAAGAGACTAAGAAATTCTTAGAGGCAAATGAGAACAATGATACAACATACAGAAATCTCTGGGACACCCTAAAGGCAGTACTAAGAGGAAAGTTCATTGCATGGAGTTCATTCCTTCGAAAAAGGAAAAGTCAACAAATAAATAAACTAACATTGCATCTTAAAGCCCTAGAAAAAGAAGAACAAATCAACCCCAAAAGAAGTAGAGGACATGAAATAATTAAAATCAGAGCTGAAATTAATGAAATTGAAACTAAAAAAAAAGAAAAAAAAACAATTAAAAAAATTGACAGAACGAAAAGTTGGTTATTTGAAAAAATAAATAAAATTTATAGATTTATAGACTTTTAGCTATGCTAACAAAGAAAAGAAGAGAGAAAACACAATTTACCAATATCTATGATGAAAAAGGAAATATCATGACAGACACTACAGAAATACAGAAGAAAATTAGAAATTATTTTGAAAATGTATACTCCAATAAAATAGAAAATAATGAAGGCATCAACAAATTTCTAGAGACATATGACATGCCCAAACTAAATCAAGATGATATACACAATTTAAATAGATCAATTTCAAGCAAAGAAATAGAGGATGCCATAAAATCTTACCAACCAAGAAAAGCCCAAGACCAGATGGATACACAGCTGAGTTCTACAAGAACTTTAAAGAAGAACTAACACCAATACTTCTCAAACTATTTCATGAAATAGAAAAAGAGAGAACACTCCCAGACTCATTCTATGAGGCCAATATCACCCTGATTCCAAAACCAGACAGAGACAAATCAAAGAAAGAAAACTTCAGACCAATATCTCTAATGAATATAGATGCAAAAATTCTCAATAAAATTCTGGCAAACCAAATACAAAACACATCAAGAAGATAGTGCATCACAATCAAGTGGGCTTCATTCCAGGGATGCAAGGTTGGTTCAATATAAGGAAATAAATAAAGTAATTCATCATATCAACAGGCTCACAGATAAAAATCACATGATCATCTCAATAGATGAAGAGAAAGTATTTGACAAAATAAAACATGCCTTCATGTTCAAAATGCTAGAAAAAATAGGGATAACAGGAATATACCTCAACATCATAAAGGCCATCTATGCTAAGCCCCACGCCAACATCATCCTAAATGGAGAAAAATTGAAAGCATTCCCTCTAAAAAACGGAACAAGACAGGGATACCCTCTTTCACCACTCCTATTTAACATAGTACTGGAAGCCCTAGCCACAGCAATTAGACAGATGAAAGACATTAAAGGGATATGGATAGGCAAAAAAGAACTCAAATTATCACTATTTGCAGATGATATGATTCTATACATAGAAGATCCAAAAAATTCCACCAGAAATCTTCTAAATCTAATAAATGAATTCAGCAACGTAGCTGGATATAAAATCAATACCCATAAATCAAAGGCATTTCTGTACATCAGCGACAAATCCTCAGAAAGAGAAACTAGGAAATCCACCCCATTTACTATAGCCTCAAAAAAAATAAAATATTTGGGAATCAACTTATCAAAAGAAGTGAAAGACCTCTACAATGAAAACTACCGTACACTCAAGAAAGAAATTAATGAAGATCTTAGAAGATGGAAAAATCTACCTTGTTCATGGATAGGTAGAACTAATATTGTCAAAATGACCATTCTCCCAAAATCACTATAAGATTCAGTGCAATTCCAATCAAAATCCCAATATCATTCCTCATAGAAATAGAAAAAACCAATCATGAAATTCATCTGGAAAAATAAGAGACCCAGAATAGCCAAAGCGATTCTTAGCAAGAAGAATGAAGCGGGTGGCATTACTATTCCAGACCTTAAATTGTACTACAAAGCAATAGTAACAAAAACAGCATGGTATTGGCATCAAAATAGACCAGTTGACCAATGGTACAGAATAGAAGACTCAGAAAAACCCACACACCTACAGTTATCTTATATTAGACAAAGGTGCCAAAAATGTTCACTGGAGAAAAGATAGCCTCTTCAACATATGGTGTTGGGAAAACTGGAAATCCTCATGTAATAAAATGAGATTAAATCTCTTTCTCTCACCATGCACAAAACTTAACTCAAAGTGGATCAAGAACCTAGGAATTAAACCAGAGACCTTGCACCTAATAGAAGAAAATGTAGGCCCAAATCTCCATCATGTTGGTTTAGGCTCCAACTTCCTCATTAAGACCCCTACAGAGCAAGAACTAAAAACAAGAATTAATAAATGGGATGGATTCAAACTAAAAAGCTTCTTCTCAGCAAAAGAAACAATCAGTGAGGTGAATAGAGAACCTACAGAATCAGAGCAAATCTTTACCACAAGCACATCAGATAGAACACTAATGTCAAGGATTTATAAAGCTCTTAAAAGCCTTAACACCAAAAAAAACCAAATAACCCAATCAATCAATAAATGGGCCAAGGAACTAAACAGACACTGCTCAGAAGATGATATAAAATCAACAAATATATGAAAAAATATTTAGCATCTCTAGTGATTAAAGAAATGCAAATCAAAACAACTCTAAGATTTCATCTTACTCCAGTCAGAATGGCAGCTATCAAAAACACAAACAACAATAAATGCTGGTGAGGATGTGGGGGGAAAAGGCATACTCTTACATTGCTGGCGGACCTGCAAATTGGTGAAGCCAATCTGGAAAATAGTATGGAGATTCCTTGGAAAACTGGGAATGGAACCACCATTTGACCCAGCTATCCCACTCCTTGGCCTATTCCCAAAGGACATAAAAAGAGCTTACTACAGGGACATAGCCACATCAATGTTTATAGCAGCACAATTCACAATAGCTGGATTGTGGAACCAACCCCAATGCCCATCAGCAGATGAATGGATAGGGAAACTTTGGTATATATACACAATGGAACACTACTCAGCACTAAGAGAATAAAATCATGGCATTTGCAGGTAAATGGATGGAGTTGGAGAAAATAATGCTAAGCGAAGTTAGCCAATCTCCAAAAAGAAAGGTCAAATGATCTCTTTGATATGAAGATACTAACTTATAAAGGCAAGAGAAAGGGAATGAGAGGAATGAAAGAGCTTTAAATAGAACAAAGGGGGGGAGTGAGGTGTGGGGGCAAGGGGATAGGAATAATGGCAGACTGAGTTACCATGATTACCCTAAATACATGTATGATGACACAATTGTTGTAAAAATAATTTATATTAAACCAGTAACTCGAAAAATTGTGGTTTTTTATATGTAACATGAAATGAAATTTACTCTGCAAATGTGTATAACAAATTAGAATAATAAAAAATTAAGAAAAACTCCATGTTTCAAAATAACTAGTAGAAAGGATTTTGAATTTCCCCATTCAAAAAAATGAGGTGATGTATATATTAATTATGCTGATATAATCATAATATCTTATATACATGCATTAGAATATCACACTTTACCTCATAAATATGTACAACTATTATGTGTCATTAAAAATTTAAAGTATCTTACATGGACACACGGTTTCACATGCTGACAAATCAGTATATTCAATGATAGTATAAAGACCTATATTCCATTATAATTCCCATATGGTACATTTTTAACAATTTAACATTGTTGAGTTTGGGATATGTTTTACAGTATGTGTGAACACTTAATGTCATTATTTAATGCAGAGTTCTTCTCTCAAAAACTGCTAGGCCAGTAGTTCACCTTACCCATAATTAGAATTTTACTCAATGATAAAATACTGAAATATTTTTCTTTAAGATCAGCAAAAGATAAGGATGCCTATTTTTGCTTTGATTCAATACTACTGAAATTCTAAAAGGCATCAAATTAGAAATAAATATAATAATCTTTTTCAAAAAATTATATGATCTTCTAGACAGAAAGATCCCACCCATTCACTGACCTACAGATATGAACTGTTAAAACTAGTTAAAATAGCAGATACAGAATACAAAGACAGTACATAAAAATCAATTGTGTTTCTACACACTAACAACAGTCTGAAAAAAATGGGAGAAATAAATTCCACCTACAATAGCCTCATAAAATAAATTACTTAGGCATTAACCAAGAACCTGAAATATTTGTACTCTGAAAACTATAAAATATTCTCAAAAGAAATGAATAATTATTAATAATAAATGGAAAGATATCCTGTGCTCATGGATATGAAGTAACTGTATATAGTAAGATGACATTACTATCTGAAGGGATCTAGAAATTCAATGCAACCCCTATCAAATTACCACTGATGATTTCTGTAGAAGTACAATTCATATGAAATGTACATATTATCAATATGATACACAGAATAGCCAAAATAATCTTGAAGAATAAAAACAAAGTTCGATGACTCACACCTTGTGATTCTGAAACTTACTACAAAGCTACAGTAATCAATAAGAACTGTATTACCTTTAAGCCAGTAACACAAGACCTATATTTTATGGGAATATAGGTCTTGTGTTACTGGCTTAAAGACAGACATACAGACCAATGGAATAGATTACAGAGTCAAGAAGTAAACTCTTGCATCTATGGTCAAAAAACTTTTGATAAGGGTGCCAAGACTGAGAAAACTGAATATTCACAGGCAAAAGCATGAAGTTGGATCCTAACCTTACACTATATACAAAAATTACTCAAAATGGATCAAAACCTAAATATAAAACATAAAACTATAAAACTCTTAGAAGAAAACATAGGAGGAAAACTTCATGACATTAGATTTGGCAAAAAGTTCTTCAATGTGACACCAAAAGCACAAGCAACAAAAGAAAATAATTATTTTTTACCTTATTATGGACTGAATTGTGTTGCCCCAAAATTCATATCTTGAAACCTTAGCCTCCAATGTGTCTATATTTGAAGATAAGGCCTTTAGGGAAGTTAAGGTAAAATAAGGCCATAAGGATAAGATCCTAACCTATATGACTGGTGTCTTTGTGTGATGGCACAAGTCTGTAACCCCAGCTACTCAAGAGGCTGAGGCAGGAAGATCACTAGTTTTATACCAGCATGGGCAACTTAGTGAGACGCTGTCTCAAAATAAAAGGGCTAGAACTGTAGCTCAATGGTAGAGCAGTTGCCAGCATGTATGAGGCCCTGGGTTCATCCCCCAGTACAGAAAAGAAAGGAAGGCAGAGATAAGAGAGAGAGAACAAAGCAAAGTGTATTTTCTCTTTCCCCCTTCCCCCACAAGCACAGATAATATATGATCTTGTTTATTTACAGAATCTAAAAAAGTCACTCAGAGGCAGAGCATAGAATGTTGACTTCTGCGGTCTAGGGTAGCAGAGAATGGGAGTTATTATATCATGGATAAAGTGTTTCATTTGGAGCCATGCGTGGTGGCAAATGTCTGTCAATCCCAGCAATTTGGGAGGCCAATGTAGGAGAATCACAAGTTCAAAGCCAGCTTCAGTGAATTAGCAAGGCCCTAAGCAACTTAGCTAGACCCTGTCTCAAAATAAAAAGGGCTGGGGATGTGGCTTGGTGTTAAAGTGACCCTGCGTTTAATTCCCAGCACCCCCTCACACACAAAAATATTTTCATTTTGAAGTGATGAAAAAGTTTTGGAGATAGATAATGGTGACAGTTGCACAATAGTGTGAGAGTATTTAATGCTACTGAATTGTATGCATAAAAGGGGTTAAAATAGTAAATTTTATCTTATGTGTATTTTACTACAATAAACCATTTTGAAAATAAGAATATATCACCCCAATTTGTGAGCCTTAAAAAAAAAAAAAGTCCATCCTCTAATTGAGGTTAAGTTGGGAGGGGTACATCACACTAAACTTCATTAAGAGCCAGCCATCTATGCTTTTTACTCTTTGCTGATAGATGATGGAAATTGTTGTAGCCTCTCAGAGTCATTATTGTTCTCTTTAGACAGAGGCAACAACAGAGCTTTACCCATGTTTTTCCAAAAATTAAATATTTAATCTGACCCACTGAAAGATGGGTAGGCATTTTAAATCCCCTTGCTTCCTCCAAGGGTGAATAAGGCTAAAACAGCCCTTAATAACATTTCCCTTAGTTCACAGAGCAGCACAAGTTGGGTTGAGTGCTGACACTTTGTATTTAATTTTCTAAATTTAAACAAGGCTCATATGTTATACCACCCATTTCTTGGCCCAAATCCCCCAAATTTTCAACTCATTTTTACCTTAATCTTGTCTCCATCTTTGAGTTCACCTGGAAGCCTGACCTGTACCTCTCTCCCATTCCCATCTACATGTTTATCTTCTTGCCCATTTGGGTTCTCTAATTTGACCTTGTCATTTTCTAGACATACCTACCTAGTAGAAAAAACAAACATTTTTCTGGATAGAGCTGGGTCCTTGAAACCCTATAACTTGTTTACACTGCTCATCAGCTAGTAACCCTCTTTGAATATTTGAACGTGTCAAGTGTTCTCAACTTATACACATACATACTATCTCTGATGGCTCACATGTTTTAACCTGGCCTTTGCCCAAATTGAATTCCTACTCATCAGTCATATCTCAGTTCAAATGTCACTTATGCAGAAAAATTTCACCAGACCTTCCTTCTTTTGTTTCTAAATTACATTCTTCTTAAGTAATCTAAAAGGCTCCCTTCCTCTCTCTCTCCCTTCCTTCCTTTCTTGGGATTGAACCCAGGGGTGCTTTGCTAGTGAGCTACATCCCCAGCTCTTTTTGTTATTTTGAGACAGGGTCTCATATAAATCATTGCAACTGGACTTGAACATATGATTCTCCTACCTCAGCCTCCAGATTTGCTGGATTTACAGGCATGCACCACCATGTCCAGCTCTTTTCCTTTATAATACATTACAGTTTACATATATTTGCTGTGTGATTATTAAACTTGATAAGGAAAGGGACCATGTCTCTTTTATTTATAATTTTATCACTGATACATATTGCATGTCCCAGCACAAATTTTGGTTGAAGAGATGAATGAAAAAAAAAAAATACATGTAAGTATCAGCCAAATTATCTGGTACTGTCCCACTTCCTGAAAAGATTTGGAAAGCCTACTCTTTCTCCTGAATGTCTTAAACCCCATAGTATGGGATCCTAGTATTGCCAGAATCTGTACAGACCCAGAAAAAATGATTAGTTGATTCCCATTAGCTATTGCTAAAAATATCAAGAAGTTGATACATATATACTCATCCAATAACACTACCTTCAAAACTATCACTAGAGTAAAATGTTGGGTCTATCTCTCCTTGTCCAAGGTAATCCCTACTCATTCCATACAAAGTGCCCATTTTAGACTTTAGTCTCTACTTTGTTATTGATATACACTTAAAACTCATTTCCTTGGCTTCTAATGTTTTGTTAGGGGTGGGTGGGAAGTGATAGTGGTGGATATACAGTTTATCTATACACCTCTCTACAGGGAACACATCGAAATAAATTCCTTTCCTTCTACCTATCAGAGAAGAATCAAAAGAGCTAATATCTTGAGTTTAATTTCATTTAAGCCCTGTACAGATTAATTCAAGGGAAAACTTACTATTGTTTTAAATGATAGTATTCTAGGAAATATACCTGTAATGAACTTTCACTACACTAATATATCAATCCATGTATTGTAAATGTGTTGTCTTCCTGCAAAGAAGCCACCTCTATATATTTTGGATTGGTTATACAATTGTTCATATGAGACAATATGAAGAGGTTTCAGTTTTGTAAATAAGTTGTGACAATTGCTAAGTTTCAATAAACCATCCTATCTGTCCCTTGAACTAGGCAATCTGCAATTTTCAGCAGCATCACTTTCACCATAAATTTATAGAATATTGGAGCTAGACCAGATTGCAAACAGCAACTAATGCAATGATTTTATATTATAGTTGACAATACTGAGGCCAAAATTATATACTCACTCTGGGCCAAGTAATACTAGGATTCTGCCACCCTAGTTTATATCTCATAGCTGTTAAATTCATTACTTTAAAAATTATCATCTTCCCCATATAACCCAACAATTGTTCACTTATTTGTTCTCCCCTTTGAGGACCAGGCAAAAGCTCCTAAGTTACTTTATATATGTTCTATGGCTAGCCATAATCCTCCCCTAATATCTCACCATTTTTATCTCTAAAAAAAACAAAATATTTCTGTAGCATTTTTATACCAAATTTGGATTTTCATTTTTATGACAATTTTTATATATATACATATATATTTATATTTAATATATTTATATAATATATATTTATATTATATATGAAATATATATTACATATATATTTACATAAAATAAAATTTACATAAAATATATTACATATATTATATATATTTAATTTATATTATATATATTATATATATATAAAATTGTCATATATATATAGTAAGTAACTACCAGCTTCTAAGTAGTCAATTGTCTAGTTCCGAATTTACTTAAAAACAACTCTGTGCACCTATGTAGAAGGGAGCCTAATGCTGTCAGAAAATGACTTTGAAGAGACACAAAGCCTAGAATAGTTTGATGCTGAGAGAGATTATGAAGCAGTTTGGACTTTATAGAGAATACTGGCTGGGATATCCAGGACAACATAGACTTAAATGATGCTGAGAAAATCATCTCTCCCTCTCTGAACCCTAAGATGTACTTGCTACAATAAATCCATGACTTCGCAAGTGACCCCATTATAGTGTTATAATTTTGGTATTGCTTTAGAGATTAACTCTCCTCTTAATCATATATTCCATTGCCGAAAATAAACCAGTAACAATACCTCTTGCTGTTGATCCATCCATTCATCTATCCAGACCATAAATATTCACGATTTGAAATGTAATATGCCAGGCATTGTTTGAAGTTCCAGAGACATAACAGACATTAAGTCTCCAGCAGTTCCCCAGAGTTGGAAAACTTTTACACATAACTTCTTTAAACTTTCTGTCTCTTCCTTTCTCTATTATCTTCTCAGATTCAGATGATACAAATATTAATGCTCTTGATGATTACCACAAGGCTCCATAGGCTTTCCTTATTTCTTTTCATTATTTTTCGCCTGAGTTGAAATTTTCAAATGACTCATCATTGAGTTATTAGATTATTTTTCCTGCTTCATCAAGTTGACATGCATGAGTGTGCGTATGTATGTGTGTGTGTGTCAGGTGAGGAGGGGGAAGAGTGTGTGCATGTGTGTGCGTGTACGCACTGGGGATCAAACCAGGGCTGGGCACATGCTAGGAAATCATTCTACCACTGAGCCACATCCCCAGCCTTTCAAGTCAGCTCTTGATGCCCTCTATTGTATTCTATTTTCATCCCATTCATTGTATTCTTCTTTTATAAAATGTTTTGTATGTTTTATGATGTCTATTTCTTTAATGAACTGTTAGTTTCATTCATGCATTGGTTTTCTAATTTTATTGGGTTTTCTATCTGTGTTCTCTTGCAGCTTGCTGAATTTCCTTAAAACAATTATTTTGAAAAAATTTTCAAGGCAATTTATAGGTTTACATTTATCTGGGTTGATTACCAAAATATTATCCTATTTATTCAGTAGTGTCATATTATTTTTATTTTGTGAGCCCGTGTGTGTGTGTGTGTGTGTGTGTGTGTGTGTGTGTTCCTAAAGTCTTGCATTTGTGTCTACTCATCTGAAGAAGTATTAACCTCCTTCAATCATTCCTGACTGGTGGAAGGACAGAAACACTTTCATAAAACAGCCTGGCTAGTTATGAGTCTCAGAGTCTTTCTATGGATTTGATTGCCTCACCCTTCTCAATGTCACTTTGGTGGAATTTCTTGAAATTGTATACTTTCTCTCAATCACACAAAAGCAGGCCGGGTACTGAGAGCCTCCTGTTTATTTTTGTTAGTATTTTTGTTAGGGCTATGCTCCTAAATGCTCAAGTTTTACATCTTCTTCCAAACCTACAGAATTAAACTGGCTATCTATGAGATGCTTTCATTTACTCTCTGTAGAAATATACTTGGGTAACTGTCCTGGGGAATGAGAAGGTATCAAAAAATCAAAATAGGCCAAAAGCTGAGCCTCTTCTGCTAAACAGCACAATTGTGAATGCAAAGTTCTAAGAGGAAATAAAAAGCAACATTCCAGTGAATAAACAAATAATTAGACCTTGAAACGCCTATTGAAGATATGGAGAAAGTTTTAGTGATCTAAATAGGAGCTCCAACCAGCCACATCATTCCCTTAAATCAAAATCTAATCCAGGGCTAAGGTTGTGGCTCAGTGGTAGAGCACTTGCCTCGCACGCATGAGGCCCTGGGTTCAATCCTCAGCACCACATAAAAATAAATAAATGAAAATAAAGATATTTTAAAAATATATAATCCAGAGCAAAACCCCAATTATCCTCAATTCTCTGAAGGCTGAGGGAGATGAGAAAGTTGTAGAAAACATGTTTGAAGATAGCAGAGGTTGGTTCATGAGGTTTCAGGAAATAAGCCACCTTTATTACATAAAAGTGCCAAGTGAACAGCAATTGCAGATGTAGAAGCTGCAGTAAGTCAGAAGATATAGCTAAAATAAAAGATGAAGGTGGCTGCACTAAATATCAGATTTCCAATGCAGATAAAGCAGCCATATATTAAAAGATGTCATCTGGTACTTACTTACTTTCTTTGTTTTTTCTTTCTTTCTTTTTATTGGGGGGGGGGAGGGTTATTAGGGATTGAACCCAAGGGTGCTTAACAAGTGAGCCACATCACCAGCCCTTTTTATTTTGTGATAAGGTCTTGCTAAGTTTTTTACAGCCTCACTAAATTGTTGAGGCTAGCTTTGGACTCACAATCCTCCTGTCTCAACTTCCTGAGCTGCTGGAATTACAGGCATGTGCAACCATGCTTGGCTAGTACTTTCATATCTAAAGAAAAGTTAATGCTTAACTACAAAGCTTCCAAGGACAGGCTGACTCTCTTGCTACTGGCAATGCAGATGTCAACTTGAAGTTGAAACCAATGCTCATGCACCATTCCAAAACTTCTAGGGCCCTTAAAAATTGTACTATATTTACGTTTCCAGTACTCAATAAATGCAACAACAAAGTCTAGATGACAGCATACCTGTTTACAACCTGCCTTATTGAATATTTAAACCCAACATTGAGAGTTTTTGCTCAGAAAATAAAATTGTTTTAAAATATAACTGCTCATTGACAATGCATTTGGTCACCTAAGAACTCTGAGATATACAAGATTAATGTTGCTTTCATGCTTGTTAATACAACATCCATTTTTCAGCCCATGAATCAAGGAGCAATTTTGACCCTCCAGTCTTATTATTTAAGAAATACATATCACAAGGCTATATCTACCATAGATGATGATTTCTCTGATGGACCTGGGCTGGGTAAATTTAAAAACTTCAGGAGAGGGTTTACCATTTTAGGCACCATTAAAAAAATTCATGATTCAATGGAGGATATCATAATATCATTATTAACAGGAGTTGGGAAAGAGTTGATTCCTACCCTCATGGATGACATTGAGGGGGGTTTAAGGCTTCAGTGGAGGAAGTAACTACAGATGCAATGGAGATAGCAAGAGAATTAGAATTAGAAGTGCACCCTGAAGCTATGAGTAAATTTTGACAATTTCATGATGAAACTTTAATGGATAAGAAGCTGATTCTTACAGATGAGAAAATGAAGTGGTTTCTTGAAATGAAATCTCTTCTCAGAAGAAGATACACGATTAATCAACAAATACATGAAAAAATGCTCAACATCGCTGGCAATTAGAGAAATGCAAATCAAAACTACTCTAAGATTTCATTTCACTCCAGTCAGAATGGCAACTATCAAGAACAAAACAACAATAAATGTTGGAGAGGATGTGGGGAAAAAGGCACACTAATACATTGCTGGTGGGACTGCAAAATGGTGCAACCGCTATGGAAAGCAGTATGGAGATTTCTTGGAAAACTGGGAATGGGACCACCCTATGACCCAGCCATCCCACTCCTGGGTCTATTCCCAAAGGACTTAAAAACAGCATATTACAGTGACACAGCCACTTCAATGTTTATAGCAGCACAATTCACAATAGCTAGGTTGTGGAACCAACCTAGATGTCCCTCAGTAGATGAGTGGATAAAGAAAATGTGGTATATATACAAAATGGAATTTTACTCAGAATAAAAGAGAATAAAATAATGACATTTGCAGGTAAATGGATGAAGTTGGAGAATATAATGCTAAGTGAAGTTAGCCAATCCCCAAAATCCAAATACCGAATGTTTTCTCTGATATAAGGAGGCTAGTTCATAGTGTTGTTGGATGGGGGTACATAGGAGAATTAGAGGAACACTAGAATGGTCAAAGGGAAGGGAGGGGACAAGGGGGGAGGGAGGGGGGAAAAGGAAAAAAAAAGAAAAGGTGGTTGAATGAGATGGATATCATTATCCTAAATGAATGATTGAAGACCTGAATGGTACAAATACACTTTGTATACAAACAGTTGTATGTAAAAAGATGCTATACTTGTGCATTATTAATAAGTAAATAAATAATTAAATTAAAAAATACTTAAAGGGTAAGTGAAATTGAGAATCCTTTATATACATATAGTTATTGTTGTTGTTATCAGAGATTGCACTTAGGCGCACTAGTCCACTAAGTCACAGCCCTGGCCCTATTTTGTATTTTATTTAGAGGCAGGGTCACACCTCACTGAATTGCTTAGGGCCTCACTAAGTTGCTGAGGCTAGCTTTGAACTCACGATCCTCTGCCTCAGCCTCCTGAGGCACTGGGGTTACAGGCATGCACCACCATGCAAGGCTCTTCATATATTTTAGATATTAATCTCCTATCTGACAATCAGATGGCAAAGATATCCCATTTTACAGGTTCTGTCTTCACACTCTTGTTTCCTTTGCTGTGCAGAAGCTTTTTAATTTGATTTCATCCCATTTGTTGATTTTATTTCTTGTGCTTTAGGAGTCCTGCTAAGTAATTCAGTTCCTGTGCCAACATGTTGGAGTTTTGGGCTTACATTTTCTTCCAACAATTGCAGTCTCTGGTCTAATTTCTAGGTCTTTGATCTATTTTGACTTTTGTTCAGGATGAGAGATAGGGATACCCATTGGTAGAACTGCAAATTAGCCCAACCAATCTGGAAAGCAGTATGGAGATTCCTCAAAGAACTGGGAATGGAACCACCATATGACCTAGATATCCCACTCCTTGGTATATATCCAAAAGATCTAAAATCAACACACTATAGGGGCACAGTCACATCACTGTTTATGGCAGTGCAATTCAAAATACCCAAGGTATGGAAGCAGCCCAGATGCCCATCAACAGACAAATGGATAAAGAAAATGTGGTATGTATACCACATGGAGTTTTACTCAGCCATAAAGAATGATGAAATTATGTCATTTGCTAGAAAATGGTTAGTACTGGAGAACGTCATGTAAGTGAAATAAGGTAGACCCAGAAAGTCAGCAGTCAAATGTTTTCTCTCATATGTGAAAGTGAGAACAAAATGAGAAAAAAAAAGGGGTGGATCCCATGAAAATAGAAGAGAGATCAGTAGAGGAAGGGGATTGAGTGGGAGTGTAGAGGGATGCAAAAAGGGAAGGGAGGAAGAATTAAATGAATTTGACTTTTTTATGTGTATATATGAATATACCATAGTGAATTTCACCCTTATGTATATCCATAATGTACTAATATTAAAATATAAATAAGTAGAAGAAAGATCAGTAGAATAAGTGTAAGAAAAGTGGAGGAGGGAGGAAGAGAAGGAAAAGGGAAGTACTAGGGACTGAATTAGAGCACATTATAATCCATGTTTGTATAATTATGTCAAAATGAACCTCAATATTATGTGTAATGACAATTTAATAATTTAAAAAACCATGTGTTATGTAAGGATTTGAAAAACAATTATATATAATTGTGGTGTGACTTGAAGTACAGAGGTATTCAGGACATAAATGTTACTGCAAGTTATGCTAATTATTTTGGAATTTTATCCCCCTGTAGGCAAGGGGAGCTCACTGACTGACTTTAAGTAAGACAATTACATAGGAAAAAGTGTATTTTGAATGTCTGATTTCTATGTGATGAATATTTCTAAGGGACAAAAGAGTGGATGCAAGTAGAACAGTTCAGGAACTAAGGAAATAAATCCAGAAAAGATAAAATGGTTGTAGTAGGGTGGTGGCAAATGATATGTGATTGTAAAGGGAAGTACGTGAATTAAAAACATGTATTTTGAAGGTAAAGACATCTAGATCATGTGACTGAATCTAGGTGTGAGGTAAATGAAAGAGAAAAGAAAAATTCTGTGGATATTGATGCCATCAGTTAAATAGGTAATAGTGAGAAAAGAGCAGATCATGAGGTCTTGGGACATAGGAAAATGCAAGCAAAAAGACTTGAGGCCTGGGCTGGGATATAGCTCAGTCAATAGAGTACTTACCTCTTATGCACAAAACCCTAGGTTCAATCCCCAGCACCACAAAGTAAAGAGTTGTGGCCTAAGGGGCTATCAACTTCCTTATGCAGGACTAATATTGTTTATTTCAGCCATTTTTATGCAAAGATAACACATTCTGAACCAAGGAAATCATTAGTGGGCTAGCAGAGTTTATAATTCGATTCTCAAAGACAAAGGATAACATCTTTCTGAGGACTGTTTTGACTAACATAAACTTTGGTTCAAACATAAGCTAAAGCAAAGAAGACAGAATATTATCAAAGGCCAAATTCGAATGATGAGATGAGAAAAAAGTGCTTATTTTGTGGAAGGGAGGAACTCTTTTAGAAATTGCTATGTCATTTGGTAAATTACTCCTCCAGCATATCATTTTGCTGAGCTCAGGCACCGTATATTTATATTATCACAGCTTTGGACCTCAATTTTTGCAACACATGTAATGAGGGCAAAAAGTGTTCTCTTAACAGGTCAATAGTATGGTATTACTTAGAGATAAAAGGAAGCTGAGTGATGCAAAGAATGGAACAGAAGAGAAAGAACTTAGACCTAGATAAAGGACAGGCAAAGTTGTAGCACAAGTGGATAGTACACTATTCAGGCTCTAGGAACAGATTAATTGGGTTCATATTTTGGTTTAAGTAAATTATGAGATATATAACATTGGATGGATTACTTCCTTGAGTCTCAGTTTCTTCATCTCTAAAATATTCGACTAACACTCATGGTCAACTTGAATGGCATATAACATGTGCGTATAATTACTATATTATTACAGCAGCCTCTATGAACTTAAATAATGCAAAATATTATTTTGGATGCTGGAGATTGAACCCAGGACCTCACACACCCTAAACACATGCTCTGATACTTAGCTACACCCACCAAATGTGAACTTTTAAATATTCTAGTCACATATTTTTTTCACACTGAAATAACTTTTAAAAATGAAGCTTATTATGAGTACAGTTCAATTGACTTCTAAGAGAAGAAAATGAGTCTTCCAAGGACTAAAACTGGAAAATTGTAAACTCAGATTACTTTCCATCTCTCAGGGGCCATAGGGTCTTTCTTTTTCTGCTTCTTTTTCAAATCTTCATTCTTCTTCTTCTGAAGATTGGCTTTTCTTGTTCACACATCAGATTACAAAGGGTCCTGAGGCTCAACCATCAAATTTACATTACCTTTCAGCTCAGTAACTCACAATAGTATATTTCCTGCAGCATTTCTGCTGTCAAATTGCAAGAGAGAATCTGACTGGACTAGAGATAGATATTTGGACTTTGACTTGCACAGCTTTTTCTTAGTGCAAGGAGCCATGAACAAAGCATTTTCATCTAGAAGACATTGTTTTCTGAGCATACAGGCCACATTGATTGGCATGTCATGTCTAGCATTTAAGAGATAAATACACTCTTTTTCTTGGGGGCAGGTACTGGGAATTGAACTGAGGGGCACTTTACTACAGAGCCACATACCCAGCTTTTTTCATTTTTAATTTTGAGTCAGGTTCTTGCTAAATTGCTAAGGGCCTCACTAAGTTCCTGAGGCTGGCCTCAGACTTGCAAGGACTTGTCCTTCAGCCTCCAGAGTTGCTGGGTTTACAAGTGTGCTCCACCACAATTGGCAATTAATACACTCTTCTTTGTTGTTGTTGTACCGGTGATTGAACCCAAGGCCACTTGACCACTGAGCCACATCTCCGGCACTATTTTGCATTTTATTTGGAGACAGGGTCTCACTGAGTTGCTTAGCACCTCCCTGTTGCTGAGGCTGGCTTTGAACTCCTGATCCTACTGTCTCAGCCTCTCTAAAGCCACTGTGATTACAGGTGTGGGCCACTGTGCCCGGCAATAAATACACTCTTGATGAGTTGACAGTGTTAGATTCCAGGCAGGGAGGCCACACTTCCCAGGTAGCCTAACCAGGCCACACACCCCTGGATACCTGAAGACTAGCCACACCTCCTGATCCTGGGAATACTAGCCTCTTGCAGGAATTTGCCCCAGGGTGGGCTCTCCCTTTCTGAGCCAATCCAGACCCTACAAGTCAAGCTCCCACCCCACTGTACTTAAGCCCTGGCCAGTCCAGAATGCATCCCTTTTCCCTTCTCTCCCCCTTGTTCTCCCTTCCCTTCCTTTCCCTGCCCTTCTATGCCGCCCTTTCCCTACCCCCCTTCCCTTCCACATGGCCCCTAATAAACCCCCCCCTTTTCTACAAGGCGGTCTCGGCGTGGCTTTTTCCAATAGACAGTATTGGATTTTTGCATCAACAATGATCAGGTCTTGTACACTTAAGTAATACCTCCTTATGACCCATTTTAGGTTACAGCATCCATCTTTCTTCTTTAGCTCTAAATAAAACATTTTTTTCTCCAAACTTCCAAAAGTGTCTTCTTAATTTATCTATTCATTTATAAGCCTTCTTTAACGATTATCAACTGAAAACTTTGGACACCATTCTGGTCCAATAGCATATCATCAAAACCTTTCTATCAGAGGATGAGTATGCTCAAATTTGTTTTAGAGAAACTACTTTAGCTGAGTAGTGAATAGTATATTCTGAAGGGGGACAGCAGTGTGTGAGCAGCAGAAGCTAGATGTATGTAAGACTACTGAGGAAGTTATTTCAGTACACCGTGCAAGAGAGAATAAGTCTCTGAATCAGAGGCAGTGGGAATGGAAAAGGAAGGCCAGGAGCGAGATTAATTATCAGAACTTCATAACTGATTAGATTATAAAAGTCTGAGAGTGAAAATAATAAAAGATAATTCCCTTCTAGGTTTCAATCAGTCAAGGAAAAATAATCTAAAGAGGAGTTTGTAAAGGTTGATGGATTCAGTTTGAGACAGGTTTTGGTATTGTAGCAAGAATTAAAAACAGGCAGTCAATGTAGATAGGTAATGGGGTTGGATCAAGAAAATGGAGTTTGGTTTGGCTCTAGGAAGTTGGAAACTGCCCCTGGGGGATTGGAATGAATGCCTCCAGAGTCCTTTGATTGCCAAGATTACCTGCCTATACTGCCCCCTCCCAGAATGTTGTTAATGAAGCACTCCCTAAGCAGACTGGGAGCTGGTAATTAATGCTCCCTGGGCTGTTTATCCCTTCCTGCTTCATCATTCCACCTTGTCCCTTTCAGCCCACCTGATTCTCACCTTTTCGCCATCCCAAGGACATCTCCTGGGTCTAGTCAACACAGGAAGGAGAGAAATAAGGGGGAAGAGGGCAGGAGAACAAAGAAAACCTAAAATGTATAGAAAGGGAAGGATGCTCTCACTTCTTGGGATACCAGGACACCCCAGGACACCAGTCAGGGCATTTCTCTCTGGTGGGAGAATTTGATGTTACTAGTTTTTAAATAAAACCTGCTTTCTATGTTTGCCTTGGCACACTTCTCTGAAGTTCAAACTTTTTTAAAATAATATCTTTATTTTTATTCTAATTTGTTATACATGCTTGCAGAGTGCAATTCATTTCATATTACATATAAAAAGCACAATTTTTCAAGTTGCTAATTTTACATAAATTATTTTTACAACAATTGTGTCTTCATACATCTACTTAGGGTAATGATGTCTACCTCATTCTACCATTATTCCTATCCCCTTGCCTCCTACCCTCCACTCCCTCCCCTTTGTTCTATTTAAAGTTCCTTCATTCCTCTCATCCCCCCTCCCTTGCCTTTATAAGTCACTATCTTCATAACTAAGAGATCATTTGAACTTTGGATTTTGGGATTGGCTAACTTCACTTAGCATTATTTTCTACAACTCCATCCATTTACTGCAAATGCCATGAGGTTTAAACATTTTAAAAATTTTTAAAATTTTAATATTTTAATTTTTTTTTTGTTGTGCCAGGGATTGAACCCAGGGCCTTATACATGCAAGGTAAGCACGCTTCCAACTGAGCTATATCCCCAGCCCTAATGTCCAAACTTTTTGAAAAAATATTTGAGGAAGCAGTCATTGGTAACCAGTGGTATCAGTATATCCAACTTGGTATACAGGTCTGGAGCTGTGTCTAGAGTTTCAGCATTTAAGAGTCAAGTGTGGGAAAGGGAATGAAACTATTTTCAGAGACAGTACAAATTAAAAAGAAAAAAGGGTCAAAACTCTAGAGAATGTGAATATTTAGAAAGGGATTGAAGAGGAATTAGCGGAAGATTGAAGTTGAGCTGGAAGAATGTATAAGACCCTGGAAGGAGAAGTTGCTCTATTGACAAGAGGAAACTTTCTAAGTAAAAAGAGGTAGTAACTCCTCTTGATCACACTTTGTAGTAGAATAAGCGTTTGGTCAGACTCTACATCCCTGAATCAAGCCACATTATATTCAGTAAGGACATGTGTATACTCACATGAAAAACACCAGGAAAATATATTTTTAAAATACTAATTTGGCCAAAAGTCCTCTTCATTCTATTTTCTATCTCCAACTATGCTCAATCAGATTATCCATCCTAGCTCATCAGAGAAATTGGTAATAAAATGTTCATCATATAAAAGCACCAAACAGTACAAATACAAAAAATTGCCCAGCTTTTATCTCCTTATAAAATTTATCAATATAGAGTATAATTGATTTCTGTTTTTTTCCAATAAATTAAACTTCTGACAAAGTACATATCTATTCCTTTGCTCTGATAGTGTGAAGAGAGTGGACTACCTTATTTACAAAGCATCTCTCTCATCTTTTTCTTTTTCTTTTTCTTTTCTTATTCTACTCAGGCCCAGGAGAAAGATTACCTGGTGAAAATCTGTGTCATTTATATCTTCATCAATGCTGCAACAGGGGTAAAGCAGCAATCTAGACTACCTTTCATGCAAACAAATGGAGTTTCTATAGCATTTCTGGAATGTGGGTAAACAGGCAATCTCACAATGTAGCTTTTGGGAATGCAAAAGAATTCAATGGCTGTAATGGAGAATTTTGCAATAGATACCACAACTACAATTGTTTTGCCTTTTCATCTAGGAATGCTATTTTAGGGAGCTTATCCTACATATATACATGCACAAATAAGAAATATCATGTATATTTGTTGAAGCAGTATTTATAATAACCAAATACTGGCAATAAGTTGTTACCATCAGTAGGATGTGGCATAGCCACAAGATCAAATATTGTTGGGGACATTAAGAACACGTCAGCCGAAAGAATAGAAATTTAAGTCAAGGAAATGAAAACCTAACTCTCTAGCTGTTTCCCACTTCCTGATACGTGGACTTGGCCTAGCCCAGGGGTATTGCCCTGACATATGACAAAAAATCAAACCACCACTAGGATAGGCTAGTGGCTGTTCCTCCAATGTGATCTGCTCGTGCTCCCTATCCTCCCCTATAACCTTCCTGCTGATTGGCCCATGTCTTCTATAAAGGCCGTCCAACTTCCTCACTAAACTGAGCTCGTGCTTTGACCAGTCTCCTTGATGCATCTGATTGTCCTCTGATAGTAGGGCTGGGTGCGGGCGGTCAGTCAGCTCTTACCTTTCCCGATCTGTCCTTGTTAAGGCATGCTCCCCCTTCTCTTGCAGGTCGAGAGGAGTCGGGGGCTAAAAACCCCAACAAAATATTATGCAGGTTAAAAAGTAAGAAGACAGAAAGGCGTGGTGGCGCATGCCTGTAATTCCAGCAACTTCGGAGGCTGAGGCAGGAGGAACCTGTAAGGCAGAAAAGGTGAGGGAGACCAGGAACCATGGGCCAAGAATGAGGCACCATAAAAAGATTTATTGGGGGGTGCTCTGGGGCGAGGTTCAACAGTCCAAGAAAGGGTGAAGGCCAGAGAAATCACGTGCACAAAAAGCAAGTACAATGTTTATAAGGGAAGTAAGAGGCAGGAGGGCCTAGTCCACTAAACTGGCAGTTTGTTGGTTGAGCTGAGTTAGGGGCATCATTATCTGTTGCTGATTGGTCCAGACTGATGTGAGCTGGCAGGGTGGTTGCATCTGCCAGCAGAAGGTCCCTTGGTCGTTGAGATCCGTTGTCTTGTCACCTTCTGGTTGGCCATTTCAGGTCCCCTCAGCCAGGTGGGAAGTCCCTGAACACAGCTGCCATGGAAAGGGAGGGGGATGAGAGGGCTTCCCAGGGCTGACCACCCACCCCACCCAACAGATCCTGAGTTCAAAGCCATCTTCAGCAACTTAGCGAGGCCCTACACAACTCAGGGAGGCCATCTCCCCAAACAGGGCTCCTACACTACACAACTCAGGGAGACCCTGTCTCTAAATAAAACATAAAAAAAGGCCTGGGGATGTGGCTCAGTGGTTAAGCATCTCTTATTTCAATCTCCTGTACCAAAAGAAGAAAAGAAGTAAGGAAGATTTATTTGTACTGACACAGAATGATTCCTATTATATAGTAAATGAAATAATGAGGTACATCTGAACTATACAGATGATTCCTTTTGTATAAAAATGGTGGGAATAAGGAAGCATTTGTTTGAGTTTTATAACTAGAACCTCATACATATAGCAAAAATAGAGACAGAAATGCAAAAATGTCTGAATAGTGAAAACAGATAAAAAGTCTTTTATAAGAAAAATGTTAAAAATCAAAGCTGTCAGTGCATCAAAGGATATACCATGACCAAAAGGTTTTGTTTCTGGAATATAAGAACTAGTCAACTTTAGCAAAATTCATTAACAAATTTAAGGATGAAAACATGATTAATGTAGCAAAGGTATTTGAGAAAGGTAGAATCCACTCTTTGTTGGGGGGAGAAAACCATAAAGAGAAATATTGTGAAACTACTTGATAAGACTATCTACTCAACAAGAAATAATTGGTGACTATAGGTTAAAGGATTTATGTGAGTTACTTATACTATTCTTGCCTGCTTAGCAGCTTGATATTATACCCAAAAAGAGTTATCAGAAAGAATTGAACTTGCCAAGTACAATGGTGCACACCTGTAATCCCAGTGACTAAAGAGGCAAGGCAGGAGTATCACAAGTTCATTAAGTCTAAGCAACTTAATGAGGCTCTAAGCAATTTAGTGAGACCCTGTCTTAAAATAAAAATAAAAATATAAAGGGCTGGGGATGTATCTCAGTGGTTAAGCACCCCTGGATTCAATCACTGATACAAAAAATAAAAAAGGCAAATTTCCATACTAAAGAATGAGAGATAATAGATCCTAGTACAGTTTATTACCCACTTGATAGCAAAAAAAAAAAAGGATGCTATTATTACACCATAATAAAAAATTAACTGCAGGTGGAACAGAAATTTAAATGATTTATTTAAAAAATGAAGACAGAGAAAATCATTTAAAGTTAATCAGAAAATTAAAAGCTATAAAAATAAGACTGTCCTTTGCAGTTTACAAAAATACAGAGGTTTGATAAAACATAATATAAACAATTTCAAAAGACAAAAGTCATTGAAGAAACATATTAATCATTAATATCTGAAATATACAAAGAGCTCCTATAAACTGAGAAGCAGAAAGACAAAATAAAAAATCAGTATTCAATGTGCTAAGAAACTTGAGAGTATCACACTAAGCAAAATAAGCCAAACTTAGAAAATCAAGTGTTGTATGATTTCTCTGATATGTGGAAGCTAGAAAGGAGAAAGGAGAAGAAAAGTTGGTGGGGATCTCATAAAAATAGAAGGGATACCACCAGAATAGAGAAAGGGGTCCAGAGAGAGGGAGGAGGGAAGAGAAAGAAGAAGCACTGGAAAACAAAATTGATCTAGTTATATTGTTGTACTGTGTGCACGTATAAGTATGCAACAACTATTTCAAATATTATGCATAATTATAATGTGCCAATTAAAATCTATTAAAAGATAAAATGTGCTAAGAATAAAAAATGAACTTCTATAGAAGATGGAATTCAAATAGCCAACATACCTATAAAATGATATTCAAACATGCAAGTGACTCTTTAAATGAGGGAGTAGACCACTGACATGTTTCCTGTATGTTCATCTGGGTCATATTGTGTGGACAACACGGTTCCCCAAATAGTTTACAAATATATTTTTGATACTGTTCAGTCTACACTCCATGTCAAATCATAAGCTCTATTATGTCATCAAGATTATTCAAGGGTATAAAGTACAGCAGACAAGGGGCTGGGGTTGTGACTCAGTGGTAGGGCACTTGTCTTGCACATGTGAGGCACTGGGTTTGATCCTCAGCACCACATAAAAATAAGTAAATTAAATAAAGGCACTGTGTCCATCTACAACTAAGAATTTTTTTTTTTTAAAGTACAGCAGACAAGAGTCCACAAAATACAAAGCCCAATACAAATACCCCAAATTTGTCATCACCATTTAATCATACTACACTCACCATAACCATTTTAAGTTAAATGTCTTGCTCCCTTAGCAAAATGTCCAACTGAATCAATATTCTATCCTATATTTCCAAGAGTCAATTAAGTCTTATCATGTATATGTAGTCACAGTATCCTATCGCATGTATTCTATTTTTTTTTTTTTTTTGTACTGTGGATTGAACCCAGGGGCACTCAACCACTGAGACACATCTTCAGACCTTTATATATGTATACACATATATACGTATATATATATATATATATATATATACATACACATATATGTGTGTGTATATATTCTAAACAATCTTTTAAAATATTTGTTTACTTATTTTAGTTATAGGTGGACACAATATTTTATTTTTATGTGGTGCTGAGGATCGAACCCAGTGCCTCACATGTGTGAGGCAAGCACTTTACCTCTAAGCCATACCCCCAGGCCCCTTTTAATATTTTAAAACTTAAACAGGGTCCCTCTAAGTTGCTTAGGACCTTGGTAAGTTGCTGAGTCTGGCTTTGAACTTGTGATCCTCCTGCCTCAGCCTCATGAACTACTGGGATTATGGGTATGCGCCACTGCACCAGGCTCATATCCCATTTATTCTAATACTTCTCAGGTTCAGCCAGAGAATTTAATTCAAGAGAATCAAGATTGGGTTTCTTCTTTAATCAGCTATATCTGGTAGCATCATCTACTGACACTTTGCTACTATTTAAGCACATCTAAAGACTGAATATTTTAACCCCAAGTAAATAATCTATTTAACTTGTCTAAATGCTTAAATTACTAGGAAACAAAAATATTCAAACACCAGCCCCAAACATTCAAAATTAGAGATAAATAAGCTTATTTCCCAGGATAAAAGAGGACTTTTAAAAAAATCATAATCTAAGTAATAAATTCCCACAATTTTTCAATATAAATTGGTGATTTCAGAATCTAATGCATATTAATATATGAACTCTACTTACTCTTATAAACCATAAACCAAAACAGAAATTGTAACTTGAGGGAAGGAACAAGCAGAGAAAAAGTTTTCCTGAGTATTCAGAAATTAAGAGAAATTATTATAAAAAATATGCTGTTCCTAAGCTGTTCTAATATTTCTTTCCATATGTTAATAAAAATGCACAAGATACATAAGGTAACATGGATTCAAAAATGGTTTATTTATGCTATCTATGGTCATATCAGCTAAATGAACATCCTATAAGTGTAATAATACTTGAAATTCTTGAGCATGCAAGCTCAACATACAGTCACAATGATGAAAATAATCAAATATCTTCTTTATTACATCTCTCTTCACATATTTCAGGACTGCAAAATTTTACATAACATTTTGTTTCTAGTATAATATGTTGTTTCTAGTAATATAAAGCAAAAAATATTTTAAAGCTTTTACAAACTCTTTAATCCAATAGTCTCCAATTCCCAAAACTTTGTGTCCTGTAGAAAATTGCTTCCACCTGTTACATGTCTTTTTATATTCATTTCTTCTCAAAAAGTCCAACTTTGCATTGCTCACCTCTCTCCAACTTGAAACTAATAACTTGTTACATATAAATCATGTAGTCCATATCTCCTTTTGTGTTCACTTCTTCATTGATGAAATATTGAGTGTAGGAGTTGCATAAATTGGATAGGTCAATATATAGCATTTTCATAAATGATACTATAAATTCCTGTGTTCATTACAAGTATTTTTGGCATGTTTTATCTTATATTTAGTATCATCATGGATGGCAAAATCACTGCATTCTCTCTCTCTCTTTTTTTTTTTTTTTTGGCAGTACTAGGGACTGAGCTCAGGGCCTAACACATGCTATGCAAGTACTATACCACTAAGCTACTAGCCCCACTGCACATTTTTTATGCTCAATTTTCACTCTTTGCCCAGTGAAAGGCTTCTTCAGGTCCATTTATCCTTTGTACTCCAAGTCAGCATTCTCACTTTCTGCAAATGGCAAGGTGGTCCAGGCTCCCCTTACCTTCTCCAGCCCAAGATTTGGTGCCAGCTACCCTCCAAGGAGCCCTGGTTCCTTTTCATGAAGAATAGCATAAGGAGCCAAAATCCAGGCGCTAGAGTACAGCAAAGATTTTTTTTCCCCACAATGCAACTGGCAATGGGTAAGATGACCAGGCTATTGCAGCCACAGAGCAAAAGTCTCCACAGGCAAGAGCTGATATTTCCAATGTATCAGTACTTTTACAAATCTAATTTCACCAATCATGATGTGCCATACCATGCTATATATTGTCCATGCCCAACTCATGTACTGAGATTTCACTGTTGACAAACACTCAGAAGCTTCCATTTCCTTCTTCTTTTTGGCTCTTTCTCCACGAATCCTGAAGTTTGCTCCAAATTGTAAAGTTCCAAAATAAGCCAAGCATAAAAAGACAAATGTAGTATAATCATACATATACATGGAACCTGCAATAGTCAAACTCACAGAAGTTGAGAGTAGAATGGTGATTACCAGAACCAAGGGGTAGGGAAAATGGGGAGATGTTGGTCAAAGTGTACAAAGTTTCAGTTACATAAGTTTTTGAGGTTTATTGCATTGTACAATGACTACAGTTAATAATAGTGTATTGTACATTTAAAAATTGCTAAAAGAATAGATTTTAAATGCTGTCATCATATGCAAGCATCACATTGTACCCCATAAATATATATAATCAATATTTGTCAATCAAAAATAAAAACTATGTAAAGGTCAAAATTCTCTTCAATTACAGAATCATCTGTGCTATTTGTGCTTGAAAATGAATACCTTTTCCATTCATAAAGAAGTGTAAGCCTTAGTAAATAAATGTGCATGCAATATTTGGAACATACTTTAAAATATCTGTTATCTAAAAATTCAAATTTAACTGAATAGAGCATATCTTATCTGGAAATTCTACTCCCAGGGAAATAATAGGAAATCTGAAAACAGATCATTGAGTATCACAGATAAAACATTTCTTAACAGATATAAACAGACAGGGAAATGTTAGTTTTTAAGACTGTTTAAAATCTTTTGAATTTTCATTTTCATAGGCCCAAGTAGACATGTATTGCTTTATTTGAGCCCCTCCTTTTGAACATAGGTCTTTTTCTGTAATAACTGTCTTACTAGTGCTATCTGAATTATTGCTCCCACAGGAAATTATGAGCAGTGAATGTTAATGTTTTTGTGTCTTTCAGATATAGACAGACTAGATCTATTGCTAGAGCATTTTATTACTTCAAAATCCTTCAAAGTAACCTAAAATGTCAGAGAACACAATGAAATTTATATCAAGAATCAACAGAAAACTCTTTTACTATTTAAAAGTTCTTACTATTTAAACTTTTAAACTTCTTATGCGACAAATTCATGTAGATTAATTAATTTTGATAAGTTCATATATATTTTAATTTTGTGTGTGTGTCTGTGTGTGTGTGTGTTGCTGGGGATCAAATCTAGGGCCTTGTGAATGCAAAGCATGCACTCTGCCACCGAGCTACATACCCAGCCCCAAATTTTAAGATTTTGATGTTTTAAAATACACAAATTAGATTACCTTATATTCTAATTATTATTACACATTTTATTCATATTACATATTTCCTGAAATATTACATAGACATATTCATATATTGACATTTTTTCCATATTAAAATAGAATATTCTGTATTTTTGTATTTACATATCTCCAAATTTTCTCAAATAAATAAAAGATCATTTTAAAGCAAGTAACAATTTTAAAACAATTCTATTTTCCAACGAAAATGATTTAATATCACTATTTACTATAATACATAGATGTAGAAATATATGTAGAAAACTTACTGCCAAAGAAAAATTTAGTGCAAATGTGCTAATCTTTGCATGGATTAAAATATACCATGTTTATTCTCCAAATTTACAGTCTGTGATAATTGTACAGCCAAACAGTGTTGAAATGTAGTCACTTTTTAAACACAGCAAAAAACATAACCAATAAAATTTAACAAAGTAATATCCCCCACGCCAATTTTTGCATTTTAATTAGGAATATATGATTAGAATTCCAGAGTAGAACACACACACACACACACACACACACACAATCTTTTCTTATGGCATAAAGACCAAGTCACACTTTAGTAGAAATTTCTCATCCTTAAAAATTATGTAAAAAGAATGAAAATATGTGAATTGCACATAAAATCAAGAATTTAGAATGTAAACAAAAATTTTAAAATCCTCAAAAAAGTAGATTAAAAGAAAGAAAAATGTATGAATCTCTGACATTACATAGAGAAATGTAATGATAAAATTAGGAGTAGGTTCATTTGTATGGACCAGAAAGCAGCAACAAAAATTAAACCAAAACAACAAAACCAACCTCTGGTAAACTAAGGTGCTAAGCAACTCAGTGAGAGACCGTGTCTCTAAATAAAATACAAAATAGGGCTAGGGATGTGGCTCAGTGGTTGAGTGCCCCTGAGTTCAATACCTGGTACTACCCCCCCTCAAAAAAAGAAAGAGTTGGGGCTGGGGGCATGTAGCTTAGTAGTAGAGTGCTTGCTTAGCATAGAGAAGGCTCTGGGTTCAATCTCCAGTACCTCAAAAAGAAAAAAATAAAAAAATAAAAAAGAAAGAAATAGCTGGTCTTGAGGCATAGCTCAGTTGTAGAGCATATAATTAGCATGGACAATGCCGTGAGTTTAATACCCAGCACGACAAAAAAATAAAAATAGTAAATAAATAAATAAACAAATCTAGTACAAGGTTTCAAAAAATTGGGAGAAATATATAAATCACAAAAAAAGTTTTATAAAATAATATTTACATAGATAAAATAATGGTGGTTTTCTGAATAATGAGGTTAGGCATGAACATTATTTTCTTCTTTGTTCTTCTTCACTTTTTCTTCGGTTTTTCACTTTGGAAATAAGGAGAGTGTTAAGTTTAATAATACCAACATACGTGTGTGTGTGGGTGTGTGTGTGTGCGCACACACATATATATATGATAAAAGAAAAATATATGCATCCAAATATTTGAAAGAGATTGTCTGCAAGTGGTTGTATAAATTTTCATGTGGATATGTGTGTCCCACTGAATTTTCCAAATGTAAATGAATGTAATTTTTAAAATCAGATTACAAAATATGTAGTTTGGTTTCACTAGAGAAATGAAAATAGCATGTTTCCACATGCATTTGTGTGTGAATTTTTGTTTGTTATATCTATATGCCCTGAAAACATAGATGGGCAAAATAGAGCTCTAAGGATTGTTTCTGTGTGATGGTTTTTGTGTGATTTTTATTCTCTTATGTTTAATTTTTCTGTATTCTCCAAAATAGCTCAAATAAATGAATGACCATTTTAAAGCAAGTCACAAACAATTTAGAAACAATTCTATTTTAAAAGAAAATGATTTAATGTAACTACTTACTATACTTCATAAATGTAGAAATACATGTAGAAAACTACTATATTCATGCATGTAGAAATAAATGTAGAAAACTGTTTAATTTAACTATTTATTATGTTTCATTGATATAGTTGTACTCAGAGATGGAAGTAAACATAAAATATTTCTGAGTATCAAGGTTAAAGATGATTTTTATATCTTACTCCTTTTTTGCTTGTCTGTTCTTATATAATATGTAGTCAAGAATGTATTCTCATTTTGCTTACAATCAGAAAAGAACCTCAGGATATGAATTAGTTAAAATTCACTGAGATCCTTAACTGGGAGAAAAACCTGTACACTTTCTTTTGCATACGGGAACTTTCCACATTTAAAACACACATTTCGCCATGAGAAATTCATCAAATGACACTGATCACAATCCCAATCCCCCTCTCTGCGCTTGATGACACATCTTGATGAGTGAGAGGAGCAAGACTTTGGCTTAAACCTTTCTGGAAGGAACTTCCTGGTAGGGAGTTGCTTACCCTTCCAGCTAGACCCAGCATAAGTTCCAGGAGAAACTACCACAGTTTCGGTTGCAGTTTCTGCTGGAAGGAAGCTAGGTAGGAATGAGCAGGAGGATTCAGACAGACTAAGAGGTATTAGTGGACTAGCCTGGGTCCAGTTCCCCAGGATATCAGAGCAAGAAAAAACGGTTACCCCCTGGTCATTCTCGCTAACAGAAATCAAATTCTCCTTTTCTTCTCCCTCTACATCAGAAGCAGCAATAGTAGCAGCAGTGGCTGCTTCAACCTCTTGACCTGATGCCCCCACTGTTTCCTCCCTAGTCCAATAAATTCCTGTGTCGTGAGCAAATGCAAAATTGTCTAATATCTGTGTCTCATTTCCATTCTCCTCTTCTTTCATTACTTCCTGCCCCTGAAATGGAGTGCTTAATACCTTAAGAAGCTCACTCCTGAGTATATTTCGTTCCCCTTCTATTCTATGAAGTATTGTAAGACTTTGTTGGAGTTGGAACTGAGCTTTCTCCCTTTCCTTTTGTTGAGTATCCCTGAGTCTATTTACCATTCCTATCAATACATTAATGAACAGTTTTTGTTCATCTACTTGTTCTTGCAGCTCTATTACCTTTTCCATGTACTCTTTCTTCTGCTTCCTGGCCAAGCGCACTGCCTGGGCCAGGGCACTCCAAGCACAAGACTTCTTGATGGATTCAGGAATTGCTGAGTCAGTCAGGATGGTCTGCAACTTCTTCTCCAATTCACCCCAGGTCTTGCATGTCTGCAGTGTATATAGCTCTGCACTAACTCCATTTCGAAGTATTTGCTCATTTATAAAATCTACAACCTCTCTTTGGTAGAAGCCACTGGCTGGGTCCTTAAAATTCACAGCCATTCTAACTAAAGAACTCTCTTCCTGTTTTGCCTCAGAGAACCAGACGGCAGGCAACCAAATGGAGACCTCTAAGCTCTGAACTTTTGACCTCTGAGTTCACCAGCTCCTCATGTCAAGTCAAACGCCATCTAGTGGGGTGAGGGTTTAACCCACAGTTCATAGTTAGCTACTTCAGAGCTGTATTAATTAGAATGAGTCTTGAGAAAGTCAGTGGATTTAACAATTTGAAGGTACATGCAAATATTAAAACCAACACAAAATTAAAAGCCCAATGAAATACTTATCTCAGGCAGCTCAGTCTGGTAGTGAACATAGATATATACTTAATAAATATTTACTAAATTGAATTGGGCAATACTAATTTTAAAATTATGCTATATATAATACTTAATAATATTAATTTAATACACAATAACTTTTTTGGTTCTGGAGATTGAACAGAGGGCCACTTTGCCACCGAACTACATCCCAACGCTTTTCATTTTTTATTTTGAGGTAGGATCTCTCTAAGCTGCCCAGCTGGCCTCAAATTTGTAATCCTCCTGCCTTAACCTCCTGAGTTACTGGAAGGTGTACAAATATGCACCACTGCACCCAGCCACAAAAAATATTTTTGATGACAAATGTAGGTCATAATTTATGTGCTACAGATAATACAAACCCATATTTTGCCAATTGAGATTTAATTTATGTAGAATAAAATTTGCATTTTAATAGGCAATATTGCAATAAATATTTATTATATTTTTAGAGCCAGGCATTTTGTTAGATGGAAGGAGATATAAAGATCAATGAGACATAATTTGTATGTCATCGAGGCCTATTTTCTACCAATTTGAAGAGCATATTTCAGATAAGCCTTTTGCAAATAAAGTTCAAACCTCAGAGAAGAGCTCCTCAGGATTATTATTAAGAATAGTATATAATCGACAATATTTGATTCTTGACACTTCTGCTTCATATATGATATACACAAATTGCTTATCCTGGAGTTACATAAACATAATGGGAAATTTCCAATATCAATAGACACTTTAAATCAAGTAAAGAACTCAACCAGACTCTAAAACAAAGATATTTCCTATTAGCAAAATTTCTCCTGAGAAAAAAGATAAAAGTAGATTAATATGTAAGGTAGTTAACTATAAAAATCATACTTCAACTCTCTTTTTCAACATTAAAGATTCCAAAACACTAAATAGCATATAGCATAATAAAAATGTAAAATTTTTAATATGTTGCCACTGGGGAAACTTCACAAAAATAGTTTATTTAAACTTATCTTTGATTATTCAAAACAATACTTTTATTAAATATATTTAATTTCTTTATATTTATTTTTAACTGGTACATAAAAAATCAAATTTTACATATTAATGGGCACCATATAATATTTTCGTATATGATATACATTGTGTATTGTTGAAATCAGGTTAAACATATGTACCTCCTCATAAATATCACTTCTTTATGGAAAAAAACTCAAAATCTTTTCTTTTAGCTTTTTGAAATATGTAGTACATGATTATAATTTATGGTAACCCTACTGTGTGACATCACACCAGAACTTCTCACTACTGTCTTAATTATAACTTAATACTCATTGATCAAAATTTTCCCATCCCTTTGTCCCCAGCCTCCGCCTTTCTACTCTCTGCTTCTATGAGATCAACTTTTGTTAGATCCACATGGGTGTGAGACCATGTGAAAATACCTAATATTTCTTTTATAGGTATATACTTTTACCAAGGTATTGCAAATACCTTTACTCTTTCATCATCTTTTATTAGACCATTACAATTATACAGAGTATTTTGGTTCATTTTGACAAAATAATACATGGAAGAATTTTGATTTTGTCCCTGTTCACCTCCCTTTTGCTTCCCACCTCCCTCTCCCTATTCTCTTTCTTCTCCTCTATTATATTCCTTTCATTTCTTTTTATTTTTTTCTTTTCTGGGTGGGTACTAGGGATTGAACTCAGGGACACTTAACCACTGGGCCACATCCCCAGCTCTTTTTTGTATTTTATTTAGAAACAGGGTCTCACTGAGTTGCTTAGCGCATCACCATTGTTGAGGCTGGCTTTGAACTCACGATCCTCCTGCCTCAACCTCCAGAGCTACTGGGATTACAAGCATGCATCACCGTGCCTGTCCTCCTTCCTTCCTTCTTTCTTCCCTCCCTTCCCTTCTTCCTTCCTTCCTGCCTGCCTTCCTGCTGGTGATTGAACCCATGGCCTTATGTGTGTGAGGCAAGTACTCTACCAACTGAGCTAACTCCCCAACACCTTTATTTATTTTTGGTTAATGTTTTCTGCACACACATGAAGGGGAAATTCTTTCTTTTCTCACTATTTTTTTTAATTTTATTATTTATTTTATTTTAAATAATAATAATAATTACTATAATACCAGGGATTAAACCCAGTGGCACTTAACCACTGAGCCACATCCCCAGCAGTTTTTATGTTTTATTTAGAGACAGGGTCTTACTAGTTGCTTAGGGCTTTTCTAAGTTGCTGAGGCTGGGTTTGAACTTGTGATCTTCCTGCCTCAGCCTCCTGAGCTGCTGAGATTACAGGTATGTGACATTCTGCCTGGCTTCACCATTTATTTATTTATTTATTTTAAATAGTTTTTATTTTTTTAAAAGTTAATTGTGCATTACAGGAAAAGTAAAAACACAAGCAAAGAACAAAATCATCCAGTCACTTTTTATTTTTAAAGAGGATTTATTTTCTTTGGGCCCAAAGAACTAGAAATGCCAAAATGGGAAGGAAGAGAAGTTCAGAGCAATGAACTTCCTTCTGAAATAATTTCAGCAGTGCCATCAATCATTTCTGGAAGCAGACAGAAGGGTAGAAATGTGCACTTTGCACCCACAGAAAGCATCATTAGGGAACATAAAAACTATCGGAGTTTTGGTGAAGACTGGATGGAGGAGTTCA
Organism: Tamias sibiricus; assembly: GCA_025594165.1. Lineage (NCBI taxonomy): Eukaryota > Metazoa > Chordata > Mammalia > Rodentia > Sciuridae > Tamias > Tamias sibiricus. The sequence goes on from CM046667.1 coordinate 107,506,747, forward strand.
AGCACATGATCAATTTCTTATATCATTTGCTAAATCCTGTAGCTGTGTTACATGAAAGCTTAAAGACTTAAATGGACAGTTCCTTGTCATGGGTGGAGTTATGTAGAAACAGCTTCTGAGGTAGAGTTAAGGGTACAAAATGTTTCTTAAAGGCCAATACCTTTGAAGGGAAAGGGGCATGATTGAGCAGAGGACGAAGTCAGACTTCAATGCAAGCCCTTCAAACATTCCCCAACCCAATTCATTTCTCTGGAAGTATTGCCCATCAGAATCATCACCTAACAGGCTGAAATGGCCAGGTCTTTGTATCTTCACCTCACCTAGCCACTGGATATAAACATCCTTGAAATAGTATACCAAAGACAAGACTACTCTCTGAAACTGAGGAGCTGACAGCTGGAAGCTGACTCAACAGTCAGCTCCACGTTTGAGAAGCAAGTCAACCTTAAAGAGATAGTTGATCAGTATACTTCTGTTTTTATCAGAAATTACACTTCTTTGATCCTTTTCTCCATGTATACTCAAAAACTGGTGGGCCTCCTATCCCAAGAAGATACTTAGAAGGAGAAGGTTAATGAAATGGATTATAGTGTCTGCCAGAATCAGTTTTCATTGTCTCTCTTTTCTAGATTCCTGTCACTTTCAGCTATCATGTCTGCTGGAATTGGTGGTTTACCTGAGAGCAGGGCCCATGCCATTTGATTTCTATATATCTCTATCCTTCACTGTCATATTATGTAAGAACAAACCCTAATGATCAGAGTTAATTACCCCAAGATGGGGACTCCTGTTCTTGTTTCCTGGACTCTGGATTAAATGAGACCAAAACACCCAGGTGTTAGCCATAGCTTATAATTCAATAGGACTTTTGCTGTGTCTTCTGGAAAATATATGTCCCCTTTAAAAATCAGGAATTTCAGTCCATCAGATAACCGAGTTGTGAAGATTGGATGCAAAAATGCCCAGTGGATTTTTGGGAGTGTGGGTAAATGGAATTATTTCTGCTACCACACTTTGGTTCTCAGACCCATGTATTTTTCCTATTGGGGGATAGGAAAAAACATTTATCCTGGAGTATGACACCCTCAACCTTGCAGAACATTGCCTCTGAGCTGGTGATTTAGCTGCATCTTCAACAGATTATTACAGCAATGTAAGTATAGAAGCATCTGGTTAGTGAACCACATTATGTGACTAATGAATTCTACATTCTTGTTGCTGTGAAATAGGTCCTGTGGACTGATGCAATACTATGTGGGATCCTGTATTGGATCAAACATTCTCTAAACTCCTGGACTATGATACCAGCCTTTCAGGAAAGAAAGACAAATTATGCCTGGAATACAAACTGATTATCCTTTCAGGATGTAAAATCCCCAGTGTAGTCAATATGCTAAAAAGGAATCAGTTGGCCAGGCATGGTGGCCCACACCTGTAATCCCAGCAGCTCTGGAGGCTGAGGCAGGAGGATCACAAGTTCAAACCCAGCCTCAGAAAAAGTGAGGCACAAAGCAAATCAGTGAGACCCTGTCTCTAAATAAAATACAAAAGAGTGCTGAGGATGTGGCTCAGTGGTTGAGTGACCCTGAGTTCAATCCTGGGTACCCCCTGCCAAAAAAGGAATCAGTTGGCCTCAAGTAATTAAGCCAAATCAGGACCTCAGTTTTGATTTCCACTGCATAAAAGTTGAACATTTGCCAGTAACAGTGAATAGATCAATCTTAGTACATGTGTATCTAGGGCTTGTACGTAGTCTCCATCTCTATAACCATGGCTACTTTTATCCTGTGCTCATTGTGATGGCACTGGACTGGTTGATGACCGAGGCTGGTTGATGTCAATTAGCTGATTTTTTTGTCTGCCTATATGGTATTTCTTTCACGGCAGATGCTTTCTGGTGGGTGTTAATATATGATAGAAATCTTCATACTTCTTGCCCACCCATATTTGTATCCACATCTGGCTATCTCAGGCCTTCTTTTCCCTAGCCTTCCACCTTTTTGCATCCAGGCTCATGATCATTTGGGTATTTTTCACCTCTGACCACTTCTGTTTTCAAAAAAAGTGAATAACTAGTTATAAAATCTATAGCCTTGGCAATTAGGAGAATTGTTTATAACTTAGTCTTTTAAAACCATCCTGAAAGAGTTTGTAATATAACTGCTATCCATTTTGGTTTGGAGCCACATTTAGGGCTACCTTATCTGTAAAATAACCTCAGACTTTTTATTTCTCCTTAGATGGTCATATGAGAATAGCGTACAATCACAAACGTAAACTGATTTGGAGATATAGTGTGATTATATGACATAAGGTTGTAAACTATCTGTTCATACAGTGTGCTTGTGCACTCTGATTCTCTTTGTGCTCTATCATAGATGTACTACTTCTATATTATAATGGGTTGTTGCTAGGTCTACCTCAATATTTGGTAGGCAAAGCCTTTTTTTTTTTTTTTTTTTTTTTTTTTTTTTTTTTTTTTTTGTACCAGGGATTGAATTCAAGGGCACTGAGCCACATCCCCAGCACTCTTTTGTATTTTATTTAGATACAGGGTCTCACTGAGTTGTTTAGCTCCTTGCTTTTGCTAAGGCTGACTTTGAATTCACAATCCTCCTGCCTCAGTATCCTGAGCCACTGGGATTACAGGCATGCACCACCACACCCAGCTTCTACCTCAATATTTGATTTGGAAGATCTAAAAGACTCATCTCCTCATGGGCTAGTTCTGTACATATGGTCAAACATTCTATGCCCCTGTTGAACACTAGGGCAATAGAATACTATGAAATGTTTTTGAAAAGTTATGCCTTTGCTTTAGGACCTAATGGTCCTGGGTTGTGATTCTCCTACTGGAGTTTGCCATGAATGCCACATGACATCTTTCCATACCAATAATAGTTCAAATTTAATAAGCTGTACTGAATATGGCCCAAGTAGGAAGACTGCAGGACCCACAGCCTAGACTTCCTACATAAACTTGTCCTACTCTTGATCCATGTCAAAGCTGACAACATTTTACATCACTTAGCATAGGGCCAGAGTAATATTCCCAGACATACAATATCCTTCCTCCAGAATTTGAATAACCATTATGTGTTAGGAAGTACAGGTTGCAAGAATATGTCTTTTGCTTTGAAGGGAATATATTGGCACACTCCTGACCATGGAACCCCTAAAACTTGTATAGATAGGGCAGGTCTCTAAATTTTTATAAGTTTACCTTCCACTACCTGGAGCACATCTGTCTTATCAAAGCCTCTAGCATGCTAGTCACCTCTTGTGCATCTACAATAGGATTAATATAATGAATTGAAGGGGTTCTTAAGAGATCCAAATTGTCTAAAACTCTCCAAAAACTATATAGGACTATGGTGATATATTATGATTTTATATATATATATATATATATATATATATATGAAGGTATATTGTTTTTATTCAAGGAGAAAGTGAACTGTTTGTGATTGAGATAGAAAAGAATGCATTTCCACAAATCATACCATGTCAATGAGCTAGTATAGTATTAATCTGCTTTAGCAAAGTGCCACATGCTACATTGTGGCTGTGACTGGAGCTATTTTCTGGATTGGGTTTATAATAGTTAACTGTCATTATCAAGGATATGTCTAAACTTGAGAGGAAATAACAAAAAAATGCTGGGAACATCTCATTGTTCTAACCTAAGGAAACTATCAAAGTCTAATGTGGTCATATCAAATTATACATGGAGCTAAGTAAAGTGCATTCAAGTAGCTAAAGATGAAAAATTTTGACAGCCAAAGTGTATGAAATTGATTAAAATACATCAATTCTTTCAAAAGTATGCTGATAGTGATATTTAAAAAACAAAAATCCTCATTGATTCAACATTGGATGTTGTTACAGGATAACTCATCATTTTAAATATTGATATGTAAAGTTTTAAAAAATTGTCACTTATCCTGTCTTTCCATATAATCTGTATTTATTTATTTGTTCATTTATTTTGATACTAGAGATTAAACCCAGGGACACTTAACCACTGAGCCTCATCTCCAGCCCTTTTTCATGTTTTATTTAGAAACAAGGTCTTGATGAGTTGTTGAAGGCTCACTAAATTTCTGAGGCTGGCTTTGAACTTAAGATCCTCCTGTCTCAGCATCCTGAGCCACTGGGAGCACAGGATTGTGCCACTGCGCACAGCATAAACTATATTTTAGAGTAACAAAAAGTCAAAGAGTAGAAATTACTTACATAAGAATTTCAATCAATAATTGCAGGATCAGAAAGTCACCAATTTATAATGTCTAATGAAGTAATGGATCTAGGCAAAAGTTATCAACACATGTTAGAACTATTAAGTAGGATAAGGAAAGTTTATAATAGGGAGACCAGATTGACAACATCTGAACTGATCAAATTCTACATCACTAAAATTGGTACATATGGGCATCATTGCATTTCATAAGATGTTTTAATAAGAAGTATACAAAACCTCTGAAATATTGTGCTAGAAATGTTGGAACTCATTCTAATCTATCTTTTAGCTCTAACAAGTTCTTTATAGTAGACCAATAAAGATCAAATTAACAAATTGAGGAGGCAATCAGACAAATGCCTAAATATAAATTCTTACATAGGTAAACTACTCAGTTTTCTTCCGACAAATCACTAGCATAAAAATAAACTGGAAGCTGGGCATGGTGGCACACGCCTGTAATCCAAGCAGCTCAGGAGGCTGAGGCAGGAGGATCATGAGTTCAAAGCAGCAACAGTGAGGCACAAAGCAACTAAGTGATATTCTGTCTCTAAATAAAATACAAAATAGGGGATGTGGCTTAGTGGTCGAGTGCCCCTGAGTTCAATACCCAGTATAAAAAATACAGAATAAATAAAAAATAAACTAGAGCTGGGTGCGGTGGCACATGTCATAGTCCAGTGGCTCGGGAGGCTGAGGCAGGAGACTCATGAGTTCAAAGTCAGCCTCAGTAACTTACTGAGTTCCTAAGCAACTTAGTAAGACCTTGTCTCAAAATTTAAAAAAATATGGGGATGGTTGTGGCTCAGTAATAGAGCACTTGTCTAGCATGTGTGAGACACTGGGTTCGATTCTCAGCACCACATATAAACAGATTAATAAATAAAGTAAAGGTCCATCAACAATTTAAAAAATTAAAAATAAATAACAAGGGCTTAGGATGTGACTCAGTGTTTAAGTGCCACTGGGTTTAATCTTCACTATCAAAAAAAAAAAAAAAATAGAGCTGGAGTTGTGGCTCAGCGGTATAGTGCTCGCCTAGCATGTGCGAGGCTCTGGGTTCAATCCTCAGCACCACATATAAAAAAATAAATAAAATAAAGGTATTGTGTCCAACCACAACAAAAAAATAAATATTTTAACAAAAAGAGACTAATGCCTGAAAAATAACAGACAAATGCTCCATAAAGTGACTCTGTTTGGACCCTAATCTGAATAAATAAAAAAAAATTATACTAGTAGCAGAAATTATAGTAGTTGTATTTTATGACAGTAGTATAACATTGAAAATTAATAGCAGTGTAAAAATATAGAAAAACAACTTTGAAAAAATTAAATGATAATTTAAATATAGAGTAAAAAATAAAATCTATTGAGACAATTTAATAGAATTAAATACCTGTGTAACAAAATAAGATAAAGCAAATAAATTAATCTTTCAACTGGAGAAACACCCAAATAAATTTGATGAAAATATAAATTAATTTAATATCAAAGCAGAAATCCATAAATTGAAATAAAAATAGTAAAATTCCTGAATGGGAAACTAACACTGAAGCTTTCAACCATTTAAAAAAAATACAGATATGTGCTACAACATGGATGAACCTCAAAAACGTTATGCTGACTGAAAACAATCTAGTTAACAAAGGACAACATATTGTATGACTCCATTCCATTTATATAAATTGTTAATATCCAAAAAGAGATCAGTGGTTTTATAGGATAAAAGTAAAAAGGGAGATTTAATTCAAGTGGCATAAGAGATCTTACTGGAGTGACGTAAATGTTCTGAAGCAGAATTTTAGTGATGGCTAAACAACTCAGTTTACTAAAAATCATTGAATTGTATACATGAAATGGGTAAATTTTATGGCATGTAAATTATATCTTCATAAAATCATTCTTGAAAAAAAAAGCCTGTTTTTTCAATCTTACACTTGATATATTAAGTTCATTAGGAATGAGGAATAGCTCCACTAGAATCAAATGGTTCATGTGTTTTATCAGTATTAACTAAAGGTTAAATAGTTAATTCAGGGAACTTATGAGCAAAGAGTGTTCACTGTGAAGAGAAAATGCAAATGCTCTTAGTCAGTTGTATGCTTGGCTTGTTCAAGAACTTCAGGAAATCCAGTATACCTGCAGTGGAATGAGAGAGTAGAAGAATAGTAACAGATGAGGTAAGAGTGATAACAAAAATTCAGATCATGGATAGATTTTTTAGGTCATTGTTAGGACTTTGTTTTATTATCAAAGGGAGATGAGAAGACATAGGATGATCTAAGCAAAGGAAGGGCATCATTTGATTTAAGTGTAAATATGTCACACTGGCTCCTATTTGAATAATAGATTATAGGGGCCAAGGGCAAAATTTAGGAGACCAGTTAGGAGAGACTATTGCAATAATCCAGGTAGAGAGATCATGGGGCTTAAAACTTTTCTCCCCTTTTCACAAACTTGATTTGTCCCCTATCACCTATTCTATCAAGTCCAAAGTCCTCTGTCAAAGAATTTCAAATCAGTTCAGTATTCATAAAACAAAAGCAAAACTAAGTACAAGGTATTGTATTATGAAGGGATTAATACACCCACTCACAAAATGTCCATGGCTACAGCTGGCTCCATTGTCAAGAATGTACACCAGTAAATCCTAGAATGTTGAATTAAAAGCAGCAAACATCCTTTCATATAGATATTAACTAAGGTTTGTAAAAAAGGAGGTGAAGCCTATGGGGAAAAAATGAAGAGGAACTCTGAAAACAATAAATATAAATGAACTAGAGCTTGTTGCTCAGGGTTGAGGTGTTGCAAGGAGGGATGTCGATATGGTAATAAAAACAGCAAAGGGGTTTGGATTTTAACAATCACTATTTAAGGACAGAAGATGAAACATTGGGACTGAGGAAACTAGGATTTAGAACTAGATTCCCTGAAGAAAGTGACAATTGAAGGGCTGCATTATGGAGAACAGATGAGAAAAAAATCCACCTCCAAATAATATAACACATAAAGTGTGTATATCCAGATTATATAAAAACTCTAAATTCAGTAATAAAAAAACCAAACACCCCAATTAACAAATGGCAAAATATTTGAACAGATATCTCACTAAGTAAGATAGATGGGGAAAAATAAGGATATGAATAGATATTGAACATGATTATCATTAGGGAAATGCAAATCAAAACCACATGAGATATCTATCACTTCACATCTATTAGAATGGCTAAAATTAAAAAGGCTAACAATACTAACTGTATTAGTCAGCTTGGGCTGTCACAATAAAATACAATAGCCTGGGTTAAACACTAGAAATTTATTTCCTCACAGTTATAGATACTGGGAAGTGCAATATCAAATTCCAACAGAGTTTGGTTCTTGTAAATCTTTCCTTCTTAGCTTACAGATGGCCACCTTCTTATACTGTCTTTACATAGAAGAAACAGGGAAAGATATTTCACTTCCTGTTCAATAGCAATAGCCATTCTATTTCTAGATATTTATGCAATAGCAAAGAATAAAAGGCTAAAATCCTGTCAGACTAAGGCCCAATCCTTAGGACCTCATTTAGCTTCAACTGCATCCTAAAACTCTTATGTCCCAATATAGTTATGTTGGGGGTTAGGGATACAACATATGCTTTTTTGGTGAGGGAGAACAATTCAGTTCATAGTACCAATTATTGGGGGGATTTGGAGAAAGGGAAACAGTCCTACACTGCTGGTGGGGAAGCAGTTTGATAGTTTCTTAAAAGTTAAACATACACAAGCCAGGCTTGGTGGAGTGGGCCTGTTATCTCAGCAGCTCAGGAGGCTGAGGCAGGAGTATTATGAGTTGAAAGCCAGTCTCAGCAACTTAGTGAGGCCCTAAAGCAACTCAGTGAGACCCTGTCTCAAAATGAAAAAAATTAAAGAGGGCTGGGGATGTGGTTCAGCAGTAAAGTGCCCTTGGGCTCTCTCTCTGGTACAAAAAAAAAGTTAAATATATATATATATACACACACACACACATACACACACACACACACACACATATATAAATATATATAGTCTGGGATTGTGGCTCAGCGGTAGAGCACTCGCCTAGTACACATGCTGCCCGGGTTCGATTCTCAGCACCACATAAAAATAAAGGCATTGTGTACAACTAAAGCAAATAAATAAATATTTAAAAAATATACATACTAAATTATATAGCCATTCTATTGCTAGATATTTATGCAATAGCAAAGAATATGCCCATGCAAAAAATGGTATGTGAATATTCATAATAACTTTATTTGTAATAACCCAAATCTGAAAACAACCCAAATATGCAACAACAGAGGCAGAGATAAACTCTAGTATATCCATACCATCTCATGGAATACTGGGTGATGAGTAATAAAAGGAAATGAATACATGTTACATTAATCTCAAAATAACTATGCTGAATGAAAGAAGTCAGACCAAAAAAGAGTAATAACTACATTACTTAATTTATATAAAAGTCTAGAAAATAAAAACCAACCTATTGTGACAGAAAGCAAAACAGTGGTTGCCTGGGGAGGGGAGAAGTGGGAGATATCAGGGAGAGTTACCACAAGAGGGCTTTTAGGGTGATATATATGTTCATAATCATGTATGTGATAATAATTTCATAGGTGTAAACATATGTTCCATGTTTTGACTAAATGGATATTATTTAAGGATACATAAATTGGTTATTAAACTGCAAAGGGAAGCAGGGAAGCTATTACTCAAAAGTCTAAAGGCTTGATCTCTGTCAGTGAGCAATAAGCTGGGTATGGTGGCACATGCGTGTAATCCCAGGAGGAGGATTGATGCAGGAGGATTGTAAATTCAAGGCTCAACAATTTAGCAAGAGCCTGTCTCAAAAGAAAAAAAAATTAAAAGTGCTGGGAGTGTAGATCAGTTGTAAGGTACACCTGGCTTCAATCCTCAATAAAAGTCTAAAAATTATTTTGTGAAGGTTTAAAAACAAATTAGAATAAAAAGTGGTAAATAGTCATAACACCCAAACCTTATGAAACTTCAAAATGTATTTTCTCTTTTAAAAAATATTTATTTATTTGCTTTAGTTGTACACAATGCGTTTATTTTTACATGGTGCTGAGGATCGAACCTGGGCTGCGCATGTGCTAGGCGTGCGCTCTACCACTGAGCCACAACCTCAGCCCAAAATGTATTTTCTTTATTTATACTTATTCTCAAGGAAATATCACCAAGTTTAATACTTTAAATATATCTTATAACTCCCCAAATTTTATCTCTAGCTTCTCATTTATTTTCCAGAATTGTATTTACAAATGCCCATTCACATTTTTACTTCAAAGTAAAACATCTAAAAATGTCCCTTGCCATTAGTGGTGGTACATGCCTGTAATGCCAGTGACTCAGGAGGTTAAGCCAGAAGGTGTTGCCACCTGAAGCGCTTGGAGCAACGGAGCCATGGGAAAAACTTCAGAAGCAAACTGGAGACAAACAGCTTTTTATTCTGATAACTTTTTTCTCTGGTTCTAACAGCAACTAACACACGCCAAACACACCACTAAAATGGCGCTGACCCGCTCAGCAATTTTGGCCAAGTCACTCGAGATCCCACAACAAGTCCCGTGAGACTACGAAAAGTGACAATGCCTAAATCTCCACGGCTCATAGTCAACCACAATTCAAGTCAATCCCCAAACAGGGCTCCTACAAGAAGGATTTCAAGTTCAAAGCCAGCATCAGCAATTTAGTGAGGCCCCATGCAACTTAGGGAGACCCTGTCTCTAAATAAAAAATAAAAAGAGCTGTAAATATTGCTCAGTGATTAAGCCCCCTGGGTTCAATCCCTGGCACCCCCCAAAATATGAATAAAAATAAAAATAAAATAAAGCCTCAACATCATATCAGCAAAAATTTACAAGCATTCCTGTTAAATTAAGGATGGTATAATCTTACTTATTTTCTATATTATTATTTAATATGATCTTGAATCTTCTAGATAATGTAATAAAACAAGAAAAGAAAGGAGAAGGAAGCTAGGCAGGAAGAACACAGTATGATCGTGTGTGTGATATGGTTAATATTTGTTATTTATCTAAGTTTGCTTCAGGTGCTGTAACAAAATGCCATGGACTAGGTAGATTAGAAACAACAATTATTTCTCTCAGTTCTAATGTCTGGGAAATCCAAGATGAAGGCTCCCAGTGTCTGGAGAGAGCCTACTTTCTGGTTCAAGGATATCTATCTTTGCACTGAGTCCTCACATAATGTAAGGGGCAAGGGAGTTCTCTGGGGTTTCTTTCTAAGGGCACTAATCTATTCATGAAGGCTTTGCCCTCATTACCTGATCACTCTCCAAAGGTCTCATCTCCAAATACCATTTCATTGGGGATTAGGCTTCCTCTTTCTTTCCTTTCCTTTCCTTTCCTTTCCTAGCCGCCGGAAAGGGATTGCAGCCTCCCGGGAAGGAGTCCGGAGACAGGATCCTTAATCTTTCTGTCTCTTCTCCTTCCCTCTCCCAAGCACGTTCCAAGAAACTACAATGTATCCTTAACCCCCTTTTCTCTTTCTCTTACAAGAAACTTCTTTCTAACCCTGTCCTTTCTCTCTTTCTTTCTTGCTTCTTTACGGAAGGCGACAATGCCCAAAAATGTCAATCTGCTGAGTCATTGCTCAAATCTCTCGAGATCCTGGGCCAAGTCCCGTGAGACTACGGAAGGCGACAATGCCCAAAAATGTCTTTCAATCTTAGCTATCTTGCATTTCCCCCTTTTGTTTTAAAAGAGGGGATGCTCTAGGACGTCTATGTGCAACCAACATTCTTACCCGTCATTGGATAATCAAGGCTGTGCCCTTGACTCCTGTCTTAGGTTGATTTCTGTGCCTGTCTTAGGTTGTCCCCCTCTGGGGATCTTACCCGTCATTGGCTAACCAGCCATCCCAATGGAGCCCTTTAGGATCGACTGTGTAAGATGACTAAACAGCCGTCCAATTGGGAGGAGATGCTGCGGCTTTAAGGCGACAAGCCTTTTGGTGACAATGTCAAATTGCATAGCATATCAAATTCTTTAAACAAATCAGCTGCCCTAAGTTCTATCCAAGTAACACAGTGAGTTCTCTAAACAAATACCCGCAAGGTACTGTCCCATGAAGTCCCAAACAATGAAAAAGATCAAAATGTCCACTTGTTATAACACGTAGATCTAGGAGGACCCCATGCATGCAGAGCAGAGGCCACACTGCTGGTGAGGTTGTTGTTTGACATTTGAGCAGCAGGGATGCTTGCAGCGACCGCGATCCCTGCAGCTGTAGAAGCAGCCGTCTTTTTTATGTCTTCTGTGCTCCCACAAAAATAAGCTGGCAAAATATCATTTTTTAGAACAAAAACAAAGAAAGACTGAGGGTAATTACTGCATTAAAGATAGATTAAAGAAAAACTAAAAGCACTTTGGAGAAATAATTTGTTCTTTCGAGTTTCTTTCTTTCTTTCTTAATCATTTATTAAACAAATGAAGTTTAACAAATAAGCAACCTCATGTCAAAACACCAAAATATCAGGTTATACAGCACTAGTCATATTTTTTGCTAAAGAGAAGTCCCTGGGACACCTTTGGTCCTGCTAACTCTAATTTTGGGACGGCTTGTACAATATAGTGGCTATCTGAAAAAATGTTTATGGGCTGGTCTCTAAAATTTTCCAGAGCTCTTACCACAGCTTCCAATTCCACTAGTTGAGCTGATTTGTGTGCAGTTATGTAAGTCATATTTTCTTTTGTAGTGACTACTGCAGTAGTACCATTTGAGGACCCATCTGTAAATACATTAAATGCCTTAGGAATAGGTTGATTTTTTATTACCTGTGGAAATATAATAGGATGATTAATACAAAAAGATAATATAGGAGACTTAGGAAGGTGATTATCAAAATTTGCAGAGGTAGAGCATCTAGCTATAGCCCAGTCATTATCATTGAAGCATAAATATTCAATCTGTGACGATGAATAGGGAGTAATAATAGTAGCAGGGTGAATGCCAAATATTTTAGTAGAAGTTTTAAGTCCTTGAAGAATAAGTTTAGCCACCATGGAGGTATATGACTCAATTATGCTTTTAGGAGAGACAGGCAAATGTATCCATAATAAAGGCCCTTGTTGCCAAAATACTCCTGTCGGTGTATATTGTGAAGAAATAATAATCAATATCAGCGGTTGAGTTAAATCAAATCTGTCACAATGAGCTCCTTCTATGGCTTTTTCTACTACCTTTAAAGCTTTCCTAGCATCAGGAGTCAATGTTCGCGGTGTGAGGATGGATCAGGGGCCCCTCGAAGGATATCAAATAAAGGTTTTAATTGGCCAGTAGTGAGGTTTAGTGTAGGGCGAAGCCAATTAATGTCTCCCAGTAGTTTTTGGAAATCATTGAGGGTGGTTAAATGTTTCTTTATTTATTAAAATTTTTTGGGGTCTACACAAAAGTATCCATGATTTTAAATCCTAAATATAATATGGGAGATCTGGTTTGAACTTTTTCTTCTGCTATATATAATCCGTATTTTTTAAAATTTTCTACCATGTCACTGAATATATTAAATAAGATTTTTTGATTAGGGTGGGCCAGTAAAATATCATCCATGTAATGTAGACACATGAGGTTTGGATATTTATTTTTAATGGGTTGGATAGCCTTGTCCACATATATTTGGCATATGGTGGGGCTATTAGCCATTCCCTGCGGCAAAACCTTCCATTGATATCTCTGATCAGGGCCATTATTGTTAATAGAAGGAACTGAAAAAGCAAACCTGGGGGCATCCAGAGGATGTAGGGGAATAGAAAAGAAGCAATCCTTTATATCAAGACTAATAACATGGAAATTTTTTGGAATAGCTATAGGATTCGGAAGTCCAGGTTGAGTAGGGCCCATGACTTGCATGGTTTTATTAATTTGTCTAAGATCATGTAATAATCGCCATTTTCCTGATTTTTTCTTGATCACAAATATGGGGGAATTCCAGGGAGAGGTGGAATGTTCTATATGTCCTGCTTTTAATTGTTCCTTATTTATTTTTAATGCAGGAGCCCTGTTTGGGGAGATAGCTCCTTCCTTCTTTCTTTCTTCCCTTCCCTTCCCTTTCTTTCTTTCTTTCTTTCTTTCTTTCTTTCTTTCTTTCTTTCTTTCTTTCTTTCTTTCTTTCTTTCTTTCTTTCTTGTACCAGGGGTTGAACCCAAGGGCACTTAACCACTGAACCATATCCCCAGCCCTTTTAAAAATTTTACTTAGAGGCAGAGTCTTGCTGAGTTGCTTAGGGCCTTGCTAAATTGCTGAGGCTGGCTTTGAACTCATGATCCTCCTGCTTCACTCTCCCAGGCTGCTGGAATTACATGCTCGGTGGCATCCAGCCAGGATTAGGTTTCTATATATGAATTTTAAAGGGACACATTCAATCGGTCACATTATTTCCACAGGCCTGGTAGAAGGGGGATTTTAAATATTATTCTTTGTACTTATCTGCATATATATATATATATATATATATATATATACATATATAGACACATATGTGTATATGTATATATATATATATATATATATGTACGTATGTGTGTGTGTGTGTGTGTGTATGAAGCATAACCAAAACATGGAAAATAACAAGGAAAAATATTAAGTAGTCTAAATTTAATTTCATATATCTACTATCAAATTAAGGAGTTTAGGACATCTCTGATTTTAATTTAGCCACATCTAAAGCTAAATATTTCAAATTTGTTATCTTTTTAAATTATCTTCCCAACTGCACTATCAACTGATTATTTTGTCATAATTTTATGAAGGTGGTAACTGATATTAAGTTATTTCTTCAAGATGAAGCTTATCTTTGAACCCAGACCTCAAGACCACATTGATTTAAATGGTAAAAATAAACAATATAATATTTTTAGACTTAATACATACTTCTGAAGTATACATGATATGTTTGGAACATAGATGAAGTTGAAATAATAAGCATTTTTTTTCTTTTCTCTATTTATTTTGTTGTACCTATTAGGCCATAGAACTTCATTGCCTCAGGAGGTGTTCATTTTCCTCAGAGAAGAGCCCAGGGAACCAATTCAAATGACCTTTTTAAACTTACTGTTGATACCTCCCATTTTGATGTTTCTTTTTCTTTAATTTTATTTTCAATTGAATAAAATTTGTGTATTTTTCTGGTGTCAACCACATTTCAATATATGTATACAACATGGAATGATTAAATCAAGGTAATTAATGTATACATGATGACTCATATTTTGTAGTTAGACATAAAATCTATACTCTTACAATTTTAAAGTCTACAATACCATTAACCATAATCACCATATTGTACCATAAATCTCAGGAAATTATTCCTTCCAACTGAAACTCTTCACCCCTTTGACTAACATTTCCTCAGTCCTCCCTCCTTCCAGTCCCCGGTAAATACCCTTCTATTCTCTGTTCCCATGAGTTTGAATATTTTAGATTCCACATCATATGCATGATCAGATAGTATTTGACTTTCTGTGTCTGGCTTATCTCAATTAGCATAATGTTCCCAAAGTTCATCCATGCCATTGCAAATGGCAGGATTTCCGTTCTTTTTAAGGCTGAATTGTATTTCCTGAGGTACACATACTACATTTTATTTTTCCATTTATCCATTGTGGACACCTAGGTTGACTCCATACCTTGGCTATTGTGAATAATACTGCAATGAACATGGGAATAACAGAGCTTTCAATACATTGATTTCACTTCCTTTGGATATGTACAAAGAAAAAAAATTGTTGGATCATATGGTAGTTTTAATTTTTTGAGAAACCGTCATACTGTTTTCCAAAATGGCTGTACTAATTTCTCTTCTCACCAACAAGGTACAAGTGTCCCCTTTTTTCCACATCCATGTTAGGTTAGCCCTTGTCACATTTTGTCCTTTTGATGAAAACCATTCTATCATGTGTGAAGTGATATCTCGCTGTGATTTTCATTTATATTCCCCTCACATGTGTTTTATGTTTATAGCAGCCTGAATGCAACTATGAACATCCAAAGCCTGAAAAGACTCTGTGCATAACTTTCATGTCATAAAATGGGTTAGGAAAGAATTAATGATGATATATAAACTACTCTACTGTCCCAAATAAATGAGTTTAAATGAAGGAAGGGGAAGAAAATAGAAGAGAGTAGTAGAATTAGAAGATAGTGAATATCTCTAATAAGGAAACCTGTGTTCCATGCACTTACCCCAGGTGAAAGAATGGTGAGAGGGAAATTCCAGATAAATTGACAGTGTCCTCTAAAGCAGAGGGAATCTCTCTATCTTGCTGCCCAGGTTATTAACTGAGGGTATTGCAAAACATGTATATTTCATGGTGCTCGAACACTCAAGTAGCAATAGTTGAGCAAAAATTCAAAGCATATGGACCTGAGGTTAACCTCACTGAGTTCTATGGACCTCACTGCAGAGCTTTTAAAAATGTCTGTGCTTCTGTTGGATGAAGAAGAAGCCAAGATAAAGCAGGCCAAATAGATGTCAACTAGTGATTGGAATAAAGACATGTAATACATGAACTAACAAACAGAGGCCATATGAGACTAGGATCATCATAGCAAATGCCAGAAGAAGTACAGCTAAAACAATTTAGCCATTAGCTAAAGCATAACTTAATGATAACAGAAGACAGAACAAGTATGTAGGTAAGGTGTACGCCGCCTTACTCCCATGCCAAGATAATACACAATCCTAACTCCACCTTATTTTTACATAGAATAAATAAAAGAATGGGTATTCTACAGGTCATGCATTTAAACAAAAACAAAGGCAGAAAGTGAAAACAACTTTCAAATCATGTTATCATGTGGATCTGCTGGTGATGATTCTCTTGTGTTAATTAAAATCTAAAAAGATTTAAATCAGGGTACATTTATAAAATTTCAGAAATCAACATTTATACAATACCATTAAGTAAATTAAAGACTTTAATAAGATTTCACCAATATTTCTACTAATATTATTTTTCTGTTCAGGATCCAATCCTGAATACCATAATGCATTAATTTGTCATGTCTTTAGTTTACTCTGAGCTGTAAAATTTCTTCAATCTTCCCTCATCTTTCCTGAATGTATGCCAGTTAATTTTTAGAATGTTCCTCAACAAAGTTTAATCAGGTGCTTTCTGATGATTAAACTGAGGTTATACATTTTTAGAAGAGTATCATAGATATGGTAATTGTGCTCATCTCAGTACATCATATCCAGGGTTACATGATGTATATATGTCTTATTAACTGGTCATATTTAACTAGATGATCATGTAACTGAGTGAAGTTAAGATAGTGTCTGGAAGTTTTCTCCATAGTAAATTTATTATTTTTCTCTTTTTTAGTAGGAAATATCTCAAAGAAAATAATTTGAGATTATACAATTATACTATTTTTCCAAAAACTCACTAATGTTAACATCCTTCAGTATATCTTGCCAACAACAGTTACTACTGTGGTTTTCTAATGATGATTTTTTATTCACTTTTGGCATGTACATTAATTATGGTTTTCCATAAGGAAGAACTATTTTTATTCAATTAATTGTTTATATCTGTATAAACTCATAGATATTTATTTTATTCTATAAATTATAGTAACACGGTTATTTATTTTATTGTTCAAATTATTCCATTTGTAGCATAAGACTTAAAATTAATGCCTAATATTACGTACTGCATGGATATCTGGTGAAATCAAGAGGGCCTCAAAGGGCTAAACTGCAAGTACCATTCATCTGTTCCTGCAGACATGTTCTCTATCTTAACCAATCCTCTTTATCATGGGAACCAGAAACCATTACTGTTTATTCCTGGTAGCATATTTCCATTCTTTTCCAGTCATAAAGTTATTTAGACAAGCCAGTCAAAGCTTCCTGCAGGAACCAGGAACCATCCTACTCTCTTGATATTATATATAGCCTACTGACTGAAACCCCCGACAACTACTATATTTCCAAGTGTGACACCCTCTTGTTCTTGCAGGACATGTAGCACCTTACTTCTCAGGGCAGTGAGTGTAAGTGACTAATGAACTATTGTCGATCTCATCCATCCACTGCCAGGTGTTATGTATTAAGATATCCTCATAACTCTAGTGCAGTAATCCCTTCCTCACTAAGCGACTAAAGAGGAGATAAAAACAGCATCTTAAGCCACTGAGAATTACTATTACTGAAGATTCATTGTCCTCCAAAATTTATGTTGAATCCAAATGCCCATGGCAATATTACTAAGAAGTGGTGACTTTAGGAGGTTATTAAGTCATGAGGACTGCTGTCTTGGGTAGTGTTAGTTATTTTACAAAATCAGTTGAAGATATGTTTCCCCTCTTTCCATCATATTGAAACCGCTTTTTACCGTGCCGAGTTCTTGCTCCCCGAACGCTGAAGAATAACGCCGAAGAAGCACTCCGAGGCCAGCGTAGAGTGGAAAGTGGACAGCTTTATTGAAAGGATAGCAAAAGACTTCCCACAGAGGGAGAAGGGGACCCGGAAACCAGGAATCCAAAGGGAGGAGAGGCTTTCTCCCTTTTATATCTGAAATATTTCTTTTGTCCCTTTCATGTTCCCTATCTCTGTCCTTCCTGGGACAGGAATGTCAAAAGATGTGACGCAGGAGGGCCCATGGTGGGTGTGAGATTTACGGGAGGGGTTTAGGGCTAGTTGATTAGCATCTCCGTTTGCTGGAGCTGTTTCATTAACATTCCATAAGATGGGCCCTCAACTTGGGAACATTAACCATCTTATCTCCCTTAGAGTTGCTCTGTGATTTTCCAGGACTCAGGCTGACTCCATTTTCCTTATGGACTCCATGTTCTTTATGAAGCTCGATGTTAGACCCGATTTGCCTGACTACACTCACTACCTAGCTTTAAATCTGGCTTCAATATTAGGGGGGAGCAATAAGGTGCTATTTTTGAAGCAGAGAATAAGCCCTCATCAGACACTGAATCTGTGGGCACCTTGATTTTGAACTTCCCATCCTCTAGAGCTGTGAGCAATAAGTTTCTGTTATTTATAAATTACCAAGTCTAAGGTATTTTGTTATAGAAGCCTGAATACCCTAATACAAGGGTTACTTTAGATTAGCTTCCTTACCAGTTTGACATGGAAAAGTGTTGAGTCTTTGGTTGGGTGAGAGAAAATACAAGATGATCCTGGAGTACCTTGTAGTACCAACAAGTAAGGAAGTGGTCCTTTGCATTTGATAAAAGAAAAACAGAATCAAAGTTGTTTTTTCTCCACAGACCATTACACAGTTTCCAAAACTCAAGCCCCATTAATTGCATCCATTGTAATTATTTTCATATTCCTCAGTTGATTACAATTCTCAAAGGACTTTTATAACAGTAATAAGTCCTAACTTCTAAGAATGCACCAGACTTTTTCATTGCATGTACTTATACAATATTGGAAATTTCCTGTGTGTGTTTCATTACCCTGCCAGATCCTACACATATGTTGCTTCCCAAAGGAGAGCCCAGTCATGCTCTTCAGTAAGTCACATATATAGAAATGCTAATTTAACCAGCTATAGAATCCTCAAACACTGTTCTCCTATTCTCTTCTGGCAATTTGCAATTCACAGCAGGAAATAGGAGTTCATACATTTCCACTTCAAAGAGTCATGCCTGAAACTTTCAAACAAAAGAAGCTATACAAATCACATTTAGCAACATGCCATTTGCTAATTGTATCCAAAAGGGCAGTAAATCAGACATAATCTTGTCAACCTTAAACAAGTATTTTTCTTTTTGTTTGGTCTAATTTTTAGCTGGGGCATAAGATGATTGAGATTTTATGCCTAAAAATAAAATTCCATTTTATAAACAGTTAATAATATATTATGAGAAGTGTCTATTATGTAATAAATATAACTCAAACTTTAATTTTCTTTAGATGGTAGGAATACAGGAATAATTATTCTATATTTAACTAGTTTCAACAATGGGATGATATGTTATTTTAAAAATATGATTAAAACACAGAAAAAAGCACACATCAAATAAAAGTTATTCCCTCTAAGCTATCACCTTAGAAAAATAATTTTTTTCCAAATCATTATGCTATGGTTCCAAGATGTTTTTGGAGCTCCTTTAAAAAAAATGGGTCTTGCTGTGCTGCCTAGGTTGGTCTCTCAAACTCATAGGCTTAAGTGATCCTCTCACTTCAGCCTCCTGATCTCCTGAGTAGCTGGAACTACAGGTATACATCCCATGCCTGGTTCTAGAACTCCTTTTTAAAAATGTCTTCAGTGTAAGTGTATAAGCCATATAAGAAAAATGGGATAATTATTTTAATAGTCAGAATTTATTTCTTGGAATAAAAATCATGTTCTTAGGATTTACCACACAGTTTACTCAGAGCTTTGGCTCTAAATTTTGATGTGTATGTATATACACACACATACATACACACACACACACACACACACACACACACACACACACACACACATATATATATATATATATATATATATATATATATATATGGTTAAATAATGTGGGACAGCCTCCATAAGTAATTTGAGCTAGCATCTAAGGCACTGTAAGTTTTCCTTACCATCTGGTATTTAAAAATTTGCATACCATTGTCTCTTCAGTGGCATATCCAAGACTAGACCATATTCCTTCCTTAATGTAAAAAAGTACTCATCCATTTCCCCAGAATATAAATTCATTAAGACTGAGCTAGTAATTGATTTCTTCACAAGCTATCAATCTTCCCCCAATCCTTAAAATACTGCTTGACACAGTATGTGCTGAATAAATGTTTATCTAAAAAGACATAATTGTGTGAATAAATGATAACGTACCCCCTAGATGTTGATTCCCACCATTTATCAATGACTCAAAGTATCAAAACATGGGGAAGTCTTCGATTCTGTCTACAGTTATCTCACTGCTTGAGGCAGTTATTTTTGCCATCTTGATGTGAAAGATAATGAAACTAAAACACAAGATGATTATTTGCATAAAGCCTCAAGATAAGTGGTATAATCATAATTTAAATTAATATATTCACTCTGACAAGTTGCCTTAAATTTATCAATTTCAGAGAGAAAATTATTGTGATCTAAATGATTACCTGGGAGAATGGTTCTAAAAATAACTAGACCATAAATGATGCTATTCAAATTCTATCAACTTTTCTTTTCTAGCTTTATTATAATTGATAAATAAAATAATATGTATTTAAAATGTATAGCATGATGGTTTAATTTTATGTATTGTGAAAGTATTAAAACAAGTTAATTGACATCAATTACATTACATACTTACCATTTTATTATGAGAATACTTAAAATCCAATCTCTTTACAAATTTTAAGTATATAATACAGTATTAACTATAGATACTGTGCTGTACATTAGATGCTCAGGTATTAATTATTTAAAAACTAGTAAATTGTACCCTTTGAACAACATTTGCCCAATTGTTCCAACTCTGGGTCCCTGGAATGTTCATCCTACTCTCTTTCTATGAATATAATGGTATTTTTGCCTTTTTGATTTTTAGATTTGATATATAAGTTATTCCATATAGTATTTGTTATTTGTGTGTGTGTGTGTGTGTGTCTGCCTTATTCCACTTAGCATAATGCCCTCCAGGTTCATCTATGTTGTAACAAATTACAGGATGCCCTTCTTTATTATATATTCCCTTGCATACACATACATATATTATCATAATTTCTTTATTCATTCATCTGTTAATGAACACTCAGGTTATTCCCATATCTTAACTATTATGAATGATGTTTCAAAAAACAGGGGAGTGCAGGTAGGTCTTTGAGATAATAATTTTATTTTATTTATTTATTTTTGATATCTACCCAGAAATAGGATTGCTGGATTATATGGTAGTTCTATTTTTAATTTTTTGAGGCAACTCTGTATTTACATAATGTCTATACCAATTTACATTCCTACCAGGAGTTTACAAGTGTTCCCTTTTTGCCACATTCTTGCCAACACTTGTTATGTTTTGTTTTATTAATACTAGGCATCCAAGAGGGCACAGTGGTGCATGCTTATAATCCCAGTGACTGTGGGTGTTAAAGCAAGAGGATAGAAAGTTCCAAGTCAGCCTTAGCAACTTAGTGGGACCCTGTCTCAAATTACAATAAAAAGGGTTTGGGGGCTGGGGTTGTGGCTCAATGGTAGAGTGCTTGCCTCATGTGTGTGAGGCACTGGATTCAATTCTCAGCACTGCATATAAATAAATGAATAAAATAAAGTTCCATCAACAAATTAAAAAATATTTTTCAAAACAAGTGTTGGAGATGTAGGTCAGTGGTAGATCACCCATGGGTTCAATCCCCAGTACTGCAAGATAAACACTAGCCAATCAAAGATATGTGATTTTATAACTTATTGTGCTTGTGATTAACATTGGTATCTCCCACACTACCATGTTGCTGATATCACTCTTCTCTGTATATCTTACATACTATCTTCTTATAATTCTTTGATGCATTATGGACTCAGGCACTGGTTATTTATCACATACTGGGTCTCTGATATCCAAAGGAAAATCTTCATCC
The DNA here is from genome assembly GCA_025594165.1 of Tamias sibiricus. Lineage (NCBI taxonomy): Eukaryota > Metazoa > Chordata > Mammalia > Rodentia > Sciuridae > Tamias > Tamias sibiricus. The sequence goes on from CM046667.1 coordinate 107,528,588, forward strand.
TCAAAAAACATGCAGTTTATTATGGAAATATTCAAGTAAACATTTTCCAATACAGTGTAATAAGTACAACAATAGAAATATGCACAAGTAATAGTGGTAACATAAGGAAATGAGCATTTCTCCCTGAGGTTTGAGGAAATTTCAGAGACAAAGAAAAGATATTGAAACATGACAGATTGTTAAAGTAGAAATTACCCAGGCAGAATGGCATTGAATTCACATTCCACAGAAAAGAAACAAAGATATAGGACGATATTATCAGTAGAGTATATATAGGAAATTACAAGCATTTTGATATTTATGGAGAATAAAGCACACAAATAAGAGCTTTCGAGAGATTTAAAATACTGGAAACATTTGTGAGGTCATTTTATAAAGCACTTCACTTGTGAAGATAATTTCTTTTTTTCCTACGACTAATGGAAAGACAGTGGTGGTTTTTGAGAAGGAAAGTGACATTCTTAGGTTTGCCATAAGAAAAGTCAAGATGAAATATAGAAAGGACTAGATTATATAAGTAAGGGACATCAGGGAGAGACGAATTAATGAATAAGGGAGCACCCTATTCAACATTTTTAATACTGTAATATCAACTGTTCTCATTTCACATGAATTTGAGAAATAATAAATAAATTTGAGTCCTGGTCTTAGCTTTCCCTTATTGACTTTTCTTCCAATTTTTCATAAATACATACACAATGGAATAAAATCCATCTTCCAAATTTCTATTCCCTATGCCCAAGCATAGACTTGGTTGTATTCTATAGATTGGCATTGCTTTAGCTCAATTTCCAACCATCCCCTGAGCTCAGCAAATGGAAACCAGGCTAACCAAGGTCCCATTTTGTTAGTCAGGATTATAATATGGTGACTTTAATACAAAAGTAATATTTTACTTCATTGACTCCACTTTACACTGTCCTTTACACTGTCTTCATTTTAAATAGCATTACATTTTCAGATTCTTCCTTTTTTCTTGCTTGGTTTCATTCCACAGTGGCAGACTAACAATAAGGTGCTTACTTGCAGCTGCAGATTAGAAACAAGCACAGCTAGACTCTCCAAATGCAGCAGTGCCCTGAAGATTTCCTGAGGCTTAACATTACTTTGGGGACCAAATAACAGAGATCTGAGAAAACATGAACCTCTCTATTAATCTCAGGTGTCTTCAGTCCTATGGCTACCCCAGTCCTCACCTTGATTTTTCTAAATTCAAAAGGACTTTGTTACCTAACATGAATTGGTGACTTTCCTCTCCTGCTGCCTGCACTTAACCACCACCCCACCACCAGATCTAAATGGCACCAAGACTTCTCTTGGCTATAGATTCCACTGCTGCATCCATGACAGTTAACAAACAAGAAATTTTATCTTTAATTCTTATAAGTTAGAAGTCCTTGGGCTTGTTTTCAGTGTTTGCTATTAGAACTACACCAAATATTTATTGGTATGTGTGTATGTGTGTGGGTATGCATAAAATCTAAAATACCAGTCTTGATCCACAACCTTATCTATCCCCTTTTATCTCCCTCCTAATTTCACTTCCACCCTCTACACACACACCCTCAGCACTTCCCAAATGCCCTTCTAATATCTTCTCTGTTCTGATCATCCAACAAGCCTAAAAATGGATCCAACCTTGTATATAAATCTATTTTGGTCAATTCAACCCATTTCAATTTGTATCACCAAAATAGTGCATATTCCGTTCAATACATACTGAGCTCATTGGCATCCTAATATGTGCCAGCAGTTGCACTAGGTATTTGAAAATATTTACTCATATTTAATCCTCAAAAACACCTCATAAGGGAGATGCTAATATGGTACTCATCTTCTAGTTGAATAAATTTTTATTGTTTTTTAATAAAGAAAAGAATTCAGTAGATGATATAATTAGACTTCCTAAAACCAGCTCCAACAATTTAGCAAGACCCCATCACAAAATAAAAAACAAAAAGGTCTGGGAATTTAGGTCCATGGTAAAATGCCCCTGGGTTCAATTCCCAGTACTGGCAAAAACAAAACAAACAAACCAAAAAAAAAAAAAACCAAAACAAAACCACCACCAACAACAACAAAACCCCCAAACAAAAACAAAACCAAGAAAAAAAAAAAAAGAATGAAATAAAAAGAAACTCTAGATGGCTCAAAAGTTTAATAATAAAAAATCAATTTAGAATATCTTAGAAAAAAACGGGTAAGATATTTTTATTTGTGAAATGAGAAATACCTTCCTAAAACAAGTCATAGAATGCAGAAACTTGAAAGAAAATATTGATAAATTTAGTGACATGCAATTTTTAAAAATTCTCATCAAATAACTCCCTGGATCAAAAGATAAATGAAACTGTAAAATACGTGTATAACATATATGACCAAGAAAGAGCTAGTTTTCTTAAGATGTAAAGAGCCTGGCCAAATCAACAAGAAAAAGACAAACCAATCTAACGATTAGCAAAGCGCACACACACAAAAATCACTGAAATGTACAGAAATGACTTGGAAATATAAAAAATGTTTAATCTCACCCATAATTTAAAAATCTGTTCAAGTGTGCAGCAATATTCTATTAGAATGCTAAAGATCCAAATATCTGATTGCACACATAAAAATGTAAACAAATATAGATTAGGGGAATCTGTGAATAAATAGACACAGATATATTGTTGGTTGGAATGTTTATGTATAGAACGACTTTTTTTCAAAATAAAAAATGTACATATCCTTTGATACATTAATTACTGAGATTTTCTCCTAGATATTTTATCCTAGATATAACATGCTAAAATATATGCATATCTACATACAGAGATATATATTGCAGCACTGTTTATAATAGCAAACATGTAGAAATATACTGTGCATGCTATTCATTGGGGTAAATATTTAGATAAATTCCATATGATATTGAGCTTTTCAGAGAATATGGCAGATTTATGTGTACGTATAAAAAAAAGTTCCTAAGGATAACTTTACAAAAGCAGGAATCAGAAGAGTATGAATTCTATGCTTTCACTTGTGTAAAAGAAAAATAGACATATACAACTTTTCTATGAGAAAATTAATAAGACTATAGTGGATGCTTCTAGGGAAAGGATCTGGGTGTTCAGGATGAGAGAGAGATACATTTTATCATGTATATCTTTTTGCCATGTTGAACATTTTTACTATGTGCAATGTTGATAATTTTAAAAAAGAAAACATGAGACATTTGAATTGAGAGATAGAAAATATTTTCCTTAGTATATATATATATATATATATATATTGCTTGAAAGAAGGAAAAATGTGCAAATGTTATTTAGAAAAAGCAGGGAAGGTGTGGTTTAAAGTTTCTAGCAAACAAGGGATGATAAATGGCAGTTAACTGTACAAATTCCACTAGTACTATTTAAGAACTTGTAGGAAAACTTTGGTGCATTCTTTGTTTAGTGTTCTGCTTTTGTTGTTATTTACTATTAAGAGTTTCATCAGTCTAACAAAGATTCTAGTTCCCCAAAACTATTAAGTATTTTCCTTAATATTGAAATAGCATTCTTAGTGTTTCTCTGTTTATAAAATCAATATGCGTTCATTAGAAAATAAGCAGATAATATGGTAAAGTACAAAGAGAATATAAAATTTGTCTATAAACCTGTCACTTGGATCAAACCTCTGTCATATGTTAGTGTCTATCCTTCCAGTAACATATATATTAATATACATTGTAATTAATATTATCAATTACATATTCTAACAGTATTTTATTTTGCATATTATTCATAAACAGATTTTATAATATTAAATAATAAGCATGTTTCTATGCCAATTAAGGATATATGTCACATCATCATACATATAACATCATGTGTAATGAAATGAGGTATAGTGTACCTTTGGTTATAGAATTTATTTTCACAATTGATGTCCAGTTGATTATTTGTTGATATAAAGTTTTTTTAATTCATTAAGCAGTATCCCACCTATAATTAAGATTTGCAGAATAATTAATTTATGTCAAACATAGCATTCTTTAGAAATGAATACACACATATCTATTTGTATGTGTGTGTACATATCTGACACATATTATTCATTGAAATTACATGGTTGCTTTTTTACTGGAAACAGTGACGAGTCATAGATAAACCTATTATAAGAATCTAGACAATATCTTTTGCTTTCTCTCATACGCAAAAGCAAAAAAAAAAAAAAAAAAATGACCTGAAAGTAGAAGAGGAACTCCTAAGGACTGGGAAGGGGTTCAAGGGAGGTGGATAAGAAGCAGAAGAGAGAGGATGGAAGAGAGGGTGGACATAATCAATGCACAATATATGCATTTATGAATATATATTTCACAGTGAATCCTATTTGTACTATTAATAAGTGTCAATGAAAATCTAGAAAAAACATTTTAATATTACAAAGGAGAAAGCAATTTGTTTGAAATAGAACCAAGAGGAAATTTTTATGGAAAAAATAACAGTTGCGCTTTGTACTGATTCTTATCAGAGGGAGGAGAAAGTATACACTATGAAAAACCTTCAGAATTTTTTTTAAAAGCAAGCAACAAAACACTAGGATTGAAACTACCATATGACCCAGCTACCCCAAACTTGCTATTTATCCAAAAGAATTAAAATCAGCATAGTCTAGTGACACATGTGTAAGCTGCCTTGTACCGAAAACCGGGAGGAAAAACTCTCGGAGGCAGAGTTAAGCTTTTACTACTTTTACTTCTACTTTCTTAGAGCTTAGAGAGGGAAAGAAAGATTTTTAGAGAGAAAGATTAAAGCGAGCTTTTCTTCTTGTCTTCTTAGCTTAGAGTTAGAGTCTTAGAGAGAAAAAAAGATAGAGCTTAGCTTAGAGTCTTAGTTAGAAAGATAGAAAGATAGAGCTTAGCTTAGAGAAAGATTAGAGCTTCTTTCTTCTCTCTTCTTTCTTCCTTCTTCTTTCTTCTGTCTTCTGTCTTCCTCAGGAGCCTCGGCCTAACTCTGACCAGTCATTACTTCTTCTATCTGGTTTCTCTTCTGTCTTCTATCTGGTTTCTCTTCTGTAACCGCTCTGCCTACGTTCTGGCCGCTCTGATTCTTCTGACCGACCGAGTGACTGCCCGGCTGACTGAATTCTCCGTTCTCCTAACTCGGACAGCTTTCACCCGGTTATATACCTTCAGGTTTGCGGGTGCCTACAGGTGCGTCACATATATATCAGGTGGAACTTACGGCTTCCAGCTAGCTACAACAGCCCTTCCTAATTAGGGCTCCTTCACACATGCATACCTGTATTTATAGCTGTACAATTCACAATAGTCAAACTGTGGAACCAGCCTAGATGTTCATTGACAGATGGATGGATAAAGAAAATGTGGTATATATAAACAATGGTATTTTACTCAGCCATAAACAAGAATGAAATTATGACATCTGCTGGTAGATGGATAAAACTGGAGAACGTCAAGCTAAGTGAAATAAGCCAGACTCAGAAAGTCAAGGGTTGAATGTTTTCTTTCATATATGGAAGCTAGACAGAATAAAAGGATTTAAAAAAAGAGATCTCATGAAAATAGAAGGGTGACCAATAGATAGAGGAGGAGGGATCCAGAGGGAAGGAGGAGGGGAGGGCATAGAGAACTGGGGAATGAAATCTACCATATTACACTATGTCCACATATAAACATACCACAATGAATCATGTATATATATATGTATATAAATGCAATATATATGTATATATATGTATTTTATATATGTACATATATACATATATATTACATATATGCATATATGTATATATTTTGCATATATGTATATATGTATTTATATATGTACATATATATACATATATATTGCATTAATTAAAATAAAAGCAATTATAATAGAAGGGAGAGCAGTAGAGCAGAGCAAGCAGGTCAAGGGGAGGAGGGAAGGGAGAGAAAGGAAAGTATTTGGGAATGAGGTTGATCAAATTATTTTATGTATGTATACAAATATGGCATAATGAATCCCAATATTATGTTCAATTATAATATACTTATCAAAAAGTAAAAAAAGCTGGGCGCGGTGGCGCACGCCTGTAATCCCAGCACTTGGGAGGCTGAGGCAAGAGGATCGCGAGTTCAAAGCCAGCCTCAGCAATGGTGAGGCACTGAGCAACTCAGTGAGATCCTGTCTCTAATAAAATAGTAAAAAGGGCTGGGGATGTGGCCCAGTGGCCGAGTGCCTCTGAGTTCAATCCCTGGTACAAAAAATAAATAAATAAATAAATACATAAATAAATAAAGTAAAAATAAAATAAACAAGTGAGCAGGGAGTCCAGGGAGAGTATGGTTGACTCTCTAAACCATTCTCATAAGTTGTAGGCTTCTTCACTGTATTGAGGCCTTTAGGTTTTATATCAGTAGTATTTTATTTATCATATATGTTGTATATATATTTATGGGATGTATGTATAATGAATTATGTGATTAATAATAACTTCGTAACACTTTTTAAAAAATATGAAGCAAAATAAAAAGTGTGCTCAAAATTGTTTAGGCATATATTGATATCTTCATAAATTAGGCATCAATTTTAGCCTAAGAATGAAGTTTACATATTTTTCTAACTTAATTAAAGGAAAATATTTTTAAAAATCAAAGTCCATATTTCTTAAATAATTTTGACTATTTTGATTGTTGTTTACAAATGTGCATTTAAGAATAGAATGGATCTTTCAGCTAACCAAAAATATTTGTTTAAAAATATATGGCGGATTTCATTTTAAGTTCAGATACAGAAAGAGCATGAATAAGCATTGCTCTCATCCTAAAAGCAAGAAAGGTGGACAAAGAAAACTGGACTAGAAATTAATAACATTTCTTGAACTTTTTATAGAACTAAGTATGCAGGCTAATCAAGTAACCAAAATCCTAGAAGAAAAAGTTGTTTATAGAGAGAGACAAGACTTATTTTAAAAGGCATATGTGGTCTCTACCTTTACCATTGAAAGCTTTAGAAAATGAAGCATGAGAAATACATAATTAATAGAGATAAAATGGAACCACATAAATGTTCCATTAAACCCCGAGTAGGCAGAAAGAAAAAGGGAAAAAGAAACATAGAGCAAGTAGTGTTCACATATTAACAAAATCTCAAATAAATATTAATATCGTAGCATATAAAGTTCCTCCTGTCTCAGCCTCCTGAGTTGCTGAAATTTCAGGTTTGTTCCACTGCTCCTGGCTGGAATTTATTTCTAAGTAAAAAGGGATATAAGGAATCCAGGTTTATCTCTTTTCCCCTTAAAATTGATAGCTGATTGTTATAAAACCATGTATTGGAATATTTATTGTTTCTCATTATTTAGAAATATATCCTTATCATGTTCAATTTCCATACATACTTGCCTCTACCTTTGAACTCTTCTGTTCCACTTATCTCTGTGTTCATATAGCAGTGCCAAACTGTTTTTTTTTTTTTTTTTTTTTTTTACTGTGTCTGCACTTACATTTTAACATCTTTTTTGATAAGGCCTCATTTATTAATTTGATTTTAGATATCTTCTTTACCTATTCAGATCTAAATTTTTATCTTAGAAAAATAGGTTCATTTCCTTGATTCTAGAATAGTTAATATTTTTTTCATCTTAACTTCTCCTTAATGGTGAGAGGGAGAGTCCTGCCTAGGGTTATGGGAGTAATCAAGCACATGCCATACAATAACTGACAGATGAAATCAAAAGCAGTTTATTCACATGTGTTCAGAAAATAGGCAAGGAGGACACTGGGCCATGAATGATCATACAGGAGTTGCACGTGGGAAGAGAGTAAATCAGCTGTAAGAGAATAGGCTTTATAGTAACAAGATAAGATGCATCATGGTTCTTTTTTAAAATTTTCATCCTGGTTCTTGTGAAAGTATGTGATTGGTTTGTGTGAGTAATTTTACTGGATACAAGGAAACTGAAATGTATATAACCAGGTACTTACCTCACCCTTATGATAAGAATGTTAACTTAGGGGTCTTATTGGTGGAGTACACAGGATGGGAAACGTATAGTGAGGATATTTGAGGCCCTTCTAGTTCCTCCAGATGTCAAGTTTCATCTAATATTGGACTTTACATTTAGGGCTTATATCACAATTGATGCTTTGATGCCTTGACATCAGTTTAAACCCTTGATGGTAATTAAAACATTTAATGAGCAGAAGTACTTTTCTGGGAAATGAAGCAGGTACTTGACCAGGAGAGAGAAGACTACATAGTGAGATGGTTGTTTGCAGTGTACCCCTTTATGGCCAATAAAGACAATTGAGGGAAATTTGTGGCACTGGCATACGGAGGGCATGTCTCCAGGGTGTGTGAATTTAGACTAATCAATGCTTCTGACAATAGTGACACCCAGCATGATGTTTATGCAATATTTTGTGACTTGGGCATTATTTGAGAAGCCCATTATGCTTCAGTTAAATCAGCTGCTTGGTACCTACAGGGGAGGAAGTACTATGTTCAAGACACACCATTGTACACTGAGAAGTAAAATGAGTATTCTGGTCTCTGTCAGTAACGCCTGGAACTCCAAAAGGGATAAGGAGTGTCCTGGTGTGGCCTTCGTACTCGAGGTCACAGATGTATCTTTGATATCTGTGGAGCAAAACGGCTTTGAGTTAGTTACCCTAAAGGGGGCAAGTCTTAGGCAAAGGCTTATGAGTTTGTAAAAATGTACCAATGAAGCTATTTGCTGTCCAGGGCATTCTATGTTACAATGACTATGTCCCATTTGGCCAATTTTGCTGATTTGTGGGTCTTATCTTTTATCAGGATCATCCTGATTAAAGTATGAAAAGCAGCAACTTTCTTCATATTCATCATGGATAATAGTGGCAATATCAGTTGTAAAGTGTACACACTCCCACTTTTGTTTATTCAGTTGATTCCAAGGGGTTCTACAAGTAGTCAAGGAATTTTAGACAAGGATGACCTACTCCAGCACCATGGTATGTAGCAAAGGACTGAAGTCAGGTGAGGCTAACCCCTCCTTCAGGTAGTATGTGACAAAGGGCACAGTTTTGACTTGATTTTATAGCAACTAGGCCTCTGTAGTTGTGCTAAACTTCTGGGGTGCTGCTTCCATGACCCAAGGCATCGTGGGAAGCTGGATACATAGAATGATAGGCTCAGAGTCTGTGACAGTCTTTACTTCCAGGGAAGCCTAGTAGGTGAACAATAATCTCCATTTTAGTAGTAAATAGTACAATGCTGAGAAAGACAATTTCTTGAATCAGATGCCCATTGTAGGTGGTCCAGATACAGGAGACATGAGAAAAGGTTGCTAAAGCCTTAGCAGTGAAGAGTCTCTGAGGGTACTACCAAGAATGCTTGTTGATTTTACTTTAGACAGATTTTAGAGCTTTTTGTTTTGAGTGGCCCTCATATAATATAGGCAAATTTGCAAGTAACAAATCAGTGAGATTAAATATAATTATAAATGAAGAAAATATTGCCTCCAGAATCCAAAAAGGACTAAAAAGTGTTAGACCTGTATTAACATTGTTGGTGCTTAAAGGGTTGGTAGCAGTTTCACGACAGTGTCAGGGATAAATCAACCCTTGGTTCACCAATTAATTTTCAGTAATTTGACAGAAATGGTGAGACCTTGCAGTATGTGTGGGACAATGGTAAATCCCATTTTCATAAGGCCCTCTGTATGTGTTTATGTCCTTAGTGAGTACATGAAATGAATTTCCTTCCAGGAGGATAAAATTAGAATAATGTTCTACCTGTGTTCCCAGAGAATTGTGGGTACAGTTAAGATCTTGTTTGCATCTTAGTATAATAGCAAGGCTTCTAAGGTGTACCATGGGTGCCCTGGTAAAGGTGAGTTGTATACTTTTGAAATAAAAAAATATTTAGTAGAGAAGCTGTTGAAATAGGCATTGAACAGAGTTCATTAGCCACACCTATTGTACCAAAAGATTTACAAATTGCTGATTGGATGAAATTAGTACTTTGAATAATACTGGGTAATGGGTATAGGGACTAAATGGATGGGATGGGACCACAGCATTAAGTTTGTAGTAATCTATTGTTAGGCATCAGTTAATCTGAATAATTGCACTTGTTGGAGGTAAACTGAACCCTTCTACTCAAGGATAAGCAGCTATGGTGCCTCGTCCCTAGGATAAGAAGGGTTGTTTGGCTAAGGGACTTAATCTGCAGAAACACAGTAGGAAGCAAATCTTGTAGTTAGGCAATTTGAGGTACTTTGGGTTTTCCCCAGATATCAAGGCACACATTATATTGAACCTTAATTTTAGGAATTAAACCATGTTTTAAAAAGACACCTGAATATAGTATTTGAGATATCATATAGAATTCTTATCCTAATTATAATGGAATTTTTGTTTTTCAATGCCCTACAGGGGAGTTATGGTTAGTTTTTCCTAGGATTAGTTCAGGCTGAACAATCTATTGTTAGTTATTTTTATACAGATATCATTTCCATTGTACTTCCAGATTTTCTATATAGAACAAATATATAGGAAAGTTTGTTTGTAAAAGTGTTGTACGACAATCATCTTGAGGTAGCACATGGTTTGATTTCAGAAAGATCATTTTTGGGACAACTTAATGTATATTAAGGGATACTGAATATTATAGAGAAGCTAAATCTTCTTCTTGACAATAGTGCCACTTAGATTTCTCATGAATAACAGAGAAAGAGAAACCTAAGGCTGGTTTGATTTTTCTTATTTCCTTTATGTTGCTTCAAGTTTCAGCATGAAATGCTTCTTTCCTTACACTTTTATTTGCTTTTTTCCCATTTTTATGTCTATTTCCTACTTCCCACTATAATTATCCTAATCAGAAGTGACTTGAAATTTAAGAAAATACTTGAGCTGAAATTCTTGACTGTCATGTTCAGGGCTCTCAGGTGACTCTTGTTACTCAGCTTCCCCAGAGGTGACTTCTCACCATTGATCTGATTTGTGTCAAAGATGAACACCATCTTATATTCATGCTGTTTATTCTGGCTGTATTATTACAAGATGGACAATGAGAGCAGGACAGTGGCATGGTCTAGATGTAGTCAAGAATAAGATGACCACTGGAGACCAGAAGTGTTTCCATCCAGAGACCATCCTCAGAATTTGTACATTCTTCCCTTTTTCTTATATTTGTATTCAATTAGGATCAATTTTCAGCTCGTTGTAGTCATGTTTTTTTTTTGTCACTGTGACCAAAAGCCCTGATAAGAACAATTTTAGAGGAAGAAAACTTTATTTGGTGCTCAGAGTTTCAGAGGTCTCAGTCCACAGATGGCTATCTGTGGTGGAGGAAAGCCGCTCAGGGCATGACCACCAGAGGGAGAGAGAATGAGAGAGAAGAGAGAAGAACAGAGAATTCTGCTTACCAGGGACAAAATATAAACCTCAATGGCACCCAGTGACCCACCTCCTGCAACCACTCCCCACTTACTTACAGTTACCATCCAGTTAATTTCCATCAGGAGATTAGCCCACTGATTCAGTTAAGTCTCTCATAACCCAATCATTTCACCTCTGAAAGTTCTTGTATTGTCTCACATATGAGCTTTTGTGGGACACCTCATATCTAAATCATAGCATATTTGCTTCTTTCATGTAGGGAATTTAAACAATTTATGTAAGGATAAACTTTGTTTTAAGGTACGTGAAAGTTGCATCAGTGTTGAACTGGCTTTATCTCTGGAATAACCAGGTTTTGGGTCCCATTGTCACAGAGGTGTGGCAATCCTCAGGCCAGATTAATAAATTCCTAGGCCATATTACATCATACTGCATAGTTTAGGCTCTGAGGGATTTCGAGGAGGCCTAAGGACTGTCATTAATTTTCTAGCCACAATATGTCTCTTACAATATACTACACTGAAAAAAAGGTAAACAGAAGTCCATGTACACTAGAATTTCACACAAATTCAACTAATTATATAGATAAAATTATATCTTCACTCTTATTTTACAAATGCAAAAGCAAAATCAGCTCTCAGAAAAAGAAAAGACTTGCCCCAAATTATAGAAAGGTAGAGCTTGGATTTGTTTATTTCTAAGTTTGTGTTTTTTGGCTACACAATACTGATTCCACACAGTAGGTATATTGTGGGAAAAACCAGGCCAGATTTGACACAGTTCTTTGAGACAAAAAGACCAGTCAGAAGAAATAAAAGTGATTGAAATCATGGGCTAGTTTTCATTGTCTTTTTTATAATGTCTTTTTTTGTGTGCCTTGCATGAAGGGGAAGGCCTAGAAAGCTCTTTTGTCTGTTCATTAACTTATTAGCATCAATAGAAACCTTTTTGACCATGACTAGCCAGTCTGTCTCTTACTTCTCTATTGTGTCAAAAACAGCATGACACTGGAAATAAAGAAGGGGGGAAGCTGAATAGGATACACTTCTTATAGAAATGCCAGTCTTGTGAATTTTTACACTGATAGTGACATCAACTCCTCCATTAACTCCCAATACACACACACACACACACACACACACACACTCATACACACACACTCATACACTCATACATGCACACTCATTTACAGACCCATCTGTAAGACCCTACTGTGCCTTATACCATACAATGCCCTTTCTAAAGGTAGAGCATTTCAGTAAATGCTTATTAGCAGACAAATGGAGGTCAGGTTGTAATAAAGCACACATTTGGAATTATATGGATTCTCTCTTCCTAAATTCAGATCATGTTTCAAATTATGAGTCCATCATTTTCATATAGATTAACAAATCATCAAACATGCCTCAAAATCATGCTAAAAGATGTGATTAGCTGAGATAACTAGGTTATGTGCAATTTTATTCCCCCTAAAACATTTTTCGAAGTACACCACTAATTTGAATCATTGAATAACATAATCTAGAAATTAAATCAGACAGTTTTCCAAATCACTATATTGTCTGATCACTGTGTTTAGTGATACACACAACATTTTTCTAGTAGGTTGAGACATGCCTAATTGTCACAGTCACTGTGACTCTATATAATGTCAAATTTTCTCTGAGACCTATGTTTTCTATTCTTCTCTTAGTTAACATATCAACTATTTACAAAATAAATAAAATATAGAATTTTATATTACCCTTTACCTGAGGTCTGACTTATTAAATTCTGGGCTTCATAAGTAGTGAGACTCCCTAAAGGGTTGAAACAAATTACATATTCATCCAACTAAATATAAGGTAACATGGTAACAATGTTCAAAAACAAATATAATCTATTTTTTAAAATTTAAAAAAATATGTGCATTTAACTTGAAAAGTAAGTTATGGAAAAGAAAACGTCCTATTTTCAGGTTAATATGCAATCCTACAGTGGAGATAAAACAATATTTTGCCCCGCAGATATGTGTATTCTGTGCTTTATTCTTTCCTAAAGACACAATGATGGCAGAGCAGTCGTTATGTAATATAGGTGCCATTGTAGAGTGATAGAGCCTACATTAAATACCAACCTAATAGTTCCAAATCATATACATGATTTTAAAGCCAAATAAAGGCCTTTGTTACATGTCTCAAGGTAGATACAATCTTGAGTATTTTTAGAAACTATTTTTCACCAGAATAAGAATCACCATTTTTTTTTATTTGCTGTGTTATTTGCTGAACTTAATTATATATTAAAATATACAGTATTCTCTTCTATTATGAGTAATCAGGGTATGCAAATGTGCAGGCTTCATCTTGCATTTTAATATGCTTCATTGGAAGATGAGCAATGATTTTTTTTTTTTTATCTCAAGTATATCTGCCTGGAGGGAAATGTTTGATCTTTTACAATTAAGGGCCTCAGGATTTAGTTATTATATCATTAGATAAGGTTAATTTTTATTAACTTATCTCAAATATCAAGGAAAATTGAGATCATGCATTTTTTATTATTATTATTTTATTTTCATATACAAAAAGATAAAATGTGAAATAGTTCTAGATTTTTCCTCCTATTCTGTTGGGGTGTGGGTGCTGCTTCACACAAGGGGAAAAAACTACATTCACATCAGTTTATTTGAGGACCCAGTGCAGAGTTCAAGCAGCAAAACCCCAATTTAGCTGATCTAATTTCAAACTTGACACTCATTTCTAAAAGTACCACAGTAAAAAGGAACAAAGATGCACTGCAAATGAATGAACTATGATACAATGTTCTTTCCAGAATGTTTTCATTTTGCAACTGTAATTACATGGATGTCTGCTTCAGGCCAATTTAGATGTGTGTGCCATATTATACACAACAAGCTTAACTCTGTGTGTGTGTGTATATATACACTTTATAGGATCCAAGGCAAGATATGATAACTAACTCTTGATGAACATTTAAATATGCACTAAGCATTTCATACACATTGTATTTAATATAAACAACATTATCAAGAATTTAAAATTCAAATAATTTAATTCCATTCCATAGCTCTCTCTCATTTTCTCACCAAATGAATAGATTTCTATCAGTTTAATTTTCCGCATTGCATTCAGTGTGTGTTTATTTCAGTCATAGTTTGAGTTGGAAACACTGAAACTGGACTATAAGGGTCCAGTTCTTAATAGTTATGGAAAATTTTACATTAGCTGTTAAACATCATTGTGGAAATAGAACATGTCTGGAAAAAATACAGTAAGCATTATTCCATCCTACGTAGTATAAAATAAACATTGTTTTCCTCCAAATGAATACTAAGGTTAATTACTCAGGCAATCAAGTATTTAGATGGAGAAAACAGTATAAGAAAGGTAATGGATAGATTAATGGAAAAATATTAGAAAATATAATTTTATAGTATGAGTATTATCTGAAGATATCAAGTCTAAAATAGGATTCTCTGCACAGCATGGAATAGAGCTGGATGTCTATGATTGGACAAGATCATGAAATGTAGAAGATGACCATGAGAAGATAAATTAGAGCATTGATTAAGACAAACTCCAGAATATTGTGTCTGGTCAGTACTATTGACTCACCTGATTGGACCAGCAAGAATTTTCCAGAGAGTAATGGCTAGAGGCGGGGGAGGGAGAATGAATGGTGCAGTGAAAAGATGATGGGTTTTTGATATCATATAGACTGGGTTATGAACCTGCCCTCTACCATTTAGCAGTGTGACTAAGTGTTTCAAGTTTTCTCATCCTGTTTGTCTATTGAATACTTGATAATGCCTCCTTAGGATTTGATGAGGACTGTATGAAACACCATTAGGCATAGCTGTTAGCAAAATAAATAGCACATAGTAGTCCCCCACCAACCCACAAATATCAGATACCACTATTGAGTTCATAAAGTTTACTTTGCTATAGTACTAAAATAAGGTGTCAGGAAACATAGCTTTCTTAGCAGCTTATTGCTGGACCTTGGGCAAGTACTTCACTCTTAGAAGTTTTCTTGTGTTTTTAAAGAGGTAAAATCACATTATTTCTAAGAGGTTTCCCAAATTTTATACTCCCTTAATTCTTCTAAAAATAGGAAATTATACTATATGAAGTATTGATCAGATACCGTTCATTTGTTACAGAAAAAGAATGCATTCTAAAGTGAATCATATAAGCAGAATCATTTTTAAGAGGTAAAACTATTACAATCCACAAATAGTCTCCATAAATTAAAACTGATTTTATTCAAAAACTTAATTTTATTTTAAAAGCATAGACCTCTTAGTCTAGGTCAATGAAACATTCATTATTATGACTGTTTCTATACAAATTCATTATCAGTTCACTTTTCATTTCAGGATCTCTGCTTGAGTTACAAATATCATAAAAGCATAAACATGATTATGGTTTTCACATTCTACAGGTGAGTAACTAAATTAGGATGCAGAAAAGTTAAATAAATTACCCAATGCCCACCCATGAGTGACAAAGCTAGAATAGAGCATAGTTATTCTGATGCCATAAATTCCATTTTCCCTGATGCTTTTCCCCACCATCATTACCTGCTCCCATATTCCTGAAAGACTAATTTGCTTTTGATTAGCTCAGATATGCAGTTTTCTCTTTGTAATGTGCTGCTTCAATTTTTGAGGGGAAAGGATATCTCCAGTTCAAATTCATCCCAAATAACACCATCTCAAATGAGAAGATCACTTATACTTACCCAACATATGCACTACTTTACTTCCTAGGTGATAGTTTGGTACTTTGGGAAGGAAATTGATCATTTACATCCACTTAGTAGAATATCTCAAAACCCTATAGCAATACTTTGTTAAATGGCATCCAGCTCATCTGGATGTGTTGAGTTTCCAGATCATAAACTCCTAAAGGGCAGAGTATATGATTATTTGGCTAACTTTCTATCACTTGTGACTGTGGATGCTTAATAAATACTATTTCACAGTAATGATGATGATGACAAGTTAATGCTCCTCAAAGTGCCAACCAACCAGTCAATTTAGTGAAAGTCAAACTGGTCATTTGATGTCATAAAAAATCCAGTTACTTGAATGAATAAATTATTCAAATTGCAGCAGACTGCTTTTATGCTTTTATAAACATAATATTAAAGTTGCTCCCATATTGAGAAGAGTTAAGACAATGATATAGATATTCATCAGTAGTCACTATTATCTCATCAATCAGAAACTTTGGAAAAGTTGAATGAAATTACTGTTGAAATTAACAAAATATAATCATATAAGAGCATAAAATATAAAAAATATCAAGAATTCACTTTAGATGGGCTTCCAAGTCATGAATTTATGTTATAATATAATTAGCAGATAAGTTCCCAGGTTTAATTTCTTAATCATGGACTGTTGCAATTAGAATTGGTATACCCCCAGCAAGAGGCTTCAATGTGTCATTTCTTTAGCCTATATAACATTCACATTTGTGTGAATATTAGGAAAATAAATCAGTAAAGTAAATCATTGAAGATACTAAGCAATGGCTATTGTCTATAACAAAATATTGAGGATTATCAGAATTATCTTGATGATTGCTTTAGTGTGCCCCTTTTTTTGTGTATTTATATATGTGCAACTTTGAAAATAGGGCAAAGTTGGAGGAGTTACTACATGACTTAATGAGTTACCATAAAACATACAGTAATCAAGGAAGTTAGTGTTTATGGTGGCCTATGTCTATAATCCCAACTACTAGGGAGGTTCTAGAGGATCTCAAGTTTGAGGCCAGCCTCAGCAACTCAGTGAGGCCTTACCAATTTAGTGAAAATCTATCTCAAAATTTAAAAAAATAAAAAAAATGACAGTGGCTGTGGCTTGGGGGTAAAATGCCTCTGGGTTCAATTCCTAGTATATAAAAAAGGAAAAATATTTGGATGTTAATGAAAGAAGAAATTAATGTTGTAAATAAGCACATTAAATGATACTCAATGTCATTAGTTATTGATAAAATTTCAGCGACAACCAATATAAAATGACATGAATACTGGAAAGGCTAGAAGTTTTTTAAAAATAAGAAACTACCAAGTGTTTATGAGGACATGGAAATAAGATCACTCCTAATGGAAATGCAAATTTATACAACTGTTTCAAAAACTGCAGTTTCTTATAATATTAACACATATTCTGTACCATTGTTAGGTAGTAGCTAGCAATGAGCAGTGAAAAGCATGGCAAAGTCAAAAGTGTTCTTTAAATTATTTGGGGTCTTTAAACTACTTTTAATGTGGACAAGAAAGCAAGGGGTGGTAGTCAATTTGTAGAAAATAAATAAACGGAAGCAAGGGAGCTAATGGGAAAATATGTCAAAAGAAAATGACTAATGGGACTAACTCTTGACGGGGTCCATTGATGTTGATGTGAAGCTAGGAATCATGGCTATAGGTGTCTCCATTTGTCTGGGAAGGAAAATTCCTTTAGTAGTGCAGGTGCATTAAGATAACTTCTGACCAGCTATTGACCCCAGTGCCAACATTAATATGGGATTGACTTGTAGATGAAGCCCCCCTAAATAGGATGGCTACCATGACAGTCCAGTGAGGACCAACTAAGGTAAAAAACTCCACTGTCTGATGGGAAGGAGGAGTTGAACATCTGATGGGCAAAGAGTACAGAGGGTGGTCCCCAGTTCTCCAGGTAAATGTCAAACAGTAATAAACTTGGAGACAGTGTTATCTCCTTTATCATTCTCTGCACACAGACAGCCCTCTCTCTCTCTCTCTCTCTCTCTCTCTCTCTCTCTCTCTCTCTCTCTCGTGCTCTCTGCTTGAGCCTCACTTTGCTTTTACTTTACTTTTGCCTCACTTTCACTTATAATAAATTTCTGTTGCATGGCTTTTTGTGTCTGACTTTAAGTTTTCTTTCAAATACAAGAACTGAGGTTTAGAATTTCAGCTCCCTGTTTTCCTGTGACACCATCATCCTAGATGTGGAACATGTATAAAAGTTTAAATATGACTTGGAGTCTATAGTTATATAATATTAAGAATATGATTATAATAAAATAATATTAATGTTAATATCTCAGCGCTAGATTATGATTTTCAACTTATTTTAGTGAACCTGTGTCAATTTTATTGAAACATTGGCAGAATTGAAAACTTGAAATTTACTGGGTTAAATATACATATAATATATAAATCAGCCATTTCATTTCTTGGTATTTACCCAACAGCAATGCACACATATGTATACACAATGATTTGTACATAAATGTTCACAGCAATTTTATTTGTAATAATCTCAAACTAGAAACAACCCAGATGTCCATGATTGGTGAAAAATGAACAAATTTTGATGTATCAATTTATAAGGAAACTGTTACCATGGGGGAGAAATCTTACTGCTTGTGGTTCCACAAAAATTTGGAAAACAAGTTGGCAAGCAAATAGATTTTTCAAAGACAGCATTGAGCAAAATAGAGGAGAGATTTCTGTCTCAAATCTCCATCTTTGGTGATTCAGGGACACAGAAGCTTTTATAAGACAAAAAAAAAAAAAAAAAAAAAAAAGGAAGCACAGCAGTGGAACAAAAGCGGGAAATAGGCATGTGGGGATTTAGTTAGCCAGAGACTGTTTCAGTCTTGGCTTTTTTGGTGTCTATCTTCCACATGAGGAAGGTTTTGTTCTTAACATGATAGAAAATTCAGGAGCTCCCTGTTTCATTACTACTAAGTAATAAACTACTGATATATGTTACAACATGGATGAATTTAAAATAATTACTCAGTCATACTATAGAGCTATCGGTATACCTTGTTTATCATGACACAATTTACAGTAGCCAAGTTCTGGAATCAACTGAGGTGCCTGTGAGTGGATGAACAGATCATGAAAATGTGGTAGATACACACAATGGAATATTATTCAGATATAAATTAGAATAAAATTATGTCATTTGGAGGAAAATGAATAGAACCAGAGATCATAATGTTAGGGGAAGTAAATCAGACTCAGAAAGAAAAGTATCATATATTTTCCCTATGTGGAATCTGGAGTACTGACATGAAAGTAGAAAGGAGACTATTATGGAAGAGGAATGGGATAAAGGAGAGTAGAGAGGGAAGGGGAAATAAAGATAATGAAGTGGTGGATATGATCAAAGTATATTATATGCATGTGAAAATATACCACAATGAAACCCATTATTCTGTACAATTAAAACACACTAATAAAAACTATAAATTATGATGAGTTTAAAAGGCAAGAAAAAAATGAGTACATACTATAGGATTCCATTTATATAAAACTTTATAAAATGCAAACTTAGCTTTAGTGTCAGAAAACAGATTAGTGGTTGCTTGGATAATAACGGTTGAATTGGCCATGGAGAAATATTATACATGGGCATCAGGAAATTTTGGGTGTAAAGGATATGTTCATCACCTTAATTGTAGTGACAGTTTAAATATATAAAACTCACTGATTTTATACTTTTAATTTTAGGGGGTATATACGTTTTAATCATCTGGGTTACATGTGTTAATTGAAAACATGGGAAGAATTATAAAATTAGAAGCCAGTGGGGTGTAGGAACAAAACCTGATTAAATATAAAATGTCATATACAATGAGAATATGAGTTTGCAAAGAAGCAGAGAAAGAATGGTCAGAGAAGCAGAAAAATAAAATCACTCATATGTATTATATTGTAGAAACTAAGGGGGAAGAGTGTTTCAGGAAGGTTTGAGTAGTTTGTCAGTAGTAAAGAGTGCTGCCCACAGGTCAAATAAAATGGAAACTGCAAAGTTTATTTTGTTTGGTGATAATGGTGACCATAGGCAGATTTTTTTGGAGGGATAGGATGGAAAGCTAAATTGCAGTGGGTCAATAGGACATAAAGAAATGTCAGTAGAGAAAAAGGCAACTTTTAATGATTTTTTGCCTCATAAGTATAGAAAATAGAGATACAAATTGAGCGTCCTTGATATGATATGAAATGCTTGGGAAAGGAGATGTTTCAGATTTCAGAATTCTTTGGATTTTAGGATATTTGCAGAGACTACAGGTTGACCACTTTTAATCTGAAAATTCCAAGTTCTAAGGATTTCAGAGTATTACAGATTTTGGATTAGGAATGCTAAACTATAGAAAGAAGTTGCATGAAGAAAAAGAAGAGTTACAGGAGCATTTTTTTAATTGAGAAAAATATTAGAACACTTATAAGAATATTGCTAAAGCTGGTGTACGAGAGTCAATTGTTAAATTTTCAGGAATTTTGCAAGCCATTCTTAAACAAAGGAGGTATTAAAAAGTAAGTCATATAAACTTAGAATTAAGTAAATTACACTAAAACCATGATGATAAATACAAAAAACTCACCATTTAATTACTTTACTACATTATGCTATTATCTATATCCTTGCCACTATGTCAATAGTGTCTGTAGGGTGGGGATATTATATACTGCCCATCTCTTCTCAACTCTGGGTTCATATTGTTAGCTTGAAATTTGCAATGGCGGGAGTATGTACAACACAGAAAATAGCAAATAAAGGTTTGATTTTCAAATAAGGGTTTGATATTTTTCAAAGTTTTGTTGTTGTTGATTGTCCAAAAGTATACTGATAAAGAAAATCTTAAAATACTGACTAAACTTAAAAACTAGCACAAAAAATATGAGAAAATACTCTTCCAGTATTTGAAAGCTATTTTGCAATTCCACAAAAAGTTCACTTGCATCATTGACAAACCTGTTATGATATATTTTTTTTTGGTTTTTTGCTTTTATCTTAGTCATTACTGAAAACTAAAATATCAGTCAATGTTCATGAAAAAACTACTATCATTTGTCTAGTACAAACTACAGTTTAGCTATGAATATACAAGTTTTCCAAAAGCAATGACAGCATTTAGTTAGAATCAATGTGGAATTCATGACAAAGAGTCTGATATATTTTATTATTTGTAAATTGTATGTTATACATCTTCATAGAGGTAAAACATAATAAATTATGTACATATATGTATACTTGCATTTTTCCAGAATCTAATTATTAAACATTTGCCACTGCAGTTATACTTGAATAAAGTTATGATAAAATATGTAAGCTAATGAAAAAAGTATTTTATATATATATATATATTTGTGTGTGTGTGTATATATATAATATTTATGGTATTGGACATGATACATTTATTTATTTTTATCTGGTGCTGAGGATTAAACACAGTGTCTCACACATGCTAGGCAGGTGCTCTACCACTGAGCTACAACCCCAACTTCTATCTACATTTTTTGAACAACTGTTCTCTGAAGATGTAAAATTGACCTTGAAACATGGACAAAAGAATGCAGGACTGGAGCAAAAGCCAGAATATAGATAAAAAATATTTTTGTGTGTGGCATCCAATATAGTAAGGGGACACAATGGTCAGATTCAGAAATAGTGAATTTACAAAATTGGATTAATAAAATAGATTAATATCAAACCATGATTAAAACTGTAGTCCACTTGTCATTCAATTAAGACACTATAAAGGTAATAGAAACGTAATATGTTGGTGTACTAAATGTTTTAAATATATTTAATATTTAAATATTTTAAAAATATTTATATAATAGTGTATTATTATTATTATTATTATTATTATTACTGCCATCATTATGAGAAGAGAAAAATGAGGCTGAAGGAAGTTTATTAACTTGCATAAGTTTATAGAGCTATCTAATACAGGAGCATGCATTCAAACTTTGAACAAGCAAGTTCTTTTGACTTTCGGAGTCAAGTTACTGATTCATCTTACTACCACATACCACTTCCTCTCTCCAACTAATCTTATGTTAAATTTTCCTGATGTTATGCATGGCCTCCACAATAGAACATTAACTCTTGTCAAGAAAGTGATTTTTAATACTAATCATTAAGTTTAAGTGTATAATATGAACTTAAATCCATGAAAGACTAAATTATTTAATTGAAAACCAAAATTTATTGGCTGAATGTTAGGGTCAGAGTTGATATAAGATTACTTAAACTGGGGTTAAAAATCCAAATACAGAATATAACCAAACAAAGGAAATGATAGGTTTCTGTTCTCAAGGTTATTCAGATATCATTGTTAAACTAGTAGAATAATAGTTTGTCCTTCCTCATATAAACTCCCTAAGTAATTTATTTAATTGCTAAAATTCCAAAGGTAATTCAAGTATTTCTAAATCAATGTCAACATTGTAGAAGACAATCAATCTCTATGAAATTTTACAAAGCATGTGTCTTTGGACTCAAGAGAAATAATAACTCAAAATAATTCAAAATCTCACAAAAACACAGCACCATTATTGCAAATTTAGTGATAAATGTCCACCACTATTAGAATGACTAAATTAATCATGGTTCAATTATACAATGGAACACTATACAACTACTGAAGTGAGTTTTAACAATATATCTGTTTTTTTTTTTTTTTTGATACTGGGGATTGAACTCAGGGGCACCGGACCACTGGGCCACATCCCCAGCCCTTTTTTTGTATTTTTATTTAGAGACAGGGTCTCACTGAGTTGCTAAGTACCTCGTCATTGCTGAGGCTGGCTTTGAACTTGTGGTCCTCCTGCCTCAGCCTCCCAAGTGCTGGGATTACAGGTGTGTGCCACTGTGCCTGGCTTAACAATATATTTTTATATAATGTTAGGAAGGATTGTTGTTAAGCAAATAAAACAATTTATAATACAAAATGCACATTAGGTTCCCAGTTCAAGAAAAAAACAAGAGATGTGGAGATTGTATAGCTTAAAGGTGCTTATACATGCATAGAACCCTCTTGAAAGTATATATACATGATAAAGTGGGGACTTTTGAAAAAACTGTGGACTGAAACTTGGAACTATATTTATTTTTCACTTTGTTGCCTGATACATATTTTTGAAAGAAAAAAATGGGCATTTATTGCAGGAGCCCTGATTGGGGAGATGGTTGAGATTGTGGTTGGCTGCGGGCCATGGAGATGTTCGGGCATTGCCGCCTTCTGTGGTCTCACGGGACTTGGCCTGGGATCTCGAGGGATTTGGCCCGGGATCTTGAGAGACTTGAGCCAGGACTTGGCGGATAGGGTCAGCACCATTGGTTGTTGGTTGGTTGGACGAGTATGGTTTTGGTGTGCGGGAGTTGTTGTTGGAGCCGGAGAGAGAAGCTACCAGAATAAAGAGCCTGTTTGTTTCCAGTCTGCCTCTGAACTTATTCCCGAGGCTTCGTTGCTCCAAGTGGCAATCGCTTCAGGCAGCAACAGGTGGTGGCCCGCATGGGGAATTCAGCCGGCAGGTAAGAACTGAAAATGGGAGCAAAAATAACAAAAGGTCAGATAATAAAAGCCATGGATGAGTTTTTCGATATCGCGGACTCAGTGGATAGTGAGGAAAGTGATCAAGAAAGCATAGCCTCTGAGTCAGTTAATACCAGTGGGAAGAATAGTGGTGTAAATTCAAAAGTAAGAGCTGCAAAAGCCATCAGAAACTTATTGAAATTAGCCGAAGAATATGTACTCTCCTTAGAAGCTGAAATTCAGGATACCAGTAAAAGTGATAGTAGTGAGGAGGAATCAAAAGGTGATTCTGGGAGCACAGTCTCCAGTAAAAAGAACAAAAAGAAATTAAAAAAGAAAAAGGACCGTCCAGTAGAGGAACCACTTGTGTCCTCTACTCCCCCATGGGTGGAATCCATTATAGAAAATATGAAGGGTATTACTAGGCGTTTGCAAACCCTAGAAACAGAAATAAAAAGTCTTTCTGAGTGCTCATGTGCTCTTGAGGGTAACTCACAGATACATTGGGAACTGCCAGTATTTGAATATGAAAATGGACAGAGTGTCCACCAGTCAGTAGATTTCAAAACAATAAAAAATTTCAAAGAGGCAGTCATGACGTATGGGCCCAAAGCTCCTTTCAGTTGAGTATGCTGGAGTCCCTTAACATCTTTAACTTAACCCCCTCAGACTGGAAAAGTCTATATAAAGTAGCCTTAAGCGGTGGGCAATACTTGGTTTGGTGATCACAATTTCAAGAACTTTGTATAGAAACAGCTAAAAGAAACACAGCTGCAGTGTTTGGAGACCATAATATAGAAATGCTCACAGGAGAGAGGCAATTCACAGACTCACAGGCTCAAAAATATTATGTCCCAGGTGTATATGCTCAGACATATGCAGCTGCCATAAAGGCATGGAAAACTTTACAAGGACCTGGGGATCTACAAGGTAGCTTGTCAAAAGTGATTCAAGGACCTAATGAGCCGTATGCTGACTTTGCTGATCGACTTTTGAGAACTGCAGGTAGATTGTTTGGAGATGTTGATCAAGCTATGCCATTAATTGTTCAATTAGCATACGAAAATGCTAATCAATACTGCCAGGAAGCCATCAGGCCGTGGAAAAATAAAAAGGATCTTTCCATATATATACAAGTATGTAAAGACAAATGACGCCTTTGTCACAGGAAATATGATTGCAGCAGCTATGAGAGATGCTGCCCCTCAAAATTTCACAAGGGCTCAACCTAGACATGATAATCAATCAGGATATTTCAAGCAAAATTATCATAATCAACCAGTTTATTCTAGGCAAAATCCCCAAAGAGAAATAAGACCAAGTTCATACCGTGCCCCAGGCCGCTGCCCAAGGTGTAAAAAGGGAAATCATTGGGCCAATAAATGACATTCAAAATTTGAAATCCATGGAAATCATTTGTTCAGGAATTCAAAAAATGGGGCATGGGGCCCAATGCCCTGGGGCCCACAAATGTACGAGGTATTGGAGGAGGAGTATCCTCAAGCATCCACTCAGATGCTTCCCCAACACAATGCTTACTACCCATCCACTACCTCGCCAGAGGAGCAGGAGGAAAAGCAGGATTAGACCTCTGTTCCACCGCCCAAATAGTGTTAACACCTGAAATGGGGGTTCAACTGATTCCCACAGGAGTCAGGGGACCTCTTCCCTCAGGGACTATAGGACTTATTCTCGGGTGAAGTCCTAAAAGCTTATTAGGTTTGCAAGTGACCCCAGGTGTAATAAACTCAGACTACAAAGGGGAAATAAAAATAATGCTTAGCTCACCCCAAAGTATAAGATCTGTTAATCAAGGAGATACAATTGCTCAGCTGCTTCTCCTTCCAAATTTACATAGTTCATTTAAAATGAGTATGCCTCAAAAAAGGAAGAATAGAGGATTTTGTTCCACTGAATCGAGACCCATGGCTTGCTGGGTTCGAGATTGTTCAAGGAGGCCTATGTGTAAAATAAAAATCCAAGGAATAGAGTTGGAGGGACTGATAGATACTGGACCTGACTCGTCCATCATTAATCTATGGCAATGGCCCAAGCACTGGTCTCTGCAAAAAGCTTCAACCAGTTTAAGAGGCTTGGGATATAATAACCTCCCAGAAAAAAGTGCGGTGATTTTAAAATAGGAGGATGATGAAGGGCACAAAGGAACATTTCAGTCTTATGTTTTACCTAACCTACTGGTTACTTTATGAGGAAGAGATATTTTACAACAAATGGGAGTACACCTTGCAACCAAGCCTGCAGGTGTTAAATGTGAAAATCTACAGGGTAATCTTAACCCTAAAAGAAATCATTATAAAAAAGTAGAGGGTAAGCTTAAACCTAAAAGAAATCATTATCATAAAGGAAAAAGATATTTTTCTTCGAGGCCACTGAGAAAATAATTTTGAAAATACCATGGCTTTCTGATAAGCCAGTGTGGGTCCCTCAGTGGCCCCTATCTAAAGAGAAATTACAAGCGGCCCACCTACTAGTTCAGGAACAACTAGAAGCAGGGCATATAGAACCTTCCACCTCTCCCTGGAATTCCCCCATATTTGTGATCAGGAAAATGGCAATTGTTACATGATCTTAGAGAAATTAATAAAACCATGCAAATCATGGTCCCTACTCAACCTGGACTTCCTAATCCTGTAGCTATTCCAAAAAAATTTCCATCTTATTACTCTTGATATAAAGGATTGTTTCTTTTCTATTCCTCTACACTCTCTGGATACCCCCAGGTTTGATTTTTCATTTCCTTCTATTACAATAATGGCCCTGATCAGAGATATCAATGGAAAGTTTTGTCGCAGGGAATGGCTAATAGCCCCACTATGTGTCAAATCTATGTAGATAAAGTTATTCAGCCTATCAAAAATAAATACCCAGAGCTTATGTGCGTCCATTATATGGATGATGTTTTGCTTGCTCATCCTAATCAAGAAGTCTTATTCACCATATTACTGATATATCATAAAACTTGAAATGATATGGACTAAACATTGCTAAGGAAAAGGTTCAACTTAGATCTCCAATATTATATTTAGGATTCCAAATTATGGACACTTTTATTAGGCCTCAAAAATATTAATTAATAAGGAGCATTTAGCCACTCTCAATGACTTTCAAAAATTGCTAGGAGATATTAATTGGCTTCGCCCTACACTAAACCTCACTACTGGCCAACTAAAACCTTTATTTGACATCCTTCATGGGCACCCTGATCCATCTTCACCGCGAACATTGACTCCTGATGCTAGGAAAGCTTTAAAGTTAATAGAAAAAGCCATCAATGGAGCTCATTGTGATAGATTTGATTTAAGTCATCTGCTGATATTGATTATTATTTCTTCACAATATACACCCACAGGAGTATTTTGGCATCAAGGGCCTTTATTATGGATACATTTGCCCATCTCTCCTAAAAGTATAATTGAGTCTTATACCTCCATGGTGGCTAAACTTATTCTTCAAGGACTTAAGACTTCTACTAAAATATTTGGCATTCACCCTGCTACTATTATTACTCCCTATTCATCATCACAGATTGAATATTTATGCTTCAATGATAATGATTGGACTATAGCTAGATGCTCTACTTCTGGAAATTTTGATAATCATCTTCCTAAGTCTCCTATATTATCTTTTTGTATCAATCATCCTATTATATTTCCACAGTTAATAAAAAATCAACCTATTACTAAGGCATTAAATGTATTCACAGATGGGTCCTCAAATGGTACTGCTGCAGTCGTCACTAAAAAAGAAAATATAACTTACATAACTGTACACAAATCAGCTCAACTAGTGGAACTGGAAGCTGTGGTAAGAGCTCTGGAAAATTTTAGAGAGCAGCCCATGAACATTTTTTCAAAAAGCCACTATATTGTACATGCCGTCCCAAAATTAGAGCTAGCAAGACCAATAGCACCTCATACTCCAGGCTTTGAATTGTTTTATCAAATATAATAACTTTTGTGGGCAAGAAAAGAACCTCTATTCGTAGGGCATATTAGAGCACATACCAACTTGCCTGGTCCCCTCCATGAAGGTAATCAAAAGGCTGATGCCCTTACCCAAACAATATTTATACTTTCAGCTCTCCAGCAAGCTACTTTATTTCACTCCCAGTTTCACGTCAATAGCACCACCTTGCAGCGTAGGTTTAAAATCACAAAGGAGCAAGCCAGAACAATTGTAAAAGATTGTAAATCTTGTATGACACATCTGCCCAATCCTCATTATGGTGTTAACCCTAGAGGATTAATGCCCAATCATTTGTGGCAGATGGATGTTACTCATGAGTCAAGTTTTGGAAAATTGTGATTTATTCATGTGACCATAGATACATGCTCAGGCATGATTTTTGCTTCCTTACATTCTGGAGAAAAAGTTAAAGATGCTACATCTCATTGTTTGCAAGGTTTTGCTGCATTGGGCATCCCCAAAATGCTTAAAACAGATAATGGCCCTGCATATACGTCCTCATCTTTCAAACAGTTTTGCGCAAAATTCAATATATCCTATAAAACAGGCATCCCATACAATCCTCAGATTCAGGGCATTATTGAAAGAGCAAACCGCACACTGAAAATTATGTTATTAAAACAAAAAGAAGGAAATTGGAAAAGTCCTAGGGACAGATTGGCAGTTGTCCTGTTTACCTTAAAATTTTTAAACTTTAGACTCTAATGGTTATTCTCCTGGAGACAGACATTGGAACCCACACCAACAACATAAACCTTTGGTTTACTGGAAGGATGTTCTTTCAGGTACATTGAAGTGTCCAGATCCAGTATTAATTTGGGGGAGAGTATCTGTTTGTGTTTTTCCAAAGCACAAATCCTCTCCAATATGGATACCATCTAGATTAATAAAGCAGGTACCAAATCATAAGGATCAAGATGAAGTTGTTGAGGAATCAAGATTAATAAAAAAGGTACAAAATCAAGAGGACCAAGATGAACGTATGGAATGATTCCCTTAAAAGAGTCCTTCAAAATATTTCACAACTTAAGTGTCATTCCTCCCAGCCGGGATGAGGAGATCTCTCTTTAGTGTGCACATAATTGTATTTTTTCTTTTTTCTCTTTTTATATATGTCTTTATGTCTTTGCATTTGTCTAAATTTCATGTAAATGTGATGTCACAAATATATGTTTGTAGGTTTGTACATCTGTCCAGTGTGACGTCACAAATAACAAAGCACTTATGAAAAAAAAAAATATCTATACATATATGGATCCAAATAAGTTTAATTCATTTAAGTTTAAGAGTATTCAATCTGGGTAAATAATTTAATAAATGAAGGTACCTTCAGTTTTGATTTATAGGTGTCCCAGGGATTTCTCTTTAGCAAAGAATATGACTAGTGCTATATAACCTGATATTTTGGTGTTTTGACATAAGAATGTTTATTTGTAATTAACTTTATTTGTGTTATAGCTGATTAATTTGAGTTATTTCAACAGATAATTTCATGGAAGGTTACAGAGACTCGAGGGTTCCAGCTAACAAATTATTTTTCCAAAGTGCCTTTAGCTTTTCTTTAATCTATCTTTAATGCAGTAAATACCCTCGGTCTTTCTTTGTTTTGTTATGAATATGATATTTTGCCAGCTTATGTTTGTGGGAGCACAAGCAGCAATGTGTGTGAGCAGAAATCAACTTTAATTTTTTAATCTAATAATTCTATTTTTTAGTTTGACAACTCGCCTCTTGACTCGGTGCTGGAATAGCATTGCCTTTCCTTTAATAATTGATGCTTGAGTTTCTAGGTAGCGGGCCCTGAAGATTTGTCGGTGGCATTGTCTAGACATAAAAAAGACAGCTGCTGCTACAGCTGCAGGGATCATGGTTGCTGCAAGCATCCCTGTTCCTCAAGCGTCAAACAACCTCACCAGCAGTGTGGCCTCTGCTCTGCATGCATGGGGCCTCCTAGATCAACGTGTTATAACAAGTGGACATTTTGATCTTTCATTGTTTGGGACTTTATGGGACAATGCCTTGCGGGTATTTGTCTAGAGAACTCAGTGTGTTACTTGATAGAACTCAGGGCAGCTGATTTGTTTAAAGAATTTGATATGCTATGCAATTTGGCTCATCAGCAGAAGGCTTGTTGCCTTAAATCCGCAGCATCTCCTCACAATTGGACACCTGTTAGTTATCATACACAGTCGATCCTGAAGGGCTCCATTGGATGGCTGGTTAGCCAATGACGGGTAAGATCCCCAGAGGGGGACAACCTAAGACAGACACAGTCGCACGCAACAGTCTCATGCGGCCGACATATCACCCTAAGACAGGAGTCAAGGGCACAGCCTTGATTATCCAATGACGTGTAAGAATGTTGGTTGCACATGGACGTCCTAGAGCATCCCCTCATTTAAAACAAAAGGGGGGAAATGCAGGAGCCCTGATTGGGGAGATGGCTGAGATTGCGGTTGGCTGCGGGCCATGGAGATGTTCGGGCATTGCCGCCTTCTGTGGTCTCGTGGGACTTGGCCCAGGACCTCGCGGGACTTGGCCTGTGATCTCGAGAGACTTGAGCCGGGACTTGGCGGATTGGGTCGGCGCCATTGGTTGTTGGTTGGTTGGATGAGTGTGGTTTTGGTGTGCGGGAGTTGTTGTTGGAGCCAGAGAGAGAAGCTACCAGAATAAAGAGCTTGTTTGTTTCCAGTCTGCCTCTGAGCTTATTCCCGAGGCTTTGTTGCTCCAAGCGGCAATCGCTTCAGGCAGCAACAATTTATTTATTTGTACCAGGTATTGAATCCAGGTGTGCTTTACCATTGAACTACATCCCCAGCCCTTTTTTAATTTTTAAAATTTCAGACAGTGTCTCATTAAGTTGCTTAAAACCTACCTAAGTTGATGAGGCTAACCTCAAATTTGAGATCTTTCTGTCTAGCCTCCAGAGTCAGTGGGATTACAGGTGTGAGCCACTGCACCTGGATGTATTTTTTAAAAAATGCTTGCCTCAGTATTATACTTTTTTTTTTTGTTTTGTTTTTTTGTTTTGTGGTACCAGGGATTGAACTCAGGGGCACTTGACCACTGGGTCACATCCCCAGCCCTTTTTTGTATATATTTAGAGACAAGGTCTTACTGAGTTACTAAGTGCCTTGCCATTGCTGAGGCTGGCTTTGAACTCTCAATCCTCCTGCCTCAGCCTCCCAAGTGCTGGGATTACAGGCGTGCGCCATTGTGCCCAGCTGCCTCAGTATTATACTTCTGCCACAGCTAGTATCAATGGATATGCAATCAGTGATCCAATGATTTGAGTAGGATTGTTATATAAGCAAGCCCTCAGTTTACTATTTTGTCTATGGAGCCAGATTAATAAACAAAGTGAGGCTAAATACTATGTAATGGGCCTCAGAATATTCTTGATGTTTCCAGATGAAAAGAGCTCTGTTTGAACCCTAATATAGAACCCTAGAAGATATAACATAGTATAATGCCATTAAATCTTTCCATTTCCATAATGGAATGGCATTTATCTGCCAGAAACATGTGTAAAGGTGAGGGAAAATCAAAAGACATTCTTTAACTCACAAAAATATATATTACTCTTCAAACACTGTCATCTTCCAACTTTGCAATTGTTAGTGTACAAGAATGAGAGTCAGAATAAATGTTTCTGACATATCTTGATAATATTTTCAATGAATGTAAGCAGGCAGAAAAATAGCATCCTAGCAAAAGAATTTCAAGTATCATGTAGATAACCCAGCTGACATATATAAAACATTTTTGGATATGATTTTTCTTGTTCTAATCTAGAGTCTCATAATAATGTTAAAAATTGACACCCATCTTAATACTGATTTCATGGTCTTTTAATTAAATCATGTTTGAGGAAAGGACTCAGTTCCCTAGGCATATAAGTCATATCTGGGGAAATGAAAATTATTATGCTCTTGATTTAATACAGTCTTCTAGCTGATTGATTCTCTTTTTCCTGAACATTTTTGGTGGGAAACTAATGCAAGAGAGGGAAAATGTGGTTATCAAGGAAAAGTGATATTAAAGATTGAAAGAAGAGTGATTTGAAAAGAGGCAGAGTGATGAAATATACTTAGGGATGGAAGAAACTATTTGTAAGAGACTACTAACTGATGCTACTTCAAAAACTGATCTTCAACCAATAAGTTGCATTTTCCAAAATGGATGAACAGGTTATCTCTTGCTTTTATTTAATATTTTATGATATATCATTTCCAAAATGGCCCCAAAGATCCCAGCCTCCTGGAGTTAGTACTCATGTGAAATTTCTTTTCTTTCAGTGTGGAGTGTACCTACTGACTTATTTATGACAAATAGAATACAACAAAAGTGATAAAAGTTATAAAATGTTACTTATTGTGATTAGATTATAAAATACTCTGATCTCCAGTTTGCATGTTCTCTTTCGTCCTTTCTCATTCTCTTTCACTGACATTCTTGGATCCATTGCTCTGAGGGAAGCCTGTTGCCATGTTGCATCTCTGCGGAGAGGTCAAAGTTGCAAATAACTGATACCTCTGGCCAAAAGCCATTTTTACAAGTGATCTTGGAAGTGAATATTATAAAGCCTGTCAAACTTTACATCTGAATGATCTTAACGTCAAATCTTCCCCCATTGGAGCATGTTAGTGACCCTAGGTAATAAGCACCCATCTAAGCTAGGACCAGATTTCTGATCCACGAAATTTGTGAAGTAAATCCTTGTTGTTTTAAACAACTAAGCTTCAAGGTAACTTTTTATGCAGCAATAATAATACAGCACTAATTTTTTTCTGAAAAATTATTATTATTTTGAATGTTTACAAATCATTCTATTTTACACTGTTTTTTTTTTTTTTTTCAGTACTGGGGATTAAACCCAGGGGCTCTTTACAACTGAACTACCTCTAAAGTCCTTTTTATTTTTTATTTTGTGACAAGGTCTCACTAAGTTGCCTAAACAGGCCTTGAAATTGTGATTCTCCTACCTTAGCCCACCTGAGTAGCTGGAATTATGGGCCTGTGCCACCACACCCAGCACAAATCATCCCATTTTACAAGTATGAAGGGAGTAAGTGCTCTCCAATGTATAGCATGGTAGTGATAGTTAATGAAACTATATTGTATTATCGAAATGTACCAAGAAAGCAGATCTTAATTATTCTTACTACAGAAAATTATAACTATGGATAAAAGAGAAGATGGTGGATTAGAGGAAAGATGCACTTCCCAGCAGTTTCTAAGCACCAGATTTATAAAGTGGGAAGACTGCCTGCTTCTTGGCAAGGTGGCAATTAGTGTTATAGATGTAAAAGTAGACACTGGGCATTTTTTTGAAGGTTGCACATCTGTTACTAACATTATTGCTATTCCTGGCACCCCTTTCTTTAAGAGGAGTTGGAAAGTGATTGGAACACTTCAAATTTACATAGTGGAGATTTTGCAGAAAAACAATACTCACAAGTCAGCTCTTAACAGTAAATCTCACCCCACACATGATCTTGCCCCAACCAAGCCTCAATAATATGTCAACACATAGAATATGGGAGACAGAAACCCCAAACCCAAACCAGACTCCAAGAAGGAACAGGTCCCACTCCTGGACATCTACTCATACATCAAAAATAGAAGTCTCAGAACAAAAATGATACCTATACACAAAGGAAATGTGTGTAAAAGAGAAAGAGGAATTCATCAAGTGGTGTGCAAGTCCAAGACCTATGAAAACTGAGAAAACAGGCAAACAAATCTTACCCTCCAAATTAGCACTCCCCCAATAAATGATCCCATAGATATGGAAGAGGAAGAAATTCTAGAGAAGGATTATTTTAAAAATTTGATTTTTAAAATGTTCAATGTAGTAGTTATAAAAAAATGTTCAATGAACTAAAAGAAGATCTAGTGAATGAATTAAGAAAGAAAATACAGGAGATAAAATACCATTTCAATAAGAGATAGAGATATTAAAAAACAAACTAATCAGAATTTCTGGAAATGAAAGACATAATCAAATTTAAAATTTACTTGAAAGCATCACCAACAGATTAGACTACATAGAAAACAGAACTCCAGGACTAGAAGACAGAACAGAACTTCCGATCTTTCTTTTTTTTATTCAGAGTTGTATTTATAATAGTAGTATGGATTACAATTCATAGTACACATATAAAGCATCTTTTTACATAGCTGTGTTTGTATACAAAGTATATTCGTACCTTTCAAGTCTTCAATCATGCATTTAGGATAAAGATATCCATCTTATTCAACCACCTTTTTTTTCAGAATGGTCAAAGGGAAGGGAGGGGAAGGAAGGGTGCAAGGGGGTATGGAGGGAAAAAAAAGAAAAAAAAAAAAAAAACTTCCAATCTTATAGATGGGGTATATGATCTTGAATACTTAGTATGCAATAAAGCAGAAAAAAACATGATCAGAATATAATAAGAAATCTGGGTCAGCACCAAGGGAACAAACCTGAGAGTCACTGGGATAGAAGAAAGACTAGAGATACAGGCTAATGGCATCAAGAACATTTTTGTAAGATAGCAACAGACAATTTTTACTATGTCAGAAATGAGATAGACATTAACATACAGGATGCATATAGGACCCTGAATAGAATAAATTAGAAGATAAATTCAGAGACTTATCATAATCTAAATGCCTAACAAAAATAAGAAGGAATAGTAAAAGCAGCTAGAGAAAAAAAAAAAAAAAAAACATAAGGTCATACTTAGAGACAAACCCGATAAGTCTCACTTCTGTCTTCTCAATTCAGACCCTAAAATCAAGAAGGACCTAGAGTGAGATATTCCAAGCCCTAAAAAATAATTGTCAGCCAAGATTGCTATATCCAGCAAAGCTCCCTTTTGAGACTGGCAAGGAAATAAAAACTTTTCTTGACAAGAATAAACTAAAACAATTCATGACCACCAACCCAGAACTACAAAGAATACTCAAATATAAACTGTACACAGAAAAACTTAGAAACAAACCCCAAAGCTCCCAAATAAGTGAAGATCACCAGAAGATTAACCAACTAAATTAAAACCAAAACAGAATTAAATATAGCAAACAAATAAAAATGGCAGGAACTAAACACACACACATATATAGCAACACTAAATAAAAATTATTTCAATTAAATATCTAATTAATTATTCCAATTAAAAGATATACATTAGCAGAATGGATCACAAAAAAATCAAAATATATGCTATTTGTAAGAGACTCATCTCATTAGAAAATGTACCCAAAGTCTAAAGGTAAAAGAATGGAAAATTGTTCCAGGCTAATGTATCCAAAAAGAAGAAGGAGTAGCTATACTCATTTCTGACAAAGTATATTTCAAGCAAAAAAAAAATCATCAGAATATACAAAGGGGATAGGAATAATGGCAGACTGAGTTATCCATGATTACCCTAAATACACATGTATGAAGACACAATTGTTGAAAAATACTTTATATATAACCAGCACCCTGAAAAATTGTGCTCTTTATATGTAATATGAAATGAAATGTACTCTGAAAACCTGTATAACAAATTAGAATAACAAAAAATAAAAAAAAAGAATGGACAAATAAGGCAACTCTATCTGGTAAAGGGAACAATCCAAAAGGAAGATATCATGATAGTAAGTATATATATATATATATATATATCCCAATGTTAGTTCAGTCAAAAAAACAAACAAACAAACAAAAAAAAAAAAACCCCACAAATCAAGAAGATAATACACTTTGATCAAGTGGGTTTCATCTCAAGGATGCAAGGTTGGTTCAACATACACAAATCAAAAAATGTAGTTGACCACTTCAAGAGAACTAAGAAGAAAAATTATGATTTTCTCAATAGATGTATAAATGACCTTTGATAAAATAAAGCACTCATTCATATTGAAAATGCTGGAGAAACTATGGATAGAAGGAAATTACTTAAACACATAAAGGCTACATAGGACAAACCCAAAGTCAATATTATACTGAATGGAGAAAAAGTAAAACTATTTATTCTAAAATAAGAAACAAGATTAGGATGTCTACTCACCATTTTTATTTTATATAGTTCTCAAAACTCCAGCCAGAGCATTCTGGCAAGAAAAAGAAATTAAAGCAATACAAATAGGAAAATAAGTAGTCAAACTATATTTACTGATAACATAATCATATATCTAGAAGAATGCACTCCTCCAAAAAAAAAATTCCACCAGAAGACTTTTAGACTTTTTAACAGAGTTCAGCAAGATAGCAAGATACAAAATCAACACTCATAAATCAACAGCTTTCCTATTCTACAATATTGATCCTTTTTTAAAATTTATTTATTTTTTATTCTAAGTTGTTAGAAATGACAGCAGGATGCATTACATTTCATATTATACTTATATAGCACACTTTTACATATCT
Source organism: Tamias sibiricus (assembly GCA_025594165.1). Classification (NCBI taxonomy): domain Eukaryota; kingdom Metazoa; phylum Chordata; class Mammalia; order Rodentia; family Sciuridae; genus Tamias; species Tamias sibiricus. The sequence goes on from CM046667.1 coordinate 107,564,640, forward strand.
CTGGTTGTATACAAAGTATATTCACAGAATTTGTGGCTTCATACATGCACTTAGGGTAATAATATCCATCTCATTCTACCATCTTTTTTTTTCTTCTTCACCCTTTTGCCCCCTCCCTTCCCCTCCCTCCCCATTGACCATTCTAGTGTTCCTCTAATCCTACCATAGTGATTCTTCTGAGAAAGAAGTCATGAAAGTGAGTCATTTCACAATAGCCTCAAAAAATACTTGGGAATTAATCTAGCCAAAAAGTGAATAAATTCTACAATGAGAATTACAGAACACTTAAGAAAGAAATTAGAGAAGACCTTCAAAGATAGAAATATCTCCCATGATATTGGATAGACAGAATTAATGTCAAAATGGCCATAGTACAAAAGAAATCAACAAATTCAATGTAATCCTCATCAAAACAACAATGATATAATTCGCAGAACTAGAAAAAAACAATTCTTAAATTCATTTGGAAGATTATGAGACCCAGAATAGCCAAAGCAATACTGAACAAGAAGAATGGTACAGGAAGCATCACAATTCCTGATCTCAAACTGTACTATAGGGCTAGAGTAACAAAAACAGCACAATACTGGTATCAAAATAGACATGAAAACTACTACTTGAATAGAAGATACAACAATAAAACCACACATTTAAAGCTATGTGATATTTGACAAAGGTGTCAAAAATAAATGTTGGAGAAAAGACAGCCTTTTTAAGAAATAATACTGAGAAAATTGGATATTCATATGTAGAAGAATGAAACTAGATATTTCTCACCCTTAACAGATGTCAAATCAAATGGATCAAAGAATTAGAAAGTAGACCAGAAAGCTGGTAACTGCTAGAAGAAAAACACAGGGTCAACATTCCATCATATTGGTGGTGGCATCAACTTCCTTAACAAGACCCTCTTGAAGCTCAAGAAATAAAACCAAGAATCAATAAGTAGGGTGTCATCAAATTTCAAAGCAAAAACATTTTGTACAACAAAGGAAATTATTAAGTGTGTGAAGAGTGAGTCTAAGTAATGGGAGAATTTCTTTGCCAGTTGCTCCTCTAACAGGAGATTAATCCCACAATTTTTAAAAAAAAGAACTCAAAACACTTAACACCAAAACACCCCTCAATCAATAAATGGGCAAAAGTACTAAATAGACATTTCTCAAAATAAGAAATGCAAATGGCCAACAAATATATGAAAACAATTCAACTCCTTTAGCCATTAGGGAAATGCAAATCAAAACTACACTAAGATTTTATCTCAATCCAATCAGAATGGCAATGATCAAGAACACAAGTAATTAACAAGATTGCTATAGTGCAAGAAATAAAATCAAGAATCAATAAATGGGACATATCCAACTAAAAAGCTTCTTCTCAGCAAAAGAAACAATCTGTGAGATGAAGAGAGAGCCTACAGAATTGGAGCAAATCTTTACCACACATACATCAGATAGAGCACTAATCTCTAGGATATATAAAGAACTCAAAAAACTTAACACCAAAAAAACAAACAACCCAATCAGTAAATGGGCCAAGGAAATTAACAGACACTTCTCAGAAGATGATATACAATCAACCAATCAACAAATATATGAAAAAGTGTTCAACATCTCTAGTAATTAGGGAAATGCAAATCAAAACTAAGGTTTCATCTCACTCCATTCAGAATGGCAGCTATTAAGAATACAAACAACAATAAGTGTTAGCAAGGATGTGGGGGAAAAGGCACACTCACACATTGCTGGTGGGACTACAAATTGGTGCAACCAATCTGGAAAGCAGCATGGAGATTCCTTAGAAAACTTGGAATGGAACCACCATTTGATCCAGCTATCCCACTCCTCGGTTTATACCCAAAGGACTTAAAAACAGCACACTACAGTGACACAGCCACACCAATATTTATAGCAGCACAATTCACAATAGCTAAATTGTGGGACCAACCTTGATGCCCTTCAGTAGATGAATGGATAAAGAAACTGTGGTATATATACACAGTGGTATATTACTCAGAATTAAAGGAGAATAAAATCATGGCATTTGAAGGTAAATGGTTGGAGTTGAAGAATATCATGCTAAGTGAAGTAAGCCAATCCCCAAAAACCAAATGCCAAATGTTTTTTTCTGATATGTGGATGCTGATCCATAATGGGGATGGGGCCCGGAGCATGGGAGGAATGGAGGAACTTTAGATAGGGCAAAGGGGAGGGCGGGAAAGGGAGAGGGCATGGGGGTAGGAAAGATGGTGGAATGAGATGGACATCATTACCCTAAGTACATGTATGAAGACACGAAGGGTGTGACTCTACTTTGTGAAGAAGCAGACATGAAAAATTGTGCTGTATATGTGTACTATGAATTGGAATGCATTCTGCTGTCATGTATAACAAATTAGAGTAAATAAATAAATTTTTAAAAGAACACAAATAATAATAAATGCTGGCAAGGATGTGGGGGGAAAAAGTATATTAGTATATTATTTGTGGAACTGCTTTTGAATAAACAGTATGGAGTTTCCAATGGAGTTTCCTCAAAAACCTAGGAATGGAACCACCATATGACTCAGCTATCCCACACTTTGGCACATATACAGAAGATATAAAATCAGCATATCATAGATATACAGCCACATCGATGTTTATAGCTGCACATTTCACAATAGCTAAGCTATGGAACCAACTCAGATGCCTGTCATTAGTTGAATACTAAAGAAGATGTGGTATATATACACAATAGAGTTCTACTCAGGATAAAGAAGAATGAAATTATGGCATTTGCCATGAACAGATGAAAATGTAGAATATCATGCTAAGTGAAATAAGCAAGCCTCAGAAAATCAATGGTAAACTGTTTTCTCTCATATGTGGAAGCTAGAGCAGAAGAAGGGAAAGAAGGAGAAAAGGATCAGATATCATAAAGATATAGGGAAGATCAATGGAGTAGAAGATGGAAATGGAGAGAGGATGGACAAGAAAGGGGAGAAAATGCAGAGTGAATTTAACAAAATCACATTATATGCATAAACAATTATACCACAGGGAATTTAACCTTTATGTACAAGTAGAAAGAACCAATCAAATGTAAATAAATAAATGAATGAAAGGAAGATCAATAGAGGAAGAGGAATGGGGGAAGAAGAAGGTGAGAAAAAGGCAGGGAACAGGACTGAAATAAAGTTTCATTCATGTATGCTTTTTTAAAAATGAAGTCAACTGCTATATATAACGATAATGCTCTAATAAAAGTTTAAGAAACATGTTTTATATATATATATATATATTTCAAACCTCAATAAAGCTATAAAATATTTTTAAAAATACAAAGGCCAATTTTTTTCTCAGAATAAAGGATAATGTAAATTTAACCATTCCCAATTATTGGTTTTATTAAATTCAATTATCTCTAACAAGAATTCCTAAAGAATGGTATATTTTAGGATGTATACTCTAACCTCAAACATGATAACTAGGTCAATAATGGAAGTATGGAAACTACTATACAAACCTTAATAAGTTCTTATTGTACAATGACTGCTATTCAAAGATTTCATCACATGTATTATCATATTTAGTCCTCACAGAAAAGGTAACTAAGTAGATGTTTTTTCTACTCCCATATTATGCATGAAGAAATTGAGGCATGGGGGGGTAGGGAGATGAGGGCTAAGCAACTTGTCCAAAGTCACACAGCAAGAAGATTCAAACTCAGATATTCAAAATCCAGAGCCCACTCTGTCAACCACAATAGCAGAACACTTTTTTTTTTTTTTTTTTTTTTTTTTGTGGTACCGGGGATTGAACTCAGGGTCACTTGACCACTGGGCCACATCACCAGCCCTTTTTTTGTATTTTTTTTTTAATTTAGAGATAGGGTCTCACTGAGTTGCTAAGTGCCTCGCCATTGCTGAGGCTGGCTTTGAACTCGCGATCCTGCTGTCTCAGCCTCCCAAAGTGCTGGGTTTACAGGTGTGTGCCACCACGCCCGGCTGCAGAACACCTTTTCTATAAACCATATGTTCAATTTAGGGTCTGCATTATATGTATATACTGTTATGTTCCATAGTCATTAAAAAGACAAAATTTAGATGATATATATATATATATACAGGTTAAAAATATCAATGTTAACTTGTGGTGACTAGATAATGCCCTGAAAATACTATAATTTGAATGGTTAAGAATATGAACTCTGGAGAAGGTGTACCTAATTTAATCCTAACTCATCCAATAGCTCTTTGTATAATTTATATAATTACTTAACCTCTCTTAGATTCATCCCATCAAATGTAAAACAGTGACCCTATTTGTCTCCACTTCATAAGGTTGTAATAAGCATTAACTGAGATAAGACATTGAAGAACATGGTATGTACCTTGGATGCAGTTAGCAATTAATAAATGTTAAATATTATGACATGATATATATTACCTGACAGAAAACAGAACAAAATATAACAGGGAGTTAGTCTATTCTCTTCAAAGGAGAATAGTTATTCATTTAAGTGGAGAAAGCAAGACTAAAATAGAGAAAATGGAAGTAAGTATCATACATGGGTAATCTATAAAATGTCAAAAAATCAGATATTTACACAAATTATTTTATTTTATTCTCAGCAGAGTGAGTAAATAGTATTTCTGTTTTACAAATGAGGAAACTGAGGGATTTATCTGTAGTGTAAAAGCTGATAAGTAACACAGGTTGCACAGCTACCAGGTATTTTGAGTATTTGAAAATTGTGTATTTGATATTTGAATACTTGTAGGTACTCAAATCAAGGCACATTGGATTCTTTCCTTTTCTTCAAGATATTTGACTTTAGAGACCAAAGAATAGAAAAAATTACCATAAAATGTGAAGTCTTGGCCTAATTTAAATGTAGGTATTAAATGTAGTTAAATGTAGGTATTCCTTTTATTCTATCTGTACATATGTACACTGTACTTTCCTCATGCAAGCTTCTATCCAATATAGTTTTATACCCAAGCTATGTTACTAGGCAGGGCTGTTAATCTTATGCCCTGAAGAGGGTACCCAAAGAAGAGGGGACAGGGAGTTGAAATCAAGCCCATAGTCTACACACTCAGCCTGGAACCTAAGTGCCACAAAAGAGGCACTTCTCCCCTATTTTACACAAAAGTGAAATATAAGCTAATAGAGGCTCTGAAAATATGATGAACTCTGACCCAATCCATGCAATCTACTAAAAAATCAGATGGTATACAGATGATCAGATAATAAAGAACTCAATTCTTTTGTTGTCGTTTTTGTTGGTACCAGGAATTGAACCCAGAGGCATTTAACCCTGAGCCACATCCCTAGAATTTCTATATTTTAATTTTGAGACAGGGTCTCACCAAGTTGTTTAGGGCCTCGCTAAATTGCTGAGGCTGGCTTTGAACTTGTGATCCTCATGCCTCAGCCTCTCTAGTCATTGGGATTACAAACATGCACCACTATGCCTGGAAGGAACTTAATTATTTAGTATACAGAAGAGCTGAGTAAGTGGGATCTGCCTGATCTAGGGGATTCAAAGAACAGGGTAGAACTAAGAAGTAAAATCGAAAAAATATGAGGTAAGATGCATCAGAAAGTGTCTTAGATGCAGCATCTGAATCATGACCTGAATTGTGACCTGAACTGTAGCCCAGCATTGCTCATTCTATGAGATTATTTTCTTGCATTCTTAACTATTCCTGTTGACTTAATACTTATGGTAGGAAATGTCAGGTAGTTACAGTGTTAGGGGTAGAGAGACTTGTTTATAAGACTACATAACCTGTAAAGAAGCCTTGGGCCCCATTTAAGCCATTGGGTAGAAAAAGTAATACAGTGTGGACTCTGCTGTTTCACACAATTTATTCCTTACTTTTTTTTGAGTAATTTAAACAGCTGTTTTGTTCATCTCTAATTTTACAATTCAAATGCCTTTATGAAATTTCAATAACATAAGGCTACATATAAATGACATTACAGTCATATTAGACAAATTACTCTAATGAGAAGAGTTTTTCATAAAGCCACCAAGGATTTTATTTTATATGTTAGAGAATATGTTTGATCAGAAGAGATTTTAACTCTGGATTTTGAACAATCAATTGTAATGTCATTTCAGTTGTAAAATATTCTTTTATTGTCTGAGAAAATTTCAAGTCATATAGGAGGATATCATCTATAATGCAATTAATATTAAAGAGAAAATATATTTATTCATTATTAGCTTTGGTATATAATATTACACTAATAAGGAATTCTTAATTGTATTGCAATATGGTAGCTTCATTTATTCAAAGGCATTTTCCAGCTGTTACTATAGCATACTCAAAATAATTAGAAGCCATACCAGTGTGGGAGAGGGTATGAAACAGATTCAGGTACTAAAAGATAAATTTCAATGCTAGTGGGGACTTTTGGTTGGCATGCCATGCAAACTCACACAAGTATAGGTGGAAGGATTTTATTATAAAGATTCACTTCTTTTTTACAGACCTCAAGGGCAGAAATACCATCAGGTCCCATGAGGTACTGGAAGCATGAATTGAAGAGTCATTTAAAACTATTCATCTTTTATGTTTGTCTCACTTTTTTGTTGTGGTTTCATGCTCTTATATTTGCTTTACTTTTTTGCCATTTTTATCTCTTTCCAGACTGTCTATCACTCCTTATCTGTACACATGGCATAAGAAGGCTACTCACAACTTTCAAATCTTTTTTGCATTCTTTAAGGAAATTAAATTCACTTTAGATCTGCTATATTTGCTACTAAACCATAATGGCCACAAAATTACCCCAAGTAATAGAAAGAAAGAAGAGCATGATCCTTATTGTGTAGTTTTATAATAATTTACAATTGGGACTACATACATAGTCCCTCCTCCTACAATTTCTACCATTACAGAGGCAGAGGGCTTTTATCTATATTCAAATAGATAATGATATAATCAAAAGTTGAATATTGGGATTTTCTATGACTTAAACTATCTATTGGAAATAAAGAAAAAGATATAAGGGCTTCCATAATGGAATAAACAAATGGTCTACTGAAAGCAAAGAAGTAATATTGACTTGCAATTATATCCACTAGTCTAGTGCTTCTGATATCAAACATAACCTGGGGAAATTGATAAAACATAGATGGCTGGGCTGGGGTTGTGGCTCAGTGGTAGGGCACGTGCCTAGCATGTATAAGGCACTGGGTTCAATTCTTAGCACCACATAAAACTAAATAAATAAAATAAAGGTATTTTGTCCATCTACAACTAAAAATATATTTAAAAAAAAAAACAGATTGCTGAGCCCTGCTTGCAGAATTTTTGAGTTAATAGGTAAGGGGCAGAACATGTGAATTTTGATTTCCAACAATTTTCTTGGGGGCTATACTAGAAACAATTCATGTTAAGAAAAATAAGCCAGATTCAGAAAGACAAATACTGTATGTTTTTTGTCTTGTGTACAAGATTCAGGGAACAAAACAGAGGACATCATGAATAAAGAAGAGAGACAATTAGTGTAGAGAACAGGAATCAGGTAGAGGGTTGAAGGGAGGGGCAAAGGGAGAAACTGGGGAATGAAATTAATATTACTAGGTTATATGCATGTATGATTATGCCACAATAAAACCCGCTATTATGTATAATTGATATGGATATGCATCAATAAAAAACACAAAGGGAAAATATAGTTACATAGGAAGAATCAGTTCTAGTGTTCTATAGAACATTATGGTAACTATAGACAATAATAATTTATGATATATTTCAAAATAACTAGAAGAGTACAATAGCTCCCAACACATAATAATGATAAATGTTTCAGGAAATGAGAATGCTAATTACCACAATTTGATCATTATACATTGTACACATGTATCAAAGTATTATATTATACTACATAAATATGTACAAATATATGTCAATTAAAATTAAATTCAAAAGTGTTTAGCATATTTGACATTGTTATATTTGGCTGAATACAAATTGAATTTCAGGTTTAGCTTATACTTACATTAATAAAAGATACTTGTTGCTCTGCTGGAATCAGGCAGGCTGGCATTAATACAGGAAGGCCTAAGGTAGGAGGAACAATGAAAGCACCCAGAGCATGGCTTTTTTAAAATAATACTGACTTTTAATGCACCAAATATCTGCAAACATTAGGCTGTCTCATGATTCCTTTGTGAACTGGGTTTTACTGAGTATTCCTGTTGTTGCCCAAAAATAAGGAAAATATAAACAAGGGCAAAGAAAATGAATGAAATCTGGCTTGACAAGGTATGGCATTGTAGATTAGATTGTGATCTACTAAATAACACTGGGGCATTAAAATGGAAAAGCAAACAAACATTCAGGGGATGAAAAGATTTAAATATGTACCGTCTCACAGGCACTGTTTTACAGAAAGATTAAGAGTTAACTACTAGTCATCATCCTTTCAAGAGAATATTCTTGTGAAAAGTAATAAAGAATTTGAAATAAAAATAACAAAACATGTTTTATCAAAATATTTTAAAGCCACCCTGATAAATGTATTTATTGAAGGGTTCAGTTTGGAAAAATATCTTCCACATACTGTATGTCCTGGTCTCACCCCATATGTGTTAATATAATCAAGTTCAAACAAGCTATACTTGTGGCTATATGACATTACATATTTGCCAACACTCACAGAAGTTTATAGCATAAAGAGATAACCTTAATGTATGTAAATTGAAAATAAATCACACAGGAGGTTAGAGGAACACAGGATGGACTGCAGACTGTGGAAAAGTAATCTAACTCTGTTTTGGAAGAGTGATACTCCCACCTCAGCCTCATGAGTAGCTGGGACTAGAGGCATGCATTACCACACTGGTTTTAAGTATTTCAAATTTATGCAACAACTTCACTGATGGGGTGGGGGTGGGGGGATGCTGATATAAGTTATTTGGGGAATGAATGGTGACTGTAATACTAAAAGAAAAGGTGACTAAAAATAAGCACTTCCACTAGTGGATAAAATTGCTTCCTGTGGGAATACGGGTTAACAATTCTGAAACCATTGTAATTGTACACTGGAATCGAATGATAAAGTACATAAGGGCAAATGGTGGGAGCCAGGTTTCTAGCTGCTGGAATGGGAGGTCGTTGACAAGCAATGGGAGAAAGTAAAAATGATCTATGTGATAATGGATCAGAGTTGGAAACATTAATTTTAAGTCATGTTTATCTTAATATAGATAGTTACAGTTTTTTCTTTGTCAACTGAGGAGGTGTAGAAGCACTGACACCCTAGTAGCAGTGAGAATACTTACCACCCAGTTCTTGACTTATTGTTTTTAATAAAAGGAATCAATGCTACTTGGATATATGGCTGATTCTAGGAATGGTGCAGGTAGTATACAATATCACTGCACAATATCTTGTAGTGCCAAAAAATTAAAGAAATTCCAAAAAACAGACTGATTTCAGCATCCAACTGAAATAGTTAGCAATAGCCAAAGATGGAAAATTTGAGTAATAAAATAGTATCAAATTAAAGCCCCAAAATATAAATGGGGAGAAGAAAACAAACATTCCATGAAAAATAATCTCAAATAATTTATGTAGATACTCTGACCTCAAGATTCATATCTTCCAATCCTTATACATAGACTACACAGAGTATGGATAGGAGGGAGAAAAGCATATTTACAGTGGATAAAACAACCTCAGCTAGATAATAAAGATGAACATCATCAGTAATAAGTCATGTGAATAATACATATCTTTGATATGGAGTGATGAGAATGGCACTTTACCTCCATGTTCCTCCTCCCTGAAGCCCCAGGTTAATCATGAGAAAAACATCAAAAAAATTCCAATTGAGGGAAATTTTACAAAATATTTAATCAGTACTTCTCATTACTCTCAACATGATCAAAAAAGAAAGAAAGAAAGAAAGAAAGAAAAGTTTCAGAAATTGTCACATCCTAAAGGAACCTAAGTAGATACCAAAGTTTATACATAGGTTGTCCCCCAATGTTCATATACAGGAAGCTTGGTCTCCAGTGTGGCAGTGTTGAGGTGGTGGAACCCTTAAAAGGTGTGACTTACTACAAGATAATTAGATTTGGGGGATTGATCTCATGAATGAATTCATTCTGTCTCTCCAGAGTGGGTCAGGTCTTGTAGGAGTAGATTAGTTCCCAAGAGAACAGGTTGTTAGGAAGAGCAAGCCTGGAGGTGCTGGGGTTGTAGCTTAGTAGAAAAGTGCTTGCCTAGCATGTGTGAGGCACTGGGTTTGATCCTCAGCACTACATAAAAATAAATAAATAAAATAAAGGTATTGTGTCCATCTACAACAACAACAAAAAAAAAAAAAATTAAAAAATACAAAAAAAAGAGTGCCCTTGTCCCTCACTAGTCTGTTTTTTCCTGTCTCACTATTCGACTTCTTTCCTTCTGTACATATTCCCACCATTGTGATGCCATCCACCATGAGGCCTTCTCCAATGCCAAGCAAATGCTAGTGCCATGATGCTGAATCTCCAGAACTGTGGCCTAAATAAATCTATTTTTTTGTAAAAGTACTTAGCCTAAGGTATTTTATTATTACAACTAAAAATAGACTAATATAGTATGCAAACAACAATGGTATCCTACATGAGATCTTGAGAAAAAAGGAAATCAGGTAAAAACTAAAGAGACTTGAATAACATATGGACTTTTGTTAGTAATAATGTACCATTATTGGATAATTAACTGTGATAAATATACCATCCTAATGCATCTTGTTAAGTATAAGAGAAACTGGATGTGAACAGACAGTGCAGTATGGCATATTTTCTTTAAGTTAGAAGAGTTTTTTAAAATACTATATATCAATGGTTGAAATTATTATCAGAAATTACTAAAATCAAAATTAACAAACTATTCCTTAAAAGGAAAAAAAAAACCAACAAATAAATGACTTAACATCACACCTCAAAGCACTAGAAAAAGAAGAACAGATTAACACCAAGAGCAGCAGAAGACAGGAAATAATTAAAATCAGAGCAGAAATTAATGAAATTGAGACTAAGGAAACAATTCAAAGAATTGACAAAACTAAAAGTTGGTTCTTTGAAAAAATAAACAAAATTGACAGACCCTTAGCAATGCTAACGAAAAGAAGAAGAGAAAAAACTCAAATTACTAACATTCGTGATGAAAAAGGGAATATCACAACAAACACCTCGGATATACAGAATATAATTAGAAATTACTTTGAAAACTTGTACTCTAATAAAATAGAAAATACTGAATGCATTGACAGATTTCTAGAGTCATATGATTTGCCTAAACTGGATCTGGAGGCTATACACAATTTAAACAGATCAATTACAAGCTAAGAAATAGAAGATGTCATCAAAAGCTACCAACAAGGAAAAGTCCAGGACCTGATGGGTTTACAGCCGAGTTCTACAAGACTTTCAAAGAAGAATTAATACCAATGTTCTTCAAACTATTTCAAGAAATAGAAAAAGAGGGAGCTCTTCCAGACTCTTTCTATGAGGCCAATATTACATTAATTCCAAAGCCAGGCAAAGACACATCCGAAAAAGAAAACTTCATGCCAATATCTTTAATGAACATAGATGCAAAAATCCTCAACAAAATTCTGGCAAATCGGATACAAAAACATATCAAAAAGATAGTGCACCACGATCAAGTGGGGTTTATTCCAGGGATGCAAGGCTGGTTCAATATTCAGAAATCAATAAACATAATACATCACATCAATAGACTTAAACATAAAAATCATATGATTGTCTCAATAGATGCATAAAAAGCATTTGACAAAATATAGCACCCCTTTATGTTCAAAACACTAGAAAAACTAGGAATATCAGGAACATATCTCAACATTATAAAAGCTATTTATGCAAGGCCCAGAGCTAACATTATCTTAAATGGAGAAAAATTGAAAGCATTTCCTCTAAAAACTGGAACAAAACAGGGATGCCCCCTTTCACCACTGCTATTTAACATAGTACTGGAAACTCTGGCCAGAGCAATTAGACAGATGAAAGAAATTAAAGGGATCCAGATAGGAAAAGAAGAGCTCAAATTAGCACTATTTGCTGATGACATGACAATATACCTAGAAGACCCAAAAAACTCTACCAGAAAACTTTTACAACTAGTAAATGAATTCGGCAAAGTAGCAGGATACAAAATCAATACCCATAAGTCAAAGGCATTTTTATACATCAGTGACAAAGCCTCTGAAAGGGAAATGATGAAAACGACCCCATTTACAACAGAATAAAAAAAAAATAAAATACCTGGGAATCAACTTAACAAAAGAGGTGAAAGACCTCTATAAAGAAAATTATAGAACACTAAAGAAAGAAATCATAGAAGAACTCAGAAGATGGAAAGACCTACCTTGCTCTTGGATAGGTAGAGTCAATATTGTCAAAATGTCCATACTACCAAAGGCATTATACAGATTTAATGCAATTCCAATCAAAATTCCAATGTCATTTTTCAAAGAAATAGAAAAAGCAATCATGAACTTCATCTGGAAAAATAAGAGACCCAGAATAGCCAAAGCAATCCTGAGCGAGAAAAGTAAAGCAGGGGGCATCACCATACCGAACTTTAAATTATACTATAGAGCAATAGTAACTAAAACAGCATGGTATTGGCACCAAAACAGATGGGTGGACCAATGGTACAGAATTGAGGACACAGAGACTAATACATATAATTTCAGTTATCTTATATTAGACAAAGGTGCCAAAAATGTACAGTGGAGAAAGGATAGCCTCTACAACAAATGGTACCGGGAAAACTGGAAATCCATATGCAACAAAATGAAATTAAACTTGTATCTCTCACCATGCACAAAACTCAATTCAAAGTGGATCAAGGACCTAGGAATTAGTTCTGAGACAATACGCCTAATAGAAAAAGTAAGCTCCAATTTCCAACATGTCGGATTAGGCCCCAAGTTCCTTAATAAGAATCTGTAGCGCAAGAACTATCACCAAGAATTAATGAATGGGATAGATATAAGCTAAAAAGCTTCTTCTCAGCAAAAGAAACAATCAGTGAGGTGAATAGAGAGCCAACTAATTGGGAACAAATATTTAATACATACACATCAGATAGAGCACTAATTTCTAGAATATATAAAGAACTCAAAAAACTTTACACCAAGAAAGCAAATAACCCAATCAATAAATGGGCTAAAGAACTGAAAAAGACACTTCTCAGAAGAAGATATACAATCAATCAACAAATACATGAAAAAATGCTCAACCTCTCTGGAAATTAGAGAAATGCTAATAAAAACTACTCTAAGATTTCATTTCACTCCAGTCAGAATGGCAGCTATTAAGAACACAAACAACAATAAATGTTGGAGAGGATGTGGGGAAAAAGGCACCCTCATACATTGCTGGTGGGACTGCAAAATGGTGCAACTGCTGTGGAACGCAGTATGGAGATTTCTTGGAAAAATGGGAATGGAACCACCCTATGACCCAGCCATCCCACTCCTGGTCTGTTCCCAAAAGACTTAAAAACAGCATATTACAGTGACACAGCCACTTCAATGTTTATAGCAGCACAATTCATAATAGCTAGGTTGTGGAACCAACCTAGATGCCCCTCAGTAGATGAGTGGATAAAGAAAATGTGGTATATATACAAAATGGAATTTTATTCAGCAATAAGAGAGAATAAAATAATGGCATTTGCAGGTAAATGGATGAAGTTGGAGAATATAATGCTAAGTGAAATCAGTCAATCTCAAAAATTCAAATAACGAATATTTTCTCTGATATAAGGAGGTTAGTTCACAGTGCGATTGGATGGGGGTACATAGGATTAGAGGAACACTAGAATGTTCAAAGGAAAGGGAGGGCAAGGGAGGGAGCAGGGGGGGAGAAGGGGGGAAAATGGTGGTTGAATGAGATGGATATCACTATCCTAAATGCATGATTAAAGATCTGAATGGTACTTATATACTTGGTATACAAGCAGTTGTATGTAAAAAGATGATATACTTGTGCATTATGAATAAGTAAATAAATAATCTAAAAAAATTAACAAACTAAAGAGTGAAATATGTTCTTAGGATTTGTATTTCTTCCACACTGTATATCAGGTTCACATTTGTCCACTTTGCTGCCCTCTAAGAGAGACTAACTAAGTTTTCAATCATTTTTGTATCACTTTCTTCACCAAAGAGATTAAGGTACTGCACATGACAATGGTGTGAATGACAACTCCAATTCTCTGAGGAAAGCATATAGTGTTTTCAAGTCAGTTTTCTTGTTAGCTTTGTCCAAGTTGGGGTCTACCTTGAAAGGTCAATCTGTATTTAAAGATTGAAAATTGCTTTCTCCACTTAAGCTGCCTGCAATCATGGCCACAGACTACAACAATAACTTAAAAATCAATTAAAAACATTAAAATAGAATGATGGAATAGATAATTAAGTTGGAGAAAGATCACTTAGGTAGGTAACAATTTGAATTCTCACCTGAACAGGATCTGGCTGTGTGTTAACTGATGGAAGACTCATTAATGCAAAAAAAGTCAAAGGGCAAATACACAAGATAGGGGTCTTGGTAACTTAAGGATGGTAATTATGACTGTAGAGTTCTAAGAAAAGGTGATCAATGAGATTAGAGAAGGCAATCAGATAAAATTGTACTTGCAGGACAGAGTTCATTGTTTGGACTTGTCCTTACTGCAGTTCTAGTCACTTGAGGGTTTTAAGTATTAGAGGGGTATGACTTAATAAGCTTATTTGCTTGTAAGCTTAAGTAACACATGCAAATATACATCAAAGTGAGTAAATATTATATGTACAGATTAAAGAGCTAATTCATGGGTGACTAGCCACGTGTTTGAGTGTTAATTGTCCTCAACATAAATACCGTAACTTTGAAAGCTATCTTCTCTCTCTTGGATTACTAAAGAAAAATCATTTTAATTAGAACCTGTAAAAGTCATAGGTCATACCTGGTCTCTTGGCCCAGATTCTTGACCCTGTCCCTGGACTAAATTTTAGATTCAAATGGATTATAACTTCCTTTTAATGACCTTTTTCTACTGAGATGGCTTATAACTAGGTTGCTGAATGCCAGTAATAGCAGAGAATTCTTAAAGGGATAAGTATTTCATCCATAGACAAATTTTTACTGTAAATATTTTGCTATATTTTTTCAGTATTTTTTTGCAGTTGTAGACGGCTACAATACCTTTATTTTATTTATTTTTCTGTGGTGCTGAGGCTCTCACCCAGGGCCTCACATGTGCTAGGCAAACACTATACTGCTGAGCAACAATCCCAGCCCACATATTTTGCTATATTTTCATTAACTTTTTGTTATAGATCTATTCTTTTATTCCTACATTTTATTGAGATATAATTCACTTCTCAATGAGCCCTCTAAAATATACAATCCAGTAACTTGTAGTATATCCATAAATTATGCAGCTATTAACATTATTTAATTCAGGAATATATTCATAATTCCAAAAAAGAAACCCTATACCCTTTAGCAGTTCCTCCCCACTCTCCATCAACCCCAGTCCCTAGTAGCCACTAATCTACTTTCCATCTCTATGGAATTGCCTACTCTGGAACTTTCAGATACATGGAATCATATAGTATGTGACTTTTTGTCTTTGGTTTCTTTTACTTTGTTTTTAAGATATGCTCCATGTATGTATCACAGTGTATGTCAAAATGCATTCTACTGTCATGTATATCTAAAACAAAAACATAAAAAAGATACACTTTTGTTCTAGATATAACAGTACTTCATTCCTTTTTGACTGAAAAATATTCTATTATATTGATATACTACAGTTTGTGTAGTCATACATGAGCATTTGAGTTGTTTCCACATTTGCCTATTGTGAATAATTATGATATAAATATTCACGTGCAAATATAAGTGGGCATATATTTTAAATTCTCTTGTGTATGCCTAGGAGGGGAGTTTCTGGGTTATGTAGTAGCTCTGTATTTAACTTTTGGATGAATTTCCAAACTGTTTTCAAAATGGTTGTACCTTTTACATTCCCACTAACAATGTATGGGTGTTCTGTTTCCTCTATATCCTTAACATCAATTATTATTATCTGTGGTTTTAATTATAACTATCCTAATGTGTGTGAAGTGGTATCTTATTGTGGGCTTGATTTGCATTTCTCTAATGAGTAATAATATATTCAGCATTTGTATTTGTTGCATATCTACCAGCAGATTTTTTTATTTGTATGTATTTTTAATCAGGAATAAAAGAGTTACAAAACTACATTTATGCTGCCTACTATATTTTTTATGTTGTCACATTTTGGGCCATTTTTTAAAATTTCTTCATGTAGACTTGAGTCTCTAGCATTCTTCTCTTTTAGCCCAAGTGCTCCCTTTAGTAATTCTTGTAGCGTAAATATGCTAAGGACAAATTATCTTAATTTTTGTTAGTCTATTGTGTGCCACAAGTATTATCCCCATCCACTCAGGCAGTCACATGGTCTATACTTTCTCCCTGATTGCTTTGAACACATGGTCCTAATGAAAATGCTGTTTGTAATGGGAAACCACTTCTTGTAGTCTTCCTACTTATGTCTTTCCCTAAGAAAAGAAATGACAAGAATGATATTTCAGAACGAATATTCCAACTATTGAATTGAAATAGTGCTTAAAAGAAATGAAAATTATGGTACGTATGTAATATAATGAAGTCCAAGAAGCTCAAATATTGATCATGTCTTCTAAGAGAAAGGATCTTTATTTTTCCCCTTAATAAGAATGGAAAATCCCCCAGGATGTACCAAAACCCTTGCCTACATTGATATGAACAATGAATGTCTAATTCATCCATTAATAGCAATATTACATGTGTTTTCAAATCCCTGTACTCCTATATATATGTGTGTGTATGTATACATATATACACACATACACATATATATGTATATATATATATATATATATATATATATATATGTAAAATTATCCTGTATAACTTGGATAAACATTTGTGATTAGAATTGGCTTATTGTTTCTATAAGCTTAATTTAAAATGAAATTTGTAACGTTCCAGAATGTATGATCTGAGGATAATTAAGAATGTAATTTTATTGAATATGTATGAGTATTTCTATGGAAGTTTGGTATCAAAGTTCATCCAGAGCAGACTAATGGCAGCTGAAACAGGTTATTAATGCTCTGTAGGTATCTCTATGAGGCATTGCAGAATAAAGACACTTCCAAACTTTCTGAGTTTATGGCAGATTAACACTTTCTTACTTCTCAATGCATGAAACCAACCCTTCACCAAATGATTTAGTCACAAGTCCACCTCACTGTCTCTACTGTCAGGATCTTCAACAGAAGCCTTTAAGCTCCTGCCTGATGGTTCAGCCTGGTTCACAGCTATAGGGGAAAACTAGACACTAGGAAGTTGAGAATAAGAATCACACTCACAGATATAAAAGTCTGAGGCTCAGAATCAAATCAGAGATACTGCCATTTACACTGATCTTCCTCCTAGTTTCAGTAACTACTGGGATACTAGTTTATCCTTTATGTTAAAGGTCTTGCCTGAACTATTTTTCATAATTATCATTTTCACATTAGGCGATAGTCAACTCATGGGGAAAATAAAGATTCAAAGCAGAAGGAATGCAATTTCCAGAGATATTTTCCTTGTCATATTAAAATTTGGTCCAGTGCCACAGCATATATTTTTATACTCAGATAGTATGCTTTGTGGACCATATATTTTCAGAGATGAGAGAACAATGAACTAGCCAGTAGAAGGTCTATATTCAAATCATGGTTCACCTATTAGCTATGTGACATTTTACTCTCCTAGATAGAGTTTTTCACATCTATTGGATAGGGATAGTCATAAAATCATTTACATATGTTTTGCTGTTATTTTTTGGATTATCTTATAATTTTTTAAAATTTTGTTTTATTGACAGATAATTTGAATACCAGAAAATCCATCCTTTTACAGTGTACAACACAATGGGATTTAGTATATTCACAAAGTTATGCAACTATCACCACTATCCAGTTTCAGTACATTTTCATCAGCTCAAAAAAAAAAAAGTGGGGGGGGAATGGGGCTGTAGCTCAGTGGTAGAGCACTTGCCTTGAACACGTGAGGCACTGGGTTCAATCCTCAGCACCACACAAAAATAAATAAAATAAAGATATTGTATCCATCTACAACTAAAAAAAAAAAATTAAAAATCCTAACAACCAGAAGTCATTCCTATCAGTCACTAACCTACTTTCACTTCTATGGATTTGCCTGTTCTGGATGGAATCATACAATATGTGATATTCTGTGTCTGGCTTCTTTCATTTAGCATAATGTTTTAAGGTTCAACCATGTTGTATTATGAATTAGTACTTTATTATTTTTGATGGCTGAATAATAATCCATTGTATGAAAATACCCCATTTTCTTTATATATTATATTAGTAAACATTTAGGTCATTTTCAATTTTGTCTACTATGAATAATGCTGCTATGAATACTGATGTATGAGTTTTTGTGTGGATATACATTTTAAATTCTCCTGAATACACACACACACACACACACACACACACACAGAGAGAGAGAGAGAGAGAGAGAGAGAAATAGAACTGCTTAATTTTTTGAGTACGTGCCAGACTGTTTTCCAAGGCAGTTATATCATAGAATTATTTTCATTTCCAAAAGTTTTCCCAAGGGAAGGGAAAATAATTTTTTAACTTCTCTTCTTTGGGCTTGTCCTATGGATTTCAGACTTGCCTAACCAGCTTCTACCTCTAAGTGAAAACCAATCCCTGATATTATATTTTTAATATATCTCATTTGAATAACATCTGTTCAATGAATGTCATCATAATGTTACTGTGTGAATAAAATGAAAATATATATTTATTTAAAGTACTTAGCATCATTCCTGGCACCCAATAAGCTCAATAAATCCTTTTGGAAGAGAAATTGGAAGAGGAGGATAAGATGGTGGAGAAGGAAGAGTTAGGTGAAGAAGAAGAAAATGAAGGAGGAAGAGAAGTAGAAAGAAGTATTTCTGGTGGTTAAGAACATGGGTTTCTGCCACAATGATGTGTGACCTCAAGGACGTTAGCTCATGTATTTGAGCTTCAGTTTATAATATATAAAATCTGGAATCTGAAGATAATAATAACAATACAAACTCAGAAGGCTGTTATAAGAAGCAAATGAGATAATGGATGTGAATGCATTTTGATAATTACTTAATTGAAAAGAAGCCTAAGAGATTATTGCTACAAAAAGTCTTTTTAGCCTGTTAGGCAAGTATGTAATAAAGATAAGTGTTGCTTGACATAAAGCTTCTTAGCTTCTTCCACAGTATTTATGAGGATTCAAATTGAGCTTAGAAAAGAGGCCAGGTGTTATCTCAACACTCAATAGCAGGGTTTTTTAAAAAAGACAAAACACAATACTGTATTTGAAGTTGAGTTGTATATGAAACATGTTGCAGAGAAGGGGATGATATAGTTTCAATGAGTATATGATACTAGACCAATCACTTTGGAAATAAATTCAATTAAAAATCAAATATATAAAACTTTATTAATTTCCACACTTTTACTACCCAAGTTATGGCCCATGGGTGAATAGAGGAAATTGCCTTTAAAAAATTCAGTACTGGAAGAAAACACTTAACAAGTTGTCTAGATCCTTAAGATAGAAGAATGGTGGCATGCAACACCCTTCAACACTATTTGACCCTGTCCCTGATTATTATTTTTTTAACTATAAAGGAAAGGTTTTCTTTCCATGCTCAAACCACTTAAATTCTGCAGTATGGTCTTCAGAATGACAAGCCCTAATTCCTGGAGCTTCATAATCCTAGCATTTAGGTAGTAGAACTGAGGCCTCCAAATTCTCCCCCTACTTTCTTGGTCAGCCATTGAGTCTAAGAGATAGGGAGGGAAGAAGTTAGGAGGGCTAGAGTTCAATGAAAGAGTCTTTCAGGAAGTTCTCAATAAGAAGGGGAAACCTATATGAAATAATTTAATTGTGCAGAAACATGTTTCTATTATTTTATTTCTTATGACAAACTAAAAAGCATTGGGTGATTAATTTTAAAAAGACACTGGCACATAGGAATTTCTGTTATAAAAGAAATATTTTAGGCTGAGCATGGTGGCATGTGCATGTAATGCCAGTGATTTGGGGGCAGTGGCAGGAGAGTCACAAGTTCAAGGTCAGCTTCAACAACTGAGCAAGGCTCTGTCTCAAAATTAAACACACACATATGTAATAAACAAAAAGGGCTGAGAATACAGGTCATTTATAAAGCACCCCTGGGTTCAATCCCCAGTATGAAAAAGAAAGAAAGAGAAACATGGAGGGGGGAAGGAGATAGGGAGAGAGAGAAAAGAAGAGAGGAGAAAAGAAGGGGAAGGGGAAGGGGAAAAGGAAGTGAGAGAAGAAGAGAGAAACAAGGACTTTGGGTCTTAATTATTTGAAAGTTAATTGGTACTGTAGTTACATTGCTTTATTAGCATATGGCCATCGTGAAAGAAAGTCTTCAGCATTCAGAAGTGCAGAAATTAATGATTTATAGCAAATGTAGAAACCAAGAAGTTCTAGGGATAACATAGCATTGTAGAAAGTCATTCTTCCTCTCTGGACCTCAATTTCCTTAACCTTGATTTTCTCATCATGGGTTGCCAGATGTTTTAGTCTTTTTTTTTTTTTTTTTTTTTTTTTTTTTTGGTCACTGCTACCAAAATACCTGATAAGAACAACATAGAGGAGGAAAAGTTTATTTGGTGCTCACAGTTTCAGAGGTCTTGGCTCATAGATGACATACTTTATTACTCTGGATGCTAGGTGAGGCAGAACATCATGGCATAAGGGCATGACAGAGGAGGACAGATCAGGACATTGCAAACAGGAAACACTGAGAGAGTTCTGCTCAACAGGGACAAAATATAAACCCAAAGGCATACTCCAGTGACCTATCTCCTTCAGCCACACCCTACCTGCTTATAGTTACCACCCAGTTAATCTCTATTACTGCATTGATTTTCTGATTGTGTTAAGACTCTCATAACCCAAACATTTCATCTCTGAAAATTCATGTATTATCTCACACATGAGATTTTAGGTGATACCTTATATCTAAACAACAGCATCAGATAAAACACAATTACATTTTAAATTTTTTATAAACAGCAAATAATTTTAGTATTAATTGCCCCAAATATTGTACTGTTTGCATCTAGAGAAAAGATGTTATTTGTTGTTTATCTGAAATTAAACTTAACTATGAGTCCTGCATTTCTATTTGCTAAATCCAGCAAACCCATGATAAAATAAGTTCAGAAGGAGTTAATTCAAATAACTTCTAAGGGCCATTCCAGCAGAAAACATCCATTTATCTGTTGCAGACCTAGCCTGGCAAGCTATATGTATATTTTGAATGGATATAAGTATATGCTTGTAACAGGATGGTGGTGCACACCTGTAATCCCAGCAGCTCTTGAAGCTGAGGCAGGAGGATCACAAGTTCAAAGCTAGCCTCAGCAACTGAAGGAGGCCCTAAGCAACTTAAGAAGACTCTGTCTCAAAATAATACATAAAAAGGGCTGGGGATAATGCTCAGTGCTGAAGCACCCCTGGGTTCAATCCCTGGTACCCTCCCTCAGTAAAAATATATATTTGTAAGGCAGTGATTCTCAAACTTCACTCTCCTTAAGAATCATTTGGGGAAGTTTTTAAAAATGTTGAGTCCATGCTACAACTTTTGATATTCTGACTCACAACTTCTGACTGGAGTGATGCCAGAGAATCTGTACCTTTAACAGACAACTCAGGTAATTCAGATGCAGATATTCAAGGACAAGAATTTAAAAAATACTATGACATTTTTCTACAAATATATGAATCTTGATTACCTGGATCACAGAGTTATTCTACTTATCATTTATTTATGACCATACCAAAAATTTAACTCTGCTATTCTAATCACACAAAAGACCAACCTACTCAATTCTGTGAACATTTCCTTGACTAACACTTTTTTTCCTTGTAGTACTGGGGATTGAACCCAGGACACTCTACTACTGAGCCAAAGCCCCACCCTTTTTTATTCTTTCTTTTGAGACAGGATCTCTCTGCATTGCCCAGGTCGGCCTCAAGCTTGCCACTCTCCTGACCAGGCTTCCATAGTCACTGGAATTATAGGCCTGTACCACCATGCTGTGTTTGATGACAAAACAGCTTTTTGTTAATTACTATTAAAGTAGGGCAAATTTCAATTTAATTATATTTTTATGTGAATAAAAGCATTCAAGAAAAAAATAAAATGTCATTTATCTTTAGTAAAGAGAATGTATTAAATACATGGCATGGAGATAATACAGCAAAAATGCATTTGGCAAAAAAAGTGTAGGGCAGAGTTCTGATATGAGAAAGCTAGTTATTTTAATTCAAATCAATCTACTATTGGGCTAAAAATCTAAAAGGTCAAAGATCACTACATAAATCTATGCTACAAACTCTTCTCCAATGAACATGCAATATTCTGCAATATTCCTTTTTCACAATACTTAAACAGTTCCTCTTGTAATGCCAATTTAAAAAGAGGACTGTGTGAGAAAATTAACTAACACCCTAACCAGAAGTTGTTCCTACAAACATAGGTAGTTTAATTTTAATTGTTCATCAGAATAAAAATAAGATAGACTATTTTAGAGAGCTATGAACTAGCTTTTGAGAGACCTGGTTGTTAATGGTTTAAACTTCTGCATGTGGATAACCCCACAATTCAAAAATAGCTATGAGGGAAAAATGTACCTTAACTGTTTGTAAGATAGGGGCAACAATATGTTTTTGAAAGACATTATTCCACTATGTATAAAAATATCCTTGATTCTCTACTCTTAGTTAATTCTGAGAAACCTATATTTCAATGTGTAAAATGGAACTAAGATGAATTCATTAAAAAATGGTGTGGCAGCACTTTTGAGTAACTTTCGTTTCTACCATGTATGAATGAAAGCAGAGAATTTTACAAAAGACTTAGAAGTTTGATTGGGTAGCCAGAATTCTTGTGTTTAAATTGTGAATCTGCAAGCTACTATTGTATGATCTTGGAAACATACCTAGATTTCCTAGTCTCAATTTTTTCCTCTTGCAGTCTCACTAACCTCTGGCTAGTGTGGACAGGCCCAGGTCAGCCCCACAGTCCTTGGACCGAGTGCAGGCGGCCCAAGGACAGCCCCATTGACCTCTGATCCAGTGTAGGTGGTCCAAGGAGAGCCCCAAGGACCTCCACTTGAGTGCAGCCAGGCCCAGGTCAGCCCTGCCAACTTCCAACAGAGCGCAGGCTGCACAAGGACAGCCCCAAAGACCTCTGCTGGAGTGTGGCCAGGCCCAGGTCAGTCCCGCCAACCTCAGCCCAAGTGTACGCTGGCCCAGGTCAGCCCAGCCGACACCTTCAGAGCTCAGGCAGGCCTAGGACAGCTTCACTGACCTCTGCTCAGGGGACTGCCTCTTCCAACCAGTAGACCACTGCAGGAGCTCAGATTCAACCAGTTTGACCCACATCAATCTGTGTGGGACCCAGCCCCAGGGTAGGTCCAGAGTCCACTACCCCATCCCCACACAAGCCTAACCCACTTCCATCTTGAGACGCTGCAGACATAGCCACAGCCTTCCCCTTACAGTAGCCCCTACATTTGGACAACAGACAGGGCCTAAAAGCAGCCGCATCTCAGAGCAGGCATCCCAAAGACATTATAAGGCCCACCCTTTCAGCCCCATCTCTGGAAAACGTTGCATTCCTCTTGGGGCACCTTCACTGTTATCTCGAGTTACCTCCACTACTGCTTACACAACCTTTAGTTGAAGTAGCATACATTGAGGGACACCTGCAGGTTCTGAAAGCCCAACATTAACGTGAGAAATTGACAACCTGCATGGATATTACAAGAATATAGGGTAGAAACTGTAATATCTCAGGTCTACACTACAAGAAAGGAATGTAAATAGACAGCATGAAAAAATAAGGGAGGAAAGTATCCTAAACAAACCAGGATACTACAATAACAGAACCCATGTTCAGTGAAGCTGATGAAATGTCAGAGAAGGAGTTCAGAAGGTTCTTAATTAAAATGATCTGTGAATTAAAGAATGACCAAAATGAGCAAATATAGGCAAAAATTGATGACTACAACAAAGATATAAGAAAGCAAATACAGGTAGCAAAAGATTACTTCAAAAAAGAGATAGAAACTCTGAAAAAAGAAACCAGTCAGAAATCCTTGAAATGAAGGAAACAATTAACCAAATAAAAAACACAATAGAAAGCATCACCAAAAGACTAGATCAACTGGAAGAAAGAACTTCAGATAATGAAGACAAAGTATATAATCTTGAAAATAAAGTTGACCACACAGTGAAGATAGTAAGAAACCATGAACAGAATATCCAATAATTATGAGACAGCATCAAAAGACCAAATATAAGAGTAATTTGAATTGAGGAAGGCACAGAGTTTCAAACCAAAGGAATACACAATCTCTTCAATGAGATAATATCAGAAAATTTCCCAAGCATGAAAAATGAATTGGAAAACCAAATATAAGAGGCTTACAGGACACCAAATGAACAAAATTATAACAGATCTACACCAAGACACATTATAATGAAAATGCCTAGCATACAGAATAAGGATAAAATCTTAAAGGCCATAAGAGAGAGGAATCAGATCACATATAGGGGGAGATCAATTTGTATCACAGCAGATTTTTCAACTCAGGCACTCAAAGCCAAGAGATCATGGAACAACATATTCCAAGCTCTACTCACATGGTCAAAGGAAACAAGGAAACAAGCAGCAGTTTCCATCCTCAGGTCAAATAAAGTAGACTTCAAGATAAAGTCAATCAAAAGGGATAAAGAAGGACACTACATACTGCTCAAGGGAACCATACACCATCAAGACTTAACTATTATAAATACATATGCCCCAAACAATGGAGAATTCGTGTTCATCAAACAAACCCTTCTCAAGTTCAAGAGTCAAATTGACCACAACACAATAATTCTTGGAGACTTTAACACACTCCTTTCACCACTGGATAGATCTTCCAATCAAAAGCTGAAAAAAGAAACTATAGAACTCAAAAATACAATAAACAACTTAGACTTAACTGACTTATATAGAATATTTCATCCTTCAACGAGCGAATACACTTTCTTCTTAGCAGCCCATGGATCCTTCTCTAAAATAAACCATATACTATGCCACAAACAACTTTTAGCAAATATGAAAATAATAGAGATACTATCCTGCATTCTATCAGACCATAATGGAATGAAATTAGAAATTAATGACAAAATAAGAAATAACAGCTACACCAACACCTGGAGACTAAACAATATGCTACTGAATGAAAAATGCGTTGCAGAAAATCATCAAAGAGGACATTAAAAAATTCTTAGTGGTGAATGAGAACACAGACACAGCATATCTAAATCTCTGGGACACTATAAAGGCAGTTCTAAGAGGAAAGCTCATTGCATTGAGTTCATTCTCAAAAGAAGAACAAGTCAGCAAATAAATGACTTAACATTACATCTCACAGCTCTAGAAAAAGAAGAAGAATCTAACACCAACAGTGGTAGAAGACAGGAAATAATTAAAATCAGAGCTGAAATCAAAGAAATTGAAACAAAAGAAACAATTGAAAAAATTGACAAAATAAAAAGTTGGTTCTTTGAAAAAATAAATAAAATTCACAGACCCTTAGCTAGGCTAACAAAGAGAAGGAGAGAGAAAACTGAAATTACTAACATGTGATGAAAAAGGAAATATCACAACAGACACTACGGAAATACTGGAGATAATTCGAATTATTTTGCAAACTTGTACTTCAATAAAATACAAAATATTGAAGGCATTGAACAATTTCTAGAGTCATATGATTTGCCCAAATTGAAGCAGGATGAGATACACAATTTAAACAAACCAATTTCAAGCGATGAAATAGAAGATGCCATCAGAAGCCTACCAATCAAGAAAAGCCCAGGACCAGATGGATACACAACAGAGTTCTACAAGATCTTCAAAGAAGATCTGATACCGATAATCTTTTATTTATTTCAGGAAATAGAAAAAGAGGGAGCACTTCCAAACTCATTCTATGAGGCCAATATCACCCTGATCCCAAAACCAGGCAAAGACACATCAAAGAAAGAAAACTTCAGACCAATATCTCTAATGAACATAGATGCAAAAATTCTCAATAAAATTCTGGTAAATCGGATACAAAAACACATCAAAAATATAATACACCACGATCAAGTGGGGTTCATTCCATGGATGCAAGGTTGGTTCAACATACAGAAATCAATAAATGTAATTTATCACATCAATAGGCTTACAGATAAGAACCATATTATTATCTCAATAGATGCATCGAAAGCATTCAACAAAATATAGTACCCTTCATGTTCAAAACACTAGAAAAACTAGGGATTATAGGAACATATCTCAACATCATAAAAGCTATCTATGCTGATCCCCAGGCCAACATAATTCCAAATGGAAAAAAATTGAAAGTGTCCCCTCTAAAAATTGGAACAAGACAGGGATGCCCTCTTTCACCACTTCTATTTAACATAGTACTTGAAGCACTGGCAAGAGCAATGAGACAGACAAAATAAATTAAAGGGAAACAGATAGGTAAAGTAGAACTCAAATTATCACTATTCGCTGATGATCTGATTTCATACCTAGAAGACCCAAAAAATTCCACCAGAAAACTTCTAGAACTCATAAATAATTTCAGCTAAGTAGCAGGATACAAAATTAACACCCATAAATCTAAGGCATTTCTTTTATCAGTGAAAAATCCTCTGAAAGGGAAATGAGGAAAACTAGTCCATTTACAATAGCATCAAAAAAAGTAAAATACTTGGGAATCAACTTAACCAAAGATGTGAAAGTCCTCTATAACAGAAACTACAGAACACTAAAGAAAGAAATTATAGAAGACCTTAGAAGATGGAAAGATTTACCTTGCTCTTGGATAGGCAGAATTAATATTTTCAAAATGACCATACTGACAAAAGTGCTATACAGATTTAATGCAATTCCAATCAAAATCCCAATGACATTCCTCATAGAAATAGAAAAATCAGTCATGAAATTCATCTGGAAAAATAGGAGACCCAGAATAGCTAAAGCAATCCTTAGCAAAAAGAGTGAAGCAGGTGGCATCACTATACCAGACCTTAAATTATACTACAGAGCAACAGTAACAAAATCAGCATGGTATTGGCACCAAAATAGACTGGTAGACTAATGGTACAGAGCAGAGGACACAGAGACTAATGCATATAATTCCAGTTATCTTATATTAGACAAAGGCGCCAAAAATTTACATTGGAGAAAAGATAGCCTCTTCAACAAATGGTGCTGGGAAAACTGGAAATCCATATGCAACAATATGAAATTAAACCCCTATCTCTCACCATGAACAAAACTCAACTCAAAGTGGATCAAGGATCAAGGAATTAGACCAGAGACACTACAACTAATAGAAAAAAATGTAAGCTCTAATCTCCAACATGTAGGATTAGGCCCCAAGTTCCTTAATAAGACTCTTGTAGTGCAAGAATTAATAACAAGAATCAATAAATTGGATATATTCAAACTAAAAAGCTTCTTCTCAGCAAAAGAAACAAACAATCAATTAGGTGAATAGAGAGCCTACTGATTAGGAACAAATTTTTAGCACATGCAGGTCAGATAGAACACTAATCTGTAGAATATATAAAGAACTCAAAAATCTTAACACACTCAAAAAAAAAAAAAAAAAAACCCCAATCAATAAATGGGCCAAGGAACTGAAAAGACACTTCTCAGAAGAAGATATAAAATCAATCAACAAGTACATGAAAAAATGTTCAACATCTCTGGCTATTAGAGAAATGCAAATCAAAACCACTCTAAGATTTCATTTCACTTCAGCCAGAATGGCAGCTATTAAGAACACAAACAACAATAAATGCTGGAGAGAATGTGGGGAAAAAGGCACACTCATACATTGCTGGTGGGACTGCAAAATGATGCAACCAATGTGAAAAGCAGTATGGAGATTCCTAGGAAAACTTGGAATGGAACCACCTTATAACCCAGCTATCCCACTGCTCGGTCTATACCCAAATGACTTAAAAACAACATACTACAGGGACACAGCCACATCATTGTTTATAGCAGCACAATTCACAATAGCTAAACCTTGGAACCAACCTAGATGCCCTTCAGTAGATGAATGGATAAAGAAAATGTGGTATATGCACACAATGGATTATTACTCAGCAATAAAAGAGAATAAAATCATGGCATTCACAGGTAAATGGATGAAGTTGGAGAATATAATGCTAAATGAAGTTAACCAATTCCAAAAATCCAAATGCCAAATGTTTTCTCTGATATAAGGATGCAGATTCACAGTGGGATTGGGACGGGGAGCATAGAAGCATTAGAAGAACACTAGAATGGCCAATGGGGAGGAATGGGAAGGGAGGGGCAAAAGGGTGAAGAAAAAAAAAGATGTTACAATGAGATGGATATCATCACCCTAAGTGCATGTATGAAGACACGAATGGTGCGTATATACTTTGTATACAACCAAAGATATGTAAAAATGTGCTCTATAAGTATAATATGAAATGTAATGCATTCTGCTTTCATTTATAACAACTTAGAATAAAGAATAAATAAATACATTTAAAAATTTTTTTTCCTCTTTAAGATGATGCTAGAACTTTCTTCATTGACTATTCTAAGAATTTAATGAGGTTATGTGAGTAATGTTTTTAGACTGCTGCCTGGTGCATGATAAGTATATAGACATAGGAAATTGGGCAAAGTTGTTGTTATCATGATACTTCTGACAACAGCCCTCACCCATTGTTTTGTTCAGAGTTCATAGCAGATCAAGTATTCTCTGCTATAACATGCTGAATTCTCAGGATTAAGGCATGTGAATTGAAAATACAGTGCAGTCAGATTACATTCACCCATTGATTATGTAATTAGGTTTCTTCCTTATTCGTATATCATATGTGTTTTAAAGATACCCACCAAGTACATGATCTCACAATGCTGAAGTTGGCAAAGCTTAGGAGGACAGAATCCACTTTCTTTGCAGCAACACTTTTAAATCTACAGATTCTTTTCCAGGGATTTGTCCTTGAGATAGTTTATTTTATTCATTCCTCTAGTCCAAGCCTGTGTGTTCACCTTTTGTTTGATTATCTCTCCATTTATCAGATTTCCTGACTTTCATTGTTAACTGAAATCCTAGGAAATATGACTTTCATTTCAATTCAGTCTCCCAAACTTTAAGTTCAAACATCTTTCATATAACCCTTTTCCTATTCTGCTCCTCCAACAATTCTAACTAAAACATAAATCATGTTCTTGAAAGAAACTCCTATCAGACCTTTCTTAAGGTTCTGGGTACACATCCATTCCCAGGAAGTTTCTTTGAGTGAGTATGGGAATTTCTTAAGCTGCTCTGTTCATGACTATATTCCCAAAATTCCACAGTGCCTGGCAGAAAATAGACAATAAACGTTTGCTGAATGAATAAATGAAAGACTGGTTTGTTTCCACTAACACAGTATATCATTGCCTTCATTTTCTTCCATTGTTACCTAACTTTGTGCATATTTAATTTATTTTATTTAATTCATTACCACTCAGTCTCTATGTTCATAGTGGTTTGTTCAATATTTTTATCAATTTTGTTCTTCGCTACTGGGTGTTATTAGAAAAACTGTTCCCTGTCAGTGTTCATACTTTTAAGTAATATCTCATCCACATATACAAAACTTGGTTTGCCATGCAGGCAACTAAAAATACTAGAGAAACTATCAATATGCTGGATTTTAATTCTAGGAAAAATCCTCTATTTAAAATTAAGCTAAAATCTATCATGACTCCTAGGGAAAGAATATCTATTATAGAGGGCAATTCCAAGATTAACAATTCTTACTTTCATCTCAAGTCTATTTTTACTTATAAACTTATAGGACAAACAACACTCTTAGCAGTAATCCCAGCTAATTGTGGGACATGCCAATAAAAGAATATAGAGGATGGACAAAGGCAGATTTGGGACACTGGGTAGCATTTAATAAGAAAGTAACTGGAAAATTCAGACTAATTTGGTATTTCATATGCAAGTTCCAGGGAACACCTCAGTCTGTATTTTGGAGAAAAAGAGCACCTAATAAATTTCATATGGAATAAGACATTCAGCCCTTCAAATATTGAATCTCAGAAGTCTTATTGGAGATGACCTTCAATGGATGGGGGAAGCATCTGGCATAGCCCTGACTTGGTATGACAGAATATCCTACAGTGGGCTTCTGAAAAAGTGTTCTCAGCTTAGATGGCAGGTTTGTTGGGAAGGGAGAGATTTCCACTGGCTGTTCATATGGCAGAATTGACTAGATTTACTTATGCATTTAACATTTCCATGTGGGTTACCTATACTAACATTTTTTTTCTTTCAAAAAGTTCTTACTTTTTTGTAATCTAAATAGTTTAAAACATCTTCTTTAACTTTGATGAAACATTACATTCCTTTTTTAGAAAGTGAAAATTGCTGTTCTCAAATGGAAACAAATTTTACATCAAAGAGCTTAAATTCAATACAGAGGGGAAAAAAGCCAAATATGTAAAGCATTCTAGCAGCTGGCACTGATATTGGCAAAGTCTGTCTCTAAACATGCTAAATGAAGAGATATGAGGTAATTTTTAAATAATTCCAGAAGTTTCACACCTTTGTTGTAATAATCTGAGCAGTCAGACTAAGGTATATATTAGCCTTCATGACATGAAGAGATAACACAAACCTTGACTTAACTTTATACAGAGAAAGGCAGACCTTATCAATCATACTAGAGACTCAAATATTTAGAAAAAAATTGGGTAATTGGTTTTTTTTTTTTTTCATTCTTCATCCAGATGCTTAGCAACATGGAGCCAAAACTAAGGCTAATGAGACTATGTGACTTTTTCTAAAGGGCAGATCAAATTGTTCCCAAAATATTTGATGAGGGATAGAAAAGAAATGAGGTTGTCCCAGTCTAATATAATTATAGTGTTAGAGCTCTAATAGGATAAAGCTGCCTACATACCCAGAACCTAGACAAACTTAGAGATGTAGGCAAGATACCATTGCTGTGTTCTGTAATCGCTATTGTTAACTCTTTGTCTGGAAATATTGGTTTAGTTAAAGGTAACATCTTGACAAAAAAGATGACTAGAAAAATTAAAGGTATTTAAAGTGCCTCTTGTAAAACTCCCTAGATTCTTACTAAAGAAGCAAAATAGAATGAAAGTGTAGCACTTTAGCAGCAAATTCTGACTTCATAATTAGAAGGAAGGACAGTTGGGAGAGAAAGAGAACCCAGACCAACATCCCTTGATGTTGACTCAATGGGCACAGAGATTCATAAATGATTCAATTTTAATATTACCCATGATTAGCTTTACTGATGTTGTGCATGTGTGAACATAGAAGAAAAAGAGAAAGGGAATCAAAGGGGCATGAATGAGAGAGGGGAAGATAAAGGAAGGAAAAGGGAAAAGAGAAGCAAGAGGGAAGAAGGGAAAGAGTCAGGAGAGGAGAAATTGAGAATGAGAGATGGCAGGTGAGATTGATTTCATTCAGAAATTAACTTTAGATTCAGTATTGCAGAGAAAATCAGTTTTGATATTTTCATGTAGCTCAAGCTTCTGTTAAGACTCTGTTTTGGGTTAGGTCTAGGTGATATGTCTGGCTTCCAGGCCCTCCCTGACAGGGTGGTAGGAGGAAGAGTGTCCTATAAGGATTCCTTTCTCCAGATATGGGCTGGCTAGCCAACCCTTTTCAGCAAGTTGATAGCAGTCTCCAGGCTTATAGTCCAATGAATTAATAATTCCCATCATGTATACAGAGCCATCCATTTGGGGTCACTATTTTGACCCCAAATCTTTATAAATTTTGGTTCCCAAGCAAATGGACACAACAGTATGACTGCGACCCTAAGCATGGAAGGACCCCCATAATTAAGCTGGAATGCAATATAAAATGCAGCTCTTCATTTTCAAAGGAAAATAATAAAATATCATGGGTAAAGATGAAACAGAATTCTTTACCAGTGGTCTAATAGCTAATGTCATTACAAAAATGTATTTGAAGGACTGGGGCTGTGGCTCAGTGGTAAAGCACTTGCTTGGCATGTGTGAGGCACTGGATTTGATCCTCAGCACCACAAAAAAATTAAATAAATGTATTTAATTCATTAAATTGTGCTTGGCATGTGTGAGGCACTGTATTTGATCCTCAGCACCACATAAAAATAAAATAAATGTATTGTGTCCACCTACAACTAAAAATATATATATATATATATATGTGTGTGTGTGTGTGTGTGTGTATGTATGTATATATATATATATATATATATTAAAATGCATTCACAGAGAAGCTTATATAAATATGTTTATAAAAATGTATTTGAGGTGCTGGGGTTGTGGCTCAGCAGTAGAGTGCTCGTCTAGCAAGTGTGAGGTGCTGAGTTTGATCCTCAGCACCACATAAAAATAAATAAATAAAATAAAGGTATTGCGTCCAAGTATAACTAAAAAATATTTTTCAAAGTATTTGATAATAGAGAAGAAAATAAAGTAAATGAGACTAAATTAAAGAAAATGAGACTGCTACCACAGGATCTAAGCAAGAATTCAAATTGATGTTGGTAGATGGAAAAAAAAATAGCAGAAACCTATAAAGTCAGAATCCCACATCTACGACAGAGTTCCAACATTCTTTTATGTGAGAATATTTGGATGCATAATTTCCCTGTCAAGCCAGCTCTTCAAAATTATGAACCAAAATTTTCCTGGTATGTGAATGTAGTTTTCTATTTCCTTTGTGACAAGATATATTTGACAGATGGACTAACACTATAAGGTATTTTATTTGGGCATTTTATTCATTTTTTTGTTACCTTACTAATAGCCTATAGAGTAGGGAGCCAAAACAATTATGACATCAGCTTCCATTATTTAAAAATATGATTCATGTGATTTCTTTCTGGTTCTATAGGTCAGTGGAAAGTAAATAAACTGGCTTTTTAAATACAACAATTATGTCTATTTAAAAACACTTAAGTCATGAGTTCCTCAGTCCATACACCCAAAAGAAACATTAGATTATTGGTATAACAAACAAACAAGTTTGTTTAATTTATTTCAAAATCTTTCTCACTTTGAAGTCTCTAAGGTGAATTTTTCTTTGCACTCATATGACCAGGAGAACCCAGGTTCTCTTTATCTCTGGAAATATTTTTACAAACATACGTTTAATGAAAATGTTTCTATATAACTATACCAGAAAAAATAAAGAAGGGAGGGCTAGGTGTGGTGGCACATACCTGTAATCTTAGGGACATAGGAAGCTGAGATGGAAAAAAAGGTCACACACATGTTCCGAGCCATTCTAGATAACTTAGTGAGACCCCACTTCAAAATTAAAGAGAAAAAAAATGAAAAAAAAAAAAAATAGAAGGGCTGTTGAGAACTAAGATGCTTTCACATCTGTATATTCAATTCTATTTGCTCAAACAATTTGTACTACATGATAAATGCTAGTGAGTTCAGTCCAAACCCCTACAAACTGCATCATGAAAACTCTAAGCAGGAAATTGACACTGAGATGCAGGACGATTGATTTGTTTGTGCACAAGTGATCAACCCTCAGAAATAATAATTAATTACCACAATACATTCAGGTGTTATACAGTGAAGACATTTTTAAAAAGAAGAACAGAGAGGAAATGGCTATCATGGATCTTTGATAGAGAAACATACTTTGTGCTTTGGCTTGATGACATCATTATGTTAAAATTCAAGGCAGTTGATTCTTTTAACCATATTTGTATGATTCCTAGAAATTTAAAGACTTAAGACTGTCCACTGGGGAAAAGCCAATATTGTTCTCTTTGAAATCATTGAGAAAAATCTTGCATCCATTTGGGAATGTGGAATAGCTTTGAAATTGATGTGTTCTGTCATTAAGCATGAATACTTGATAAACTGCTTTGATTTCACAGATGGTAAATCCTTGCAACACTGCAAGAAGCCATTTATGAAACAGAGCCATTGATTGTGCTAATCTATATAGTGATTACTAAAGATAGCCTAATGAGTAGGTTCTGCTTTATAGTGTGCTTAAGAGGCATCATACAAGGATTCAGCCCCAAATTAGTTCATTTGGGTTTGAGCTTTCTGATCTGAGTTTCTTATTAAAAGAGCAGTATTATTATAAGTAGGCACACACTAAGTTATTCTTACTCATTAATTCTTACTCATTCACTCTTTTGACAAATATATTGAGTTGCTACTATATAAAATATACTTTCAGAGAAATAAAAAATGAATATGATCTGATCCCTACTTGTAAGAACTTTTATCATTTTAGGAGAAGAAATAAGATAATGTACACACATAAATGTCAACAGAATGAAAAAATAAGGGGATAAATATAAACAGGATAGGCATCTGATAGGAGAATAGTTAGAATGGGGTATCTACAAAAAGAAATAATGGGGCTGGGGTTGTAGCCCAGTGGTAGAGTGCTTGCCTAGCACATGTGAGGCACTGGGTTTAATTCTCAGCACCACATAAAAATAAATAAATAAATAAAATAAAGGTATTGCATCTATCTGCAACTAAAAATATTTTTTTAAAAAAGGAATAAGAGGAAACTGATAAGGGAGGGAATCAAACACATCTTAATTTTGCATATCACAATTGTATTTTTAAATATTGTCTTCTTTGAACTAGCCTGTATGATGTGGGATAGTAAAAAAGCTGCTAGGCCTTAAGCATAACCAGCTAGTTCTAAGCAAGAACATGAAGAAGAAAAGGGAGTAACTATTCAGGTCAGCTGAGAAAAGCATCAACCTCAAGGAATTAAATTACAAACATATAAATGAGATGTTCAGACCCTGATTTCTTACTCTAGTCTGTGTTCATTTGTTAATAGTCTAAAAAAGTGAAAACAAAAAGTAAATCAATATGACAAATGCATATAACCTGTAAGAATTGTAAATGAGACCTAGGTACAAGAGATGAATTTAGAATTCAGCCTGAAATTAAAATATATATTGGGGATTTACTGGTTTTTATTTCTTTTCTGGCTAGATATTTAATATTCTGGGTGTTTGTTATTTAAACTTCTTTCATAAAACTGTAATATCTACAGAATTTAGCTACAGGATAAAAAAAGGAACCTGTGGAAACTCTCTTTCCATGTATATATTTTTCTTACATACATATTATTTTTAATATATAATATATACATATAAATTATATATATTTATGGGGTACAATGTGATATTTAAACACATGTATACAATGTGTAATGATTATATCAGCATAACTGAAATATCCATCACCTCAAACATTTATTATTTCTTTATATTAGGAACATTTAAAATCCTCTGTACTAGTTATATTAAAATATACAATTAAATCTTGTCAACCATAGTTACCTTACTGTACTATAGAACATTAGAATTTATTCTTCCCATTCAAATGTATCCCTATGCCCATTAATAATGTTCTCTTCACCTTTCCTTCTCCCTGTGATTTCTAGCCTCTAGCAGCACTATTCTACTTTCTACTTCTATGAGATCAACTTTTTAGATTTCACATATTAGTGAGGCCATATGGTACATGTCTTCTTGTGCCTGATTTATTTCATTAACATAATGTCCTAAGGACTCATCTATATTGCTGTAAATGACATTATTTCTTTTTATGGTTGGGTAATAGTCCAGTGTGTGTGTGTGTGACATTCTCTTTATTCATTCATCCATTAATGAAGACCTAGACTGACTCCATATTTTAGATACTGTGAATAGAGCTACAATAAATATAAGAGTACAGATATCACAACAATATGCTTATTTCCTTTCCTTTGGATATATACACAGTAGTAGAACTGCATAATTGTAATGATACCAAGAGAATAACAGCCACCAACATCCTTTATATAATGATTATTATTCTTACTTCCAGATATGGTTTCCTGAGTCTGGTATAGTGGTGCACACATGTAATCCTAACAACGTGAGAGACTGAGGCAGAAGGATTGCAAATTCAAGGACAGCCTCAGAAACTTAGGGAGACACTGTCTCAAAATAAATAAAAAGTACTTGGGATGAAGCTCCATGGTAGAGGTCCCCAGTGTTCCAGCCCAATAACACACACACACACACACACACACACACACACACACACACAGGATTCCTGGCAACCATTGGGCACTAAATGAATGGAGGCATATTCAAATTTATCTAGTTCAGCTATAAGTTGTACATCATTATTAAATATTGTAATGTAGTCTATTCTTAAGAGTTTCCTACAAACCAAATTATTTCAGTGAATAGGTGCCCAAGTGAACTGGCTACCTTGAGAATAAGATTAGATAGTCTCTATATATAGATTTAATACAAACACTATTGGTAATATCTAGAATTAGTCTTTTCATTTAGAAACTTATAGGTATTAGATAATAATTACTATTATTATTCCAAGTAAACTTTCACTTATTTCACTGAATCAGTAAATATTTATCTCAAGGTTTTTTTTTTTTTTATGTTTGGCCTTCAAATGTTCACTGGTTGGTTTTAGTCACATAGACCATTATGGATAGTTTTTTTCCTACAAAGCAAATTACCGAAGAATGGAAGGAAAGCACTGAATACCTGAACTTCTAAAAGGAAAACATTATTTACTTTTGTTCTTTTCAACATACATTGAAAATAAACTTTGAGATGTGAGGAAGGCAAAATCCTAGTGAGTAGTTTGCTTCTGACTGGAAAGCATGCATGCATAAATGAACGAATGAAGAAGCAACAAAGCAAGCAGTATTTTATTGAAGAAATCCTTTTAATGCTTTTGCAATATTCATTAAATGGTGAAGAAGCAGATTAAGAAGCTGGTGAAAAGTTAATAGCAGTCTCACTGTATTTGGCAAGTTGCTTATTGAAATAGCTATATTCATTCGTTCTTAGTTAATAGACACTGTCCTAGGCACTAGTGAGATAGAATTAAATAAAACAAAGTCACTTTCTTCAGGAAACCTATAATTTTAATTGGAGAAGTCATTAAACAAGTGGTTACATAAGCAATTACCATCAGATAAAAGGTTTGAAAATTGTGTAAGACTAAGAAGGCATGTAGCAGAAAAACCAGACTTTGTCCAAGAGCTCAGGAAATGTTTCTCTAATGAATCACATTAAAGGTGAAATATGAAGAATTAATTAGCTAGGAAAAGTAGTGGGGTAAATATATACAAAACCCCAAAGAATGGTATATTAAAGGAAGTAAATAAATGTTGATATGGCTGGAGACGAAAGGACAAAACAGTGTGAAAAACAAGTTAGAACAAGTCAAAAGAGCAAAAATGTGTACATTTTTAGAAGAAAAACTGGAGTTTCTATATGCATCATATAATAAATTAATTCCTTCATTCATTCCAGAAATATTTATGGAACAGTTTACTCTTCTAGAGGCTGAATACAATACCTTTGCACTCATGAAATTTATATTGTAATGGGGAAATACTGACAATAAGCAAAATAAATACATAAAATGTGTATTTGGTCAGATGATGATAAAAGCTATGAATAAAAATAAAGCAAAGACTGCTAATAGGGAATATGCCTTGAAGGCATTACAATTTTAAATAGGTTGGGCAAAGAAGGACATGATAAAAAGGTAAGATTTAAGTAAGATTTAGGGGAAATGTGGGAGAGAGCCATGAGGATTACATTAATTGTCTATTGCTGTGCAACTAGTTACCACAAATTAAGTGGCTTAAAACAATGCTCATTTTCTCACATTTTCTGTGGGTCAAATGTCTGGGTATGGCTGGCCTAGTAGGGACTCAGCTTAGGATCTCACAAAACTGCAATCAAGATGGTATCTCAGGCTGAAGCCTCCATTGAAGTTTGGGGGTCTCTTCTAATCTCATGGATTTGTTAGAATTTATTTCTTTGCAGCTGTAGAACTCATGATGGCTTGTTTCTTCAAACCCAGCAGAAAAGAGAGAGCTTCTACTGATTTAAGTCTCTGACTACTAAATACTTATAAAAAGCTCACTCAGTTAGGTCAGGTTCACCCAGGATAATCTCCCTTTTGATGAATTTGACATCATCTGATTAGAGGATTTAATCCCTTCTGCAAAATCCCTTCATTTCTTTTCATATAACATAATGTAATTAAAGAGTGACATCCCATCATCTTTACCATATTATATTGGTGAGAGGCAAGTCATAGGTTACACCAGCACTCAAGAGGACTGAGTATGATTTATTGTACTTCACCTTACAGTGTGTATACCACAAGGGTATTTGAGTGAAGTGATTTCCAGGCAGTATGTGTATGGCACTTTGAGGACATCAAGTAGTCTAGCATGGCTAGAGTGGAATGATTTGAGGCAGATTATACAGAGATACTGTCAGATGAAAGAGGTGATCTTATAGAGTCTTACAGGCTCTTATAATGACCTTCAGTTTGGAATGATGGAAACATTGAAGGGTATTCAACAAAAGAGTGACATTATTTGATTTTTCTTTAAAAATTATGCAAGTTGTGATGAGAATAGAATGAAGGAAATGAAGGAAATGGAAAATCATACAAGAAT
The DNA here is from genome assembly GCA_025594165.1 of Tamias sibiricus. NCBI lineage: Eukaryota > Metazoa > Chordata > Mammalia > Rodentia > Sciuridae > Tamias > Tamias sibiricus. The sequence goes on from CM046667.1 coordinate 107,603,405, forward strand.
TTGAAGCAGAGGAGCAATATGAATGAAAGTGATGGTAAAATTAGTGGCTCCTTGTTTTTCAGAGAAGAGGTGGTCCACTAATATACAGAGTCGTTGCTTTTTATCTGATTAGAGACTTTGTAATTTGGAATACTTGGGAGATGGGTTACATTAAAATAAAGTATGAGACGGAAGACATCCTTGAAGGAGTGTTTGGTTATTCAAATATTTTATGTGGCCTGTAAACAAATCATACAAGATTGCATATCATTAAAAGTTTAGGTTACTGAATTATTGACATAGTTGTATGTATGAAATAATATAATTGTAGACCTGGAAAGAATATTAAAATTATTCTAGGGGGTGGGGTTGTGGATCAGCGGTAGAGTGCTTACCTAGCATGTACAAGGCACTGGGTTTGATACTCAGCACCACATAAAAAAAAAATATATATATAATAAAGGTATTGTCTCCAACTACAACTAAAAAAATTTTAAACAGTTATTCTAGGAGAGAGAGTGTTATTAGTAAGATGGTAGACTACAAAGCTCCACACACATTTTCCTTCAGGGAAATGTTAAACAATCAAGAAGCTCGATAAAATAACTTAATAAATCAATTAAACATTTACAATAACTAAGTTAAAAAACAGTTAAAAATCATATTCAAAGTGGTAGGAAATTATGTGGTATTATTATTTTTTTTTACTCACTCTTTCCTCCCACCTCACTAGCATGATAGGTTACTTTGGGAGAAACTATTGTGCAATACCCAGTTTCCATTTGTAAACCAGAGAGAGTGGAACACATATGCAAGATTTTATCCAGTCTGTGGGCTAGTCAAGGTTTGGTGCCACTTAAATCAGAAACTCTCAGAATCTAGAATCTCAGGCTAAGTGAAGCTCTGGGAAGCAACAGGAATGGCTTGTGAAAACCAGAAAGGCCCTATAGACCCATAGGCCCATAGACTTGAGGCAAAAGGTTACTGATGGAGGAACAAAGCAGAACAGACAAGTCTCAGAGAAGAAGAAATGGAGAGGCTTAAGAAAATTAGGACTTTAAAAAAAAATACAGATATATGGGGGAATTGGAAAGAAACATGTACACAGACTCCAAGGGATATTCATGTTAAGAAATGTTCAGGAACATTATGGGTCCTAAAATTGGACTGAATTGTTTAGATCTTTCCTTGCTCTAGGTCATTCTCCAAAGAGTGGGAGAGGTTGCCGTTGTTTCAAATGCAAATTTTTCAATAAAAGATCACAAGACATACAAAAAAATAGAAAAATGTGGTCCATTTAAAGGAACAAAATAATCTCCAATAAACTGTCACTTCAGACCTATTAAATACAGCTGCCTTAATTTTGTTCAAAGAGCTAAGGAAAACATGGACAAAGAAAATTAGGAAAGTGATATATGAACAAAATTAGACTCTGTTGACAAAGAGATAGGAAGTATAAAAAGGTTCCAAATGGAAATTCTGGAACTGAAAAACGTAATAACAGAAATGAAAAATTCACTGAAGAGTTCAACAGTGGATTCAAACAAACAGAAGAAAGAATTATTTAACTTGAAGACAGTTCACTTGAAATTAATGAGTTCAAGGAGAAAAAGAATAAAGAATGTAAGAAGGTAAAAAGAGCCAAAGGACTTATGGAAAACCATCAAGAAAACGAATATAATCACTACAGAAGTTCTAGAAGGAAAATAGGCAAAGAGATTATTTGAATACAAATGTCCAAAACTGCCCAAATTTGAAAAATAAACATGCATATATGAATTCAAGAACTTCAAGTAGAATAAAGTCATTAATGGCAACATTATTCATAATAGCCAAAGGCGAAAACCCTTAGTGTCTATGATTCCACTTATGTGAAGGACTTATAGAAGTTAAATTCATAGAGATAAATATAGAATAGTGGTTGTTAAGAATAAGTTATACCCCAAGTATGTATAATATGTCAAATATACTATATTATCATGTATATCTGAAAAGAACAAGTAAATAAAAAAGAATGAAGGCAAGAGGAAAATGGGCATTTATTGTCTAACAGGTATAGAGTTTTAGTTAAGGAAAATGAAAACAGTCCTGGAGACAGATGATGATGACAGCACAACACTGTGAATGTACATACACTTAAAAATTGTAAAATTATAATGTTTATTTTCTGTATAGCACAATAAAAATTAAACAAACAAACATATAAGAAAATGAATAAAGCTATCTAGGTTAGCCTGATAAACTCCAGTAGGAATTTTAGCACACATTTCTGGCAGATAGATTTTTAAGACTTGCCTTAAGACTTGTCATATGCAACAAGTACATTCAAGACCTGCTCAGGAAATATTTGCTTAATTAAATAATTAAGATTGGTCTCTCAGTTTCGTAAAGCTCTTTATACTTCTTCATTAAACTATTATATTTATATTTGATCATGATACCTTCTTTCCATAATTTGGATCTGTTATTTTTAGTGCTGCTGTGGTTTTTATAGAATAGTGATTATCAAATTAATGTATATTAATATATGTATTTATTTTGTATTTTGACATATTTTAATGAAAGTTATAACACTTGAAAGTACAAGGTGCCAAACAGCAGTCAGTGAAAAGAATGCTGAGAAATATTGTTTTAGGGGTTTGTTTATTTCTCATTAGGAAACCTTATGATTTTCTTTTATAGACATACTGCAATCTAGTGACCTCCCAATTTTCAATCAATTTTCCAGATTTGAGTCTCTGTCCAGGTAAAACACTTGCATTTTGAAACTTTGTTAAACACCAGAATACTCATTTTATTGATGTCATTGCCATCACATTGATGGTTACTTTATCCAATGATAGATATTTTTCAAGCACATTAATAGCCTCCTTTAGCAGCAAGACCAAGTGGAACTTATAGCATATTCTATGGTTCATAGATATGATCTCTACAAATTTAACTACAATGGCTAGTAATAACATAGCAGGCATAATCTACAAGAAATAAGCAGAAAAATATATTACTGTTTCTGAAAGACAACCTTGGAGATCACATTCATCATAATCATGTAGGGTAATTATTAAAATGCAGATTTCTAGTTCACACACTAAACTCACTTAAAGAATCCCTAGGAATAGAATCTGATATACTGTACTACATATATATTTATTTATTTCATACTGGGGATTTAACCCAGGGGTGCTTAACCACTGAACCACACCCCAGCCCTTTCTTACGTTTTTATTTAGCTACAAGGTCTCACTACATTGCTTAGGGCTTGTTTCTGAGGCTGGCTTTCAACTTGTGATCCTCCTCCCTCAGACTCCTGAGCCTCTGGGATTACAGGAGTGTGCCACTGTGCCTGGCCTTGTACTTTTAAATGTAGTGACTCTTAGGTTCTATAAATGTAAGAACATTGATATAAATGTTAATGCCCTGCTTTTTTAAATAAGGCAGACTTTTCCCATTTCTATCACTTGATGGCATTAACTTTTGTGGCTTCCTCCCTACTCATGTCTCATTTCACCTCTCTTTCACATTTGCTCTAGGCCTAGTTTATCTCATATAAACCTCTCATAGCTGAAAGCTGCAAGATTGTCACTTATAATTGCTTTTCCTAGTCTAGGTATACTCCGTCTGAAGAATTTCACTGTCTTTTGCCTGTCCTTTCCTCATTGCACATGTACAATTGTCTAATGGATAACCATGTTGTTTCTTTAATACATTTCCACAAAATAGCTACTACCACACACAAAAACTACATGGTTGGATTTCACTGTCCCAATCAATCAGAGACAGAGTGATTATTGTCATTGACTGACCAGGATTATAGCCCTTGTAACAACCTCAACTCCATAAAACAATCTCAGGTATAAAACCTCTGAATAAAATACGTTAGATCTAACCAAACTATTCCATTCCAAAATCCAACACTTCTCTGTGTACTTATGACCCAAGTTCCACATTCTTTCTTCCACAACAACACTGGAGATGAGTTTTGTGCTTGGAGGACAGGATTCTTCAGAGACTTTATACAGAAGATTGCTGACCCCTGAAAAATGGCTATGATATGAATTGTGTGGTGAAATGCACAGTAGTGTTTTATGAACAACATCTTAGTATTTCTCAAAATATGGTGGTCTTTAAATATGCAGATTTTGCAACTGAAGATCCCATCCCTAAAGAAAAAGAATCCTTGAGAGTGGAGCCCAGGAGTCTGCATTTTAAACACCTTCAGGTGATTGAGATACATTCCAGGAGTCTATAATTATAAACAATAAAATTATCCTCACAAAATCAATGGCATAAACTTTTACATGTCTTCAGACATGAGACTTGTGATTTCAGCTATGGTGGACACATAGAAATTGGCTCCTATCCTTTCTTTTTTTATGTATTTTATTACTTCATTATAGATATGCATAACATTGGAGTTCATTTTGCCTCATTATACATGCCTCAAATGCTCCAAATAAGTCCCCAGTATTTCCCCTTTACCTCCCCTCTTTCCTCCCTCTATTCCCTTTCTTTTGCTGATCTTTCTATTAATTTATACACTTTTTAAAAATTAGTGCATTGTGACTATACATACAGGTGAAATTCACTGTGGTATATTCCTATATGTACATAGCAAAGTTTGTGTGACTTTCAATGTTTTCCCTGTTTTTTGAGATTTTCACAAGATGATGACTTTATTCAGTTGAGAAATGGAGTTTGAAAGACAATCATAAAGGAGATGAAAATGAACAGTGTTTCAAAGTAGCTTAATGGGATGGGAAGAATATTTGAAAGTCTAGTTTTGGATGAAGAATTTGATGTAGTTTAATGCACAGGCTTTTGTCTAAAAATTAACATCTACATTGTACTTTCTCAATTTATTTTGGAAGGACCTCTAGCAAAATTACATTAAATAGAAATTCACTATATCTACATAGAATTTGAGATAAATGAAAACTAATTGCCCTTTCAGATAATTCATAGTGGACTCATTATGTACATCTTTAGAATATTTTTAAAACATTAAAACTCAGAAATATTTGTAAAGTATACTACTATTGAAGATTCTCATTACATTTGTTTCCTAAAATCTGGGCATTTGAATGAATGAAATAAAGTAACATTTTTAAAGGCATTGTAATCATTGTTTATGTTATTTGTCTTATTTCAGAAATCATGTTTGTTACTGTTTTTCATCAGAAATTCTATTTGACATTATTGGTATATTCTACAGCTAGCCCTGTGAACCTCAAAGTTGGTAATCTATTAATTTAAAAATGTGATTTGATTGCCTACCTCTATTTGAGGCTGACTCCTTTTCTAACTTTTACCTGCCAGTAGAATTCATTTGATAGGAAAATTTTATGGTTTTGATTTTACATGTTCAAATGAGTATTTAAAACTCTATCCTTTGCCTTAGAGAGTATGTTTGTTCCAGAAGTTAAAATTTCTCTCCTTCAAAGGACTGAAATTAATCTGAATCAGAGAAAGGTCTAGATTCCTAAAAAAATTCAATCTCAAAAGCTATCTTATTAAATAGGATTTTGATAAGATTAAAAATAGAAAACTATTAAATTCCCATGACATTTTATCCATATTTTGTTTTTGGATAAAACAAAATATAATTGGACAAAAAATAATTAAACAACTAATTCATTTAAATGTACTTTATTGTCAAATGACCAATATTTCATTATTGACTTTTATCTCTTTATTTACTGACCCTTCACAAAAAGTGAAGATAACATCAACATTGAGTCAGAAATACTTTTAATTTTTCTCCTTAGGGATAGCAAAGGAAGGCATACAAATGTAATGTTCTGAGATTTAAAAAATGACTTGAGGCACTATGTTTAATACAATATGAAAGGGTGAACTTAGAAATGTCACTACTTGTGCTACTAATTTTTTACCTAATTTATGAGTTATCGAAATGAGTTAGACGTAAATCTTTTGAAATCAATGTGATGAATAGAACCTGTATGTTTTAGAGAACACCTTCTTACAGGAAGGTCAGCAAATTCTTAAGGGAAAATGTTTGATAGATGCTATTAAACATACAAGGTCTGGATATATTGCTTATTGACAGGTTCTTAAACTAAATGATTTCCACTCATGCTTGAAGATCAAACCAGCTACCTTTTGATAATGCATCAATGACAAGATCACTGTTGATGAAATGCTGAGTTCTTTGTCAGAAAACTAAGAATTTCTCATCAGCCTAAAATAGGTCTGAGGGCAAAGGAGGGAGAGAAAACATATGGGTCGGTAGGGAACTAGAGGGATAAAGAGTTTCTATACACAGTTGTTTTTCTTGTGGACAATAAAGCAGGAAATGCCTCTCATGGCCACCTAATGAGGATATGATAGACTCCAGCCTTCCTAATTTGCATATTCAGACATCATGGAATTAATACAGAGCATCATGGTGCTCAAACATCTCCCTAGTAGCTGAATGCTGGTTTTCAAAGTGCCCTTGGCTCCCAAACAGCTAAAAAGGCATTGGTGAGCAGACAGCCATTGTGTGATGAAAAGTCTAATTGTATTTGCCTTCTCTAATGAAGAGAGAACCAGGACAGTCAGGCAGGTCAAGTCATGTGGGCATAACTAAACATATTGCGTCTGAAGAAAAAACTTGGAGAGCTCAGTTGTATAGCTAATGAGACAACTTACAGGCCCCACGGCTGAGTCTGTACCTGCAAAATGATAAAAAGTAAGGCAAGAATTGAAGCACTAAGCCAGAAAACACATGCCCACAAAGCCTTCGGGACACTATCAGAACACAGGAGCACTGAAACCAAATAAAACAATACCACCCCAAAACTGTATAGCATTAGAAAAACTAATTCACCTTTGAAGTCTTAGTCCTTTCAACTATTAAATGAAGACAATGACAGTACTGTAGGCTGTTGCTGAGGGTTATTTGAAATAATGTATAAACAGCTTTGCATTTGGTTCATAATAAGAACTCAATAAATACTAGCAATTTGTTTTAGAATTATTTAAAGAATGCAGGCAAAAAGTGTTTTAGAGGCTCTCCTATTTTGGGTTCCCTAAAAACACAGCTCTAAACAGGGATTATTTGATAATAATACCAATGGCATTTCAAGGCCCCTTCCACCATGTTCTAATAGAATCGATAGGGATCTTGAAAGCTGACTGTGCATGTTTCTTCCCAAATTTTTATACAGGAATGTTATGTTGGTAGATTGAAATCAGTCATGGTAAACTGTACCATGGAAATCAGCAGATGCTGTAATCAGCCTTCTTCACCCTATGCCCTCTAGCCTGTTTTCAAACATTTACTAGAAAACTATTGTTTATAACTGAATAAGAAAAAGATATTTTGAAGCCTGATTCCTACATGATTTCCAACGTGGGTAAAGGTTGTACTAGGATACATCGCAAATGTCTAAAAACAGGTAAGTGGCTTTCTTAGTACATGCTTATAGTCTCTTCTGTGCTTAATTTCATCAATGTTATAATTTTTTCATCATTTTTTATAGATTTACACATTCCCTCTGCTAATCATAATCTAGCTCCTGCAATGAACTGAACTGCTATAATAACAGTACTCTGACAACAGACTTGTAAGATTCAGCAGAACAGGATCATAGAACCAAGTCACTTAGCAACTTGAAGTCACTCAGAGGGAAAATGAAATCATTTACACAACAGTTGATTTTCCAAAAAGGATACTATATACTAACCCAATATACAGTTTAAAGTTTGTTGTACTACTTTCCAAACCAAGTCATCAAATTCACAAGAAATATTTTCAAGCTACGCCAAGGATTTTTTTTTTTTTTTTTTTTTTTTTTTTTTTGTGGTACCGGGGATTGAACTCAGGGGCCCTCGACCACTGGGCCACATCCCCAGCCCTTTTTTGTATTTTATTTAGAGACAGGGTCTCACTGAGTTGCTAAGCACCTCGCCATTGCTGAGGCTGGCTTTGAACTCGCGATCCTCCTGCCTCAGACTCCCAAAGTGCTGGGATTACAGGCGTGCGCCACCGCGCCCGGCTATGCCAAAGATCTTTGCAAACAAGTCTAACTAACTGTATTATGGACAGCAACTTCATAGAAACAACTGCAGATTGGATCCAACCAAGAAGGCACAGAAATCAGCCCCAAGAATTCCTTTTAGTGCTTAGGCACAATAATTTAAAATAAGTTCTGTCTCCCAAAACCCTAACTATCACTTTACCCTTTGGGGAAACAAAAGTGAAAGAAGAGAAAAAACACTGAAACTTATTTTCTAAATTCACTAAGTCTCCTTAGGGAGTTGAGTCATTTAGAACAAATGCTTTGATGAGCCCCTTGAAGGTGCCACCACAACTACATGCCAGGGATTGAAAGAATAAGAAGCTGCTCAGCTTCACCAAACACCACATGTTATTGATGGAGTACACTGCCAGGTATCCTAAATCTAATATAAAAAGCCATAAGAAGCAGATTTTTCAAGTTACTCTGAAACCCTAGAAGTAACACATTCTAAGCCCATAAGGAATCTGATGTTTGGATGGGCCCTCAGGTTTATCCATGAAATTAGATAAAATGACATCAGTGTTATAACTTAGGATAATAAATATAAAATACAAGTTAAACAGTTCATAGGAGTCATATTTTAATACATCATTAGTTAACTATATTTTAATTATACAAACAATATATGTACATGTTTACAAAAATAAAGTCATACAAAATGGTATCATATTTTTAAGTAACACTTATGGCTAGCCCTTTCCAGTTCTCTAGTACTCAGTTTTGATGTGACCTCCTTAGAGACAGTTTCTTTTTCCAAAGCAGCCGTTCCTATTTCTATTGTTCACCTTCTCGGTACCCCCTCTTATTTTGGTTTTCACTATCCATTACTGTTTGTGATGATTTTACTTATCAAACATGCCATAAAACCTAAGATAAATTGATGATTGCTAATATTATTCTTTTGTTAATCACTGAAAAAGGAAAGGGCATATAAATAAATTGATAGCATTGTTAAAATGAATTTTATATTTTCTCCTCCATAATGTAAACTGAGTGGGGGCTGTGAACATGTCTGCCTTTATCATTTTGGATTTTCAGTGCCTAGCACAGTGCCAGACTCCAATAAGCGCTTGTGGAATGAATGCATCAGATCATCTTAATTATACTTCACTGTACCTTCCCATATCAGGACATAAAGAGCGACTACTATCTTTGTAATCATTGCATAGTATTCCATTGTATTCATTCAATCTCTTTTTTGATGGAGATTGTTTCCAACTTTATTATATTAAACAATGTTCAGTGATAATCTACGTGTATATAACTTTTGGCACTTGTGTACGAATATCATTAAGATAAACCCTTACAAGTAGAAATATTGGATCAAAAATATGCATTTTTAATTAGAGAAACACAAATTAAAATCACACTGAGATTCCATTTCACTCCAGTCAGAATGACAAGTGTCAAGAATACAAGTAACAATAAATGTTGGTGAGAATGTGGGGGAAAAGGTACACTTACAAATTGTTGTTGGGACTGCAACTTAGTGCAACCACTATAGAAAGCAGTATGGAAATTCCTCAGAAAACTTGGAATGGAACCATCATTTGACCCAGTTACCCCACTCCACAGCTGATACCCAAATGATCTAAAATTAGCATACTACAGTGATGCAGCCACATCAATGTTTATAGCAGCTCAATTCACAATGGCTAACCTATAGAACCAACCTAGGTGCCCTTCAACAGATGAATGACAAAGAAAATGTGGTATATATACACAATGGAATATTACTTGGCCATAAAGAAGAACAAAATTATGGCAGTTGCTCCTAAATGGATGGAAATGGAGACTATCATGCTAAGTAAAATAAGCAAATCTCAAAATGCCAAAGCCTGAATGTTCTTTCTGATATGCGGATGCTAACACACAATAAGTGGGCTGAGTGGGAAAAACTGAAGTTCATTGGATTAGACAAAGAGGAATGAAGGGAAGTGAGGGGGGTAGGAATAGGAAAAACAGTAGAAAGAATTGGTTATAACTTTCCTATGTTCATATGTGAATACATGACTAGTGGAACTCCACATCATGTTCAGCCACAAGAATGGGATCCTAATTAGAATAAGTATTCTCCATGTATGTATAATGTGTCAAAATGCATGCTATTTTCATGTAGATCTAAAAAGAACAAAAAAAGAGAAAAAAATATGCATTTTTAATTTGGGTATACATTGCCAAATACAGGAATTTTTTTGAATGCACAGCATGGAAAGGATGTTTTTATTAAGAAATATGTTTTAAGCTGCCTACTTGGAAGTACATCCTTCTACATCTACAATGCTTGTATCTATATATGGGTCTGAGGAAGTAGTTTTTCTTCCAGATTTCTTAGAGAAGTGATCCAAGATGTTCTGTGCTTCATCATATTCTCTGTTTTGGAAGAGATTAAATAACCTCCACCTCCTTCAACCTATCCTGCAGACCATCACCAGAGTAAACTACCTTTAATTCCATTTTAATCATATTACACTTAAAAAAAAACCTGAGTTAGTGTGAGATTATGTGCAATTTTTGTTTTTTTCTTCATGCATTTCTTTATCTTGTGAATGTTCTAAAATTTGTATTTCTTTTACTTCATTTATTGGAGTGCCAGAGTACCAGGGATTGAACTCAAGGACACTCAACCACTGAGCCACATCCCCAGCCCTATTTTGTATTTTATTTAGCGACAGGTTCTCACAGAGTTGCTTAGGGTTTGCTTTTACTGAGGCTGGCTTTGAATTCACAATTCTCCTGCCTCAGACTCCTGAGCCATTGGGATTACAGGCTTGCACCACTGCACCTGGATGTTTTATTTTATTTTTAATTTATGTATAGTAATTGCATAATACATTTATGGGATACAGTGTGGTTTTACAATACATGTGTACATTGTGAAATGATCAAATGAGGCTTATTAGCATTCCTATCACCTCAAATATTTATCTATGCTTGGCATAGAACCCTGCATATAGGAGAGATAAATACATAGTTGAGATCATTATGCAAATTGTATATTCTTCTTATGAAGGAAAACTGTACATATTATAAATCTTAACTGCTGAAACAGTTTCAGGTGTAGATGATCCCTGTGTGGTGTAATGTCACTGAAAAAAAATGAGAAAACATCAAGGTTAACTTAGAGGGGGTTAGGGTTATAGCTCAGTGGTACAGCGCTTGCCTAGCACATGTGAGGGTGTAAAAAAGGTATAAAAAAGGATGTAACTTAGAGCTAGGAAGAAAATACCTCTTGGATTGAGCTAAGCACAACCAGTAATAAATAAAACAGATTATTGCTATTTCTATTACTATTGATGATATGAGTGCTACTAATTTGAAAAAGGAGATAATGAACTAGCATCTGAGTGAATGTATCTCAAACACTATAAGAAATTCTTTATATTATTTTTATTGTAATTATTAGCTATTAATTGTACAATTTAGTGAGTTTCAGAGGGGAAATCAAGATAGGACATATATATTATTTAGCCTCCTCTCATTGAAACATAGATTAGTAAGTCATATCTTTTTCTAAATGAAAGTTTAGCTGGGCGTGGTGGGGCATGCCTGTAATCCCAGCACTTTGGGAGGCTGAGGCAGGAGGATCGCGAGTTCAAAGCCAGCCTCAGCAATGGTGAGGCACTTAGCAACTCAGTGAGACCCTGTCTCTAATAAAATTAAAAAAAAAATTAAAAAGAAAAAAGGGCTGGGGATGTGGCCCAGTGGTCGAGTGCCCCTGAGTTCAATCCCTGGTCCCAAAATAAATAAATAAATAAATAAATAAAAATGAAAGTTTAAATACCTTGAGCAAGATCAAAGAATAATTACAGAATTTCTGTAAATGATAAATTTAGGAGTAAAAATAGGGAGGAAAAGGGACTTGTTTTAAAACTTTGTTGTCAGAAAAAACACATTAACTTAGAATGTAGATGCGTGTTTAATTGGTGGCTAATGGGACTGTGGACAGGGTGAATCCCCTCTGCTAAACCTAAAAATTTTGTGATGGGGGGGCTGGGGTTGTGGCTCAGTGGCAGAGTGCTTGCCTAGTACATATGAGACACTGGGTTCAATCCTCAGCACCGCACACAAATGAAATAAAGATATTGTGTGTCCACCTACAACTAAAAAATAAAAATTAAAAAATGTGTGCTGGGGTTGAATATAGATTGTCTGAATTCAGACTATGAATTTAGGCCCACTATACTCCCATTCAAATCTGCATTTTAAACAGATACTTAAACACTCTACTCTGGGAGATGGACTCTGAGATTTGGTCAGGACTTTAATTCTACGGATTATTTCAGGAGGGACTTCAATTTGGAACTTTTGTTTTTTAATAAAGCAATGATACTTTTTGAAGAACAATCGAAAGCCCTTCAGATTTATGTTTGAGGAGATTCTAAGTCATTGTATTTAGTGTTTATTCTTGGCTGCCAAAAGGCAGTGAATGATCTTTGAGGAGGGCTTTTTTGATTCATCCATCAGTGTGACTTCTTATTTCCTGTTCTCCAAGAACATCCAGTTGACCAATAACTTCTACAATGCAGATGATTTCTGCATCTGCCCAGAGAGCTCTGCAAAAATGGAGAGTGAAATGGCAGCGAAGCTTCTTCCTAGATAACTAATCAACTCACCTATAAATAGTGTCACCTCCCAAGGCAACTAAGACATAGGATAAACTATGGGAATTTGAGAAAAGTTTCTAAGTAGTAAATGTACTTGAAGCCCCTAACTATAGAGATTGTATCATTTTCGTCATTCAAGTTGCAGGGCCTGTTACTCTGTGAGAAGTGAAAATTCCTTAGTGAGCAAGTTATTGTGCAAGGTCTGCCCATTAGCTGATTGCTGAACATGTGACAACACTGGACCCCTATGGGTTTTGGAACTGTGCTGATTCCTGTCTTTGTGCTATAGTACTTAACCTAAAAAAAGGCACATGATGATTCAGGTCTTATATTTTTATTTTTATATACCCTGCTTATCCAAACATAGAAAAAGCAAATGCTGCAGACACATCCCTCCTGCTTATTTGCCAGTGTTTGAAAATCCAATCAGTACCTACAAAGATGTACTAAAGCTTAAGGGAGGAGGCCAGAGGGTTTAGAAATATGTTGATGCCAGTGAATGTTTCAATACATAACTCAATATCCCTTTCTGAAATGTCTGTGGCCCTTAGTAATTCACAATTCGAGAAAGCCACAATTCCCCTTCAACCGTTGCTTTTGTTTGGTGAAAGCTAGATGGCCACAAATTTGCTGTAGGGGAGTGATTTCACTCAAATTGACAGGTTTGTGGTTCCCTGGTAGTTTCTAAGTGGCATTCATTTCAGAATGAATATTTAGCCTTTCAAGCTATAAGGAGTTCAGCTGAATGAATGGTAAGATATTTATTCAAAGATACAAGGATGACCTGAGATATACAAACATTATCCACGAGGGACATCATGATCTCAAAGAAAACAATGCAAGGTAAATGACACAGGACTTCCAAACAAAAGAAAATGCAGCAAAACCCTCTTCCCTCCAAGCTTGAAAAAACTTCATACTTCTTGTGTAAAAAGAACTTGCATTAGGCTGGGATTTTGTTTAGCTCATTTCCTCAGGTTGAGTTTTGTTGTTGTTTCCATTAGGCCAACAAATTCCCCAGTTCCTGACTGAGAGTGTTCATTGATAATCTTAGTAGTCAGTGGGGTTAAGAAATAAGCTGCCATCCCCAAGCTGGAATCTAGCCACAAGTTAGGGGCCCCCAATTTGTTTCCCAATTCTTTTTTTTTAATAATTATTTATTTGTTTTAGTTGTACACAATGCCTTTATTCTTACGTGGTGCTGAGGAGTGCTCTACTGCTGAGCCAGAACCCCACCCCTGTTTCCCATTTCTAATTAGCTACTAGGTATGCCAGTGGTTTGGTGTTTAAAGATACTTAGATATCTGGCTTGTCCCTGGATTTCAGCTTTCACTGTATGCTGCCATTACAGTGCTGATTGAGTCCATAATTTTTGCTTTGGTCCGTGAAGTTAAAGAGCTTATATTCTAAGGATAGACTAGATGATTTTTATCCTAATTTTATCACTAATTTGCTATGAGAATTTGTGTATATAACTCAACTTCTTTGACTTTAATTTTTAAAACTGTAAAATTAAGATAATTATAAATGCCTCACAGAATCACTAGGAAGAATAAATAAGATGATACATTTAATGTATTTAACAGAGCATTTTAACAAGGACATGAACTGTTTGGTACTCTGACTCCCTTATAGGTCAGGAGATTTTCCTGATCCGTGATCAGCACAATGACTGGATGGGGAGTTGTGAGGAAGAGTTCAGCTAATGATCTACCTTACCCTAGTCAGTTACAGCCTCTCCTTATACACAGATCTCCCAGATGATGACTACCATCCTCTTACCTATATTCCATACATTCTACTCAGTTTTTTGGGGGGAGGGAGATGGGTGCCAGGGATTGAACTCAGGAGCACTCGGACACTCAGCCACATCCCCAGCCCTATTTTGTATTTTATTTAGAGACAGGATCTCACTGAGTTACTTAGCACCTCACCCTTGCTGAGGCTGGCTTTGAACTCGTGATTCTCCTGTCTTGTGATTCTCCTGAGCTGCTGGCATTGCAGGTATGCACCACTTCGCCCGGCCATTCTACTCAGTTTTTGATTGACTAGATTCTCTCCACCTAATTAAAACATCTTTAGCCTGTACTATATCCAGGTATGTTATGCCTTTACCCATATAGCTATCTCCTCAGCTCCAACTCCATCAACTCTAATTGCATAGCTATCTCTTTAGCTCTTAGTACGATGGGTACTCACACATGGCCCAGCAACAAGATCCCAACACTTTCTTTTCACTACTTCTTTAATATTGCTCGAATTAAGCCTGAGTCATGCCAATAAATGATAGGCTAATGGACACATGTGGCAGTTTACTTTCCCTTTTTTTCTTAAGTCAACTGATAAAAGAAGAATAAGGCTAATAACTTGATCTTCCATAGAAGGAATGATCTAGGTGAATATCAGAAGTATGAAAAAAATGACCTATTCTTGTCCCCCTATTGTGTGTTAGTATCCACATATCAGAGAGAACATTGGGCCTTTGGATTATTTGGCATAGGCTTATTTCACTTAGAATGATCATCTCCAGTTCCATCCATTTACCAGCAAATGCCATAACTTCATTCTTCTTTATGTCTGAGTAAAACTCCATTGTGCATATATAAACCACATTTTCTTTATCCTTTCATTTATTGAAGGGCACCTAGGTTGATTCCATAGCTTAGCAATTGTGAATTGAGTGGCTATAAATTCATTGGATTAGACAAAGGGGAATGAAGTGAAGGGGGTATGGGAAAAGGAAAGACAGAATGAATTGGACATGACCTTTATATGTTCATATATGAATACATGACCAGTAAAACTCCCCATCATATGCAACCATAAGAGTGGGATCCTAATTAGAATAAGTTATACTCCATGGATGTATGTTAAAATACACTCTACTGTCAGGTATAGCTAAAAAGAATTTAAAAAAGAAAAGGAAGTGGCTTTGGGAGAATGAAAGGGTTCCAAGTCAACATAAGTTTGTGGAAGGGAAGATGGTGAATGAAGAGAATATGAAAATAATGACCACCAGATCAATAAAAAGTTTAAAATTCTCATAATTATAAAAGATGGTGAGGATGCTGAGCAACAGGAGTTTCATACATGGCTGGAGTTTGTTCTTATAATTTGAGATATGTATCAGTGGATGTAATTGACAAAGCGTCTTCAAGGAGTTTACATCCTACTAGGAGAGAGAAAATGAACAAACAAAAATATTTACAATTGAAAAAAAAAAGAACTAGTTTTCTCCATCCTGAAAAATTATTTTTCTTACAGGCAGATTAATGCCCCAAATCCCTTAGCTAACGCACTCACTGTAATTTAAGAACATGATCCTTTATTTAGCCAAAAGTTGAGGGAATGGCTAACATCAGTCTACCATCAACCATCACAGGTTGCAAGTTCCAGGTTTCATTATTAATACTCACTTTTCCTATCTTATGGACCCATCTGTATATTTAACCCCCCCTTCCTGAGCCAATACTGAGTCAGTAGTCTCATTATCAATATGTACTTGCACATACCCTAATCCTACTGAGCATACAAACCAGACTATAGTCCTCTTTTCAATTGTACGTAATCCAAGTCATCAGTCTGTCATTTCACATATGTAAAAAGTTATAAAAGGAAGCTGTTAACTTATTTAACTAGAAGGAAGTAAGAAAAATGAAACAGAATATTGAAGTTTGAATAGGTTGTTGCCTCAAACAAGAATTCACAGAGCTAGGAAATAAGCATGCACAATTCCATGAAGATGTGCGTGTTTACATGCATATGCATGAACACTGTTAAATTAATACAGATGGTATGTTTAAATGAAAAGGTAGGGAGATGAGGTAGGAAGAGATGAGGTGAGGTAGAACTAACAAAGATATTTTTCTAAATAAGAGTTTCTGGAACAAAAGGAAATTAATGAAAATAGATTAAAAGAGATTCATATGAAGGGGAAATGGTGATGCTATAGGGCAAAAGAATTAGAATGATTTAATAATTTCACATAAACATGTATACAGAGAAGGGGCATCAGCATGGCCTTAATATGTTAATGTTTTAGATATCTAGACATATTAATATAAAATGGCAACAATCTAGTTTTGTTTTCAGGAAATATATATTTCTATTTCTAGATACTTAGGTCCAAGGTGTTGTAATAGAAATAGTTT
The DNA here is from genome assembly GCA_025594165.1 of Tamias sibiricus. Lineage (NCBI taxonomy): Eukaryota > Metazoa > Chordata > Mammalia > Rodentia > Sciuridae > Tamias > Tamias sibiricus. Next base: position 107,620,166 of record CM046667.1, read on the forward strand.
TTTATTTATGAAGGAGGCATGACTCAATCAAATATAACAATCATAGCATTCTTTATGCAACATTTTAAAAATTATCCTCATATACTGCAAATTTAAGTATAAAAATATATGCATGGAAAGTTTCCTTCTCATGACTTTTCTGGCTAGCCCCAATTTCCAACTCTATGTTCAAGCAGGCAATTTTTTTTTTAAGTTCCTGAAGTAGCGGTCTAGTTTCTATAAGGCACATACAAATATGAATAATTAGTCATTCTTATTGTCCTCCAGTTTTTATAAAAATCGCAGTAATGTTACGCACATTTTTCTGTACTTTTTTTCACTCACTAATATATTTTGGAGAGATTTATCATTAAATATTCATTTTTGCGGCTGCATAATAGTCCATTATATGGATATATCATGGAATATTTAGTCTGTCCCCTAAAGGGTAGATGTTTACATTGTTTTTAATATTAAAAACAATGCTGCAGTTATTAATCAGGCACATATATTATGACATTTTGTATTGCACAGTGGGAGAGTTATCTGTAGTTTAACATTATGGAAATGAGTGCATTTGTATAGTGAAATATATCACTGAGTTGAACTTCATATGGCTTATGCCATTTGCCCAAATATCAAAAATATGTAAGAATACCTATTTGTTCATGCCACAGACTCACTAGACTATGGATTTTTTTCAGTCTTAAAGGTGATAAATAGTATCTCAATATGGTTTGAATTATCAGATCTGTTATTATGAATGGAAAGGATACCTGCCAATTAAATACAAACAAAGGACATAATTACTTCCTTTTCTGTAAACCATCAGTCTACATTATTTGCCTTTTTTCATGTTCATTTAAAGAGTTTTTAATATATTGAGGTGAATTACTCTTTGTATATGAGTTGTCTCATTCTCTGATTTGCAGTGGGCTGTTTATTTCTTACTTCAATTCTTACTTTCACATATAAATTTGAAACATAAGAGTTATGCATTTCTCATGACACAGCACTAAAGAAAATCTCATCCTATTTCATCTTCATGATAGCAGCAGCTGAATACCTTGTGTGTGACAAGTACACAATAAAGCAGTGTTATCAGATAAAATTCAGGATAATCAGTAGTATTAGTCTATTTTCCATTGCTAATGCCACAATTTCATAGATTGGGTAAGTCACTAAAAAAACAGGTTTATTGTGGTTCAAGGTTCTGGTCTAAGATTGAGGGGCCTCATCTGGTGAAGGCCTTCTTGAAGTCAGATTTCTGAAGTAGCACACGGTATCGTGTGTCAAGGGACTCACAGATGTGAAACCTAGCCAAACTGGCTTTTATATTCAAACTGGCAGACTCAGTCTGGAGATAACTCTTGAATCCATTAATTCATTAATTGCATAAACAATTACATGAATGGACTAAATGAAGAGCCCTGAATCACCTTTTGAAAAGTCTCATCTGGTTCTACTTCTTGATATCTTAGAATGGGGATTAAATTTCAACATGATTTTGGGAGGGGATACACCATATTCAAACCTTAGCACCAGTTAACTTTGAATTGCAGATAAACAATGATTTTTTTTTGTCTAAGTACATTGCAAATATTACATTGGATATATGTGTACTAAAAAACTATTCTTTGTTTGCATAGAATTCAAATTTATCTGAGCATTCTATATTTTTATTTGGTAACTTGGGTAACCCTGATTAGATTTTCATTATTTTTTGAGACCAAGATCCCATGACCATTATCTATTGATCTTGAAGCATGTTTCCAACTGATAATACACAGATTTTTAAAATATGATCATAAAATTACAGGATAGGTTAGAATTTAAGATCATGAAATTCAATCATACATTTGATGTATAATGCTCTGTAAAATGCTCCCCTGTCAGCCAAGCATTCATCTGACTCATTACTAGACACTTCCAGTGGTGAGAAATTGCTCCTAGTAGGTTAATGACAGTTAATTTGATGTTTTCACTGATCACTTCATAAACTATTTCTCAAATTAAACAAAATCTCTTTGCTTGAGATTCCTTCTATTCATCCTAGTCTTGGTGGCCACTAAGTTAAATCACTTTTCCATATGCCATTCCTTCAAACATTTAATGACAGTGGGCCAGTCTTGACATTACTTTTTCTCTTTGATAAATATTTCCAGTTCCTTCAACTGTCTTTGTAAAATATTATTCAAGTCCTCTTATACAACAGCAAATACTGACTTTGAATCTTCTACGTGTCAGGCATATAACACTAGTGAAAAATATAAAATTTTCACTCAAGACACTCAGTTTAATGGGGGAAATGAATGGGGGGACAAACAGATACAAAGCTCTGACAAGTACTATAAAAGTATGAAGCAGATCCTTTAAGGACATGGAAGAGAGAGAGTTTAAATCTATCTGAAAGAGAAAAGAGAGTGGGTGTCAGGGAAATGTTCAGAGAAGTCTTAGAGTGTCTTATATGTTTCATAAGAATTTTCCATTTGACTAAGAAGAGAAATGGCAGAAATTGATGACTTCAATCAGTATTTTTATGTCCTTATGCTATGCAACCTCTCTTAGATTAGATAAGAGTTAATCACTTTATTCTTGAAACACTAGATTTTTATCACACCACACTCATTCATTTTCCCTTTCATTGTTCCTTCTAGTCCTCTTTCCTTTCATTGTTCTTCTTGTCAAAAAATCTGTCCTCTGTATACTGCTTTTCTCATTCTATTTGTATTCCTCTTTAGAAATTTCATTTGTTTCTGTGTTTTTTCCATTGCTGCATAAAATGTTGATGATTACTAAAAATATGTATTCATCCCATACCTCTCCTCTAAGCTTCACACATATGTGTAAAAATGCTTATTTGAGAAATCCACCTAGATGATTCACAAGCATCTCAGATCCAATATGTGCAAACGGAAGGCCTCTTTCTATGTTCATTACTAAGGTGTAGCTTTACCTGCACTATCACCTGTATTACAAAACTGAGAAACTAGGGGCATTCCTGTTTTCTCTTACTTATTTCATATATACATTCAATAAATCCTATATATTCATTCCCTTTTTTTTTTCTCTATTGAATCTTGCTTAAACTTTTGTTTAAATTCAGGCTTTCATCATCTATATATTGGACTTAAATAATACCTCTTGTAGTTTGGATATGAGGTATTCCCCAAAAACTCATGTGTGAGACAATGCAAGAATGTTTAGAGGTGAAATGATAAAATTACGAAAGCTATAACCTAATAGTGGATTAACTCAATGATGGGGATTAACTAGATGGTAATTATAGATATCAGGTAAGGTGTGGATGGAAGAAGTAGGCCACTGGGAGTGTGCCTTTGGGCTATATATTTTATTCCTGGTGAGAAGAGTTTTCTCTGCTTCCTAATTGCCATGTCCTGAACTGTTCTCCTCCACCCTGCCCTTCTTTAATGATATTCTGCATCACTTAGGGCCCAGAGCTATGGAAGCAGCTGACTGTGTACTGAAGTTCTTTTTTGTTGTTGTTGTTGTTGTTGTTGTTGTTTTGTTTGTTTGTTTGTTTGGTTTTGGTACCGGGGATTGAACTCAGGGGCACTCGACCACTGGGCCACATCCCCAGCTCTTTTTTGTATTTTATTAGAGACAGGCTCTCACTCAGTTGCTAAGTGCCTCACCATTGCTGAGGCTGGCTTTGAACTTCTTATCCTCCTGCCTCAGCCTCCCAAGTGCTGGGATTATAGGCATGCGCTACGGTGCCCAGCTCATGTACTGAATTTCTGAAAGCAAGAACCAAAATAAAGTTTTCCTCCTCTAAGTTGTTCTCATCAGGTCTTTTAGTTACAGCGATGCAAAACTGACTTAAAAAGTGCCCTAATTTAACCTCCTAAATTCTAATCATTTTCATCACCTAGCAACTCTACCCATTGCTACCAAAATTATCTTTATCAAATACTATTCAGGGATAATGATTTTTAACATGATAACATTAGGAATTCTACTTACACTCCCAAATGAAGCTTATAGAAGCCAAAAAAAAAAAAAAAAAAAAAAACATTTAAGGACTCTTGAAATGGCCCTAAAAGTTATCAATAAATGAAGAAAAATCTATTTGTGTTGGCAAATTTTCTATTGTTATGATAAAATTCCTGAGATAATCAACTTATAAGGAGGAAAGGTTTATTTTGGCTCACAGTTTCAGGAATTTCTATTGTTTATGGGCCTCTGATGAGGCAGAACATCATGGTGGGAAGCACATGATGAAGCAAAGATGCTCATTTCATGATGGCCAGTAAGCATATGGAAGAAGAGAGGGGCCCAGGTCCCAATACACCATTTTGGGATCACATCCCCAGTGACTTACCTTCCTTCCACTAGGCCCCACTTCCTAAAGGTTCCACCACCTCCAAATAGCACCAATAGTGCCATAAGCTGGGGACTAAACCATTAACACATTTGGCCTTTGGGGGGCATTCATGATCCAAACCATAGTACTACTTAAAAATGCCTATGAAAATTCACTAAGAAAAGCAAGAGTATCCGTATGAAGACCACTTCTCTCCCCCTCCTACCTCAGTGAGACCAAGATTTTCTCAGACTTCTTTGATAAAGAATGCAGGATGTTTTCTTCCTACAATGCCCATACAAACAGTTTTTTCCTAAGAACAGAATATTAACATTTCTTTTCTTGCTCCCTGCTATTTGGTTATGAGGCTAAAAGCAAGGCAAGTGTGGTTGAAAGTTTAGGGTTCTATCCACCCCATCAAACAGAGGCTGTACTTTGATTAGCACACCAAGAATACTGGAGCCTTGACTTCTCTTGCTCTAGTTTTTGATATTATAATTCCATGCCAGAAGAAACAAGCTGAGGGTATCTCAGTCTGCTGCCCAGTCCCTTCACTGAGTGTTCTCAGCAGCTAGAACAGGGATGTCTTTCATAAAAAGCTTGTCATTTTCACAGCTCCTATCTTAAACACCATGACTCATAGATTTAGTCTGGGGGTGGGAAAGTACAGAAACTAGATAATCCATAATCTCTTTCTTAAATATTTTATTTTATTTTTTAAGAGAAAATGAAGTTAAAGCCTAAAATCACTTTAAAAATAAAGGAATTTGTGATAAAATACAACTAGGAAGATATTGAAGATATAGGCTAATTTGTAGCACAGTTTGCAGGAGAGAACCATGAAATAATAGAGATTAGAAAAGTCCTTCTGGATTCAGAACAAAAATCAAACTCTGACTTCAGAAGTTAACCCTTCAAATAAACCAGACTTCGATTGTATTCCTTTGCAAAGCAATTCATGCCACTAAGACATTCTTGACACCATACATCAATAAGCCTTCGATTATTGTAATTTAATAGTTGAGTTTAGTCAGGGAAATAGAAGAGAGTTCAACCAAAACTGCAGTTATTCTTGGGTAAGTGCACATACCTAAAGTTGTGCCTTCATGAGGAAGAACATCAGAGATTGAACACTATTCAGCCAGAATTGCTACCATACATTGTCTAAAATGTCCAATTTCCAACAATAAAAATGAGGTATGCAAAAAATAAGGAGAAGTATAACACATTCACTGGCATAAAAGCAAGCAACAGAAATTTCCTATGAAATAGACCAGATGCCATATTTATCAGAAAAAAAAATCATTTAACTTGCCCATGAACATGTTCACAGAAATAAAAGAAACTATGACTAAACAAGTAAAGGAAAGTATGATGGCAATTTTGCATAAAATACAGAATACCAATAAAAGATAAAAATAATAGAACCAAATGGAAATTGTAAAGTTGGAAAATACAAGTTTGAAATTTAAAAAAATTTATCAAATGAGTTCAACAGTGAAGGAGCCCTAATTAGGAAGGGCTGTTGTAGCTAGCTGGAAGCCATAAGTTCCACCTGATATGTATGTGACGCACCTGTAGGCACCCACAAAGGTATATAACCGGGTGAAAGCGGTCCGAGTTAGGAGAACGGAGAATTCAGTCAGCCGGGCAGTCACTCGGTCGGTCAGAAGAATCAGAGCGACCAGAACGTAGGCAGAGCGGTTACAGAAGAGAAACCAGATAGAAGAAGTAATGACTGGTCAGAGTTAGGCCGAGACTCCTGAGGAAGACAGAAGACAGAAGAAAGAAGAAGGAAGAAAGAAGAGAGAAGAAAGAAGCTCTAATCTTACTCTAAGCTAAGCTCTATCTTTCTATCTTTCTAACTAAGACTCTAAGCTAAGAAGACTCTAAGCTACTCTAAGCTAAGCTCTATCTTTCTATCTTTCTAACTAAGACTCTAAGCTAAGAAGACAAGAAGAAAAGCTCGCTTTAATCTTTCTCTCTAAAAATCTTTCTTTCCCTCTCTAAGCTCTAAGAAAGTAGAAGTAAAAGTAGTAAAAGCTTAACTCTGCCTCAGAGAATTTTCCTCCCGTGGCGGCGCCGTGGCTGGCCGTGACAGGCAGCTTACACAACAGTAGATTTGAATAGGTTGCATAAAGAAGTGGTCTTAAAAATATGCAATACAACAGAGAGAAAAGAGAAGTGAAGGCAAATGAAGGGAAGCTCAGAAAAATGCAGGACATCATAAGGTACACCAACATATGCATAAGAGGAAAACCAGAAGGAAAGGAGTGAGAGGAGCACAAAATCATTGAAAGAAATAATGGCTGAAAACTTCTGAAATTTACTGATAAACAATAGCTTACATATCCAACCAGCATAATTAACTCCATATAAGATAAACACAATGATATCCACAAACAGAAATATAAAACCATAAATTTTAAAAATCATAAAGTGACTCATTACTTATAAAAGAGTTTGAAAAAGATTAACAGTCCAATACTTACCAGAAACAATGCAGTTTTGAAGAGAGTGGGTTTCATATTCAGAGTGCTTAAAGGAAAATAATTCCCTTCACCATGGGCCATAGACATTTTTGGGCATTTCCGCCTTCTGTAGTCTCACGGGACTTGGCTTGGGATCTCACGGGACTTGGCCCAGGATCTTGAGAGATTTGAGCCGTGACTCAGCAGATCGGGCTAGCGCCATTCCTGCTCGGGTGCATGGGATGAGACCTAAGAGAGAACGGACAGGGTTATCGCTATTGTATAGATATATTGTAGTTTCTTGTAAGAGTAGGTGTCTTGGTTTCTTGTGAGAGTGTGTATGTGGTGTTAGAAATTACAAGAGACAGAGAGAGAAAGATTAAAGAATTTTTTCGTCTCCATGCTGTCTCTGGACTCCTTCCTGCGGCGCCGCCGTTCCGGGCTGCAATCCCTTTCCGGCTACAACAATATACCAATTATAAACATCTGCACTTAAGAGAGAATCAAAACATGAAGCAAAAGCTGAAATTAATGAAGGAAGACACAGACAATTCAACAATAGTAGTTGGAGAGTTCAATGTTATGTTTTCAGTAACAAATGGAAAAGTTATAAAGAAGGTCAGCAAGAAAACAGAAGATTTCAACAACATTAAAAACCTACCAGACTTAACAAATTCATATAGTACTCTCTACAAAGAAAACATGTATGAAGACATGAATGGTGTGACTCTACTTTGTGTACAACCTGAGAGATAAAAAAATTGTGCTACATATGTGTACTATGAATTGAAATTTATTCTGCTATCATGTATAACAAATTAGAATAAATAACTAAATTTAAAAAAATTAAAAAAAGAAAGTGTGGTAGTGGAACAAGAATGTATACTGATCAATAGAATAGAATTGAAATTCCAAAAATAAATCCATACATGTATAGTCAACTTATTTTCAACAAGGGTGGCAACACCATCTGTTATGGTTTGGATGTGAGGTGTTCCCCAAAAGTTCACATGTGAGACAATGCAAGAAAGTTCAGAGAAGTGATTGAGTTGTGAGAGTCTTAAACTAATCAATGAATTGAGACCTGATGGGGTTTACTGAATGGTAACTGAAGGCAGGTGGGGTGTGGCTGTAGGAGGTGGGCATTGGGAATATGCCTTTGCGGTATATATTTGTATCTGGCAAGTGGAGAGCTCTCTACTTCCTGATCATCATTTGAGCTGCTTCCCTTCACCATGATGTCCAGCTTCACCTTGAGCCCTGAGGAATGGAGCCAGCTGCCTATGGACTGACACATCTGAAACTGTGAGCCCCCAAATAACCTTTTTCTCCTCTGCAGTTGTTCTGGTTGGGTCTTTAAGGCACAATGGCAAAGAACCTGACTAAAACATCATCCAATAGATCTACTTATCTACACAGAAACTTGTACGTGTGTACATAGCAGTAATCTACATAATAACTAAAAGTTTGAAACAATTCTAATGCCTATCAACTGAGGAATAAGTAAACAAAATGTAACATATTGCTATTGTTTAGATATGAGATGTCCTCCAAAATCTCATGTGTGAGACAATGTAGGAAATTTTAGAGGAAAAAGATTGTTTTATGAGAGCTTTAACTTAATTAGTGCACTAATCATCTGATAGGGATTAACTGGGTGGTAACTATATGCAGGTAGGATATGGATGGAGAAAGTGGATCCCTGGGGACATGACTTTGGGGTTTATATTTATATTGGTGAACCAGAGCTGTTTCTCTCTGCTTCTTCATTGTTAAGTCCTAAGCTACTTTCCTACATCATGCCCTTCCACCATGATATTTTGCCTCATCTTAGTCCCAGAGGAATGGAATTGGTCATCTATGGACTGAAACCTCTGAAACCATAAGCCTAAAATAAACTTTTTCTCCTTTAAAATTGTATTTTATCAGGTGTTTTGGTCACAGCAGGAAAAAAAAAACTGATTAAAACACATATCAACATACCAAAATATTATTTGGCCACATAAATGAGTTGAATATTAATACAGGCTGCAACATGGATGAATCTTGGAAATGTCATGCCAAGTAAAAGAAACAATCCATGAAATACCAAATATATGATTCCATTTATATAAACTGTACATAATTGGAAATCTATAAAAATAGGAAGTCTATTGATGTTTCCTTAGGGAACATAGGTATGAGAGATCTAAAGAGCAAGGAAGTTATATTTGAGGTGATGAAAATGTTCTAAAACTGCCTAGAATGATGGCTGTATATTTATAAATGTAATAAAAATCTTGAAATTGAAGTTTTTTAAAATGGGTAAGTTATATAATATGTGACTTAGATCTCAACAAAGCTGTTAAGATAGTGCTAAAATGTGAAACAATTTTAAATAAAAAACCACTAAAATTTTGAAAAAAATACTAATCTTTTTTTTCTTTTTGATGTTTTTATTAGTACATTATAGTTACACATAATATTGGGGTTTATTTTGAAATAATTATACAAGCATGGAGTATAATTTGCTCCAATTTTGTCTCCAGTACTTCCCTTTGCCTCCCTTCCTCCATCCCCCATTCTTCTCCCTCTATTCTACTGGTCTTTCCTCTATTAATTTATAGCTTTTAAAAAATTAGTGTTTTATAGATATACATAAATGTAAAACTCACTATGATATATGTGTACATAGCATATTTTGGTTCCTTTCATTCTATCATTCCTCTCTTTTCTCATCCTTCATCTCTCCCCATCAATTTCCTACCTCTTTTCCATTGATCTCCCTTCTATTTTCATGGGATTTTCCAATCTACCCTCTTATTCCCCTTAAGTCTAGCTTCTGACTATGACAGAAAACATTTAACCATGACTTTATGAGCGTGGCTTATTTCACTTAGCATGATATTCTCCAATTCCATTCATTTCCCAGCAAATGCCATAATTTCATTCTTCTTTATGGCTGAGTAAAACTCTATCATGAATATGTACAACATTTTCTTTATCTATTCATCTGTTGTTGGGCACCTGGGCTGGTTACATAACTTGGCTATTGTAAATTGTACTGTTATAAATGTTGATGTGAGTGTAGCATTATGGTATGCTTATTTAACTTTTTTTTTTTAATAAATACTGAGGAGTGGGATAGCTGGGTCATATGGTGGTTCCATTCCTAGGAATATACATACAGCTTTTAACAGTGGTTGTACTAATTTGCTATAGTAATAGATGTTGGCATAAAGGGTATAAATGATTATTTTTTGATGTCTTGAGATGATGAGTGAACACAAAACTAAAGATATCTGGTCAGTAGTTGGAAAAGAGATATGTAGATGTTACATCTAGAGAAAACTTCTGGGTGGAGATATAGATTTGGGACTTATGAATTTTTCTGGTGGAATTGAAACTATTGACTTTAGACATTGAATGAGAGGCAAAGAGTAACTTTATGGAAAGGGCCCAGAATTTAACAAACAGAATACTACAGGTGTTCTCAGTCAGACCTATCACCTTGCTCCATTCAGATACTATATTTCTACTAATATAGCTTAGGGTTGCATTAACTTTCTTAGCAGGAACCTTATAGTATTGACTCACACTGATCAAAGATTTAATTCTCATATTCATAGTGGTGGGTGTATTTCCCCACATAGACACATATAAAGTCAATATTCTGGACATAAGCATATAAGTAGGTATTCATTTATGTTAAACTGCATCTTGTTAGATTTGGGCATCACTCTAGCATATTCAGATCACATTACATCTTGATTCTGTCCCAATTCCTTTATACATAGATTTTATAAGTATGCCTTTCATATGGCATGCAAGTCTTAAATATAAATGTTGGAAGGGTCAGAATGAGATCACATTCCTCACTGGAAATCTCTCTTCAAAACAGCAACATATTAATCAGCCCTTTTTATGTGGTCCTTTGAGTATTTAATAATTCTACCAGTTGTACTAACAATTAGCTACATTTCTACATTGTTCCACATATTTCTCATTATAGACCTAATTGAATATCAAATCATATATAATTGATGAAATTATGATTTTCTTGTTTAATGAATTTTCCTGGTATTCTAATCTAGTAAACTTTATCACATATGGTTACTAGTTACATTGTCAAAAACAATATTGATTTATACTTATTTTACTTATTTTTGATAATTCCAAGTAGGACCTTCATGATATAATATATCTAATATCTCAAAAACTATGCTTTAAAAAATCATTCTAGAATTTGGCTTAGGATCAATGTCAGGTTCATTATATTTAAAAAAATTTTAGTTGTAGATGGATAATTACCTTTAATTTATTTATTTATTTTTATGTGGTGCTGAGGATTGAACCCAGTGCCTCACATGCTAGGTAAGCTTTCTACCACTGAGCCACAAACCCAGCCCCAGGTCCACTGTTTTTTGTTAAAAATTGAGATGCTTTTGGCCTAGTTATAATTTTCTATCACCCAACTAACGTGTATGACTGAAACATTTAATTCTACTGAATATGTTCATAAAAACCTTTAACTACATAAGAGATAAAGGCTTTGATGTGGCACTATTAATAAAACATGCAGAGCTATGGTACCCTTAAAAAATATTAAGCAACACAATATCTGCCTATGTCTTGGAGATATGATTTATTTGAGTCTAGAGGTAAGGAAGTGAGGTGTGTACTAGAATGTAAAGCATGTGAAAAGTTCCTAGGATCCTTACTGTTTGTCAGATCAGTCTCAGGTAGGCAAATTCTAATTGATTCAAAAGAGAAGCTCCCATCAACAACACAGTGTACAGGTCAAAACTCTGGGCCCCCATCCTTGTTGCACCGTGATAGAGATTGCACTTCCTACTTAGTCTCTTAGGAAAGAGTAATCAAAAGCACGTATAAGGTAAAACACACGTGATTAGATGACCATTCTACTTTCTGGCAAACCATCCATACTTTGATCCCTACTCAGATACATAAACTGTATAGTCTGTATTAGTAAATACCAACTGGGTTGAGGAAGAGATACACCATTAAAATTGTAATTGTAGTAGTTAAAATTAATGTACTGAGTGGGGTATCTAGGAACTCAGAGACATGAAATAACAAGTGAGTGAAGTAGAATAAGCTCAATCAAGAAAAACTGCTTGAAGGAGGTTATGAGTTATGATCAGGTTTCAAATAAAATGAAAGACTCAGATTCAAATGTAGCTGGGGGTTCTGATCATTGGGAAAGTCCAGAGGAGGGAGAAATATGTTGTATTTGGAAGGGTAGAGACAGAAAACAATTGGTTCTTCTGAGAACTAAGTATCCTGAAGTCATGAATCTTGGGAAAAGGGGAGCACTATAGACTACTGCAGAACTGCAGAAGTTCTGTATGGTAACTAAAAGGAGGGGGAAAGACCATGCAAATGATGAGTTTCATATTTTTTCATTATTTCTTTTGCTTATAGGGTACCAGTGAGAGAACTTGCTCACTGTGTATCCCCAGGAGTTAAAATGGTATTCGATACACTGAATAATAGGTGAATGAAATGTTAACCAATTTGATGCAATTATATATTATTACCTCTCCACTAAATTCAAATTCCTCACAGCCTTGTTTCTATTTTTTTCTGGGTGAAAATAATTTTTTGACAGAGTAAATAGGAGTTAAGTTTCCAGGGAAGAATTATTCCTTGATTCTTCTAGCTTGTGGTGGTTGCTACCAATCCTTGGCATTCCTTGATTTGTGACAATATAGTTCTAATCTCTGCCTCCAAATTCATATGACCATCTTCCTTCTATGTGTATCTGTGCCCAAATTTTACTCTTCTTATAAGGATACCAGTCATTATATTAGGGCTCATCATAATACAGTAATGATCTCATTTTTATTTGATTATATCTGCAAGACCTTATGTCCAAATAAGGTCACATTCACAGGTTCCAAGTGAACATAAATTTTAGGGGAACACTATTTAATTATGAATAATAATCCACAGTAATTCACATAATAACTCTAATACTAAAAGGATGTCAAAGCCTTCCTCCATCTCTTCCATTCAGATGTTCTGAATTTATTCTCAATTATACCATTTAATCATAGTCATGATTACATTTCTAAGCAACCTGTGCATTATAATGGCAAACCTATCCTATGGTGTCTAGAAATTCTTAAGTTCTATACTTATAAGTCAAGTGGTGTACTCTCTGTCAGCTAAGTGATTTTGAAGATGTTGTATAAATTCAATGGCTGCTATATTGTACCAGGGAGTCTATATATACAATTCTTGAATTAGCTCTACACATAGGCTGTGGACCAATTCCAATGGACTCAATTATAAATATCTTCTATCATACATATGTTAAATGAAAGAAATTCTTGGCTCTTCATTTTCATTCTCTCCTATCCCATTTTCAAAATAACATCCTATTTCTATATAGTTCAGTGTGTCATGAAGATAACAGATTGCCTTATTTTTCAAGGCCAAAGTCAAGGAGGTATTCTGTGGTCTCCTTAATCATGTTCTCATATTTACTATCTCACCATCTGTGATATTTCTGACTTTACAATTCCTTTTTATGTTTCTTTCTACCAATCAATCAGTTAAATAATACTCTAAGGTAAATCATATGGATTTGAAGCCTGAATATTCATATCAGGAAGTTATTTCTACTGATTAAATTCAATTTTGTTTCCTTCAAAATACAGTTTCTTTATGACATTTCAAAGCTTCCCAAACTTGACTGTTTCTATTATTTTTATTTTCTATTAAAAATAAACATGGGTTTGTATTTCCAGCTGCTCTCCTCACCTTCATTGTTCTTTTTTCCCAATAAGCTTTATTCTGATTAATTGACTTGCATACAAGTCATAATTTGGCTAGAGAAAATCATGGTCAATACAAAGCATTGTGTTTCAGTTGTTAAGACACAGATCAATGTTTTATGAATTTTGTCTTTAAAGGCCATAAAATTAACACAGTTAAAACTCTTCATCTTTTATATTATAAATATAATAGCTCACAACTAATGATAAGAAGTTAGTTGCTGGGGCTGAGGTTGTAGCTCACTGGCAGTTTGCTTACCTAGCATGTGTGAGGCACTGGTTTTGATCTTTAGCACTACATAAAAATAAACAAATAAAATAAAAGCATGCAGTCTGTCTACAACTACAACATTTTTTTTTTAAAAAAGAAGTTAGTTGCTATTGCAACTTAAATTTGTATTGTTATATATTTGTGTCTCATGAATAACTAAATAGAAAATACTCCCATGGCTAGGAGTTTATAGTTCTTACGGTAAGACCCCAGTTCTTCCTATCTCTGCTAACTTCTGGTCTAACAGTGGAGTATGGAAGGTTGGCTTAAAGATTGGATCTTAGGTTAGTGTCTGTAATACTCAGTTTTCAAAATATAAAATGTTATTTTTAAAAATCCCCTTTTAAACACCAGAACAAAGTATAGCCAAAATCTTTATAATCCAACAATGAAATCAATGATTGAAAACTACATAGTGCTTATGGGAGGCCATGCACAAATGTAGAAGGCACAGTGCCTAATGGACTATACAAATGGGCCAGAACTACTTGCAGGAAAAAGAAAAGGTTTATTTCTTGGTGAAAAGATTGGATTAATTGTGTCAATACAGTCTTCCTGAATTTCTAAATTCAGATCAACTACTTGTTAGTTGTACCAATTTTGAGAAGTAATTTAACTCTTCTGTATTTGAATTTCCTCATCTTTAAAAAAGTGGTGAAAGTCATAAAACCTAAATCAGATTGTTGTTATGATTAAATGTTATACTATAGGTAAAAGACTATGAAGAGCAACTGGCACAATGTAAGAACTCAATAAACAATAACCAGTAGTAATAGTGGTGGTGATATTAGTAATAATAATAGTAGTTATAGTAGTAGCAACAGCAGTAAGAGTAATAGTAGTATAACATCCTTAGAACTATTGTGGTAAGTTTGCTTCAACTATGAATAAAATCCTGAGGTAATATCTAGTAATTCTTTGTTAATAATTAGGATACTTATTTTAATAAAACACCTCCCTGCGTAATTCCAGAGATTGTTATTTCTTGTCTCTCTAAGAAGAGAGAACTGAAAGGAATCAGGTGCATGTCAAAGGAGAGTTCCAGGTCTATTTCATTGTTATAGTGTTGGTTATTATTTTGTTGTTACTTTGGTCCAGAAAATAAGAAAAATAAATCTTGACCCCTTGAAGAAAAATCATGAATGGTGGTGGCCAGCAATGTTCTCTATGGTAGCGATGATGATAAAAGCAGAAATAAAGTCTTGGGGGTGTTCAACTATAGATAGTGGTGCATCTATATTGCTGTCTAAGCTGTTATTCAACAATATAAAGTAAAATATTTTCAAGAGGAGGAAATGAGTAACTGAATAACCCAATAGTAGGAGAGTTGGTAAACAGAAGGTGGAACAGATTAAATTTTGGAGAGAGACAAACTAGGTATGGTGTTCTAATAGAATAAATGATAATATTGGGTTAGTTATCTCTATACTTTTAACTGAGAAGGGATTATCCTCACAGGGTTGGTATTCCCCCAGATAAAAAGTAAACAGAGTACTCTATTCTGATTTTTCATGGTAGTTTCTTTTCCCACTACAGTCTACACTATATTCTACACTGCAGAACTCTTTGTCATACTACAGCAAAGAGCTCTGCAAATTGTATATCTTCATTACTACTATATTGATTAGAGTTGGAGATAATTAATTACCTCTCAAGGTTTAGACTGGTCTTTTATGTAGGCAGAGTGTACATTTGACTTTTTCAATGGTTTTTAGACCTTGGTACAGCAGAATCTACCTGAGAAGTTTACTGAAAATATAGATCCCTGGGCCTTTACTGTCAGAAATTCTGTTTACAGGAGTAGGTTTGGGGTGCGGAGGATCTTAGGATTCTGTATGTTTTTTTAACATTTCCCTAGGCAAGTCTGATGATGGTGACCCATAGACCACATTTTTAGATACAATGACATCTGGGATCTCAAGGGTGCCTTGAAATTCCCTAGGTGTCCCAAAGTTTTCATATAATCTCAGTAACCCTCTGAAATTTTTCTAGTGGTGTAATACTTTTTCTCTCTTTGATGGTATATTTCCTTTGGAGAATGATTCAGAATTCCCTGTTTTTTTTTTTTTTTCAAATTGTCTCTATGAAACTTTTTCTCATTTTTCATCATTTTGAACCATACTACTGTTATTCATGAATATATAACATATCCTTGGGTGTGTTGGGGAGAAAAATATTATTTACATTAATTATACCTAACATTTTTGAGCACTTACTACTTGTCAAGCATTATGATAAACAATTAACATCATATGGGATAAAAGCTATTGTTATTTCCTTTTGACAGATAAGGAGACTGAGGATACATTTGTTATTGATATAGCAGGGATTACAGTACACAACACTGCAAATACCCAGATTCTAGACTCTTAACCACATTGCAAGAGAGTCTTGGACATACATTCCAATGGGATAAGGAATCCCTCTCTAAGAGCCTCATATAAAGGGCAATGAACCCTGAGAAGATGAGCACAATGCATCACTGACACCTCAGGGACCCGACATTGCAAGAAAGTTGGCCCTGCCAGGTAATTATCTTTCGTAAATAGTGAGTCTTTTCTGCTTGTCTTCACAAGGTGAACAAGTGAAGGACAAAACTTGATAGGGAAGAAATAAATGTGCTAATTCAATTTCTCTGAAGTTTACATCAAAATTAAAGCTTCAACTTCAAAGCAATGAATGTGGGTGGCTGAGAATTTTTCAGGCATTCTCTAATTTCTTAACCAGCTGTGGGAAGAGTAAAATATAACTTTAAGTGAAAATGTCTTTCTGTGTCCCTGTTTGGAAAGAAGATTTGGGCCTGGAGATGTCCCCTGCACTGATCTGCATGATAAGACAACTAACAATAGGAATCCACCAGGCAACTGTGAAAGGACAGAGACACCCAGGTTTCCCAGGTTTGTGCCATATATCCCTCCAGTTTCAATATAGTGAAAAAGTATTAAAAATAAAACCTCATTTAAATGGAATGAGGTTGCTCTCGTTGATGGAGTCTCCTCTGATAATTAAAGTCTGAAGTAATACCAGGGAGTAGTACTAGGGGAAGTAATATAACTACACAGATAGACAAAAAAAAAATGCCTACATAGGACCTGAGTTTACAATAGTTCACAGTATATTTTCATACTAGCAGGCTTAGAGAAATGATCTCATTAAATGGCAAGTGTAAGTACAACTCTTGAAGTTGGAATATTTAGTCTATATCATAGAGATATAATTTGTAACATCAAAGTATCACTCATTATTTTTAAAATAAAGCTGTCACAAAAACTAGAATTTTTGTATTGACATGGCTAGTGCCATCAAATCCTGACATTTAGGAACCACATGTCTTATGCTAGATGTTTGACTCAAGTAACAGTGGAGACTTGACTTGGACTTTTGGCAGTCCTGAAACTGCTAATACCATGGGGACTCATGGAAATTGACTTAATATATAATGCATTGTAAATGATCATGGGCTTTCAGGGCTGGGGTTGAATGTTACGGTTTATATATGAGGTGTCCCCCAGAAGTTTATGTGTGATACAATGCAAGAAACTTTAGGGGTGAAATGATTTGGTTATGTGAGATTTGACCTGATCCCCCGATAGGGATTAACTGGGTGGTAACTATAGGAAGGCAGGGTATGGCTAGAAGAGATGGGTCCCTTGGGGGGCATGCCTTTATGAGCTGAGCTTAGTGTCTGTCACTGTATCTCTTTCTTTCTTTCTCTCTCTATCTCCTTCCCCCACTCCTTTCTCTGCTTCTGGGTGGCCATGTCCTAAGTTGCTTTCCTAAATCACACTTTTCTGCCATGATATTCTGCCCAACCTTGGGCCCAGAGCAATGGAACTGGCCATCTCTGGACTAAGACCTCTGAAACCATGAGCCACCCCAACAAACTTCTCCTCCTCTAAAATTGTTTTTATTGTGTCTTCTGGTATCAGCAGCAAAAAAGCTGACTGAAACACAAAAATTCATTTTTCTTATATTTAAATGTGTACAATAAATGTAACTACCTCTCACAATAAAGTTATTGAGAGGACCAAAGGAAAGAACGGACATGAAGTTCTTAACACAATGGTCAACTTACAGTAAGTCCTTAATAATTCCTATCTATTGTTCCTATTATTAAAAAAATTGCTTGGCAAAGCTTCTTGTTTAAAATAACAATAACATCTGATGCTCCAATGATCCTTTCTCAGCTTCATGTGAAGATTCAGCAAAAGCAAAAATTGGTAATCTCTATGAAGACCAAAACCAACAGCCCACCTCTAATGTCCTTGGAGACATTTTTGATAATTAAAAAACAATTACTTTAAAATGGAAATAATAACCATCACCAGATGCTGATCTAAGTACTTCTACTTGAAGAAAAGCAAACTCATTGTCTGGGTCGATTATTAGGAGATGCATGGCTTTTTTCCTCTCACTCCATCCCCGACTCAGCACTGATTCAAGAGTTATATCAACCAGAAAATCAGGAACCATCCCTCTATTGCACAAGTATTAGGTATTAAATTATTTTGGGGAATTATTTAACTCAAGCCCTCAAAAATAAAGTGGTAGTGAAAGTATTAATTACCCAAGACAGGCAATGTGACAATAAGGCCAAAGCCTGACTGATTGGGTTGGTCAAGATGCAAAAGTCACTTTTAGATCTAGACAGTGTATTATTTATGCACAGAACAAAGGCAAGAGTAGACAAAGATGCTAGGATCTTATGATTGCTGTCTCACACACCAAAAAGAATGCTGAAACAAAAGTGGATAAGTGACTACAATACAATTTGTGGGATTCCTTTCTGCCGAGGAGCCAACTGTAGACTACAGCTAAGAGGTTTTATAGTCTGTAGCTCTATTATAATGGGGACAAGACAAAAAGCCCAATACTTCATCAAAACATGGAAATTGATGAGAAACTTTCTCATGACAGCTTTGCAGGACAGGTATATAGGTGAGTAAAAAGAGGTGGCAGGTACTAACAAGTCTCCTAGTCTCTCTTGTTCCAGGAGGATCACAAGATGTTGACCAAAGTGCACATAAGCTTCCTTATAAACCTCATCCTATTTGGTCTATGTGGGTAACTGCAAGATTTTTGGAACACCAGAATTCCCAGCACACCCCAACAGGAGGCAGGCAATTAAGCTTCAATCCAGCAGAACCACATCAAGCAAAGTAAGAATATGAAATTAGATCACAGGTTATCGATATTGACCTGTTCTCAAGGGTAGATCCAAGAAAGCATTCTACTGATGATATCCAAGGGTAGGGTTGCTTCTTTCTAGCTGCACTTATATAAGAGTGTCTAGAATTTAAGTTTTCCTGACATAGAAATGAAGAAGTACTCTGAAGGGATTTGTGCACAAGCATTCTTCACACTTGGTGCTTGCATCATGTGGTGCTATGCTAATTGCTGTGTGGTTCATAGGTATTTGACCATTACTTTATAGTATTTCTTTAAAGACAATCTAGCAACATTGTCCAAATTAATATTGGGAGTTGAGAGAATAAGCCACATGCTTTTTTATTGGCAAATGATGATATTGAGGATCATTATTTATTTCAAAATAGGCAATTCTAGCTGATCTATGCCAAATAAAAAAAATACCCCAATCTTATATATGAACTATAAAAATACCATCTGACCAGTAAAAGGGAAACTTATTATAAGTTTAAAAAGATACATATACTTCTAAAAGTTATTTATCATAGAAAACAGAAGAAATTGATTTTAAATTACTTCTTGTTCTCAATAAGATACAAAAACACATGGCTTCTATGAAGTAAAAATTTTAAAATATCAACATACTCATATAAGATGTGGATCAAGCAAAAATAAAGTTGGCCATGGTGGCACATGCCTGTAATCCAAGGGACTCAGGAGGCTGAGACAGGAGGATTGTGAGTTCAAAGCCAGCCTCAGCAACAGTGATGCACTAAGCAACTCAGTGAGACTCTATTTCTAAACAAAATACAAAATAGGGCTGTGGATGTGGCTCAGTGGTTGAGTGCCATTGAGTTCAATCCCCAGGATCACTCTCCCCCACCTAAAGTGGCCATATTAAACCAGATGAAGGTTGCTATCATCTTAACATATTCCCCAAATTCATGTATTAGACATTTGATCCCCAGTACACCAGTGTTAAGAAATAGAACCTTTTGAGAGGTATTTAGGTCATGAGGCTCTACTTTCCCAAAGGAAATGCCAAATGCCACTAGAAAAAGGCTTGCAGGAATAGGCTTGCTCTCTTTTGCCCTTTTGCCTTTCACTATATGAGGACACAGTAAGAAGGCCTGCATTAGATGGTGGCAGCTTGATCTTAGACTTTCTAGCCTCCAGAATTGTAAAAGAATACATTTCTGCTTTTTATATATTACCAGTCTAAGGTTCTCTGTCATAGCATTGTAAATAGACTAAGGCAAATCTAAAAGGTGATATGACCAGAGATTAAAATATAAGCATTATATGTTAAAACTATAAAACATAAATGTGAGAAACTTAATTAAATGAATAATATATAATATCCTTAAAATGAATAATTTCATTAATTAATGAACTATCAATATTAATTGTGGAGAATCAAAATAGCTGAGAAGATTAATAACCATAGGAAAATTGGAAAAGTTGTGAAACAATTATCATCAAAAAAGTTTCCAGGTCCAGATAGATAGTTCTATAACTTTTAAAGAGTATATCATTTCTATAATATAGAAATTATTTTAGCCTAAAAATAAATATTGGAAGTTTCTCAATTAATGTCAAGAGATTTAGACACATCAATGCCAAAATTTAACAAATACAGAAGAAAATACAATGTACAAAACAATTGCACTTATGAATATATATATCAAAAAACTGTAAAATACTAGAAAATAATATTTCTACTTTGTATTTATCCAAATAATGTAGTTGTGGCTTATAGTTGGGCATATATTAATAGAATACACAATAACACTAAGATATAGCAGAAAATGCAACATGAAAATTCATTTTGATAAAATTCAACACCAGTTCCTAACTTAAAAAAAATGTTGCTAAAAGTGTAGATTAGTATAAGATACACAAAAACAAAGAAAAATTATTGGGAAGAAAATAAAAGATTATTGTTCTTTTTGGATAATGATTGTTTATCCAGAAAACTAAAAGGAATAAACTGAATAAGTATCAGATTAAGATGGGCCAAAGGTTCAGTTTTGAGGCCAGTGTCCACATAATTATTCAATATTGTCAAGGGTTAATAATATGAAAGGATTTATTACAAATAATAAGTAAAAAAAAATGAACACCCCATAGGAATTTGGGTAAAAGGCACAACTAGAATATTCATAAAATAAATACTAAAAGTATATGAAAATATTCAACCTTATTTATCTGAAACATAAATTAAGTCAAGATACCATATTTTAACCTATGGAATTTGCAAACATATGAAAGAATGTTGGTGTCTAGTCCTAATGTAAGTGGAGGAGATGGAGGACATCTCACATGATTGTAGAAGTACAAACCAGTTAAAACCTATCTAGAGGGCAAAGTGTCACTGTGAAGCATAAACCTTAAAATCTTCATTGTCTGTTAACTACAACTTGTATTTCTAACATTTTAGCTCTTGTGGCACTCTATTTTAATCAAAAACTTCAATAACGTACATAAAATCTCACCTAAAATTTCAACTCATATAATTAATTATATGCTAACATTTATGTACAAACATTAATGAAGATTTTAAATGTGAAAAACTGGAACTAACCCAATGGTTCAACAAAAAGGAATTTATTAAATAAATTATAAACTCGCAGTTGCCACTGTGAGTTTTTCTCTGCTGATATTGCTCAATCTTTATGGTTGCCATAATTTTTCCTTGGACTATATTAACACATTGAGTTTACATTTGATCTTTTTCTGGTCTGCAAGAAATTTCATTTCATAGACATAAAGAGATATAGATACAATCCCTGACTATATCCAACATGTTACATAAACACCCAAACATCATCTATAACTGGACAAAGTAAAGGTATAGAGGATTTATTTGCTTTTGTAGAGACTTCAACTACAGTCTGCTATAAATCCCAATGTTGTTAATCTACTTTTACTTGATTTATTTTTTATAACATGAAATTTTTTAAAATCCTAATAATCTGAGTGGTTTACATTCACTATTTTCTAGTTAAACAAGATTTTTTTCAGCTGTGCTTATCTCAAGGTATTCTCCACTTAGTTGTTACATTCTGTATTGAATTACATGTAGATATTTGGTTGTGTTCTAATATCATTTGGATTTAATGATCCAGTCCTATTGCTTCCATCACATCTGTCAGCTTAATTTTATTTATCACTGATCTCTGTCTGCTAAGGCTTCATATCATTATCCTTGCTTGGCTATCAGAGCAATCAAGATTTCAACCCCTTTTCTGATAAACAGAAAGATATGCTCTATGTTCGTATATGTGAAAACTAAGATTTTGCTTTCCCAACCAAAAGGTTTCTCTCCACCTAACAACCTCCCTCAACCTCTCCAGTTTTTCTTTGCCTTGAGTGAAATGGCTTGAAGCTGTCTTCCTCCCACCTGATCAATAGTTTAGTGTGGTGTTATATAAAATACAGTTTGCATTCAATTGTTTCCATAGTAACCATCACACTTAGGATTAAATATAAAACTACTTTCTGATATGAATGCTTTCTGATAAAAGGTTTAGCGTTGCCAAACTAAGCTTTCTAGAACAAAAACTTTTAAAAGAATGTTTCAACAAAATTTAGTAAGGTTATGCAACAAGAAAAGAGGAAGTTCACCATATGCTGTCCAAATGCAAATTACCTTAAAGGTATTTGTTTTTTTTAAAAACACTTTAAACCTTTTAATCTAAGAAAGAGTTCAGATAGAGTTGAGAGCAGATGGAGTTATCCCTACTTTACAAAGAAGATTGAGGCCACCCAACATGAACTCCTGAAAACTGCCTTGCCTCCATTTTATATTATACCTATCGTTTTTTTCTTCCTTGCTGTCTTGAAAGAAGTATCCCTCCTACATTCCAAGACTAAGTTTTGTGCAAGTGTAATCTTGTTGCCATACCTTCCTTTCCTATCATTGATCATCTCCATCTTCATTATTTCCCTTTCTGCTGATTTCTACTAGTTAGTCAACAGATACTTACAAATTTTCCTATATACAATAATACCTTTCCTTATTCCTGTTTCTTTTTCAAGTTACAGTTCCATCTTTCTACTTCAAATTTCATTTGTATTCTGCATTTGTTGTCTCCATTTTTTTACATCAAAATCATTCAATAACTTACAATCCAGCATCTAGTTCCATTGTTCTTTTGGATTTATACTCTATGAAAATAATCTTATAATTAATAAATCCAATGACGACTTCCTAGTTCTCATTTTATTTTTCCTTGAGAGCTCTCTCTCCTGGCTTCTGTAACACTTAATATTCTTATTCTTCTACATCCCTGACTCTATCTTTCCAATGTCCTTGTATGTTCATTTTACTGCCTTTACATTATTCTACACATTTGTTAAGGTGTTTCCTTTTGATTTCCTGTTTTTTCAATCTATGTCTCCATATCTTACCATTTATCATGACTTCAAAATCTCTCAGTGATTTGAGAGGCTGGGGCAGAGAATTACAAGTTGAGGCCATCATTGGAAATTTATGAGAACCTGTCTCAAAATAAAAAGGGCTGGGGATGTAGCTTGGTGTTAAAGGACCCCTGAGTTCAGTCCCCATCACTGCAAAAAATTTTTTTTTCATAATCTGTCTTTGTATTCCTGACCTCTTTGCTGAGTTTCAGACATGTATATCCAAATACCCATACCTAAATAGAGCAATATATTTATCCCACAGGCTCCACAATCTCAACATGTACATTTCAGAATTCATCATCTATCTACTTACCACATGTACCAAATCTGCTATGCTCCCATTTTTCCTTTTCTATGATTGTGCCATTACCATCTTCCCAGATACTCAAGCTAAAAATCCTTGAGTTATCTTCAAATTTCCCTTGTTACCCTTTCATGTACAATCTGTAACCAAACATGTTAATTCTACAATATACACATGTCTCAATTCTATCCTCTTCTATTTCAAATGGGGTAGTTCACATCATTATCTCTTGGGTGGGAAACTTAAAAACGTTCTAACATCCTCTGTTCCCCAATTCCCTCTTATAATACAGCCTATAAAACCTATTGATGCCCACTGTCCTAAAGAAAATCAATAACTTATTCATTCAAAAATATTGAGAGCCTATTATGTCTAGTGCTTATCATACTTTACATTTCCAGTAGACAAAGAAAATCAATAACTTATTCATTCAAAAATATTGAGAGCCTATTATGTCTAGTGCTTATCATACTTCACATTTCCAGTAGACATTATTTGCACTGTAGTATACATGAATAATACCCACTGAAGTTATGCAGGTTTTAACTACTTGGGTTCAGGTATAAACTCTAATTATATGCTAGCCACTAAGCATATAAATTTAGCATCAATTAGACATAAAAAAGATTGTGACCTCTTGGAGTTCTCAATCTGGTGGTAGCAGACAAACAATAAACAAATACATAGATCTGATCATGTCAATTTTAACCTCAAATACCACCTTAGGTTCCTTATGCAAAATTAATAATTTGACGTGGTATAAAAATTCATGTTCAGGGCTGGGGCTATAGCTCAGTGGTAGAGTGCCTGCTTTCCATGTGTGAGGCACTGGGTTCTATCCTCAGCACCACATAAAAATAAATAAATATATTATGTCCATCTACAATTTAAAAAATTAAAAAATTCATGTTCATCAACTTTCAACCTCAAAATTCTAGCTGTTGCTTCATTGTTCTCTTTAGTGTTGCAAATGAGTTCACTCACCTACTCTGATTTTGATGCCTTTCTAGTTAATTGTTCTGCCCAGATTTTGATAGAATGTTTTATTTTTTTAATTATGTGTAGATGGACACAATACCTATATTTATTTATATTATGTGGTGCTGAGGATTGAACCCAGCACCTGGCATGTACTAGGCGAGCACTCTACCCCTGTGCCACAAACACAGCCCTTAATTTGTTTTTATAACTTAAAAAATGCAACTATAAATCTAAAATAAAGTTAAAAAAATAACAGGAAAGAGGGCTGGGTTTGTGGCTCAGTGGTAGAGTGTTTCCCTAGCACATGTGAAAAACAGACTCAATCCTCAGCACCACGTAAAATACAAATGAATAAAATAAAATTACAAAAAGGAAATAAATCTTTCTTTTGATATTCCAGCATATGGTTACTTTTCCTAACTTCTCCTGCCTAAGGTTCCCAATGACCTAGTTCTACCAAACCACTTCACCTCTTTCTTCAAAATATGCCTTGTCCTATGTTGCTATGTTTGCCCTTCCATCTTAAATAGCCTTCTACTCCAGTTCTATCTGTTGTATTTCTAGCTATTTAAAAAACTTATCTCAAATGTTCTCCTTTCCAAATGGGTCCCCTACAATCTTCATAATGAATATTGCCAATCCTTCTAGTGTGCAGTTTTATTGAAAAATAAAACATGGGCCTTAGAATGAAATAGACCCATATTTGAATGTAAATTATTCAAATAATAACTGAGACTTTGGAAAAGTGATTAAATGTCCCTGAGCCTCAGTTTCCTGTTCTGAAAAATGGTGATTATAATACATACCTTGCATAACTGTCAAAACACATGTAACTTAACAGATGTATAACAGTACGAAGTATAGAGCAGGCACTCAATAAATGATAGCATTTATAAAGTTCAATTTCTTAAATCTGTTTTACAGTTTGTCTGCAATAATAAATGCTCATGATGATTTTTATAAGCAAGGTCCAGAATTTTTCTGTATGATTTGCAGTTTGATAAAGTTGTATGCTACTAGGTTGCAACTTCATGAAGATACTGTGAGAACAAATTCATCAAACTTAGATAACAACTTTAAGGAACAGTAGTTAAAATTTGATTTCTTCTCTACTTTCTCTCTCATGATCTTTTATCAGAGTATTTTATATTAAATTCACATCAGAAAGTCACAAAGGTGACAACTTCTTATTTGGGCTTTATACTTTATATATAGTCATAAACTGCTTTGCTATGTCACTCTACACAGATCCATTTAAGTTACTAGCTCTGCACTGACAGATATGCTGACTTCTGGTAAAAACTGCCCAATGTATTTTGCTTCATGTTCTTTGGTTTAATGTTAGATGATGGAAGTGCTGAATTAATGATTGTGCTTTGGTCAGCAATCAAGTTTTTCTTTACATTCATTCTGTTCTCTTATAATGAAAACCCAGGAATCCTTGTGATGAAAACAAAACAAAACAAAATAGGTTATACTAAGGATTAACAGCAAAATAGAGAATTAGAAAGTAAGAAAATGGCCTTGAGAGTCCCATACTAAATTTTTTCCAAATGTATTTATTTTTATTGGATCTGTGTGAAGGGTAGAAAGCCAAAATCACAAGTAATTGCAGAGCAATTATATAAATTGTAATATATGCATAAAACACTGTGAAAACATTGAAAATGACATATCTTCATGGAAAATACCTCAAACACATTAAATTTCAAAGCAGGCAATAAAGCAGCATGTGTGTAGAAAACATGCCTCCTGAATTCCCTATTTTTATTGTTTTCACATGACAAGATGGATTTTTCTCCTCACAATATCTTAGAAACTCTTCTTGCGATTATGAAAGTTGGAGGCTTTGAAATGGAACTTTTATAACATAACCTGAGGCTGAAAAGACAGACACTCTTTTATACAATAAGGTATAGGAGTTAATGCTAGAAGGAAGCTAATTTTTCTAGTGTAAAAGTCTTGGTTTGGTTAGGTCTTATTTTCAAGAATATACATGAAGAATAGACCCCATGAGGGCTTTTCTCTGTCCTTTCTTCCACCCTCAAGATGCAAAGCTCTCAGTTGTCTATCCTATAGATGTGAAGGAGCCCTAATTAGGAAGGGCTGTTGTAGCTAGCTGGAAGCCATAGGTTCCACCTGATATGTATGTGACGCACCTGTAGGCACCCGCAAACCTGAAGGTATATAACCGGGTGAAAGCGGTCCGAGTTAGGAGAACGGAGAATTCAGTCAGCCGGGCAGTCACTCTCGGTCGGTCAGAAGAATCAGAGCGGCCAGAACGTAGGCAGAGCGATTACAGAAGAGAAACCAGATAGAAGACAGAAGAGAAACCAGATAGAAGAAGTAATGACTGGTCAGAGTTAGGCCGAGGCTCCCAAGGAAGACAGAAGACAGAAGAAAGAAAAAAGGAAGAAAGAAGAGAGAAGAAAGAAGCTCTAATCTTTCTCTAAGCTAAGCTCTATCTTTCTTTCTCTCTAAGACTCTAACTCTAAGCTAAGAAGACAAGAATCTTACTCTAAGCTAAGCTCTATCTTTCTTTCTCTCTAAGACTCTAAGCTAAGAAGAAGACAAGAAGAAAAGCTCGCTTTAATCTTTCTCTCTAAAAATCTTTCTTTCCCTCTCTAAGCTCTAAGAAAGTAGAAGTAAAAGTAGTAAAAGCTTAACTCTGCCCCCGAGAGTTTTTATCCCGGTTTACGGTACCAGGCAGCTTACATAGATGAACTGAACAAAATACAAAAGCTCACTAATTTATATAATATGACTAGACACAAAAGGTCTAGAAGTTGCTTTTAAATGACCAGGAACCTATGAGGGTTGGAGGAGAACAGATCAACCACAAGATATACTCCACACAACTTTATAATTGAGGTCCCGCATCCATGAATTTTAGGAACAAGTTGAATAAAATGAAAAAGGTTGCACCTGAATATTCACCATCTGTAGATCCTGTAAGATAGATCATATTATCTAATATCCCATGAATTTTCTGTTTGCCTATTTGCTATGTTTTAGAAATGTTTTTTTTCCCATCAAAAATCATCCTGGAACTTGGTTCCTAGTGTAACAGTATTGAAAGTTGGTGGAGCTTTTAAGAACTGGTGCCTAGTGGGAGGTAATTGGATCATAATTATCTTCATGAAGACATTAATGCTGGTCTCTCAAAATGAGTTGGTTCCTCATAGTGCAGCAGGTTGTTATGAAAGAGTGTGACTATAGCGCAAGAATTAAAATCAAGAATCAATAAACGGGATGGATTCAAACTAAAAAGTTTCTTCTTAATGAAAGAAACAATCAGTGAGGTGAATAGAGAGCCTACATCTTGGAAGCAAATTTTTATCCCTCACACATCAGATAGAGCACTAATCTCTAGGGTATATAAAAAACTCAAAAAGCTAAGCACCATAAACCAAATAACCCAATCAATAAATGAGCCAAGGAACTGAACAGACACTTCTCAGAAAATGGTATACAATCAATCAACAAATATATGTAAACATGTTCAACATCTCTAGCAATTATAAAAGTGCAAATCAAAACAACTCTAAGTTTTCATCTCACTCCAGTCAGAATAACAGCTATCAAAAATACAAACAACAATAAGTGTTGGTGAGGATATGGGGAAAAAGACACACTCATACATTGCTGGTGGGACTACAAATTAGTGCAGCCAATCTGGAAAGCAGTATGGAGATTTCTTGGAAAACTGGGAAGAGAACCACCATTTGACCTAGCTATCCCTTTCCACGGTCTATACCCAAAGGACTTAAACAGCATACTACAGGGGCACCGCCACATCAATGTTTATAGCAGAACAATTCACAATAGCTAAACTGTGGAACCAAACTAGATGCCCTTCAGTAGATGAATGGATAAAAATGTGGTATATATACACAATGGAATATTACTCAGCCATAAAAGAGAATAAAATCATGGCATTTGCAGGTAAATGGATGAAGTTAGCCAATCTCAAAATCCAAATGCTGAATGTCTTCTCTGATATAAGGAAGCTAATTCATAGCAGGGTAGGGAGGGGGAGAATGGGAGGATTAGAGGAACTCTAGATAGTGCAAGGGGTGGAAGGGGAATGGTGGGGGCATGGGGCTAGAAATGATGGTGGAATGAGATGGATATAATTACCCTAAGTACATGTATGAAGACACGAATGGAGTGAATATACTTTGTATACAACCAGAGATATGAAAAATTGTGCTCTATATGTGTAATATGAATTGTAATGCATATTGGTGTCATATAGAACAAATTAGAATTAAAAAAAGAAAAAATATATAGGAAATAAGGAAAATAAACAAATGTATATTTAAAAAAAAAGTGAGACTGGCTCCTCCCTGCTCTCTCATCATGGTCTAGCATCATTTTAGCACCCAACAGGGCTCTCTGTTTCCCCAGTCCCCAGTCTCCCAACCCTTCACTAGCCCCCAACCCAGCCAATCACTCAGAGCTTTGCAACGGTCAGCAGCTCAGAGCGCCCAGCCTTGATCCACTTGGTGCAGAACAGCTGGGTCCCCAATGTGTCCAGGCCCCAATTTACCCCACATGCCACTTAGCTGCCAGACATACCCAGTCCAGCATGCAGCTTTGCAGCAGGCTTGCAGGTCCCAGTGCCTGGCCTTGATCCACCCAGCTGCTTCGCTGCCAGATTAAGCCGGTCCAACACACAGCCTCCACACTGGCCCCCAGGAACCAGCACCAGGCCCAGATTCACCTGCCACCCACATGTGGCCAGCTGCTTTGCTGTCCGCTGGCAACCCAGTGTCCCTAGCAGGCCGCTTTGTCTCCAGGTCTGCAGGCTGACCCACCCACACTAATCTCCCATGAAGGGGAATTAGGAAGTCTTAAACCCCAACCTTCAACATGGTGAGCAAAACATTAAAAAGAAAGGACACACAACCCACAGCCCATACCCCATGCATAGATCATACTTCAAGAAGAAACAAAAAGCAAACCAGGTGGCACAGACAGTGAATGTATACACTCCCTGACTGTTTTGTCCACCATAGTGAATACTATTCCTTAATTTCTTAACATTTCGTCAAGATTTTTCTTGTTTTGTTGTTCTTGTTGTGGCCTGTTTATTGTGGCAGTATTTCTATTTTGCTTTTAGGTTTCGGGTTTCCATATTGGATTCTTGTTTTATTTTTTATTATTTTTTTTTAATTTTTTTATTATTTATTTACTTATTCATCATGCACAAGTATAGTATCTTTTTACATACAACTGCTTGTATACAAAGTATATAAGTACCATTCAGATCTTCAATCATGCATTTAGGATAATGATATCCATCTCATTCAACTACCAATTTTTTTCCAACCCCCCCCTTACTCCCTCCCTCCCCTCCCTTTCCGTTGACCATTCTAGTGTTCCTCTGATCCTATGTACCCCCTTCCAACAACTCTGTGAACCAGCCTCCTTATATCAGAGAAAACATTCGGTACTTGGATTTTTGAGATTGACTAATTTCACTTAGCATTATATTCTCCAACTTCATCCATTTACCTGCAAATGCCATTATTTTATTCTCTCTTATTGCTGAGTAAAATTCCATTTTGTATATATACCATATTTTCTTTATCCACTCATCTACTGAGGGGCATCTAGGTTGGTTCCATAACCTAGCTATTGTGAATTGTGCTGCTATAAACATTGAAGTGGATGTGTCACTGTAATATGCTGTTTTTAAGTCTTTTGGGAATAGACCCAGGAGTGGGATGGCTGGGTCATAGGGTGGTTCCATTCCCATTTTCCCAAGAAATCTCCATACTGCTTTCCATAGCGGTTGCACCATTTTGCAGTCCCACCAGCAATGTATGAGTGTGCCTTTTTCCCCACATCCTCTCCAACATTTATTGTTGTTTGTGTTCTTGATAGCTGCCATTCTGACTGGAGTGAAATGAAATCTTAGAGTAGTTTTGATTTGCATTTCTCTAATTGCCAGTGATGTTGAGCATTTTTTCATGTATTTGTTGATTAATCGTGTATCTTCTTCTGAGAAGTGTCTTTTCAATTCCTTAGCCCATTTATTGATTGGGTTATTTGCTTTTTTGGTGTTAAGTTTTTTTAGTTCTATATACATTCTAGAAATTAGTGCTCTATCTGATGTGCATGTATTAAATATTTGTTCCCAATTAGTTGGCTCTCTATTCACCTCACTGATTGTTTCTTTTGCTGAGAAGCTTTTCAGTTTAAATCTATCCCATTCATTAATTCTTGGTAATAGTTCTTGTGCTACAGGATTCTTATTAAGGAACTTGGGGCCTAATCCGACATGTTGGAAATTGGAGCTTACTTTTTCTTCTATTAGGCGTATTGTCTCTGGTCTAATTCCTAGGTCCTTGATCCACTTTGAATTGAATTTTGTGCATGGTGAGAGACAAGGGTTTAATTTCATTTTGTTGCATATGGATTTCCAGTTTTCCCAGCACCATTTGTTGAAGAGGCTATCCTTTCTCCACTGTACATTTTTGGCACCTTTGTCTAATATAAGATAGCTGAAATTATATGTATTAGTCTCTGTGTCCTCAATTCTGTACCATTGGTCCACCAGTCTGTTTTGGTGCCAATACCATGCTGTTTTTGTTACTATTGCTCTATAGTATAATTTAAAGTCCGGTATGGTGATGCCCCCTGCTTCACTTTTCTTGCTCAGGATTGCTTTAGCTATTCTGGGTCTCTTATTTCTCCAGATGAATTTCATGACTGCTTTTTCTATTTCTTTGAAGAATGACATTGGGATTTTGATTGGAATTGCATTAAATCTGTATAATGTTTTTGGTAGTATGGACATTTTGACAATATTGATTCTACCTATCCAAGAGCAAGGTAGGTCTTTCCATCTTCTGAGTTCTTCTATGATTTCTTTCTTTAGTGTTCTATAATTTTCCTTATAGAGCTCTTTCACCTCTTTCGTTAAGTTGATTCCCAGGTATTTTTTTATTTTTTTTGATGCTATTGTAAATGGCGTAGTTTTAATCATTTCCCTTTCAGAGGCTTTGTCACTGATGTACAAAAATGCCTTTGACTTATGGGTATTGATTTTGTATCCTGCTACTTTGCCAAATTCATTTACTAGTTGTAAAAGTTTTCTGGTAGAGTTTTTTGGGTCTTCTAGGTAGATTATCATGTCATCAGCAAATAGTGCTAATTTGAGCTCTTCTTTTCCTATCTGGATCCCTTTAATTTCTTTCATCTGTCTAATTGCTCTTGCCAGAGTTTCCAGTACTATGTTAAATAGCAGTGGTGAGAGGGGGCATCCCTGTCTTGTTCCAGTTTTTAGAGGGAATGCTTTCAATTTTTCTCCATTTAAGATAATGTTAGCTCAGGGCCTTGCATAAATAGCTTTTATAATGTTGAGATATGTCCCTGATATTCCTAGTTTTTCCAGTGTTTTGAACATAAAGGGGTGCTGTATTTTGTCAAATGCTTTTTCTGCATCTATTGAGATAATCATATGATTTTTATCTTTAAGTCTATTGATGTGATGTATTATGTTTATTGATTTCCGAATGTTGAACCAGCCTTGCATCCATGGAATAAACCCCACTTGATCATGGTGCACTATCTTTTTGATATGTTTTTGTATCCGATTTGCCAGAATTTTGTTGAGGATTTTTGCATCTATGTTCATTAAGGATATTGGCCTAAAGTTTTTCTTTTTTGGATGTGTCTTTGCCTGGCTTTGGAATTAATGTAATATTGGCCTCATAGAAAGAGTCTGGAAGAGCTCCCTCTTTTTCTATTTCTTGAAATAGTTTGAAGAGCATTGGTATTAGTTCTTCTTTGAAAGTCTTGTAGAACTCTGCTGTAAACCCATCAGGTCCTGGACTTTTCCTTGTTGGTAGCTTTTTGATGACATCTTCTATTTCTTTGCTTGTAATCGATCTGTTTAAATTGTGTATAGCCTCCAGATCCAGTTTAGGCAAATCATATGACTCTAGAAATCTGTCAATGCATTCAGCATTTTCTGTTTTATTAGAGTACAAGTTTTCAAAGTAATTTCTAATTATTTTCTGTATATCTGAGGTGTTTGTTGTGATATTTCCTTTTTCATCACAAATGTTAGTGATTTGAGTTTTTTCTCTTCTTCTTTTCGTTAGCATCGCTAAGGGTCTGTCAATTTTGTTTATTTTTTCAAAGAACCAACTTTTAGCTTTGTCAATTCTTTGAATTGTTTCCTTAGTCTCAATTTCATTAATTTCTGCTCTGATTTTAATTATTTCCTGTCTTCTGCTGCTCTTGGTGTTGATCTGTTCTTCTTTTTCTAGTGCTTGGAGGTGTGATGTTAAGTCGTTTATTTGTTGGTTTTTCTTCCTTTTAAAGAATGAACTCAGTGCAATGAATTTTCCTCTTATTACTGCCTTCATAGTGTCCCAGAGATTTCTATATGATGTATCTGTGTTCTCATTTACCTCTAGGAATTTTTTAATCTCCTCTTTGATGTCTTCTTCAACCCCTTGTTCATTCAGTAGCATGTTGCTTAGCTTCCAGTTGTTGGAGTAGTTTTTCTTATTCTTTGTTTTGTCATTGATTTCCAATTTCATCCCTTTATGGTCTGATAGCATGCAGGGTAGTATTTCTATATTTTTATATTTGCTGAGATTTGCCTTGTGACATAATATATGATCTATTTTGGAGAAGGAGCCATGTGCTGCTGAGAAAAAAGTGTATTCATTTACTGAGGGATGAAATATTCTATATATGTCCGTTAGATCTAAGTTATTAATTATTTTAAGGAGGCCTGAGGTTTCTTTGTTTAGTTTTTGTTTGGATGATCTATCCATTGGTGAGAGAGGTGTGTTGAAATCCCCTAGAATAACTGTGTTGTGGTCAATTTTACTCTTGAACTTGAGAAGCGTTTGTTTGATGAATGTAGGTGCTCCATTATTTGGGGCATATAGATTTATGATTGTTATATCCTCTTGATGAATGGTTCCCTTAAGTAGTAAGAAATATCCATCTTTGTCCCTTTTGATTAACTTTGGCTTGAAGTCTACCTTATTTGAAATGAGAATGGAAACCCCTGCTTGCTTCCGCAGGCCATGTGAGTGATAAGACTTTTCCCAGCCTTTTACCTTCAGTCTATTGATGTATTTTTCTATGAGGTGTGTTTCTTGGAGACAGCAGATTGTTGGGTCATTTCTTTTAATCCATTCAGATAATCTGTGTCTTTTGAATGGCGAGTTTAGGCCGTTAACATTCAGGGTTATTATTGAGATGTGATTTTTATTCCCATCCATTTTTATTTGTATGATGATCTTTAGCTTGATTAGGTTTCTCTTCTGATTGGTATTTCCCTTAGTTTAATATCTCCCTTTGTTGATTTTCATTGTTATTTTTCTCTTCTTCTTCATGGAAAATTTTGCCCAGGATGTTCAGAAGTGCTGGCTTTTGAGATGTGAAATCTTTTAACTTTTGCTTGTCGTGGAAGGTTTTTATTTCATCTTCAAATCTAAAGTTCAATTTTGCTGGATATAAGATTCTTGGTTGACATCCCTTTTCCTTCAGAGCTTGAAATATGCTATTCCAGGATCTTCTTGCTTTTAAGGTCTGGGTAGAAAAATCTGAACAAAGTCTGATTGGTTTCCCCCTATATGTAATCTGCTTCCTTTCTCTTGTGGCTTTTAATATTCTCTCCTTGCTCAGTATATTAGGCATTTTCATTATAATATGTCTTGGTGTGGATCTGTTGTGATTTTGTATGTTTGGTGTTCGGTAGGCCTCTTGAACTTGGTTTTCCCCTTCATTCCTCAAGTTTGGAAAATTTTCTGTAATTATTTCATTAAATAAATTATTCATTCCTTTGGCTTGAAACTCTGCCCCCTCCTCTACCCCAATCACTCTTATGTTTGGTCTTTTTATGTTGTCCCATAATTCTTGAATGTTCTGTTCTTGGTTTCTTACCATTTTTGCTGTGTAATCTAGATTTTTCTCTAGGATATATATTTTGTCTTCATTGTCTGAGGTTCTTTCTTCCAAGTGATCTACTCTGTTGGTGATACTTTCGATTGAGCTTTTATTTTGATTTATTGCTTCTTTCATTTCTGGAATTTCTGTTTGG
Source organism: Tamias sibiricus (assembly GCA_025594165.1). Taxonomy (NCBI): domain Eukaryota; kingdom Metazoa; phylum Chordata; class Mammalia; order Rodentia; family Sciuridae; genus Tamias; species Tamias sibiricus. The sequence goes on from CM046667.1 coordinate 107,654,929, forward strand.
TTTCTCTTTAGAGCTTCTATCTCCCTATTGAAGTAATCTTTTACTTCCTGTATTTGTTTATGGAGTTCTTTGTCAAAATGATCTTTCACCTCCTGTATTTGCTCCCTCATCTCATTTTTGAGTTCATTCTTAAGTTCCGCTAACAGTTGGAATATGTAATTTCTGAATTCCATCTCTGGCATTGCACCAACTGTGCATGGTATGGAATCTACTGAGGAGGTATATTGATTTGTTTGTGTCACTTTCTTCTCTTGTTTCTTCATATTGCTTGTGCGTCTATTCTACCTGCACTGTGGGACCTTGTCTACTTTGATTTTACCTTAAAACCTTATGTTGCTCCTGTAGTACAATGCTATCAGATCCCCTTATATTTCCTTTACACTTTAAAATCAAACACTTTCTCTTCAGAGAATCCCAGTTTGATCACAATGTACAGATTTAGTTAACCCAGATGTTGTTTCCAATTTACTCTGTATGCTTCTGATGGGGTTTTAAAGTTTCAAGTAATGGACAGAGAGGTAATATGTTTAGGAAGAAGGAAGTGAGTGTATTGATTTGTTCTTTCTTAGAAAGTATGAAAAGACAGTTCTATGGAAGTGGTTTAGTATCAGCCAACGAGAGAGGAAAGAGAATGGAGTGAATGAATAGATGGAAAGACCGATTTACATATAAACCTAACTTATGCTGCGGTTGAGAGGGGAAATAAAGAAAGATGGAAAAGAAAAAAAAAAAAGAAGAGAAAAAAATAATAACCAAGGAGTAGTAATTAGTGTAAGAGAGAGGAGAGAGAGACTAAGTCTAGAAAATAGAGAATAAACCATATATAACACCACTTTGCTATATATTTCAATTGTACACGTTCTAGAAATCTCAATTTGTGCATATAACTTGTTTTTGCCTCTGTTGAGAATGCAATGGCAGGGTGTAAATAGGGAAGATGAAGGAAGAAGAAAAAATATAAAAGTGAGAAGGAAGAAAAGAAAGAAAAGAGGAGCAGAAGCACACAAACACACTGTCAATCAAAACAAAAACAAACAAAAAACTCCCAAGAAACAACAAAACAAACAAACAAGCAAATAAAAACAAAAACGTTGAACCCAAGAACAAGTCTCAAACAAAATGGACCCTAGGAAGCCCTTCTTTTTTCCCTTCCAGTTTAAGCCACCTGACCCAGATCATGTACAGTCAGCAACCCTGTTAGTGGAGTCAAGGCTGCACCTTTGGTCCGTTGCAGAGTGGCACAGTGGAATAGTGGAAGGGACTTATCCTCAGGCTGGGCCCTGCTTACAGCAGTAGGGAGATGCTACTATGGGCCTTGGAGGCCAGGCAAACTGGCGGAGGGTTCTCTCCTTCCAGCCGGGCAGGTGCCTACCTCTTTCTCTGGTTGCAGCTGGGCAGGTCGCACTCCCCCAGGGAGTGGAGGAAGCACTTCGCCAGGTCTGGCCCTGCGTGCAGCAGCCGGGAGATGCTGTTCTTGGCCCCGAAGACCAGGCAAACTGGTGGCTGGGTCTCTCCTTCCAGCAGGCGGGAGTCTACCTCTTGCTCTGGTCGCAAATGGGCAGGTCGCACTCTTCCCGATAATGGAGGAAGCCCTTCCCCAGGTCTGGCCCTGCGTGCAGCAGCCGGGAGCTGCTACTCTGGGCCCAGGTGGGCAGGGACAGTCTGGATTCTTGTTTTATTTCAATATTTACTGATTCAGGGATTCCTACATATATTCACATTTGTTTCTCTCTCCTCTTTTTTAGCCTTGTTTTTGTTTTTATTTTTTTCTTCTTTCTTTCTTTTTTCCCCCAAAAGGTGTTATTTTCCCATGCTGTATATTTTGAGGGTTAAGGTTTATGATTAGCTTATTTTGATTTTGTTTCATATCATCTTTATCACTACTCTATCACCTTGTCTCCCTCTAGTTTTTCTATCCCTCACACCCAAATTCCACTCTCTCTCCTTCTTTTATATTTTTCTATTTTTTCATCACCTTTCAAACTGACATCATATCCTAAGTTACCACTGTATCTGCCTTATTTACTCTTTGAAATTGCAAACACTTTTCTACCCTCCTATCTCTTATTCTTTATACATACTCAATTATATACTTAACACTTCTTAATACTAATTGAAATATATAATGTCTACCACTACCACCAGTGTCACATCAATAATTAATACAGCAGAAAGCATAGACAACACCAATTTCTTGATTTTAAGCCAGACATAATATAGGACTAAGTGTTGTTTTTACTGGTAGAAATTGCTGATCCCACTATGCCTATGTATCATACCAATTAAAACAGACATCAAAATAGGAACTAAGGACTTAGTCTAATACTGTATATTATTTCCATACTTTGTTGCTATCACCCCCCCCCCCCAATCTGCAAGGTACTAGTAACATAGAGGGACACTATAAACTCATAAGGTAGAATATCTATGCTGTCAAATTCATCCAGGTAGATGGGTAGACAAACAAACAATATGAGAAAGCAAGGGAACAAACCATCCCAAATAACCATACTACTTCAAAAGTAGACTCCACTGATACCACAATGGAGGAAATGTCACAGAAGGAATTCAGAAAGTTTACGGTTAAATTGATCAATGAGGTAAAAGATGACATAAGAAATGAAATCAGAGAGAAAATATATGAAGTGAAGGATTATTTCAACAAGGAGATAGAGATCCTGAAGAAGAATCAGTCAGAAAGCTTTAAAATTAAAGAATCAATAAACCATATTAAAATTTAATTGAAAGTATCAGCAATAGATGAGACCACTTGGAAGACAGAGTTTCAGTCAATGAAGACAAAATATGTAACCTAGAAAATAAAGTTAACCATGGGGAAAATATGTTAAGAGACCATGAACAGAACTTCCAAGAATTATAAGATAATATGAAAAGACCCAACTTAAGATTTATCGACATATACATAGGCCCAGAGATTCAAACCAAAGGAATGCACAATGAAATAAAATCTGAAAATTTCCTAAACCTTAATAATGAAATGGAAATTCAAATATAGAATACTTACAGGACTCCAAATGTACAAAATTACAACAGAGCCACATCCAGGAACATTATTATGAAAATGCCTAACACAGAGAATAAGGATAGAATTTTAAAGGCTGCCAGAGAAAAGTGACAGGTAACTTTAGAAGGAGATGAATACAGATCTCAATTTCTTAACCCAGACCCTCAAAGCTAGAAGGTCTTGGAATAATATATACCAAGCTCTAAAAGAAAATGGATGCCAGGCAAAAAATACTATAACCAGCAAAATTAAGCTTCAGAATTGATGATGAAATAAAAACCTTCCATGATAAACAAAAATTAAAAGAATTCACAACTAGATAGCCTGCACTACAAAACATACTCAATAAAAGTTTCATGAAAGAAATGAAAAATAGAAGCAAAAACCAGCAAAGGGAGGAGCTATGCTAAAATAATAATTAAAGGACAAACTAATTCAATGAAAAACTTGAAATAAATCAAAATGACAGGGAATAAAAATAATCTCAATAATACTGAATATTAATGGCCTAAACTCATCAATCAAAAGATATAGACTAGCAGATTGAATTAAAAAAACAATACCCAACAATATGCTGTCGCATTAGACTCACTTCATAAGCAAAGACATCCACAAACTGAAGGTAAAAGGATGGGAATAAAACATATCATTCACATGGATCTTGTAAACAAGCAGGGGTTTCTATACTCATATCAGATAAAGTGGACTTTAAGCCAAAGTTAATCAGAAGGGACCAAGGAGGTCATTTCATACTGCTTAAGGTAATTATATATCAACAAGACATAACAATTGTAAATATTTGTTCCCCAAACAGTGGAGCTCATATGCACATCAAACAAAGCCTTTTCAATTTCAAGAATCAAATAGAACACAGCAAAATAATACTTGGTGATTTTAACATGCCTCTCTCATCACTAGATAGATTCTCCAAATAAAAACTCAGTAAAGAAACTATATAACTAATGAATACAACTAATAATTTAGACTTAACAGACGTTTAGAATAATTCATCCATCAAGGACTGAATATACTTTCTTCTTAGTAGTACATGGATCCTTCTCTAAAATAGACCATATCTTAGGCCAGAAAGCAACTCTTAGCAAATACAAAAAAAAAAAAAAAAGAGAGAGAAGAGAGAGAGAGAGAGAGAGATAATACCTTGCATTCTATCAGATCATAATGGAATAAAATTAAAAATCAATGATAAACAAAAAATGGAAGTTACTCACACACCTGGAGACTAAATAATATGCTATTGAATGAACAATGGATAGTAGAAGAAATCAAGGATTAAATAAAAAATACTTAGTGGTAAATGAGAATTGTGACACAACTTATCAATATCTCTGGGACACTATAAAGGCAGTTCTAAGAGAAAAGTTCATTGCACTGAGTGCATTATATAAAAGAATAGGAAGTCACCAAATAAATAACCTAACATTGCATCTCAAAGCCCTAGAAAAAGAAGAACAAATCAACAATAAAAACAGTAGAAGACAGGAAATAATTAAAATCAAAGCCAAAATCAATGAAATTGAAACAAAAAATAGATTAAAAAGTTGGTTCTTTGAAAAAATAAATAAAATTGATAAACCCTTAACCAAGCTAATGAAGAAAGAGAGAGAGAAATGTCAAATCACTAAATTTGTGATGAAAAATGAAATATTATCATGGACACTATTGAAATACAGAAGATAGTCAAACTATTTTGAAAATCTATACTCCAATAACATAGAGAATCATGATGACATTGACAAATTTCTAAAAACTTATGACCTACCAAAACTGAACCAGGAAGACATAGAAAATTTAAATAGATCAATTTCCAAGCCATAAAAATGAATACACCATCAAAAGCTTAGCAACAAAGAAAAGCCCAGGACCACATGGATTCTCAGACAAGTTCTACAAGAATTGTAAAGAACTTACACCTATACTCCTCAAACTATTCTAAGAAATATAAAAGGAGGAAACCCTTCCAAACTCATTCTTTGAAGGTAGTATCACCCTGATACCAAAACCAGAGAAAGACATCAAGGAAAGAAAATTTCAGACCTATATTCCTAACGAATATAGATGCAAAAATTCTTAAAATCCTGGAAAATCTCATACAAAAACATATTTAAAAGATAGTACACCATGATGAAGTCAGTTTATTGCAAGAATGCCAGGTTTGTTCAACATACAGAAATTTTAAAAAATGTAATCCATCACATCAAAAGACTTAAAGACAAGACTCACATGATTATCTCAATAGATGCAGAAAAAAAACATTTGACAAAATTCAGCATCCATTCATGTTGAAAACACTAGAAAAACTAGGGATAATAGGAGCACACTTGAATATTATAAAAGTTATATGTGCTAATCCCAAGGCCAACATCATTATAAATGGAGAAAATTTGGAAGCATTCCCTTTAAAAACTTGAACAAGAGAGGAATGCTCTCTACCACCACTTCTAGTCAACATAGTCCTTGACAGGACAACTAGAAAAAAGAAAGATTAAAGGCATATGCATATGAAAAGAAGAGCTCAAACTATCCTTATTTGCTGATAACATGATTGTATATTTAGAAGATACAAACACTCCACCAAAAAGCTTCTTAAAGTCATAAACAAATTCAGCAAAGTAACAGGAAATAAATTAAAACCCACAAATCAATTGCACTCCTATGCACCAATTATGAATCAACTGAAAGAAAAATCAGGAAAACTTCCATTCACAAAAGCGTCAAAACAAATAAAATATTTGGGAATCAATCTAACAAAAGAGGTGAAAGACCTTTATGATGAAAACTACAGAACACTAAAAAAGAAATTGAAGAAGACTTGGAAAATAGAAACACCTCCCATGTTCTTGGATAGGCAGAATTAACATTGTCAAAATGGCCATACTACCAAAAGTGCTATACAGATTTATTACAATTACTATTAAGTTTCTGATGATGTTCTTCATAGAAATAGAAAAAACAGTCATGAAATTCATATGGAAACATAAGACACCCAGAATAGTCAAAGCAATCCTCAGCAAGAAAAGTGACACAGAAGGCATCACAATACCAGACCTTAAATTATAATACAGAGGCATAGTAACAAAAACAGCATGGTATTGGCACCAAAACAGATACATAGACCAATGGTACAGAATAGAAGACACAGAGACAAACACACATAATACACTTATCTCATACTATATGAAGGCACCCAAAACATATATTGGAGAAAAGATAGCCTCTTCAACAAATGATGCTAGGAACTGGAAATCCATATGTAGCAACATGAAATTAAAACCCTATCTCTCACCCTGCACAAAAATCAACTCATAGGGGATTGAGGATTTAGGCATTAGAACAGAGACCCTGGCCTAATAGAATAAAAAGTGGGCCTAACTCTCCACCATGTTGGCTTAGGAACTGACTTCCTTAACAAGATTCCTAAATCACAAGAAGCAAAATCAAGAAATCAATAAATGGTATAGCATAAAGCTAAAAAGCTTCTTCTCATCAAAGGAAGCAATCAAGAACATGAACAGAGAGCCTACAGAATGGGAAAAAATCTTTACCACCTACAACACAGAGCATTAATATCCTGGATATATATAGAACTCCAAAAATTTAACACCAAAAAAACAAATAACCCAATCAACTAGTGAGCAAAGTAACTGAACAGGCACTTCCCAGAAGAAATGGCCAAACATTTTATGAAAAATATTATCAACATCTCTAGGAATTAGAGAAATGCAAATTAAAACTACACTGAGATTCCATCTCACTCCATCAGAATGGAAATTATCAAAAATACAAGTAACAATAAATGTTAGAAAGGATGTGGGGAAAAGTTTCTCTCATGCATTGCTGGTAGGAGGGCAAACTGGTGCAACCACTCTGGAAAGCACTATAGAGATTCCTCAGAAAACTGGGAATGGAACCACCATTTGACCCCATTATCCCACTTCAGGGCTTATACCCAAAGGACCTAAAATTAGCATACTACAGTGACACAGCCACATCAATGTTTATAGCAGCTCACTCACTTCCCAATAGCCAAGATTTGTAAGCAACCTAGGTGCCTTTCGACAAATGAATGGATAAAGAAAATGTGGTATATCTACACGATGGAATATTACTCAACTGTAAAGAAGAATGAAATTATGGCATTTGTCATGGGTGGAATTGGAGATATAATGCTAAGTGAAATAAGCTAGTCCCCAAAAACCAAAGGTTGAATATTCTCTCTAATATGTGGATGCTAACCCATAACAAGGGTGGTAGGGAGGGGAAGTATAAAAGTTCATTGGATTAGACAAAGGGGCATGAAGGGAAGGGAAGGGGGAATGGGAATAGGAAAGAAAGTAGAATGAATTAGACATAACTGTCCTATGCTAATACGTGAATACATGACCATTGTAACCCCACATCATGTTCAACCACAAGAATTGGATCAAAATTATAGTGAGTTGCAATCCATGTATGTACAACATGTCAAAATACACTCTACTGTCATGTATATCCAAAAACAACAACAACAAAAATAAAGAATCCAATTACAGCTCTTATTCCAAAGCCAGGACTCTTTCTGCTATGCTAAACTTTCATAGAAATTATTGGAGAGGCAGGCACGGTAGTGCATGCCTGTAATTCCAATGGCTTGAAAGGATGACACAGGAATATCTAAAGTTCAAAGCCAGCATCAAGCCTCAGCAACTAAGGAAGGCTCTGAGCAACTTAGCAAGACCCTGTCTCAAAATAAAACCAAATAAAAAGTGCTGGGAATGTGGCTCAGTGGTAAAGTGCCTCTGAGTCCAATCCCTGGTAGGAATAAAAAATTAATTAATTAACTAATTGATTAATAATCAAAATTTAAAAACAGGAGATATCAGTGGGAAGGAATTAGGGAAGTGAGCTCTATTATACAGAGGCACTGGAGAACCCTAAGAAATTGGAGAGTGGATAGGAATATAGACATCAGAATAGAAGGAGGGTCTAAGTAATTCCCTCTCATCCATCAATTCATTTTGACATAATACACCTTGTAATGATTTTGTGGGTCAAACAAAAATCTGTTCTTTCTGTTTTATAAAGTGACTTTGAACTTTGGGTTCCATGAACACAAAGAGACTATCCAATAATGGTTTACATGACACTCTTTGGTTGTTGGTTTTTCAGCTTTGCCAAAAGCAATCAATTCTACCTGTTCAGCAGTTGAGTCAGGGTGATATTTCTTAGGAAACAAATACTTTTTTTTTCTTTCTCAATGAAGGAAGAAACTGAAAAGAAAATCTACAAATAAGGTTTTTGATCACAATGCTATAAAATTAATTTAAAACAAAAGCTGAAAATTTGGTTATTACTTGCAAAATAATGTTATGATCTCCACTTGAGGCAAATTCTCATCCACTAAACTCTATGAAATGAGTGGGAGGAAATCTTTGCCACATGCACCTCATAGCATTAATCTCCAGGATATATAAAGAACACAAAAAACTTAACACCAAAAATCAAACAAACAAACAAAAAAAGCCAATCAATAAATGGGCAAAGGAACTGAATAGACACTTCATGGAAGAAGAAATACAGTCAATCAACATACATATGAAAACAATGTTTATCATCTCCTCATTAGAGAAGTACAAATTCAAATTACATGGAGATCTTATCCCACTCCAGTTAGAATGGCAATTATCGAGAATACAAACAACAATAAATGTTGGTCAGGATATGGGGGAAAAGGTACACTCATACATCACTGGTGGGACTGCAAATTGGAGCAGCCAATCTAGAAAGCAGTATGGAGATTCCTTGGAAAATTTGGAATGTAACCACCATTTGACCCAGTCATCCCACTCCTAGGTTTATACACAAAGGATTAAAAATCAGCATACTACAGTGACACATCCACATCAATGTTTACAGCAGCTCAATTCACAATAGCCAAGCTATGGAACCAATCTAGATACTGTTCAACAGATGAACAAATAAAGAAAATTATACACACACACACACACACACACACACACACACACACACACACACCATGGAATATTACTCAGCTATAAAGAAAAATGAAATCATGGCATTTGCTGGTAAATGGATGGAATTGGAGATTATAATGCTAAGTGAAATAAGCCCACCCCAAAAACCAAAGGCTGAATGTTCTCTCTGATATGTTGATGCTAACACACAATAAGTTTTTTGGGGAGAATAGAAGTTCATTGGCTTAAACAAAGGGGAATGAAGGAAGGTAGAGGGAATAGGAATAGGAAAGACAGAAGAATGAATAAGACATAACTTTCCTATGTTCATATATGATTACACAACCAGTAAAACTCCACATCATGTTCAACCACAAGAATGGGATTCTAACTAGAATAAGTTATACTCCACATACATATAATATGTGAAAATATACTCTACTGTCATGTAGATATAAGAAGAAATTAAAAATGTAAAAGCCTCTATGATATGTAACTTTTGTTTAAATCAAGTTTTTGAGATATAATTTATAAAACAACCAATTCACTCATTTAAAACATTCAATATAATTGCTTTTAGCCTAACAAGAATTGTGCATCCATCATCAAAATCTATTATAGAACATTTTCATCACTTCAAAGAGAAATAAACTCAATACTCCTTATCCGCAACCAACCATGGACCACCACTAATTTACTTTTTTTCTCTATGAAACAACTTTCTATTAGATCAAATCTTAAATGTTTTCTTGTTTTGAAGCCATCTGGAGAGAATATCTGAAATAGTCGAGATTTGCCATAAAGAATACAAAGGAAAGAGAAGCACCATATTTTCTAGAGTAAAGTCATGTAAACTCTGCTGTCATTGTTTAGTTGGCAACCATTCTATGTCTTAGCTTTCGAGAATTTAAATGCACTCAGCAGATACACAGCATTTCCCTTCATCCTATAACAGGATATCCTAAATTTGCTTTTTCAGAACACTGATAGCATACCTTCTTCCAAGATATCTCAGTGGGTGGAGCAGGAGCTGCAGGGCCAAAGCTGTGCTCTAAAGTGTCTATTTTTTTTTTCACTTACTGGTTTCTTAAAAGTCCCAGCAAACTCAGGATTTCCAAGTTTATTTAAAGGAACAGCAGAAGAGAGATGTGTTCAAAACCCCTACATACTGGGTATTGGCAACACTGTGAAGCAGGAGAGGTATGTCTTAAGGGGTTATGGGCCTTGTCTTTGGGCAATACTCATCTCCCATTTTGGAGACACCATAGCAAGGTATAAAGATCATGGTCAGAAGTCGAAGTCGTATACACTTGGGTCCCTTTATTAGGTTTATGATCTTAATCTTTTTGATCCATTGTTTCACCTTCAGTTAAACAACAATGATACTATCCAACTGGTAGAGCTAGTTTGAAAATTAAGTGTAATATTTGGAAGTACCTACTATAGTGTATTTACATGGTAATACTCATTAAATTGTAGCTTCTTCTGTTTTATAGCATCTTTCCATAAACTTCAGATCCCCATTTGCTTAAATTTTGCCAATATAATTAAGGTACCATATCTGTTGACTTTGAATTATTAGGAGATTGTCATTGGATTGCCTCACAGATGAAACATTAGAATAAGACAGAAAAGTCAGAGAATGAGAAAGTCAGAGACTCTCTCTTGCTGTCTTTGAAGAAGTAAGTTGTCATGAGTTTTATAGCCATGAGCAAATGAATTCTGCCAAGAACCACTTACCTCAGATGAGACTTCAACCATGATTGATATCTTGATTTACAGAGAGCCAAGGCACAGTTAAATTGTGTCTAGACTCCTAAATCATGAATGGTATGAAATAATAAATGTGTAGTTTTAAGCTGCTAAATATTTGCAAACTTACACAGCAATAGATTATTAATATAGTAAACTTGTGTGGCTGTTGATATTTAGTGCATGCTCACACTCTGAATAGCAAGATCACCCAATTATTCCAAAACTCAAAGTGAAAAAGAGACATTAGTGATGTACATCTGGGTGTGCTTTTCTGATGGTTTCGTCAACATTAAACACGAAGTTTACTGATTCTTAATCCCTGGTTATAAACTCTTATTTTCTAAAATTGACTCTCTTATGACTTTTATGGGAAATTCCCACTTAAACTTGCAGACATCTATTCTCAATTAGTATTTCATCCCTTTAATTTTCTACTCTTACAAGAAAATTAAATACATTCTTAATCAAATGCAAATAGCACAACACAGAGAGGTAATTACCATTTTATCAATTCAGTCCAATCCTCTTTAAACACAGTAGATATTACAAGTAACAAGATCTTAATGATTACACTTGAGGATATTAAAATAAGACTAAGCAAAGGAGAATTGTTTCTTAGTTTTGCTAAATACAAATTATTATTTACAAATAAGTTTTTTTCCACACACAGTCTTTTTAAAGCTACTTTATTGGACCATAATTTATAAGTAAAAATATATTTATACTTAATGTATGCAGCCCTGAGTTTGGAGAGTATACACCCATGAAATTATCACCATTACCAAGACCATAAATACATTTATTATCTCCCACCATCATAATTTTTCCCATTCCTATTATTATTACTATTATTATTATCATCACCATTATCATTAGACTAAGAACACTTAGTAAGGACTATGTGTAAGAACTAAGAGTACTCAGTCCTCTTAAAGCATATTATTTTAGAAAACATTAAGTATACTATGTAGTATTGCTAATTATAGGCATTATGCTGTAAGTAGATCTCTAGAACTTATCTTACGTGACTGAAACTTTGTACCCTTTGATTAATAAATTTCCATTTCTCTAACCTCCACCCCCTGGCAATCATCATTCTATTATCTACTTCTGTGACAATGGAAGAAACATATTCCCATTTGACAGTACACAATTTCCTCTTTTAAATGGTGGTCAATGTTAGAACTATCTGTAAAGATAATATATGATGCTGGGGGTAAGGAAAATGAAAGGATCATGTCAGGGCACAGGGTAGGGAGTGATTTTGTAATGGGCTTCCAAATTTATCTGTTGAGATGTTTTGTTCACCTGCATAGGTGATAACAAAGAGTCATGAAAGAGAAATGCAAACTTCACCCCATAAAATGAGATAAGAAACAAATAAATATTCCTTGAAAACGGAACTTTACAAATGGATAAAGAAAATGTAGTATGTATATCCATGGAATTTTATTCAGCTTAAAAAGAATAAAATTATGTCATTTGATGGCAAATGGATGGAACTGAAGAACATCATGCTAAGTGAAAAAAGCAGACGCAGAAAGTCAAGGGTCATATGTTTTCTCTTATATGTGAAAGCTAGAGAAAATAAATGGAATAAAAAAGGGGCTCTTACAAAAATAGAAGGGCGATCAATAGAGGAAGGTGATGGAGAGCAAGGGAAGAAAGTAGGGTATTGAGAAGTACTAGCAAATAAAATCTACCAAAGAATCACAATTACATATATAATTATAATGTGCTAATTAAAATACAAATAATAAAATAGATATCAGTAAAGTGTAGTCCATGGATTAGGGGGATGGAGAACGGGAGGAAAAGGAAAGGTACTGTGGAATAAAATTGATCAAATTATGTACAAGTTTGAATACGGCATAATGAATCCAACCATTATAGTATTATGTAATTTTATTATATTAATATCATAATTATAATTCACCAATAAAAGTATAGGTATAGACTCTTACATTAGAAGCAGGTTATAAGGACTATCTAGCTAGATTCTGCATTAGTTGGATTCCCAAGTATCACACATACAATGACAGAGCCAGGGTCAGAATTTCAGTTTCCTGATTCACAGTTTGGTGTTCTCATTTGTTTACTGTAAGTCCTCAGTAAGCAGAGTGCTTACAGAATGCTTTCATAATGTACTCATTAACTATATTATTTATAATGGTATTTATAAATTAACAAAATAAGTCTCATTGTAGTGGGGTACCTCATATACTACCCAAAACATTTCCTTCTAGAAAAAATTAACCAGTTGATCTATATAGTGCTCATTGAATATAAAATTAGGGGCAGTAGACAGTAAATTATGGGTTGGCATTCTTGTGGATACTATAAAATAGTTACTACAGATTGGAAAATAGGCAACTACATGTACTCTAACAGCTTGAATTCAACACTATACTAGATCACCTACACAGGATGATGAAAGAGGAAATTTTAAAAATTGAAAGGAAAAAACATTCTTCATAAATGATTGTTTACTTAGAAAATCTTAATGTACAATGTAAATATCAGAATACATAAGTGATATTAATAAGGTTAAACATGCAAAGTCAATATTAAAAATCAATTATATTTATTGAAAACAGCAAGAAACATTTAGAAAAAATAAATGTACAAATATTACATTTACTTAAGTATGAAAGAATATAAAATATTTAGAAATAAATTTTATAAAATACAGGGATATTTCATAGCAATCAAGTATTTTTTAAAAATACAGATATTTTTAATAAAACAAGTCTAATACCCTACACAGTAACCTATAATTATTACTGGAAAATTTAAGAAAATCTTAAAATGAAGAAATATAGTACATTCTTGGATCAGAGTTTCACTATTTTTAAGGCATCAGTTCTCCTCCCCAAATTCAGATTCAATGAAATACTAATCAAAATCCCAGCAGCCTTTTTTCTGTAAAAATGAGCAAGCTTGTTCTAAAAGTTATATGAAAATGTAATATTTACCTGTTATATAGCCAAATTGGCTTTAAAGCATTTGAGAAAGCCTAGAAAATAGCTGGAAAAAGAAAAATATCAAAGGACTTACTCTACCTGATTTTAAGACTTTTAATAAAAGCCCAAATTATCTAGACAGACACGGTCCTAAAAATAGATATATGTATCAATGAAATAGAATGTAGAGAAATATATCAACTCATACATACTCAACTGATTTTATATAGACATTAAAAAAACTGAATGGGAAAAGGACAGAATTTTTAAACATGGATCTGCCATAACAGAACATCCATATGGGAAAAAGTAATTTGATTCTTAGGCCACAACATACACAATATTAAATAACTCAAAATACAAAAATAGCCTTAAATGTGAAAGATAAAATAATAAAACTTCTAGAAGATGATGTAGAATAACATCTTATAATCTTATAGTAGGCAAATATTTTTTAGATAGGATCGAAAAGAAAAATTGATAACTTGCTTCATCAAAATAAAATCCATTGATCTTTGAATAACGCCCTTAGTAAAATGAAAAGGAAATCCTAAGACAAAAAAGAAAATATTTGCATTATTTATATAAGACTTGTACCCAGAGTATATAAAAATATCTATATCTGAATAATAAACAACTGAATACTTGAATAAATGGAATACTGAATACTTTAATAAATACTTTGTAAACAAATATTTATGGGGCTAGGGATGTTGCTCAGATATAGAATGCTTGTCTAGCATGCATAAGGCCTTGTTTTCAATCTCTAGCAGTGCAAAAAAATATTTACAAATCACTAATAAGCCAATGGAAAAGATGATCAATATCATTAGTTATGAAATGAACATTAAACATCAATATGATTCTAATGAATCTCAAGCCTAAAATTCAAAAGTCTGTCAATTTAAGCAGTATTAGAGACCATGAATACTTGAAAATTGCTGGTGAAGCTGAAAATATAATACTTTGGCATTTTCAAAAATTAAATCTATACTTAACATATGGCTTAAAATTTTATTCTTAGATGTTTCTTAAGATAAATGAAAACATGTATACACAGTACATCTACATGAATTTTCACAGAAGTTTTGTTCAAAATGATTAAGAAACCAACTATTCAACAACAGGCAATAATTTTAAAAAAGGTACATCCATATTGCATAGCATACATACAATAGAATTCCACTCAGCAATAAAGGGGGGACAAAAAACACAACCACTGATATATGCAATGACATTGAATGAATCTCACAAACATACCAAACACAAAAAACATATATTGACTTTTGCATAGAAGCCAAGGAAAAACAAGTCTAAATTATGATGCTAGAAAGTAAATTATAGGTTACCTTGGACTATCACTGAAGGTAATAACTGGCTGGAAAGGTACAGGAGAATCTTTAGGGGTACGGATAGATAAAGTCAATGGTGCACATCTTTACCCATCTTTTTTTTTTTTTTTTTGTAGCTGAAAAAGAGGAATATTTTAATAACGTTTTTAGATATTTTTGGAACTTTGTATCTGATATTATGCCAAAACTCCACAAGTAGTAATTTCTTAAAGGTTAATGGTAATGAAGAACATGAAACCTTATCAATGAACTTTAAACTGTTAAATTAACACATATTAACCTAACATGCAACTGAATGAATCTTTTACCCATGTATGATTTTATAACATCATAATTTGATCGTTTTTTAAATTTAATTTAATTTTTAAATTTTTATTCTAATTTGTTATACATGTTTGCAGAGTGCAATTCATTTCATAGTACATATAAAGAGCACAATTTTTCAAGTTGCAGGTTTTATATAAAGTAATTTTACAACAATTGTGTCTTCATACACGTACTTAGGGTAATAATGGCTAACTCATTCTACCATTGTCCTATCCCCTTGCCCCCTTCCCTCCCTCCCCTCTCTTTGTTTTATTTAAAGTTCTCTCCTTCCTCTCATCCCCCTCCCTTGCCATTATAACTCAGTATCTTTATAACAAAGGAATCAATTGACCTTTGGTTTTCTGGGATTGGCTGACTTCACTTAGCATTGTTTTCTCCAACTCCATCCATTTATCTGCAAATGCCATGATTTTATTCTCTTTTAGTGCTGAGTAGTGTTCCATTGTGTATATATACCAAAGTTTCCCTATCCATTCATCTGCTGATGGGCATCAGGGTTGGTTCCACAATCTAGCTATTGTGAATTGTGCTGCTATAAACATTGATGTGGCTATGTCCCTATAGTAAGCTGTTTTTAAGTCCTTTGGGAATAGACCAATGAGTGGGATAGCTGGGTCAAATGGTGGTTCCATTCCCAGTTTTCCTAGGAATCTCCATACTACTTTCTAGATTGGCTTCACCAATTTGCAGTTCCACCAGCAATGTAAGAGTGTGCCTTTTCCCCCACATCCTCGCCCTCATTTATTGTTGTTTGTTTGGTTTTTGATAGCTACCATTCTGACTAGAGTAAGATGAAATCTTAGAGTTGTTTTGATTTGCATTTCTCTAATCACTAGAGATGCTGAACATTTTTTCATATATTTGTTGATTGATTGTATATCATCTTCTGAGAAGTGTCTGTTTGATTTCTTGGCCCATTTATTGATTGGGTTATTTGATTTTTTGGTGTTAAGGCTTTTGAGAGATTTATAAATCCTTGAGGTTAGGGTTCTATCTGATGTGCTTGTGGTAAAGATTTGCTCCCATTCTGTAGGTTCTCTATTCACCTCACTAATTGTTTCTTTTGCTGAGAAGAAGCTTTTTAGTTTGAATCCATCCCATTTATTGATTCTTGGTTTTAATTCTTGCTCTATAGGGGTCTTATTGAGGAAGTTGGAGCCTAATTGAAAATGTTGGAGATTTGGGCCTACTTTTTCTTCTATTAGCTGAAAGTTCTCTGGTTTAATTCCTAGGTCCTTGATCCACTTTGAGTTAAGTTTTCTGCATGGTGAGAGAAAGAGATTTAATTTCATTTTATTACATGAGGATTTCCAGTTTTCCCAGCACCATTTGTTGAAGAGGCTGTCTTTTCTCCAATGAAAGTTTTTGGCACCTTTGTCTAATATAAGATACCTGTAGGTGTGTGGGTTAGTCTCTGTGTCTTCTATTCTGTACCATTGGTCAACTGGTCTATTTTGGTGCCAGCACCATGCTGTTTTTTGTTTTGTTTTGTTTTGTTTTGTTTTGTTTTGTTTTGTTTTACAATTGCTTTGTAATACAATTTAAGGTCTGGAATAGTAATGCCACCAACTTCACTTTTCTTGCTAAGAATTGCTTTGGCTATTCTGGGTCTCTTATTTTTCCAGATGAATTTCATGATTGTTTTTTCTATTACTATGAGGAATGATATTGGGATTTTGTATTGCATTGAAACTGTATAGTGCTTTTGGGAGAATGGTAATTTTGACAATATTAATTCTACCTATCCATGAACAAGGTAGATCTTTCCATCTTCTAAGATCTTCATTAACTTCTTTCTTTAGCATGCTGTAATTTTCATTGTAAAGGTTTTTCACTTCTTTTGTTGATTCCCAAGTATTTTATTTATTTGAGGCTATAGTAAATGGGGTGGATTTCCTAGTTTCTCTTTCTGAGGATTTGTCGCTGATGTAAAGAAATGCCTTTGATTTATGGGTATTGATTTTATATCCAGCTACTTTGCTGAATTCATTTATTAGATGTAGAAAATTTCTGGTGGAATTTTTTGGATCTTCTATGTATAGAATCATATCGTCTGCAAATAGTGATAATTTGAGTTCTTCTTTTCTTATCTGTATCCCTTTAATTTCTTTTATCTAATTGCTCTGGCTTCGGCTTCAAGAACTATGTTAAATAGGAATGGTGAAAGAGGGCATCCCTGTCTTGTTCCAATTTTTAGAGGGAATGCTTTCAATTTTTCTCCATTTAGGATGATGTTGGCCTGGGGCTTAGCATAGACCTTTATGATGTTGAGGTATGTTCCTGTTATTCCTATTTTTTCTAGTATTTTGAACATGAAATGATGTTGTATTTTGTCAAATGCTTTCTCTGCATCTATTTAGATGATCATATGATTTTTATTTTTGAGCCTATTGATGTGATGAATTACATTTATTGATTTCCTTATATTGAACCAACCTTGCATTCCTGGAATGAAGCCCACTTGTTCATGGTGCACTATCTTTTTGATATGTTTTTGTATTTGATTTGCCAGAATTTTATTGAGATTTTGCATATATATTCATTAGAGATATTGGTCTGAAGTTTTCTTTCTTTGATTTGTCTCTGTCTGGTTTTGGAATCAGGGTGATATTGCCCTCATAGAATGAGTCTGGGAGTGTTCCCTCTTTTTCTATTTCATGAAATTGTTCGAGAAGTATTGGTGTTAGTTCTTCTTTAAAGGTCTTGTAGAACTTGGCTGTGTATCCATCAGGTTCTGGGCTTTTCTTGGTTGGTAAGATTTTTATGGTATCCTCTATTTCTTTGCTTGAAATTGACCTATTTAAATTGTGTATATCATCCTGATTTAGTTTGGGCTCATCATATGTCTTTAGAAATTTGTCGATGCCTTCATTATTTTCTATTTTATTAGAATATAAATTTTCAAAATAATTTCTAATTATCTTCTGTATTTCTGTAGTATCCATTGTGACATTTCCTTTTTCATCATAGATATTAGTAATTTGTGTTTTCTCTCTCCTTTTCTTCGTTAGCATAGCTAATGGTTTATCAATTTTATTCATTTTTTCAAAGAACCAACTGTTTGTTGTGTCAGTTTTTTCAATTTTCTTTTTCAATTTCATTAATTTCAGCTCTGATTTTCATTATTTCCTGTCTTCTACTTCTTTTGCTGTTAATTTGTTCTTCTTTTTCTGGGGCTTTGAGATGTAATGTTAGTTCATGTATTTGTTGACTTTTCATTTTTTGAAGGAATGAGCTCCATGCAATGAACTTTCCTCTTAGTACTGATTTCATAGTATCCTAGAGATTTTTATATGTTGTATCGTTGTCCTCATTTACCTCTAAGAATTTCTTAATCTCTTTCTTGATGTCTTCTGCAACAAATTGATCATTCAGTAGCATATATTTAGTCTCCTGGTGTTGGAGTAGCTTTTCTTTCTTTTTTTATCATTGATTTCTAATTTCATTCCATTATGATCTGATAGAATCCAGGGTAGTATCCCTACATTTTATATTTGCTTAGAGTTGCTTTAAGGCATAATATATGGTGAAAGAGGTGTGTTAAATTCACCTAGTATTATTGCGTTGTGGTCTATTTGATTCTTGAACTTGAGAAGAGTTTGATTGATGAATGTAGATGCTCCATTATTTGGGGCATATATATTTATAACAGTTATATCTTGTTGATCTGAAATGTCCATCTTTATCTCTTTTTATTAACTTTGGCTTGAAGTCTACTTTATTTGATATTTGCTTATGTAGACCATGTGAATGGTATATTTTATCCCATGCATTCACCTTCAGTCTGTGGGTGTCTTTTCCTATGTGATGTGTCTCTTGAAGGCAACATATTGTTGGGTCTGTTTTTTTAATCCAATCTATTACCATATGTCTTTTAATTGGTGAGTTTAGGCCATTAATATTCAGGGTTATTATTGAGACATAATTTGTATTACCAGTAATTTTATTTTTTTATTATTTTTTTGGTATTTAGCTTGACTTGATTTCTCCTTTGGTTGTTTTTATCCTTTATTGTAGTTCTTCCCTTTGCAGATTTTCATTATTATTTTTTATTTCCTCCTTGTGGAATATTTTGCCAAGAATGTTCTGTAGAGCAGGCTTTCTTGTTGTAAATATTTTTAGCTTTTTTTTATTATGGAAGATTTTTATCTTGTTTTCAAATCTAACGCTTAATTTTGCTGGATATAAAATTCTTGGTTGGCATCCCTTATCTTTTAGAGCCTGGTATATGTTTTTCCAGGCTCTCCTGGCTTTGAGGTTCTGGGTTGAAAAATCTGCTGAGATGTGAATTGGTTTTCCCTTATAGGTAATCTGACTTTTCTCTCTTGCAGACTTTAAAATTCTATCTTTATTTTGTATTTTAGGCATTTTCATTACAATGTACCTTGGTTTGGATCTGTTGTCAGTTTGTACATTTGGTGTCCTACAGGCCTCTTGTATTTGGTTTTCAAATTTATTCTTCCTGCTTGGGAAATTTTCTGATATTATCTCATTGAAGAGATTGTGCATTCCTTTGGTTTGAATCTCTGCACCTTCCTCTATTCCAATAAATCTTAAATTTGGTCTTTTGATGGTATCCCATAATTCTTGGATATTCTGTTCATGGTTTCTTACCATCTTCACTGTGAGGTCAACTTTAATTTCAAGATTTTATATTTTGTCCTCATTGTCTGAGGTCCTATCTTCTAAGTGGTCCAATCTCTTGGTGATGCTATCTATTGAAGTTTTTAAGTGGCTTACTATTTCTTTCATTTCAAGGTTTTCTGTTTTTTTTTTTTTTTTTTTTTTTTTTTTTTTTTTTTTTTTTTTTCCACAAACTCTCTCTTTTTGAAGTAATCTTTTGCTACCTGGATTTGTTCTCTTATCTCTTTGTTGGTGTGATCCATGGTGGCCTGTATTTGATCTATTATATCTTCTTTGGAGAGATCAATTTTTGCCTGTATCTGCTCACTTAAGTCATTTTTAAAATCCCTTATCATTTTAATTATGTATATTCGAACTCCTTCTCTGACATTTCACCTACTGTGCTTTCTATGGCTTCTATTGTTGTAGTATCTTGGTTTGTTTGGGGCATTTTCCTCCCTTGGTTTTTCATGATGTCTATGTGTTTTCCTCTCTTGCAAGGTAAGCCTGAGGTATTACAGCTTCTGCCGTTTTGTCTTATAAGGTCCCTACAGGTTACCCAAAACCACACTTTTTAGGGAAAGATCAATATTACAGCTTTCAATGTACCCAATGTATATCCATATATCAGCCAGTTTCTATTTTTATATTTACAGTTTTGTCACTATAAACAGAAATGATGAGATCAGTTATCTTATACTATATATTCTCTGTGTTTGCATGGTGGTTTACAGTATCTAATGGTAGAAGGGGGGACTTAGAAGTTGGCTTAGATGTTTATGAAGTAAGATGTGAGAAAATAGAGGTATTAGATTATTTGACTAGTGAGAGTGTAATCATTACAATTTGGCTGTTAGTAGGAGAAGCAAGAGATAGACAACCCCATGTAAGATTCCCTGTTGGTTCACAACAGCATAACTGGTTGCACCTTCTGGTGCAGCCAGGTCCCCAGGGCCCTTAGTGATGTCTTACCAGGACGTTTTTGTTGTTCCTTGGTAGTAGCCTTGCTAACTTAGTTTTGTGGCAGTGGCAGCCTCAGTCCTAAAATTATATTGATGTTGGTTTGTGTAACTATGGAATCCCAGTGCAGTGTGTCTCTCTGGGCAGTCGCAGGTTGCCTTTCTGATTTGCGGATGTGGAGCAGGCCTCTCTCCAGATCTCATCATGGCCACAGTGTGGTGGAGCAGGTAGTCTGGCTTTTGTCTCCCCACTCTCCTCCTTGTGGGTCTCCTCCCAGTCTAGTTGTGTTGGTGGGGGTTGGGCAGGTGGGTGGCAGGGCCCTTACACAGGGTGGAGCCTGCTGCTCCTAGTTCTAGTGGTGTTGTGAGGTGGTGGTTGGGCTGGCCAGTGGCTGGGACCTTCCTTCCACCAGTGGCTGCTCCTTGATCCGGTGGTGGCTGGGCTGCTTGTAGTCCCACAGGCAATGGGCGGGGCTATTCCTCTGGCTGGGCCCTCTCTCCAATAGCAGGCTATTCCCAGGCAGGTGGTGGTGTAAGCTAGTGGTTGGGCAGTCTGGTGGCTGGGCCCTACCTTCTGGCGGGTGGCTACTGCTTCTCTTTTCCCATCTTCACATTCAATAATGTCATTACTAGCTTAAAATTGGCCATGTATATGCTCTGTATATATAAATATGGAGTATTTATACCATAGATTTGGGCAAAAACAAAAAATCAAGACTTTTATTTCTTTAAGAACCAGTTGTTAAACATTTTCCAACATATCACTTTTTAAATTTTATTAGTGCATTGTAGCTATACATAACAGTGGGATGCTTTTTGACATAATAATCACACATACATGGAATTTAATTTGTTCCATTTCAGTCCGTAGTACCTCCTCCCTCACTTTCCTTTTCACCCCTTTTTTACTCCCCTGGCTTTCCCCTAGTCTATTGTTTTGTTGTTGTTGTTGTTATTTTTGTACCAAGGATTGAACCCAGGGGCACTTAACCACTGAGCCACATCCCCAGCACTTTTTAACTATTTTTTTAGTTGTAATTAGACATTTATTTATTTATTTACTTGGTGCTGAGGATCGATCCCAGTACCTCACACATGCTAGATGAGTGCTCTACTATTGAGCCACAACACCAGCCCCCAGCAATTTTTAATATTTTATTAGAGACATGGTCTTGCTGAGCTCTTTAAGGGCCTCCCAAAGTTGCTGAGGCTGGATTTAAACCCGCAATCTGAAGGGCAAAGGAGTACAAGCTAGGACCGCCGTGTAGAAAAGGGATTTATTAACTGGTCCCTAATGGCTGGTGGGGACCAAGGGACATGTGGAGGGGGGAGGAAAACCAGCAGGAGGGGAGGAAAGGAGACAGGGTGACAAAAAGAAAAGAAGGGAAGAAGGGACGGGCTTCAGTCCAGAGAAGGCTCAAGTAGCAAACTGGTGGTCAGAGGAACCCCCCAGAGGGACCCCCAACTTCATAGGTTGCAGGGGGTTGAAAGGGGAACCCGAGTGTCATAATTGGCTCAGTAAGGCACCTGAGGTGTGGTCAGCGGCATGGCCAGCTTAAGGCACTTGGGAGGTGTGTCTTGTCTTAAGGTACCTGGGAGGTGTAGCCTGGTTAAACTACCTGGAAGGTGTGGCCAGTTGGCCTGGAATCTAACACAATCCTCTTTCTTCAGCCTCCTGAATTGCTGGGGTTACAGGCATGTGCCACCAGGCCTGGTTTAATCTATTATTTTTATAATTTGGTACTTTATAGAAATACATAAAGGTAAAATTTGCCATGGTACATTCACGTTTGCACGCAGC
Source organism: Tamias sibiricus (assembly GCA_025594165.1). NCBI lineage: Eukaryota > Metazoa > Chordata > Mammalia > Rodentia > Sciuridae > Tamias > Tamias sibiricus. The sequence continues at coordinate 107,677,706 of CM046667.1, forward strand.
ATACTTTGGTCAACCTGATTCAGCTGTTCCTTTCATCTCCCCCTCAACACCCCTTCTATATTCCTCTGATCTCCCTTCCATGGTATCCCCCACCAGTTTTTTTCTTATTTTGATCTAGTTCCACACATGAGATAAAACATTCAACCATTGAATCTCTGATCCTAGCTTATTTCACTTAGCATGATGTTCTCAGTTCCATCCATTTACTGGAAAATGTCACAATTTCATTTCTTCTTTAAAGTTGAATAAAAATTCATTGTGTGTATATACCACATTTTCTTTATTCATTCATCTGTTGATGGGCATCTGGGCTGGAACCATAACTTGGTTACTCTCAATTGTACTACTAAAAACATTAATGTGCCTGTATCACCATAGTATGCTTATTTTAGTTCTTTTGGATAAATACCAAGCACTAAGTTGACTGGGTCATATGGTGGTTCTATTTCTAGTTTTTGGAGAAATATCCATACTGCTTTCCAGTGTGGTTTTATTTTATATTCCTACCAAAAATGTGTGAGTGTACCTTTCCCCCATATTCTTGCCATCATTTATTATTATTTGTATTCTTAATAATTGATGTTCTATCTGGAGTGAGGTAAAGTCACAATGCAGTTTTGATTGTGAGGAATGTGAAACTTCTTTCATATATTTATTAGCCATTTGTATTTCTTCTTTTTGAGAAACGCATGTATGTTTCTTTTACCCATTTATTGATTGGGTTATTTGTTCTGTGTTAAGTTTTTTGAATTCTTTATGTATTCTGGGCATTAATTACCTGTCAGAGGAGTAGCTGGCAAAGATTCTCACCTGTAGGCTCTCTCTTTACACTATTGTTTTCTTTGTTGTACAGAAGTTTTTAATTTGATGCCGTCCCACTTACTGATTCTTGGTTTTATTTTTGGTGTTTTAGGGGTCTTGTTAAGAAGTCAGTACCTGTGCCAGTATATTGGAGTGCTGACCCTGTGTTTTCTTCTAGTAGTCACAGTATTTTTGGTCTAATTCCTAGGTCTTTGACCAACTTTGAGTTGATTTTTTTATACAGGTGAAAGATAAGGTCTAATTTCATTCTTCTACATATGAATATCAAAATTTTCCACCATCATTTGTTAAAAAGGCTAACTTTTCTCCAGTGCATGTTTTGGGCACCTTTATTAAGTGGTGGAAGACTGGATCTATGTGGATTTGTCTGTGTCTTCTATTCCACTGGCCTTCATGTCTGCTTTGATACCAATATAACACTCAGTGTATCACTTTTAAAGTAAAAGACAAGTTCGGTATCTTGATTGAGATTGTGCTCACATAGCTATAAACAATTATCAAAACTCACACATTACATTTGTAATGTGTACTGTGTAAAGAATAACTTAAGATGACTTTTAAAACAAGTAAAGGATTTCAGCAGATACTTTACAAAAGAAGTTATTATGACTGGACAATGAGTAGATGAAAAGATGCTCAATAATATTAGTCATGAGAAAAATACAAATTAATTCTACAATCTGATAGCACTTCACACTTACACTAATGACTCAGGTTTAAATTATATCTCTGATACCAAATCCTGGCAAGGATGTTGAACAACTAGAACATTACTGTGTGGAATATAAAGTGATGTAATTACTTTGTCTTTTTCTTACAAAGTTAAAGCATACACCTTGGATAGGTGTATACAAGTTTCAGGTGTTTACACAAAAGAAATGAAAACATATGTATCAAAATACTTGTACAAGAATGTTTACACCAACTTTATTTTAAAAAACCTAAACTAGAAAGAGTGCACATGCCCATCAAAATGAATATGGATAAACAGATTGAAGTATAGTTTATTCATAGAATATAACTCAAAAAGGACCAACTGACTTATATGACAAAATTAATGACTTTCACTAACATTTTGGTAATTTAGAAAAGCCAGATGCAAAAGCATACAGGCTGTACGCTTGCATTGTTATGAGGTCCTGGAATAAGCAAAACTAATTTGTGATAAGAGAAATCATATCAGTTTGCTTGGGGAAGGGTAGTCATGTCATGCAGGTATTAAATTTGTCAAAACCAATTGAGCTCTATGGTTAAAATTAGTGGACTTTATTATACAAAAATTACACCTCATCAATCAAATGAACAAAGTAAACTTCATCTAATTTAAAATTTTGTCTAATACCGGGAACATGCTCTTGGGGTTCTGTGTTTTGCAGCCTTATTTATACGAGAAACATTTGAGAATTTTTTAAAATGTACAATCCTGTGCCCAATTACCAAATGTTCAGAATGCCTGGCCTGCTACAAAAAAAAAAAAAAAAAAAAAAAAATTCCTATATCAAGTTGAAAGTTGCCAACATAATTGAGTAGTTTAAAGGCATCCTTTAGTATATAAATTAATGTCCATGCCCAAATGCACTATCACATGCTTGCCTGGAATTGAATTCTTGATACATAGACATGGCTGCAATATTAAAAATTATGTCACACATTTCAGAAACATATTTGGACTGCAACTATTGGTTATAAAACTGAAAGAGGGCTTCCTTTTTAATTTTTTATCTAAGTGCACATAGGTGGAGAAAACTACAGAAACCATTCCTTTATTTGGTATTTAATTACAGATGGTTCTGTAAAACTGGCTTCTTCCGATCCTGTACCTTATTTTGCAAAACAACTCTCATTAGCAGGGTTTTTTTTTCCTCATATGACAATGGAAATATCTTGAAGGATTGAGTTCCTTGGAGTCCAGTGGTTGACCTTAGCAACAAAATTTTAAATAGAGAGAAATTTTAAAAAGGAATAGAAAGAATCCCAGAGATCTGAAAATGAAAACACTACTAGAGAAGGAAATAAAAATAATAGAAAACTGACTTGGAAAGCAATGAGAAACCAGCAATGTCCTTTTCCACTTCAGAAGGACAGCCAAATTTAGGAGTGAGATTCAGAGCTCATTTCTTTTTTTTTTTTCTTTTATATATTTTAATTTAGCCAGAAATGTTAATTCAATAAGCATTTGTTGAACAGTTACTATACACAGTCTCTGCTAAAGCACTATGGAAAGAAGCAAATAAAAAGATGTTTCATGGTCTTTCACTATTACATTACATAATGGGTAAACTGATCATCTTTACAGAATCACAGCTGTGCATTACTGGAAATGTGTCCTTGCCTGCAGCTGAACTTCTCTATGTTTCTGTTTCCCTACATGTAATATGGCATAGTCCCTACTTTTCTGGTCATAGAAAGAATTAAATGAAACAAGTATAATTCCACATAATAAAAATAAATATTAGTGTTACTGTTGTGATTTTTATTTAATATACATTAAAAAATGGGATGTGTGATCTAACATACATACATAAACACATTCTGGTAGATGAATGCAGAGCTCATTTCTAACACAAACCAAATTGCATTGCCAAAAGCAGTACAACTTAAATGGTATAGAACAAAGAACCTCTGACTAATTATCTGGTAATGTAAAGCAGAGCCCAATTCCATTCACTTTTGGAAAGTTTCTTTTCTTCCCTAGGCAGTTTTACCTTTTATGAAGTGAGAGGTTAAGATTATATGACTCCCAAACCTGGTCTACTTTGGACATTGTGATTTGGCTTTAACCCCAGTACATACTATATTCCAGAATGGGAGTGCATTTGCAGGAAAGGGGTACATTTCTTTGGTTCCAGTTGCAGAGAGGCAAAACTATGGGCTTTGCTTTGATATCAGGTATAAGAAAGATTAAATAAGTGGGCAAATCAATGCCAACTCCTGTTCATTTTGTTTGTTCCTCATATTTTGTAGCGTCTTGCATCTCTAAATCTCTCAACATCAAAATGTAGTCTTAACTTCTGTGTTAAAGTTTTGCCCAAGTTATAATTTCTGTTTGTGACTTCCTGTTTTAGTCAGCCTTTTCATTGCTCCAACCAAAAGACCTGACAAGAACAACTAGAGGAGGAAAAGTTTATTTGGTTGCTCATGGATTCAGAGGTCTTAGTTCATAGAATGCCAACTCCTTTCCTTGGGGCTATTTAGTCAGGTTTTTTGCTGCTGCGATGAAAAGATCTGACCAGAACAATTTTAGAGGAGGAAAAGTTTATGTGGAGACTTATGGTTTCAGAGGTCTCAGTCCATACATAGCCAGATCCATTCCTCAGGGCTTGAGGAGAAGCAGAGCATCACAGTGGAAGAGTATGGTGGAGGGATATGGCTCACATGATGATCAGGAAGAAGAGAGTCCACTTACCAGATACAAAATATATACTCCAAAGCCCCACCCCCAATGCCCACCTCCTCTAGCCAAACCCTACCCACCTTCATTTATCACTTGGTTAATCCCCATCAGGGATTAACCCAGTCATTTCTCCTATAAACCTTCTTTTGTCTCACACATGAGCTTTTGGGGGATACCCCATATCCAAACCATAACAAGACCTGAGGCAAGGCAGAACATCATGGCAGAAAGAAGAATGTGGTGGATTAAAGCAGTTTCAGATATTACCCCCATGAAGCAGAGAGACTCCACTCACCAAATACAAAATATATATACTCTAAACTCCCAATGACCCACCTCCTCCACTCCTACCCTACCAGCCTCCAGTTATTACTCAGTAAATTCCTATCAGTGGATTAATGCACTGATTAGTTTAAGGATCACAACACAAATATTTTACCTGTAAACCTTCTTGTATTGCTTCACAAATGTGCTTTTGGGAGATACCTCACATCCAAACCATACACACTTCCTCTTACAGGATGACTATAGTTTAAGGAAGAGTGATACTGCATTTTCATTTGAGGTAAGGATTTCAAGCAATGCATTTAGATATGGGTTTAAAAGTTGTACTAATTTGTGAATCAAATTGCCAGGCACTTACATTGGCTTAGAATATCAAACAGTATGGTAGTGAACATTAAGAAGGAATAATCTATATAGCTGAATGACACAGAAAAACTAAAATAAATTGCATTGGTTTGGAATTACAAAAGGGACACTAATGTTCACAGGTCCTAGTCAGAAGCTTCATATCAAAAGATGAGAGTTGTTTGTGGTCAAATCAGTCAATCAAATCTAAAATGAGTCATCACCCAAAGACAATGGCAAACTTATTAACTTTTTCACTGACAATCTTAGCTTGAAAAAGAAGGTAAACTTGTCAAAGAAAAGTCAATTATTCAAATATAAATTAGTATTTCACTCTCCCCCTTCATATATAAATATATCCCACACAGGTCAATACATCCTACAGAGTCAAAAATCCTATGCAAGCCAATCATAATACAAAAAACATTCTCAAAACTGGGAAAAAAAAACTGAACAAGGTTTGTAAGTACAAATATCTAATAAAAGTGTGTAAGTACAAATATCTAATAAGCATACATGAAAACATACAAAGCATCATTCAAAGAAAGAGCGAGAATGAGAAGGAACACACAAAACAAAAAAATAATTAAAATATCAAAAGAAGGGCTCTTAAGTGGACATATGAAGAGACTAGAGGGAAACTCCTGAGGGCTAGGCCACTGGTACCTAGGAGGAGATTTTCTACTAATGGGTTGGTAGCTTGTGGGGAAATACTGGGCTATAAACATGATGAAATCCAGGCAAAGAACTCTCTACTGGCAGGAAGGCTGGGGAGGAAATCTCTTGGCTGGCCAGCTTCCAGGACAAGTAACAACCTCTCCTAGCCAACATGATTCCTTTGCACTGGGATTAATGAGGACCACATGGCCAAGAGTTTCATTATGCACAAAAGAATTGTTTTGGAACTGATACACAGCTCAAACTCCATTTGAACCCAGCTACTGTTTTGAAGACAGTCTCTAGGTAGAGAGAGCTGCCTCACCCAAGGCCACACCGCTTCCTCAGTGGCTCACATACATCCGATGACTGATTCATGGATGAATGTAAAAGCACAAAGCATCTTGGCCAAATTTGGGGAAATTGTGAAGTACAATTCAAGTTCGAGAGCTTCATATAGGGTCTTGCTGGGTGTACCTCACAACTTGACTTTTTCTTTCTTTTCATTCCATTAAGTGCTTTTAGTAATGACACTCCTTAATAAACATCTTGCCCACTAAGGTCATCTGGGTCTTAAAGTCAAGTTCCAGAGGAATTTAACCAATGATGGAGATTGATCAAATAAGTAAATGTTAATGATCACGGCAGAAAAAAAAAAAAAATTAGTTGTTAAATATCCATTAGGTATTTTAATGGAGATACTAAGGAAAGGTAATATACAAGTAGGGAGCTCAGATAAGAGATGTAGGATAGAAACAAAAATTTAGAAATTCACAGATATATAGATTATCTTCCATGCCTTGAAATGATGAGTCGCAAATCAGGGCTATGAGAGGAAACCCCATCACAATAAGGCCCACACAGGAAATGGCTTGAGATTTCCTTGCCCCACTGACACATGGGGCCAGCACCAGAAATACAGGTCCTGCCACAGGAAGCTGTGGACCTGAAAACCACCTTTCATTCCTCACTGGTAGGGGTCATCCCACCACACATACCTGAAGCTTTCTTCATCACAGTGGATGAGAGACTCACTTTCCCCCTATTACAGATACCAGTTAGTTCAATCTGGAGAAACTGCTTCCCTCTTCTGAAGGAAGCACTAGCAGAGACCAATGAACACCAGAAGAACCAGATAAACTAAACAGACTTAAATAGCACTGCAAAGTCTCTGCAAACTAAGTTGTTACTGGAGCCACAACCCATTAAAGTAGGCCACAACCTACTTAGTAAACCTAAACAGGGCAACTGCCTATCCAAATAAAATATTTGAATAGAATCTATAATTTTCTAATAGAACAGGTAGAATGTGAAGAACACAATAAAAGAATCAAGAAAATCACAACTTGAATGAGGGGGAAAACAATAAACTAACATCAATACTGAAATGAATTCAAATCCATAGTGACATGATTGTCAAAGCAAAAAATTCCAAGGAATCTATAAAATCTCACCCCTAGAACCAATAATTGAGTTCAGAAAGATTGCAGGATGCAAAGTAACAGAAAAAAATTCAATCATATTTTTATATTCTAACAATGAACATATGGAAATTGAAATTAATTAAAAGCACAATATTATTTTAAATGACTCCATAATTCGCAACACTCTACATATACTTGAATAGTTCTATAGTACAACTCTAGAACATCCATGTCATAGAATAATACTTATGAAAAATAAATGAAATATTGACACATATATCAACCTGGACAAAACTTCAGGGCATTTTCAAAAGATTTTTTATATTATATGATTACATTTATATAACATTCTTGATATGACAAAATTATAGAAATGAAGGGTAAATTAATGGTTGCCAGAGGTTAAGAAGGTAATAGGTACATGAAAGAAATGGGTATGATTATTAACAGGCAGTATGCTGATCTTTGTTTTGATGGAAATATTCTGACTCTTGACTATATGAATGTAAATATGCTGGCTATTATATTGTAGTGTCATAAGATGTTAACATTGTGATGGATCAAGTGTATGGGGGGTCTTTACATGTTATTTCTTACAATTGTGTGTGAATCTACAATTATCTTAAATATGGTTTTTAAAATAATTGGCTGCTTTATATGAAAAATGTTTTGTTATGCGTGCAAGCCTAGAGGTAAGGCAATTTATTAGGATGCTATTAAGTAGGTTTGTATAATTATATCAAAATGGATTCCACTGTCGGTTATAACTACAAAGAATCAATAAAAAAAGTGAGGTGCAATAGGACATGGCCAGAAATAAGTTGGTAGTTGCAGAGGTGAAGAAGAGTATACAGTTGTAATATGTTTGGGAGGTAGAATCAACAGGACTTGCTAACAGAGTGAGAGGAAAGGCAGAAATCAAGAGGACTCCAAGGATTTTACTTGGATCACTTAGAGGAGTAGGAAGCTACATTTTGAGATAAGAAGGATCTGGAAAATCCCAGATTTGAGGAAGAAATCAAGACATGTTAGAGATTAGAAATCCACTGGACAGTAAAATTAAGATATTAAGTGGAAAATAGAATATACAAGTATAGAGGTGAGATAAGAGGTACAGGGTGGAGATAGAGATTTGAAAGTTTCCTGGTATATTTACATCAGTTAACACAGTAATTTATATTTATATCTAAACCACTTATAATTTATATTTATATATATTAATAAATAAATAAAAACAAATATATAAATTACTTATAATTTATATATAAATTTTATATGTATACACACATATGTATATATGAGAAAGAGGAGCATTTAGCAAAGGATCCTAAGAAGGAAGAGCCAGTGAAATGGGAGTATGTCTTAGAAGAAAGGTGAGAAAGTGCCACAAGAATAAAGAAGCCAATTTTATCAGGTCTTCTTGAGAGGCAAAGTCAGATGAAAAGAGAAAATAATAATCAAAGGACGTGGGACCAGAGCGATCATTGATGAACTTGATTAAGGTAACTTCAGTGAAGGTGAGAAGGTGGATGGAGAAAAAAAAAAAAAAAAAAGAAAGAAGTACAGACATTCTTATCCTTTGGTTTGAAGAAAAACAGAATGAGTGCTGGAGAGGTTGTAGAGAACAGAGGAAGTACTATTTGTCTTATTAGGGATTTGAGATATTATAGTGTACATGTATGCTAACAGGAAAAATAAAGTATAAGAAGTTGATGAGACTTAGTTTAGAAAGAGAGAGAGAGAATTGCAGGAGTGATATCTTTGAAAAAAAAAATAAGGTGACTAGGATCCAGATCCAATACAAAGATATTGATTTTTTTGTATGGAGCAAGGCATTTCATTCTAAGCCTATTCATCAGGTTGGAGGGGAAATGTGGTAGTGAGAGGAATAGGCATTCCTAACTGTTAATTTCTATTTTCTGAAGTATAGCAGAAAAGTTCTGGCTTTCAGAGTTAGATCTTTGTTAAATCCTGATTCTCATGCTCATCTGTGAGACTTGTGTGACCTGGTTCTTGTTACCTTTATGACCTTATCTCTTCCTACTCTTCCATTCTTTGCTCTACTCCAGCCAGTCTAGCCCACAAGGCATCTCACCAACACACTGCTACGTCAGATGTTCAGACTTTTTGTTCCCCTTTCTTGGGATATTCTTCCAATAGACATATGCATGACTTATGTTATGAAAACAAAGGCTACAAACTCATTCAAATTAAGACTCTGCTGTTTATTATTGTTCTCTGTGTCTTTGAGAGAGAGAGAGAGAGAGAGAGAGAGAGAGAGAGAGAGAGAGAGAGAGTACACACAGACAGAAGCACAGTCAACAGGTGGACAGTTTCACACTTTCATTTTTAGTACTTTGAAGTTAAAACTTTGAAAAAATAAGGAACAAATGTGCAGAAATAGTCTAATCACTTGAGCAAGCTCTGAGGTTTCTCTCTGGAAATTTTCTCTGTGGTTAAGGGTCCTTTATTCTAGTAACTGTTTTTGTCTCTTTCTTGGAACACAGGAGTACATGTGACAAATAACTTTGGGCAGTAGTACTTGGTGGTGCTAACAGAAACATGAAGCTATAAATTATTCTGGCAGTGCATTGGTGAGTGATGTCTTCATTGCTCCTGACCTCAACAAATTCAAGTACCTGAAAAAAATGCCATTTTATCATAGGCCTTACCTGACCACCCTTTTGAAAACAGCAGGCCTGCTCTCTATCCCCCTTGCCCTATCTTATTTTTTCTTAGCACTTTTAAAATTTATTATCACTAATAATCACCTACAAATAATTTTTAGGTGGTGTTGACCTGCATTCTGCCACAATCATGCAAGCTCTGGAAAGGAAGATATTTTGTTTTGTTCATTGCTGTTTTCCAAGAGTGGTCCATGCTCAATACATGTTTGTTGGATGGATGAAGGAAGGAAGAAATCTTTTATCATGTTAAGTTTTATCTATCATGAAGCACCCAACATGAGATAAATAGTTATGGTTATTGTTATTAGTATTCCAAAGGGATTTAATGTATGCCAACAAATGTAAACTTCTTGTGGAGAACCTCACTGAAGGTATATCATTAACCATTTGTCCCCAATTCCCACAATAGATGTTGTTTAGATTCCCTAGCTACATTGTTTATATTAGCCAGTTAAACACCATAACATAATGTCTGGTTCCAGATTCAAAACATGGGATTAAAACCATGAGAGCATTGGAATCATTTCCAGATACATAAATCATTTATCTTTCTCTGGGTCATAAAGCATGTGTCTGAACATTACTCTGCAGGGATCCAAATCCATCAGAGCAGATTTTCTAAGAATATCTAGATTGCTGAATATTGCACAGTCATTTTTAGGTGCTCCACTGATACTGATGATCAAAGTAATGGTTGGTGATGTGTCATTTATCATTGTATAAATTAATGTAAGTTAGCACTTCACTTCTATACTCTCCTTTCCTTAGCTAATTTGTTGTTGGATGCATAGGAGTTAAATAATATCAGATTTCATAATGGCAAGTAGAAATTAAGAGTACTTACAGCACGTGGCAAGTCACCCTGATTATTCCTGGCCAAAAGGCAAGACATTAAAGTCTATCCAGAGTCCTTGATTTCTTTTAATCCAGATGTTCATGCAATGGCCCAAGTAGTTCTTAAACCTCATTTCAAGTCAAAATTGAGGATTTTGCTAAAAAGGCATAACCCAGGGCCCCATTCCATACTTACTTAAATCTGACTTATTTTAAATATGCTCTTCAAATAAACTACCAAATATGTCCAGGTGGTTCTGATTCCATTTTGGGTTTCAAAAACACCAGAATAAAATGGTAGTGGCTGTGTCTCTTTCTATAAACACACCCCCATTTATTCATGTTGAAATCTAGTTCATAATACAAGGCACAGTTTACAATCAGCAATGTGGTATCTTTCTTGATGGAGTATTACCCATTGTGACAGAAAGGGAGGCTTCAGTCCTTGGGTACAGAAGCCTGCTGGGATATGACATCTAGGATGGAGGTAGAGGATACGTTTTAGGTTGTGCATTAACACTGTTCTAGAGTTTTTCACTTGGAGAGCTGCAAGGGCTATAGTGTGGGTAAATAAAAAACAAAGCAACCTGCAACAAGCCTCTGATTTATACAAAGATGCGGATTCCAATCACCTAGCAACCTGAATTTGAGGAAAAGACTAGAAGCTACTTTAGTGACTACTTACACAGGTGTAATAAAATGAGGAAAACACCAGGTGCAGTGGCACATGCATGTAATCCTAGCAGCTCTGGAGGCTGAGGCAGGAGGATTATGAGTTCAAAGCCAGCCTCAGCAAAGGTGAGGTACTAAGCAACTTGGTGAGACCCTGTATCTAAATAAAATACAAAATGGGGTTGGGGATGTGGCTCAGTGGTTGAGTGCCCCTGAGCCCTGAGTTCAATCTCTGGTATAGCCCCCAAAATGGGGAAAGGGATGTAACAAATGCACAAAGGGAGTTACTATGACTGAATAAGGAGACAAAAAGAAGGTTGAAAAGGGAAGGGAAAAAAAGGGAAGGGAAAGGGAGAATACATTAACTTATCCTAGATTAGCATTTTGCAATGTGCAGTCAGTGAATTACTCAGGATTCTGGGTTCAATCCCAGATATAATAAATTAGAACATTTGGAAATGAGGCTTAAGGATTTACTGTTTAAATAACTTCTCAGATATTTGTAGTGATCAGTTATATTTGATAAGCACTGGGCTAGGTTTCTTGGGTACCTTCTCTTCTCTGGTACTAATTCTCCATTATCCTAGCTGTAATTGATTCATCAGTTATATCCTAGCTTCCAAAGTAATCTGTTGTAAGATATTGTGAGAATAGAGGCAGTGTTTATAGAGTAGTCTCCAACTCACAGGTATTTCTTATTATTAATCCTTGATTATTGTCCAGCTCAACAATATACCTGATAGGCAAGAGAAAAACTTCAAATAAGTGATCTCATATAGAAGACAGTCCTGTGAATAAATGAAACAGCGGACAATAATGGTTTATTTGTGACTCCAGGAAGCTGAAGGAACCAGTTGAACCCACTGATTCTCCCAAGTCTCAATGAATTTATCCTGTGTTAAAAATTATTTTGCCTAATCTCACTTTCTTTTATACATGTGGACAATCTTGAAATGCTTGGCATTAGAATAAGAATGAAAAATATCTTTTGAATCTAGGACGGTCAGGTATAATACAAGAATCCTAGTTAAAGTTGAATTTCAGATAAACAACAAATAATTTTAGTGTAATTATACCCCATACAATATTTGGGACACATTTACATTGTTTATTTTCTAAATCTTATGAACCTGGTTGATTTAACAAGTGAGTGAATGAAGGGTGATTTATATCTAATTTGTCCATTCATTAATTTCACCTTCAGCAAAAAGGTAGCATGCTTTAATGAAAAAAAGATTTAGAGTTCCAAAAGATGAAGAGCTTAACTAACTTAATATGTGACCTTGGGAGATTACTTTTCTTGTTTGGCTTCAGTTTCTTTATCTATGAAACAAGAGACTTAAAGCTATAGGGTTTCTCTGCACACTTCTAAAAGAGTTTGGTATCTTTTCACCTCTGGAAAGGGGTCCATCTACTATGCTCTTGGAACATATTTGAGAGCTTTTGTAGGTGATAATGGATCTCCAAGTGGGGATGTAGCATACAGAACTGCGCCTACAAAGTATTTGGCTATATTTGTCATTTTGTCAATACCCTTAATATGAGGTAGGTAAGAAGCAACTCTATATATCACCAATTCCCCTTGAAACTATAATATAATATGGGCAGACATGTTGGTTATCAAGACCTCAGAGCATACATGACCTGAAGAGCAACAAATAATGTTTTTTTAACCCTTCTTCCTCTGTTAGCTTTCACTTTTGCAGTCCCTAAATCTTTGAAATAGATAGCCTTGATCTAAATTGTTAGATCATGCATTTTGTCTTTTCTCTGTTCCAGAACAGGTTTTAACCTAATCCTCCTATTATCATTGGCGACTGAAAATTACCTATTTGTTTTCATCCTAGTAGGAAGCTAAATTAATGAGGAAAGAAGGGTGTCACTTTTTCAGCATTCATTTTTACACCATCCCTCCAGAGAAGAATATTAGTGTTATCATCCTTGGTCCCAGATTCATTTGCATTTCCTCCACCAAAAACAATTTCATTATCTAATAAACCACATGATTTTCAATTCTAGTCTGTGCTAATTGATTTTTCCCTATTTATACCTTCCACAGCTGGGAAAGCTTTTCTCCAGATAAGGTAGATTTCATTTTCAAGTCTTCATTATATTAAGAACTCCATTCTGTTAGCAAGTTCCTTCATTACAGCTAAAGATCACTGTTCTCTAACTCCTTTCTATTGATTAATTACTATTTTTATACAAGTAATAAATAGTATGACTGCTAGCAAGAAGAAAATAAATTCAGTCTTAAAATACAGGGATTTTCCCCAGTGAAAACTAATCCAGACAGTATAAATATTGTCCTCGGTATGATGCTTTGCCATATAAATAACAAAAAATGGCTTAACTTGTCATTTTTAAGCACTGCCCTGAAAGAGAAACTGGGGCACAATTATAAACTGAAACTTTTTGACAGGAAGTTAAAGCAAAATTATGTTTGAAATGAAACAGTGAGCACCTTGTTAATTAGCACCCTATCTATATTTGTCATTAATTACAATCTTTCATTTCTGTATTTTTTTGCAATATTTGGGAATCAAATCAAGGGTCTTGCCCATGCTATTTAAGCACTCTACCATGAGCTACATCTCTGACCCTAATCTTCCATTACAATGAAGAGATTATTTTTCACCTTGAAGGAGGTAGTGTTTAATAATAAGCTTAAATTTGACAGGATGCAAATTGTATATCTTATATTTCCTGAAGATAATACACTGTGTTAATTCAAATGCATTGCTATGCCATGGGCTTTAGCTCTCAGGACGGCCCATGTTTTAATTTACACCAATAAACAAGAGCTACAATAAAATGGGACCCTGATTCACACATTTTCTTTATTTTTTGTATTAGAGATTGACCCAGGGGGTGATTAACCTCTGAGCAACATCCCCAGGCAATTTTTTTTTGTTTGTTTTTCATTTTAAGATGAGGTCATGCTAAGTTTCTTAGGGCATCCCTAAGTTTCTGAGGCAAGATTTGAACTTAAGATTCTCCTGCCTCAGCCTCCTTAGCCACTGAGATTACAGGCATGTGATACCATGCCAAGCTCACTCACACATTTTCTATTAGCTATTATTTATAGCATTAACAGATGATCTTGGGGCAGGGGTGGCAGATTAGAGATCGTCCTTTTCTAGTCACTCTGTGGTGTGAAAATTAATCTCAGACACAGCTCCTCAACAAAGTGAGAGAGGGGATATTTTCTGGGAAATAACTCTAGACATTCAAAATAGATCAGGGAACTGGATAGTAGAACAGAACAAAACAAGAGAGACCTCCAGGACTGCTGCTCCTAACAGCAGCACCAGCACATGAGACCTTTCCTGTGCTAAAATTTTGGAGCCATACTTCAATTAAAGAAACCCCTGACTTTAGGAGGTCTGAGGTGTGTGGAGATAAGGAGAGATCAGAGTTCAAAGTCACTGCACAACGAACCTGAAGGGCGTCTTCTGCAACAATATTGTGCAGAGGGGAAAGGGAAGAAAACACGTCTCCTGTCCCCCTGGGCAATCAGGGAAATTGGAGGAAGGAACAGTTTTGTGGCTCCAGCACAGGGGACCATCGGCTGGGTGACCCAAGTCTCAAACAGCTGTCCCTAGCCCAAAGAACATATTTGGCAAACCCACAACACACAGCATGGTGTGTGTCTAAGAGACTAGAAGAAAATAAAAAAATGGAGTAGGGATTTTACAGGGGAAAACTGGTCGGAAATACACAGCCGGGATCCCTACCCGCAACCCCCAGAAAGGCGGTTTATAAGATTGGCTGCTTGAAAGTATGGCTGGACCCATAAGTATGGCTGGAAAGATGCACCCGGCCCAGAATTCAAAAGGGCAGGGAGGGATTTATTGTGTCTGGAGTCTGAACCTGAGAGTCCTAATAACGTGCAGTTCATGCATGTCTAAGGGAAACAGGAATTGACCCCTCCACCGCATGAGTGAAACCAAAGGCTTTTTCTGGGGGACAGTCTTTCAGCGTGGCCCAGCATCTGCTATGCCCAGGAGGTACACCAATTTAAAATCTTCAGACCAATCCAAGGAAGAGCTTGGAGGCTAACAAAGCCTAAAAACTGCCTTCAAGTGTCCTGCCTGTGGGATCTCCCATCACTCCACAAAACCCAGCTATCATACCTGAGAAGAACATTCAGCACTCCAGTGGAAATAATTCCCTAATTCTGCAGCAAGATCCTCTTCTCTATTTATTTTTTTAATTTTTACTTTTTTATCTTTTTTTTTTTTTTTTTTTTTTTTTTTCTGGTCACTGTTCAATAATGACCTGAATGATTCATGGGCACTTTTACATATTTAGATCTGTTTTTTTGTTTGGTTTTATTTTTTTCCTCATTCCTAACATTTTTCTAAGACAGTTATTTCTTACAAATAAATAGTTTGAGGACTAAGATGTCAAATTAGAATATAGCAATTTTTTTTTGTTGTACCCTTTTACATTTTTTTATGATTAATTTTTTAAATTCTTATCCTATACACTTTTATCTCTCACATATCTGTTTCCCTTGTTCCTCTTTCCCTCTTTTCCCCTTTACTGGCCAGCCTTTACTGATCTGTCACTCATCCTCTGTTTTCTACTGTTATCTCTCCCTTCCACTCACAAACATTACATCCTACACTACTTCTTGTCTATCCTTCCTCACAACTTAAACTTGCAAATCCATATGTAAACTTACTGTATTGACAGTGGGCAATAACTGAATATTTCATCTCTGTTTATTGTGACAATTAACATAGTAGATACAAAATCAGGAACTATTTGGTTTGATGCTGCAAATTGTTTGCATTGGTTGTTGTTATTACCTGTCTCCCCCTAAACTGCAAGGTACTGGAAACCTTCAGAGTCCCTGTATGTCCACAAAGTAGAAACTCTACTGCCTCAGACCCAAACTGTCAAATGGGTACACACACACAATCACCATGAAAGAGCAAGGGAACAAATTGCCTCAAACCAATATAATTCAATAATAGATTCCATCAACACCATAGTGTAAGAAATGATGGAGAGGGAGTTTAGAACATTCATACTTAAATTCATATGCAAGGTAAAAGATGATGTAAGGGTGAAAATACAGGAAGCAAAAGATCACTTCAATAAAGAAACAGATTCAGAAGGAAGAAAAAGCAGAAATCCTTAAAATGAAGGAATCAATAAAACAAATTAAAAATGCATTGGAAGGTATCACCAGCAGAGTAGACAAACTGGAAGACAGAGTTTCAGGCAATGAAGACAAAATATATAATCTATAAAATGAAGCTGACTATGGAGAAAAGATGTTAAAAGAACATGAACAAAATTTCCAAGAAATATGGGATAACATGAAAAGACCAAACTTCAGATTTATCAGGATAGACAAAGGCTCAGAGATACAAACCAAAGGAATGCACAAATGTTTCAATGAAATGGAAAACCAAATATAGGAGGCTTACAGGACCCCAAATATACAGAATTATAACAGACACACACCAAGGCACATTATAAAAATGCCCTACATGCAGAATAAGGATAGAACTTTAAAGGCTGATTTCCCAACCCAGACCCTCAAAACTGGGGCAGGACGGTGGCCCAGAAGGTTGGTTGCAGACACTGCAACAGCTATATCCACAAGCCAGAGGAGTGTGGCAGCTGCAGCAGCAGGACCTCTCACATGCAGCAGGGCAGGACAGCCTGGGGTTCGGCCTCCCTCTGGTTCCCTGGAAGCCAGCTGGTGGCCAGTGTGGAAACAGCAGGAACAGCAGGAACAGCAGCAGCAGAGGCAGTGGCTCCAGTGCGTGTCTCTCTACCCTTTAGCCTGAGCCAGGGGAAGCCAGGTGGCCTGGGTGGTTGGAGGGGGTCCACTGCCTGAGAATGGCAATTCTCTTCACCAGAAAATGGGGACTATTCAACCACCAGGAGCACAAAGTTATCCTTGTTGGATTGGATAATGCAGGAAAGGTACCATCCTTTACCAGTTTTCTATGAATGAAGTTGTACATACATCCCCTACAACAGGAAGTAATGTAGAAGAGATAATGATTGATAATCCTAATGTGGGATACTGGTGGCCAAGAATCTCTTCATTCTTCCTGGAATACTTATTATACTAACATGGAGTTTGCAATAGTAGTTGTGGGCAGTACAGAGAGAGAGAGAGAGAGAGAGAGAGAGGATTTCTGTAATTAGAGGACTCCTTTACAAAATGTTAACACATGAGGAACTAAGAAAGGCTGGATTACTGATCTTTGCTAATAAAAAATATGTTAAAAATGCATGAGTGTAGCAGAAATCTCCCAGCTTTTAAAGCTAACTTGTATTAGAGATCATCAGTGGCATATCCAGGCATGCTGTCCTCTTACTGGCAAGGAATTATGCCAAGGACTTGAATGGATGATGTCACAATTTAAGATTAGATGACCTCTACTGAACTCTTCTCATAGACTTTATATAAACAAAGTGCTGGATTTTACCTGAATGCTGCAAAATTTCATAGTTGAGATATATTTATAATAAACTGATTGCAATTTTTTGTATAAGAAGAAAAATTAAGACCACTTATTTGAGAACAACATGAAGTCTCACCTTCCAATTTGCTTTCTCTAGTTTCTTCCAAAGTACTTTATTAAAGCTGTGATTGACATTTTCCCCAATGAATCAGGACAAGGTATAGCCTGTGGTAAGTACAAAGGGAGGGGAAGAAGTTTTGAACTTTAAGAGCTTTATTATCAGTACACCCCTTCCCAATTGAATGTTGTTCTCTTAAAGTCAAAATACAAATCTGCACAGATACTGTTTCCAATATTTTAAGTGTCATGTTACTTATAAAAAAAGTATTTTGTTTAAGGTTGTGTGTTATGTATATACCTCAAGTTCAAGTTAATCGCTTTTATTTATTGTAAGAGCCCTAATAAGGAGATAGCTAAGATGGCGGCTAGCTGAGAGCCATAAGAGGTATTTCAGTATTTTCACCTGATATTCATGCATTTATCTAAGAATTTTTCTATGCCCATGAACACTATGTGATGCACCTGTAAGTTTGAGCTGTTGACACGTGTATACTTGTTAAGGCAAAAATTATTTAACTGGGTGAGGTTGGCTAGAGAGTGTGGTTGGAGTTGGAGAGGTTGTTGGAGCTGGAGAGAGAAGTTAGAAGAAGCAAGAATAAAGAGCCTATTCATTTTCCAGTCTGCTTCCGAATTCTTTCCTGTGGTATCGTTGCTGCAGGTGGTGATAGCTGCAGGCAGCAACAATTTATGTTCTAAAAATAGTACATAATGAAAAAATTAGTAATACCCTTAGTTATTGCCCTAATCAGATAAGAACTGACATTGATGTTAAATATCATACTTTTCCTGTATGTTCTCTGTATTGTACTAACCAAGATCATCCCTCCCCCAATCATTGAGCTGCTCTTATGAAAAAAGATAACAGGAAACATTTTTACATTGTATTCCCATTTTTGTTGATCAGTAACACACATAGAAACATGTAATCCAACTGAGTGAAATATCTGTCAAATTCTTGACTTGACCAGTTGACAGAATTACACAATGAGCATTTATGAAATTGTTCCTTGTATTGGACTAAATTACTGAATAGATTGCTAATCCACTTATCAATCAATCATAAATTGTGATTAAAACTATCAAGTGATTTCTTCTTAATTAAAAACTATTGTGTGAAACATGTCTACCCGGAGAGGTAACATTCTATAAATATTATAAAATAATCTGGGTGTAGTCTTCTTAAGAATTGAATGAAAATTTTCTAAGCAACATTTGAAATTTTAAATTTGCAGATTTCTTATTTCTTATTTTAGGAGTTGGAATACTTTTGAATTTTTTGTTTCTATAAGTTTTCATATGTCTTCCTTAACTGTGTAATGCATTGTTTTACGATTAAGAATGGCAAGTATTTTAATGGTGTTGGCTGAAAAACTGATTGACATATGATATATTATTTGTATTAAGAAATAACTTGACCCAAAATATATTTCGTTTGCTTAGTATTTTAATGTCTGAAAATCAAAGGTATTTTGGTCATAGTTCTAAACAGAATTATCCTGTGTTAAAACATATACTCGAGCTGGGGTTGTGACTCAGCAGCAGAGGATTCGATCCTCAGCACCACATAAAAATAAACGAATTGTATACAACTAAAAGAAAATAAATAAATATTTAAAAAATTAAAAAAATATACTCTGTTTGTATATCTTTTACACCCTTAAAACTTGAAGGTTAACCAAAACTGGCATGTTTTAGAATATTCAAGAAGAGAAATAGCTACTTTTATACCAACCTTAAATTTCATGAAGATTTTGATAGGAATAATAGTATATGCTATAAACATTGACAAAACTGAAAATTTCTTTCTATAAAACAAAATGCTCAGTATCTGATTCCAAATTGGGTGTGGTATATCAATGTTAACTTTGGATGTTTTGTGTTGTATATTTACACTACCATGTTCAAAATGTAAATATTACATTTAATGTCTGTCATGTTTTTACAAAAGTAAATCCTAAATTAATAAGCTTTGTCCATATGTACTCACTCATACTTTTGAAATTACTTGTTATATATTAAAAATTTCCTTTTACCACCCCAAATACTGTTCTACAATGCCTTCTATTTTTTATCTATACATAATTTTAATTAAAAATAAAATTTTAAGGCTTTGCAAGAAATAAGCAGCATGATAAAGCACAATAATTTTAGAAACATTTAATAAAGAGGTTATTAACAACCCTGAGAGCATGGTATAGAGAAATAACAGAACATCATGCCTTATTTCAGGGCCAATAACATTGCAAAGAGGTGGCGATCACTTCCAGGCCTAAAGCAATGAGGAGGGAAAGCTGTGTGTGTAGGTCAACCTCAGCGACACTGTGACATGGTCAAAGTACACAAATTAGTCTGTGGCAACCTGCAGGAAAGGTGTCAGGGCAAGACAATAACTAAATAGGTATAAATCCTCTATAAAATCATACTTTTCCTTCCTCTAATCTTCCACCAGAAATCAGAGACCAAGGAAGCCCACTGAATTTATTTATACTAATGAGCCTCTCAAGCAAGGTATGTAGTTGGTGTTCTCCTCCCCACCCCCGTGTGTGTTTGTGTGTGTGTGTGTGTGTGTGTGTGTGTGTGTGTGTGTGTGTAGGGGGGGGGTTATTACAAGGAATTTCCTTACCCAATCAATTGTCAGGCTGGCTAGAACATCCAAAGTCTACAGGGCATGCAGTCAGGAAGGGAAGATCACAAGAGGGTAGAATCCCTCAAACAGGAGCTGAAGAAATTGAAGGAAGGTTCCGGGCAAAGGCAGAGCAGTTGCAGACTCAACCACTACTTCATGCCAACAGTCAGCAAATCAGCCACAATGCCGTGAAGATCCCTGAATGTAGAAATGTTTCAAGTTGTCCTTTCTTTCTTTCTGCCGCTTTGTGTTTCTGTTCTCAGGAAGGGCATAGCCTTCCTTTTAAAGGACTTCCATCTCTGATTAGGCCAGTCCCTAACAAAATCTTCCTTTTGATTTACTCAACAGAAACTGATAGAGACTTTAATTACAACTGCAAAATACCTTCACAGCAGTACCTAGTTTAGCCTTTGATTGAAAAATCCAGATAAATTGTGTTTTCTATAAAATAGCTACTGCCTCCCTCTCCTCAAATGTACAAAATTACAGCAGACCCACATGAAGACACATTATAATGAGAATGACTAACAAAAAGAATAAGATAAAATCTTAAAGGCTGAGAAAAAAGATCAAATTACGTATGGGGGAAACCAATTTGGATCTCAACTGATTTCTCGTCCCAGACCCTCAAAGCTAGGAGGTCCTGGAATAATATATTTCAAGCTCCGAAAGAAAACGGTTGCCAACTAAGAATTTTATATCCAGCAAAATGAAGTTTCAGATTTGAAGATGAAATTAAAACATTCCATGATAAACAAAAATTAAAAGAATTCACAACTAGAAAGCTTACAGTACAGAGCATTCTCAACAAAATATTCCATGAGGATGAAGTGAAAAATTAAAGTAAATACCAGCAAAGGGAGGATCCACACTAAAGGGACATTCAACCAAATGAGAAACTAAGACAAATCAAAAACCAGAAATAAATCAAAATTGCAGGGAATAAAAATTATTTCTCAATAATAATATTGATTATCAATGGTCTAAACTCATCAATGAAAAGACATAGACTGGCAGGTTGGCTAAAAAAAACAAAACAAAAAAAAAACAAAAAAAAAACAAAACTCAACAATATGTGGTCTCCAAGAGATTCACCTCATGGGCAAAGACATACACAGACTGAAGAAAAAAGGATGGTAAAACACTATGTCATTCACATGGATCTCGTAAACCAGCAGGGGTTTCTATCCTCATATCAGTTAAAGTGAACTTCAAGACAAAGTTAATCAGAAGGTCAAAGGAGGACATTTCATAGGGATTATGGGAAAAAAAGTACCAACAAGACATAATCATTTTAAATATTTATTCCACAAACAATGGAGCAGTTCCATACATCAAACTCTACACAATTTTAAGAATCAAATAGACCACAACACAATAATACTGAGTGACTTTAACACATCTCTCTCACTACTCAATAGATCTTCCAAACAGAAAATTAATAGTGAAGCTACAGAATTAAAAAGTATGATAATTTAGATTTAACAGACATCTAAACAATATTTCATCCATCAAAGCTGAATACACTTTCATCTCAGCAGTGCCTGGATCCTTTTCTACAATGGACCACATCCTAGGCCACAAAGCAAATCTTAGCAAATACAAAACATATAGAGATTATACCTTGCATTTTGTCATATCATAATGAAATGAAATTATAAATTATCAATAAAATGAAAAATAGAAGCTGCTCTAACCTCTGGAGACTGAATAATATGCTACTGAATGACCAGTGGATAGCAGAAGAAAACTGGGATGAAAAAAAAAAATGTTTAGAGTTAAATGAGAATACTGACTCAACTCATGAAAATCTCTGGGACACTATGAAGGTGGTTCTAAAAGGAAAGTTCATTGCATTGAGTTAATATTCTTTAAAATAATGCAGAGTCACCAATTATATAAATTAACTGTACCTCAGAGCCCTAGAAAAAGGACGTATCAACACCCAAAGCAGTAGAAGAAGTAATAAAAATCAGTGCTGAAATTAATGAAACTGAAACAAAAATTCAAAAAATGGATGAAACAAAAAGTTGGTTCTTTGAAAAAAAAATTAAATGAAATTCCCACTTGCTCAAAATAATGAAGACAAAAAGAAATGTCAAATCACTAAAATTTGAGATGAAAAAGGAAATATCACCACAGATACCACTGAAATACAGAAGATAATCAAACTATTTTGAATATCTATAATCCAATAAAATAGAAAATCACAAGGACAACGAAATTTTTCTAATCGTATTTACCTACTCAAGTGAATCAGGAGGAACTAAAAATTTAAAATGTTCAATCTCAAGCAATGAAATTGAAGACGACATCAAAAGACTACCAACAAAGGAAAGCCCAGGACCAGAGATCATTTCTTGACTAATTTCTACCAGACCTTCAATCAAGAACTTATACTAGGGGATGGGGTTGTGGCGCAGCAGTAGAGCACGCGCCTAGCACGTGCGAGGTGCTGGGTTCAATCCTCAACACCACATAAAAATAAATAAATAAAATGAAGGTATTTTGTCCAACTACAACTAAAAAGTAAATATTAAAAAAGAACATATACTAATATTCCTCAAATTATTCCATAAAATATAAAAGGAGGGAACCCTTCCAAAACTCATTTTATGAAGGTGGTATCACCCTGATACAAAAACCAGACAAAGACACAATAAGGAAAGAAAACTTTAGATCAATATCCTGCATGAACATAGATGCAAAAATTCTTAAAAAAAAATACTGACACATCACATACAAAACATATTAAAAAGGTCATGATCTAGTGGGGTTCATTCCAGGGATGCAAAGCTGGCTCAATATATGGAAATCGATAAATGTAATCCATTACATCAATAGAATTAAGAACAAGAATCACATGCTTATCTAAATAGATGAAGAAAAAGCATTTGACTAAATGCAGCAACTATTCAAGCTCAAAATACCAAAAATCTAGGGGTAGTATAAACATACCTTGACATTCTAAAGGCCATATATGCTAAACCCAAGGTCAAGCATATTCTAAATGAAGAAAAATTGAAAGCATTCCCTCTAAAAACTGTAAAACGACAAGGGTGCTTCTTCCACCACTTCTATTCAACATAGACCTTGAAACCCTAGCCAGAGCAATTAGACAAAAGAAAGAAATTAAAGGGATAGGAATAGGAAAATAAGAGCTCAAACTATCGCTATTTGTTGACGACAGGATTCTGTATTTAGAAGAACCAAAAAACTTCACCAGAAATCTTGTAGAACTCAAAAAATAAATTCAGCAAAGTAGTAGTAAATAAAATTAACACTCATACATTGGTTTTGTTCCTATTCTAATGATGAATCAGATGAAAGGGAAATCAGGAAAAGCATCCCATTCTCAATAGCCTCAAATAATAAAATACCTGGGAATCAATCTAACAAAAGAGGCAAAAGACCTCTAAAATGAAAACTACAGGACACTAAAGAAAGAAATTGAAGAAGATCTTAGAAGATGGAAAGAACTGTTAAGTTCTTGGATAGGAACAGGAATTAACATTGTCAAATTAATATTGTCAAAATGGCCATGTTACCAAAAGTGCTATACAGATTTAATACAATTCCTATTAAGGTTTCAATGATGTTCTTCATAGAAATAGAAAAAACAGTCATGAAATTCATTTTGTAAAATAAGACGCCCAGTATAGCCAAAGCAATCCTCAGTGAGAAAACGGACACAGGAGGCATCACAATATCAGTCTTTAAATTATATTACATACTTATAGTAACAAAACCAGCATGGTATTGGCACAAAAACAGACATGAAGACCAATGGAACAGATTTGAAGACAGATAAATACCCACATAAATACACTTATCTCATACTATAGAAAGGCACCATAAACATACATTGGAAGAAAGATAGCCTCTTCAACAAATGGTGCTGGGAAAACTAGAAATCCATATGTAGAAGAATGAAATTAAACCCCTGTCTCTCACCACGAACAAAAACATCAACTCAAAGTGCATCAAGGAGTTAGGCATTAGAACAGAGACCCAGCAACTGCTAGAAGAAAAAGTAGGCCCACCTCTGCAACATGTTGGATTAGGAACAGACTTCCTCAATAAGTCTCCTAACACATAAGAAATAAAATCAGGAATCAATAAATGGGATGGTATTAAACTGAAAAGCTTCACAGCAAAGGAAACAATCAAGAAAATGAGCAGAGAACCTACAGAATAGGAAAAATTCTTTACCAGCTGCATCTCAGAGCATTAATCTCCAGCATATACAAAGAACTCAAAAATTTTAACACCAAAAAAAAAATCAATAAATGGGCAAATGAACTGAACAGGCACTTCTCAGAAGTAGAAATATAAATGGTCAAAATATATGAAAAAAAGTTCAACATCTCTAGCAATTAGAGAAATGACAATCAAAACTACACTGAGATTGCATCTCACCCTTGTCAGAATGCCAATTATTAAGAATGCAGGCAACAATAATTGTTGGTGAGGATTTGGAGAAAGAAGATAACTTATACATTGCTGGTGGAACTGCATATTGGTGCAACCACTCTGGAAAGCAGTATGCAGATTCCTCAGAAAACTGGGAATTGAACCATTATTTGACCCAGTTATCCCACTCATTGGTTCATATCCAAAGGACTTACAATTAGCATACTACAGGATGCAGCTACTTCAATGTTTTTAGCAGCTCAATTCACAGTAGCAAAGGCATGGAACCAGCCTAGGTACCCTACAACAGATGAATGGATAAAGAAAGTGTGGCATATATACACAATGGAATATTACTGTGCCATAGAGAAGAATGAAATTATGGCATTTGCCATATTGGTATATGAATATATATAAATGAATGGAACAGGAGAATATCATGCTATGTGAAATAAGCCAGTCCCAAAAACCAAAGGCCAAATCTTCTTTCCCTAATAAGTAGACGCTAACCCACAATTAGGGAGGATAAGATTAGAAGTCATCAGATTAGTCAAAGGGAATGAAGGGAAGGGAGAATGGAAGGTAATAGGAAAGACAGTAGAATGAACCAGACATATCTTTCCTATTCTCATAAATACATGACCAATGTAACTTGACATCAGTACAACCACAATAACGGGATCCCAATTAGAACAAGTTATACTTATTCCATGCATGTATAATATTTCAAAATATGATCTACCATCATGTAAAAAAGTAAGAATAAATGGTTAAAAAAAAACTTACACTTTCTTTCATTGGAAGTGCAATATATTTCAATGAAAATTAGGTACTCTGATCTTTTACAATTGTTGCATGGTTTATTTTTTCTTGCACTCATTTTCAGCTACATCATGCTGCTGCAGGATAATTCAGAACTACATGGAAAAGAAGAGTAAAATAATTCATAACGAGGTAATAAATTTGAATTTTAAGGGTAAAGAAAATTGTATGATCTTTTTTGTTGACATTGACTTCAGGTAGAAAAAAATGACAAGTCTAATGGAAGGGCCTTCTATGTATTTATGTATGTATGTATGAATTTATAATATTTCTGAATTCTCAAATTGATTTAGTCTGATAGAGTGGGGTAGAAATAAAAAAGTTAAAATCTTGTCTTCCATCCCTTAAACAAGAGCTTCCAAGTGATATTTCTTTAAATAGGTTGCCAATATGTTTGAGACATTGTCCTCCTCCTTAGCATTTAGGTGAGATCTGAGACATCCTTATCATCCTTTCCATGTGCCATAATTTTATTATATTTTTCTATGTATTCCATGATGCAAAAGAGGTCAGGAAGACTTTTTCTAAAACCTAGGCTTCAGATCAGAACTCATGTTCCAATACTATGATAAACATTGTCCTTGTGAGGCATTTACTTATGGTGCTTTTCATGCCCCTGGAATATGTTGGATTAGACAAAAGCATGAGAAAAACTCCCCCAACTGTATGTATGTGTGCATGTGCATGCGTGTAGGACAATATACGCATTTTATATCTAAGAAATAAACAGTGAAACAAAGATAATTATGAACATATAAATATTAATTTCTCTCTTATCATTCTTCTCCTTTCACTCTCCCAGGTCTAGACATATACCAAGACTCCAAAGAATCCTAGTCTTTGTGTAGACTAACTTAAATATGGTAGTCTAATGCCTTAAAAGGGAGCATTGTTGGCCTGGGCAATTGTAGAGAGATAAATACATAGCTCATGCTGCTCAGAATGCAAGAAATTCTGGTGGAAAGTTTTTGTGTCAACAGGTAAGGTTGAGATTTAGTTGTCCCTCTTTCATTTTCTCCTTTCTCCAGTCCTTCATTTCCCTAATTCAGCCCTATCTTGAAATCCTTTCCAAATAGTCTGTTTTCTTTCTTTATTTCCCCTTATCCTCCATAGAAGATATACACTGGTATTGACCAAGAGGTTAAGGTCATTGGATATTTTCTATTATCAAGTAAAAATCCCTTCTCTGGCTTGTGACTGGGAATAAAAACAGGCTTCACTAATAAATGTATTTATGCTAGTTCATTAAAAATATTAGTGAAATTCACTTATTGCTTTTTTTTCCACATATAACTTTCTTTACCTAAATACTTGTATGATTCATTCCCCCACTTTCTTCAGGTCTCCATTCAACAGAGAAGTCTTCTCTAACCACATTGTATTAACCTGGAAGCACCTTCACTTCATTCTAAACATTATTCTCTACCCCCGTATATTATTAAAAGGCTGTGTGTACATTTGTGTAATGTCTTTCTACTTTGACCAGATTGTAACATGAGGGCAGACCCATCCTCTATTTTAATTGACAAATGAAAATCACATATATTTATCATGTACAACATGTTGTTTTGAAATATGTACACATGGTGGAATGACGAAATTGATGTAACATATGCATTACAATACATTATTTTTTGCAGTAAGAACACCTTATATCTACACTTTCAGCAATTTAAAATGTTGTTATGAACTATATTCACCATGTTGTGATACAGAAATTTTAGTTTCTAATTGATAATTTTAATTCTTGACCAACATCTCATCCCCTGGCACACACCTTTCTACTCTCTGCTTCTATGAGTTCGATGCTTTTAGGTTCCACACATAAATGAGATCATAGGGTATTTGTCTTTCTGTTCCAGGCTTATTTTACTTAATATACAAATGTCAGGATTTCTTTCCTTTTTAAAGGCTGAATAGTATTGCACTGTCTGTGTACACATATACATATATACACACACATACACATACATATCACATTTTCATTATCCATTCAACTATTAATGGACATCTGCTAATGGTTGTTTCCATATCTTGGTTATTGTGAATAGTGCTGCAAAGAACATGGGAGTACAAATGTCTCTTTGAAATACTAATTTAATTTACTTTTGATATATACCCTGTAGTGTAATTGCTGTGTCATGTGGTACTTCCATAATGGCTATGCTAACTTATATTCCCACCAACAGTGTGCAAGTGTTCCCTTTTCTTCATATCCTAACATTTATCTTTCATATTTTTCATAAAAGCCATCCTAATAGTTGTGAAGTGATACCTCTCAGTGGTTTTAATTTTCATTTCCAGGATGATTAGTGATTTAGAGCATTTTTTAGATATCTGTTGGCTATTGTTAAACCTTTTTGGAGGTATGTCTATTCAAGTCCGTTTAAGCTCTGCATATTTCATTCTTATCAGTCCCAACAATTGTGAAAGGCAATTCCTTAAAATGAACTTCTTTCTCTATATGTAGATATACACATAGATAAATCTATTTAGATAGGAACTGTATCTAAATTGATGTGGATATAGACCTAGCTCCCTATCTAAGTATATCCAATTGGTGTGTTTCTCTGGAGAACCCTAAAACCCCTCACTTCACCATAGTCTGATATGGCATTTCCTCTGGATGAGGTATAGAATAAACCTTCATGGAATCCTAGCATTCGTTTTTTCAGGCATAAAAAGAGTTGCAATAAAATGATTTTCTCATTCTTTAAAACTGTTTTTTTAAATTTCTACATAGAACTACTTGAAGTGAGAGCTTGTATCCCTCATTTTTATACCTTTATTTTATTTATGTATTTGTATGTGGTGCTGAAGATCAAACCCAGTGCCTCACAAATGCTAGGCAAGCACTCCACCACTGAGCTACAACCCCAACCTGTATCCCTCACATTATTATGTAAAGTTTCATATAAGCAAGGATGATTTCAAGGTAATTTTAATTGATTTATCTATGTATGAAGCATATGACTAAAGATCCAATGACTATTCACAGTAGCCAGGTAATGGAAATAACTCAAGTGTCTACAACTGATGAATGGAAAAAGTAAATGTGGTACATATACATAGTGGAATACTATTCATCCATAAAAAGAATGAAATTCTGTCATTTATGACAACATGGACGTAATTAGAGATCATTATATTAAGAGAAATAAGCCAGATACAGAAATACAAGTACCACATGATCTCACTTATACACATAAAATACAACAATTGATCTCAAAAAATTTGACAGTAGAATGTTGATTACAAGAGGTTGGGGAGAGTACAGTAGAAGAGATATGGGAAAAGATTGATCAATCATTTGTAAGTTACAGATAGGAACAAGAATTTCTGGTGTGCCATTATACAGTAGGGTGACTATAGGTAACAAAACTGTGGTATATATTTCAAGAAGCAAGAAGAAAAGATTTTGAAATTTTTCACTATAAATATATGATAAATGTTTGACTAGACATATAAGTTTAACCTGATTTAGACATTATACAATGTATGCATATATCAAAACATTACACAGTACCTTATTAACATGTATAATTTTTGTGTTTTTAATGTGTGAGTTAAAAATGGATTTAATTTAAATAATTGAAAATCTGGAAAAAACAAAATGTACCCCTTTCTGAGGTTTGTTTTTGGTTTCCTCAAAACATAGCAAAGAAAATAATGGAAATGTAGCATATCCTTTATTTCATATATTAAATTGCTATTTGTTGAGCAACTACTACATATTCAAATTTTTCTGATATAATACATATACAATAAAGAAACTATTTACTTGGTTCTACTCAATTAAATAATGCAGTTTCTGCCTCTGGAGATAAGTGGCTTCTGTGGTGTGTGAGTGTGTGTGTTATTTTCTGAGGGTGGACTAAAGGAGAATACTTGGATGGTCTTAAGTCTGTCTCCATATGCTAGAGTACCATACCAACATCAGGTCATGACTGATAGCTATGGTTTAATACCTTGCTTTTATATTCAAAGTTCTATTTTGACTTGATAGCATCCTTTTACATGATGACATCATTAATGGTGCTTAGTGTAGAAAATAAATGTTTTCTTGTGAAATAAGAAATTTTAATAAGATTTCCATAAATCAGGATGTAGTTATTAAATGCAGTAGTTTCAGGCTTGCCATTACATAATCTTTGTTATATTAAACACCATCAAATACAATTGATAAGACATTTCTGATTACACTAAGTGAACTATGGTAATAGGAATGCCAGTTCTTTATTGACAAAGGAATATTGAATTGCTTTCTTACCAGAATATATGAGTGGAAATTTGTGATAATACAATACAGTGACCCAATGAAGATGAGATAAATTCAGATTGGAAGTGTTATTTACTGTCTATTTGGATAAGAAGGGAATTAAAATTACTCTAAAAGTTAAGTATTTCATTAAGTATTACATCTACCTGATTGTATTTATCTTGGATGATGACAAATTTCAGTGCATTCTAATAATAACCATTGTCACTCACTGGATAATTTTAGGTCCATATTACCTAAGCTGGTTGATTATCAAATTAATGCAGAATATTTATGTAATACACAGACTTATGGATCCACCCCTGATGACCTGAGTCAGAATCTATTAGGGATCTAGGTATATGTATTTTTTTGCATTTTTTTAAAATTCCAAGTTGTTATAAATGACAGCAGAATGCGTTACATTTCATATTACACATATAGAGCACTTTTTTTTTTACAAATCTCTGGTTGTATGCAAAGTATATTCACACGATTTGTGACTTCATACATGCGCTTAGGGTAATGATATCCATCTCATTCTACCATCTTTTTCTTCTTTTTTTTCCCTTCACCCTTTTGCCCCCTCCCTTCCCCTCCCTCCCCATTGGCCATTCTAGTAGAATGCATTACGGTTCATAATACACACATAGAGCCTCTTTTCACATAACACTGTATACAAAGTATATACATACTATTCAAGTCTTCAATCATGCATTTAGGATAATGATATCCATCTTATTATACCTCCCCTTTATTTTTCCCCCACCCCCCGATATCCCCCTAGCTCCCTCCCTTCTTCTCCCTCCCCTTTGACTCTCCTGATGACACTTATGTTTAGTGAAATTTGGTTATTAAGACACACAGTATGACAGGCCAGGAGGGCAGATATGGTCAATGCATAAGTTACAATAAATTAATTTATGGTATTTTGTGGGGTTTGGGGGAGCATTATCTTTTGTGTCTCACATTCCTCCATTTGAAATTAACATTTCCTTCTCTCTATGCCTTTTATTTTTTTGTATGTTAACATTTTGAATTATTTCTGCTTTAATATGTAAAAAGTTTTACCACATGACAGAAAGAACTAGGCATAGCAAAAGCACTAGGCCTGTATGGGATATAAGAACAGTGTGGACATATATATATATATATATATATATATATATATATATATATATATATATATATATATATATAAAGTCTCTTTATAGGACTCTTAAATTGGAAAATATATGGAATAATCAGAACTCTATTAGACACATTATACTATTATGTAGCCTATGATTTTGGAATTTAATTATGTGCTCATTTTCTCTGTGAATCTCTCTCTCCATATATAGATATAGATATAGATATAGATATAGATATAGATATACACACATATATGCATACATATGTATAAATAGACATATGTATATGTATGTGATGTATATACATACATAAAGATATACACATGTGTACATACACATATGTATACACACATTCACCATAAACACACATATGTGCATGTATTAATAAATGTTTAAGTAACTTTCATTACAAGTATGGTAAAATGGTTTCAAATACTCTAAAATCCTTCATCATATAGAAAAATCCTTTTCCAAAATTGTCTTTCCCTTGCCATGGAGATGTTTGCTCTTGTCTTTAGTTTATAATGATAAATAAGTAGTTAAGGTAAATACTGTTTGTGTTCAATGAAC
This sequence comes from Tamias sibiricus, assembly GCA_025594165.1. NCBI lineage: Eukaryota > Metazoa > Chordata > Mammalia > Rodentia > Sciuridae > Tamias > Tamias sibiricus. The sequence goes on from CM046667.1 coordinate 107,709,205, forward strand.
TTGAAAACTACCTGCCTAGTAAGGTACTCAGTATGCATTCCAGTGCTGGCCTTCTTCCTTCAATATCTTAATTGATAACATAGTTTAGTGGTTAAGAAAATGAGATTTGGTGTTAGGTTAAACCAGCATTTCGGTAGTGTCTATTACATACAAATTAAAATAAATCAGTATCTCTGAGTCTCTCTTTCCACATCTATAAAATGGAGCTAATAATACATTTTGGGGAAAAAAATCTGTTGGGATTACTGTAAGGATGGAAACAGGATTTTACATGTAAAAAGATACTTTTTTAGTCATCAACGTAAGCCCTATAAGATACTTCCATTTCCTAACAAAAGGGGTGGTTGCCTGACACAACGTCCTTTACTCTCATCTCCAAAGAATCAGACCAATCCTGATTCACTTTAACAAGGGAGTAGAGAAGAAGGAATAGAGCTGGTTCTGGAGCTGGTTCAGTGTTTGTCTTGGAGAGAAGCACCTGGAGTAGATCTATTTGGTCAGTGAATCCTTACCACAGAGTTGATCTGAGCTCGGCACATTTTGGCCCTTCTGAACATTGGCAAGGAGTAAGAGAATTTAAAAAAACAGTGAAAACAGACAAACATATCAACATAATGTTATTGAAGAGAACACAGATATATTTCAGAAAGTGATAGGTTAGGTTCTGAGCTTGATGCTATAGAAGAATGAGGGTAAATCAAGTTAAAACTTTGATATTAAAAAGATTTGAATAAGTTAACGAATCAAAATCATTTCTTTTGCAATAGCATCATAGTTGAGTGTATCCCTAATCTAGTAAGGTAGAAATATTAGCATTTATGTAGTAGGGCATTTTTAGCATGGTCCATTTTCACAGAAGTCATTTTTAGCCCATTCTAAATTATATGTGTTAAAAGGATGCATGAATTCATTAAATTATTTTTAACTCAGTTCATTATTACACTCAGCTTGACATCTCTGACAGTTGCTAATTTTTAACCAATTTAACAAAATGTCCTTTGTTAAGAATTAAGTAGCAACATTTCCAACTTATTATAGCTGAAGTAAAAGGGAGTCTTTCAAAGAAGAGATATATGTTTTGAAGGTATATTGCATATAGAACCATAGGGAATCAGAAAAATATTAGAAATGATTTAATTGAACCCCTCATAAAACAGAAGAGGAAACTGAATTATTCCCTGATACACATACTTGGGTGATAAATGTAGTGAATAAGTAATGAACCTATCACATATTAATATAATATACTACCTGATATATTCAAGGCATTGTGCTATGGGGTAAAAAATAAAGAACTGATTAAGACATGCTCTCTGTCCTTAAAAGCCTTATGATATAAGCCAAGGATTAGACATGTGTTAATGTAGCAATGGTATTAGAAATAAAGTTGGAAAGATTTCTGTAGAGAGCCTTATATTGAGGCATGCTTCTTGGGTAGGGTGACATTATATTGATTTTTGCCTGTAGTATGATTGCTTATCAGTTCATTTATTAATAATGATTATACAACTAGAAAAATGCATATTTCTAATTATTCACATGAACTAAGAGCATATTTTCTTAAAATGCAGTCTTGATACACATATTGTTATGCTTATAAAGGTGGATGATCATTCATTTCATTTAAACAATATTTATTGAATGTTAACTGTAGGCTAAGGACTCTGAATGAAATAATGAAGGAACAGGTTGATAAGATGGCAGAATAGAACTCTCAGTGTTCATACCAGAAACATAATTCAAATAAGTATCCATGCACAGAGGTAAATTCTCAGTGCTAAGGAAATCAGGTGAGAGAAGACAGCACCTGGGTATTGCACAGAAATAAGGAAACATATCAAAGAGGGTAGAAAAGACAGTTTTCCATTGTCCAAATCACCTCTCCTGCAACCCTAGGCAGAACAACATGGAAAGATACACCCTTCATGTGGGGAAAGATGAGGGAAGTGAGCAATGGACTTTGCTTCAGGTACAAAATCAGAGCTGCGCCAGTAAAACCCAATACTAGATATAGTCTCATGGCCCTAGGCTCTAACCTGTGTGATGGAGTTGGTCTCCCGATGACCCTACTGACAGGCCAACTTCATGGGCCCCAGGTTTCAGACTGCCCCAATCATTGGACTAGTGACACGCCTCACACCACTTCTAACACCAGGCTGGCTCCCATGGCCACAGAATATAGCTGACTTACGACTATTATTTAGGCAAGCCCCCTCAGATCCAGTCTTCAGGCTGGCTTCTGCAGATGCAAGCTCCAAGGTGATACTTAGGACTGAGTCTCCTGGCCTGCCATGGCACCAGACAGGATCATGCAGCTTTGGAGTCCACGTTTGCCTGAAAGACTGAGTCTTCAGGCCTGTCTCTGCTTCAGGCTGACCCCCATGGCCCCAGACTTCTAAATAGCTTTAGCAGCAGTCCAGCACTCACATACTCAAACTCCAGATCCACTGCAAGTCCAGGCCATCCTCATTGGAACTGGGTTTCAGACCAATCTCAATATCAAGTTAGCCTCTAAGGCCCCAGGCTCTAGCAGACTCATGTTCCAGGCCTATTCCAACAGACTCAGGGGTCAGGCCTATCCCAGTAAAACCCAATAGTGGACTGGCTTTCATGGACCCATACTTTAGGACTCCCAGTTCTCAGGATAACCCTGAGGTTTCAGTACCCCAGCCATCCCTTAATGACCTAGTCTCTAGGCCATCACTTGCATTATCTGACTCTAGGATAGCACCCATATATACAGGCTCCAGACCAACCCCTTCTGGACCCAGATTCCAGGTAGTCCCAGCACCTGGCCAGACCCAACCTCCATGCCAGCACCTATGGAATCAGGCTTTAGAGGATTTAGGGTCCAGGTCTATGCCAGGATACTCAGGGCACAGGCCTATTCCATTAGAACCCAGTTCCAGGATGGATCCTGTGGTTTTAGGCTATAATCTTAGGTCAGATCATCATCCCTGCAGACATAGGCTTCAGGTGAGCTCTCATGTATCCAAGACCCAAATCTACCATGCAGACTCAAGGTCCAGGGCTGCCCTAGAGCTAGATCAGCCCAAGTGGACTTGGGTTTAAGGAATGTCCCCAGAGGTTACCGGTGCCAGTTACTCCAAAACATGAATCCAATGGCTAGAGATTAAGGCTCTAGTGTCATTCCAAGGGGCCTAGGCAACAAACCCGTCCCAGCACCTGGCCAAATCCAGCAGGCTTAAACTCAAGGCCTACAAAGCCCTAGGCCAGCCACTATGGACCCAGTCTTCAGGCTAGCCCCCCTCAGATATAGGTTCCAGGAGTGAACAGACAATAAAAATGAAAATAGACAAATGGCACTATTTCAAACTAAAAAGCTTCTGCACAGCAAACAATCAACACAGAGAAGAGGCAATCTACCAAATGGAAGGAAATGTTTACAAAGCAAGCATCTGATAATGTATTACTATTCAAAATACATAAGGGACTCAAGTCTATGGAAAGAAAACAACTTGATTTAAAAATGGTCAAAGGACTCAAAGACACATACCTCAAAAGACTTTCAAAGAGCCAACAGATATATAAATGCATCATCCTTAAGCAAAAGTGGAACAATAATACACCATGTCCCTTAATACACCTTTGTGTTCCTCAATGCCTAGGCAAGTCAAGGAAACAATAAGAGTGAGTCTGAGCCAGAATGTTCAGATACACGTTATCTTGAAGGACAGTAGATGGGAATCAGGAAAAGTTAATGCTATCTATAGAGAAATGTTTACAAGTTTATACTCTACATTTTTACTAAATAACTGCTTTCTTTCCAAGTTTCTTGGGGAGCTATTCATACCATGGCACATCAGCTGAGATGCTGTTGCTTCTGTAACCCATATAATGCCCCTCCCTGCAGTAACTGCTATGGATCAGAGAGCTGTGGAGAGCAATAGGAGGCACCACTTTCTGGTGAGATAATGGGGCACTGCATACAGCAGATGTATACCTGTCCATCCCATTACCACAGGACTTTCTAATGAGGTACTGGAGGCACTGCATGGAATAGACGTACATCTGTTCAGCTCATCACTACTGGACTTGCTGGCAAAGTACCTGTTCATCCCATTGCCACTGGACACAGCCTCATAAGAAGTTCTCAATAAACCCTATATTTTATATCCCTTCTTTGGGTGTTTTTCTTGTCTCCCCAGCCTGTCACAACTGAGAAGTAGGTGGTACAATGAGAAAATACTTAACATCACTAATAATCAGGGAAAATTCAAATTAAAGCCACAATAAAATATAACCTTGCGGTTTTCAGAGTGGATATCATAAAAAAGTGAAAGTTTTGGTGATGATGTGGAGAAAGGGAACACTTGCACATCATTGGTGTTGATGTAAATTAGTAGAGCCATTGGGGGAAAACTGTGGAATTTCCTGAAGAAAACAAAAATAAAACTATCATAATACAGGAATACCATAGTAGGTATAAATGCAAAGGAAACGAGATCAGTATGACAAAGGGATATGTTCATTACAGCATTATTTACAATAGCCAAGATATATAATCAACATAAGTGTCTATTAACAGATGAAAGGATAAATTGTGCAATATTATACCCAATGGAATATTATTCAACTTAAAAAGAAAGGAAAATTTGTCATTTGTGACAACATAGATGAGCCTGAAGGACATTAAATTAAGTGAAATAAGCTAGATACAGAGACAAATGCAATATGGGTGACTGCACTTATATGTGGGATCTAAAAATATTTAACTCATAGAAACAAAAAGTAAAATGATGTTTACCTGGGGTTGGAAAGACACAAAATTTCAATTAGGTGGGAGTAATAAGTTCAAAATATCCATTGTAGAACATTGTTAGTATGGTTAATAGTAATATATAACATTCTCAAAATTATTAAGAGTGTAGATTTTAAATGCTATTACCAACAAGAAAATGAGCCATCCTTCAATACAAATATATTTCAAGACATCATGTTGTACATGACATATATATACATAATTTTATTTGTTAATTATGGCTTAACTAAAATATGTAGTTATACAAAATACCACAAATTTTGAATGCATGTTTTCAGAAAAATTTAGCTTACAGTCGTTTAAAATTTTTTTTAGTTGTAGATGGACACAATACCTTTATTTTACTTATTTATTTTTGTGTGGTGCTGAGGATGAAACCCAGTGCCTCACACATGCTAGGCAAGCACTCTTCCACTGAGCTTACCTTCTTTTAACAAAATTAGATTCCTAAAGACTATATACCCATGATTCCAATTTTATTTTATACATATAGAAAGAGAAAAGCTCTAGAAGAATAGAGACCAAAAGGAGATTGTCAGTGGTTTTCTCTGGGTTGTAAGATTATAAGTGATGTTTTTACATTCTTTGTTTCCTTGAGGTTTTATCAGAAAATAGTTACTAACATTTTTTTATTAAAGATAAAATCTTCTGACTTCATAGGCAGGCTGACTACAGGCATTTATCTTCTCTACCTCCAAATACTCCATTAAAGTGACAAGAAATGAAAAACAATGTATAAACAAGTGTCAAAAATAAATTCAGATCAAATTGAAAAATTATAGAAGTGTATTGTGAATACAAAAGAAAGCCTCACAAAATAGACTTCAAACCAAGTGGTAAGAAGCCCTGCTCATAGCAGATACACTGCAGCTTATAAAGCACAAAGGAGGAAGTATTTTGACCATTTTGTGATTGGTTGTTATAAATTGACCTCCTTTCTAGGGCAAGTAGAGCTATTTAAACTGATTTTTCTATATTTTATTGATTTAATTTCACTGATGTGTGCTGACAAGGATGTAAAACTTATGTTTTGTGTTTCATTTTTAATTAGAGATAGTATTTCAGAAAAATCAGGATGACTTAGGCTACATGGTTATGGGCAATTTTGCCTTAAGGTATATCTAAATTGTGGCCTCAATTATATTCTTTCTTTAGCATAAAGTATTTAATAGAATACAGGGATGAAAAGATGCCATCAACAAATGAACATTATCAATATGTTTTCATAAGCAGACAGAGGAGTGGTATAGTTGTGCATCCATATTAATGGAAGATGTTTCCAGGACATCTGCAGATGTTCAAGTCCCTTATACAAAATTGCCTAGTGTCTGCATATAACCTACACACATTCTCCCATGTTTTAAATAATCTTTAGATTACTTACAATAGCTAGTAAAATTTAAGTGTTAAAAAAATAATTGTTATAATGTCTTGAGGAAATAGTAACAAGGAAAAAAGTCTATGTTCAGTACAAATGCAAATTTAAAAAATATTTTCACTGAGGTTGGTTAAATCAGCAGAGGTGGAACCCATGAAAACAGAGGGCCAACTCTAAATCTTATACTTCAAGGTTAAATAAGTCATAGTTTTGGGAAAAGTGTATTCAATCTTAACTATACACTAGAATCACCTGGTAAAATTTAGCAACTACAAATGTCCAGTCCTACTACCCCAGAGATTCAAATGTAATTGGTCCAGGATAAATCCTGGGCATCCAGATTTTTTAAAGGTGGTTAGATGATTATGTAAGTACAGCTAAGTTTGAGAACCACTGGTCTTTACAGAGCACAGCTTTATAAATGTTAATGCACATATGAAACAACTAATGCAGTGTTGTTAAAATGCAGGTGTTGATGCAGTATATCTGGGTGGGGGCTTGTGAATTTATATTTTTAACAAGCTCACAAGTTATGTTGCTACTGTTGGTCCATGGGCCACATTTCCTCTATTCTACTGATTTTCAAACTTGAGTGTGCATCAGAATGCCCTGGAGGGCTAAACTTCACCACAAAATTTCTGATTCCATAGGTATGAGACGGCAGAGCCCCCACTTACATTTCTGTTTTTTTTGATGATGTTGATACTACTGGCTCCAGGACTACACTTTCAGAACCACTCTTTCATAATATGTTCAGCTTAGTAGGAAGCCACTATACACTCTGAATCTCTGCAGAGGCTCCGATCTCCATAGATTAATTGAAAGTCTGTATATATAAAATACTTTTATTTCTACTCTTCTCTCACCCAGAATTCCAGACTGCCAGCTTTTCCTCTGTCATATACAACTAAAAGCTATTCCCTAAAAAACATACACAGCTCCCCAGAAATATATTCTGAACTCTACCACTTAGTGACCTCCTGGTTTAAAAGAGGGAGAGAAGGAAGGGGGTGGGGAGTAGAAGAAAAAGAAAAATAGGAAAAAATTCAACCCAATGACCTTAAAGCAGCAGTAGTTCTGAACTCTCATACATCAGAATCAGAAAGGCATAGAAAAGAGAATAACAAATATATATGTCTAATGCTCTCTGCTACAAGTAAATTTTGTGAGGCAAACACTATTTTAATCACAAAAGCTACTTTAAGAATTATAATATTTAGATACAGATGAATAGAAACAGACTCAGAGGCAAAATAAGCTTCCTTAACCAACCTAAATTATTAGCTCTGTTGCATCTAACTTCACTGTCATATTTTCCTTGGACTACTATAATAAAGCACCACAGACTGGGTGTCTTTGATAAGTTTATTTCTCACAGTTCTGAGGTTGGGAAATCCAAAACCAAGGAGGGAAAGGAAACTGTCTCTGGTCTCTTCTTAGAAGGGCACCTATCCCATCATAAGGGCCCCACTCTTATGACCTCATCTAAAGATCCAATCTACTTATCTTCCAAAAACTCCATCTCCAACTACCATCTCATTGGGAGTTAAGGTTTCAACATATAAATTTTGGAGGGAGAGACATAATTTCCTTTATAATACTCACCAAATTCCACTCTCTCCAGTAAAGGGAACCTCTGTATCCTTCAGATGGTTAGGGACCACAAGGCTAGACAACATATAGTTCCCACAGCCTCTAGCCCTCAACTTTTTAGGTTCATGTGCTGCTGTAACCCCAAGATGAGAAGAGTTTTGCATATAAATATTCTTACTCTGCCCACCATATATCAGTTTCTTCTCTTGTAGCCTAAGGAAGAGATTGACTTTTATTTTTTCCATTTGAAACACACACTCACATGCACACACACACACACACAAACACACACACATTAACACATATACAAATAACAAAAGAAATATTATGATTGAAAATTCACATGATTGTATATTCCAATCATAATTTTTGCTACAATAGTGACTTTTTATGTCCTTAAGATGTAATGTTATTTAAAATTATAATTTCCATCAAACACTTAAGGTTATTAATTTACCACTTGAAAAGGTCTCCCAATTTCTTTCTAACAGTCTTCTATTTTGTTGCTTGTTTGAATAGGGCATGGCATTTTACCTTTTGCTTATCTTTAAGGATCTGTAAATAATGCAAAAAGAACTGCTGGTTGTAAGCTGCCTGGTACCGTAAACCGGGATAAAAACTCTCGGAGGCAGAGTTAAGCTTTTACTACTTTTACTTCTACTTTCTTAGAGCTTAGAGAGGGAAAGAAAGATTTTTAGAGAGAAAGATTAAAGCGAGCTTTTCTTCTTGTAAAGAAAGATAGAGCTTAGCTTAGAGAAAGACTAGAGCTTCTTTCTTCTCTCTTCTTTCTTCCTTCTTCTGTCTTCTGTCTTCTGTCTTCCTCGGGAGCCTCGGCCTTACTCTGACCAGTCCTCTGGAGCCTCGGCCTAACTCTGGCCAGTCATTACTTCTTCTATCTGGTTTCTCTTCTGTAACCGCTCTGCCTACGTTCTGGCCGCTCTGATTCTTCTGACCGACCGAGTGACTGCCCGGCTGACTGAATTCTCCGTTCTCCTAACTCGGACCGCTTTCACCCGGTTATATACCTTCAGGTTTGCGGGTGCCTACAGGTGCGTCACATACATATCAGGTGGAACCCATGGCTTCCAGCTAGCTACAACAGCCCTTCCTAATTAGGGCTCCTTCAGCTGGTCTCAAAATCGTCTTTGCAATGGTATATAACCAATCCATAACTGTATGATATTTTAATATGCTATATAACACTAAAGATTAGTGTTATGTATGTAATCTTTATTAGTAAATTATTTGTATATCTATTAACTGTTAGCATATAAAATAAAGAAGAATTATTGTCCTATGATACTTAATCCTATGGCACTATTACATTTTATATTTCCCCACAACCTTATCTAACTTGTTTCACTTTCATTAAGCATTCTTATCTTTTTATTATCATCTCAATAAATTGTGATAAATTCATCTATTACCTGATTTTTGCATCATTGTATTCATCTAGACTCCTAAAGTCTCTGAGAAATGACTCATTCATATTTAGCAAAAAGACATCACAGGGCTACAGGTAAATAATAAGCAGAATTGGGTAAAGTTGCTGGTGATTTGATAAAATAAGAAAAATCCAAAAGAACTGCTTGAATTAGTAATGTCGTTTCTTAGAAAATAACACTGGAAGTTGGGGATGTAGCACTGTGGTTGAGCACTTGCCTAGTATGTGTGAAGCTCCAAGTTCAATCCCCAGCACTGAAAATAGATAAAAATAAAACCCTACTACTCCTTGATTAAAGAAACTCACCTCTTGTCACTAATTTCACTACTTGTGATAGAGGATACCACAGGATAATTTTGAGGCTTATGTGAGAATGCAAGGGAAAAGGCTTCATGGCTGCCACATGTAGCATAGGGGATTATTAAAATGAAGGTGACTATCATTTTACACAAGCTTATCTTAACATTTTTTAGTTTCTTCTTATAAGTTTTTGGCTTATTTTATCATAGAGTTGCATGAATATATTCATTTGTTGAAATTTATTTTGTCTCACCAGTGTCATTCATCTATAAAATGATAATTTAAAAATAGTAAATTGGGGTCTGGGGTTGTAGCTCAGTGGTAAAGTGCTTGCCTCGCATGTGTGAGGCATTGGGTTTGATCCTCAATACCACATAAAAATAAATAAATATACTGTGGGTTCATCTACAACTAAAAACATATTTAAAAAATAAAGTGCTTATATGAAGACACCAATGGTGTGAATACACTTTGTATACAACCAAAGATATGTAAAAATGTGCTCTATAAGTATAACATGAACTGTAATGCATTATGCTGTCATTCATAACAACAAATAAATAAAAAATAAAAAAATAGTAGATTGGTCTAAGTTGATCCAGCTGCACATGCTATTTTGTTAATTCTTGGAAGTTTTCTATATTCAATGACTCCAATGAGGAATTTTTGAGCAGAAACAAGATCATTTGATGGGTACTTCCTTACAATGCCCTGCAAAAGTTATCAGGGGTCTCTTGGTCAACTAAGGCAGCATTCACCCATGTCTCAAGACCATCAAGACAGTCCAAACCTCAGTTCTAAAGCAGTTTTGTGTATCATCTAAACCAAAAACGTTGGATGAGTGCATAACTTAACCCTTTCTGATGGCACATGGAGTTAGCCTTCACCCTATATATCAGAACCATGTATATTAAATAAAATCAGCATTTGAGTAAAAGAGTATTCTATATGTTAGAATTGTGGGTATATAGCTATCTTTTGAGCTGTTCCAAAATCAGTTGGCATGCCACTGATCCAGTTCAAGCTTCTAAAATAAAAAAGACTCAGTTATCCATGCTAGACATATGCTAATCATCTTGGAATAGTGCTCAGTAAAAGAGCCTGCCGAGCAAGTCTGGAAACAATCACAGTCTGCCATACATCAGAGAACTCCTAGATGTTTGTCTGATGCGGGCTTCCCTGGCAGGTGTCACCATAAGAAGTGGGTTCCAGCCAGGGTGCTGTCAGCACTGAAAAGGCATGTCATACACCTTTCCATGCTAGTACAGAAATCAGCCCTTTCCTCCAGATTGGAAAAAAGAACCATATGGCATTTATTTTTTAAAGGATATCACAAAGTTATCTTTCAAGTTTACCAAATGACTCCCTCACCTCCCTTTTTATAATAGACAGTTGCTAATTCTATCATCTGGGAATTTTGAAGGTAAGAGTTTTCTTTCTGAGGTTCATACTTATTGAATTCACTGATATAGCAAAGCTCAATGCTTGTGGATCTTATAAACAGGATTGTTTGAGATTTTGGTCAAAATATACAGGAGGAGGAAAGTTTTCTTCAAGAAAAATAAAACAAAGGAAAAGGCACAGAAAAAAATTCTTCTCTAACATTTTCATATTATCTTCAGATCTCTGCATTTATTCCAAGTGTCCTGCCCAGTTGTAACATCCTAATGATTTTAAGAGCAAGATAGAACAGTGTTACATCTCAAAGATGTAGCAAACCTCCTTGTGTTTGCTTCACAAACACACGGGCACGCGCATGCACATGCACACACACACACACACACACACACACACACACACTGCACACCACACCACATGACACCAATGAGCAACTTAAACTCTGTGCCCTGCAAAAAATTGAAAATATCCAACCCTAGGGACAAAATTAAGGTAAGGAATATGCAGTAAGTCCAAGGTATTGTTTTTCAATGAAATCCTTGGATAACTTGCAAGAGAATATCCTGAACTGTTTGTCAAAAACGTAGATATTCAAACCTGGATAGTATCTACTGATACCTATATTGCTGATATTCTGGAACAGTAAGTCTGAGATGAAATCCATGGGTTCTAGGTGATTTCTGGGCCCACATTTAGTGTGAGAAATCACTGCCCTGGGTAATCTAAATACTGTTTAAGTGAAGTGAAATTGGGAGTCCAGTTAGTCTTGAAGTTCATCTCTTAATCTGTATTTTACCAATATAGGCTAAGAACTTTCTTATAAATTCACTCATTTAGGGTGTCCCAAGAACTCAAAAGCAGCTGTAGTTCAGAAACAAGTCTTCCAGAATAGTTTCACTGTGGGATTTAGCTAAAGCTCTTTCAAAAAAACTTTAAAAACAAGTATAAAGATGGCAGGGGCTTCTTTTTAATTAATTTCCTCTTAAAGCATTTAGTCCCAGTGTTTTTAAATGGGCTTACCAATTTTTAGCTAGTGGAAAAAATTCTTTTCCTAAACATTCTAGTTGAAAAATCTCAAGATATTTATTATTCTTCTTTAAGCCAGTAAGGTCACATATTCCAAGGGCCATTATTTATTCTTTTTCTAATAATATTATTTATTATTTTTCTAATAATATTTTATATCTTTTAAGATTCACTTATAAAAAGCATAGTTCTGACATCTTTTTATGGCTTGATTATTACCATGACTTCCTATCTGATCCCCTTATTCATATCTTTCTCCTTTCCAATCATTCTGACACACTGCCAATGAGACATAATAAAGCAAAAAGCTGCTCAAAAACATATGATTCTTATCTTTGAGTCTATTGATGTGATGAATTAAACTTATTGATTTCCATATGTTGAACCATCCTTGCATCCCTGGAATGAACCCCCACTTGATCGTGGTGTATTATATTTTTGATATGTTTTTGTATCCATTTTGCCAGAATTTTATTGAGAATTTTTGCATCTATGTTCATTAAAGATATGGGTCTGAAGTTTTCTTTTTTTGATGTGTCTTTGCATGGTTTGGGGATCAGGGTGATATTGGCCTCATAGAATGAGTTTGAAAGTGCTCCCTCTTTTTTCTATTTCCTGAGATAAATTGAAGAGTATTTGTATCAGTTCTTCTTTAAAGGTCTTGTAGAACTCGGCTGTGTATCCATCTGGTCCTGGTCTTTTCTTGGTTGGTAGGCTTCTGATGGCATCTTATATTTCATCGTTTGAAATTTGTCTGTTCAAATTGTGTATATCATCCTGCTTTAATTTGGGCAGATCATACAACTCTAGGAATTTGTCAATGCTATTGAAAGCCTTTCCTCTAAAAATTGGAACAAGACAGGGATGCCCTCTTTCACCACTTCTATTTAACATAGTAATTGAAATGCTGGACAGAGCAATAAGACAGATGAAAGAAATTAAAGGGATACAGATAGTAAAGTTAAACTCAAATTATCATTATTTGCTGATGATATGATTTTAAACCTAGAAGATCCAAAAAATTCCACAGAAAACTTCTAGAACTCATAAATGAATTTATCAAAGTAGCAGGATACAAAATCAACACCCATAAATCTAAGGCATTTCTATATATCAGTGACAAATCCTCTGAAAGGGAAATGAGGAATACTACCCTGTTTACAATAGCATAAAAAAATGAAATACTTGGGAATCAACTTAACCAAAGACATGAAAGACCTCTATAATAAAAACTACAGAACATTAAATAAATAAAGTATGGAAGACCTTAGAAGATGGAAAGATCGACCCTGTTCTTGGATAGGCAGAACTAATATTGTCAAAATGACCATATTACCAAAAGCACCATACAGATTTAATGCAATGCCAACCAAAATCCCAATGACATTCCTCATAGAAACAGAAAAAGCAGTCATGAAATTCATCTGGAAAAATAAGAGACCCAGAATAGCTAAAGCAATCCTTAACAAGAGGAGTGAAGCAGGTGGCATCACTATACCAGACCTTAAATTATACTACAGAGCAATAGTAACAAAAACAGCATGGTATTGGCACCAAAATAGGCTGGTAGACCAATGGTACAAAATAGAGGACACAGAGACTAACACATATAATTTCGGTTATCTTATATTAGACAAAGGTGCCAAAAACGTTCATTGGAGAAAAGATAGCCTCTTCAACAAATGGTGCTGGGAAAACTGGAAATCCATATGCAAGAAAATGAAATTAAACCTCTATCTCTCACCATGCGCAAGATTCAACTCAAAGTGGATCAAGGATCTAGGAATTAGACCAAAGACACTATACCTAATAGAAGAAAAAGTAAGCTCTAATCGCAACATGTTGGATTAGGCCCCAAGTTCCTTAATAAGACTCCTGTAACACAAGAATTAATATCAAGAATCAATAAATGGGATAGATTCAAATTAAAAAGCTTCTTCTCAGCAAAAGAGACAATGAGTGAGCTGAATAGAGAGCCTACTAATTAGGAACAAATCTTTACCACACACATGTCAGATAGAGCACTAATCTCTAGAATATATAAAGAACTTAAAAATTTTAACACCAAGAAAACAAATAACCCAATCAATAAATGGGCCAAGGAATTGAACAGACACTTCTCAGAAGAAGATATCCAATCAATCAACAAACATTTGAAAAAATGTTCAACATCTCTGGCAATTAGAGAAATGCAATTCAAAACCACTCTAAAATTTCATCTCACACCAGTCAGAATGGTAGCTATTAAGAACATAAACAACAATAAATGTTGGCGAGGATGAGGAGAAAAGGCATGCTCATACATTGTTGGTGGGACTGCAAAATGGTACAGCCAATATGGAAAGCAATATGGAGATTCCTTGGAAAACTTGGAATGGAACCACCTTATGACCCAGCTATCCCACTCCTCGGCCTATACCCAAAGGACTTAAAAACAGCATACTACAGGGCACAGCCACATCAATGTTTATAGCAGCACAATTCACAATAGCTAAACCGTGGAACCAACCTAGATGCCCTTCAGTAGATGAATGGATAGGAAAAGGTGGTATATATACACAATGAAGTATTACTCAGCAATAAGAGAGTATAAAATCATGGCATTTGCAGGTAAATGGATGAAATTGGAGAATATAATGCTAAGTGAAGCTAGCCAATCTCAAAAAGCCAAATGCCAAAATTTTTTTCTGATATAAGTGGGGTTGGGATGGGGAGCATAGGAGGATTAGAGGAACACTAGAATGGCCAACGGAGAGGGAGGGCATGGGAGGGGCAAAAGGGTGAAGAAAAAAAAAAAGATGGTAGAATGAGATGGATATCATTACCCTAAGTGCATGTATGAAGTCACGAATGGTGTGAATATACTTTGTATACAACAGAGATATGTAAAAATGTGCTCTACGAGTATAATATGAAATGTAATACATTCTGCTGTCATTTCTAACAACTTAGAATAAAAAATAAATTTGAAAAAGAAAAAAGTATAATTCCCCATTTCCTAAGAGATGTCTAGACACACTTATATCTCACAGTCATGAGGTATGTCATGAGTTTGTCCTTTTCCTTCTATCAGTATAAAATTCTAAAATTCTCTCCATTCTTTTGTTTGGCTCCCTCTAGGTCCATGTGAAAAGGCACATAATCACACCAAGCATATTCTTTCTCCTTAATTAGGTTTTAAACTCAAGAGCTGATAGCAAATCTCTGTAATCTTCTCAATACTAAGCATATAAATATTTGTTAAATAAACTAAAGACTGAATGACACTGGATTAAGCCACCAACATCAATTCTCATCTCCTGACCTGAGGTGTCAGAGAACATTTTGTGAATTTTCTACAGACTGAGTAGAAGAGTTCAATCATGCTAATCACCTCACAGCTTACTTTTCAACTGGAAGCAATTAGTGCTAGGAGTTTCAGATCTTTTCCTTTCTCTCTCTCTCTCTCTCTCTCTCTCTCTCTCTCTCTCTCTCACACACACACACACACACACACACACACACACACACACACCAAACACTTCTGCAAGAAGGATTTAAGTTGGGGAAATAATACAAATTTTATGTCTAACTGTATCCTCTTACTAATTCCAAATTCCAATGCATGAAAAAAAGCTTCCAATCTTTACCACAGTGGAAAATCTGTGATGTGAGAATGACTTGAAATTTTCCTTCTCAGATCAATGACAAAGTAGATCATACAGTTTTTAGTGGCTACAGATGCAACTGATTTAAGGCATTGTAATAATTCCTTCAAAGGCAGTAAAACCAACCATGTCAAGCAATGTTTTAGTGCATACGTGAGTGAAACCAATTCTAATGCCAAGTCAGTAACAGAATTGTATGTGCTACTTACAGATAATGCTACATTTGCTAGGAAAAATTATATCAAATAATAGAATATAATTTTATGGCCAAGTGTATCATTGTACTTTTATTATTACTCTTATTATCATGATTATTATAAATTGTGATCATTTGGTTGGGAAAAAGATGTATAAAAATTTGTCTAAATATGTATATTAAAATTAGAATTTGGCATATACTAACAGTGATATGTACAAAGGTGCTCATTATGTGTATTATGAATTGTAAAGCATGCTATTGTTATATATACAACAACATTGAATAAAAAAATAAAAATTAGAATTTGGGGCTGGGGCTGTAGCTCAGCAGTAGAGCGCTTGCCTAGCACATGCAAGGCACTGGGTTTGATCCACAGCACCACATAAAAATAAATAAATAAAATAACTACAACTAAAAATTTTTTTTTAATTAGAATTTGTCTTCATTAACATTTATTAGTCTACCTCCAAAACTGATAGAGAAATTGCTTACAGTCAAAATTTAATTCTAATTTAAAAGTAAAACTAGATTATGGTTTTATTATTTTTCATTTTATTAAAAAGTTAAAATTCCAAATGAAATATAAACAAGGACAGATATGCCACAAATCATATATTATAAGTTCAGGGAACAGACTGGGTTTTCAAATGTGATGTTTAATGCTAAACTTTAAATAACATTACATATACTCTGATTTGTCTGTTAAACACCTAAATTTATCTTGAGTGTTTTTACACAAGAAAATTATTTCTCTCATAAAGTTTTAAGCATACTAAAATAACATTTAAGATAAACGAAATAAGTTTGAAAATATTTTCAAAACAATCTGTAACAATGGTGTATAAAGGGGAAAATGCAGGAAGAAACTGGAAAGAAAATCTAGAGAATCGAAAATAAGCACTCATTTCCTGCTAAAATACCTGAAGTTAAGCAATCTGTTATTGTTACTAAAATATCAGTAAGAATTTTAGTAAGAATGGTAGTCAAAGGAGAAAAATATTGTCTACTTTCAAAACATAAAGTTCCTCAATTTTTGGCCTTTGCTTTTGTGGTATCAGACATCAAAGCCAAGGCCACATGCATGATAGGCAAGCACTTTACCACTGAGCTATACCTGCACCCTTAAAAGTTTATCTTGAGAGAGAAAAAAAAATACAAGTTCCAAACATAGTTAAGTGTGTAATAGCCAGAAAATGTGTTATGGGGAAACAGAAAATGAATAAAGAAATTGAATGTAACAAATTATCATGAATAATTACAAAGTTTTCAAAGAAAAGAATGAAATTTACAAATCAGAAAAACTCAGAAAAATATTATTTTATATCTTTTTACAAATTCATTAATTGCTCAATTAAATCATAACTTTCTTTTAATTCAATTAAATAGTGCTTAGATTTGGCAGTTTATACCAATAAGCATCTAGTTATTGTCATTGCCTGCATTTAATTTTATATGACAGTTCTGTTACTACACACATATTTAGTGTCTTGTTGTGTTAATTCAAACAAGATAAACTTAAAGGGAGGGAAACAATTTTTTTTTACAAAGGTTGTTTCCATTTGGATACTTTGGCAGTATGAAATATAATTAGTTCTAATTCAGTCCCCAGCAGTTCTCCCTCACCCTCCTTGCCCCCCTGAGTCCCTCCTTCTGCTCTACTGGTCTTTCTGAAATTTATTTAGTTTTTCAAATTAGTGTTTTGTGCATATACTTGATGTTTGGATTCATGGTGCTATATTCATGTATGTGCATATGAAAGTTTGGTGAGATTCATTCCACTGTTCTTTTTTTTTTCCTTTGTTTACTCCACTGATCTTTTCTCAGTTTTGATGAGATTCACACCTCTCTCTCTCTCTCTCTCTCTCTCTCTCTCTCTCTCTCTCGTTGCCTAATTGTTCTGGCTAGGACTTCCAGTATAACATTGAATAGAAATGGTGAAAATGGACATCAATGTCTTTTTGCTGATCTTAGGTGGAAAGTTTTGAGTTTCCACAATTGCAATGATGTGAGGTATGATGTCAGGTATGAGTTTTTCATAAATATTCTTTATCATGTTGAGGGTGTTCCCTTATATTACTGATCTTTTGAAAGGGGGTTAGATTTCTTGCATGATTTTTCTGCATCAATTAAGATGATCATGTGATATGTCCAAAGTATTATATTCTTTCTTATTTTAGTATGGTTTGTAGTAATGTGCCCAGTTTCATTGATTTTATTTTATTTTGGGGGGGAGTCTACCAGGGATTGAATTCAGGGGCACTCAACCACTAAGCCACATTCCCAACCCTAGTTTGTATTTTATTTAGAGACAGGGTCTCACTGAGTTGGTTAGCACCTCACCTATGCTGAGACTGGCTTTGAACTGGTGATCCTCCTGTCTCAGCCTCCTGAGCCACTGGGATTACAGGAGTGTGCCACTGCGCCCAGCCCATTGATTTTATAAATTTGATAGTTCTTGATTTTTTTAAATTTAATGGTCAAGTCATTATACTAAATGTTTGTCTAGTTTGTTGGTCTTTTCAAAGAATCAACTTTGGGTTTGGTTATTTTATAATTTTCTATTCTCTATTTCATTTATTTCCATTCCAATTTTCTTAATTTCCTTCCTTCTGCTAGATTTAGGTTTAACTCTACTTTTTCTAGTCCCACAGGTTTTACATTATATTATTAATTGGGGAATTTTAATTTTTTTAATATAGGCCTTCTTGGCTGTATGTCATCCCACTGCTGTCTGTTTTCTATGGTTTATGATGAGAAAATTGTTGTTAATATTATTGTGGCTCCGTTATACATGAGAAGTCACTTCTCTTTTTGCTTTAAAAATTTCTCCCTTTTCTTCACTTTCAACAGTTTATGATGTGTCTGAGTATAGATTTCCTTGAGCTCAAAGTTCATTGGTTTGCTTGGATGTGCAGATTAATATTTCTGTTTCGTATTTTTATCAAATTTGGGAAATTTTGGCTACTTGTTCTTCACATATTCTTTCTGCTCTCTCTCTCTCTCTCTCTCTCTCTCTCTCTCTCTCTCTCTCTCTGTTCCTTCCCTTCTTCCCTCCTTCCCTCCCTTTCTCCTCACTCCTCTCCCCACCCTCCACTTCTGGGACTTACATCATGCATATTTTAGTGCACTGTATATTGTCCCATGGGTATCTTATGCTACTCCTTTTTCTTAATTATTTTTTTCTTTTTATTCCTCAGACTGGGATATTGCGATTGATTTATGTTCAATTTCTATTGTATTTCTTTTTAAAATTTCTTTTATTATTTTAATTTGTTATACACGTTTGCAGAGTACATTTCATTTCATATTACATATAAAGAGCACAATTTTTTGAGTTGCTGGTTTAATATAAATATTTTTGCAACAATTGTGTCTTCATACATGTATTTAGGGTAATCATGGATAACTCAGTCTGCCATTATTCCTATCCCCTTGCCCCCCCTCCCCCCCTCTTTGATCTATTTAAAACTCTTTCATTCCTCTCATTCCCACTCCCTTGCCTTTATAATTTAGTATCTTCATATCAAAGAGATCATTCGACCTTTGGTTTTTTTGGGATTGGCTAACTTCACTTAGCATTATTTTCTCCAACTCCATCCATTTACCTGCAAAAGCCATGATTTTATTCTCTTTTAGTGCTGAGTAGTGTTCCAAGTTTCCCTATCCATTCATCTGCTGATGGGCATTGGGGTTGTTTCCACAATCTAGCTATTGTGAATTGTGCTGCTATAAAGATTGATGTGGCTGTGTCCCTGTAGTAAGCTGTTTTTAAGTCCTTTGGGAATAGGCCAAGGAGTGGGATAGCTGGGTCAAATGGTGGTTCCATTCCCAGTTTTCCTAGGAATCTCCATACTACTTTCCAGATTGGCTTCACCAATTTGCATTTCCACCAGCAATGTAAGAGTGTGCCTTTTCCCCCACATCCTCGCCAGCATTTATTGTTGTTTGTTTTTTTGATAGCTGCCAATCTGACTGGAGTAAGAGGAAATCTTAGAGTTGTTTTCTATTCTATTTCCTCAAATCTGCTGTTGAGCCACTCTAATAATTTTCTTATTTAAGTTATCATATTTTTCAGCTCTAGAATTTCTATGTGGTTCTTCTCTCTCTTTATTAATATTTTTATTCAGTAAGGGAATATTAATATATTCTTAACATACTAATATATTAAGCAACAAATGTAAACTATCATAGAACTTTTGAATGGTGGATTGAAGACCTCTGTGTATATACCCATCCATAAAAGTTGAAAAAAATCATATTTTTAGAACTCTGAAAATAATAAGCATTGTAATAAACAAAGATATTTTATTTTTAGAAGAGTCTGAATATTGGTAAGAAATGTTTATGGTCTTTTGCTTATCCAATGCCCTCATAATTTTCATGAGGGAATTGCTTTCTCTAATTATTCAGACATGTTTTATTTTAGTTCTTTGTACGTAATCATAATAGATTAAAAATCTTCAACAAAAAGGTCAACATCTAGGCCCCTCAGTAACAGTTTCTATTAACTTTTTTCCTATGTATGGACCATACTTCCTTATTTCCATGTGTACCTCACAATTTTTGTTGCAAATTGGACATTTTAGATTATATTTTATGGTAATTCTTAAAATCAGACTTACTCCCTTGCTGTCGGTTTTATTATTTTTCTTTATTATTTTTAGCTGCTGTTTGTTTGTTTAATGGCCTTCCTGAGCTAATTCTATAAATTAACTAGCTAATGTAGGTTCCTTTTGCTAGGTTACTGGTCAGCTACTGATTGGGCAGAGGTTTCCTTGAAAGCTTGGACCCAGTGCATCTCTCAGTTTTTTCCAAGAGATTCTGTGTAAGTTTAAGCATGCCTTCAACATTCAATGAGACAGTTTACAACTTTTAGTCTTCCAATCCTGATTGGGCAAGGGCTCAAGTTCAAATAGAGATGAAAGACTAAGGTCTTCTTCTTGTGTTTTTCCACAATGTGCAAACAACTCTGCATATGCACGTAGCCTTCTAGAATGCCTAGGAATATTTTTTTTAAGTTAATAGGCTTTATTTTTTAAATGTGCAGAAAAGTCAACAGAAGGCATAAAGAGTTCCTGTATACCACCTCAGCTTCCTCCTCGCTCTGTTTTTACTATTAACATACTGCTTTTATGGAGTATATTTGTTACAAATGATGAGCCAACATTGATACTCAGCTGTTACCTAACTTACATAGTTTACATTAACATTCACTCCTAGGAATATTTTAGAGCATTCCAGATTCCCTCATGAACATCTTATTTTTCATATAATTCTTTTTAAAAATATCTTTATTTATTTTATGTGGTGCTGAGGATTGAACCCAGTGCCTCACATGTGCAAGGCAAGTTCTCTACCACTGAGGTATAACCCCAGCCCCCAATTCCTTTAAGTTTTTGCTCAGCTTCTTGTTTGAACCAACTGGTATTGCTATCTCAGGCAACTGTAATGTTAAACAATTGCCACTGTTTCTTTTTCACAAATGTACTAGGGCTGAAGACTTATTTTGTAGAGTACACTATGAGTGAGGTCTAATAACTACAACATACATGGAATAGGATTTTTTTCCCGGGAGCTACCGGATAGGCCAAATAATGGCAGAGCTCTGGAAATGAGAATGTTCTAAAAATTGGACTTTTTGAAGAGTTCTTCTTCCTGTTATAACTGAAAGCCTACTTATTCTCATAGCTCTATGAGGCTTCTAGTTTGCAAGGCTGCTGCAGAGCTATAAAGAGGGAATTGGTTAAGCAAAAGATCATAAAGCTTTCTTATCAAGATCCAGTTATTTCTAAAAATAAATTATTTTTGTATCATTACACTCCTTTGATTATTTTCCAGAGTTAAGAAAAAAATGATTTTTTTTTTTTCATTTTTCCAGTGTTTTGTTGTTTTTATGGACAGGCATATCTATAGAGGTCCTTACTCCACCATCCAAAAGTTCTGTGATGGTTTACATTTATTAGAGTTAGTGTTCAGTGTTCTTGAGTGATTTTGCTTTTAAAATCTCTGCTAATAAGATATATATTTTTGTTAGCATATCATATCAAAACAGAAGATATTAATGTAATTGGAATAATAAATGCAATTCAAGAAAGGTAGCATATTTTCTAATGGCATATTCCTGTGAAAGGTCTTTCTCTATTTCTCAGACACATCTACTACATACTATCGTCTGTATACTGAAATTATGCTACTATTGCAATGTCAAACAACACAGCTTGTTAATGTAGTGATGGCAATGAACATATACTTATCCATCCACACTTCCATATCTAGCCTCTTATATGATACATAGAACAAAGCTATTAGGAACGTGGGTAAGTTTAATTGGCCTAATGAGAATAGAACTAGAACTTTTGCCTCTATTGCATAGTGGCTAAAGTTAATTAATCCAACACTAACTTTGGATATTAGAGTATAGTCTGTTACTTCTGCAAGGATGGGGCATGAATGAAAGGTATAATAATCCTCATTTATAAAGGGTTTCAACCTCCTCTAACAAATATTTTACCAAACCCTTGAGTTTCTTTGATATGGTTATCTTCTAATAAAAGAGCTAGCAAAAGTGAGAAGCAAGTCCACTTACCAAATAATTAGCTATTCAAAAACTGAGGTTTCACATTAGAGAGCTACATGCATTTTGGGGGATCACTCATTTGACAGACACCACTTAAAGAAATAAACTAGCATATTATTTCAGTTTCTTATAGACAAGAGGGAAATTGCCTTTGTAATTAGGTATTTATGAAGGCAACTAAATTGCTTTTCAATCTTGCAGTTTTGAAAAAAATGCATCTTCTCTGGCTTAATAATGAAACAGAAATAAAAATGGATCTATAAATCTCATTTGCACTTAGCTATAGTTGTTGCAGCAGTTTTGTTCTTCTGGATTCAGAACTGCAAAAGCTGTTAAGACATGTGCTACACAAAATGATACCTTACCTGTGCACTTCAGTTACAGCTCAGAGCAAACTACATAATAGGAAATATGGAAATAATAGCACACATGTGCCACAGGGAAATCTAGAGACATATTAAAGAACAAAGTATGGCATGCTATAAAACAGTGTTCTCAAATTTTAATATATATGTATATTACCTGGAGTATCTTGTAAAATGCAGGTTCTTATACAGGAGTTCTGGGTAGAGACTGAGGTTCTATATTTCTAAAAAATCTCCCATATGAGATAAAGGCTGATTTTCCTTGGATCACACATTTTTTTGAGTAGAGAGAAAGTGAATATATATGGTTTCTGGTTTGGGCTTTACCATAACACATCATGTTTGTTATTTGTCTTTTTTGTTATATTGTGTATTAAAGTTATCTTAATTACTTTCTGGGACCAGGAAAGACATAAACAAATGGAAAGATTTCAAGTCACTAAAAATATAAACAAAAATAATATATCCTGTGGGTAAAGTAAGACATGTTCACAAAGTTAAAACTGAGAAACTATGACAAAATATCTAAAAAATAATACAGCAGATGATTTAAAGTAGCAAAGATGCTATCCCAGTTTTGCACAGAGTGCCACAAATAGAACATTGGATTTGGTGTCAAGAATCTTTGAGTTATAGCATGGGCTATACCTTAGCTAGCTAGATGAGTGATTCCTTAGGCAGCTCCTTAGCCTCTTTTTCCCCGAAGGCCAAAAGAATGGATTTGAAATAACTGACCTCCAAGTTCCCTTGTAGCTCTAACACTTTTTTTGCTCTATTCCTTTTGTGAAACTTTTGGCCAACATAGAGAATTTTTCTCCCTTTTTAAATCTCTGTTTTGTCTTTTTAAAAGCGGAGGAATGCCATAATTCCTTTAGGTTGAAGAAAATATGAAGTTACTCAGAGGTGGATAACTAAGTGAATGCCAGGTTTCCATACAGGCAGCATTAATTTGATGGCCTTTCAAGTCCTTGGAGAACCAAATGGGTTTACTCCCTCAGCCCCCACCAATAGTGAATTGGCCCAGCTGGACTTTGTCTAAGGCCTCAATTCCAAGTGAGGTTCTGCAAAAAGCCAGTACCTAAGTTTAGAGGAATATCCACCCGACCACTTCCCTTGTCTCATAGACTAGCCTGTTAATTAGTAACAGGCCAGTTTTCTGCCCATTTATGTCACTGATGGAACAGCAGAAAGGCCAACCAAATCCATTCCAGACATTCATAGTGACCAATACTGTAAGAAGATCTCTTGGTGCCTTTATCAATAATGCAAGTGACCTCCCAGATAAATTTAGAAAACTGTCATAAAA
Organism: Tamias sibiricus; assembly: GCA_025594165.1. Classification (NCBI taxonomy): domain Eukaryota; kingdom Metazoa; phylum Chordata; class Mammalia; order Rodentia; family Sciuridae; genus Tamias; species Tamias sibiricus. Next base: position 107,733,221 of record CM046667.1, read on the forward strand.
GTATAGAAGTATATTTTTTTTTCTTTAAAGTATAATTGAGAAACAGTACAGTGTTCTAGTTATGGGATGGAATTTAAATCTTCAGTCTGCCACGGTATGAGAAGGGGGAAAATTGACCTTTTTTAAGCTAGTTTCCTCCCATATATATGATGTGATTGTTTTTAGGGGGTTAAATAAGGTTTTCTACTCAAACTGTTATCCACAGACCAGCAGCATCAATATCTCCTAGAAATATGTCAAACATCCAGAATCTCTGCCATGCTCCAGACTTAATGAATCAGTATCTTCAGTTATACAAGATTAATATATGTTTGTATGTGATTCATATGTACATTGAAGTTTGAAAAGTTCTGCAGTATGCCAAAAACTCAGCACAGTGCCTACTTTATAATAAGGATTCACTGATCAGGGATCATTCACATTAGGATTTTCCTTTTCACTTAAGCCTAACCACCCCTCCAGGAGGTTGGTATGGCAATTATTTCTAGTTTGCCTAGCATCCTGTTTTCGTTGCCAGAGCATGCCTCTAGTCTTTTTATTACCATAATGCCATCTGGCTTTTGTTCTGTTATGTTTCCCCAACTCTCCTCCATATCTCCTAGTTCTTAAAGGTTTGATGATCTATTTTAAGGAATACCACAGTAGCTGACATACAGATATTCCTTCCATACTTTACATATTTACCACATATTTACTTTCTGGACTAAATCATGTCACATTCTATTTAATATCTTGGTCCTTTTTGGTATAGTTGTTGACATGGAATCAGAAGTTAAAATTATGTCCCTATCTTTATCTAACTTTGTTATATCAGCTAAGTCATTTGACTTCTTTGAGCTTCATATGTGAATCATAATTATTTATGGTAAAATAGGTACAGCATTCCACAGTATGTGCACAATAAATTATACCAATTAAAATTGTCATCACTGTATTTTTATTTTCACAGTATCTCTGTCACATTATCCTCAGAAAAACAAGACAAGTAGTATTACATCCATATTCAAATAAAGAAATGAAATCTTAAGGCTGGGGCTATGCTCAGCAATAGAGCATTCATCTTGCATGTGTGAGGCCCTGGGTTCCATCCTCAGCACCACATAAATAAAATGGAGGTATTGTGTTCACCTTCAACTAAAAAAAGAAAAGAAAGAAAGAAATGAAGTCTTAAAATGTGAATTAATGATTTACCTGAAGCCATATAGTTAATTGACAAAGAATAAGCCTGCCTTAGCCCCTATATCACATTAATTCATGATGTAAGTAACAAGTAACAGTATATTAAAAAAAAAAAAAAAAAACAACAACCTCTGGATTTGGGCATGTGAACAGAATTGAGAACGCCAAATGGGGATATAATCAATGGTCATTCTGGAAATTTCCTCAGGTTTAATACAAGTATATCAAAATCAAACTAGTTAGGGTTCAGGTTATAAGCCTGAAATTAGATGCTAGAATAGGAGATTATACCAAATAATTATCCTCACAATATCAGCTTCAGGAGTAGCCCAGAGATTACTACCTGAAGTCAGTGAAGACTCTTTTTATTTGCCTCCCTTAGAGAACCACGTATCTATAACTGGGTGTCTCAAGCATGGACAATACTAGAGGGCAAATTGAATTAATGAGGAAAGAATTATTGGCAAGTCCAAATACAAAACCTTCTGCTGGAAATTTTAAAAATTAATGTGGATTGAAAAAGAGGAATACATGAACAAAGGTGGAGCCAGTATATATTCTTATCAGAAGAATGTTCACTTGGTTCTTGAGAGACAGGAAGGAAAGAAGGAAGGAGATGTGTTTGGAAAAGCATTGATATTTGTATGTAGTGCCTCCCTGACTGTTTCATTATTGTTAGTGGCAGTGAAATTGCTATAGTCCATTGGTGAACAATTCCACAATGTGCATCAAGAGGCTTTAAATGTTCATACTCTTTGACTCTTTAATTCTACTTCAAGAAGTTTGTCTTAGGGAGATAATACTAAATACCAAAAATAAGCTTTCTTCTTAACAAAAGACCTATGACAGATCTGGCAATCATGAAAGCATGATCCATACATATGAAACTTGAAAATGCTTTTTTCCTCTTAAGGCTCCAGTGGTTATGCTAGAAAGGGTGTCTACTATGGCAAGGATTTTACAGTTTCTTATTTATGTTATAGGAACATGAACCTCTGACTTAAGCCATTTACATATGCCCTCACACTAGAAGGACATCACTGAAGGATTTAATCACCTTACAAAAGACTTTGCTACTTATTTTCTTAAATATCAAGTACTATTTAGCTTATTCATCTACTTCTTTACAGAGAAATTTTAAGCTGAAATGTTTGTCTGATTGATCTACCTCTCTGCAATTTCCTTCCATGGAATGGTGGGAGAATTGACAGTATTGCCAATTAAAATCATTAAGTAATACTACTCCAAAGCCATTTTGTTCTTAAGGAAAAATTTTTTTTTTTGGTGAAACTTTTTAGGAATGTAGCTATTTCATATAGTTGAGTACATCTGGTGTTCTTTCCTAACTTAGATTTATTCTCCACAGCAAAATTTAATGCAAATTCTCTGCTTATCTTACTTTGAACATATTTCTGAGTACAGAGCACCTTCTTGCTTATTACTAAAAGGCCTGGAATTAAAAAAAAAAACAGAATAAAATGAGTAAGTTTAGGAATGCTAGTAAGAGTTACAAACTAAGCCCCCATGATGTTAATGGTCAGAAAATATTAGAGACTATTCTGATTTGGTAATGTTACAAAAACAGTTTCTTACCTTTGTTTCTGAGAATATGTTTGAGTTTTAGAAAATTGATTTTTAGTTGATCTGTTTATGTAATTAGAGCAATCATGCTTTGTTACATAATTAGTGTAAGTGCATGTAATCAGCTATAATATATAATTACAGAATTAAGTCATTGTAAAAAAAAACTTTGTGAAACCGAATATAATGCTTTGTACATCTGCAGAAGTAAATATTTTTTTTCATTTGTATTAGTTAGAATGGTTTTTGTTTGCTTTGGAGTAGTTACTTTGTTCAAGTATTAGTAGATTCCACATAGGATTATAAGGAAATGCTTATACTTTAAGTTTTCCATCTTCCAAATTTCATAGTGAAAATCAGATTATCCTCTGAACCCATTATTTATTTGGTGAATATTAGATAATTTAAAAATAGCTCTCTATACAAGGTTTGGAGCCCTTGGGACTATAGGTATAATACAAGATGACACTAACAAGAGATAAATAATAATACATCTCAAATCCCTTTATATATAACCATGTCCATATGCCGGTGATTAAAAGCTATCATTATAACAACACAAGATACAAGATCAGGGTTCTCTTGGTTCTGAAATAATCTAATGGAAAAGAAATGTATTATGTTCTTATAAGGGCCATAAGAATGGTTTGAGAAAGAAATTTTCATCTTTACCTTGACCATATATCTTCTTCATCCCAGTTATGTAGTTATGAATTAAGTTGGTATTTATAGGTAAGGCTTAATGTTTTAAAGCTTAAAAATATAACTGTTCTAGCCGGGCATGGTGGCGCACGCCTGTAATCCCAGCACTTGGGAGGCTGAGGCAGGAGGATCATGAGTTCAAAGCTAGCCTCAGCAATGGCGAGGCACTTAGCAACTCAGTGAGACCCTGTCTCTAATAAAATACAAAAAAGGGCTGGGGATGTGGCCCAGTGGTCGAGTGCCCCTGAGTACCAAAAAAAAAAAAAAAAAAAAAAAAAAAAAAGGAAGCAGATCACATATAGGGGGAAACCAATCAGACTATGTTCAGATTTTTCAACCCAGACCTTAAAAGCAAGAAGATCCTGGAATAGCATATTTCAAGCTCTGAAAGAAAAGGGATGTCAACCAAGAATCTTATATCCAGCAAAATTGAGCTTTAGATTCGAAGATGAAATAAAAACCTTCCACGACAAGCAAAAGTTAAAAGATTTCACAACTCGAAAGCCAGCACTTCTGAACATCCTGGGCAACATTTTTCATGAAGAAGAAGAGAAAGATGATAATGAAAATCAACAAAGGGAGATATTAAACTAAAGGAAATACCAACCAGAAGAGAAACCAAATCAAGCTAAAGATCATAATTCAAATAAAAATGAATGGGAATAAAAATCACATCTCAATAATAACCCTGAATGTTAATGGCCTAAACTCGCCAATCAAAAGACACAGATTATCAGAATGGATTAAAAGAAACGACCCACCAATTTGCTGTCTCCAAGAAACACACCTCATAGAAAAAGACATCAACCGACTGAAAGTGAAAGGCTGGGAAAAGTCTTATCACTCACATGGCCGGCGGAAGCAAGCAGGGGTTTCCATTCTCATATCAAATAAGGTAGACTTCAAACCAAAACTAATCGAGAGGGACAAAGATGGATACTTCTTATTACTTAAGGGAACCATTCATCAACAGGATATAACAATCATAAATCTATATGCACCAAATAATGGAGCACCTACATTCATCAAACAAACGCTTCTCAAGTTCAACAGTAAAATAGACCACAACACAGTTATTCTAGGGGACTTCAACACACCTCTCTCACCAATGGATAGATCATCCAAACAAAAGCTAAACAAAGAAACTTTAAGCCTCCTTAAAACAATTAACAATTTAGACCTAACGGACATATATAGAATATTTCATCCCTCAGTAAACGAATACACATTTTTCTCAGCAGCACATGGCTCCTTCTCCAAAATAGACCACATATTATGTCACAAGGCAACTCTCAGCAAATATAAAAAAATAGAGATACTACCCTGCATGCTATCGGACCATAAAGGGATGAAATTGGAAATCAACGACAAAACAAGGAATAAGAAAAACTACTCCATCAACTGGAAGCTAAACAACATGCTACTGAATGAACAAGGGGTTGAAGAAGACATCAAAGAGGAGATCAAAAAATTCCTAGAGGTAAATGAGAACACAGATACTTCATATAGAAATCTCTGGGACACAATGAAGGCAGTAGTAAGAGGAAAATTCATTGCATTGAGTTCATTCCTTAAGAGGAAAAAAAAACCACACAAATAAATGACTTAACATCACACCTCAAAGCATTAGAAAAAGAAGAACAGACCAACACCAAGAGCAGTAGAAGACAGGAAATAATTAAAATCAGAGCAGAAATTAATGAAATTGAGACTAAGGAAACCATTCAAAGAATTGACAAAACTAAAAGTTGGTTCTTTGAAAAAATAACCAAAATTGACAGACCCTTAACGATGTTAACGAAAAGAAGAAGAGAAAAAACTCAAATTACTAACATTTGTGATGAAAAAGGGAATATCACAACAAACACCTCAGATATACAGAATATAATTAGAAATTACTTTGAAAACTTGTACTGTAATAAAATAGAAAATACTGAATGCATTGACAGATTTCTAGAGTCATATGATTTGCCTAAACTGGATGTGGAGGCTATACACAATTTAAACAGATCAATTACAAGCGAAGAAATAGAAGATGTCATCAAAAAGTTACCAACAAGGAAAAGTCCAGGACCTGATGGGTTTACAGCCGAGTTCTATAAGACTTTCAAAGAAGAACTAATACCAATGCTCTTCAAACTATTCCAAGAAATAGAAAAAGAGGGAGCTCTTCCAGACTCTCTCTATGAGGCCAATATCACATTAATTCCAAAGCCAAGCAAAGACACATCCAAAAAAGAAAACTTCAGGCCCATATCTTTAATGAACATAGATGCAAAAATCCTCAACAAAATCCTGGCAAATCGGATACAAAAACATATCAAAAAGATAGTGCACCATGATCAAATGGGGTTTATCCCAGGGATGCAAGGCTGGTTCAACATTCAGAAATCAATAAAAATAATGCACCACATCAATAGACTTAAAGACAAAAATCATATGATCATCTCAATAGATGCAGAAAAAGCATTTGACAAAATACAACACAACACCCCTTTATGTTCAAAACACTGGAAAAACTAGGAATATCAGGAACATATCTCAACATTATAAAAGCTATATATGCAAGGCCCCGAGCTAACATTATCTTAAATGGAGAAAAATTGAAAGCATTCCCTCTAAAAACTGGAACAAATCAGGGATGCCCCCTTTCACCAATGCTATTTAACATAGTACTGGAAACTCTGGCCAGAGCAATTGGACAGACGAAAGAAATTAAAGGGATCAAGATAGGAAAAGAAGAGCTCAAATTAGCACTATTTGCTGATGACATGATAATCTTCCTAGAAGACCCAAAAAACTCTACCAGAAAACTTTTACAACTAGTGATGAATTTGGCAAAGTTGCAGGATACAAAATCAACACACATAAGTCAAAGGCATTTTTGTACATCAGCAACAAAGATTCTGAAAGGGAAATGATGAAAACTACCCCATTTACAATAGCATAAAAAAAAAAAAAAAAAAAACCTGGGAATCACCCTAACGAAAGAGGTGAAAGACCTCTATAACGAGAATTATAGAACACTAAAGAAAGAAATCATAGATGAACTCAGAAGATGGAAAGACCTACCTTGGTCTTGGATAGGTAGAATTAATATTGTCAAAATGTCCATACTACCAAAAGCATTATACAGATTTAATGCAATTCCAATCAAAATCCCAATGTCATTCTTCAAAGAAATAGAAATAGCAATCATGAAATTCATCTGGAAAAATAAGAGACCCAGAATAGCCAAAGCAATCCTGAGCAAGAAAAGTGAAGCAGGGGGCATCACCATACCAGACCTTAAATTATACTATAGAGCAATAGTAACAAAAACAGCATGGTATTGGCACCAAAACAGACTGGTGGACCAGGGGTACAGAATTGAGGACACAGTAACTAATACATATAATTTCAGCTATCTTATATTAGACAAAGGTGCCAAAAATGTACAGTGGAGAAAGGATAGCCTCTTCAACAAATGGTGCTGGGAAAACTGGAAATCCATATGCACCAAATTGAAATTAAATCCTTATCTCTCACCATGCACAAAACTCAATTCAAAGTGGATCAAGGACCTAGGAATTAGACCAGAGACAGTATGCCTAATAGAAGAAAAAGTAAGCTCCAATTTCCAACATGTCGGATTAGGCCCCAAGTTTCTTAATAAGAATCCTGTAGCGCAAGAATTATTACCAAGAATTAATGAATGGGATAGATTTAAACTAAAAAGCTTCTTCTCAGCAAAAGAAACAATCAGTGAGGTGAATAGAGAGCCAACTAATTGGGAACAAATATTTAGTACATGCACATCAGACAGAACACTAATTTCTAGAATATATAAAGAGCTCAAAAAACTTTACACCAAAAAAACAAATAACCCAGTCAATAAATGGGCTAAGGAATTGAGAAGACACCTCTCAGAAGAAGATACACGATTAATTAACAAATACATGAAAAACTGTTCAACATCGCTGGCAATTAGAGAAATGCAAATCTAAACTACTCTTAGATTTCACTTCACTCCAGTCAGAATGGCAGCTATCAAGAACACAAGCAACAATAAATGTTGGAGAGGATGGGGGGGAAAAGGCACACTCATACATTGCTGGTGGGACTGCAAAATGGTGCAACCATTATGGAAAGCAGTATGGAGATTTCTTGGAAAACTGGGAATGGAGTCACCCTATGACCCAGCCATCCCACTCCTGGGTCTATTCCCAAAGGACTTAAAAACAGCATATTACAGTGACACAGCTATCTCAATGTTTGTAGCTGCGCAATTCACAATAGCTAGGTTGTGGAACCAACCTAGATGTCCCTCAGTAAATGAGTGGATTAAGAAAATGTGGTATATACGCACAATGGAATTTTACTCAGCAATAAAAGAAAATAAATTAATGGCATTTGCAGGTAAATGGATGAAGTTGGAAGACATAATGCTAAGTGAAGTTAGTCAGTCTCAAAAATCCAAGTACCAAATGTTTTCTCTGATATAAGGAGGCTAGTTCATAGTATTGTTGGATGGGGGGGTACATAGGAGGACTAGAGGAACACTAGAATGGTCAAAGGGAAGGAAGGGTAAGGGGGGGAGCAAAGGGGGAGGGAGGGGGAGAAAAGGAAAAAAAAAAAAGAAAAGGTGGTTGAATGAGACGGATTTCATTTTCCTAAATGCATGATTGAAGACCTGAATTGTACGAATATACTTTGTATACAAACAGTTGTATGTAAAAAGATGCTAAATTCATGCACTATGAGTTGTACACATTAAAAATTATTAAAAAAATATATATATATAACTCTTCTGATCGAAAGAATAAAGCTATTTTTGAGAAAATGGGTTTTTAATTCTTCAAGCAAAGGTGATTTTAAAGATTTCTTTTACTCCTTTTTCCAGATTTACTGATGTATAATTGGTAAATATATATATATATATATATATGTATACATATATATATATATATATTTAAGATGTACAACATGATGTTTTGATATACATATGTATTTTGAAATGAATATGACAATCAAGGTAATTATTATGTGTAGCTCTTCATGTATTAAATTGTGGGATATGTGGGTGTGTGTTGAGAACATATAAGATTTACTCCATTAGAGACCAATAGAAGAAGGGGATTGAAAGGGAGGAAGGAGCAGAGTGCATGGGAAAGTTCCAGAGAATGAATTCTTCTTTAATACCTTAAGGTGAATTTGTCATTCTCTCTCCCTCATTGCAGTAATTTTATTTATTTATTTATTTGTTTGTTTGTTTGTTTATTGTGGTACCAAGGATTGAATGCAGGGGTACTAAACCACTGGGACACATCCCCAGCCCTTTTTGTATTTTATTAGAGACAGGGTCTCACTGAGTTGCTAAGTGCCTCGCCATTGCTGAGGCTGGCTTTGAACTTGTGATCCTCCTGCCTCAGCCTCTCAAGTGCTGGGATTACAGGCGTGCACCACCCCACCTGGCTCCCTCATTGCAGTAAGTTACACATGTAGTTCAAAACTTTCTATTACTGCTGTCTTGTCTCATTTACTAGACTGTGTTTTCCTTGAGTGTATAGATTGGTATTTATCATTATACTCTCCAGTGACTAGTATAGATTTTGACATATAGAAAACCTTTATTATAATTTTTTTTAAATTTTTAAGCAAGGAAAACATAGATATGTAAACTAATGAATTTACAAAAGGTACCTCTGATTTTTTTATTTCTCTTCTCAGAGACACTTTTATTTAAAAAGAAGTCTTTGTGAATATTATCATGTTTAAAACAAAATAATGAATCATTAATTTTGGAATTCCTTGTATCAGTAAAGAAAGTTGTTCTTCTCATAATCTTATCATATCATACAACTAACATGCATAATTATTCTCCTTAGGTATAAATGCAATACTATAGGAAAGGCAGGCTGCTTCTCACATCATGTTGTAAAGATCTTATCTGAAGCATGTAGAATATGACAAGCGTGTATACTCTCTCTCATATGGCTCTGTACCAGATCTCCCAAATTCTTCCTCATGTGCATGAGATAAATTCTAGGTGATCTTGCAAGCCAGACTGCACTAGGGCAATCTCATCATTTTTTTTTTTGAAGGGTCATTAATAGCTGATAGAATACAGAAGGTCACCAACCAACAGTACTCAGTGGTCATGTCATTTCCTACTGTTGTACACAATCTTTTTCATCATGGATTACTGAGCATTGTTTTACCATTTTATTAGAAGACAGCAAATATTTTGGATTTGTTAGTTTGTATGGGCCTCAGGAATTTTCCAACTTTATTTTCCATTAAGCATTTTTCTATGGTTATATTACATTTTTATATTGCATGCCTTTCACAGCAATCAATCTTTCTGGATTGTTTTTTTTAATATGTATATTTTTCCAGACCAAACCTAAAAAGGGTCAAAATAAGCAGAGGGAAATCTCTGATCCATCAGTGACATGGATTTTTGATGATATCAAACATAAAGCTAAATAAGAAGGATGATGCACAGGAAGTTAGCAAAAGGCAAATTAGGAAAGTAAATCTCACAATTGGCAAGTCCTGTGTAGAAATCAAATAGTAAAAAGTGCAAGGTACATTCTCTTTCCACCACCTGCATTTGTTTTTGTGGTACAGGGGATTGAACCAAGGTCCTCACACAAGCCAGGCAAATGCTCTATGATTGAGTTATATCCCCAGCCCCGTTATCTGCATTTTATCACCCTCTTTTCAGAGACTTAGCACACCTGAACCATAACACAAACTAATTCTTCCCTATGATGTGCTGAAACCAGCAGAAATCTAGGCCATCGAAATCACCACTGAAAGCCTGGTGTGGTGGCACACACCTGTAATCTCAGTGGCTCAGGAGGCTGAGGCAGGAGGATTGCAAGTTCAAAGCCAGTCTCAGCAACAGCAAGACACTAAGGAACTCAGCAAGACCCTGTCTCTAAATAAAATACAAAATAGGGATGAAGATATGGCTCAGTGGCCATATCTTCAATCCCTGGTACCACTCCCCCCAAAAAAAGAATCACCACCGAGCCCCCAAATCCTAGGGTGAAAGGGTGGCTCAAATGTAGAATTCACTTGAGGAAATAGTGTTGATTTTCACTCAAGAATAGACCTACCATGTCCTTAGAATATTCTGGACTCAACTGTAATTGCTGTTTGGGGAAATCTAAGGCCATGATGATGTTTAAGAAATCAACAATATTAAGAATTGTAACATAAATATTGAGAATATCAAAGGTAAAGCTGTGGTTCAAAATGAAGGGGAAATATATAAGCCCAGTACAAAAATTATCTTGGAAGACATATGTTCCTGGAGGTCAAAAGATAGCAGCAAATTGATTAGAAGAGAATACTAAGGCAGGTGGATTTAGTTCCAGAAGCAGCATTAAAGAATGAAAAATCAAATTCTCTCCTTATTACCTACAAGGGAAAGTCTCTGCAATCCTGCTGCACAACAGAGAATCTGCTGGCAGGGAAGAGGCATTTCCACAAGGTCTACTGAAGGAGCAAGAAATAATGATTTAAGCATGGAATTGTCAAAGCCATGGAGATGAAAGGGAAATAAAACATTGCTTTAAACCTCCCTTGTAAATCAGTGAGAAAAAATGATGGAAAGTATTTTGGTTTGGATATGGCATGTCCCCCAAAGGTTCATGTGCTGAAGGCTTAATCTCTAATGCAACAATGTTTAAAGGTGGGGATTTGGGGAAGTGATTGAATCATGAATGCTCTGATCTCACGGGTGGATTAATCCATTGATAACTGAATGGATTACTGGAAGGTGATAGAAACTGTAGGAGGTAGAACATGGTGGGAATTGGTCCCTGGAGAATATATCTTATCTCTGGCCCCTTCATACACCCTCTCTCTCCAAGACCCCATGAGCTGAGCAGCTCTACTCAGCCATACCCTTCTGACCCAAAGCAATGCAGCTAGCTGACCATGGACTGAGACCTCTAAATCTATAAGCCAAAATAAATCTGTCCTTCTTTAAGTTGCTTTTCTTAGATTTTATTCACAGTGACGGAAAAGCTGAGCAAGCCAGAAAGAGAACAGCAGTAAAGCCTGGGAAGCCCAATTGAAGCACATGATGTGACAATAGGCTAGAAATTATGGATCAAAGATAACATAGAAGATGTTTCATATAAAACTTTACATTTTTTCAAGGTGAATGAAAATCAATTCACCTTTATTTTTTTTCTAAATGATAGATACCAAAGCACTAAAGTGAGCAACACAAAATAAGAATTTGAATAAAGTAATCCTCTGACCCCCCCTCTGATCACTCCATACTGTAGAGATAATAACTGCAAACATTTCAATGAAGATATACCCTGACCTCTCTACAGGCATGTTAAAGCCATTTGGGGAAAAATTCACTCACTCATATATATATGTATGTGTGTGTGTGTGTGTGTGTGTGTGTGTGTGTGTGTGTATATATATATATATATATAATTTCAAATTAGCCTTTCAAGTATGTATACATATTTCAAATGATCATATTATATACCATAAATACATACAATTTTGTCCATCACAATTTTTGAAGATTTCTATAAACATGCTCTTTTATAACCTGATGTTTCCCTAAATAACATATTTAAACATTTTTTTTTTTTTTTTTTTTTTTTTTTTTTTGGTACCAGGGATTGAACTCAGGGGCACTCGACCACTGGGCCACATCCCCAGCCCTTTCTTGTATTTTATTAGAGACAGGGTCTCAATGAGTTGCTAAGTGCCTCGCCATTGCTGAGGCTGGCTTTGAACTCGCGATCCTCCTACCTCAGCCTCCCAAGTGCTGGGATTACAGGCGTGCGTGCGCCACCGCGCCCAGCCCTTAAACATTTTTTATATATTGGTAAATATGGATCATTTTAAATAGATGTTCCACTGTAAGTATCTATAATATTTTTTAAACCAATCCTTTACAAGAGGATTTAGGTTGTTTCCTAGTCCTATTTTTTATCTATTATAAACGTGTGAAATATATTTTTATACATATCTTTGTGTATTAGACTATGTTATGGAAAATGATTATGTATATAGACATAGGAGACAAAACATCCTGATTCACATATGTAACTGACCAACAATCATTTGACATTGGCCTATTTGCCAACTTTTATTCTTGGTGCAATGGAGAATATAATAGTATTCAATTCAAAATGTCTTCAGGATTAGATGAATTAGCACTTAGAAGAGACACTACTATAAATATTATATAAATGTTATTTATATTCTTTTGGTCTGAATTATCTTCCATATATTTTGCTTATCTTTCTTTGGATTTTCCTTTTTCTGTTAAGGAAGATTTTGCACATTAGAAAATTTAGCTCTTGTGTAGAGTATAATTTATTCCAGTTTGGTAGTGATTTTTCAACCTTGAAGGTCATTTCAACTTACTCTAAGAAAACAGGCTTTCAATTACCTATATTATTTCTAGTTTTAATTTTATATATTAGTAAAGAAAGCTGAGGCAAAATAAAATCTTCTAGTCCAGCCAACCTTCTCAAGCTTAAGTAACCCTTTACAATGTCCAAAAGAAGTACTTAAAAATTTACAATATCCTTTTGAATTAGGACCACCCATTGCTCCCAATTTTAATTCTTAGGGTCATAAGTAAAAAAATTGAATCCTTCTTCCTCATGTATAATACCTAAAAGGAGAAAAAAGCTATCTTCTTATCTTCACCTTTACCTTCTTCTACTCACACTTCTATTCCATGGCTTTATTCTGCATGCTAAATCATGTCTTAAGATCTTCAAGTGATCTTCCTTGACGTGGTTTCATTGTTTTCACTCACCCAGTTTTTCTCCTGAAAACAACTCAATATATCTTTATGTCTTTGTTTTGTGCCTTATTCTGTAATGTGAAAATATCAGGTTTAACAGAGTCATTCAATTAACTTCTAACATTTCATCACATATAATAGATTATTAAGGCCTGGGGTGTTCACAGGCCCAAATTTTAGAAGTTATTCTCTTCCTACCCCACCTCTTTTGTTTTGATTCAAACCATTTATACTTTAAATTCTTTGCTCCTAGGATCTACACAGACATTAACATAGCATACACTATGTAAAATGGGATTTAGAAATTTGGTAAAGCATATTTAACAAGCACTTGTGAGAGCCTTGACTTTCATGATACTTGGTAGTAGGGTAAAAAGCATTCTTATTGCTGCCCCTGCTCATGTTCATAACAATGCTTTGGGCTTTGATGTATACTCAGCTCAAAATTTAGAACTGGAATTCTCCAACATGAGAACCCTGTGTGTGTGTGTGTGTGTGTGTGTGTGTGTGTGTGTGTGTGTGTGTGTACTTTATGTGAATATATAGTCAATACATAAAATATATTGATAATATATATTTAAATATATTATACACATATGAAAACTGGATTTACTTTCTTCTAGCATTTTAAAGCAGGTTAGCATGTTTTTCCTAATGGAGGACAAATCTTAAAAACTGAATAACTATTTTTAGATATAAAATGTTATTTATATTGATTCATAATTAATAAAATTTACCTAAACATATTAATAATTATCCCCTACTATTCAAGTGACATATTGAGTCACATTTGTGATTTCATAAGCCTACTGTTTCAGGAGAAGCTGGTCCAACAGTAAACAATTTTATGAAAAATAATGTGCCTTTCAGTAACAGGTTTTCCCCAATTATAATGAAATAAACATTTCACTTCCAAGCAAAAAATAAAATTAAATATGTCACATAAAACTAGGTCACCTACATGGCAAGAATATAGTTTTAAAAACACAGAAAGTGGTATTTTTTTATATTTTGTAAAATTATAAATCTTTAGGATTAGGGCTGGGGTTGTATCTCAGTGGTAAAGTACTTGCTGTGGGTTTGATCCCCGAAACCACAAAAAATAAAAGTTTTCTTTTTATTTTATATTCTTCCTAAGTACTCAATATAATTAATACCTAATAAATAACATAAGAATTCTAAAAATAAGAAATGCTGCAACTGAGTCAGTCCCATGATGCTGTCTCTTACAAGAACAGGATCACTGTATTTAACAGTCACTGTCCCTTACTGGTCCTATGATATTTCTGAGAAGCCAGAGACTAGTTTGCCTGAAAGGATCATAGTTTTTTCCTATCTTTCCATGGGAGTAGTCTAGTATCCTGCCTTCCTACAAAGCCTTCATTTTTTTCCAATTGATTTTTTTTAATTTTTTTCAAATTTATTTTTTATTCTAAGTTGTTAGAAATGACAGCAGAATGTATTACATTTCATATTATACTTGTAGAGCACAATTTTACATATCTCTGGTTGTATACAAAGTATATTCACACCATTCATGTCTTCATACATGCACTTAGGGTAATGATATCCATCTCATTCTACCATCTTTCTTTTTCTTGACCCATTTGCCCCCTCCCTTCACCTCCCTCCCCATTGGCCATTCTAATGTTCCTCTAATCCTCCTATGATCCCCATCCCAACCTGACTGTGAATCAGCCTCCTTATATCAGAGAAAACATTTGGCATTTAGCTTTTTGGGATTGGCTAACTTCACTTAGCATTATATTCTCTAACTTCATCCATTTACCTGCAAATGCCATGATTTTATTCTCTCTTATTGCTGAGTAATACTCCATTGTGTGTATATACCACATTTTCTTTATCCATTCATCTACTGAAGGGCATCTAGGTTGGTTCCACAGTTTAGCTATTGTGAATTGTGCTGCTATAAACATTGATGTGGCTGTGTCCCTGTAATATGCTGTTTTTGAGACCTTTGGGTAAAGACCAAAGAGTGGGATAGCTGGGTCATAAGGTGGATCCAATCCAAGGTTTCCAAGTATCTCCGTACTGCTTTCGATATTGGCTGCACCATTTTGCAGTCCCACCAACAATGTATGAGTGTGTCTTTTTCTCCACATCCTTGCCAACATTTATTGTTATTTGTGTTCTTAATAGCTGCCATTCTGAAGGGTGTGAGATGAAATCTTAGAGTGGATTTGATTTGCATTTCTCTAATTGCCAGAGATGTTGAACATTTTTTTCATGTATTTGTTGATTGATTGTATATCTTCTTCTGAGAACTGTCTGTTCAGTTCCTTGGACAATTTATTGATTGGGTTACTTGTTTTTTATTTTTTGGTGTTAAGATTTTTGAGTTCTTTATACATTCTAGAGATTAGTGCTCTATCTGAAAGGCAATGGTAAAAAATTGTTCTCAATTAGTAGGCTCTCTATTCACCTCACTGATTGTTTCTTTTTTAGAGAAGAAGCTTTGTAATTTAAATCTATCCCATTTATTGATTCTTGATATTAATTATTTTGCTACAGGATTCTTATTAAGGAACTTGGGGCCTAATCCAACATGTTGGAGATTAGAGCTTACTTTTTCTTCTATTAGGTGTAGTGTCTCTGGTATAATTCCTAGATCCTTGATCCACTTTGAGTTGAATTTAGTGCATGGTGAGAGATAGAGTTTTAATTTCATTTTCTTGCATATGGATTTCCAGTTTTCCCAGCACCATTTGTTGAAGAGGCTATCTTTTCTCCAATGTATATTTTTGGCACCTTTGTCTAATATAAGACAGACCCTTAGCCAGGTTAACAAAGAGAAGGAGAGAGAAAACTCAAATCACTAACATATGCGATGAAAAAGGACATATCACACAAACACTACGGAAATACAGAAAATAATTTGAAATTATTTTGAAAACTTGTACTCCAACAAAGTACAAAACACCGAAGGCATCGACAAATTTCCAGAGTCTTATGATCTACCTAAACTTAAGCAGGATGATATACATAATTTGAATAGACCAATTTCAAGCAATGAAATAGAAGATGCCATCAGAAGCCTACCAACCAAGAAAAACCCAGGACCAGATGGATACACAGCCAAGTTTTACAAGACCTTTAAAGAAGAACTGATACCAATACTCTTCAATTTATTTCAGGAAATAGAAAAAGAGGATGCACTTCCAAACTCATTCTATGAGGTCAATATCACCCCTGATCCCAAAACCAAACAAAGACACATCAAAAAAAGAAAACTTCAGGCCCATATCTTTAATGAACAAAGATGCAAAAATTCTCAATAAAATTCTGGCAAACAGATACAAAAACATATCAAAAATATAATACATCACGATCAAGTGGGGTTCATTCCAGGGATGCAGGGATGGTTCAACATATGGAAATCAATAAATGTAATTCATCACATCAATAGACTCAAAGATAAGAACCATATTATTATCTTAATAGATGCAGGAAAAGCATTTGACAAAACACAGCACCCCTTCATGTTCAAAACACTAGAAAAACTGGGGATAACAGGAACATATCTCAACATCGTAAACGCTATATGTGCTAATCCCCAGGGCAACATTATTCTAAATGGAGAAAAATTGAAAGCATTCCCTCTAAAAACTGGAACAAGGCAGGGATGCCCTCTTTCACCATTTCTATTCAATATAGTAATTGAAATGCTGGCCAGAGCAATAAGACAGATGAAAGAAATTAAAGGGATACAGATAGGTAAAGTTGAACTCAAATTATCATTATTTGCCGACAATATGATTTTATACCTAGAAGACCCAAAAAATTCCACCAGAAAACTTCTAGAACTGATAAATGAATTCAGCAAAGTAGCAGGATACCAAATCAAGACCCATAAATCTAAGGCATTTCTATATATCAGTGACAAATCCTCTGAAAGGGAAATGAAGAATACTACCCCTTTTACAAAAAATAAATAAATAAATAAATAAAATACTTGGGGACCAACTTAACCAAAGACGTGAAAGACCTCTATAATGAAAACTACAGAACACTAAAGAAAGAAATTATGGAAGACCTTAGAAGATGGAAAGATCTACCCTGTTCTTGGACAGGCAGAACTAATATTGTCAAAATGACCATACTACCAAAAGCACTATACAGATTTAATGCAATGCCAATCAAAATCCCAATGACATTCCTCATAGAAATAGAAAAAGCAGTCCTGAAATTCATCTGGAAAAATAAGAGACCCAGAATAGCTAAAGCAATCCTTAACAAGAGGAGTGAAGCAGGTGGCATCACTATACCAGACCTTAAATTATATTACAGAGCAATAGTAACAAAAACAACATGGTATTGGCACCATGGTATTGGTATTGGTATTGGTATTGGTATTGGTATTGGTATTGGGTGGTAGACCAATGGTACAGAATAGAGGACAAAGCCTTCATTTTGAAAATGGTCTGTATTAGAGAAAACTCACTGCTCCCAGTGTAGCATTGCATGAAGTCCTTTCAGATTAGCACCTTTCCATCGCCATAATTACCAGATGGGATATAGGAAAGATTTAGCCTTCCATAATAACCCTCAATTCAGTCTGGATTTTTATTCTTAATGTGGTCCCTTTTATGTCTTTGTGAACTCCCAGTGCCTTGTTAAAAATCTTCTTTTAATTTGCATTCCTGAAACTTGTTAAGAATCAATAGATGAGACAAATACTTCCAGATTAAGTAGATCCTATTTATAAATGAGTAGAGAAGTGAGAAGCATTTTCAAGTGATAAGAAAATACTATCTATCGAGAGCAAATTGGTGGAGTAGGACATTCCAGTGCTCATTACCCTACAGAAACATCAATTTGAAGAATTATAAATGTACATGCTAAGGAAAATAGGTGAGAGGGTATAGCACAAAAACAAGAAAAGACACAATGAAGAGGATGAGAAGGACAGTTTTACATTAACTGAGTCCCCCTCTACCACCCTCAGGCAGCACAGTGTAAACACAGATAACGATCTATTGGGGGAAAAAAGGGAAACAAGCTCTGGTTCTTGCTGTGGAACTCAACACAGGGTAAAACACAGAACAAAGCCTGTTCCATAGCCATGGAATCCAGGCTGGTATCTGTAGACCAAGCCTCCAGTCCCACCCCATTACCAGGCTTATATGAGTGATTCCAGGCTTCTGCTGGCTCTAGTGGTAGGTCCACCCAAGTGTCATCAAGCTTCAGGTCCATCTCAGTGCCAGGCCCACAACCAGAGTTTCAATGCTTGCTGGGCACACTTATTCTCTTGGACTACAAAAACCTGTAATAGATATATAAATGATATACTTACAAATCAAAAGTTGTAAAGTTTGGCAAGTGTATGTGAACATACACATAAAATCCCATATGTGCATATATTAAAGCCAATTCTGAATACATGTATTGTCTATTGCAGTGAAAGTACAATATTGGTATCCTCCTGAGTGAATAAAATGAATAATGTGAGATCTAGGAGTGAAGAAAGCTCTAAAAAATGTTTTCAAGGGAAATTTGTAGAAAAGAGACCACTCTTAACTCCCAAATCCTTACATCTCTAAACATCAGAGCCAGGTGTGATGATGCATGCTTATAATGCCAGGAACTCAGGAGGCTGAGGCAGGCGAATTGCAAGTTCAAAGTCAGCCTCAGCAATTTAGCAAGACCCAGTGTCAAAGTGGAAAAAAAAAAAAAAAAAAAAAAAAAAAAAAAAAAAAAAAAAAAAAAAAAAACCTAGGGATCTATCTCGGTATCTCAGTGGTAAAGTGCCCCAGATTCAATTCCCAGTACCAAACAAACATTGCATTTTTTACATTACTAAATATGTTCTACAAAACAATGTATTTTGTTTCAAACCTGAAAATACATACCCAAAATAAATGGAGTAAAAGCTCACATAAATTTAAATAGAATGTACCTGGTGATTATCTTCATTTTTTTCCAGTACCTCTTTTGAAAATGGTCAGGCCAAAATTCTTATTTTCTTTGGGATATGGGCAGTAACATCAATGGGGAAAGAAGGAAAGAACATATACATTCCCTTTTATTTTCTACAGTGATGTGCTCATGAGGAAGATAATCCTGAGTTTCAATAAGTTTATGACTTCCAAAAGTTGATTGGGAAACAATTGAATCATTTAGGGAGCTAAATATACATTGTTATGCCTTATCTCTACCTGCTCAATCAGAATATGCAATTATTTATAAATCTGCTTCTTTATTTGTTCTAATTAATTATACATGACAGTAGAATGCATTTTGACACACCATACATAAATGGAGTATAAGTTCTCTTTATTCTGGTTGTACATAATATACAGTTATACAGGTCATGCGATCACCCATGTGCATATGGCAATAATGTCCAATTCATTCAACTATCTCTCCTACTCCCACACCCCTTCATTCTGCTCTGCCTAATTCAAAGTACTTCTATTTTTCCCTACCCTCCTCCTTATTGTAAGTTAGCATCTGCATATCAGAGAGAACATTCAGCATTTAGTTCTTTGGGATTGGCTTATTTCACTTAGTGTGATAGTCTCCCGCTCTATCCATTTACCTGAAAATGCCATAATTTCATTTTTCTTCAAGGTGGCATAATATTCCATTGAGTACATATACCACATTTTCTTTATCCATTCATCTGTTGAAGGACATCTAGGTTGGTTCCATAGCTTGGTTATTTTTGTTTTTTATTCATAATAGATAATACATAAAAAATTTATTAATTCAGAAGGAACAAAAGGGCACACAATGAAATTCATCTTGCTTATTCCTTTCCTTTAGTTCTTCTACACAGAGGCAATCACTGTTACCAGTTTCTTGAACTTTTTATGAGAATTTACATATATGCAAGCAAATATGCACACATACATATATCAATTTATTACTGAGTAATATGTTATACATACTGTCCTATACCTTGATTTATCTAATTCCCATGTCTTTGAAATTGTTCCATATTAATACAGAAAGGAATGCTACACTCTTTATTTAATAGCTTCAGAGTACTCCATTGTTTGGATAAGCAGCTATTCATTTACAGATTCCTACTACTAGAAATTTAGATTTTTCTCCTGCATTTTTTGATACTACATGTAATAATAAGAGTGAAAAATTCTAATACATATGATATTTGTACGTGTGTAATTTTTTATGTAATATAAATTCCTGGAAATAGCTTTGCCAAAAGATATGTTCATTTTTAATTTTCATGGATATTGCCACATACATTTCCACAAGGAATGTTCTGATTTTCATTGGGAATGTTATGTTTTATAAAATTCCTAAGTGATTCTAACAATCAGATGCATTATACACCATTGCTCTAGACTACCAGTTAGGATTTGAAACTTGCATTTGTAGACTGAATCCTAGGCATGTTTTTCTTCAAAGCCATTTCTATGAAGCTCTCTGTATCATTTAGCCTGATACTCCTAAACGTTTAATGAATCATTTGGAACTTGTTCATATTTTCAACAGACTCCTGAGTGAGAGTAATGCTTTTGGTTCATGGACCACACTTCAGCAACATTGTCCTATGGGATTCCTCCAGTCAGCAATATATAGATTAGCACTTAGATTGTTAGTTTTTTAAACGTGGCAATACTCAAACTTTTTAGTCTCGGGACCCTTCATTGCTCATAAATTTATAGGAGCCTCAACAAGCTTTGTTTATATGGGTTATATATATTTTTATATTCGGGGTTAAAACTGAATGTTTTCTAGATGTTTATTTCATTTCAAATAATAATAAACCCATTCATATTAACATAAAAATGTATACTTATAAAAAAATCCAAAACAAAGTCAATGAGAAGAATGACATTGTTTTATAGTTTTAAAAATCTCTTTATTGTTTGGCTTAATATAACACTGCAGGATTCTCATTTATTTTTCTGCATGTAATTTTCTCTGTATTGCATGTTATGTAGCCTCTGTAAAACTCCACTATATATTCTTGACACACTGAGAGGGAAAAAAGCAAATAATGTCCTAGTATTATAATGAAAATGGCTTTGACCTTGCAGATACCCTAAAAGGGTTTTGGGGGCACCCATAATTTGCCAGAGCTTGCTTTGAGAACCCTTAACTTATTGTGTGCTCCTTCTGCCATGCCACACAGACTAGAAAGCTCTTAAAGGTAGAGATCATATCTTGTTCCTTATTTTCACAGAGTTACCTCACATTTTGTGTTGACTTGATGCTTATTGGTTTGCTGACTATGACTAGGTTTTGCACTATAGTCACATCCCATTTCCTTCCTTTTTATGGGCAGATATAAACTGGAATCTGGGGATACCAGTGGAGAGGAGAAATGAACTTCCTTTCACCCATCTCCTCCATAAAGCAAGGTTCACAAAGATATGAAACTTTTCTATGAAGAAAATAATTCCATCATGTCACCACAAATATTTTTACAAAATTATTTTATTTTATCCTGAAAAATAACCTGTAGGATAGGTAGTGAAGTTATTATTATCTTCATTTTAACAGATAATGAAACTGAAACCCAGACCAATTTACTCAAGTTGTTATAGCTAGTAAGTGACTACTGAGCTTGGACTAAGAAAATAGAACTCAACCTTGGATCATGAGTAAGTTGAAGAAATGGTTTAATGTATTTCATTATGCACTCCTTCTTGTCTTGTGTGATACTAATACTGTTAAGGATTGAGAATATTTACAATAAGGTGCCTTTATGGTAATAAAATGTTTCCAGTTCCTTTGGGGCATTCAATCACCTGCTATAGCTGTTTATTGCCTTATCTGATTGACAATGAACATTATCCCTCAAATTGCTTTCTACTGGAGTGCTGTGACATAATTAGGTTTTCCAGGAAGTCTATCTTGGTGTCATCATAATTTTCATTAGCTTAGTGAGTAATCACAGCTTCTGCTACTAGACTGATGTAATTATTTCTCAGTAAACCTGGTAGTTACCTTCTAAAGGAGAAAACCAGGTCAGCAATATGGAAAGCAAGGAAAAGATTGGCTTCTGTTTGGAAATAGTAGGCAGGTGTAAAAATCTGAAGAAACACTAGAATCATGGTCTAGAGTCCTGATCACCTTGATCCCAGCTCCAATTAAAAAAAAAATAAGACAGCAATCAGACTCCTGTTGCACTTTTACTAGGTATATTTTGGCCTTCTTTGGCCACAAGGAATACTTTGAACCCATAAAACCCAAAAGAAAAATGTTCAGAGGCATGATCTAGGGTGGATACTAGTGTGTTCTTCTAAATTTGCCTGAAAGCTCTCTCCATGAATGTCAAAGGAAAGGTCAAAACGAATGCAATTACCTGGCAATGTGTGTTCCACATAACTTATTTTTACATTTATATCTGAAAAATTCAATTCAGAATGCAATGGTTGGTCTGACATAAAATATATACACTCAAACTCCATGTAGCATATGTATGGGGCATGGGGAGATTATTTAAGCCTAGCAGTTTGGAATTATCCTGAGTTCATCCTCTTAATGTTTTGGGCATTGTATATGTTGATAGTGTCAAGGGTGTATACTTATCCTAAAATGTATCAAGAAATATAAATTAAATGTATACAGCTTTTTAAAACAGAACATTTTCTTTAGTTTAACTATAGTTAAATAACTAAAAGAAACTCTTGAGAAGAGAGCATCAGAACTTTTTAAAATTACAAATAATCCATAAAATGTGGAGAGGCACAAATTATATTCTAGTTTAAGAACAGGTAACAACAGCTATCTTTGAGCATGTGTGTTTTTTTCTTTTACCAAGGATAAATCTTATAGCTGATTAAGTAGCTCATTTTGCAATTGGTTCATATGACACACTTTTATATAGACAAAGCAATTGTCTTTTTCCCCTTTATGATGAGAACTATTTTCTCCCTGACTTTTTTTATAAGCTTAATATACTCACTGTGAGAAACAACCAGTTACAAAATGGAATTTGTACTTAACTCATTAAGGTTTAATTTCTAGTCGGAGGCAAGGATTATGTATTCCACTGGGTGACAAAACACAGCAGTTCCTTGAAAAATAATGTGGTCAAGTATGTGAAATAACTACCATTGGGGGATAATCTACTTTGTCATTTAGTATCCACTGCAAACATAAAAATAAGGTCATTTTTTAGCATGATTATGAAAGATACAATATTCTATAATTGTAAACCAAGCCATAGACAAGTAATCAATGCAGAATTTATGTAGCTTGTATGCAACAAAAATCAGGGCATAGGGAATGATGATGATTCTGCTTAACCATCATGAATGAACACAAATATCTCTGAAATGTTTTTATTTTATAGAATATAATAATATTAAAAGAAAATTTGCCAGTTAATGTAAAACATGGAAAGCTAAGCTTCCAAATCCAACCTGTAATGTTGATTACCCTCTAATTTCTCCCTTCATTAAAACCAGGTTGTACTGTATAACAATTCTCACCAAATATTCCTGTCACTATTAACTGTCTTGAGGTCATTGTCCTTTAATAAATCAGTGTTTATTGAGTTCTGTGAATGAGCAGATGTATCACAGTACAGTCCAATATAGGTGATTATTAAAAAATAGAAGATGGAATCTTTGCCCTGAGGGCTTTTGTAATCTACCAGAAAGAAAACTAAATACAATCGTGCCAGAAATATATACATGTGTACATTATTGTACAGATAGAGAAGTTAGTCTGCTTGTAAATGGGATGGACTATCTGTAAATTTATTTTTTAATCTTTTTTAAACTTAGGCCTCTATTTATATATGACAGTAGAATCCATTTTTGACACAATTATGAAAATGTAAATTCATTTTAATAGTATTTTTAATATTTATTTTTTAAACTTTGAATTATTTACCATCTTTAAATTGATACATAATGATTGTACCTATTTATAGGGTAGAATATGATAATGAGTACATGGTTAAGTGCAAAGAAAGGTTCAGAGCTTAGCAATATAAAACTGATCTTTTTAAATACAAAAATTTAATTGACATTATTATTTGAATAATTAACTAAAGGATTTTTATCTGCACCTGTAAAAATCATGCTCAGTAGTAATTTGCAAATAGACCATTGAGCATTATCATATACTGAATGTATCATTTAAGAACTTCCTATATACCAACACTGAAAGAATATGTAAATTATCTGGATAAACTACTAATTTCAACATTAGATTGTTATACATAGTGTGAATATTACTTCTGCTCCTGTTTGGGGAGTTCACAGGGAACATGAGAATCAATATAAGAAAAAAAGTGGGAAGCATCTACTATGCACAAGCTCTTTCAAAATTGTTCCAGGGTGTATGTAGATGAATAACACTTGATCACTGCCCTCAAGGAACTTGTCATTATACAAAGAACTCTAACATATTGATAGTTAACTCTAACATATTGGCATCACAGAGGATCACCCAAAGTGTTATGGGGACACTATAATAAGGGTAGTAAGACTGTACCATCTTGTGATGAGGAAAGGCTTCACAAAAGAAGCAATACTGAAGAGAGTCATTGAGAAATGAACAGAGTTTCAAAACAGCATTGGCAAAGATACATAGAGACAGGGAAGTTTAGGGTGAGTTCAGAAACTAATGATTAATTTATTTTTGCTAAAAAGGAATAGTTGTGGAGGGAATTAGAGGAGGACCAGGACAACCTGGTGAAATAAGGACAAATATTATGCTGCTTTACTTTTATTTATAGAGTAATTACTGGCTGCAGTATTTGCATTCCTTCTAAGTTCCCCACTCTACTTAATTCCTCCTCTTCCTTCAAACGAAGTTACATTTTTGCTTTCTTAGCTTCTTTTGATTTGATTACTTTAGACCTTCCTTGATCAATCATAGCACTTAATGTATATTATACAATTTAGCACTTATGAACCACTGTCTTTTCTTGTTCACCATGACACCTGTAACACTAGCCATTAACAGGCCAATTTCTTCCTGGTCGACTTTTACCATATCCCAAGCAAAATCAGCTTAATCATAAAATACCTAGTCTACTTCTACTTGCTCTGATAAGAATCAATGTGTTCTTGCTCCAGATTCCCCTGGAAAAAAAGCTAAAGTATAATCAAAAGGGCTATCAGCTCAAGGCCCAACACCACGTTCAAAATGAGTTTATATATGCCAACTACCCTGATATGACCATTATATATATTGTGTGTATGAATGTGTGTGTATAATTATGTGTCAATAAAAAAAATTTAAAGATATTTTGAGTAATCACTAACATGGTATCTAATAATTTTTAGAATTTTCTACAGAATGCTACCTAATAGGCATGTCACCATGTGGCAGTACCAGATAATAAAAATAATATCATCAATAGTTTAACTATTATAACAGCCTCAAATATTCATTGAGTGTTTTGTATATGCCCAAGTTTATGCCAAGTTCTTTATATGTTTTATTTCATTTAATCATTGCAACAACCCAATAAAGCAGGTAGTGTCATTTACTCTATTTTTATATATAAAGAAATTGTGGTTCTCAACTTGTAAATAGTAGCCCTGATATTGGAAAAAAAAACTTCTATTTGCCTTGGGAGCCTTTTTATTCCACTGCCTCTCATTCATTCATGGGTTAACTCCATGTTTCCTTAACATTTGTACAAATTTACAACCCATTAGATAAAATATGACATAAATCTGATTTGCATAAGTGAAAGCTTATATGCACATGAAAGATTCTCTTCTGTTCTATTCTGAATGGTATTATATATACACCTGTGGGAATGGCAAGTTTTTCAAAGTACCATGGGAACTAAAGTGTTTTTTAAATATTCACCTAATAAAGTGTCAGCTCAGAAAAGTATCCTTTAGAAAAACATTGCCCGTCATCTCCAGCCTAATACTTTAGTTGTCGTTTTTCTCCTGCTCATATCATCTCAACTTTGTGAACTAAAACTCTAAAAACATGTAAGTAGAGCATTACAAAGCTTGAACTAAGAACTACAAAATGGTTTCTTCATATGTGTAAAGAGAAACATATCACCCATTTATCTCTTAGCTATGAAGACCAAAAGGATAGCTGTTTGGAGAGGTATGTTATATATGCTCAATTGGGACTAAAACTATGAGCATAAAGGTGTAATCTAAGACTCTCTGGGAAGTCATGGGACCTGTTTATTTAGAGTAAGATGGTGTGTTCACTTCCTGTGGCTGCTGTAACAAATAATCACAAATTTGGAGGCTTAGAAAAAGTAGAACTTTATTCTTTCACAGCTCTGGGGATCAGAAGTCCAAAATTGGTTTCACTGAGCCAAAATCAAGGAGAGGTATGCTGGCTTTCCCTCTTGTAAAAGTGAATCTTTAATTTGTTTCCCCAGCTTCAGGTGTCTACAGGCTTTCCATAACTTGTGACTATGTCACTCCAATCTCTGCTTCTGTGGTCAGTGTCTCAGTGCCTCCTTCTTACAAAGATGCTCATGATTTCATTTAGGGTTCACCTAAATAATCCAGGATAATAGCTTCATGTCAAGATCTTTAAATTAACCACATTTGGTGAAAATTTGTCTATATCAAGCAACATTTACACATTCTAAGAATTAGCACCTCAAAGCTTTGGAGACCTTTATTCAATATATATAGACGGGAAAATAGTCAAATAAAACCCCTTGTGGATTGAACCTTATTTATACTGATGATTTGCCCCATGTATACACAGACAAAACTTACACAAGAACTGTGACCTTCCTTCCTTCAGTTAATTCTCTCCTTCCTCAGCTTAGAATTCCAGACACTGCATCCAGTGTACTCTTATTATTTTCATAGCTTCCTTCTATCTAAAGGCATATAACACATAAACCTATTATATAGAACCCCAACTCTTTCCTTTCTGGTTTAATTCTCTCTCACCATATTACAGGTCTTCTACATCTCAGTCACAATGAGTCTCTGCTTCCTGAGAAGGTCATGTTCTTTCAAACCCATTTCCCCCTCTTCCTGTCTTGCACTTTCCCTTCACTTATTGAACACCTTCCTTATCTTCTTTAAAGACTCATTATAAACATCACCTCCTTTGTAAAGTACTTTCTCTGAACAGAGGCTAATGTCCTCTCCTCTGTGTTCCCATGGTAACCTGTGAAAATTTTATCTTATGCTTTATCACATTTAATTATTCAAATCCGTTTAATATTTAATATCTTATACTAGTGTATGAGTGTGTTCTCAAGAGTGGGAGTACTGTGGTAGGCTGAATACAAGTCCCCTCCCAAATATATACATGTCTGAATCCCCAGAACCTCTTAATGTTACCTTACATAGCAAAAGGGACTTTGTATATATGATTAAAGTTATGGGGAATTCTGGGGAAGGGATTAAGTTCTAAAATGTAGGAGACTAGCCTATGGGATTTATCTAAATACAACCATCCTTGTGAAAAAAGGAAGGTCAAATATATATAGAAAGAAGAAATGTAAAGACAGGATCAGAGGTCAGATAGATGATATATGACTGACTTTTAAGGTAGGAAGGGGCCACAAAACAATAAACATTGATGGAATGTAGAATATGGGGAAAGTAAGAAAAAAAATCCACCAGGACCAGCCACCAGGACCATGGTCCTCCTCAATACCTCCACTTTTAGGAATTCTGTCCTCTAGAACAGTAAAATCATAAATTCATATTGTTTAAAGTCACTAAACTTGTAGCACTTTGTTACAGTAGCAATAGAAAAATGAACATAGATATCTACCTACTCTCAATTAACTTAATGAATGAACAAAGACCTCAATTGTCATATCAGTAAGGGATTCCATTCAGGTATTCAATTAATACTGTAGATCCTAATACCATTGTAGTCATGATCATGCTTTTATTCCTAGTTAGGTCTTCTGGTTAGAATTTTAGAGAACACTGAAACCATTTATGAAAAATGGACATGGTTGAAGTGTTAATGTCATTTCTGCTTTCTCAAAGCCCATTCCTACACAGAGACAAACCCACATAAATACAGTTATTTCTCCTACTAGACAAAGGTGCCAAAAACATATATTGGAAAAAATATAGCCTCTTCAACAAATGGTTCTGGGAGAACTGGAAATGCATATGCATCAAAATGAAACTAAATACCTATCTCTCATCATGCACAAAACTTAACTCAAAGTGGATCAAGGACCTAGGAATTAGACCAGAGACCCTTCACCTAGTAGAAGAAAAAGTAGGCCCAAATCTCCATCATGTTAGATTAGGCCCCGACTTCCTTAATAAGATTCCTATAGCATAAGAAATAAAATCTAGAATCAATAAATGGGATGGATTCAAACTGAAAAGCTTCTTTTCAGCAAAAGAACAATCACTGAGATGATGAGAGAGGCTATAGAAAGGGAGCAAATTTTTACCACACACACATCAGATAGAGCTCTAATCTCTATGATATATAAAGAACTCAAAACACTTAACCCCCAAAGAACAAATAACCCAATAAATAAATGGGCCAAGGAAATGAACAGACACTTCTCAGAAGATGATATACAATTGATTAACAAATATATGAAAAAATGTTCAACATCTCTAGCAATTAAAAAATGCAAATCAAAACTACTCTAAAATTTCATCTACAGTTGTGGCTCAGCAGTAGAGTGCTTGCCTAGCATGTGCAAGGCCCTGAGTTCGATCCTCAGCACCACATAAAAATAAAATAAAATAGATATTGTGTCCAAATACAACTAAAAAGTAAATATTAAAAACAAAGAGTACAAACAACAATAAGTGTTGGCAAGGATATGGGGGAAAAGGCACATTCATACATTGCTGGTGGGAGTGCAGATTGGTGCAACCAATATGGAAAGCAATATGGAGATTACTTGGAAAGCTTGGAATGAAACCACCATTTGACCCAGCTATCCCACTCCTTGGTTTATACCCAAAGGACTTAAAAACAGCATACTACATCAATATTTATAGCAGCACAATTCACAATAGCTAAATTGTGGAACCAACCTAGATGCCCCTCCATAGATGAATGGATAAAGAAACTGTGATATATAAACACAGTGGAATATTACTCAACATTAAAAGAGAATAAAATTGTGGTTTTTGCAGGTAAATGGATGGAGGTGGAGAATATCATGCTAAGTGAAGTAATCCCAAGAAACCAAAGGCTGAATATTTTCTCTGATATGTGGATGCTGATCCATAATGGGGGTGGGGGTGGAGAATGGGAGAAATGCAGGAACTTTAGATAGGGCAAAGGGGAGCTAGGGGAAGAGAGGGGGCATGAGGGTAGGAAAGATGGTGGAATGAGATGGTCATCATTATCCTAAGTACATGTATGAAGACACGAATGGTGTGACTCTGTGTACAACCAGAGACAAGAAAAAAATGTGCTTTATATGTGTATTATGAATTTAAATGCATTCTGCTGTCATGTACAACAAATTAGGATAAATAAATAAATTATTCAAAAAGCCCAGTTCTAGTACTTAAACCAGAAATACATAAAAGATGGCCACACTTTTTAGATTCTATCTTTATTCCCACGTTAAAAATATATTCAGCAGCAAGAGCATAAAATTCTTCCATATATCCCTTTATAATATCTAGTGTGAAGAAAATAAAAATTAACACAAGAAACATTTCAAATGTGTCATTGTTGGGATTTTAATTTTTTTTCAGAAATAGCCCATGAATTACTAGCTCATCAGGCTACCTTCCTGCATTCTAAAAGTAGGTTACAGAGCAAATTTCATAGAGCCTCAAATAAAAAGCAGCAGTATAGTCCACTGGTACTATTCAATGAATAAAGGGGCTCTCTTCTGGAATCTACAACCTTGACCCAATCTATTTTTACTATAT
This sequence comes from Tamias sibiricus, assembly GCA_025594165.1. Classification (NCBI taxonomy): domain Eukaryota; kingdom Metazoa; phylum Chordata; class Mammalia; order Rodentia; family Sciuridae; genus Tamias; species Tamias sibiricus. The sequence continues at coordinate 107,763,254 of CM046667.1, forward strand.
ATTGGTGCTTTTCTATCTCCAGTAAATCATTAGTGCTTTATACATTTATTCCACTATTTAAAAGAAAAAAATCTATGGCTACAAATCAAATTAAATGATTAGGGCTCTATTGGTCAGAAAACTGAATTCCCTGAGGTGAATATAACACAGAAAGTGAGGGTTTCAATGGAGAATAGAGATCAGATAAGGATATTCTAGTATAAAACACTTCTTAAATACGTATGAAACCTCAAAAATCCCAAAATATGAAATATGAATCTGAGGGTCTTAGAGGAGAGGGCAACTAAGGACTAGTTGACTTATATCCGTTTAAAGGCAGAAGTAAACCAACATCTTAAAATATGTAGAATTAAAATAACAGTAATTTTTTAAAAGCCAAGGACAAAAGGCTTTTAAGCTTTCCTTGTGATAGCAATTATCACAAAGTGCTCTAAGCAAGGCTGACAAGGAACTAATTCCCTCTTGGGTGCTCTACATAGGAAAGAGAGCAGAGATGTCTTTTGTGAACTCTTTCCCTTGTACATAGGTCTATAACAAAATATCAGAGAACCAGCCTAAGAGATAGGCTGCATGAAACTGCCAGGGCCCCAATGATCCAAAATGCACCTCTTCAATTGTGTGCTGAGGCCTGAAATTCTTTCTCCATGGAAAAACGTTGTAGAGCAGAATTGGAATTAGATGACATTCAATTTGAATGCCTGACTGAGGCAGCAAAGGAGCTCAAATATGTAGTTAGCTACCAAAAACATTAAAGGTTAGTACTTTCATTGAAAACTTTCCTAGTCTAACAGGACAGGAGAGAAAAAAAGAACAAGAAGACATTGGGGGAAAAAAGCAGGCAAAAGGAGGCTTAAAATGCTACAGACATTAAATTTTCTTATTTACCCCTCCTAGATGAAACCTATAGAAATTGCGTAGAGTTTTTGTTATGACTGGCTGCATATATGCTTACATTATTCTGCTTTTCATGTTTTAAAAGTGTTGGATGTTTTGTAGTGTAAATCAATGAAAAATAAAATAATATCACTAAAGTTTTCTCTGGTCTTGAGACAGAAAGCCTAGAAAGTATATCTAGTAGTGCTTAAAGAAAAAAAAAATCATATTAAACTTTTATTTTCTCTTTGATTTACTAATGATATATGCCTGAGTTAAATTACATTTCTTTAGAAATATTATTGGATTTTTTATTTGTGTAAAATTAGTTCGAATCTGGAGCAAAACTTAAGGGTTAAAATGATTTAACTTAAAATGGGAAATGAAGTGGAGCAAATTATATTCCATGAATGCATGATTATATCAAAATTAGGCCAAATATTATGTATAACTATAATACACTAATAAAAACATTTTAGAAAATGGAAGGGGAATTTGGAGGTCTGGGGTGGTGTCCTAGAGAAAAAGAAAGAGCAAGTTAAGAGGAAATCAGGCCCAGAGAAAGTGTTTTTTCTTCTTTGTTACCACCTCCTGCCCCTAGAGGAACTATTAAATGAAGCATTCCTATTGTTTCATACACTAGTAGGTAAAAAAATACAGAGACACAATCTAGTTGGCCAATGTTCAAGACAATTGCAAGGGCCAATTTGATTTCAATGAATACACAAGATTGGCTTTCTCCTAACATAAATCAGACATGCAATCTTCAATCTCTGTTCTCATCATGTTTCTATCCTTCTTTTCTTTCTCTTTCCTCATTTATCTATCCTCCTGACCATTTAACAAATACATTTTAGTATTTTATTGGGTCAGGTTCAAAGCTAGGTATGTGGTCTATATATTTTAAGTTCAAATTCTAATGAAGGTCAAAAGAAAGAAAACCTACTTTCTGGAAAGCATTTGGAAAATTAGCCTCATGTAATCTTAAAGGTAGATATCCTTTGACCAGAAGCTGCACGTAATAAATAATAAGATGAGAATATTTAGCCAAGCATTTCTATAGCAGTTGAAAATAGAAAAAATTAAATCTTGAATAATAGGGAATTGGTTATGATACAAAGCTAATTAACCATACAAAATTCAAATATTTAACAATAGGGAGATATTTATAAAACATTTTAAGCGGAAAAAACAGATGCAATGTTATGTATATGGGGTTATGCCCAAAACATGTGTGTGTGTATATATATATATAGCCTGTTTTTTATATATGTACATATGATGGGAAGATGATCTACAAAATGCTATAGGTGCTAATATCTGTGAGTGTATTGGAGGAAGATATGTTAAAATATTCCATCCATTTTAGTTTTTACATTTCCTTAAATTAATCTTAAAACACTTTTAAAAGCAATTATATGCCAAACTATTTTATTCTTTGGCCTTATTAATCTGGTTATTCCTAATCATTATTTTTTTTTCATTAATGGAATATCCAACAGTTACTAGCAGGATCTTTAGGTGTCCTGAGGTCTCTGTGGAGACACAGAATCAGTAAAAGTACTATGAATTCAGGAGATGCACAAGATATGGAGTCAGGATAGAGCTGGGCAACACTGCCTAATAAATGATTGTTTTTCTTCTAGGAAATAGGTTATGGTATAGTAAAACTGCCTTCTTATAAGAACTTTTGAGAAGATTTATCTAGACAATTACATGAAATCCACATGGAAATATAAAATGTCATATTGATACTTTCAATATTGCTCCTCAATCATTAAATAAGGACAAATGAACAAAATGAGACAATAAAAAATAGCTTATATTTGCCTGATCTCTAGGCTTGAAAGGCCTATCTAAGCATTAGGCAAAATCAGAAATTCATGATTGAAAATATCTGCAACAGAGGTCATAGAAAAAGGGTTATATCTCTAATAAAAAAGGACTTAGAAACCAATAAAATGTGAAACTTCAGTAGAGAAATAGGCAGAATTTTGCAAGGTAGTTTGTAAAAGAATAAATATAAACAAAAAATGAGAAATGAGAAATTATTTCAAAATCACTAGTAATCCAAATTAAGATTTACCTACTAGTTTGTTAATGTTTTAAATGACAACGGTGTTATAATTTGGAAAAGCTAGCATTCTAAAAACAGCTGTGATTTATTTATATTTTGTAGGATTTATACAAAGAATATTATTATTTTTGGAATCAGAAATAAATGGCTTTTTAAAACATAAATATAATTTAATTATATTACAGTTGTGCACATATGAGTATAAAGCAGTTATGTACATTTTACATAAAAAATTTGTGAATATTTTTGTATATAACACTTTTCATAAAGGCAACAATTGTTCATTTTTGAACTTGAAAACACTCTTGAAGAACTCTCATGGAAAATCTATATGTTAAATTAAATAGACTTTTCATAAAGCAAATTATAATAATCATAGCTTCATCTATTCACTATAAGCATTATAAAATATGTATGTGTATTCTTAGTAGTAGAAATAATACATTGTGTGATTGCATTTTCATATATAAACTTTTGTAATAGTAAAGTTAACTTGTGGTTACCTAGCCTCCTTTTGCTATTACAGATGCCTCTCCAAGCTATTAAAATATAAATCAGTCTTTCAAGGTGTTAATTTGAAAATTCATTGAGCCAGGTGCACTGCAATTTGTCTTTCCCATCTGAAATTATTTAGAAAATGTTCTTCCCAGAATTACCAATAATGCCATTAGATACTTTCTGATTATCTGTCAATTATATTCTACATTTTAGTCCTTACACACAATTGGCTATTTCACAAGGTCAAATCCCTTATGAAGGAGAGATTTTTTTCACATTTAAACAGAAGGAAACCCTACATATCCTACACAGCATTCCCTTTTTTTTTTTTTTTTTTTTTAAACTGGTTCTTTTTGTTTATATAGCCTTTTCAGGAGAAATTGTTTTGAGAGAAAGAGCTGGTACCCAGGTCGGTTTCCTAATTTCTTTCCCATAGTGACAGTTATCATTTTCTAAAGATATCAAGCTGGTATCTACAATGGCTGTCGTGTTTCTCCAAACAGCAAATTGAACAGTGGCAGGTGAACTTTCCATTCTGCTTCCTGCCAACATGCCTCTGTCCTCACCAAAGGCACAGCATTCACCGTCTGTCAGTCCTTGATTTCCTGGCTGAAACTGCCTTCCAGGATGCCAATTAGTGCCAGTATGGCTGCGGTTGAACATGCACACAGAGACTCACAAAGAAGAACAGGAATTTTAAAAATACCAATGATTTGTTTTTAGGCATAAAGTTGAGAACTGTGGCACTGAAGCAAATTTTCTATTCAAAATCAGCCTTTTAATCTCTTTAAAACATCTCTCACTGATTTCTCATCACAATAACACAACATATCCCAAAATAACAAAAACACCATAATTGATTGTATTTTCAGCATTTTCACCATTGCAAATAGCATTGTCATCAGCACTGCTAGTATTGAGTGGTGCCATGCTTTACGGTAGACAGTTTCATATACCTCATTTATATATATGTATAACTATATAGAGAGTACAAGGACACAGGAAGACACATGAAAAATGTTTAATTGAATTATCTCATTTTATACTTATAATTTTTTCTGTGAGATATGTATTAAGAAATTCATTTTTATAGCTGAGGGATATCAGGCACAGAAGGTTAATTAATCTGTCCAATATCACAAGTTCTTTACATGGATGAATGCATAATTAAAATACTCTCAATTTTTTTTTTATTTTTTGTGGTTTGTTTGTTTGCTTTCTCCATCTTTGTTCTCCACAACACCAATATACTTTGAGCTCAATAAAAGACAAATATCATCAAATTTATATGTACAAGTGATGCTTAATGTTATTAGTCATCAGGAAAGTGATATCACTCATGTAGCCTAGGAAAATTATAATAAAGAAGACAAAAACAAGTTTTAATGAGTATACAGAGAAACTGTAACCTTTATATATTGCTAGTAGGAATGAAAATTGATGCAGCTTCTTGGAAATTGACATGGCATTTCTTCAAACATACAGTTATCATATAACCCAGTCATTCTGCTTCTAAAGACATAGAATTCTGCCCAAAACATGTAAAAATTAATACCCAGACAAAATCTTCCAGATGATTGATTTTAGCACTATTATTTATTATAACCCAAAGTGGAAACAATCCAAATGTTCTATACCTGATGATAAGATAAACAAGATAAAACATATTCATATAACGGATTATTATTCAACCATAAAATGAATGAAATACTGACACATGCTACAACATGGATAAACCTAGAAAACATGCTAAGTGAAAGATGTCAAACACAAGAGATAATATTGTATAATTACATTTAACTAAATTTTTCAGAATAGACAAATGTATATAGAAAACCCACTTAAAAATGAGGAAAGACCAATTTGAAAAGATAGATTTACAAAAAGAGAATATAGAAATGGGCAATAAGCACATTAAAAGATGCACATATGTTCTAATGCTAAGTGAAATCAGTCAATCTCAAAAGTCCAAATACCGAATGTTTCCTCTGATATAAGGAGGCTGGTTCACAGTATTGTTGGGTCGGGGTACATAGGAGGATTAGAGCAACACTATAATGGTCAAAGGGAAGGGAAGGGTAGGGAGGGAGCAAGGGGGGATGGAGGGGAAAAAAAGAAAAAGTGGTTGAATAAGATGGATATCATTATTCTAAATGCATGATTGAAGACTTGAATGCTACGAATATACTTTGTATACAAACTGTTTTGTGTAAAAAGATGCTCTATATATGCAGTATGAATTGTAATATATACTACTACTATAAATAAAAAAAATATTTAAAAAATAAGATGCATATATGTTCTACCAAAGCTGAACCAAGAGGATGTAGAAAACTTAAACAAACCAATTGCAAGTAATGAAACTGAAGCAGAAATAAAAATCCTCCCAACAAAGAAAGTACCTGAATGAAATTGATTCACAACTGAATTTTACCAAATCTTTAAAGAATAATTAGACCAATTTTCCTCAAATTATTCAATGAAACAGAAAGGGAGGGAATGCTTCCAAACATATTCTTACAAAGCCAATATCACCCTCATTCCATAATCAAGTAAGAACACATCAAGAAAAGAGAATTATGGACCAATATCTCTGATGAACATGGATACAAAAATTCTTGTAAAATATTTGCAAATTGTGTTGAGCAACGTATTAAAACGACCATGTACCAGGATCAAGCTGCTTTGACCCCAGAGATACAAGGATGTTTCAACATATGCAAATCAATAAACATAAAACACCACATAAATAAAACCAAAGACAAAAATCACATTATCATCTCAGTAGATACCGGAAAAAAAAATCCTCCAATAAAGTTCAATACCCCTTCATGATAAAAATCCTCAAGAAAATAGGAATAGAAGGAATTTATCTCAACACAATAAAGGTTACATATGACAAATACAAAGTCATCATTATACGGAATGGGGGGTAAATGAAAGTATTTCTTCTAAAATCAGGAACAATAAAAGCATATCAACTCTTATCACTTCCATCAATATAGTGCTTGAAATTTTATCCAGAGCAATTAGGTAGAAGAAAGAAAAAAAAAAGGGATACAAATAAGGAAGGAAGAAGCCAACCCTATTCACAGATAATATGATTCTATACTTTGAAGACCTTAAAGGACCCAGCAGAAGACTTCTAGTTCTGATAAACAAATATGTTAAAGCACCAGTATACAAAATCAACATACAAAAATCAATATTTATACATCAATAATGAACCTACTGCAAAATAAGTCAGGAAATTAATTCCATTCACAATGGCTTAAAAAATGCCTAAGAATGAACCTAAAAAAGGAAGTGAAAAGGCCTCTAGAAAGAAAACTACAAATACTGAAAGAAAAAAAATTAAAGAAGACAGTAGAAGGTAGAAAGATCTCCCATATTTATATATTCATAATCATACTACCCAAAGTAATCTACAGAGTTAATGCAATCTCCATCAAATGCCAATGACATTCTTCTTCACAGAACTAGAAAAACAATCCTATAATTCATTTGAAAGAACAAAAGATCCAGAATATCCAAAGCAATTGAACATTACCCAACTTATTATACTACAGAACCATAGAAACAAAAATAGCATGGTAGTGGCATAAAAACACGCATGTAGAAAAATGGAATAGAATAGAAGACACAGAGATAAACCTAAACAGTTACCATCTTCTAATTATTGACAATGGTGCCAAAAACATATATTAGAGAAAAGATAGGCTTCTGGATATTCATATATAAAAATAATTCTATGAAAAATGTTCAATGTATTTGGTCATTAGGCAAAAGCAATTCAAAAGTACATTCAGATTCTGTTTGACTCCAATGAGAATGAAAATAATCAATATCACAAGAAACCATACATGATAAAGAGGATGCAGGAGAAAGAGACACTTATACACTGTTGGTAGGAAAGTAAATTTGTATAGCCACCATGGAAATGAATATGGAGGTTCCTAAAAAGAAAAAGAAAAATAGAAGTAGCATATGATCCAGCTATACCACCTTTTCATAATTATCCAAAAGAATTAAAGTCAACATACTTTAGAGATGCATGCATACACATGTTTATCAGAACATAATTCACAGTTGCCAAGTTATGCAATCCGTCTAGGTTTTCATTAATAGATTAGTAGATAAACAAAATATGGTACATATACACAATTGAGTTTTATCTAGCAATTAAGAAGAATAAAATTATGGCATTTGAAGGGTAACGGATAGAATTTGAGATATAATGTTAAGTGAAATAAGCCAGACTCAGAAAGACAAGTATTCTTGACTTTCTGGTTGCTATGAAAGCAGAAGGGAGACTCTCATGGTAAAGAAAAAGGATTGGGTGGAGGGAGGAAAAAGGAAAAGTAATATATTGGAGAGTGAAATTTAACAAATTTCATTATATAAATATACAAATATACTACAATGAAATCCATTATTCTGCATAAATAATAGGCACCAATAAAAATTTTAAAAATGCTCAATAGCATTAGTCATTACGAAAATGTAAGTGAAACTACAATGACAATAACAAATGTTTGAGATCTATATGCTTACCCCTATTTTAACATTACACATATATACATGTATATAAATATCACATTGTACAGTTGTTATCAATAGATAATTCACAACTTAAACCATAATAAGAGTGTTGGTAAGAATGTGGAGAAACTATATCCCATATACACTAGTAGTGGGCATGTAAAATGGGATATCTACTTCTGAAAACAGTTTTAGCAGTTTCTCAAAAGGTTAGGTATGAAGTTACAATATTATCTAGCAAAATGATCTATACAAAATTGTTCATAGCAGCACTGTTTGTAATAGCCAAAAAAATTACAATGACACAAATAGTCATCATATGAGGAAACAAACTATGATGAATCAACACAATGGAGTATTTTCACTCAAAGAATGAAGTACTGAGACATGCTACAACATGGATGAGCCTTGAAAAACATTATGCTGAGCAAAAGAAAACAGATATGTAAGGACACATATTGCATGATTCCACCTATATGAAATTTCCAGAATAGAGAAATATACAGTCAGAAAGTAGGTTAGTGGTTCCAGGGATATGGGTGGTGGAAAGGAAATGAGAAATGATTGCTAATGGGTACATTTTTTCTTGGTGGAGTGATGAAATATTCTGAGATTAGCAGTGATGGTTATACAACTCTGAATGTACCAAAACCCACAAAGTTATATACTTTAAAATGATAAATATTATGTGATGGAAATTATATCTTAATTTAAAAAAGTGAGTGGATTGTAAGAAATGATTTTGTGCCTTATATTAACTGTCTAAAACCAAATTGTTAGTGCTTTCCAAGGAGTTTATGTCCTCAATATATTAGCATAGAAAAATGTATGTTAAAATGGAGGCAAAAATCAGAGTTCAATGACAAACATTTTTGCCCTTTGAAATATAATTAAAATGGATCTGAAGCTTCTGATTTTGAATTATAACTATCCTCCTAAAAAAATAACATTTGGGGGCTGGTGTTGTAGCTCAGTGGTAAAGTACTTGCCCAGCATATGTGAAGAACTGGGTTTGATCCTCAGCACCACATAAAAAATAAAATAAATAGGGGGCTGGGGCTGAGGCTCAGTGGTAGAGTGCTTGCCTGGCACATGTGAGGCACTGGGTTCAATCCTCAGCACCACATAAAAATAAATAATAAAACAAAATAAAGGTATTGTGTCCATCTACAATTAAGGGTGTGTATATATATATATATATATATGTGTGTGTGTGTGTGTGTGTGTGTGTGTGTAAAATTTAAATAAATAAAATAAAGGTATTTTGTCCATCTACAACTAAAAATAATATTTAATATATAATATTGGGGACTTTTAAAAAATTCTACACCTCCTTAAAAAAGGAAAAGCTTCCACTATGTATAGTGTAATGGAATAGAATCCTAGGGAACAGTTACTATAAAGACTAATAAAAGGCAAATGATCATAAATACCACAACATGTTGATTTGTCATGGATGGTTGTTAGCCGCCGGAAAGGGATTGCAGCCTGGAAAGGCAGCGCCGCGGGAAGGAGTCCGGAGACAGGATGGAGACGAAAAAATTCTTTAATCTTTCTGTCTCTGTCTCTTGTAATTTCTAACACTACATACACACTCTCACAAGAAACCAAGACACGTACTCTTACAAGAAACTACAATGTATCTATACAATAGCGATAACCCTGTCCTTTCTCTCTCTGGTCTCATCCCATGCGCCCGAGCAGGAATGGTGCTTGCTCGATCTGCCGAGTCACTCCTCAAATCTCTCGAGATCCTGGGCCAAGTCCCGTGAGACTACGGAAGGCGACAATGCCCAAAAATGTCAATCTGCTGAGTCATTGCTCAAATCTCTCGAGATCCTGGGCCAAGTCCCGTGAGACTACGGAAGGCGACAATGCCCAAAAATGTCTATGGCCCATAGTCAACCGCAATCTTAGCTATCTCCCCAAACAGGGCTCCTGCAGATGGTTATTTCCCAAGCTTACTCCTCAGATATGTTATGGTACTGCTTTTTTTCCCTTGATGATATAGGATGCATAATGAGAGCTTGAGTAATTTTGCAGCATTCTACTAAATTTAATTTTCCTAAATATAATTGATCAATATATTCTACTCTAGACACTTATAAACATCTTCTAGTACTTTGTTTACACAGAATACATTTAGGGAAACAATGACTGGGCAACTAATACATTTGAAAAATACGTGATTCCCTATGAATATATTGGAAATACCCTTAGATCTTTTAAAATTATTTATGTCTTACCATAAGGATGGCTATAATAAACCCAGACAGGATAATGCATCTGAAACTAAGAAAGTATGAAGCAGGAGGCTCATGTTAGGTAAGAATCAGGGAAACTTTGAGCTAGGAGAAAATATGATGTACTTCATCAACCCTTTTTATTCAAGTATTCATTCTCCTAAGAAGTTTCAATGGAAAGAAAATCTTTCATTAGAAACCCTGTGAAGAATATGGCTGAGTAGAAAATGGTCATCTTCAAACCAGGAATGATATCCCCAAAATAGATTGTGGGTATGTAAAGAGACTAATAAGCTTGATTTGGACATATCATTTTTAGGGAAATAATGACTTAAAGATCTGATATGTTTTTCTCTCAGAAAGAAAAGTTCTTAAGCCAGCATCCAGAGATCTCTCACATTTGCGGGGGGCGGGGTACCGGGGATGAAATTCAGGGGCATTCCACCATTGAGTTACATTCCTATCCCTATTTTGTATTTTGTTTAGAGACAGGGTCTCACTGAGTTGCTTAGGGCCTCACTCAATTGCTGAGGCTGGCTTTGAGCTAGTGATCCTCCTTCCTTAGCCTCCTGAGCTGCTGAGATTACAGGCATGCACCACCACACAGAGCCAGAGATTTCAAGCACTACACCAGGGGCAACAATTTCCATGGGGCTGGTGGGTCCCAGGACATTTTACAAAATATAGTACCACTTTCAGCTGAATTTATAAGAGTAAGCAACTAACATTGTTTAGTAGAGAAAAAAGTATCAATCAGATGATCACTATACTAATAGATAAAGCTTTTCAGAAATGATAGCTTTTCAGAAATCTGGTATGAAACCATTCTTATAAATTCTGATTTCATTGATCCTCTGTATGACCAGCCAAATCAAATTCTACTCTGGACCCAACAACACTTATCTTGTTTGATTTTTCAAAGAAGTATTCAACATATGCTATTGGTTCTTTTGTTTTGAAATATCTTTTAAATTTATTCTTTTTAGTTATGATACACCAGGATGCACCCTGATATAATCACAAAAGCATGAATCCCATCCTGCTCCAATTCAGTCCTGAGCACTTCCCTCTCACTATCCTCCCTCCACTCCACAGATCCCATTTCAATCCATTTACAGTCACTAAATTAGTGTCCTGCAGATACACCCAATGTTGGGGTCCATTGTGACCACATCCATGCATGCTCATATGAAAGTCTGGTCATAATCATTTCACTGTTCTTCCCTTTTCCTGTTCCTTTGATAGGGTTAAACTTGACTTTTTCTAACTTCTAAGTTTAACCTTGTAAAATAGAAGAAAATATTTGTTGACAGATCATATTTCTTCTTCTGTGAAGTGCCTGTTAAATTCCTTTGCCCATTTATTAATTGGGTTATTTGGGTTTTGGTGTTAAGTTTTTTGAGTTCTTTGTATGTCCTGGAGATTAATGCTCTATCTGAGGTTCAGGTGGCAAAGATTTTCTCCCATTCTGTAGGTTCTTTCTTCATGTTCTCAATTGTTTCCTTTGCTGTGAAGAATATTTTCAGTTTGATTCCATTCCATTTGTTAATTCTTGATTTTACTTCTTTTGCTTTAGGATTCTTGTTAAGGAAGTCAGTTTCTAAGCAATCATGATGGAGATTTGGGCATATTTTTTTTTCTATAAGACACAGGGTCTCTTTTCTATTGCCTAAGTGCTTGATTCACTTTGTGTTAAGTTTTGTGAAGGGTGAGAGACAGGGGTTGAATTTCATCTTGTTTCATATGGATTTCAGTTTTCCCAGCACCATTTGTTGAAGAGGATATTGTATCTCAAATGTATGTTTTTGACACCTTTGTCTATCATGAGATAATTATATTATGATGGGTCAAAAAATATATGAAAAAAATGTTCAACATCTCTAGTACTTAAAGAAATGCAATCTCAAACTACACAAAGATTTCATCTCACTTCAGTCAGAATGGCAATTATCAAGAATACAAATAGAAATAAATGTTTTCTAGAATGTGAGGAAAAAGGTACACTCATACATTGCTGATGGGACTGCAAATTGGTGCAACCACTCTAGAAAGCACTATGGATATTCCTCAGAAAACTTGGAATAGAACTACCGTTTGACCCAGTTATCCCACTCCTCAGTTTATACCCAAAGGACTTAAAAACAACATACTACAGTGACACAGCCTTATTGATGTTTATAGCAGCTCCATTCACAATAGCTAAACTATGGAACCAGCCTAGGTGTCCTTTATCAGATGAATGGATAAAGAAAATGTGTTATACATACACAATGGAATATTACTAAGCCATAAGGACAAATGAAATCAAGACATTTGCCAGTAAATGAATGGAACTAGAGATTATCATGCTAAATGAAATAAGCCAATCCCCAAAAACCAATGGCCAAATGTTTTCTCTGATACACGGATGCTAACTCAAAATAAGCCGGGGAGTTAAGAAAAATGGAAGTACTTTGGATTAGACAAAGGGAAATGAAGGGAAGGGAGGAAGCATGGGAATAGGAAAGATAGTAGGACAAATTGGACATTACTATCCTGTGTCCATATATGATTACACAACTAAAGTAATTCCATATCACGTACAACCAGAAAAATCGGAAGTTATACTCCTTTAAGTATAATATGTCAAAATACATTCTACTGTCATGTATACCTAATAAGAACAAATAAAAATATGATAAAATAAAGTATAAGGGAACATCTTTTGCTTTAACAAAACATTCAATAGAATAAGAATAAAAGAACCCCTATATGTGTGGCAGTATTTTATTTGCATTTCCAACAGAAAAATGCATAACCTTGTTTTCAGTTTATAACAACAGTTATCATGTCTGTTACTAATCATTCTTTTAATAAAATCATATCTGTTTCTAGTCATTCTTTATGAATTTAGGTGTATTCCCATTCTTATGAATACTTTCAAATTATTTCTCCCCTTATTGATGACTCTCATATTTAAGGGTTCAGTTAAGTACACTGTTCTTGTTAAAGAAAGTTCAGGCTTCTGGGAGGTGGGAGGAAAACACATTACAATGATAAAGAGGTTTTCATTTCTAGTGTTTCATTAATCATACCAGGTAAACAGTTGCCACTCAGTTTGTACATAAATCTAGCCATATAAATGACACATAACAATTTCTTTTGTAATTTGTAAATAATTCAATATTTATTTCTTTAGGAAAAGGTCTGTATCATTATTATGCCAAGTAATTTAATAATGATTTAAAGGCAATTATAATTAAGAGCAATTAAAACTTCACCTTCAAATAATTTTGGATTTTCCCTTCTATTTATGGTATTTCTTCTTCATCTTTCTCTTTGATCTGTAATTATTTATGTACAATATTGAGATATACAAAGGCAAAAGTGTAGCTTAAAGTTTAAGAAATCTCTAGATTATGAATGGCCTTCAGAGTTATGCTTTTATGATGATATGGGAGGTGGTTTAAAGAGTGTTCATTTTATCATAATTAATTAAATTATACATTAATTTAGCTTTCTGTGTATGACTTTTATTTTACAATGAAGGAACAATAATCTTTTAAAATTGAATGTACTAATTGAAAAGAGCCTAACTGTCCATTGCCTGCCATTGTTTTCCTTTGGTAGTGAGGAATGTGTAATAGTAAACTTATGGGAAACAAGTGATTTTTATAAGAGATATCCACCAAGATAGGAGTTGGCCCTGTTCACTTTACTTTCTAAGAGATGCCATCTACTACCAGATCTGCCCCATATGGCCAAGAGAAGAACATCAACCGATATAGGCTAGATCACTCACTGCATTTATGGTGTTTTTCCTTAATAGCATTTGCACAGGTAGTAAACTCAAGACATTAAAAATCTATAACTGAACCTACATTATAGGATAAACTATATGCTGAATTTTTAATGGTTTCTATAAGCATAAATGCATGTGTTGTATCATCAATGCACATAGTATATTAGAGTATTGATGTGATTTTACAAAGTATATGTTGCTTACAAAGCTCAGGGAGTTAACACAAGTAAGTGAGCAAAATTATAATAAAACAGTGATATAAAACTGGTGAAGTGAAGAATATATTCATACTCTAAAATAGGGCAGTTATACATTGAACACAAATTAGTTTCACATAAGAATGCAAATATGTATGTGACAAATCATCTGAGTGTTCAAAAGAATCCAGAGATTTTAATTTATATTAAAATTTCCCAATTTATAAATTCCTGAACATCTAAAAATCAAAATAAACCCATTATTGGCTACTTTGCAAACTTTGTTATAATCCACTAGCCATTCTTCCATAGATAGAATATTTGTGGAACTACTTGGTTTGACTCTGAAGTGAATAAGATAGTTGTCTATTCTGATTCTCATCTGTATTGTCTTCCTCCATTGACCTTGTTTGGTATTTCTATGTTCATATTTGTGCTATTTGAGATCTTAGATGAGTTCATATTATACATGCCACTTTCCTTATCAGTCAATGTATATGGCTTAATATTAATAGCTAATATTAACCTTTGAATCTCTTGCTCAATATTCAGGTTTGAAAATTCAAAACTTGCCTGTATCTATAAAGAAATTCACCCATGTGTCTATTCCTTTGCTGTTTCCCTCCTATTTACTACAGTTCAATGTAGTTGGTACTGAAATCTAAGAACCTCTGTCACCTTAGAAGAGCATTAGTCTCTGCTCAGGAAAGTAGTCTCAAGAAAGTAGCTTTGGAAGTACACTGAAATGGAATTTTATAACTTCCCTTAATTTGGAGTGGGAAAGGAACATCTTGTTTAGAGGACTATGCTCCCAGAAACTGTTACTGCTCTGGTTATTTCATGTTTCACACTACCAACAATTGAATTAAGAGGGGTTAAGTAACATATTTTTATGTGTAATCACACCACTATATAATTCTATCAGAGCCCTTACTACCCATCTCCTTTACTAGAGTATGAACACTGCAGGCAGGGACTATATCTTATTCATTTCAGTATACATACTTTCAAGCATAGTGTCTGGCACATAGAAGATGGTCAATAAATATCTGTCAAATGAATGAATGAATGAATGAATATATCTATTCTGTATAGACATTTTCCATGCCTCCCTCCAGTGAGCTAAATCAAAACTAGCTGTTATCAATGAAACTGAAGCATAAAAACCATGCCAGGTAGGATCCGTGTATGTAACCCACAGATCATCAATCAAAAGGCATGGAAGACATTCTAGTATGGAAGAATACATCAATGTGATGCAAATATTTTATATTAGAATGTATTCTTAAGAACTCCAGTAGGCAGAATGACAACTCTCAAAGATAAACACATCCTAAAAAATAAAAGCAGTGAATATAAATTGTTCCCTTGCATGTCAAAAGGGACTTTGCAGATGTGAATAACATTATAGAACTTCAGATGGTAAGATTATCCTAGATTATCAAGATGAAACCAATCTTATCACATGAGTCTTTAAAAGCAGGTAATATTTACCAGCTGTATTTATATAGAAAGGTGACAATGGAAGCAGGATCAGAAAAATGTAACATTGCTGGCTTTCAAGATGGAGAAAAAGGAGCATGAGATGAGGAATGTAGATAGCCTCTGAAAGCCTTCTACAGCCTTTGGAGGAAACACAGTCATAGTGACACCTTAATTTTTATGAAACCTTAGGCCAATATCTTATATATTTTTTAAATTTGCAGGTAAAAATGACTTTTTATACTCAACATGGTAGTGAGACCCATGTTGAATTTCAAGTCTACATAACTATAGGATACTTAAGCAAATGTTTTTTTGAAGCCAATAAGTATGTGGTAGATTTTTATAGCTTCAACAGGAATGTAATGCAAGAGCAAAGTTAGTTTAAGTCATATTAAAAAGTTGCTGGCCATACCCCATTGTAGATTTAATTTTCCTTTATTGAACGTTTGTTAACTATAAGACAACAATTATCATAAAGCCCTCATAGGCCAATCTATAACATGCCTTAATGGCAGCAATGTTCAATGCAATTCTTTATGAGCATTCTTTTTGTCTTTAACAACATCTATTCATAGAGTATGGTGATTAACTTGAAAAAATATCTGACTGCCATGCACCATTATCCAGCTGGCTGGGAGTGCAATTCCTTCAGATGATCCTTCTTACACTGACATTTACAAACTCCTTTGTAAGGTCCTCTAGAATAGGGACTATAACAAGAATTGCTAAAATGTGAGTCTTTTTTTTTTTTTTTTTTTTTTTTTTTTTTTTTTTTTGTAGGGGATTGAACTCAGGGGCACTCAACCACTGAGCCACATCCCCAGCCCTTTTTTGTATTTTATTAGAGACAGGGTCTCACTGAGTTGCTAAGTGCCTCACCATTGCTGAGGCTGGCTTTGAATTCACGATCCTCCTGCCTCAGCCTCCCAAGTGCTGGAATTACAGGCATGTGCCACTGCACCCAGCTGTGAGTCTTATTTTTTAAGTATTTTATATCAGACTACTGTGGAGACCAAAAAGCGTTATTGGTCAGCTATTCTTCCTCATTTACAGAACAATCTCTCTTGAGCTTGATAATATGGACTCTGCCCTCTTGTCCTAAGGGAACTCAAGTGTTTACTTAGTTCTCCTCCTCCAGATCATCACTGCTATGTTTTGAATATATGACAACAGTATAAGGCCTTCACTAGATGCAGCTACCCAATGTTGAACTTCCAACCTCCTAAACTCTGAGCTAAATAAACATTTCTTTTATAAATCATCCAGTCTCAGATTCTCTGTTACAGCAGCAAAAATTAGACTAAGATGATCACCAACAATGTCTCAAAGGACAGCTTATATATGCAAGCACTTTGAAAGTATAAATTGGTACATAAATGTAAAGTACGTACTTACTTCAATTTTTTTCACTTTCCACTTCAAGGCTCTATCCAAACATAGTATCCTCATTAATAATGACAATACCAACTCATATTTTCTGAGCCACTTTGAACTTTCAGCATTCCTTTACCTATATAATCTCATTCTTTACACACACACACACACACACACACACACACACACACACACAAAACACACACACATAAAAAACAACAACAAAAAATCCTTTGACATAGGAAGCTCAGGGCTCAGGTTTTATTAATGTAATGGACAGAGGAGGCAATGGAGGTTAAAACTATGCAACTGAAACTTTGTTAATTTACAAAAGCCATTTAATCACACAATTTAAATGGGTGAATTATATGATATATGAATCATATAAAGCTATTATATAAAAAGTCATTTTTACCTGCAAATTTAAAAAATATATAAGCTACTGGCTTAAGGTTTCATAAAAATTCATTTTCAGAGCTGGATCTGAAAATTACCAATGGGGATCTGAAAATATAATTGATCTGAAAATAACTGATGGAGACTCAGGAAGTGCAAAAAACATAGAAGCATAACATTGGTTACTAAACCACTAAATGTCAGATCACAAGACATGATCACTTTAAGCTTTGCTCAAAACTTGAGTTCTCCTCACCTCATCCACCTACAGAAGCTTCTAAGTTTCATCATGACTTGATCAACTCCTCAGGTACAATGTTCAGCCTGAACCTAGAGGTAAAGGCTGTTAACAGATGCATCTCTGTAAAACAGGTCAGACAGAAGCAGTGGCAGTGAAGCACAATTGCCAGTATGCTTTCTCAAAGGACTGTATTTAATGACATTTGTTCAGTTTGTCTCAAATATATTGTCCAAGACTACATCTGATATAATGGTGGATATTTAAAGCTTATTTGCTTTCTTATATGAATTAGATCCTTGTGCAACATAAAGAAGCTTTATCTGCTAAATATTCCATACAATAATTTGCATGTCAACTTTTTTTTTTTTTTTTTTTTTTTTTTTTGGTACCGGGGACTTGAACTCAGGGGCACTTGACCACTGGGCCACATCCCCAGCCCTTTTTTTGTATTTTATTAGAGACAGGGTCTCACTGAGTTGCTAAGTGCCTCGCCATTGCTGAGGCTGGCTTTGAACTCGCGATCCTCCTGCATCAGCCTCCCAAGTGCTAGGATTACAGGCGTGTGCCACCACGCCCAGCTTCATGTCAACTTTTAACAAGGAAAAAGCAGCAATCTCATCCAAAGTTATAAGACGACAAAAACGAGAGCTTGGCATAACCATTGTTCTTAATTTTTTTTCCATTAGTAAAATAATATGGATTTTGTTATGAAACAAATATCTTTGAGAATTTTCTAGGCAGAATTGCATATCACTCCTCATCCCCATCAATGATGTATGCTGATTTTACTTCCACATAATTCCCAGTGTGTACCTGATCTATGAGCTGACATTTCTTTGTGAATATTTAAGCTAATGTCTGCTCTGGTCTCCTGTGCAGAATCAAACAAAACTTTTCCCACTCAACTTTAGTTGAGTGTTATGTATTTGCTTATGAATGTTGTCTGGAAAAAATGGGTCATCTATTTTAAAGAGATTATTTGGTGTCTGTATAAATGAGGGTCCCTAAAAGGCTTTTGGGGGATTTTATTCTCAAAGAACACATTTCAAAGAAGCTTTACATTTACCCAGACTATAGAAAGCTATCCCAGCTGGAAAATGAAAATACCATCTCACTAATTACATCCTTTCATTACTGGAATAAAGTTCTGTTTGATGTACCAGAGCTGTTTCAGTAAATGATAAGTTCAAATATCTTTTTCCTGAAGATGAAGGACATTTAGTACACTTCATTGTCTTTAGAGTTATATCATCCCCAAAAAGGCATGATGACCTGCTTATTATGGGAAGACTTTTACGAGTGTCATTTTTTTTTTTTGTTTCAGAATTAAAATTTGTACTTGCTCTGACTAGATTCATCTTATATTTTACAACTTGGGTAACAGACCTGTAAGAATGCATAAGAACCCTTCAATTTCCCTAATATGTTAGTCATCTTTACATTGCTGTATGTGGAATACCTGACAAGAATAACTTAGAGAAAGAAAAGTTCATTTTGGGTCATGGTTTCAGAAGTTCAGTCTATGGTCAGATGAATCCATTGCTCTTGAGATGAGACAGAACATCATGGTGGAAAGGCATGGCAGAGGAACTCTGCTCAGCATGTGGCAGGCCAACAAGCAAAGAATGAGAGAAAGTCAGGGACAAGATAGATTCCAAGAGCATAAAACACTGATGTACTTCCTTTAACCACTCCCTAACTGCCTATAGTTACCACTCAGTCATCCACCAAAACTATTAATACATCAAATTGATTAATCCACTGATGAGGTTACAGCTCTCATAATCTAATCATTTCACCTATGAATATTTCTGCATCTATCCAATTCATTAATTCTTGATATTAATTCTTGCGCCACAGGGTTCTTATTAAAAGGAACTTAGGGCCTAATCCGACATGTTGGAATGTTGAAAATTGGAGTTTACTTTTGCTTCTATAAGGCGTATTGTCTCTGGTCTAATTCCTAGGTCCTTGATCCACTTTGAATTGAATTTTGTGCATGGTGAGAGATAAGGATTTAATTTCTTTTTGTTGCATATGCACAAGAATTAATATCAAGAATTAATGAATGGGACAGATTCAAACTAAAAAACTTCTTCTCAGCAAAAGAAACAATCAGTGAGGTGAATAGAGAGCCAACTAATTGGGAACAAATATTTAATACATGCACATCACATAGAGCACTAATTTCTAGAATATATAACAAACTCAAAAAACTTAACACGTGGGGCTGGGGTTGTGGCTCAGCAGTAGAACACTTGCCTAGCACGTGCGCAGCCCGGGTTCGATCCTCAGCACCACGTAAACATAAATGCATTGTGTACAACTAAAGCAAAATAAATAAATATTTTTAAAAAATCAAAAAACTTAACGCCATAAAAACAAATAACCAAATTAATAAATGGGTGAAGGAATTGAAAAGACACTTCTCAGAAGAAGATACACAATAAATCAACAAATACATGAAAAAATGTTCAACATCACTGGCAAATAGAGAAATGCAAATCAAAACTACTCTAAGATTTCATTTTACTCCAGTCAGAATGGCAGCCATTAAGAACACAAACAACAATAAATGTTGGAGAGGATGTGGGGAAAAAGGCACACTCATACATTGCTGGTGGGACTGCAAAATGGTGCAACCCTTATGGAAGGCAGTATGGAGATTTCTTGGAAAACTGGGAATGGAACCACCCTATGACCCAGACATCCCATTCCTGGGTCTATTCCCAAAGGACTTAAAAACAGCATATTACAGTGACACAGCCACTTCAATGTTTATAGCAGCACAATTCACAATAGCTAGATTGTGGAACCAACCTAGATGTCCCTCAGTTGATGAATGGATAAAGAAAATGTGGTACATATACACAATGGAATTTTACTCAGCAATAAAAGAAAATAAAATAATGGCATTTGCAGGTAAATGGATGAAGTTGGAGAATATAATGCTAAGTAAAGTTAGTCAATCTCAAAAATCTAAATACCGAATGTTTTCTCTGATATAAGGAGGCTGATTCACAGTGGTATTGGGTTGGGGTACATGGGAGGATTAGAGGAACACTATAATGGTCAAAGGGGAGGGAAGGGAAGGAAGGGAGCAAGGGGGGATGGAGGGGGAAAAAAAGAAAAGGTGGTTGAATAAGATGGATATCATTATCCTAAATGCATGACTGAAGATTTGAATGGTATGAATATACATTGCATACAAACAGTGTTATGTATATTTCTGCATTTCTGCATTGTCTAACACATGACCTTTTGGGGGAGCATTAAAGACCCAAACAAGAATACCAAATAAAAAGATTTGACTCTAATTGACTCTAATTTTGATTGATTTTTATATATAATCACATCTAAATGAGCTCTTGTCATTTCCCAGTATATTTAGGCAATTTTAAAACCAGTTATCTTTCTCCCACATCTTTAATATTTATTTGCCTAATTCAAGTTTTACCTCCATCATCCTTGTTTGACAACTGAAATTCCTACCTGAATATTAACTATATCATATTAAAGATTTATTTTAATCTGTTCCTGAATTTAGTGAGTTAGGAGAAGGAAGCCAAAACAGAAAGAGGAAATAGAAACATTCACAAAGCAGAAAGGATGGAAATCTTTCTAGAAATATTTCTAGAAATCATCTGGTCCATGTCATGTATGGAAATTTTACACATATGGAAATTACTATTCATGAAAAATTAATAACTTATTAAAAGTTATAATTAAAAATTATGAAAAATATTGGCCATAGAACTCAGGTTCCCTAGTGTATTTCTGTTTGTTCCTCTACTAACTTAACCTGCTTCATATATTTACATAAGTTTGTGCATCTCACCACCTTATAGCTCCCAAACATTTCTCATCATTTGCCCAGCTTAAATGTTTTTACTCTTTATGTTTTTCTCTTTTACATTTACATAATACTCTGTACATATTTTCATTATAGCGCTCAATTCCATAGCAATATATTTGACTTTCTTATGTTTTCCCTATCAGGCTATAGATTTCATGAGAGAAGGAACTCAGTATTATTATCTCTGAAACTTTATGTACAAAACTAAACCTGTCACAAAAGGAGTATATTTCAATTTTTTGTGGAATCAAGTTGGATTTTAAATTTCAGACTGAACATTCAAATGAAAACTGCATTCAGATGCAATTTTCACCTACTAGATTGAAAAAAATTATCCTGCAAGTTTAACAACATACATTTTTGTTGGTGAGGGCAAGAGAAAACAGACACCTCAATGACTTCTGCTGGGAATGCAAAGTAATGTAATCTCAGTGAAAGGTAATTTGGCAACAATACCCAGGAAAACTATATGTGTATTTAGCATTTAACTCAGCAATTTCACTTGGAGAAATTGATTAAAAAGATATACTAGCAAAAGGATATGTGTATAATACCACATACTATATCATTTTTCATAGTAGAAAACTACTAGAAAAGCAACAAATTTTTACGAATAGACAACAGTATACTATAAAGTGGAGTACTGTGTAGTTTTAAATAAGGATGGAAAATACTTGTACAACTTATTAGCAGATAATTGTTAGGATATATTGTTCAATAAAAAGTAGGAAGGTGGATAAAATTTAGAATAATGTTTTATACTTTCATAATACAATTTGTATAATACTGTATAATAATTTTTTAAAAATTTTTTTTGGTACTGGTAATTGTACCCACAATCACTTAATCACTGAGCCATATTCCCAGCCACTTTTTGTATTTTATGAGAGACAGGGTCTTACTGAGTTGCTCAGGGCCTTGCAAAGTTGCTGAGGCTGGTTTGAACTAGCGATCCTCCTTGCCTTAGCCCCCTGAGCCTCGGGGATTACAGGCATGTGCCTCCATGCCTAGCTAATACTCCTTAACATAATATTTTTTGTGTGTTTTCTTAAGCAGTTTACTTTTTTATTAATTTTTTTTTACACAAATGGAGCACAGCTTTTTATTTCTCTGGTTGTACATGATTTAGAGTCACAGCATTCATGTAATCATACCCATACATAGGGGTAACAATGTCCATCTCATTCTACCATTACACCCCACACATTACCCTCCCCTCCTCTTCCTCCTATATGCTCAATCCACAGTTCCTCTATTCTTTCCTTGTCCCCTACCATTATGGATCAACATGCACTTATCAGAGAAAACATTTGGTGTAAGCTGCCTGGTACCGAAACCCGGGAAAAAATCTCGGAGGCAGAGTAAAGCTTTTACTACTTTTACTTCTACTTTCTTAGAGCTTAGAGAGGGAAAGAAAGATTTTTAGAGAGAAAGATTAAAGCGAGCTTTTCTTCTTGTCTTCTTAGCTTAGAGTCTTAGAGAGAAAGAAAGATAGAGCTTCTTCTTAGCTTAGAGTCTTAGAAAGAAAGATAGAGCTTAGCTTAGAGAAAGATTAGAGCTTCTTTCTTCTCTCTTCTTTCTTCCTTCTTCCTTCTTCTTTCTTCTGTCTTCTTTGGGAGCCTCGGCCTAACTCTGACCAGTCATTACTTCTTCTATCTGGTTTCTCTTCTGTAACCGCTCTGCCTACATTCTGGCCGCTCTGATTCTTCTGACCGACCGAGTGACTGCCCGACTGACTGAATTCTCCGTTCTCCTAACTCGGACCGCTTTCACCCGGTTATATACCTTCAGCTTTGCGGGTGCCTACAGGTGCGTCACATACATATCAGGTGGAACTTATGGCTTCCAGCTAGCTGCAACAGCCCTTCCTAATTAGGGCTCCTTCAATTTGAACTTTGCTTTTTTGGGATTGGCTTAAATCACTTAGCATGATATTCTCCAACTCCGTCCATTAACCCATAATTGCCATAATTTTATTCTTTTTTTAATTTATTTTTTAAATTTATAATAATTATAATTCATAGTGCCTGTATATAGCATCTTTTTACATACAACTGTTTGTATACAAACTATATTCCTACAATTCAGGTCTTCAATCATACATTTAGGAAAATGATATCCTTCTCATTCAACCACTTTTTTTTTTTTCTTTTTCTTTTCTCCCCCTCCCTCCCCCATTGCTCCCTCCCTTCCCCTCCCTTCCCTTTGACCTTCTAGTGTTCCTCTAATCCTCCTACATAACCCCATCCAACAATACTGTGAACTAGCCTCCTTATATCAGAGAAAACATTTGGTACTTGGATTTTTGAGACTGACTAACTTCACTTAGCATTATGTCCTCCAAATTCATCCATTTACCTGTGAATACCATTGTTTTATTTTCTTTTATTGCTGAGTAAAATTCCATTGTGCGTATATACCACATTTTTTTAATCCATTCATTTACTGAGGGACATCTAGGTTGGTTCCACAATCTAGCTATTGTGAATTGCGCAGCTACAAACATTGAGATAGCTGTGTCACTGTAATATGCTGTTTTTAAGTCCTTTGGGAATAGACCCAGGAGTGGGATGGCTGGGTCATAGGGTGATTTCATTCCCAGTTTTCCAAGAAATCTCCATACTGCCTTCCATAAGGGTTGCACCATTTTGAAGTCCCACCAGCAATATATGAGTGTGGCTTTTTGCCCACATCCTCTCCAACATTTATTGTTGCTTGTGTTCTTGATAGCTGCCATTCTGACTGGAGTGAAATGAAATCTTAGGGTAGTTTTGATTTGCATCTCTCTAATTGCCAGCAATGTTGAGTATTTTTTCATGTATTTGTTGATTAATCATGTATCTTCTTCTGAGAGGTGTCTTCTCAACTCCTTAGCCCATTTATTGATTGGGTTATTTGTTTTTTTGGTGTAAAGTTTTTTGAGTTCTTTATATATTCTAGAAATTAGTGCTCTATCTGATGTGCATGTATTAAATATTTGTTCCCAATTAGTTGGCTCTCTATTCACCTCACTGATTGTGTCTTTTGCTGATAAGAAGCTTTTTAGTTTAAATCTATCCCATTCATTAATTCTTGGTAGTAATTCTTGCGCTACAGGATTCTTATTAAGGAACATGGGGCCTAATACGACTTGTTGGAAATTGGAGCTTACTTTTTCTTCTATTAGTTGTATGGTGTCTGGTCTAATTCCTAGGTCCTTGATCCACTTTGAATTGAGATTTGTGCATGGTGAGAGATAAGGTTTTAATTTCAATTTGTTGCATATGGATTTCCAGTTTTCCCAGCACCATTTGTTGAAGAGGCTATCCTTTCTCCACCGTACATTTTTGGCACCTCTGTCTAATATAAAGATAGCTGAAATTATATGTATTAGTCTCAGTGTCCTCAATTCTGTACCATTGGTCTACCAGTCTGTTTTAGTGCCAATACCATGCTGTTTTGGTTAGTATTGCTCTATAGTATAATTTAAAGTGTGGTATGGTGATGCCACCTGCTTCACTTTTCTTGCTCAGTATTGTTTTAGCTATTCTGGGTCTCTTATTTTTCCAGATGAATTTCATGACTGCTTTTACTATTTCCTTGAAGAATGACATTGGGATTTTGATTGGAATTGCATTAAATCTGTATAGTGCTTTTGGTAGTATGGACATTTTGACAATATTAATTCTACCTATCCAAGAGCAAGGTAGGTCTTTCCATCTTCTGAATTCTTCTATAATTTCTTTCTTTAGTGTTCTATAATTGTCGTTATAGTGTTCTTTCACCTCTTTCGTTAAGTTGATTCCCAGGTATTTTTTTTATGCTATTGTAAATGGGGTAGTTTTCATCATTTCCCTTTCAGAGGCTTTGTCGCTGATGTACAAAAATGCCTTTGACTTATGGGTATTGATTTTGTATCCTGCAACTTTGCCAAATTCATTTACTAGTTGTAAAAGTTTTCTGGTAGTGTTTTTTGGATCTTCTAGGTATATTATCATGTCATCAGCAAATAGTGCTAATTTGAGCTCTTCTTTTCATATCTGGACCCATGTAATTTCTTATGTCTGTCTAATTGCTCTGGCCAGAGTTTCCAGTACTATGTTAAATAGCAGTGGTGAGAGGGGGCATCCCTGTCTTGTTCCAGTTTTTAGAGGAAATGCTTTCAATTTTTCTCCATTTAAGATAATGTTAGCTCAGGGCCTTGCATAAATAGCATTTATAATGTTGAGATATGTTCCTGATATTCCTGGTTTTTCCAGTGTTTTGAACATAAAGGGGTATTGTATTTTGTCAAATGCTTTTTCTGCATCTATTGAGATGATCATATGATTTTTATCTTTAAGTCTATTGATGTGATGTATTATGTTTATTGATTTACGAATGTTGAACCAGCCTTGCATCCCTGGAATAAACCCCACTTGATCATGGTACACTATCTTTTTGATATGTTTTTTGTATCCGATTTGCCAGAATTTTGTTGAGGATTTTTGCATCTATGTTCATTAAAGATATGGGCCTGAAGTTTTCTTTTTTGGATGTGTCTTTGCCTGGCTTTGGAATTAATGTGATATTGGCCTCATAGAGAGAGTCTGGAAGAGCTCCCTCTTTTTCTATTTCTTGAAATAGTTTGAAGAGCATTGGTATTAGTTCTTCTTTGAAAGTCTTATAGGACTCAGCTGTAAACCCATCAGGTCCTGGTCTTTTCCTTGTTGGTAGCTTTTTGAAGACGTCTTCTATTTCTTCGCTTGTAATCGATGTGTTTAAGTGGTGTATAGCCTCCAGTTCCAGTTTAGGCAAATCATATGACTCTAGAAATCTGTCAATGTTTTCAATATTTTCTGTTTTATTAGAATACAAGTTTTCAAAGTAATTTCTAATTATCTTCTGTATATCTGAGGTGTTTGTTGTGATATTCTCTTTTTCATCACGAATTCTTAGTAATTTGAGTGTTTTCTCTTCTTTTTGTTAGTATTGCTAAGGGTCTGTCAATTTTGTTTATTTTTTCAAAGAACCAACTTTTAGTTTTGTCAATTCTTTGAATGGCTTCCTTAGTCTCAATTTTATTAATTTCTGCTCTGATTTTAATTATTTCCTGTCTTCTACTGCTCTTGGTGTTGGTCTGTTCTTCTTTTTCTAGTGCTTTGAGGTGCGATGTTAAGTAATTTTTTGTTAGTTTTTTTTTTTCCTTTTGAGGAATGATTTCAGTGAAATGAATTTTCCTCTTAATACTGTCTTCATAGTGTCCCAGAGATTCTATACGATGTATCTGTGTTCTCATTTACCTCTCACAATTTTTTAATCTCCTTGATGTCTTCTTCAACCCCTTGTTCGTTCAGTATGATGTTGTTTAGCTTCCAGTTGTTGGAGTAATTTTTTTTTATTTCTTGTTTTATCATTGATTTCCAATTCCATCCCATTATGGTCTGATAGAATGCAGGGAATTATCTCTGCTTTTTTATATTTGCTGAGGGTTGCCCTGTGGCATAATATATGGTCTATTTTGGAGGAGCCATGTGCTGCTGA
The DNA here is from genome assembly GCA_025594165.1 of Tamias sibiricus. NCBI lineage: Eukaryota > Metazoa > Chordata > Mammalia > Rodentia > Sciuridae > Tamias > Tamias sibiricus. Next base: position 107,790,319 of record CM046667.1, read on the forward strand.
GAAGAAAGTGTATTCACTTACTGAGGGATGAAATATGCTATATATGTCCGTTAGGTCTAAGTTATTAATTGTTTTAATGAGGCCTAAAGTTTCTTAATTTAGCTTTTGTTTGGATGATCTATCCAGTGGTGATAGAGGTGTGTTGAAGTCCCCTAGAATAACTGTGTTGTGATCTATTTTATTCTTGAACTTGAGAAGGGTTTGTTTGATGAATGTAGGTGCTCCATTATTTGGGGCATATAGATTTATAATTGTTATATCTTGTTGATGAATAGTTCCCTTAATCAGTAAGAAATATCCATCTTTGTCCCTTTTGATTAGCTTTTGCTTGAAGTCTGCCTTATTTGATATGAGAATGGAAACCCCTGCTTGCGTCCTTGGTCCATGTGAGTGGTAAGATTTTTCCCAGCCTTTCACCTTCATTCTATTGATATCTTTTTCTATGAGGTGGGTTTCTTGGAGACAGCATATTGTTGGGTCATTTCTTTTAATCCAGTCTGATAATCTGTGTCTTTTGATTGGTGAGTTTAGGCCATTAACATTCAGGGTTACTATTGAGATGTGATTTTTATTCCCATCCATTTTTATTTGTATTATGGTCTTTAGTTTGATTTGGTTTCTCTTCTGGTTAGTATTTCCCTTAGTTTAATATCTCCTTTTGTTGATGTTCATTGTTATTTTTCTCTTCTTCTTCATGAAAAATGTGGCCCAGGATGTTCAGAAGTGCTGGCTTTCAAGTTACGAACTCTTTTAACTTGTGTTTGTCGTGGAAGGTTTTTATTTCATCTTCTAATCTAAAGCTCAGTTTTGCTGGATATAGGATTCTTGGTTGACATCCCTTTTCTTTCAGAGCTTGAAATATGCTATTCCAGGATCTTCTTGCTTTTAAAGTCTGGGTTGAAAAATCTGAACATAGTCTGATTGGTTTCCCCCTATATGTAATCTACTTCCTTTCTCTTGTGGCTTTTAGCATTCTCTCCTTGCTCAGTATATTAGGCATTTTCATTATAATGTGTCTTGGTGTGAATCTGTTGTGATTTTGTTTGTTTGGTGTTTGGTAAGACTCTTGAACTTGGTTTTCCCATTCATTCCTCAAGTTTGGAAAATTTTCTGTAATTATTTCATTAAATAAATTACTCATTCCTTTGGCTTGAAACTCTGCCCCTTCCTCTATGCCAATCACTCTTAAGTTTGATCTTTTTATGTTGCCCCATAATTATTGGATGTTATATTCTTGATTACCTATGAGTTTTGCTGTGTAATCTAAGTTTTTCTCTAGGATATATATTTTGTCTTCATTGTCTGAGGTTCTTTCTTCCAAGTTGTCTACTCTGTTGGTGATGCTTTCAATTGAACTTTTATTTTGGTTTATTGCTTCTTTCATTTCTGGAATTTCTGTTTGGTTTCTCTTTAGAGCCTCTATTTCCATATTGAAGTAATCTTTTACTTCCTGTACTTGTTTTTGGAGTTCTTTGTCAAAATGATCTTTTGCCACCTGTATTTGCTCCCTCATCTCATTTTTGAGTTCATTCTTAAGTTCCATAAACATTTGGAATATGTAATTTCTAAATTTTATCTCTGGCATTTCACCAACTGTGCTTTCCATGGAATCTACTGATGAGATATATTGATTTGTTTGTGTCACTTTCTTCCCTTGTGTTTTTCATGTTGCTTGTGTGTCTTTTCTTCCTGCACTGTGGAACCTTGACTATTTCGAATTTACCTTAAAGCCTTATATTGTTCCTGTAGTACAATGCTATCAGATCCCCTTATAATTCCTTTACACTTTAAAATCTAACACTTTCTATTCAGAAAATCCAAGTTTGATCACAATGTACAGATTTAGTTAACCCAGATATTGTTTCCACTTTACTCTATACACTTCTGATGGGATTTTATAGCTTCAAGTATTGGACACAGATGTGCTATGTTTAGGAAGAAGGAAGTGAGTGTCTCGAATTGTTCTTTCTTAGAAAGTATGAAAAGAGAGTTCTATGAAAGTGGTTTAGTGGAAGTTGTTTAGTATCAGTAGATGAGAGAGGAAAGAGAATGGAGTGAATAATTAGGTGGAAAGACCAATTTATATATAAACCTAACTTATGCAGCTGTTGAGAGAAGAAATAAAGTAAGATGGAAAAGAAAAAAAAAAAATGACAAAAGAGTAGGAATTGGTGTAAGAAAGAGGAGAGAGAGAGTCAAGAAAATAGAGAGTGAACTATATATAACACCACTTTGCTATACAGTTCAATTGCGCCCTTTCTAGAAATCCCAAATTCTGCGTATAACTTGTTTTTGCCTCTGTTAAGTATGCACTTGCAGGGTGTAAATAGGAAAGATGAAGGAAGAAGAAAAGATGCAAAAGTGAGAAGGAAGAAAAGGAAAGAAAAGAGGAGCAGAAGCAAACAAACATACTGATAATCAGTGCAAAAAACAAAGCAAAACAAAAACAAAAAAAAAAAAAAAAAGAAAAAAAAAACAGAAAACCAACAAAACAAGCAAACTAACAAAAAGTCGAACCCCAAGTCTCAAACAAAATGGACCCTGGGAAGCCCTCCTTTTTCCTTTCCAGGTTAAGCCAATTGTATTGGATCGTGTCTAGACAGTCAGCGATCCTGTTAGTGGAGTCAAGGCTGCACCTTTGGCCGGTGGCAGAATGGCCCAGCGGAAGAGTGGCTCAGGGGGGTTGTGTGTCAGCAGATGAATGGCTCTGGGAAGGGGACCCTCCAGAAGGCACCCTTTCCCCACGCCCACCCACAGTTGTAGCTTCTTGGGGCCGCTGCGCCAGCCTCAGACACGCCCTCCCCTGCTGGTTACCCGAGCCTCACCCAGGTGTGTGCTGTTCTCACAGTGTTGGTGGCTCCTTGGATGTCTGCAGCTGTTCTTCCTTTCTGCCTTGCTCTTTGTCCAGGTCAGCCACTGTATTCCTCAAAGATGGCGGTGCTCTCCTCCCGCTCAACAGCAGTTCCACAGACCTTTGTGTCACTCCAGAGCGTGAAGGATCGGCTTGGCAGGTTTTGTGAAAGAGCTCTACGTGGACACCACTCGCGCTTCTAGGCTCCTTTCTATCCTTCCTCACTGATCGATTTCAAAGACGCTGTGTGGATCGTCCCCTTGCTGCAATGTTATCGGGCAGCTGCGCCTGCAGCGCAGACAGCGCTGCTTTGGATTGTGGACCTCTCCAACTCTGCCCCTGCCCATGGTCAGGAGATTGCCCGTGGTCCGGAGATGGTTGTGTTTCACCGTCCAGAGGTGCACAAATGTCTCAGCTCCCTTTCAGTTGCAAGAGAATTGCTAGTAACGTGCTCAAACTTCCCACTAAGCATCTTTTAGCAACTATGTCCAGAGAGCACCTTCCTCTTGTCGGCCATCTTCCCAGGATCCACCAATTTTATTCTTCTTTAAGGCTGAGTACTATTCCATTGTGTATATACACCACAGTTTCTTTATCCATTCACCTATTGAAGGGCATCTGGGCTGTTTCCAGAGTTTAGCTATTATGAATTGAGCTTCTATAAACATTTAAGTGGCTCCATCACTGTAGCATGTTGCTTTTAAGTCATATGGGTATAGACCTAGGAGTGGAATAGCTGGATCAAATGGTGGTTCCATCTTAACATAGTATTTTATTATTTGTTTACCATTTATCTGAAATATATTTATTCTAATAAGAGTAAAAATTAAACAATAAATCATAAAAATACAAAATAATGGTTACTAATAGGAGAAGAGAAAGAATAGTGTAAAAAGTAAGATGATTAAAGCTTGCTTTTTGTTTTGCTTCATAGACTATACCCTGCTTCATTACACCCTGTGTGGTGTATTATTTTTCAGCTTTCACTTTGAATTTTCATGTCAATATTTTATATAATTATAAAACACATTCCTTTAAAAAGCAGTTCCTAAAATTAGAAAGTAACATGAAACAAATAATAATGTATCTAATAATGAATCTAATGGACATCATAGCCACAAGGAGCAATCCTAATGGATTTCAAAATCATAATAATTTGGGGGTATTGAATTACTTAGATTTGACTTAAGGATAAAATGACTTCAAAAAGCATGTTAAGTGTTTTTTGTTGTTGTCCAGTTATCATTTTTTTGTTCAGTATCAATAGTATCTGTATTAGTAAGTAGTATCAGCTTTGTTATTCTGAGGTTGAACCAATTAAAATTGAGGTAATTATAAAGCATAATTTTTAGTACAATTAAAAGGAAATACATATGTAAAAATAAAGATAAGTAAAATTGGAATAGAAAATATTATTGGTACAACTTATAATAAGCTTACTCTAAAAATAAACAAAAGGAACATATATTCTCTATCTTTGTATAATTAAAAGGCCAAGAAACAATGCCAAGTCCAATGGCATCCCTAGTGCCCAAATCATGGTTTTTAAAAATATTTTTAGTTGTGGATTGACACAATGCCTTCATTTTATTTATTTATTTTTATGTGGTGCTGAGGATTGAACCCAGTGCGTCACATGTGCTAGGCAAGCACTCCAATGCTGAGCTACAACCCATCCCCCAAATTATGATTTTAGAATATAACTTCCTACTAAAAGGAACTATGGTTCTTTGGGAAAATGGCTGGTTTTAGAATGGGTGCAAGAAATGTACAAATGAGCCTGGAACATATTTTTACATCACAAAGCAAGGAAACCATCAAATAGTTCTAGGGCTATGTCACAAGGATTAATGGATAAAGAAAACATAGTATATGTACGCAATACAATTTTATTCAGATGTAAAAAGTAGAAAATCCTGTAATTTCTGACAACATGAATGAACCTGGAGGATATTATGCTAAACAAGATAAGCCAGGCACAGAAAGAAAACTACCACATTTTCTCATTCATATGTAGAATCTAAAAATGTCCAACTCAGAAGAAGTGAGAAGAATGATGGGGCAGAGGCTAGGGAAAAGGGGAGATGCCAGTCAAATGTATAAACTTCCAGTTGTAAGATGAAGAAGTTCTGAGTGTCTAGCATATAGCATTACTATATTCATTAATTCCCTGTTGTCTACTTAATCTTTTCTATGCAAGTAGATATGTCTATATTCCTCTCAAAATTTTAACTATGTGTTAAATAAAGATGTTCAATAATTTCATTTTAGTCATCATTTCACAATTTATGTGTATATCAAATCATCATGTCATTCACTCTGAACTTTTATTCATTAATTATACTTCAATAAAACTGAAAAAGGAGAAAAGAACAATGATAAAAAAGCTGAATGGTTTAAGATAGAATCATTGACAAGGATAGTAGCTACAATAAGTTTAAATACATCAACTATGTTGATATTGATGATTTCATAATGATACCAAAATGAAGTATGATTTACTCTTGGGGGATGCCAAGAAAGAAATTTATTGTCCCAAAAACTGGTTACAGAGGAAAAATAACCATTTACTTTGATTTTCCTATATGACCCACATGTCAAGGTAACTAAGCAGTAAAACAAGGGAAGTTTATATTTGTAGAAGTATCCATGCCAATAAATGAAGAAAATATGGTATTATGAAAATATCACCATTTGAATTGATGGTTCTGGGATATAATCATCAATTGATGAAAACACCACAAAAAAAGGAAAGCTAGATACCATATACTCATAAGGCAAGAACCTTGCACCATCTATGATGTAGTATTGTCCAAAAATTAATATCTAATCAAACATGTAGATCCAACCATTAATTTACAGAAAATACAAGGGATAGAAAAACAGGTATGACGCCATGGGAATGCAAGCAAAAACCAGATTGCAAGATATTCCAAAGATAAAAATAGTCTCAAAAATTGCACATGGGAGAACCTAGTGATTAAAACAGACCTAAGAGATATGCTAATCAGGAGCTGGGTTTGTGGTTCAGCCGTAGCGCAGCGCACTTACTTGGCATGTGTGAGGCACTGGGTTTGATTCTCAGCACTGCATATAAATAAATAAAATAAAGGTCCATCAACAACTTAAAAAAGAAAGATATGCTAATCAATTGAAATATATGAATGGACATTATTTGAATTCAAATTATACACACTACAAAAAGGTAATTGTTGAGGAATGGATATTTAATGATACACAAGAATTTTTCTAATTTAGTTTTGAAAATAATATTTAAAAGGCACTTAACTTTTAGAAGTATAGCTCAAAAACAAACAGTGTTTTGTAAAAAGATGCTCTATATGTTTATTATGAATTATAATGCATACTACTATTAAAATACAACTTTGAATAAAAATATTTTCAAACACAATAATAATATATACGAAATTTTCTTTAAAATAATCCCCATTCTATGACTGGGGTATATACGAAACAAGTTTGGTCATGAATTATGTAACTACCCAGTGGGATAGACATGTGGGTATTACAGCAGCAGGACTTCATAAGTAATAATGATGCTCAGAAAAAGATGGGGTAGCATCCTCTTTGTCCTATTCATTCAATAAGAGAAGGATTATAGTATAAGAAAAGGAGAACATCAAGACCTAGTCTTAAACAAAATGGAACGAACAAAGGATAGGCAATGTAGGAATCTCTCAATTGTTCTGAGAGTTTTAGAAGGGGTTTTGTGTACAAATTAAAGAAAAAAGACAGGAGTCACATGATGCAGATTTGACATCTAATAGCAATTGATGTTATTAGGCACTTCGTGGTGTCATAGCTGTTCATGGTCAATATTATACATCTGGTTTATGAAAAAAACTCATTTGGATAGTGGGATAGTGGGTATGATCATAAATACCTGAATTACCTGTGAAATTGGCATAAAAATAGGTGAGTCTAAGCTTATAAGCTAAAGATATTAGTGTCTATAACTAAATAGGGGTGGGAAAAGCAGGCACGGACCCACTCTATTTATTGCCTTGCTGCTAGCCCTGACTGTTGTATTTTCCTGTTAATGTGCCACTATTTGTCTTTTAAAAATTAGGTTAAATGTCATTTCTTCTAGGAAACATTTCCTGATCTCTTAGATGGAAAAAAAATGTTCCCTTTTTAAAACCCCAGAGCATTGCACCAATAATTATTTTATCACATTTATTTTATTTTGACTTTTTATTTTCCCTTGTGTATTTACCTTGTACCTATGAAATTATAAATTTCTGAAGACAAGGATCTTATCCCCACATTTTTTATCTTCCTCACCACAGGATAATACTATAAAAGTATGTATTTGAAAGTCTGATTTTCTTCCAAATTGAAAAGTTGATTCAAATCTTCAGGTTTAAAATGGTGCTGGATAACCATTCCTGTTTCACACTCTCCCACTTTCCAACAATAATGCATATGAAGACAGGAAAAAAGACAAAAAAATAATAATGCTAAAAAGGAAGGCTGACAAGCAAGTAATTGCCAAAACCTGGAACTTTTTTTTTTTCTCTAATTATAGGACATACAGAATGCAATTGGCAATTATAATTGGAAGCTGGAACATGTTTTTTAAGTTAAAATGAAGCATACCTGTTGTCCTAAAAGAAATGGAGAGAGGTCATATCTTCCATACTGCCTGGTTCCAGGGTATATACGATTCAGAAACACAGCACAACACATAGAGTGCAGGCCTTTTTTAGGTGACCAGAACACTCTTATATCCTTCTAGCAATGCTTACCTTTCTAATTCATTCAGGGCCTATAATTCAAGAAAACAGCATGGCAGAAAGAGTGGCAAAAGATAGGGATTGGCAGAGTTATACTGCAGCTGCAAGTGATAGACCCAAGGTCACAAGTCTATTTAAATTAGAAAAAGAGGATATATGCTTGAGATAGCCTCACATGCACACATATCTTGGAAAATTAAGCACATGCTCTGTTATAGCCCCTATTAAGCCAGACACCCTGTACACAGCATAAACTTCACAACCAAATATGACCACTGAGAAGAGTCCCAGAAAATAAAATGCTATCAAAGGAGGAAGATGCAGGACATAATTGACAATAGCAGATGCTGAAGTTTAGGATTTTGCACTTTGTTTTTTAGCTCATTGTTAGAGAAATGAAAATAGAACATTAAAACATAAATTGTGATCCCACATTGATCTAAATGTTTGTTTAGACAAGTGATTGTCACCTGGAAACCAGGGACAGTCTCTACCCCAAGAGGACATTACCTAATTTGTGAAGACATCTTTGGTTGTTACAACTAGAGGATAAAATAAGTGTGAATTGAATCAAATGGGTAAAGTCCAGGGATGCTGCTAAATATCCTCCAATGTACAGAAATATTCCCCATCAAAAGGAATTATCTGGCCCCAAAAGATAACAGCATCAAAGATTAAAAAAAAAAAAAAAAGCACCTGAAGTAGATAAATGACTGCCTACTACCATTCTATCCATATACAAATTGGAAAGGACCTGGGTATAGGGGGTACCTAATAGACCTCACAACATTGGGGCAGAGTAGAGCTCTCCTTGATTCAATAGAAATAAGGGGAATCATTTAACAACATGGGGTTGATGAACAGATACTGCAGAAAAAAGGAAAAGTGATGTTTTTGAAAAGCAATGTTTTTAGCGCAGAAGCAGACTCACAAATTTTTGCTCTAGGAAGCATGAGAAAAAAACTAAAACCTCTTAGCATTCTAAATAGGATTCAACAACACACCATCTTTATAAAATAAGAAGAGAGAAAACTAAAAGATAACAGGATGTGATGTGAAGGCATCTGGATGATATAAAAAGGAACTGTGAAGAAAAATCATTCAAAAGAAACTAAAATAGCAAATCATGAATAAAACACAGTCCATAAATAAAAGTGAAAAGAACTGTCACTGAGTAAAATCAGTGAAATGGAAGGCAAATTATGAAAGAATAGCAAAGAGGAAAAGATAGGTGATAACAATAAGAAAAATAAAAAGAATGGAGATTAAACAACTGACAACTGGTGCTTCTAAAGAACGGATTTAATTAAGCAGATATAATAACAAGAGCTATAGTAATTGACAAAATTCCTGAGCTGAGTAAATATCAGGCTCCAAAATCCTAAGGGATCACTATTGCTACACATATTCTGGCAAATATTTGATTTGAATGTACTAAGAGGAATTTAAAATTTTCTACTAAACTCCACGCATGTATGGATAGAAGCAGGGTTTTCTCCATAGGAAAAAAAGTTAGACAGTTAAACATTTCAAACTTCACACATCCTCCCTGATATACTCAAAACAACATGTTAATAATGCAACATATTCAGTCTTCTAAGGAAGAAATATTCTTTCCCAAAGGCTATTCACCTAAGCAAGTTGTCATTTATTAACTTTCATATATGTAAAAGCCTGGAAAAATACACCAAATGCCCTTAAACTAAATTCATATTCCAGCCCACCTATCAATGAAGCTAAATTAACAAGTCAAATAAAAGCTATTCCTTCCATAAGAAGTCCATCATTGTTCAGAGAATTGAATGAAAAATGGAGTCCCCAAACTGTAATAACTATGATTGTAAGATATAATGCAAATGGTAAAAAGTTTTGTGATAGGATATTTATGAAAGGAACAACATAGTTGCATACCAAAAAGTAGACTAACCTCTAATTGCAGGAGATGGGCAATTAATAAGGAATAGACTGACTATATGAAAAAATATACAAACAAAAGAAATAATTATAAATGCTATTAATGCCATGAGGGAAATAAATCAGATGCTATAAAAAAGAATAGCAAGGCAATCTACTTTATATAGATGGTCAGGGAGTAACTTTCCTAGGATGCTTCATTTAAGCTGAGACCCGAGGAATAAGAATGTGAAGAGTTGAGAGTGAGAGGGGCAGAGTACAATATGGGTGAAGGTCAGAACAAGAACAAAAGCCCTGTTGTGGGCAGGACTATGTCATGTTGGAAAAACTGAGCTGAAGCTGCATTGGCTTCTTTCAGAATGAGCCTGGGAAAGAACACATGATGCTAAAGAGATTGGCAGGAGCAATTACATCATGTGTGATCTTATAGGCCATTGCAAAACCTTGTGAGTTTATTCCAAGAGCAATGATAAATTTTAAGGAGAGAAGGATATAATCTGATTTAATTTTCCAAAATCAAAGTGGAAATAACATATTGAGGTTTTTTAAATAAACAGGAGACAAATATTTACAATTACATAAATTATTCCAATGCACAGAAAAAAATATAAAAAGCTCCATATAATTTCTGAAGACAAAATAACCCAGATACTAAAATCTGAAAAAGGTAGCTCAAAGAAACAAAGCTAGACATGAATCTCACTGATATTAGTACTAATTAATGCACTGAGAAAACAAATTTATGGGTATTTTAAAAGCGAAACATGCCATGATAATCCTAGGGAAACACAGTTCACAAGGATTTTTAAAAAAATTGGTGATTGAATGAGATGGATATCATTAACCTAAATGCATGATTGAAGATCTGAATGGTACTTATATACTTTGTATACAAGCAGTGGTATGTAAAAAGATACTAAACTTGTGCATGATGAATAAGTAAATAAATAATAAAAAAATTAAAAAAAAAAAGGAAATCTAATATAATTCATCAAATTTAAAAGACAAATAAGGAGAACCAGATAAATATTCCCCAAAGGTGGAAAAGGAAAATATTTGATAAAATTAAGACCTATTCTTGATTTAAATTTCTAAATAAATTAGGTAAGAGGCTCACTTTTTTTATTTTTAAATGGTTTGTTTTTAAGTTTGTTGATTACTTCATGTTTTTTGGGGAGAGGAATGTTGCTAGGGATTGAACTCAGGGGCACTTGACCACTGAGCCACATCCCCAGCCCTATTTTGTATTTTATTTAGAGACAGGGTCTCACTGTAGTGTCTTGCTTTTGCTGAGCCTGGCTTTGAACTTGCGATCCTCCTGCTTCAGCCTCCCGAGCCACTGGGATTACAGGATAAGCCACCATGCAAGGCCACACTTTCTTAATATAAAATTTATCTATTGTATACACTCCCAAAAAAGTGATAATATATTTTTCAGTATTTTTTCTGCAAGTTCAATCCCCTAACATATAACAATAAGAAGAAGAGCAGTAGCAATATTTATACAGTATTTGCCACATGTAAACAATGGTATTATTTTTTTCATGTGGCCAAGCCTCTTTTATTTTCACAATCCCAGGCATAAGTAATATTTTATTTCTATTTATAGATGAAGAACTTGAAATCACAAAAGAAATGATATATAAAAAAAGTAACACAAATTTATCTTTATTTGTGAATGGTAGTATTATATTCCTAAAAACCAAAAAAATAATTTTAAGTGAAATAGAGAGTTCAGATAATTGTCAACACACTTTTTTTTTTAAAAAAAAAGTACATAATTATATAGCCAAAAATAATAGTAGAGTAATACACTGAAATATATAGTTTATGGATACAATATCCAATATTGTGAATTTTTTCATTCTCTATAAAGTGTGTACTTATTCAATTTTAATTAAATCTAAATTTGAATCTTTTCACTGGACAAGTAGATATTGATATTCATAACAGTGACTAAAAGGATGAGAATATCTGGGAAAAAAATAACTTGAGAAAGACAGTGATAAAAGATTGCCCTATCAGATAAAAATATATCATAAATCTAAGTAAATTAAAATTGTAACATTATAGTAGGAAAAGACTACCTAAACAATACAACAGAGTACAAATTCTTATAGATGACTTTAAAATGAAATAATATTTAGCGAAGTGAGTATAGAAATATAAGAGCAAAATGATGGATTATTCAATATTTTTTTCTGATACACCTGATAACTTGAAAAATAATGCTAGAACCCAACTTCATTTTATAAAAATTATATTATGTTAGAGCCCCAAAACTGGATGAGTCATGGATACATAAACTCAAATAAAATGTAAAACAAGGAGTACATTATAAAGCTAGGAGGAAACAGAAAATTATTTCTCACAAATTAAATTATTTTATAATTGAATAGTATTGTTTTTTTGGGAAAAATTATCATAAATGTGGTTTTCTAAATGTAAATATCAGTAACCCAATAGAAAGAGGGTAAGGTGTGTAAAAAGACATGTTAGTGAAAGGATAAAACAAATGGCACATAAATATTAAAGCGAATATTAGAGACTGAGAAGGTTAGGAAGTGAGGGGATAGTGGGAAGTTAGATAATCAGTACCCAAATACAGTTAGATAGAAATAATTATTTCCAGTGCTCTATGAAACAGTGGTGGGGAAGACTGTAGGTCACAATAACCTGTTATATATTTTATTAATAACTAGAAGAGAGGAACTTGGCCCAAACACAAACTAATGATAAGGAGATGAAAACATTAATCATCCTGACCTAATTAGTACATATTGTATACATGCATTGAAATATCATTATATACACCATAAATATGTAATTATTACATGTTAATCAACAAATTATTAAACATTTAAGGAGATGGAAATGTTAACTCTCTTGATTTGAACATGACCACACTATGCATATATCAAATTATCATGCAGTACTTCATCAGATAGTAAAATTAAAATAATAATTAAAACATATATAAACAAAAATTCAGGGGCTGGGTTTGTAGCTCAGTGACAGAGTGCTTGCCTCGCATGTGTGCGGCCCGGGTTCAATCCTCAGCACCACATAAACATCAATGCATTGCATTGTGTACAACTAAACTAAATAAATAAATATTTTTTTAAAAATTCAACACAGATAAACATAAGATCTTGGGCAAGATCAAACTTAACCTCCTAAGTCTCAAATTCCTGATTTGTAAATTATAAAATAAGAGAAAAGGTTTGTCTTTACTGTTTATAAATGTGTATGGATAACTAAATACAAAATGCCCAGTGTGATAATGAGGCAAATTTTTGCACTGGGGCTACCTCTTTATTAAAGGTCACTTTAATTTAGCATGTCAAGAAATGACATGATCCAACAGATTCCCAGGTGCATTTATTGGTAGAAAATGTGAGTCACAGAACACTTTCAGTACAGCTAAAGTATAGTTCAGTCTCCAACACTTTATAACAAATCACTTTTCTATTTGTTTTATACTGGTGATCCCAGCCAAGTCTATATTTCTATGTTGCTGTCAAAGATTAAATTTGTTAGATGTTTTTGTCACTTGTAATTACACAGGACACATTTTGAGTATTCTTTTTCTTGGAAATATAGAATATCTCAGAATAGAGTTTACGTTATATTGACCCTTCATGTCCTTCATAAAAAAATAAGTACATTGATAGAAAGAATTACTTACACAAGAGAAAAACAGGTTTTTCAAATCTGAGGAAAAATAATTTTGTGAAAAGATACCAAGAATAGAGAGAGGAAATGTCACAAACTATAAGCCTCTTGCTACAACCCTGCTGCAAAAATATAAGTCAAATTTTTTAAGTGGGGCATGAGAAAAAAAATATCCAGTTATCTAGAGTTCAGATCTGTGTTACAAAGAATTTTTGAAGAAAAATGTTACTAAATGAGTGGATGTGTTAATTCAAAGTTTGGTTATCTGGTTTCCCATTTTACAACAGATTATAAACAGCAAATTAGAAGATGGGGCAGATTGAAAAAGCTGTTGGAGAGTGGCAGTCTGTAATAAAAGAAATAGAATTAATAAAAATCACTAGAATAGAATTATTCAATAGACAATAGAATTTTAAAAATTAGAATTAAATATAGAATTAAAAAAATCTACACACAGTCTAGAGCCATTTACTGCAGGTACAAACAGCCCTATAAGTTTAGAGGCCCCTCAGGATGTTTCAACATTACAAGTCTGCTCAGTAATTATAGACATAATAACAATTACTATTGATTGAACGTGTATTATGTGTACAGGTACTATACTAAGAGCTTTATTCACATCACTTCATTTCATCTTTACACTCATCTTTTGAGACCAGTACAATTATTGTCCTAATATTATAGATGAAGAAACTGAAAGATTAGGTAATTATCAAGTGCCACACAGAACATAAGCATTGGAGCTTGGAATGTGTTCCAGGTCTTTCAGACTCTAAAGTCCCAAGGGTTTATTCACTCTGCTATACAGTCTTCCCCTGTCAGGTTCACTCAAAGGACTATGTTTGGGAATGTGAACTTTCATTTTAACTGCACTTGCCAATCTCTCATTTAACAAACTTATTGAACACTTAATGGACTAGCATTGCTCTAGGGGTCATCCTGAATAAGTTCCTGTGCAGGTGAGGGAGCACATGTATTAAAACAAATCATCAGAAATGCAATAAAGCAGCTCTAGAATTTTTCTTGGTTTATGGATGGGGATTAATTATTATTAAGCACTTGCAATCTTTTGCAATGTAATCTAACTTCAGTACATATTTTTCATTTCATTTTCATTCATAATTATCACCAAAAAATGTTGCTTCCTTGAAGCCAAATCTTAAAGAATGATGGAAAAAGGAGAGGTGAATCTAAGCATCTACAATGCATGAAAGAAAGAAGGAAGAAGAATGAATTCAGAGATTGGAGAGTGTTCTGGATAGCCAACCGTGGGTGTCAAATATGACTTGAAATGAAACATCTGTTGTAAAAGTCAGATTCCTAGGTCCTATGCAATGATTCTGGTTCAGGAGGTCTGGGATGGGCCAAGGTATCTGAATTTGGAGCAAGCTCCACCCCGATCATCCAGATGAATCTGAATCCTAACACAGGGAGGAAATCCTGAGCAACAGTTTGCTGAGGGCAAGAAGCAATGAAAACACCCAACTCAGGGAGTCCAATAGCCTTCCTCATCTTTGTCATCATTCCTGAGATAGCCTTCTGGGCCCAAGGTTTGGTTCCTTTGTGGGGTTGCTTACCACCCTGGAAGATAAAGAAGGCCACACAGACCACTGAGGCATTTTTCCTGTAAACTATAGGCATATACAAAAGCCCTACTACCTCTGGTCCTTTTATCTGCCAAGCCCAAGCTGCAGGACAGTCTTCAGAATGAGATAGCTGCTTAGGTGATTCAGAGGGGCCACACAGCCCCCATGGAATGAACAGCTCTTCGTGGACATCAGTTTCTGACCAAATACATCCTAAAACAACCTGTTCATTCATACATGCCCACTGCAGCCCCATTCTGCCCTTTCTGCACTTGGAAGATGGCAGGTATTCAAGATTGCTCAGGTACTACAATTAGCCTAAAACCCAAAGTAAATTGTGTGTATTTCAGGAGTGATTTTCTAACTTTTGGAAACCAAAGGTGTGAAGTGCTGCCAGCTTCTATCACAGAAGCAGAAAGTAGAATTGTGGTTTCCCTGGGCTGGGAAGTAGGGGAAGTGGGGAGATTTTGGTCAAAATTTTTAAAACTTCAGTATTAAATTCTAGAAAACTAATGTACAACTTGGTACTATAGTTATTAGTACTGTATTGTATACTTGAAATTTACAAAGGAAAAAAGTTCTCACCTCAATAAGGTAAGGTAACTACAGGAGGTGATGGTATATCAATTTTCTTGATTGTGATAATCATTTCACAATGTATAAATATTTCAAAATACATATGTAAATGTGTAAAATATATTTATACTATAAATATATGCAAATTTCACTTTCAATTATGGTTCAATAAAGCCAGAAAAATGAAGTCATTACTATATATGTAATGATAATAAATAGTAGTAATAGTTTTATGTAACACAAAGTTTATTTCAGAAGAAATGAAATTTGTTGAAAGGGGTAGTCTCTAGGAACCTGAAGGCAGGTGATAGGGCAGGATTCTTTTTTTCATAGTAAAGTTTGACTTGACTATCAAAATAATGCATAAATTGCTGAAGACAGAATGTCAAAGCTGCAAGACAAAGTGGCCAGCCTTGAACATTTAGTCTGTATTAAAGAAAAGAAAAATAAGTAACCATGATCAGAATATACAAGAATTCTGGGATGACACGAAGAGACCAACTTTAAGAATCCTTGGATTTAGCCGGGCATGGTGGTGCATGCCTATAATCCCAGTGGCTCAGGAAGCTAAGGTAGGAGGATTGTGAGTTCAAAGCCAGCCTCAGAAACTTAGTGAGGCTCTAAGCAAATTAGCAAGACCCTGTCACTAAATAAAATTTTAAAAGGGCTAGTGATATGGCTTAGTGGTTGAGTGCCCCTGAATTTACTCCACAGTGCTAAAATAAAAACATCATTGGATTTGATGAGGGCTGTGGGATGTGGGCTAATGGAATGAATAAACTATTCAGGGAATTAGCAACAGAAAAATTTCCAAAGCTTGAAAATGAGATGGACATCCAGATATAGTAGTCATTCAGAAACTCAAGTAGACAAGTTCAAAAAAGAACCCCTCCATGGCCCATAATAATTAAAATGCCTAACATACAGAACAAGGATAGAATTTTAAAAGCCTCAAGAGGAAAACATCCAGCCACATTTAGAGGCAAGACACTCAGAATCACTTCTGATTTCTCAGCATAAACTCTATAAACCAGAAGGGCTTGGGATGATGTGTTCCAAGTCCTGAATGAAAATGACTGTCAGCCAAGACTGCTATATACAGCAAAGTTTTCATTTAAACTTAAAGATGAAATAAAACTTTCCAAGATTATGTATGTTTTATACACACACACACACACACACACACACACACACACACACACACATATATATATATATCTTATGTATAATTTTCTTTGTCCATATGAGGTGATATCTCATTTTGATTATAATTTGCTTTTCTCTGAAGGGTAGTGATGAGAACTTTCTCATTTACTTATTGGCCATTTGTACGCATGACTTCATTTGAGAAGGACCATGGTCAATTCAGGGCTATTGTCCATTTTCAGTTGGGTTGTTCACTTCCTTGTTATTGAGTTGCTTTAGTTCTTTATATATATATTTGGTATTAACCTTTTATAAGATGGAGGATTTAAAAATATTTTCCCTTTGATTGGTTGTATCTTTACTCTGTTCTTTCCTTTCCTGTGTGTAAGCTTTTCAGTTTGATATAATCAGAATAGTCTACTGTTTTCATTGCTTATGGTATTAGTATCCATCTCAAAATTTGTTGTAATTTATTTCCTGCATAAAAATGTGACATCTTATGCTATTATAAATGAGACCATTTTCTTAATTTATTTTCTACATAGTTATTTATTAGTGTATATAAATGCAACTGATTTTGTACGTTGATTTTGTATTTTGAAATTTTGCCTAATTCATGTATGGGTATTAATAGTTTGTAGGTGGAGTTTAGGGTTCTCACTACATAATATCATGCCATCTGCAAACAAAAACAAAGTTTTACTTTTTAATTTCAAATTTGGATGCCTTTATTTTGTTCTGATACTTAACTGATCTTGCTCAGACTTCTAATACTTTATTGAATATATGTGAGGAGATTTGGGATCCTTAATTTTTTTATTTAATTATTTATTTACTTATTCATAATGCACAAGTATAGCATCTTTTTACATACAACTGCTTGTATGCAAAGTATATAAGTACCATTCAGATCTTCAATCATGCATTTAGGATAATGATATCCATCTCATTCCACCACCAATTTTTTTCCTTCCCCTCCTCCTTCCCCCCTTGCTTCCTCCCTTCCCCTCCCTTTCCTTTGACCATTCTAGTGTTCCTCTAATCCTCCTATGTACCCCCATCCAACAACACTGTGAATTAGCCTCTTTATATCAGAGAAAACATTTGGTATTTGGATTTTTGAGATTGACTAATTTCACTTAGCATTATATTCTCCAACTTCATCTATTTACCTGAAAATGCCATTATTTTATTCTCTCTTATTGCTGAGTAAAATTCCATTTTAAGCATCCCTCTGGGTCTATTACCAAAGGGATCCTTAATTTTGTTCCTGATTTCTGAGAAAAAAGACTTTATCTTTTACATGTTGAATATGAAGTTAGATGTGCATGTGTAATATGTGGCCTTTATTATGTTGAAGTATATTTTTTCTATATGTAATATGTTGAGAGTTTTTATCATAAAGGTGTTTAACTTTTTAAATAATTTTATTGCATCTGTGGAGATTATCATAGATTTATATCCATCAATCTGTGAATGTGCTGTATCCTCTGAATGACTGTCCTTGCATCCTAGGGAAAAATTGTGCTTGATCACAGTGTCTGATCCTGTTAAGATGCTATTGAATTTGTTTTGATGGTTATTTTGTTGAGGATTTTTGCATCTATAGTTATCATGAATATTGGCTTGTGTTTTCTTGTACAGATGGTATTCAATTTATGATGGTGAGACTTATGAGTTTTCAATTTCATGATGGCATGAAAGTGAGACACATTCAATAGAAAATGTACTTCAAATTTTGAGTTTTGATCTTTTAACTGGGCTAGTTGTATAAAGTATAATATCCTCTTATTTTACTGTTAGCAGTGACTTCATAGTTAGCCACACAATTGCAAAAGTAAACAATCAATACTCTTTTTTTATTTGTAGGTTATTACTTTATTTATTTATTTTTATGTGGTGCTGAGGATCGAACCCAGTGTTTCACATGTGCTAGGTGAGCACTCTACTACTGAGCCCCAAAAACTGATACTCTTTTTTCCTTTTTAAAAATTTGTCATAATTAGTTATACATGATAGTAGAATGCACCCTGATACAACTGATATTCTTATGATTTAGATACTAGGGGTCCCCCAAAAGCTCATTGAGACAATGCATGAATATTTAGAGGTGAAATAATTGGTTTATAGGAGCCTTAACACAATCAGTGAATTAATCCCATAATGGGAATTAACTGAGTGGGGTGCTGCTGGAGGAGATGGTCACTGGAGACATGCCTTTGGGGTATATATATATATATATATTGTATCTGGCTAGTGGAGTCCCTCCCTCTCTCTCTCAGCTTCCTGGTAATGTCCGATATGTTTCCCTCCCCCACACTCTTCCATCCTGATGTTCAGCCTCACCTCAAGCCATGAGGAATGGCATTAGCTGTCTATGGACTGAGAAGTCTGAAACTGTGAGCCCCAAAATAAACTTTTCCTTCCCTAAAATCATTCTTATCAGATCTTTTAGTCAGAGCAACAAAAAAAGCTGACTAAAACAGAACTCTTCTGTGTGCTATGTAGTAGTCAATAAATTGCATAAGATAATCACCACTTAATTATAAAATAGCCTTTGAGCTGCATGATTTTGTCCTATAGTAGGCTAATGCTAATACCTCTAGTACTTTTAAGGCAATCTAGGTTAAGCTATAATGGTTTGATAGGTTAGGTATATTAAATTAATTTTTTGTTGTAGTGCTAAGAATCAAACACAGGCCCTTGTGCATGCTAGGCAAGCAGCAGTAAGTTTGTTGGCATATAAATTACTCCTAACAGTCTCTTATTTTTGTGGTATCAATTGTAAGATCTTTTAGGCTTAAAATGTATTTATTTAAGTGCACTGTATTATGTGTGCTGTCTTAGTCTGTTTTAAGGTTTCATTGATTTTTTTCTATTGCCTTTCAAGTCGTAATTCATTTCTTTCTTCTCTAATCTTTATTCTTTTCTTTCTTCTGCTAACTTTGAGCTCAGTTTGTTCTTTGAAGTAAAACATTAGGTTGTTTAATTGAGATCTACTTTTTTGATGTAGGTGTTTATTGCTATAATCTTCCCTCTTAGAAATGCTTTTGCTACATCCCATGAGTCTTGGTATGTTGTATTTCCATTTTCTTTTGTCACCAGATAGCTTCTGATCTTCCTTGTTTTTTTCTTGGAACCATTGTTGTTCAGGAACATGTTGCTTAATTTTCACATTTGTGAGTTTTCTAATTTTCCTCAAGTTATTTTTCAGAAATGATACTCAATATGATTTCAACCTTTTTAAACTTGTTAAAATTAGTTTTATGGCCTAATACATGACCTACCCTGGAGAATGTTGTATGTGCTTTATAGAAGAATTGTATATTTTGCTACCTTTAGATGGAATGCTCTGCAAATATCTATTAGCTTTATTTATTCTAAATTATACTTTTTATCTGCTATTCCCTTAATCATATATAGTAATAAATAATCTGTCTATTGCAAAAAGTGGAATATTGAAATACCTTACTATTATTGCAGTCTATCCCCACAGATGTATTTATATTTACATATTTAGGTGTACTGATGTTAGCTCCATGTCTATTTTCTTTTTAAATTTTATTTATTTATTTGGGGTTACTAGGGATTAAACCCACATGTGCTTAACCACTGAGCTATATCCCCAGCCCTCTTTATTTTATTTTATTTTTTGAGATAGAGTCTCACTAAGATTCTTAGGGCCTTGCTAAGTTGATAAGGCTGGCTTTGAACTTTTGATCCTCCAGCCTTAGCTTCCTGACTCATTGGGATTGCAGGCATATACCACCATACATTATCAATTGTGATATTCTCTTGATGACTTAACCACTTTAGCAATACATTTATATGTCTTGTTCTAGCTTTTTGGCTTAAAGTCTATTCTGTCTGATAAAACTATTTCTGTTCTCTTTTGCATTTCATTTTTATAAAATAACTTTTTCTGCTACTTCATTCCACATTTATGTGTATGCTTATAGGTAAACTAAATCTTTTGTATGCAACATGTGTCTTGTTTTATTTATAATCCATTCAACCATTCTATGCCTTTGGTTTGGAGAATAAATTCATTTATATCTTAGGCAATTATTGATATGTAGTGGATTATTACTGACATATTTCAGTTTTTTTTTCCTTTTCCCCCCAGATCTAATGATTCTTTTCTCTTCTCTTGCTCTTTTAGTTTGATATTAGGTTATTGTCTCTTACAGTATGCTTTGATTTCTTACTTTTATCCTTTGTGTATCTACTATAGGCTTTTGTTTTGTGGTTACCATGAGTTGACAAAAATATCCTTAGAGTTTTAACCAGATAGTAAGGTTACAACAACTTAACTGTGTTAATTTGTTATAACCCTGTACACATTTTTATTTTAGCAACCCCCATATTTTAAATTATTGATTTCAGAAATTACAACTCTTTACATTATGAATACTTGAACAAATTATTAGAGCTATTTTCACTTTAAATAGCTTTGTCTTTAACTTTCATACTAAAGATGCAAGTGATTTACACACCACTGTTCTTGTGGTAATCACTTCCAAACTGATTCTAAGAGGGCAAAATACTTTGTACACAAACAGTGTTATGTAAAAAGGTGCTCTATATATGTACTATGAATTGTAATGCATACTATCGTTATATATACAACAACTTCGAATAAACAAAGAAGAGGCCAAATTTACCCTGATAACAAACAAAGTCATACAAGGGAATTACAAAAGATAAAAATTAGAATCCAGTATTCCCAATGAACATAGATTAAAAAAAAATCCTCAACAAAATATTAGCAAATAAAATTCAGCTGCACATTAAAATGATCATTCATTATAATCAAGTTGGATTTATCCCAAAGATGCAGGATGATTCAGCACACACAAAAACAACATGAACAGAAGGAATGACAAAGGCAATGTCATAATCATAATAAATGTGAAAAAAAAACATTTGTCCAATTTCAATGTTCTTTCATGATAATAAATTCTGAACAGATGAAACATAGAAGGAATGTACCTCAAATAATGTCTATATATTAGAAACCTACAGTTACATTAAAATCAATGTTGAAAAGGTCTAATATCTTCCTCTAAGATCAGGAATAAGACAAGGATATTTATTCTTGCCCCTTTGACTCCACAAAGTAATGGAAGTCCTAACCAAAGCAATTAGGCAAGAGAAAGAATAAAAGTCACCCAAAATGGAAAGTAGTAAAACTGTCCCTGTTTGTAAATAATATGATCATATACATAGATAAGCCTAAATACTTAAATAGTAAAACTGTTAGAATAAATAAATTAATCAGTAGACAAAGAATACAAAATCAATAATATTTCTATACACTAAAATGAACTACCCAAAAAATAAATCAAAGGAATAATCACATTTACAATATCTACAAAAATAAAATACTTAGGAATAACTTTAATGAAGGAGATTAAAGATCTGTACACTAAAAACTAAAAAAAATTGATGAAAATATGGAGGATACAAATAAATGGAAAAATATTGTATGTTCATAGATTAAAAGGATTAATAATGTTAAAATGTCCATACTATGGAAAGCAATATACAGAATCAGTACAGTCCCTGTCAAAATTCCAGTGTCATTTTTCACAGAAAGACAATAGTCTATTCTAAAATTCACATTGAACCACAAAAACTGTTGAGCAACTAAAGAAACTTTGAGCAAATAGAATAAAGCTGGAAATATCTCAGCATCTGAATTCAAAATCTATTAAATTCTATAGTAATATACAAAACAGTATGTCACTAGCATAGAAACTGGCATATAGACCACTAGAATAGCATATAGAGTCTAAAAATAAATCCATGCATTTATTGTCAGATGATTGTCAATAAAGTTGTCAAGAGCCCACAATGGGCATTGGACTGCTTCTTCAACAAATAGTGTTGGGAGAACTGGATACCCACATGCAGGAGATTGAAATTGGAATATTTTCTCACATTATATACCAAAATTAACTCAAAACAGACTTATAAGAAAAAAAAAAGGCTTCTAAAACCTGAAACTGCAAAACTACTGAGGAAATTATGGGGAATGTTTCATGACATTGGTCTGAGCAATGAATTCTTGGATGTGACCCTAAAAGTAACACAGGAAACAAAAGTAAAAATAGACAAATGTGATTATATTAAATTTAAAGTCTTCATAGCAAAGAATACAACAGAGTGAAGATTTATTTATAATCTTACAGATATATGTTAGAAAACAGGAAGGTGGAAAATTAAGCTCTATGCAATTATTTCAAGAATTTAGAAAATCAAACACAGAAAATCAACAAAAATCAGTGAAAAATTCAACAAAGAAAATCACTACAGCCAAAAGTTGTTTTTAGCAAAGGACTATAATTTGATAAATAAATTGTGGTATATTCTGTAAGAATAATGTACTATAGAGAAATTATAAAGAACAAACTCTGCTACAAATAACATGAATTATTTTCATCACATAATTTTGAATAAATAATGCCAGAAATAAAATTGCACATGTGGATATCATTCCAATTTTTTTTAATATTTATTTATTTGCTTTAGTTGTACACAATGCGTTTATTTGTATGTGGTGCTGAGGATCGAACCCAGGCTGCGCACGTGCTAGGCGAGTGCTCTACCGCTGAGCCACAATCCCAGCCCCATATCATTCCAATTTATAAAGTTTCAAGAATTAAAAACAATCCTAGGGTATTAAAATCAGAAGAGTGGCTATATTTCTGGTGTAATGACCAGTAGGGGACATGATACATGGTGCTGGGAATATTTATTTCCTTGATTTGAATGGTGATTTAAGAAATGTGTTTGGTCAGTAAATAATTCAATAACCTACACACTCAAAAAATTCTGAACTAAAAACAATTTATAAATTTTAGTTTATATGTTAGTCTTTAATCCAGATTTTCCTAAATCTTACATAACTTTACAGCATAGTTTTGCAGTATATATTAATGTGAAAAAATGAGTATATCCAAACCTACTAATTTTGCATCCAGTGATAAACTCTTAATACACTTATATGTACTTAGTAAGAGAAGGAAATACATATTTTGTACTCTCCTCAGACCTTAACCAGAGTGTGAGATGAAAATTTTTATAAAGAAAAAAAAAACATCTAAAATTAAAATGAATTAACTGAATAAAATGCAAGAACATAATTTTGACTCACAAGTTCACAGCATAACATGTAAATTAATATAGCATTTACAAAACATTAAGTACAACATCCATGGAAATATAAAATTATGAAAACATAGTCTTTCTCTTTAGAGAAGTCTTCTAATAAGTTAATAATGACTGACAGACAGAATAAGAAAATACCTATTTTGTACCCCTAATGAAATAAGGGATCTAATCATTTTTAATTTAATGAAACAGATAAAGGTAAAAACATGAGATGATTAGGGTCATCTGAACACTGATGGGATATTTGATATTAAAGAATTGTTAAGGTTTAGGTATAATAATTATGTTTAGTTATAGCAAAATTATTTATAGATGAAATTATATCCTGGCTGAAATTAATTTCAAAATAATTCAGGAGGGAAGTGGACAGAGTCATAGATGAAACAAGATAATCCATGTGTTTATAATATTAAAGCTGAGTGATAAATATATTTAGGCATACTGTTATATTACTCCTACAATTTGAATATTTGTGTCCCCTCAAAATTTATTTTGAAACTTAATCCCCCACTGTGGTGGTATTAAGAGGTAGGGCCTTTTGGGAAGGGATTCAGTCATGAGAGCACTACCTTTGTTAATGGTCTAATACTCTTATAAAAGTGGCTTCAGAGAGCTGCCTGGTGTTCCTGATAGATCTTTCTGCTGTGTAAGGATACAATGTTTGTCCCTTTTTTTTTTAACACTGTCTTCCATATAAAGTTAAAGCAAGAGGTACCATTTTCTTTCTTTTTCAAATTTCTATATTTTTATTGTTTGTTATTATTTATTTAAACTTCGGGTTTTCATTTCCCAGAAGAAAAGACTGAAAGAAAGATAGATTTGATCCCACTGCAAAACTGACAGATGAGTTCTACTGCAGGTTTGAGAGCCATCCAGGAAAAAAAAAAATGTTCCAATTCTCTAACCCCGTTACATATCAAGACTTGCCACTGTTGCTTGAAAAAGGAAGGAGAGCCCAATGTCCTGTAATCCCAGGCTAAGGCAGGAGGATCACAAGTTTGATGTCAGCATCAGCAATTTAGGAACACACTGTCTCAAAATAAATAAAAATGAAGAGGGGTGGGTAGGTGACTCAGTGGTCAGGCACCCTTGGGTTCAATTCGCAGTACAAAAGATTAAAAAAAGAAAGGAGAGAGGGGGAAGTAAAAGACGGAGGAAGGGGAAGAGAGAAAGAGAAGGAAGGAGGAAGGAAGGAAGGAAGGAAGGGAGGGAGGGAGGGAGGAAGGAATGAAGGAAGGATGGAGGGAGGGAGAAAAGAAAGACAGAGAAAGGAAAAAAGGGAGGGAGGAAGGAGAGGGAGGGATAAGGCCATATAAACAAATAGTCAGCCCGCCACACTCTATAGTCCATCACCATAAGTAAGGGGTGGGGAGATAGAATATATAAGAAAAAAATAAACCAGCAAAGGAAAAGTAGAGGGAAGGAGGAAGGGAAGGAGAAAGGGAGGTAGAGAGGGAGAGGGAGAGAGTGAGAGAGAGAGAAAAAGAGAGTGAGAGAGACAGAGACAGAGAGAGACAGAGAGAGAGAGAGAAGGAGGGAGGATGCATGTGGGCAAGAGAGGAAGAGGTGCCATTTTCAAATCAGAAAGCCCAGGTCCTTTAACAGAAAAAAAAAGCTGTCTAAAACAATATTATATGATTCCAATTTTAGAACACTCAGAAATTATTTATTGTTACTTTGGGGTGGGGTGGGAATGCATACTACAGAGAGGTAGAATGGAACTTTGACTTTTTATTTTATTTTATTTTTTTAGTTATACATGACAGGAGAATCCATTTTTATATAATTATACAAGCATGGAATATATCTTATTCTAACTAGGACCCTATTCTTGTGGATTTACATGATGTTAGGATTCACTGTGGTGTATTTATGTATGTACATAGGAAAATTATGGCACATTAATTCCACTGTCTTTCCTATTCCAATCCACCCTCCCTTCCCTTCATTCCCCTTTGTCTAATCTAGTGAACTTCTGTTCTTCACCTCCTCTGCACTGTTGTGGGTTGGCATCTACATATAAGAGAGTACATCCAGCTCTTTGGTTTTTTGGGACTGACTTATTTCACTTAGCATGATATTCTCCAGTTCCATACATTTACTGTCAAATGCCATTATTTCATTCTTCTTTATGGCTGATTAATATTCCATTGTGTATATATACTAAATTTTATTTATCCATTCATCTGCTAAAGGGCACCTAGGTTGGTTCCATAGCTTGGCTATTATAAATTGAACTGCTATAAAAATTGACGTGGCTGTGTCATTGCAGTTTGCTAATTTTATGTCCTTTGGATATATACCAAGGAGTGGGATAACTGGGTCAAATGGTCCCATTCCAAGTTTTCTAAGGAATCTCCATACTGCTTTCCAGAGTGTTTGCACCAATTTGCCATCATACCATCAATGTATGAGTGCACCTTTTCCCCCCACATCCTCACCAACATTGTTACTTGTATTCCTGGTAATTTCCATAAAATTTAACTTTCCATATGATGATAATATTCTGTATTTTAACTAGGGTGGCAGTACATGAGTATTAAATTTTTCAAAACTCAATGAAGCTGGGCATGGTGGTACAGGCCTATAATCCCAGCCACTTGGTAGGAGGATTACAACTTTGAGGCCAGCCTGGACAAGTTAGTGAGACCCTGTCTCAAAATAAAAAAATTTCAAGGGCTGGGGATATAAATCAGTGTAGAGCATCCCTTGGTTCAATCCCTATTGCCAAAAATAAAACCCTCAATTAACTATATGCATATATGTGTGTGTGTGTGTGTGTGTATACATATGCATATGTATATATGTGTGTATATACACACACACACATACACACATACACAAATATTCTTTTCATGTGAATTGTATATATGCAGGCAAAAATCAGGACATACATGTATAAACAGAGTCCTAACTTTTGCCTTTAAGAAACTCAATAAAATGTCTTAATCTAATGTTATGAAATGTATTGGGTTGTTATGGTTTAGATATGTGATGTTCCCCAAAAGCTCATGTGTGAAACAAAGTAAGAAAGTTTAGAGGTAGAATGATTCGGTTCATGAGAGCCTTAACTTAATCAGTGCATTAATCCACTGATAGGGATTAACTGGGTGGTAACTGTAGACAGATAGTGTGTGGCTCATAGAATTAGGTTACTAGGGGCATGTGTTTGGGGTTTATATTTTGTCCTTGTTGAATGGAGTTCTCCCTCTGTTTCCTGATTGTCATATCCTGAGCTGCTTTCCTCTGCCACACACTTCTGCCATGATGTTCTGCATCATCTCGATCCCTGAGGAATGGACAGTCCTGAGACCTCTGAAACCATGAGCCCCCAAATAAACTTTTTCTCCTAAAATTGTTCTTGTCAGTTCTTTGTTCACAGCAGCAAAAAAGCTGGATAAAACAGGTTCCAAATATTTTGAATGTTTCTCTTATTATTAATTAACAAATGTGTCCTACACAGTGTTCTGTATTTTCAGAAGTGATAAGTAGTGATATATCAAGTTCCTTTAGTATATTTCAAAAGAATTTTCATAAAACACTTGTATTTTTAGAATCATACAACATAAAAATAAAGTATGAATATAATCATCCAATTAGGAGAGATGGAACGTTTAGTATAAAAAGTACCATATCTTAATTATGGATAATGATCCCATGTGTATTTCATAGTTACTTAATATAGACAGCCAAGTATCCTGCCTCACATATGTATGTGCTTGTGCACATAAACTTGTAATTCCTAAGGTCCTAAGAGATTATGCTGGAACCAAACTCTAAGTATCACTTCTGTGATTCCTAAAGTTTATTCCATTGCTTTTCAGGCAAATTTGACTGTCTCTCTACAATTTACCTCTGTGGGAGTCTGGGGACTTGATGACAAAGTCATTACTCATTAGACATATTTGTAAAGAATAATTTTTAATTATGTAGAATGGATGTAGAAATGAAAACATGGCAAGCAGCACACTGGAAAAATTAAATTAATCGGTATATATTAATGTGAACAGTTGGAGGTAGGAACCTTCCTCTTTCCCCTACTCCTACCCACTCCTCTAGAAATAAACAAACAGGAATTTACAAACACATGCACAAAATTTAAAGAACTAAAGAAAAAAACTCAAACAACTTATAATCTTCACAGATAGAAAGTTCAACCAAAACATTAAATACATCACACAAGCCACCCCTATAGTTTAGTGTGGCAATCTAAAAAAATTGTCTTGGGTGTAAATATTAGTTTCTTGGCAACAGACCTCATTCCTCCAGGAACACATGGATTTCTTAAGATGAACATTCCAGAAAAATTCACTTTAAAGTCCTTCTTTTCCTTTCCCATTATATTCTATCACCACATCTATGTGAAGAAAGCAGCCAATAGATACCACCTTTGATTGCCACATTCCTTAAGGGATTCTTTGTGAACATTAAGTAGCCAAACCTCAAGGCTGATTACACAAAAGCAGATCTAAATTAAGAATAGCCTGGAATTTTATGCTAAACTAGAGTTATTCCCAGACTATTAAACACTAGGCAGCTTAAGGGATCTCTGTGAATTTTCCTTTCCTTTCTCCAACCTGTTATTTATTTATCTTTTAACCCTTAAAATTGTTCTAAATTACTGTTACTATAAGCTTAAATTAAGGCTTTGTTAGAGAAGTCTTGGTGAAAGACTTTTTAGCTGTCAGTGAGGTAAGTCCATACTTGTGCTTTGCTTCTGCTCTTATTCTGTGCCATTACAGGTTACCTAGGCAATCTAAATCGAATAAAGTTTAAGGTAAATGTCTCCTTTGATCAAATGACTCAGAGCACTTGTATCACTTCCCTTAAAAAGTCATCACATTTGCCAAAAAGCAGTACAAAATGCCTTAAGTGTCCACCACTGAAATTTGAGAGAGCTACCTTTCCAAATGGAATTTGTAACTTTTCATATGGTTGCCACACACCTTGAGAAACCTGAATGAGTTCTATTATTGATGTTTCTTGAGTCTCAGGGTATTTGGGGCCCAACATACTCCTACCCAAGGCAGATAGATGCCTCCTATCTCATTACATAGAGTCCTAATATCATTGAATGCATGCTCTAAAATAATATTTAGTATTATTTTTAATACTATATTGGTAATGACCCTCAAGGGAACAACTTTCTAAAACAGAAAAAATAACATTCTACATTACCTCTTAGTCATTCCAAGTTCGTTGGCTGAAGCAAAACTCTTTTGAGGCTCCCTTGCCATCCTAAAATGCACAATCCCCCTTGTCTATTTTAGTTTCAGTGTTTCTGAACAATCAAACTTTGGGAAGAAACTGCAGTTCTTTAATCAAAACATCAGTGAGCAAATTTCTAAACAAAAAAGCTCTTGTTTAGAAATTGTTTATTCTCCACAAACCTTGCAATTAAGCCCTAAAAATAGTGACAAAACTTGGAATTTAATTCTAAACTTATCTAACATTTCTAAAATGAACTTTTAATTTTAGAGTAACTTTAGATTTACACAAAATTTATGAAGGCAATACAGAGAGTTCTGATATACCCTACATACAATTTCTCCTATTGTTAATATCTTAGATCAGTTTGTAGTATTTGTCATAATTAATGAACCAATATTGAGGCATTATTAATAACTTAAGTCAATACTTCAGAATTTATTTTAACATGTGTTCTTTTTATGTTTCACATCTAGGTCACCACATTACATTGTCATGTCTTCTTAGCTGTGACACATTCTCAGGTTTTCCTTGTTTATGACCTTGACAATTTTTTTGGTTTGTTTATTTTGGTACTAGGGATTGAACCCATGGGTGCTTAACTACTGAGCCACATCCCCAGCCCTTTTTATTTATTTATTTTATTTTGAGACAGGGTCTTCCTAAATTACCTAGAGCCCCACTAAGTTTCTGAGGCTGAATTTTCCATCCTCTTGGTGAGTCTACCAAGTAGCTATGATTATAGGTGTGAGCCACCGTTCCTGGCCACCTTGAGAATTTTGAGTTCTGGTAAGATATTTTATATAATTTTACTTATGTGTGATTGCCTACCATTTTTTCTAATGATTGACCTGCAGTTTGGATGTGGGGGATAAAGATCACAAAGATACAATTTCATTACAATATTAAGAGTACATACTATCAACATATTGCTGTTAACTTTGATCACCTAGTTTGAGGTAAAACTTATCAGGTTTTTCCACTATAAAGAAACTTTCTTTTCATACTTTTAGTAAGTCACTATGGATGCCTAAAACAGACATGAAGACAAATGAAACAGAATGGAAGACACAGAGACATACCTGTATAAATACAGTTATCTCATACTAGACAAAGGCACCAATAACATGCATTGGATAGCCTCTTCAACAAATGGTGATGGGAAAACTGGAATTCTATATGTAGCTAAATGAAATTTAACCTCTATTTCTCACCCTACAAAAAAATCAACTCAAAGTGGATCAAGGACCGAGGCATTAGACCAGAGACCCTGTGCCTACTAGAAATAGGCCCAGCTTTCCATCATGTTGGATTAGGAACTGAAATCCTCAATGTGATTCCTAAAACACAGGAAGTAAAATCAAGAATCAATAAATGGGATTTAATCAAACTAAAAATCTTTTTCACAGGAAGGAAACAATTAAGAACATGAGAGAGCCTACAGGAGAAAATCTTTGCCACCTGCACCTCAGATAGGGCATTAATCTTCATGATATATAAAGAACTCAAAATCTTAACACCAAAACAACTAATAACCCAATCAATAAATGGGCAAAATAACTGAACAGGCAAAAAAGTGTTCAACATCTATAGCAATTAGAGAAATGAAAATTAAAACTACACTGAGGTTTCATCTTACTCCAGTCAGAATAGCAACAATCAAGAATACAAGAAACAATAAATGTTGCTGAGGATGTAGGGAAACGGGTACACTCATACATTGCTAGTGAGACTGAAAATCGATGCAACCACTTTGGAAAACATTACGGCAATTCCTCAAAAAATTTGGAATGGAACCACATTTGACCCAGTTAAACAACTCCTTGGTATATATCCAAAGGATTTTAAATCAGAATATTACAGTGACACAGCCACATCAATGTTTATAGCAGCTTCATTCACAATAGCTCAGCTATAGAAACAACTTAGATGCCCTTCATCAACAGATAAATTGATCAAGAAAATGTGGTATATGTATATACAATGGAGCTTTACTCAGCCATAAAAAAGAATAATTTTATGACATTTTCCAGTAAATGGATGAATTTGGACACTATTGTGCTAAGTGTAATGAGCCAATCCCCAAAATCCAAAGGTCGATTGTTCTCTCCAATATGTGAATGCTAACCCACAACAAGGTGGGAGAGGGAAGGATAGAATTTGAGTGGATTAGACAAAGGAGAAGAAAGAGAAGTGGGGGAAAGGAATAAGAAAGACAGTGGAATGAATCAAACATAACTTTCCTATGTTCATAAATGAATAGATGACCAGGGTAACTTCACATCATGTACAACCACAAGAATGGGATAAAAATTAGAATAAATTATAATTCATGTATGTATAATATGTCAAAATATACTGGTATTTATATCTAAAAGAACTACAAAAAAGTCATCATGGACAATTCACAATTAAGGAATGGAATTATGCTCTATATCTCCTTGTAGGCAGAGCATCAATATAAAACACTTGAAATTCTTCATGAGAAATTTGTTTTTCCATGTTTATTTGACAATTAAATAATTTACTTTTGTAAATATGGACTCTAATCTAGTATCACATAGAGCATTCTATCCCTGTCTCATTATTTGTCTGTCTATAAACTCCTACTCCAACCATGTGAAACTCAATAGCAACCATCTGCCATCAATTTACTTAATTTCAATTTTTGTATTCCATGGAATTGCTAGAAAATTGTTAACCTATACATCTATGGGGGCAACAATATCATTTCAAGTACAGTTCTTAAATATAGTCTCTTTAGTTTTATAAGGTATACTCATTCCAAAGTTATTTAGGTCAACACTTACTTTCCCTCACAGTGTAATTACATCCTGAGACTTTCTGAACTCCTATTTTTTTTTAATTTGCATGCTTTAAGATTCAATTTTTATGCTACAAAATTTGACAAATGCATAGTGTCACATATCCAAAATTAATAGTGACATGGATAATATACTATCCCAAAGTATCACCGTGCTTCACTTTTTCAACACTCCTTTTCTCTCTTCATGTCCCTAGCAAGTGCTTACCTGTTTACTGTCTCCTTAGTTTTTGCTTTTCCCATAATGCTATATAAATGTAATTATACAGTATGTAGGCTTTACAAATCTGGCTCATTTCAATCAGCAATCCAGATTTATGATCCACCATGGCTTTTCACATGCTGGTGTAAGAAATGATACAGAAATTCCACATGCACTTTTGCATGTTTCTTCTCAGTGGTACCATCATTCAAATTTATATATACATGCTGACAGTGATACAGTAAAAATATAGAATATTTCTCAGTATAAAAATTCCTCATTTTGCTATTTATAAACATATATACTTGTCTCTTGGTCCTTCCTAAACCTCTGGAAACCACTAATCTCTTGCATATTTCTATAATTTTATTATTACAAGAACATTGAATAATGGAGTCATACTGCATGTGAACTTTTCAGATTAGCTTTTGTCTTTTCAGCATAAATTTCTGAAGATTAATCCAGGTTGCTGTATGTATCAATAATTTCTTCTTTTGTATTGCTAAAGGATATGAATGATATTGATATACACTGTTTGTCTTTACAAAATCAATACCATAGAATTATTATTTGCAAACTAACAAATAAAATAAAGATAATCTTAAAAAGTTACTATGTTAAAAAAAGAAGTAACAAGTTTCTTTTTCCCCTCAGTGTACTATAGCACTTTATATTTCTTTACTAAATGAAGTGTTTCTTTAACCATTCACCTGTTGAAGGCTATCTGGGTTATTTTTAATTTTTAGATATTAGAAAATATTTCTATAAACATTCATTTACAGATTTCTAATGGAATAAAATTTTTATTTCTCTGGGATAAATGCCTAGGAGTACAATTATCAGTTTATATGATAGCTGTCTATGTAGTTTTTAAACTGTCAAAGGGCTCCAGAATAGCAGTATCATTTTACATTGGCATCAATAATATATAAGTGATACAGTGTATCTGTATTGTCCCTAGAATTTGGTGTTGTGAATGTGTTTTATTTCATCATGGATTTAATTTTAATTTTCTTGATGGCTCATGATGTGGAATTTCTTTCCAGGGACTTACTTGCCATGTTATAGATCCTTTTCAGTGAAACTTATGTTCATATTGTTTGTCCGTTTTCCTTCCTTTCTTCCTTCCTTCCTTCATTCCTCCCTTCCTTCCTTCCTTCCTTCCTTCCTTCCTTCCTTCCTTCCTTCCTTCTTTCTGGGGATTGAACCCAGAGGCATTTAACCACTAAGTCACATCCCAAGCCCTTTCCATTGTTTATTTTGACACAGGGTCTTCCTAAGTTGCTGAGGCTTGCCTTGAAATTATGATCCTTATTCACCAGCTTTGGCTTCCTTTTTTTTTTTTTTTTTTTTTTTTTTTTCACTGTCTTATTCAGGTTAGTATCAGGTTGCAAGACTCTCCTCATAAAATAAGTTTGGAAGTAAGTAATCCTTTCTCTTCTATTTTCTGGGAGAGACTATGCAACATTAGCATTACCTCCTCCTTAAATATTTGGTAGAATTTTCCAGTCAAACAATCTTAAATTAGAGATAACTTTTTTGGCAGTTTTTAAATTACAAAATACGTTAATAGTGATAGGATTATTCAAATTATTTCATATTTATTGAATTATGGTAGTTTATATTTTCCAAATGAGTGGTCCATTTTTCCCAATTATAAAAATACTTATGAATAACGTTCTTTGTAGCATTTTCTTATTATCCTTTTGATATTTGTGGTGTCTGTAGTTCAATTTCCTGTTATTTCTTAAAATTATGGGTTCTCAGGGCTGGGGTTGTGGCTCAGTGGTAGAGTGCTTGTCTGGCATGTGTGAGACACTGGGTTCAATCCTTAGCGTCACATAAAAATAAATAAATAAAATAAAGTTTTGCAAAAGTAAACAGATTAAACTCACCTTTAAAAGAAAAGACTTTACCCCGCTGACATCTGCCCCAGAGCAGGAGACAGCAAGGACAGACCTGCCAACTCTGCTTGAGTTCAGGCAGGCTGAGGACAGTCTCAGGGAACTACATCAGAGGGCCACCAGGCCCAGGTCAGTCCCGCTGACCTTCACCCCAGTGTTGCCAGCCCCAGGTCAGTCCCACTGATATCCCCTTGAGTGTGGCCAGGCTCAGGGATTTTTTTGCTAACCTCTGCCCAACCACAGAAGGGCCCAGGTGAGCCCAGCCTGCATGTGCAGAGCTCAGGCAAGTCTAGGACATCTTCACTGACCTCTGCTAAGAGGACTGCCTCTTCCAACCAGCAGACCACCACAGGAGCTCAGACTCAACCAGTTCAACCCACAACAACCTGCGTGGACCCAGCCCCAGGTAGCATACTTTGAGGGACAACGGCAGGTTCTGATAGCCCAACATTAAGGGAAGGCACAGACAACCTGCAAGGATATTATAAGAATATAATGAAGAAACTATAATATCTCAGATCTACACTGCAAGAAAGTAAGGCAAATAGACAACATGAAAAAACAAGGGAGGAAAATACCCCAAACAAACCAGGATTCTACAATAACAGAACCCATCATGCTCAGCGAAGTTGATGAAATGTCAGAGAAGGAGTTCAGAAGGTTCATAATTAAAATGATCTGTGAATCAAAGAATGACCTAAATGAGCACATACAGGCAAAAATTGATCACTACAACAAAGATATAAGAGAGCAAAAACAGGTAGCAAAAGATTACTTCAAAAAAGAGATAGAAACTCTGAAAAAAAAGTCAGAAATACTTGAAATCAAGGAAAAAATTAACCAAATAAAAAACACAATTGAAGGCATCACCAACAGACTAGATCAACTGGAAGAAAGAACTTCAGACAATGAAAACAAAGTATATAATCTTGAAAACAGACTTGACCATACAATGAAGATAGTAAGAAACCATGAACAGAACATCCAAGAAGTATGGGACAGCATGAGAGACCACATCTGAGAGTAACTGGGATAGAGGAAGGCACATAGTTTCAAGCCAAAGGAATTCACAATCACTTCAATGAGATAATATCAGAAAAATTCCCAGGTATGAAGAATGAATTGGAAAACCAAATAAAGAGGCTTACAGGACACCAAATGTACAAAATATACAACAGATCTACACCAAGATACATGATAATGAAAATGCCTAGCTGTATGAACAAGGATGAAATTTTTTTATCATTTTTTTCTTTTTATTTAAAGTTGTTGTATTTATAATAGTAGTATGCATTATAATTCATAATAAACATATAGAACATCTTTTTAAAAACACTGTTTGTATACATTGTATATTTGTACCATTCAAATCTTCAATCATGCATTTAGGATAATGACATCCATCTTATTCAACCACCTTTTCTTCCCCCCCCATCCCCGCTTGCTCCCTTCCTTCCCCTCCCTCCCCTTTCACCTTTCTAGCTTTCCTCTAATCCTCCTATGTACACCGACAGAACACCACTGTGAACCAGCCTCCTTATATCAGAGAAAACATTCAATATTTGGATTTTTGACATTGACTAACTTCACTTAGCATTATATTCTCCAACTTCATCCATTTACCTGCGAATGCCATTATTTTACTTTATTTTTTTGCTGAGTAACATTCCATTGTGTATATGTACCACATTTTCTTTATCCATTCATCTACTGAGGGACATCTAGGTTGGTTCCACAATCTAACTATTGTGAATTGTGCTGCTGTAAACATTGATGTGGCTATGTCACTGTAGTATGCTGTTTTAAGTCCTTTGGGAATAGACCCAGGAGTAGGATGGCTGGGTCATAGGGTGGTTCCATTCCCAGTTCTCCAAGAAATCTCCATACTGCCTTCCATAAAGGTTGCACCATTTTGCAGTCCAACCAGCAATGTATGAGTGAGCCTTTTTCCCCACATCCTCTCCAACATTTATAGTTGTTTGTGTCCTTAATGGCTGCCATTCTGACTGGAGTAAAATGAAATCTTAGAGTAGTTTTGATTTTCATTTCTCTAATTGCCAGTGATGTTGAGCATTTTGTCATGTATTTGTTGATTAATTGTGTATCTTCTTCTGAGAAGTGTCTTTTCAATTCCTTAGCAATTTATTGATTGGTTATTTGTTTTTTTGGAGTTACGTTTTTGAGTTCTTTATATATTCTAGAAATCAGTGCATGTATTAAATATTTGTTCCCAATTAGTTGGCTCTCTATTAACCTCACTGATTGTTTCTTATGCTGAGAAGAAGCTTGTTAATTTGATTCTATCCTATTCATTGATTCATGATATTAATTCTTGTGCTACAGGATTCTTTTTAAGGAACATGGGTCTAATCTGACATGTTGGAAATTGGAGCTTACTTTTTCTTCTATTAGGTGTAGGGTCTCTAGTCTAATTCCTAGGTCCTTGATCCACTTTGAATTAAATTTTGTGCATGGTGAGAGATATAGGTTTAATTTCACTTTGTTGCATATGGATTTCCAGTTTACCCAGCACCGTTTGTTGAAGAGGATATCCTTTCTCCAATGTACATTTTTGGCACCTTTGTCTAATATAAGATATCTGAAATTATATGTATTAGTCTCTGTGTCCTCAATTCGGTACTATTGGTCTACCAGTCTGTTGTGGTGCCAATACCATGCTGTTTTTATTACTATTGTTCTATAGTATAATTTAAAGTCTGGTATGGTGATGCACCTGCTTCACTTTTTTTGCTCAGGATTGCTTTGGCTATTCTGGGTCTCTTATACTTCCAGATGAATTTCATGACTGCTTTTTCTATTTCTTTGAGGAATGTCATTGGGATTTTGATTGGAATTGCAGTAAATTTGTACAATGCTTTTGGTAGTATGGACATTTTGACAATATTAGTTGTACCTATCCAAGAACAAGGTAGGACTTTCCATCTTCTGAGGTCTTCTATAATTTCTTTCTTTAGTGTTCTATAATTTTCTTTAAAAAGGTCTTTCACTTCTTTCGTTAAGTTGATTCCTAGGTATTTTATATTTTTGATGCTATTGTAAATGGGGTAATTTTCATCATTTCCCTTTCAGAGAATTTGTCACTGATGTACAAAAATGACTTTGACTTATGGGCATTGATTTTATATCCTGCCACTTTGCTGAATTCATTTACTAGTTGTAAAAGTTATCTGGTAGAGTTTTTTGGGTCTTCTAGGTATATTATCATGTTATCAGCAAATACTGCTAATTTGAGCTCTTCTTTTTCTATGTGGATCCCTTTAATTTCTTTTGTCAGTCTAATTGCTCTGGCCAGAGTTTCAAGTACTATGTTACATAACAGCGGTGAAAGGGGCACCCCTGTCTTGTTCCAGTTTTTAGAGGGAATGCTTTCAATTTTTCTCCATTTAAGATAAAATTAGCCTGAGGTTTTGCATAAATAGCGTTTATGATGTTGAGAATATGTTCCTGTTATTCCTAGTTTTTCTAGTGTTTTGAACATAAAGGGGTGTTGTATTTTGTCGAATGCTTTCTCTGCATCTATTGAGATAATCATATGGTTTTTATCTTTGAGTCTATTGATGTGATGTATTATGTTAATTGATTTCCTTATGTTGAACCAACCTTACATCCCTGGGATAAACCCCACTTGATCGTGGTGCATGATCTTTTTGATATGTTTTTTGTGTTTGATTTGCCAGAATTTTGTTGAGGATTTTTTGCATCTATGTTCATTAAAGATATTGGCCTGAAGTTTTCTTTTGTCGCTATGTCTTTGCCTGGCTTTGGAATTAATGTAATATTGGCCTCATAAAAAGAGTCAGGGAGAGTTCCCTGTTTTTCTATTTCTTTAAATAAGTTGAAGAGCATTCATATTAGTTCTTCTTTGAAGGTCTTGTAGAACTTGGCTGTAACCCATCAAGACCTGGACTTTTCCTTGATGATACCTTTTTGATGGCATCTTCTATTTCCTCAATTGAAATTGATCTGTTTAAATTGTATATAGCCTCTGGTTCTAGTTTGGGCAATTTGTATGACTCTAGAAATCTGTCAATGCATTCAGTATTTTCTTTTTTATTAGAGTACAAGTTTTCAAAGTAACTTCTAATTATCTTATGTATATCTGAAGTGTTTGTTGTGATATTTCCTTTTTCATGATGGATGTTAGTAATTTGAGTGTTTTCTCTTCTTTTTGTTAGCATCGCTAAGGGTCTGTCAATTTTATTTATTTTTTCAAAGAACCAACTTTTAGTTTTGTCAATTCTTTGAATTCTTTCTTTAGTCTCAATCTCATTAATTTCAGCTCTGCTTTTAATTATTTCCTGTCTTCTACTACACTTAGTGTTGATTTGTTCCTCTTTATCTAGTGCTTTGAGGTGTGATGTTAAGTCATTTATTTGTTGTTGTTGTTGTTGTTTTTTTTTTCTTTTAAGGAATGAACTCAGTGCAATGAATTTTCCTTTTACTACTGCCTTCATAGTGTCCCAGAGATTTCTATACGACATATCTGCGTTTTCATTTACATCTAGGAATTTTTTAATCTCCTCCTTGATGTCTTCTTCAACCCCTTGTTCATTCAGTAGCATGTTGTTTACCTTCAAGTTGTTGGAGTAGTTTTGTTTGTTTGTTTGTTTGTTTCTTGTTTTATCATTGATTTCCAATTTCATCCCATTATGGTCTGATAGAATGCAGGGTAGTATCTCTACTTTTTTATATTTGCTGAGATTTGCCTTGTCATATAATATATGGTCTATTTTGGAGAAGGAGCCATGTGCTGCTGAGAAGAAAGTGTATTCACTCGCTGAGGGATGAAATAATCTCTATATGTCCATTAGGTCTAAGTTCTTAATTGTTTAAATGAGACCTACAGTTTCTTTATTTAGCTTTTGTTTATATGATCTATCCATTGTTGAAAGAGGTGTGTTGAAGTCCCCTAGAATAAGTGTGTTGTGGTCAATTTTACTCTTGAACTTGAGAAGTGTGTGTTTGATGAATGTAGGTGCCCCATTATTTGGGGAATATATATTTATAATTGTTATATCTTGTTGATGAATGGTTCCCTTAATTAGTAAGAAATATCCATCTTTGTTCCTTTTGAATAGCTTTGGCTTGAAGTCTACCTTATTTGATATGAGAATGGAAACCCCTGCTTGCTTCCGCAGCCCATGTGTGTGATAAGACTTTTCCCATCCTTTCACCTTCAGTCTATTGATGTCTATTTCTATGAGGTGTGTTACTTAGAGACAGCATATTGTTTGGTCATTTCTTTTAATCCAGTCTGATAATCTGTGTCTTTTGAATGGTGAATTTAGGCCATTAACATTCAAGGTTATTATTGAGATGTGATTTTTATTCCCATCAATTTTCATTTGTTTATGGCATTTACCTTGATTTGGTTTGTCCTCTGGTTGGTAATTCCTTTAGTTTAATATCTCCCTTTGTTGATTTTCATTGCTATTTTTCTTTTCTTCTTCATGAATATTTTGCCAAGGATGTTCAGAAGTGCTGGCTTTTGATTTGCGAACTCATTTTAACTTGTGTTTGTCGTGGAAGGTTTTTATTTCATCTTCCAATCTAAAGTTTAATATTGCTGGGTATAGATTCTCGGTTCACATCCCTTTTCTTTCAGGGCTTGATATATGTTATTCCAGGATCTTCTAGCTTTTCGGTATGGATTGAAATATCTGAACATGGTCTAATTGGTTTCCCCCTATATGCAATCTGCTTCCTTTCTCTTGTGGCTTTTAATATTCTCTCCCTTGTTCAGTATAGTAGGCATTTTTATGATGATGTGCCTTGGTGTGGATCTGTTGTGATTTTGTACATTTGGTGTTTGGTAAGCCTCTTGGACTTGGTTTTCCCATTCATTCCTCATGTTTGGAAAATGTTCTGCTATTATTTCATTGAATAAATTATTCATTCCTTTGTCTTGGATTTTCTGCTCCTTCTTCTACTCCAATCACTCTTAAATTTGGTCTTTTTATGTTGACCCAAATTTCTTCGATGTTTTGTTCTTAATTTTTGACCATTTTTACTGTGTTCTCTGCATTTTTTTTCCAGTTTGTATATATTTTGTCTTCATTACCTGAGGTCCTTTCTTCCAAGTGGTCTAATCTATTGGTGATGTTTTCAATAGAGCATTTAATTTGGTTTATTGCTTCTTTCATTTCCAGAATTTTTTTTTTTTGGTTTCTCTTTAGAACCTCTATCTCTATATTGAACTAGTCTTTTGCATCTTGTATTTGTTTTGAAGTTCTTTGTCAAAGTGGTCTTTTACTACCTGTATTTGGTCTCTCACCTCCTTCTTGAATTCATCCTTGAGCTCCATAGTCACTTGGATTATGTATTTCTGAATTCCTGTTCTGTCATTAGATCTACTGTGCTTGCCAAGGAATCTGCTGAGGAGGTATGTTGATTTGTTTGGGACATTTTCTTCCCTTGTTTTTTTCATATTGCTTATGTGTCTTTTCTTTTAGCACTGTGGAACCTTGACTGTTTTGTTTTTACCTTAAGGCCTAATGATGCTCCTGTTGTAGGATTCTATCAGCTCCACTTATATATACTTTACACCTTTAAAACCAGACATTTTATATTCAGTTAATCACAGTTTGTTCACAATTTACAGAGATAGAGAATTTAGATATTTCCTCCAATATATTCTGAATGATTATAATGGGTTTTATAGTTTCAGATATTGGGTACAAAGATGATATGCTTAGGAGGAAGGAGGGAAGGGTGTTGTCCCCCCCCCCTTCAGGAGTGTAATATTGAAAAACTGTGGAAGTAGTTTAATAGCAGAAGGGGGAGGAAAGGAATTGGAGTGTACAGTTAAGTGTGAAGACCGATGTGTATTTCAGCTAGGCTTATGTAAACTTTGAGAGAAATTAGAAAATGTCTGGGTAGTAAGAATTAATGAAAAAGAGAAGACAGGGTGAGTCAAAAGAGAGAGAGGAGACTATATAAAACACCCATTTGATGTACTATTCAGTTGCCCCAGTTTTAAGATTCCAAGTTCCTGTACAGAACTTGTTTTCTTCTCTGTTGAGAATGTAGGGGCAGGGTGTAGATAGGGAAGATGAGGAAAAAAGGAATGAGAGGCAAGAGGGAATGAAAATGGGAGAGAGGAACAAAGAAGAGAAAAAAAAGAACGGAAAAAAAAAGAAAGAAAAAAACCACAATATGACAATGACATAAAAAAAAAAGTCGAATTCATAAGTCTCAAATAGGCAGCTTATTCTCCTCCTCTCTCAGTTTATTAAATTAGCTGTTCAGCAGATCTGCTCTGGCTGATGCAGAGAATTTGTGGGCAGGGTCAAGTCTCTGTACCTGGTTAGTGAGGAGTGATGCTGGAGATGCATCTTTGTCTGGAGTCTGCTTCTGTGCTCTTCCTCAATTTAAGGGTCGCAGAGGGTTGTCACACTGGACTTGCGTTTCCCCGCTGTCTGTTGAAGGTCCTTCCATCTCGGGTTCCTCCTTGCCTGTTCGCTGGTCTCCGCGCCACTTTCTCTGGGGCTTTACTGGTGAGGGTCGCATCTGGCCGAGTGTGGATTTGAACTGGTGTTGTTGTCCTGCGGTTTCCCTGGTCTCCCAGCACTAATTCCACTGGCTGTTTTCACTGGCTTTACACTGGCATGCCAAGAGTGTGGTTGGGGGTTGCAGTCCTGGCGTGGGCTCTGGCTTTGTTCCGCACCACCTTTTCTCTGCTGGGGTGGGTGTAGCAGAAGCCATGCGGCTTTAGCCAGTGCAGACAGCGTGTGTGTCTCTCTCTCCTGGCTCACGGTATTCAAACCATCCAGGAGATGGGTATTTTCAGCCTATATATATATGATGAAGGGCAGTTTATCTGCTTTGTTGGATTCTTTCCACGGAGCTGCCCTGAAGT